>JAQOWZ010000002.1:38910172-41310172 GCA_035578165.1 Stenolophus ochropezus | reverse complement strand
GCCTACCATAAACCTTTTGAAACAAGCTCGCTTGTTGAAATCTATGACTTCATGTTAATAAGCTTTTTTAGAAAATATATTTCGGCCTAAAAATATAATACTCCTACATTATATGTTCGTTAGGTATTTGTATATTTGTAGCAAATATCTGAATAGTTTCGCTCGTCCTGCAAATTTCCACGCTTGCCAAACAAAGCATCATTTTACTCTTAATAACACAATATACTATTCGTAAAGAATCAAAGTAGGGATATAGCTTTATTATTTGCATTGAGAATATGGACGGTAATGTTTGAAGTGAAAAACTTAGTAAATCGAACAGATATTGTTTCCGCAGTGTAATCATTATATTACAGTGTATCATTGCATTAATTTTCCATATAAGACAATGGTGATGTGAAGTTTGTTATCCCGGTTACAATAAAGACACTAGTGCCACCTATAGTCTGATTTTTTCGTGGATTGTCTTAGTCCTTTTTTACAGCTCCACTCGTGTTCCAATTTCCATACTAATTTATAAATAACAGCTTTGCCCTATTTTATTATCAAATACTAAAACAGACAATGAAATAAGGAATCTATGTTTTTTAAACTGTTGTGAAAGAAGTAATATTAGGATTATTATCCTTTAAAGTTAAGTGGCAGTAAGAGGAATAAAAGATCTATGGTTGTTGTGGTACTTAATGAAGTAAACACAACGATGGACTATCCGCTCGTCACTGAAATAAGGAATATTTATTTTTTCCTTCCGCCTATCAATATATAGATATATTGTTTTTGGTCAGATTTCTCGAGTGTGAGTTTTCAACATATGATATATGATAAATACCAATTTTCGCAAATTACGTTATTATTAAATATAAAGATTTTATAATTTTCTACCGAATTGCCTAATTACGTTTATATATAACTTCTAACTAGATAGAAAAAAAAATATAAATTATAATATTTTTGTATCTTTTAGGCTGAGGAATTTTTATAAAACAGATGAGTTATTCATAAGTTCACAAAATTTGATGTGAGTTTAAAAGATAAATTAAGTAAATATGAAGCAGTTGTTTTCTAAAATTAAAAATGTTGGAAGAAATAAATAAGAAATGTGTTTGCATACATGAATCAAGGTAAGTTCCGTTCCGGTTTTAGTAACATCAAAAATAGCTGTCATATTGGTCATACAAATTTTATGAAGGAAATTTTAGGTATGAAATGAATTCAAAATACTATCAACTGCAATAACAAACTAATTTTAAAACTACAAATTAATTGTACTGAAAAACTTATATAGAATATATTTCTACAGTGGCGGGAGGTAATGTGTTGGACACATCAGATTTTTTAAAATTGTTGTTAAAGAAACAATATTATGATTACTGTCCTTTAAAGTGATGTGGCATAGGAATAAAAGATGTATGGTTGTTGTGGTACCTAATGAAGTAAACACAACGATGAGCTATCCGCTCGTCATCGAAATCAACAGCACGTTACGTCCTACTCTCACTCCGCTATTTAATTGGAATCACAAACAATTAGGGGAACGAGTTGACTGTCAACTGGAAACTAGTGTCAACCGCTAGCACGTGGTGGCATTAACAATGCATTGTTGGAAAATCGATAGTGGATACTGGTGACGATGGCTGACGGCTGCCCGACGGATGAGATTGCCTCCATCCGACCGAAATGATCACGGCTGCAAGTAGAATGGAAATGGGGAACTATCAGTGTGCACTGAGGTTCCATTCCCAGCGCTAACTAAAAGTACCCATGTGTCCTTTAGGGCCAGTTTTTCAATCATCGGTTAGTGCTTCGGTTAGACATAATAATATAATGTGGTCCTGTATCTCCTAAGCGGAGCATAGGGCAACCGAACACACCGAGCCGCAGTTCTAACTGCCGTACTGTCGGTTGTTTCATTTGCCAGTGCTACTTCTATTTAAGATGTATAGATGGCAAGTCTATAGCATCCGAGTGTGATACACAAGTAGCTGTGTTTTTTATTTTACGACAAATCACACGTTGTCGGTCGCTGGGACTTGAACTGAGGATCTCAGGTTCGTATGACGTCACAGCGAGCTAAGAGATGTGCGCTAGCTCGCTCAGCCATTCAGCCGACTCGGTTAGACATAATCATGGTTAAAATACGCAAATGCGTTTTTCGATTGCTAATCGTGGTTAAATATTACTGTTAACCGGTGATTTCCTAACCAGTCAAAATTGACGGATTAGCGATGGAATGGATAATATAAGTTCTGACGAAAATTTTGAATTAATTAATATGATTAATGAAAAATACTATACAGTAAGACAAAGACCAGATCATTTTAACGAATGGGATGATGCGGAATTTTATCGAAGGTTTCGTTTATCTAAAACTTCAGTGCAATCTTTACTGGAACTTATTGATGAGGCTATAAGTCATCCAACAGAAAGGTATATATAACAATTATATATTTGTGTATATATAGTACTCTCATTATATTATATTTTGCACTAATATTTCTTTTAGTAATAAATTTTCATATTTCATCCTTAATTCTTTACATGTTCGTCTCCGAACCATGTTTTTTGCATTGAATATATCGGTAAATTTGTTCCAGCAATTTTCTTTGTCTTTTATTGTTATTAAATCTGTTTTCTTACACTCCATAATTTTGTCATATTTTTTAATTAAATTCACCATAATAATACACTCTTCATCGGAAAAATTTCCCCTCTGTTACGTTTTGCTGTCATTTTACATATATTCTGTCACAATAACCTTCAAATATAAATAAACAAATACAAATGAACTGACAAATCTAGTAATATGAAGAGAACAATCGTATATTTTTCTTGCCAACCTAAATTAAAAACTTGATAACCAGGGTTAATTTAACCGAGAATGTCTACATGATTGAAAAACGCTCTTTGCACTAATCATTATTAACTATGCTGGTTAAATCTAATCGTGATTAAGTTAACTGTAACTTAACCAGTTATTGAAAAACCGGCCCTAAGACTTAAAACTCTCGAGGACCGTAAGAGATACAAAGTCGGTTAAATTGGAGCAAAGTTACCGCATTAGTTGGCCATTTTAATGATATATTTGTTTTCCCGACAAAATGCACTAGATATGAAAAACAACTGATTTTGGCAAATTTACTACTTTTACTTATAACTTCTTCTTTCCATACTAAAAGTACCGGAGTTTAAGTCCTTTAGACTTAAAAACTTTGGGAAATGTTGCAGATATTTGTAGGTAAAGGGTTTTAATGTATAGCATGATGTTCAATTTGAAACTATTATCCAAAAAATACCGGTGTATTTGAATGGTTCGTTTTAAGAGACTATGATTGCATATTAAAGTAACAAATTAAGAAAAGCGTTATAGTTTTCTAATTTTTACACAATGCCTGTTGAACAACCCATGAAATTAATTTGTGATAACCAGCTTTTAGGCAATAAGCATAAAACGTTCCGAAACAAGTAGTGAATAAAACGATTAAAATGCAAGTAAAACTTATCATAAAAAAGTAGCTTCTCTACGATTCCCGAGACCATGTTCCGTCTAGAAATGTGGTATTGTAGATATTGATGTTATATAAAGTATAAAAGAAACGCACTGTAATTTGTAACATTAGTAACTGTCAGTGTTCAAAAGTGAATATATTTTGTGAGTTTTATCGCAAAGTTGGCAACAAGTAAACTATCCTCACTAACTTATTAATACTTTGGAATAGTTGGCTTTGATGTTTCCATCCGTTTCAGTAAGAAAGTAACGTAATTCCCCGGCATATTTGTAGAGATGGAAGTGTGCACAAATACCCGGAAAGCACATCGCGAGTTCGACAGGCGTCGGCGTCGCCAAGTGCTCCACCAGGACCGGCGCCTTTCTTTCAAATGGAAATGCTCCGCACCGAGCTGTTTACGGCCCCAGCAGAACTACCGACCGGGGAATTAAAAACTAATAAAGTCTTAACGAAAAATTCATGTGGATATGTTGTTTACACTTCTCAGCATTTTATATCGTACTTTTCTTTTCAATCTCTTTCCGATAGAATGAATTGAACCATGTTCTAAATTTATATATTTGTCTCCAATCGGGTAGGTGTAAAATATGTGGTTCAAATCCCAACGTACAAGATCTTCAACCAAAAAAAATACAGCTGTACTTAAATGGCAATATATATTATTATATTTTATTAGATCAACTATTTGTTAATAGTTATTAATATACCTTGGATAGTTATGAGTATCATAACCGCTGTAGATGTAAATATAATTCCGAACTCGTAGAGCAAGAATTATAAGACATCTAAGGCCTGGTGATACATAACATCCGTAGTTTGTTCAATAGTTTACCGGTTTCACATTATCAGTAAATATTACTTTATAAAATTCTCCTATGAGAAACGTTTTCATAATCAATGAGTTGATATGACAACTGTGTTGTTCAATTGTCTCACGTTATTTTGACAAATTTGTAGGGTATTTTTACAATACTGACTGTCAAAATTACATGGGATATAATTATGACTTAGTTATCTTGCTTACTTTTGTCTTTGTAAACAAAGGCTTAATATCCGTATTTTTTAAATCGCTTAATTATTAAATATTGAAAGAAGCTTTCACAAAGCTTAATTATTGATAATTCCGGAGAAAAACAAACATAAAGTTTTGGAGAGGAGATATGTCACGTTACGTAAAATGTAAGTGTAAGTGTAACGCCAAAAATAGCTGTTTTTTTGGTCATACAAATTTTATGAAGGAAATTTTAGGTATTTTATTTATTTTAAAACTACAAATTGAAGGTACGTAATAACTTATATAGAATATAATACTACAGTTGCAGGAGGTAATGTGTTGGACGTATCAATTTTTTTCCTTTAATTCAACAGTGGTTATATAGCTCATTCTAAAACTGTGAGTACAATTCTTTTGAAGTGTCTGTCAGGCTGGTGATACATTAAAAACGTTGCGATATGAGTTGAGTGCGGAATCTGACCGTTGAGTTATCTCCAGTTACCTCTTCAATTATCTATAAATCCCCATTTCTCGCAACGTAAATCTCCGCTGGCGGCCGAGCACCGGCTCCAGCCACTGCACCAACATAAATCATGTAAGGTAATAGTGATTGTGATCGGTGAACCGTGATGCAATATCACGCTTACATGTGTTTATGAACCTGTCAGAATTACTACCCAACACGCTGTGAGATTACCACATGCTCTAACTAGGACACCGGAAAAATATTCACAAGATAGCGATGTGCATGCTATTCATATTTGCAACTCACAAGTCTTTTAGCAGTTTCCACTAGAAAATAACATAAACTTGACAACAAGTCAGAAGGAAGTAATATTTGTAACACCTAAAATTAAATCTTGATTACTGATATCCAGTCCCGTGTGTTCCGTGTGTTCCAAAGAAGTGTTGTCATATGCAGTTAACATGGAAAACATTTTTTGGTAAATAAAAACTGTTCGGCTAACAACTATGTTACCATATTGTACAGGACAATACTACGTGTATTCTTACATATTATTTAATACATACTATTGCATTTAACAGCACAATTCAGTAAAATTTTCAAAAAAGAAATATTTTTTTATCCTACATATATTGAAAAATAAGAATTTCCTGCGTTTGCGTGTGCAAGAAAATAGACCTATAAAATAACACTATTCCCTATGGAAGAAAAAAACAGTTCGTGTGCGAAGTAACAGATTGCATTTAATTAATTAAAAACAATAACCAGTTTAAAATACGTCAACATGCTTTTGAAATATTGTAACTAGATAATTTTGATACTTAAATTAGATTCTAGATATTTTTATTATATATTCTGTAAATAATAGAACAGAATTGCTAACCTTATATATATATATATATATATATATATATATATATATATATATCAAAATAAAATGTTTATTTTTTGTTATTATTATTCTATTTCTAATGTTGGTAATAAATTTCACAAATTGCATTGAGGTTAAGTTAAATGTCAAATTATTCAGTATTCTTAAGATGTTTATACTATTTTATTATGTTGTTTTGTTGTGTAGGATAAAAAATAGTGTGTGCTACATGGTAGTAAAGTTGTTTTCTGGTCCTCAAGAAGTATCCTTCGGACCAGAAAAGAACAACTTTCCTACCTAGTAGCACAAATAACTATTTACGCCTGATGTTTTTATTGTTTTACACGAGCAAAATGATAGTTGTCAATTCGTGGTTGTGAATTTAGGGTAATGGCCTACAGAATCAAAGTCTCTGCCCCACATGAAATGGTTAATGTGGGGCTCAAGCCTTTGAGCACCCACATAGTCGGCGCCTATGAATCACAGAGATATTCAGTGGATTCATTCCTGAAGACTGTGCATTTAATAATTATTCTATAAGTTTATGTGTAGTATGTTTAGCGTCATTATCTTTTAGTTTTAAGAATCCGTTTAAGTTACAATTATTGACAACCTGTAAATTTGATATCTCTCACTGTAATATTACAAGCCATTTTTTACAGGTTGAGTCTCTACAGAATATGATTTTTTTACAAATTACTATTTCCATGGTTTTAGTTATTACAGATCTTACAGAAGCTTACAGGCATAAATATTCAAAAAGCTGAAATCAAACACATCTTGAGAACTAAATTATCATCATCAATAGAACTAAAGGATAGATAACTAAATATCATTTAACAGACAGTTCATACTTCTAACATTGTTTATACGTTATGTTATCCTTACTTAGCTATCATTTAGTGCCACTGGTGATAAGAACGTTGTTTTTAAAATACATGTCTAGAGTTAGACTTTTCGAATATTTTGATGTGAAGAGGTAATTTTTGTTTATTTTATTATAGTTATACTTATGTTAGATTTTGATGAAAATAATGATAAAACGATGTAATGTTTGGAAGTCAATCAGTGCTTAAACATTTTTATTTCTACTCCAACCGGTTTTTGTCTCTCGATTGAAATAGAAATTAAAATTTTTAAATACCGACTGTCTTCAAAAATTTCATCCTTCCATAAATTTAGATTGTAAGTTTAATTTATATTATGAACATAACGTGCCACCGAAGATGATATTGTAGTATTGGCCCTGGAAACCGATTTGTCAATGAGATAAATCTTTTCGGAACAACCCCGTACAATCTACATGAAATACGTAGTTAACGACTGACCCACAACTAGAGGGTCATATATTCGGTTGTATCCCTTCCCAGCAGCGCGTATCCAAACCTTAGCAACACGTCGCTCGTACATATCGTCCGCGATATACAACCTCTGTGGGCATTGTCCTGAGACAGGACACGGCTAGTGGGGAGGGAATCCTGCTCAGGGATTAGGAATAAATCCCGCGGGAACCCCGGAGAAATGAATCAGGAAGCTGGAATTGTTTTTCTTACAGGTCGAGGTAATTTTACCTTGATTTACTACCAGATGGAAAGGGACACACAAGATTTGTCCCGAAATAAATTTGTCACCGTATGTTTTAATCAGCTGGACATATAAAACTCCTACACAAATTCCTCAACATATAATACATACAATGACAGTACACCATTCTAATTGTAATGCAGAAAACATCAAACCTAATTAAGATAAGTAAACTCTGAGTAACATTTGATGCTCTCTTGATTACAATTCAAATCTGCATTACATTTAATGATATCATAGAGATTACGGAACCGGATTAAATAATAAAATGAGTTCTATATAATAGGACAAAAACTTAAGATTCTTGAAAGATCTTCTAATGATGAAACAATTTTTTTTATTAAGTCTTTTTTTACATCTGATTAGGAAAAAAATCTGATGTATCCAACACATTACCTCCCGCCATTGTAGTAATATATTCTATATAAGTTTCTCAGTACATTCCATTTGTAGTTTCATAATTAGTTTGTTATTACAGTTCAGAATATTTTAAATTCATTTCATACCTAACATTTCCTTCAATTCATATGAATAACTCATCTATTTTAATGAAATTCCTCAACCTAAACGATTTGTAAAATTATTATAATTTATATATATTTTCCGTTTAGCTAGAAGTTATATATAAACGTAATTATGCAGATCGGTAGAAAATTAAAAAGGCTTTATATTTCATATTATCGTAATTTGAGGAAAAAAAGGTATTTAGAGGTATTTTCTTTTAGGAAAAATGGTTTAAAGCTTTAAGTAAAGTACTACTTCCAGTTAACCAATTGTAATCACAATCTAATCAGTACATCGTATTTGAATATAACTTAAATACCAAATATTATATGTTTTACATGTATCGTATTGAAGTTATCCTGGACGAAAAAATCGTCATATTCATATAGTCAAACACACACAAACACACACAAGGCCATACAGACAGCACGGTAAAAATAGTAAAATCGTATTCTAGGGACCATAGTTCGTGCTCATATGTTAAAAACTCACAATAGACAAATTTGACCAAAAAAAAATACCTCCCTTATCTATATATTGATAGGTGGAAAGTAAAAACAACTAGCAATATGATAAATTAATATAACGTGCGAGAAATAACTCCCATTAGAGTTCTTTCAGTTTTATGATGTTTTTTCTTCATAATTTAGATGCCAAATCTAGAGGTTTAGTTCTTTTCAATCTTCTTATTTCTGAGGAATTATCTAATAAATTTGGTGCTAAATTATTAATACGGTTATGTAAGCGATTTTCTTATCTAGAAAATATGTTTCTACGAAACAAAATTATTTTTATTTTGTTATTTCAGTGATAAAGCAATTCTTCATTAAATCTTTATATAAATATTTCATCAACAGGAAAAACAGGAACTAATATATTTAGAACTTCATAGAAAATGATGACAACTTAATATACTTATAGACAAGTTTAAATTTATGAGAAATTATTGTAGATATATTTATTTTAAATCTGAAAGATTTATATCCAACAAACTCATCTTTTAATATCATCCCAAAAATAAATTTTCTGTATTCATCCATACAAATGCATTATACATCATATCTCTCTTTGTATAAGTGACATCTTTTAGAAGATACGTATCTTTTAACATTAGTATGCTTTGAATTAGCAAAGCATTTGATCACCTGATAACCTACAAAAACCATCATTACCTTCGACCCTAATCAAGAGAAGTACCTGCAAACAATTTGTTCCTCATAACTGATTAGATCTCGATATTAATTAACCCTAGTTCGGGGAATCATAACAATATCATCCTGCGTCGCAACGGAAATGAAAGGTCGTGTGTCCTGAAATTCACGATAATCTGATCGTTCAATATAAGCAGAAAACAGGCTTGGAAGTTGTGATGGTGTAAAATGATTGAGATGAAATAATTTTTGTGATAATTTTCGTAGTGTAAAGGAACTGAATTTCAAATGTGCAATATATAAGTAATGGTATCTCACTTTTCTGTCAAACACGTATGAAATAATTGTAAAAGTGTTACTTTTTATATGAGATGGGAGTAAAAATAGTTTTAGCATCATCTATCATGTAAAAGAATATATAAAGATCACAATTTAAAACGACATTGAATTTATTAGAATTCTTTTATAAAAATTAATATGAAAGTAAAAAAACTTTCTGCAATGCATTAACGAATAATTTATTTTAAATTTTGGAATCTACTAGTTTCGACATCATTATTTGTGACTGCTATAAAAGAATTTTTATTTACTTCCGTTCCAAATAAGCACTTAGTCAAGAATCCTCATCATCCATTAAAATTAATGTTTTAGGAAAATAGGTACCAACATTGCAAATTTGTTTCTACGTAAGATTATTCATTTAATTTTGTTGTAATGTGAATGTTCATTTTGTTAAACCCTTTGTTATGAGAGTTTTCCGTTTGGTTAAAGCTATTGGGCCGTATTTCGCGCTTACATTTATAATAAAATCGCTTTTATGAAGCCTGATTTTACATTATTATCTTATACGACAAAACGCCACATTTAATAAAAGCTTTTAGAAAAGTGAACTCGGAATACAGGCCAATAATTTTATAGAGAAACTTGAAATAAATATAAATATATTTAACAGCAATTAAATATATAATTTTGAATATAAAACAATACTATCTCTGTTTAAGTCATAGTAAATATTTTTAGATTAAAATCCTACACAGTCTGGTATATTCGTATAAAGTAGATGAAAGCGTTTATTTAAGCAAACATTATTAAGTTGTTACGAATCAGAGACACTGAAAACCTAGATTTTTTTAAGAAATGTAAGGTACATAACTATGCTTTATAAGTTCGCAGATTATTATTTTTGAGATGTATAATACCTTGCTAATAACACATTTTTTATTATTTATTTCTTCAGTGTGGGGGTAAAATTCTATTGTTATTTATCATAAAAGATATAATATGGAAATTAATGTTTGTCATTCCAGCATGTATCTGAATAGAGCAACATGCCCAAAACCAAGGGCATGTATAAATTTGCAGCCTTTTTTAACATTCTCTACAATAAAAATAGGAATGTCAAATAGATTTTATAATGAAACATATTGACTCGTTTATTTGGTAGAATAAAATTTTCACTAAATCATTATTATTAATTTGTGTTTTACCAACATGTGAAGATTTTAGGATTCGTATGTGTTTAATTATGTGGTAGATGTGTAAAGTAGGGCAGAACAAAATGAATAGTGGAGTACATCTTCCAAGTTGAAATTCAAGTACGGCAATAACCATCGGGCTCCAATTGAACAAAAAGCCATTCGTTGGGAGGATTTACGGTTGATTCATTTAATTAACCGCGCGGGTGCGGATGTAGGTGAGTTTTTAACGGGCGCACCGGAGCGATTGGACTCCGGGCTCCGGACTAATCTGTGATCGCGATTAGTCGCTCCTTCTGTACTACACTTACATGGCTGTTGAAGTAGGCGAAACGAGCACCAAAACTGGGAATGCCAATTAATTGGGACACTAACGTAAAGTAATTTTTTATACGCTATCACAAATAGTTTTTTTTTAGATAAATATCTTATTTAAACACCGGTGTTATATTATATGTACATAGGATAGTTATGAGTATCATAACTACCGCAGATGTCAATTGAATTTTTAGACATCTAAGGCCTGGAATGATTCATAACATCCGAAGTTTATTCAATAGTGTACCGGTTTCTAAACAAAAGCTTAATATCCTGCAACCAATAAAATTATAGTACTTTTAAGGCTGATTTTTTAATTTAAAGCTATTAAATAATTTAATATATATAGTATATTGTGAAACTAGTAGGCAAAGTGATATATTCTTGGATGACAGTGGACAGTTTTGGTACGCAGTCTGTCTATCATGGCAGTCTGGATTCTATTTTTTCTCTATTGTATATTTAATTTTATAAATTATTTTTGTAGGTTTTGTTAATTTTGGCAAAAATCAGTCACAAGTCTCGTAACCATGCATTTTAGAATTAGCAACGACTTAACATACCAGAGTAACGCATTTTTCGAAATAACAAGTTAAAAAGAGATCACAATTTTCTTTATGGACAGCAAAACTATATGCTCTTAGAAAAAAAGTTAAACTAGCTTAAGAAATCATCAGTCGCAGAGCAAGTTTTGGAAAATTTTCATGACACAAAAACTATTTCAAGATCTACATCTCTTAACATAAGGTTAATTAGAGAAGCCATTCAGATTTTTAAAACTAAGAATATTAATCTCAATCACAACGATGATTCGGAAATTAATGTTAGCATGGTTTTCTATATTAAATATGTTATAATTCGTTAGATAGTTCCTTGTTCACTGGCTTTGTTGTATTTGTCACTGTCCTAAAGATGACAGCAGTTTATACTGTCGAAACATTAGGTTAAATAAACTATACAGAACTATAACTAAAAACGTTGTTTTATTCAATTTTTTTAAACCAATAACTGAGCAAGGGTACGATTCTATAACTCATAACAACTACAAGTAGTAGCTGAATTTGTTAAAATAACAATTACAAACATCAAATGTCAAATTTGCAATGAATTTAAGACATTCCCACATCAGTGTAAACTTGTAGAGTGTTCTTTATATATGTATGGATGTATGTAAGCACATATCAACCATAAATAACCATTACTGGTATAGAATAGCAACAGCAAGTATACTTTGTAGTTGATATTTACAATTGATTCCACTCCAAGTTAGAAAAACAGTTTGAAATAAATAAATAAAGAACGTAATGTATGCTTATGATCGCAAATGTCAATGTCTACGGAATAAAATTTGAGAACAATCTCACATGTCTATCACACGATTGATCACCCTGTGCTTATAATACGAATCATCGGAAAATTATATCGCTATACAATTACTTTAATTTTTAATTTTGATTATATGCCCAAGGGGAATTAAGAACATATGGAAAGAATATGTGGAGGTAGTGGTTTAGTTGGTGTAGAGTGTAGCAAGTAAATCCGGTTCCATTAGACTGAATAGTATCAAGTGGATCACTAATTGTATTTAGTCTGCAGCGAATTCCAGGTGGCGGATTGAAGTGGGATCCGGCAGATTCCATTCGATTACTATAAACACATCAATCAAATATTAAAGCAGTACACAATAACTGTGTAATTCAGTTATACAATGCAAATATAACTCGTATCAATAATTCCCCGCATTGTTCCAGCATTGTTAGCCGCTTTTAATTATCGACTCACTCTCCACCTAGGCTCATATTAATTTGTATTGGATTTGCGCTCAGCTAAACCAATGGTATCAATTAATTAGACGCTTGTTGCAACGCGAAAGTACTCACTACTTTCAATTTAATTGGATATTTCACGTACGTACCGCGAATTGCGCAGCTCATACAAATTTTCAATATTCTAACAATTTTCAGACCAAGCTTATTTCAATTCTATATTTGCATTTTAAAAATCAATGCCTGAAAGTATAAATAAATATTTTTTGCTTTTAAACAATGTGGAATGTTTTCCATATGTTACTGTAGACCTGAGCGTTTGAACCTTAGATGAGGTATAACAGAGATATAGCACTTCCCAAATATTTTGTCGAAAGATTTAAGGTTTAAAATCGCTTGCAGCCCCCTGTTTGAGAACAGTGGACCAGTGGAGTAGTTATATGGAAAACGCAACCAAACAAATAATGAGGATAGGTGACTAACACTATGACTAATATTTCGTTAGGCGATTCTCGACCATACATCTTTTGCTTGCTCAATAGTACGTATATAGCTATAGGAGTGTGCCATATCTCTATGTTATACCTCATCTAAGGTTTGAACACTTGATTTTGCATCCAGAAATGACACATGTTAAGTTTTTGGTAATAAAGGTTAAGATTTACGGCTTGTCATTCTAGATTCATGACAAAATATTGAAAAACAGATTAGTTTTTACAAAATATGATACGAAAGAAAAAGGGTGTATCCTCTCAGTCCTCGAAAAAAAAATCTCATTTCATCGTCTGTTGAAGTGAGACGCAAATTCTTCACGCCAATCGCCTCTGATAGTAGTAAGTTTAGCTAAAGGATCTCAATGTACAATATTCGGCCCGATGTTTAAGTGACGTTTATATTTTAATTAATAATTTTTCTTCATTTGTACATAGGGTGTCCGAAATAATTTGTTAAGAATGAGGATCTCTAGAACGGTAAGAGATTCGAGGTCGGATAAATTAGACCAAAGTTGCCACTTTAAAGGGCCATTTTAATGATGTCTTTGTTTTCACAAAAAATACATATGTTACTAGATATGAACGAAAATGTAAATTTTACGGTTTTTAATGTTTGCTCATAACTTCCGAATTTAAAAGATTCAGTAATTTTCATATGAACCTTCTTCAGACACATTTTAAAAATGAATTTACGGGGAATTTCAATTTTTTATCGCATACCGTTTAAAAGTTACCGGTGTCAACTTTAATTTTTCATATGGAGCTTACAGTAGGTTGTGATAATTTTGAATAGCGCTTTTTTTTGCTATTCAACCCTATAAAAAAGTCCTATTTTATTTTAATAAATGATAAGAAAAATTAAGAAAAAAATCAATATAAAAAGTGTGTGAAAAAGGTTCATTACCTAACCTTTTAATTTTTGAAGTTATGAGCAAAAATCAAACACTTAAAATAGTAACCTGTGCACTTTTTTTAAGAAAAACAAAGACATGGTTAAAATGGTTTCTTGATGCGACAACATTTTATGTTACACTTTCTAAAGATAAGTACTCTAAACCATGTATTTTGCCTTTTAACTAACTAATCAAAGCACCAATTACTAGACATTCTTTATAATAAATAAGTTGTCTTCAATATAAGCACATTTTAAATTTAAAATTATAACCATCATTGGATGTCATAAAATAAAAGTAAAAGTATCGCAATTCATTTCTGTTAAAATACTTAATAATCTGCATTGCACTTAACCTACTTCCCTTTGGTTATTTTGGGCCAAATCAAACATCTACTTCCCACCTCCAGCCGGCACGAACAAAAGCAAGTCGATGCTTGATTGTTCTGGTGTCCAGTGTCGTGAGGGATCCGGTGATGCAGGAAACGAGACGCGACTGGCGTTTGTTACAAATCAAGTCGGCGCTGGTCAGCACTGTGTCACTCGCCACGGGCGACGCTCGGCAGTTGTTTCACGGGGGGTGCTGCAGTCAGCAAATCTCCAGTTGAGGTGAGAGAAGTGCTGTGGGATACGTTACAGGTTTCCCGATTTAGGAATGCACGGACGGGAATTCAACACGATGGAAAGCTTTCATACCAAATCGTTTCATTACAAAAATAAAAGGAAAATGCTTTTAAATAGATATTTACATATGCACATCTTTCCACCAAACTAATTAATTGACGTCAATAAATATTAATGCAGAATTGATTTAATAGACTGGGTGTTAATAAAAGGAAGGAAATTTTTTGGAGTTGCAGTCATTTAAGCCACTAATACACAAACGTTTCGATTGTAAATCACTCGTCATCAAAGTGTTAAATGGTATAAAAATATTATCAATTAAATTCTGTAAATTATTTTACAGACATCTTTCGTCAAACATAGATAAAACTCACACAAGTAGATGTTACTTAACTGTTATCACCCAACTGAACTGTAATTCCGAAAAACTTCATTTTTTACAAATATTAATATATTATTTTTTTATTTAAAATATACAAGATAAAACACAATCATATTATACTTTGTTTTGTTAGTTCTCCATTGTCTTTATGTTATTTAGGGTCTATTTTTTCACTTTTGGTTAAAATGTTGGTTATCTTAACCATCGGTTAATAATATAATAACATTATTGCATCGACAATTTACTTATGTATTCCGATGCGATATTTTTCTACTTTTAAGCAAATTGGTAAATTATATACTCTGAGTTATGTTCTATTTTCAATAGTCCAAGAAATACAATTAGGAACATTCTTTAATATTTGTCCTACAGAAATCATAGCACATTACATTAACGATTATCAATCTATTGACTAAATTGTACTCTCACTTCAATAAGTTATGAATCAAGTCTAATTTAACGGTTTTCTCCAATTCTTAACCTACAGAAATCGAGACACATACCAAGGCATTATTATCTGCTCTGGATTGTGTTCTTGTTTCTGTAGTTCAAGAATTAAAGCAGACATTTACCAATTTTAGAACGTAAACAAAAGCATGCTCCAATTCAAAATCCACTAAACTAAATCATACTTTAAAGCATCCATCCTGGATGTGGAGATGATCTAGTCAAACCAGTAAGTAGGGTGGAACGGAGATCAAAAGGACAACAATTTTCAAGTACCTCCAACGAAACAGGAATCAGCGATCATGTCGCAGGACAACCTTTATATGCTCAGAATCGAACAACATGCAACGTTAACCGAATACAGGTATTTGATTAGTACATGTTCAATCAATCTATATCAGATATAGCGAATTTAACGGAAAAAATGTCTGGTTAAATGTGAACAATAGTAAAAACATTTTGTCATGAACACAAAACTGACGTTTGCAATCAAGGAGGTTATACGGGAATCATACGAGTGTTTATGCACCTGCACATTGCTAGTCTATGTAGTTTAAATGCATTTGCATAATTGATCTTTATATAATGAACTTTCGGCTTTAAAGATCACCCGTTCAGCCTGAAGCAGTATTCTCTGCATGTATAATTTTGTTATTAATAATATCAGATAAATATTAAATATTTTATGAACAAACAAGTTTACGTAAATATCTGATCTATATAATGATTTTTTGTGTGCCTGTACGGCACGAGACCAAAAGTCACACAACCACACTTCCTAGACGACCGTCCTCCCTCAGGTTAAAAAGGTGAATACCGAAAACTTGTTTTTTCAAAGCACTTTACAATTTTCTTCAAATACAAATAAATGTATAAGACCAGATATTTTGTCTGTCTTTTGGAGTGAATACCATTCTTTTATTTTATCAAATACCTGGCCCGATTCCTCCACTTTTAACAGCTACTCTGTATTATGACGATGAAGGATAACTTATTTAAATGAACACAACGTAGGGTAAGTTCAACATTCTACTAGATGATCAATGGCTAATGTGTGTACGGAGGAGGTAGGTACCGTTACAAACCGTATTACTAATTTTTTTTTTTAATTTAAATTTGTGTAAATAGTGAATCCAATGAAGCCGTATATCACTTTAATTTTTAATAGAATAATTATTTACATTACCTACTTTTGTCATTATAAAATTTTAAGGACAAACAGTGGTATTCTACCGTCACTTTTAAATTTAGAGACCGTCTCTAACTGAATTTACAGGTGATCTCTAAGAAAAACGCATTCTAAAAATAAAAACATATGAAAAACTCATTTGTTTTATCGAAATTCCTCAGCCTAAACGATATGTAAAATTATTATAATTTATATATTTTTTTCTATCTAGCTAGAAGTTATATATAAACGTAATTATGCAGATCGGTAGAAAATTAAAAAATCTTTATGTTTATAATAACGAAATTTGCGAAAATATGGTATTTAGAGGTATTTTTTTTAGGAAAAACGGTTTAAAGCTTCAAGTAAAGTACTACTTCCGGTTAACCAATTATAGTCAAAATCTAATCAGTTCATCATATTAGTATATAACTCTTAAACACCAAATATTATATTTTTTACATGTATCGTATTGGAGTTATCGTGGACGAAAAATCGTCACAGACACACAAACACAGACACACATATACACACACACACACACACGGACATACAGTCATCACCGTAAAAATAGTAAAATCGTATTCTAGAGACCCTAATTCGTGCTCATATGTTGAAAACTCATACTTGAGAAATCTGACCAAAAACAATTCCTCCCTTATCTTTATATTGATAGGCGGGAGGTAAAAACTAACAGTCACCTCTAGCTAGATATCGTCTGTAAGCAATTTTAACATTGACTATAGAATACCACTGAATTATTATTTTTTAACATTTTAAATGAGAAAGAAGAAAGTTAGATTTCTGGTGAACGTTGCAGAAGTAATGCTTAGATGGATAAATATAGAAGGCAATGAGTTGCACTTCCTCGTTTATAATGTAGAGGTGATTAAGCAAAGGTGAAGCACCTTCACACTGCACTAATCCATTGCGCGCGCTATATTGATCGACCGGTATCTCTGCTTAAAAAATAATAAGCCGTCTTAATGTATTCCGCACGAGCGTCCAAGACAATTCCCCAGTAATGGAAAAGCGTTATAATTCACGATAACCAGCCCCGTAACAAGCTCGTATATCTTATAAGAAGCTCCTTAAATTATTCATTCCATTATAAAACAGCTAAGCCGGGATTTAAGTCCCACCTTAAGTGTGACTTGTAACCGGAGCAGGCGGGGATTACGTCTGGTCGGGGGACAAATTGCGTTCTGTTCAACACCAGCGCAATCAAATACCTGCTGTAACATTAAACGCAAACATGCTGCTTTGCTTCAACGACTAAATATCTCACTCAACTTCCAAACTTATACACTGTTCCTTTCCTAAGCCTAATACGTCGCAGATTCAGAAACCTCAATAGGGGCCTGAACCATTATCCAAATATTACCATTCTACAGAAGTACTTAAAAAAAAACTACAATTAATGAGTATTAATGAAAATACTCATTTAATTTTATGTTCGCGACTCCGTCCTATTATGACTAGTATTACAGAACTCAAAATCATCCAGAAAATCTCTGTAGGGATACCAACTTAAATATTACATCCTGTCAAAATTTTAATTTTTTTAATAATAAGCTCGCTCTCGCAAAAGTACAGATTCTGGACTAGTAATACAAATAACAATTTGCTCGGGATCTATAAGAGATTATATTTTTTGCGATGTACTGTGATGTGATCAGTCTTTAGCAGTTTCATTGTTTACCTGATTTTAAATAGAAAATCGCGCGTCCGCATTTCTTAGAACTTGCGGATGGCAGTGACAAAATTTTACTGAATGATCTGGTTTTAGTTGGGAAAATTAATTTCATTTATGCCTAATAATATTTTTTTCATTCATATACATATAAATTTGTATATAACGTAGTTTAGGTATATGAATATAAAAATAACCAATACCCTGTGTAAATAACAGTTTTTTCATCACTGGCGAAGACAGATGTCATCAGAGGACAACATTTTCACTTCAAAAATTGATATCTCGCTTACCACGTCATATTTTTCAGTCGCGTTTTCACAAAATATACATGTATGTGCATTTTAGTTATTACTTCATAATCTCTACAGAATATAACTTTTAAAATATAACTTCAAAATTTTTATAATTTTTTAAATAATAACTACATTCCCTCAAAGAAATTTATCAGAACTCATTTGTTTTATTGAAATAACATTGATTAGACGGTAGGTAAAATAGACAAATTTGTAATTAGAAGTTAATTGTATTTTTTTTTTCAATCGGAGAAAAACTATACCCTTTCCGGTGTTTTTTCGAACTGGAAAGTGTATTATTTAGGTATTTTAGTACAGTTGCTAGACAACGAAAAATAACAGTCCGGGAATATATTAAATATAAATATAATATTTTCGTTAAAATCAGACAGCCATGGAAATATAAGAAAATATCTATCTGTCAGTTTAGAAGAGTATCATTGAAGTAGAATTTGGATTTATTTTCTTAAATAATATACGAATATTATAAAAATATAGAATTATCTATGAAATGTTATTAACTATCACAACTAACACATAGATACATTCTTTTATTTCCATGGCTGTCTGATTTTGAACAAAAATATTCCATTTCATATTTACCTCGCACTGTAGACGTGCTGTTGTATCAATTATTATTTTATCTGATGTAGAACTTAATTTAAATAAATCCTCAATTTTTGAAATCTCATGTTAAAGTCCTATGTTCCGTATTTCGTTTCACACACGAAGGGTATGCGAGAATAGACATTAAATTTGTTCCTAACGTACATATACGTAAATTTACGAACGATTTTGAGAATAGAGCTCCTGATCCTTACATCTTCCTTAGCAAGATGCTGCCAGATAAAGGGAAATATTTTTCTTACTTTAACATATGGGTACTCACAATGAAAATGTTTTGATTCACACAATGGACGTCAATTGAGTGGGAGTTAATAGGATTATTGTTGTGAATAATCGAAACACAGATAGGTCTGGCAAGTTGGCGTTCATACCCAGCATACGGCATATGCGAGTCGAAGGATTCTTGATTAAAAGCGAGTTTTCGATAGAGGAATGCTTGAGAACAATCCGCAGCATTGTGCCGCGCAGTAAAGTAGTTAGACTATACAGAGTTCTCCTTACAAAGGGTCCGTTTACTTAAGCTCAAAGCTTTTGTGTATTTCGACATCATTTGTAGTTTATGAACCAGCCAAATATCTTATTTAGAACTAAATTCTCTTTCGGCCAATCGAACCAACTTCGGCTACACACGGGCCCTTTGTTCTCCGATTGATTAATTCCTGTGGGGTGCCCCTTTGTCTTTTATTTCCTTACTCAATTTGTCTTGCTATGCTGCGAATTATGTTCGTGGGAAATAAATACCTCATTATTGCTTATTACTTACCACAGCACCTTCTATGGTTAGAATAGATTCCAGTAAGATTTTTCAACACCTTAGTAGATAATACCTTAAGACATTTATTGTTGGGGTGGAACATAATTGTCATCATTTTTTGTTTAGCTGTTCAAAACTAACCACCTTCAGTTATTTCGATTATCAAATATTTATGGTAATAACAAATGATAATATTTGGAACAAATGTTTTTAGATCCACATTTGATCATTTTAACAGCGGAAAATATTACAAATATGTATAAAATTAAATTCCAAATTTATCCTTTAAGGGTTAGCATAACTTACTGTACCTCATTGGAGGTTCGTCCTTAAGTGCTGCAGAGCTGCAGAACCACCAACAATTTAAAATAAAAATGTTAATTCATATAAGTATTTCATTATATTTTTCGTCATATTGTGGCTTATTAAGCGCAAGTACGCTGAGACGTGATACAATCAGTCAAATGATCACTGAATAGTTTAGTCGGCCAGAAACATCCACCACTTTGCTGTATAATTACGGTGTTCTGCTACAGTATTTTACGCGATTCCATAGAAGTCATCAACCATCGAAATGAGTTCGGCGTCCACCAAGTTATGATCAATACGAACTGCAAAAACTGCAGCTCACAAACAGGTATCTAGCGCAATTCACGCTTACTTCTTATTTGTTGAGATTATCATACAATGGTAGCAATAACAGTATTTACAAATTAAAATTTACCAGAAATTAATTTTGACTAGTTTAAATACATGTTTCAAAATGAATGTAGTTATTCAATTACATAAATATTAGTTTTCCAAACTTTACTTATCAGGAACAAGAATTTTGAGTAAAAGTTCCGGTAAATTTACAAAGACATATTTAAGAAACAACTGGATGTATGTTTTGTTTTCAGTATTTGCTGTTTGAAACTAGAGTAAATTTATTGCTTCAAAACTACAATGAACGTGAAAAGGAAAGACGTATTACTTTAAAATTTAAATTAAAACTATAAATAATATTTAATTATTTTAATTAATATGTTATTTCCTTTTTTGTTTGTTGCAGCACACCCACAAATATGTAGCACCAGCCGCCACTGCAGAACTTCCATAAGTCGTAATTAACTTTTAACATATGTTATCTGGTTACCATTACCAGTGTAATGTTATAGTTCGAGGCACAACTTGGTGCTAGGTGTATAATATATTATAATGTTTCAATGGAACGTCAGTTTTATTGACTAACTCATACACGCGGCGCTTTTGTATTTTATTTCCTCCGGATATGAGTTTTTAATTTCGGTAATTACTTACGAAGGGATATACGAATTTGTCTTTATTATGCGGGAATTGTGTTTTGTATTTAAATAATTGGAAAGTGAAATTTAAGGGTTGTTTTGTTGATAGCTTTGTGCGAGGGTATTAAAGGAAGAATATCCTTGTGAAAAGGGTTAAATATTCGCCTAAATTAATACCCTTAAATAAGTATATATTTCAGGGTATTATATTGGATACGCATATATGAAGCTATTCATATGAATATGAATGGATAACATCTTTATACATGTACATTTCTCTTTTATCAAGTTTTAATATACGTAAACTTTCTATTCAACACAAAATTATTTATTTCCTATCTTATCAATTTTGATCACATTACATTTTATTCAAGTATTTTTGAATGTAATCACGATTTCATTGTGTATTACATTCCATTTACGGATATTTAAAAATGTATGGGTAGATAACATCTACATTATAAATTTCAATTAAACATTTGAATCATCATCCTATTTATTTTTAACAATAAAAAAACAATAAAATTTATTGAACTGTATGACAATTTATCTGTACATATTAATATCCATAGAAATAGTCTAATGTATCTGCAGAAATAAAAATACTAGCGCTTAACTTAATTGTAAAATGTTGTTAAATTATTCACTCACATGTGAAATGATAATTAATTATTCAGCGTGATATTGAGATACACTGGAAAATAGACGCTGATGAAAATTGAATAAAATTTTATTACACGTATAATAAAAATTAGAATCTTTATTGTTTTCTATTAATAATTAATAATAGGAAAAGAATACAGAAGAATAAAGTTTCATACCATAAAAAAAATCTAAATTAAATTAGATAAAATATAAATACTGAAAACTATGCTTATTTTATTCACTTTTCTCAAAAAATGTTATCCAAGGATATGCATATATTATATCAATTATGTTCAAAAGGGTGCATACTGTTTACAATATTTTTTTAGTTGAATTTTGTTTTTTAATTCATTTTGACGATCGTTGAGTGTTCTTAATGTATTTATTTAATTATTATTTTAACAATTGGGACGCGGGACTTGGAGGGGCGGCAGGTGAAAATATAAGTCGCTTTCAGTACTAGTTTGAAATCACTAAAGTCATTTGATTGCCCACAGCGATTTTTTTTCGTCAAACAGTTTTTTCTAGTGCGTTTTAAAAACGAGTAACACCAATTTTGTGCAATAGGGTGGTATTAGGTTTTGCTTCAAATGTAAGAACAGTGCAACATAGTGATGGGTCACTGGGAATTTCCCGTCAGGAATATTTTTATTCCCTGGAAAAATTCCCGGGAATTTCCCTAAACACGTTTCCCGGGAAAAAATCGGATTCCATTTTGGAAATTTCCGGGAATATATGGGAAAATTTCCCGGATACAAGTAGGGGAATTTCGGGGAATAAGGGGAAGTTCCCGGGAATAAGAAGGAAAATTCCCGATAATAAATTTAAGGCAGGCACAGCTTTACCGACGTGATCTAATCAGTCCCGACTAATTTCTAACAGTGTTAATATTCTAATGACTTTATAATTAATGCTTTTGATTTTCATGAGGAAATTTATCGTTAATTTTTCTCTATGAAGTCTCCGGAAATTCCTCAGAAAATTCCCCAAAAACTTCCCGGGAAATATCCTGGGAAATTTTCCGAAATATTCGTTCCCGGGAATTTACCCATCACTAGTGCAACAGAAACTTTAATAAAACGTAAGCAGGCCTACGGAGAGAGTGTTTCTTTAAAGAGCCAGTTTCTACCGTGGTTTTAAGCATTTTTAGAAAGAAGAGAGCGGAAGACCTTCATCTTTAAGAACCGATGAATATTTCGACAGAATTCGGGATCTTGTGCATTTAGATCGTAGGTTGACAGTCAGAATGATCGGGGAAATGTGGAACTTGACTCAAACCACCGTTTATCAGAATTTGACTAATTAATTGAGGATGAGAAAAATCGACGCAAAATGGTCAAAAAATTGGTGTTTTTGGCCAGTAAGTAGGTACAGTCCTCAGCTTGGTTATTCACCTTGAATTAAGTCCTTGTGACTTTTTTCTTTTCCCGAGATAGAAAAATCACCTCAAGTGAACACATTTTGGGATACTCTAAGCTATTGAAACGACTGTAATCGACCAGCTGAAGTATTCCAGTATCCGAGTTCTAGTACTTCTATGAGGATTGAAAGAACAGTCTCCAACCCTGCGTGGCTTCCCAAGGAAGTTATTTCGAGTGATACAATATAGAATTTTAATTCTACTCGAACAAAAAATTTTTAAAAATTAGTCTCATTACTTAATTTACACACCTCGAATGAATAAATTTGAAATGTCTTTCTAATTTTAAGTTAAAATAAACTCACGGTATAGTAATATTTATTAATAACACGAGCCCGGAATTCAATTGATATCTGTGGCGGTTTTGATACTCATACCTATAACAATCATAGATTCCTGGGTATTTTAATAGCTAGTGCATTCAATTATGTAAACAAATATATCTATACTATAAAAGTATGAAACGAAATAAAACAATTTATAAATCCGTATTTGCTTTTGATGTGGTTGAATGTAAAATTTCCTGTAGACAGCAGCGGGTGAAAAACATATTGTAGAAAGATTAATAGGAAAACCAACCGGAAACAAAAGATGAAAAAGCAAAGTAAAAAGTAAATCAAAACTCACCAGTCGTTTCCTGTTTTGGCAACGTTCTGCCGCTTACGGCCCGTTTGGTGAGGCTTCGGCTCGGCTACCATGTTTACATCTGGAACCGAAATAAAAAACTTCAACCCTCTCAAAAAACACCAGTAACATACATTCAATGCGGGAATAGATTCAAAATAAACCTGCTAAAAAATATAAAAGAAGTCTTTCACTTTTTCCTATAAAACAAATATTGTGTTTAAATCTCCACAAACTAATACGAAAATATCTGATGTAACCAGCTCATAACCTAACGTTCTACAATATATTTTTTACAACTTGTCATTTTTTTTAACTGATGAATTAAAATTACAATTAACATTTTCAATTAAATTTAAATATTTTATTTCAGTTCACAGTTATTTTAAACTGCAAATGAAACTTAAATATAACTGTTTTTTGTTTTCAACAAAAATGGTGTATACAGGGTGTTCCATTTAAGTGTGCCACCATTGCTATCTCGAGAACTATAAGAGCTACGAGGTTGGTTAAATTAGCAAAGAACCACCATTTTACAAGACTAATATGTTCCCATTTAAAATAAGAAAGTTGTGTCCTGTATTTTAAGAATCACTGGTCGAAAAAAAATTTTTTTTGCTCATTGTATTAGTCTTGTAAAATGGCGGTTCTTTGCTAATTTAACCAACCTCGTAGTTCTTATAGTTCTCGAGATAGCAATGGTGGTACACTTAAATGGAACACCCTGTAAACACCTAAAATATTTCAAATATATTTTTGAATTAAAAATTTTAGTTTAACACGTTAACTGCCACCATTAACAAAAAAAGGTCCCCTGGGCCATTTTTTCTTTTTTACAGATTTAAGGTGTTTTCATATTAGAAAATACAAGTATGATAACAAAATTGATTTTTTTAATGTTCCTCTAAAATTTTAAGAATTTAATTGCGGCACAATATATGTACCTCACCTCAGTATTTTATCATTTCAGAGACTAAAAAACAAAAAAATCATGCACTAAGAATAGGTTTTGGTCTGTCAGGCCACCGAGAATTAAACTACATTCACAGATATGCGTTGCGAGGTACCACGAAGCATAATGTGTATTCAAACACTGAGGCACAAACAATGTATCTCAGAGCATACGAGGATATTTTAGTGAGACACATAAGATGTACCTCATGATGTATTTTTAAAAGATATTAAAAAAATGGAGAGATAGAAACTCAAAGATTTTACCATTCGATTCTACGAACAAAATGACTTAAAGAATTGTTTTCTCCGCATGTACATTCATTGGAACAATTATGTGAAAAACACATTCATTATTTCTGGAGTTAGCAAATATAGATTTTCTTATTTTAAATTTTCAAATATAAGTTTCAAAAAAAATCTTTATACAGTATATTTCCCGCATTTGATCCTCACGTCATCAATTTCTGCTGCATGAATTAATAAACTTTTATCTTGCATCGTCGTATACACATGGTATTTTATTCGCTGTCTCATTATTGTACGTTTTACGGGGTATATACCCTATCTGCATTTAACCAACGGCAAAAATGAAATACAAGTAATAGTGTAATCGTGGTAATGGATATAACTGAAATATTTTAAAAAAATGCATATGTTATTGATGCCATTCCTATTATTTATGCAGGTGATTTTGGCGTCAACAATTTGTGCTTTTCATTGTGTGTTTTTAGTTTCGTTAGTTTACTCTTCACTCTGCAACTCTTTTCGTATGTTTCATCCATTTTTATATTTGTATATAATACTGTGAGAAATAGAGTGTATATATTTATCTCTAAGATATGTATGACAAAAAAATAGAAAGTTCATTTAAGGCTCTTAATCACAAAAATAGTTATTTCTGTAAGGGCTAAAGTATAATTTTTTATTACGCTTATGGAATTTATTTAACTTAACGATAGCCGAATAGAATAAACCATGTGACTAATAAAGAATACTTTAGTCCTTAGATATACATTATATATTTTCCGAAATCGTTAAATTATTAATTAAAAACAAATAAATAGTATTAATTGTTTGTAAAACGTCAGCTAGCTATAAAGACGGAAATGGCTGGGATAACAAACGTACTGTCAAATATTTCTTTATAATTTTCATTTATGTTTACACCTGCTTAGTCAGTCACACCTGCGTCAGTTTCATGTATTCAGATAAATTATTTTCAAAGATAAATAATAAATTAATTCATCCATAATATTATTGAATGGTATGTTTGTTATTTTAGGTAGTGTTAAAATAAACTGCTAAAATATAATACAGGTTGACAGAGTCTGTAAAGTTTTATTTTAGCGGAGTGATATCGTGCACTTTAGTATCGATTTCGAAAAAAAAAATTTAAATACCAATTTTAAATTGCGCGCGAAAACGATTATAGTTCGTCTTGCGTGCAAGCAGGTACATGTCATGGAAAGTGACGTTGCAGTCCGTATGTCTCGTAGTGCTCCGAACATAGGGAGTGACGTGAAAAAGTTGTAATTTAAATTATGATACATCAAATGTAATCAAGCAAACTCTATTAGTAACTTATGAGTCAAGCAAACAAATATTGCGTACCTTCCGGGCACCCATTTTTGGTAACTGTGTAGGTATATTAAACAAAAGAATGAAAGTATTAAAATTAATAATGAAAATCTTAAAGAATGATTTTTAGTACAATCCTTATAATTCCCTTATGTATGTAGAAAGTGGGATGTAAATAAACAAAAAAAGTAATTTATTTTTTAGATAAAACAAAAATGGAAACTCGTATTGTGCTTAAATCTCTAGGAAGTAATTTTAAAAAATATAACCTCCGCGTGTTTTAATTTCGCGACAGGTGCACTTGTTAATACACTTTTGTAATTATTCTAGCTCCAGGTGCGCGAATACTCAAGTGCCCTTTTTAAAACTACCGTGTACGACGCTGTGTCCGTAATGTTGAAGGGTTGCTGTGAAGTAATGAGATTTAGGTGTGTTGGAATATTAAATTCGTTAACTCTTTGGTGTCTTCCAAGATTTGTTTTATTAACTTTAACGCCCCAGGAAAAGTGCAAACGCAGAAAAAGGAATTTCGCAAATTCCATTACGTTCATTACATTTTATTTATTTTTCGAAACATAAATTGCAAACGGTTAAATTTTCTTAATTTTCATTTGTATGTTTACCTTTATATGAATATTACATTATATATATTTAAGTAGCAAGGAAATACTTAAAATAATTATGCCAGAATATGAAGTATATTTCTCAAATTTTTTAAATATTTAAGTCATACTACTTATATAATTTCGCAATAAGCTTATTAATAAATTATTTTAAACATAATGTGCCAAATCAATCAACATCACCATAAAAACTAATCAGTGGCGGATCTAAGGAAGAAGCGATAGTGCATACACAGGATTGCCAGAGTCCCTATTTCGGCGGGAATGTCCCAATTTTGGTATATAATTCTTGCGTCCTGCATGGCCTTCGAAAATCTCGCTTGAAAAAAATCTCTTGCAAAAAAATATGTATAAATTAAAATTAGAAATACCCGTCAATTTCAAAACTAGTCAGCATTGCGTCAAAGAATTATAAAAATATTGTTAAAGATTTTATTTTTGTCAATAAACTGTACTATCGGATATGTGAACTTAATCTAATTTTAGTACATAAGTCATAAAATATGAACAATATCCACTATAGCTTCTGAATATAAAAATTTGTTTGCAATAATATGTCCCGTATGCTCACATACATTGACTACTTCAAATTTTCACTATTTCAACTGTCAAGTGTCAGCTTTCAATTAAGTAATTTTGAATAATATTGTGAATTATATTAGTATTATAGAAGTATTTTTTGTTTGAAGTAATACATATTTCATTTAAACGATCCTACAATCTATTTATGACAAAGAATTATATTTATTATCAAGAACTGACATCTCGAAATTGGATATTTCTGAAATAGTGCTACTTTTAGCAATTAAATGTTTTGGAAAAGAGATATGTGACGTCAGAGTGATAAGATCGTGAAAGAAGATATGTAAAGTGTCTCTTTCGCACTACGAATAATGGATCAATTTAAAAAAATACGTGTAAAAAATAATATAGGTATACTGACATAATTTTATGTAATACATCTCTTTATATAATTATACTGTGATCTTACTGATCGAATAAATTTTAATAATCTAACGCTAAATGGTATTTTTTAGTGATCGAATTTTGAAAATCTGACAACCCTAGGCGTATGCCATGTTTTGGGATATTTTTTTATTCAATAAATCATTTCCAAAATATTATAAATAAATAAACAAATAATCTAACAAAAAAAAATATATACCTACATCTATGGAAAAAAATAATTAATGGAATGATGGATATTCACGGAGGCCCCTGTTTAGCGAGGGTCCTAATCATGTGCTTAATTTGCTTATGCATAAGTCCCACCCTTTAATTCCAACTATTTAATAATTTCCAAATTTTAGTTGTATATATAGTTTCAATTTTTCTTATTGAAATAAATAAATTAATACTGTCAAAATGCTTATATTTCTAATATTCGAAGTTTACGAGTAGTTATATTTTTTTAATTAATAATTATTAATTAATATACTATTAAATTATTGAAATACATAAATTAAAATTATATGTAACATCCTTGTGATAACATGATATATGTTTGATTCAGATAAAGCATATTTGGGATGTCTGTACACGATTATTGTTGAGTATTCACTCCAGTCGACCGATTGACAATCCGCCGATTCCGATGTTCGGTATCTGATCTGATTGGGCCTAATGCAAGAGCTGTGTCTGGCTTCACGCAATCGCCTTTAGCAGCTGACGTGCCACGTCACCTTCACTGATGTGACGTGACGAACCAATGGCACAGCTCAACATAAAAACCCCAAACATAGCGACAAGCTACAGTACACTTCAATAAAAATATTCCACAAAAACTGTAACTGAAAATTTTTGAGTAGAATATATTGGGAACTTCGATATGGTTATGAAGGAGGAAATTTTGGGCTTTTATAAGTTTAAGACAAAAAAGCAACAGTACTACACTTCAATGAAAATATTCCACAAAAACTGTAACTGAAAAATTGTGATAGAATATATTGGGAACTTCGATATGGTTATGAAGGAAGAAATTTTGTGCTTTTAAATTCCAAAAAGGTTTCACAATTATTTTTTAAATATATTTAGATAAGAAACTGGACGTTTCGGACCTTTTAGTGGGTCCATCTTCAGCATAATTTTAAAATTAGTTTGTACAGCGGGTTAACATCCCTTGTAATTTGTAGGTTAAAATTTAAATTGTATTACAATTTCATTTGCTTTTTAAGCGGTTGAATTAGTTATAAATCGACTCTATCATGTAACTCATCGCTTACATTAATCGACGTAGCTTAATTTTAACTATCGACTATGTTTTAAGCGAGTATTGCTAAATTGCTCAATATATAACAAGTGACGCTAAGACAATAGCTACACTTTAAATTTTACCGATGTCGATAACTAATAATAGTGACGTTAATAGCAATTTAGGAAAAAATATATTTGACAACAGTGTAAATTTGTATATATGCGAAAAGCAGTGTTCTCTATCATAAGTTGATGACATTTGGTTCGTTTTGTTCTGCCATATATTGGTTGATCCCCCGGAAGTTTAATAAAATTATAATTTAGTTGGCTTTTAATTTTTATACAACACATTTGATTTTTTTAAATTAAGTACGATTGACAAAAATGACAACTGTCAGAATAATAAGAATAAGAATTATGCAATATTAGATTCAAAATTAAGAAGAGAGAAGAAAATTTGTTAAATTTGAATTTGGCATTTTGACATCTAAAAATTGTCTTTAATATTTTAGATACAGTTCTTTAAATATTAACAAATTAGCGAGTATCATTACCTATGATCATTTAAATATTTGATACAATGATAAGATTTTAATACCCATATCTTTAAAAACGCTTAATATAAGCGATGTGTTACATGATAGAGCCGAATGTCTGTTACACATTTGAGTCGAAAATAATAATTTGAACTGTAGTAATTTATTTGTTTTTTTTTTTGTGTTTTTATAATTTTTGTAATGATGTGTTGTATTGGAAATATAAGCAAAGATTTTATTTGGTTTGTTGTAAATTTAAATTTTTTTAAAACACATCATGTGTGTGATTAGTACATGTCACCATAATAATTGGCGCCAGTTTCTTATCTAAATATATTTAAAAAATAATTTTAAAACGTCTTTGGAACTTAAAAACCCAAAATTTCCTCCTTTGTAACTGAAAAACTAAGAACTAGTGCTGTCAAATCAGTTAACGTTAAAGTTCTTCTATTTAGACAACAAAGATGTCACGTTGGCAAATTGCCGTCGATTAAAGAAAAAAATCCGTCAATGTCTAAATCCACTCTGTTAAATCTGTAGGATATTTTTCTTCATTACTTGTAAATAATACGTTTTCACGGGTTGTTTTTCCTAGTTTAACATCAAAGATATCACTAACAAATAAATAGCGCTGGGTTTAAAATAGCTACAAAAGCAGGAATGAGGCGACAGACAAACCTACAGTTCACCTGACGTTCCTGCATTCTGTCGACGACCTGTTTACAGGACAAACACAGCAGAAATATATACTGCAGGAATTGAACATTGAGAGAAAATACACGTGAAGAAATATCGAGTTTTTCTGCTACCAATTTCATTACTTTGTTTACAATTACATTCAAAATATTTGGGCCATTTGAAAAAAAAGCATTTGTTTCAATTCATTCTTCAAAATTCTTACGATCATTAAAATATTTGTTTGTTGTATGTTTGTTAATGCTACGGATACGGTAGATTGTAAACACATTTTCATTTCCCACGGTAACCATAGACAACATTCAAGGTATAAATTCACATATGACAGTTCTGTCAAAAATCGTATTATTTAATATTTGTTTTGTAGCTAGTTACTAGGAAGTAGTAAAATGAAGACATTTTTATTATAATCTTTTGATAGATAGTGTACGAATCGTGATGAAATCATATATCAAGATTGTGATAAGTTTTTTTCTTCCTTGAGAAAAAGTAGTGTTTTTCTTCTCCACCTTCAATTTTATGGTAAAAAGCTCAGTTTTGAAAACAATGCTTTGAAATTAATCAAATATGCTTGACAATTAAAGAGGTCATAAATCAAATGCAAGTAAAATGTTATGAAATAATACTGTGGGTACTTTTGACCTTGTTCCACATGGGAATGTTGTGCTGTAGTAAGAAGAATATAATAATAGATTATAAATATAAATAACTTTGGAGTTAAAGAAGATACCAATCATTATTTTAATATCGTACATACCAATTTGTAATAAATCAGTTTTTAAGGGGATAGTCGTCTATCTATCTTACAGGAAAAGAGTCTTTTCTAATATCTAATTTTTGGTACATTTTAGAAAAAAAAAGTTCTAAACATCGAAATGTTCTTTCAAATTTAGGTTGTTCACTAAAATATAATTTTTCAACTAAAACCAAAATTTCTAAAACAATTCGTTGTTAAGAATATTATTCTTAAACATTTTTCTCCAAAATGTACCTAAAATAAGATATTAAAAAATTATGAACGACCCTTTTGCTGTAGGTAGACCATTCTATTAAGCACGTTATTAAAAGAGAAAAGAAGGAAAAATACCGACAGTAAGAAATGTATTTGACGCTAACAAAATTCCTTAAACCAAAAAATTTCTATAATACAACTTCTTTAGGTTAACTCATTTAACAAAATAATTTCCTATTATGATCCTCGTCTGCAAGTACTCCAATAAATAATAAATTTTGATCTAGTTATTCAGTTTAAAAATAACAGGTTGTTTTTGTTTCACCATTTAGCTTATAATGTTATAATATTCTAGTATTCAGAACTTACAGTAAAGAAAATTGTCATTGTAAATATTTTACAAATCGTAAGTGAGTTACGAGAAACTGTAAGCTTCAAATTCTGCATAGAATTGCATTGTAACCGTAACAATTTACAAGTGTTACAGATACGCACAGAATTGCAACATGAATCCGACAATAACATTTTCTAATTCAATGATTTTGTACAACTGTTATGCGTCCGACAATTCTGGATTCGCCACTGAGTACAATGATAGTATTGTAAGGTGCGTTGCGTATGAAGACGTTTCCGTAGCATATTTGGGATACCTGTGCGTCACAGTGTGAAGATATGCGGATAAACTTAGCCCGTGTCAGTGTGCCTGCTAAGAATAGCCCGCGGAGTATTATCTGCTCCTGAGTTTTTCTCTCGCGTGACAGCTCTGACGTCACGGTGATCCAACGTGCCAGATACAAGTGTTGATGTTTATGATCAAAAGATAATAAAATTCCCTAATCGATAATGTTTATTTACCCTCCATGGCGGGTATTTTGGGAGCAGGCGTTTTTACGTTTGCTTTATTGCACATGCACGCTATCACGGTTTTCATAAAGATTGACTTTATATGATTTCCTGCGAGTATTACTTATTTATAGAGTTGCTACTGCGCTATTCTCGGGTACGAACATTGTGATATTTTACAGCTCCATTGTCACGGATTACCGTTGCTGCAGGTCATTGTTCCGACGGATTATCAATTTAAACAGACATGGAATTCAAAAATTGATTTATATTACATTCATTCTATATGCATGTTCTAAATTTTACATTTTTATTAATTTCAAACTTTGCATTATTTATGTTATGGTGCTTCATTCTCACATATGAAACAATATTCGTAAATGAAAAATGGATAAGACGTTAACTCTATATTTAGTCTCGTTTTGACTACGTTTTGAATTCATCTTTTAGGAATGAATAAATCACTAACTCCGATTAGAGGTAGTCCAATAGATATATCCATTTTTATCTCCCTAAAATATCAAACTATGTTGTATTTTCAAAGTGAAAGTTAAAATATTGATTACCTTAATCATCGGTTAATAGAAAAATATCGCATCCAGATAGTAAATAACGTATATTTTTAACAACTTACATCAGTATTTCGATTCGATATTTTTCTATTAATTGATGGTTAAGGTAACTGGTACTTTATCCAAAGTAGAAAAAAAACGGTATTTGTAATGTTTATATTCATAGTCGGTAACAAAAAAGTGTATAATTTAGCATACAAGGATATTATAAGGTGTCCACATCAGTTTTTTTTTTAATTTATAGTAAAGTAATTTAATATATGTGTCGATTTATTTTAGTTTAAAATGTGTTCATTTTTACAATGTTCAGTGGAAGATTAACTTTAAAAATCAGAAAAAAAGTTTCTCTTTTCTCTGTTTCATTTTAGTATATCTTCGAATAATGTAATATACAAACTACATAGAATTCGCTTGAAAACTAACTAATTCCAAATTTAGTCAGTTTATGAGATATTTGATTCTTTAATTCGTATTAAATGTGGTATACTTAAGGTTTTTTGTAGTAATGAAGATTGTGACCACACAGTCTTTGCAAAGGGCCTAGAGCTTCTAGTGGATTCTGAACAACTCGGACGCAATATTTTAATTTTTATAAAGATTTGTAAAACCCAGATCTCATATCGTTGTCCATAGCAGATAATAGTACTTGAAAAATTTATTACAAATTAAATATGTTAAATATAGTCTACAAATCACAATGTGTTTATCACCTGTCATGAACTCATCAGTTATTGACTGCATATAATAAATTATTAATAAATATATTGCATGCATCACGATATATCCTTCAGTATAAACATGTTCATAATACCCATAATACATAAATATCTTTTATTTGTTCATTTGTTGAACGATTTTTGAAATACTGTTGTTTTTTCGCTTGTCAAGTTAATCTAACAAATCTCACACGTGTTCCGCATTTCCGAAACAATGGCCCACCCACACATATGAGCGGCTATTAACTGGTGTTATTTTTAAAGTGTAATAATGTTAAGAGTGGCTTGACATCGAAACACAAAGTAGCGTCATTTTTTAACTTGTCGACGACAATTCGCTTGGCAGTGTCTTTCGCCGGCTGACACAACCGACAACTAAACTCCGGCGCAACAGTCGTCCCGTCCACCCGGGCAAAAAGCACAAAAACGCAGCGCAAAAACGCCCGCAAGAACTGGAACAGTTGTACTTTAACGGATAGAGCGATTCCAGATACCGAGACGAGATGCATTGACGGAAACCGGGCCGCAATTAATGCTATCAACAACTGCAGATAAAAAGGGTTTTACAATTATACTGAATAATTTCCACGGTACAAGAAAACCGTAACTAACAGAATAGCTTAAAACACCTTTGATAAATGTTTATTTCATAGCTCTTAAAGAAGTTATAAGTAAGTTACATAAGTTACTTTTTTCTACGACTGCAAATTTAGACTGTAGACATATAATTGTCATTTTGTGAAACTAAGTTTTTTATCGGCATGAAAACCAATTTAATAAGTAATACATTAATAATAAAAATCTATTTATTTTATACAGAGCCGTATTTCTATTTTTACAATTGTGACTTCAGTCCGGTAAATGAGGCTACCGGTTTGAAGTTATGAAATTTTTGTTTACATAAACAAAAATAAGCTGGGTAACTACGTCACAATTGTATAACATGTAGTTTTGACAAGTTAGTAATAATATTACTCTACAGAAACGTCAAAATATAGTAAGACAATTGTCATCTCATGTCAAACCATACTGACTTGATCACGAAAACGTTACTCAGAAGAAAATTTTATAAAATAATATTTATTAATAACGTGAAACCGGTATATTTGTAATAACGTAATGACTAAACATATATCTTTTGTTTAAAATTTATTTTCTATAATTAAAATAAACAGCGTTGCTCATTTATTTCCTGTAACTGAATATTAGGTGTTCTAATAGTGAAATATGACCGAACAGCGAATACCAAATAATTATTCGGCTTCGATCCCATCTCTAATAAATACTGTATTTAATAATGTTTCAAGTAAATTTACAGATCACATAAAACTTGTTATTCTATCTCAATTCAATTTGAACTTTCTAATATACAATAAAATGTACACTATTTCCTGCTGTCAAATCTTACAGTATTATGTACAAATATAATAATAGATGAAATATACCAAAAGTTGTAGAAACTACTAACACTCAATGAAGTTCAAATATCAACGCCAAACTCACCTTCATAAATGACATTAATGTCATTTATGACATCCTTAATTTTTTTAAATATTTGAAAATATCTGTTACCGCAGTTACACTATATGTTCTATCTCATTTTTTCGTTGATTAAATGCAAATAGCATATATAGTCCTCTATAACTCGTTCGATAATGAAACAGCGAATAAAAGTTTCATCTATGCTACGCGTATACCTCAAAGATGCAAGATAAAAGTTTAATAATTCCTGGTACCTATCATCGTAAAAATAACAGACTCAGTTTTTATGAAGCCTAATTCGTTAAATTCTGAAATTCTATTAGTGGGTAATAATTTTAATTAAAAGCAGAACTTCACTATGAATGAACAAATAATTAAGTGCGTTATTTTCCTATACCTTTTATTTGACTGAATATTGAAGAGATTTTCACTTTTCAGAACTGCAATTGATTCATTTTAAAATTTTACTAGTAACAATTTTGATTAAAGTGAAAAGTGCGTAATTCGTAAAATTATTTTAAATACTGAAGAGATTCACTGTGGATGAACAAATATTTAAGTGCGTTATTTTTCAATACCTTTTATTTGGCTGAATATTGAAGAGATTTTCACTTTTCAGAACTGTAATTCATAAATTTTGAAATTTTATTCGTAACAATTTTGATTAAAGTGAAGAGTGCGTAATTCGTAAAATTATTTTGAATACTGAAGAGTTTGACTGTGGATGAACAAATATTTAAGTACGTTACTTTCCTATACCTTTTATTTGACTGAATATTGAAGAGATTTTCACTTTTCAGAACAGTAATTCATTAATTTTAAAATTTTACTAGTAACAATTTTGATTAAAGTGAAAAGTGCGTAATTCGTAAAATTATTTTGAATACTGAAGAGTTTCACTGTGGATGAACAAATATTTAAGTACGTAATTTTTCAATACCTTTTATTTGGCTGAATATTGAAGAGATTTTCACTTTTCAGAACTGCAATTCATAAATTTTAAAATTTTACTAGTAACAATTTTGATTAAAGTGAAAAGTGCGTAATTCGTAAAATTATTTTGAATACTGAAGAGTTTGTTGTGAAGCAGCGTAACATATTTACGATTTGCTCAGTGCGTTGAAGAGATTTTCACTTTTCAGAACTGCAATTCATAAATTTTGAAATTTTATAACAATTTTGATTAAAGTGAAGAGTGCGTAATTCGTAAAATTATTTTGAATACTGAAGAGTTTGTTGTAAAGCAGCGTAACATATTTACGATTTGCTGCGTAGAGCAGTGAATTTAATTTGGCGTCCGTCGACTTTTTCCCGCTGGTGAGTCTCGGAGGGTCGCGAGGCCGTAAATCAAGCAATTATTGGCGATGGGCAGCTGAGCGGCCGTCAATTGCCCCGCGTTTTCAGTCGGTAACAATTTTCAGCTCGCCATGAATACTAATGACTGTACAGCCGCTCCGCTTTGATACTGTCATCCACTATCTGTTCAAGTGCAGCGCTGATTATTATTTTAGTGGATTGATGCAGCGCAAATTTCGCCCTAACGAAGGTGAAAATTTTTCAAGCGAATAAAGTTTGATATTTTGACATGCGTATCAAATAGGGCTAGTAAATAATTTTATCATGATATGCTGTACAGCTGTCGGAATCAAACTTTGTGAAAAATAAAATTTAATGGAATGACAAACTGGCTGTCAAATCGAAAATTATACAAATAAAAAACATTCATTCCAATTTACTGGTGAATCTACCATTCAGGTAAAATTACATGGCAAAAATAATTTCAATTTGTTTCATAATAATAATAATATCCTAATTTAGCATCCTTAATCATGTATATAATATACAACACGTGATTAGCTGAATAATTTACATTGACATTTGATACATTTTGACTTTTATTTAAATACGTATCCTTAACGGTTGGTTTCTTAGTTTTTTTAATCTAAATAATGCTAAAGTTACGAAACAAACTACAAGTCTTTATAAATTGTAAAGGAAAATATCACGTACTAACAACCACTTCAGTAAATTATTTATAGAGCAGAAGCAGCAAGCGAACAGTGCTTCCTATTCTATGGAACACAAATTTTACTAAATTTTTTGACTTATAATTTGTATTTAAATACATATAATAATATACAATGAGCATGTAAAATGTGCTATTACTCATGAGAATGAAGTTTGCCAACACGAACGAAATGAGTAATAGCCATTACATGCGAGTAGAATACTATACTTTGTTCACAACTAGAACCTAAAAAATATGTTTATTATAACCAAAAATGTCGTCTCAGTTTGACACACATAAATAGCAATGGCTCGCGTAACGTACTTATTGGTAATTATTTCCTGTAATATTTAACTACAGTTTAAGCTTAAAAAGAAAATAATAGAACGAAAAATGACAAAACTTGTATAACTTTGGCTTTTTAGGTATGTAGAAAAACTTACTTAAAAGTAATTTGGATTTTACTCTTATGATAAGATTTAAATTTGATATAATCACGGACCATAAGCATACCATACATACCATAAAGTCATCAAATAAGGACATAACGATTGAATATTATTTCCATCAAACTGTCAATATTATTTAATCAGGAACACTAACGAATGTCATTAATTGATAAAAAACGATTGAATTGTGGATATATTATTTGACAATTGTGGATAAATAATATTATTCTCAAAAACACACTACTACGATATTTTAGTTGCGCGTGGTTGAATACGATTTCAAAATGATTCAGAAAATTTATGATAGAAAGACAAGGTTCTCTATTTCCTATCTACTGATGAATTAAACGACGTAGTGATTTTATAGAAGATTTTCTTAACTGGTCTACCAATGGGATAAGGAAATAATCCCTGGAATTCAGTGAGTATTTGGCAGATTTTCTTCAGAAAGTGAAATTCACAAATAAAATTTATATTATGTCAATAGGTAAAAAAAGATGGAGTTTATATTTTTCAGTTTTACTGATAATGAGAAACACATCTCTACATATATTTTTTAATTTTCTATACATTTTTTAAACCAACCATTAACATAACATGTTAAAATAGTATTTTCTTTTGTATTTATTACATATTATTAAGTGTGCCAAATTGATTGTTTGATCTTAAGTTACATTTTTATTATCAAGATACAAAACACTTGAAAGAACAAAACAGTTATTAGAGTAACGATGAAATAAATAAAAGATATGGTAGTGTATTTTATATTAAGAATAAAATGATTTTACCAACATAACCACATATTCTTTGAAGATTTTGTAAGTTATTGCTCATTGTTTATACGTCTATATTTTATAGCCCATACGTCAAAACATACGAGATACACAAATATAATTTTACTGGACTATAAATTATATATTTTTATAGCAATCATTTGTGCATGACACGATATTAAACGCCTAATTATCATTTTATGAGTGTGAAAACATTATAGAGATTGATCATAAAATATTAATACCTACATGAATTATGTACAATTTATAGTTAATCTAAAAATAAAAATTAAACAAATAGAGCAGATTTAATGTTACAATAATAAACACGTAGATTTAATGATCAAAAGTGTAAATAACTAACGTTCACTTTTAAGTTAAAAATAAAATATAGGAAGTGATTCAGGTACGAGCTATGTGTGTAATTAAATGCGAAACATACAAATTCCACTAATAATAATTAGCGGAATGTATTTTCGAACTGTTTGAAGTTGGAGAAATGTTTCGAAAACAATTATTTCTATTTAATTGTTTTATTATTACCTATTGTATTATTAATAATTGCATCCTTGTTTTCAGAGCCGGATTACTATATTTGTAAAAAAAATATCAGTTAATAATTTTATCAATAACTGTCAAGTAATATACCTAGAATTCAATCATTTTTTTATCAATTAATGACCTTCGTTACTGTTGCTGTTTGAATAATATTGAAAGTTCGATGGAATAATATTATTCAAACGGGATGTAAAATTTAAATCTTATTTGTCAAAAGAATAAATACAAAGTAGCATTTTTCGAAATCGGTACTAAAGTACACGATAAAACTCGTAGATAATCAAAATAGGAGCTAAAGTACAACTTTACAAATTCTTACTTCAAAATTTAACTTTAAGAACTCATCTGCCAAACTTGAATTAATCTATATTTTAAGGGTATTATATTTTTGCAGTTTATTTAATACTATCTTAAATAACAAACATATTATTTTAAAATATATTGATAAATTTATTTATTATTTACCTTTGATAATAATTTATCTGATTTCATGCAGACGACATCTATGCAGGTGTAAACATAAATGAAAATTATTAAGTAATATTTGACACTTTGACTGTACGTTTGTTGGCACAGCCATCCCCGTCTCAATAGCTAGCTGACGTTTTTCAAACACATCACATAATGATATTTATTTATGTTTTTAATTAATAATTTAACGATTTTGGAAAAAATATAATGTAGGTATATCTAAAGACTAAAGCATTTTTTATTACTTACATAGTATATTCTCCTCGGCTATCGCCACGTAAAATAAATTCCATATGTGTAATAAAAAATTATACTTAAGTCCCTTGATATACAAATAACTATTTTTTATTTATTATTGTATATAAAAGCCAATACTATTTTCATTTATTATTTTGTCTAAAAATGTCAGTTTTATTTATAGTTTTGTTTAAGAGTTTTTAGTTCCATTTAATATTAAAAATTATATAAATTTTTATTTTATTAGTAACACCTACATCAATATATCGCGGATTTCGCAGTTCGAAATCTAGTCACCTTATGTAAGAAACTTTAGGTTTTGTTGTCAAGTAAAAGTAATCATGGCTTGCTCGATTAAATTTATTATCGCCCATAAATCCTGTAATATTGAGTTTCGAACATGAATGTACAGGATGTTTTCGATTTAAAATTACTTCAGCTATAGTTATTACGTCGCGGGATACCCTGTATATTAAATATAAAATATAGATTTATTGGAAATATAAAAAAACTGTATTTTTTTAGATTTACACCCAGACTCCGAACATCGCTGATGGCAAAAATACGGTACAATTAATAATTTTTAAATTTGAGATACCAATCAAGCATATTCTGTACTCTAACAGGCTGTAGTCCTCTTTGTTCTTATTTAGCTTGAAGGCAAAAATAAACATTTATATTATTTTCCGAGTGTGTTGAGGAATTTTGAAATGATCACGAGCGAACAAAAGCAAATACTAATTAGCTACAGCAATCGACACCAACGTTCCAACAGATCAATACAAAAGTGCTCGCCTGATTTACATTCAACACTTGAAGAGTTCGTTGAAGTATTCAATTAAATTCTCCCACCATGTCATTCCGCCAACGTCAAATCCGGTGACCGGTGGTTACACGACCGGGAATTCAAATGTCAATGTTGGCAGCGCTGGACCTTTCATTGGATAATTAAATTATCAAAATCTCACTGAAGGAAAAAAAATTAAATAAAAAGTAGGTATTGCAACTGTGTTTACCAATGATAACAGTTAATTCATTTCATCAAACAAGTCACTAATAATTATTTTTTATACAAGACGATAAAATAATATAAATAAACTTCAAATAAATATAAGTTAAAGTACTTTATCTACCCTTGCTGTTAAAGTGTTACTTTATATACCCTTTCGGTTAAAGTGCTACTTTATCCACTATTTTGAGTTGATAAAATTGCACTTTAACATCTGCTATAGAAAAAATTAATGATGTTCTCTTTTTTATGAGACAGAACAATTTCGTTTTATGCTGTCGTATAGCTTATTCCGAAAATAGACCACGATGCAGTGATGGTTTAATCATTGTTACAATTTACCTTGAAAGCTGTAAAAGTTTAAAAGCGTGGTTAATGCATGTTCTTAGTAGATTACAGAGGCATAGTATTTTTTAATAACAATAATCTCATAACTTTCACTTCTTGAATGTTACAGTTTATTAATACCATAATACCCGTGTAGACTTTATGAGTTACTAGAAAATATTGACAACTAAATTGATAATGACATTGAAATAAAGATAAAATAGAAAATAGACTACTTCGCAAATTAATTAGGTTATTAAAAGTATAAAGCGTCATAAAGTAATGTATGCACCACGAGGCATTACTTAATGTTTATATTTCAAATATAAATATTTTCATATCTCCCTTGATACTTGGTACATAAATAACTACTGTGTTATGCTATTAATGTATACCGTGAGTATTTGTTAACGAGAAACTTGGGATTTATCATATCCTTTGTATCGACTTGATAGTTAATTGACACCACAGTATTTGCTTGTCTCATTTAAAATGAAACATAGGTAACAAATTTGGCATTTGCTTTTTGGGTTATAATATTTTCTGACCAGCCTACACCAAGTGCAACTACAATTTTAAGATCTTACATATCTAGATTACTTTTGTTAGTGACTTTTAAAATCAGAATTGTAATATTTTAAAATTTAGATCAATTAAAAGTTCAAATTCAAAACATTTCTCAAAATATTACATTGCCCTAATAACATCGTAAGTAATTCAAGAATTCTATAGTATATTAACGAATACATTTTTGAAAAAATATTGTAATATTATATAAAGAGAAACATAAAAAATATAAAACAATTTAAAATGTAATAAGAGAAAATTATATTTGCTATTTTTTTATACTACATAAATATATGTAGAGACATGAGACTTGAACCTTATTGTTTATATTTAAAATGAATCAGGTTTTCTAGGAAAAGATTAAAAACATTCTCTGGTTTTATGAAGAATGATGCCGTGAAATTAAGCAACGATCATTTAATAGAGGATGCTTAATCAGTTTCATTATCTTAATAATTAATTATGCATATGTAAAAATTAAGTATTACTCACTTATATAAATTTTCGAATGACGACTTGATCTCCACGCTCCTGAAACCGTAAATTGCACGATGCACATGTAAAATCTTAGATTTGAAACAATTAACACGGTAATACAATTTTAAACACATATTTTAACGAAATATACACACATTTTACAAGAACACTATGTCCGATTACCAATGATTCTCAACTACGACTCTTAACAAGTATCGAATGGTTCAAAGCTACACCTGTTGTTATTAAAACAAACGCGGTGACAGGCAGGTTCTTCCATCTAGCGAAAATTAATACTATTTAAATAACAATTATTAAAATGGGTTAAATTGAAAACGAAATATATATGTTTTTAATCGCCACATACTCTCTTATAATGGACGAATTGAAATTACTTATACTAGTTTGAATATTTTAAGATTTGACGGATCACAGTACAGTTTTATAGTTTGTCTCATGGAATTTCGAAGGATTGTTTAAAACGCTTAACTCTCTACACATAAGTTTACAAAGAAACCTAAATACAGTGGCGGCTCGTCAGGTGAGGTAGATGAGGTAGTGCCTCACCAAACAAAATGAGGAGAGGAGAATTTTGTGTCCACAAGATCTAGTTTTCAAATTCCCACTGTTTTCCTTTCCTATATATACTGTCAAATAAAACATTCGTGTGCCCAGCGCATTGCCGACTACAGAAATGTAGGGGCAAAAAATCTCTTGCCTCAAACGTCATTAATTTGTGGGTATGACTGTGCTGTTTTTACAACGCTCACAGGGTATATCGATTTTGCTCTCACTGCACAACCTGCTTCAGAAAAGGGAGTCTTGAGGCATGCCTCAAATGCTTTCTAATTGGTCTTTTTACACGTGGGCGAAGCGAACATGCAACAGAACTGTATGATTTTGACATTTTGGCGACTATATTTGCAGTTGTTCAAATATAATATAAGTGGGTAGACGTAGACACCGGATTTTTATTTAAGTTTACTTTTAAAAAATGATAGCAGTTTCTTCTGGTACGCAGATTAATTTTCTAATAAATGAATATCATTTCAATATGTTTTTAGTGACTTCCTATCACCACCACTGCCAAAATGTATATCTGTTATTAATAAGACTAGGCACTTTGTCACTCTTTTGTACAGAAAGTTGTTAATAACAAATCGTTGCCTTTTCATTACAATATATTTATTTATAAGATGTACATTAATAAATATATTGTGAAGAAAAGTCAAAGATTTGTTATTATCAACTTGTGAATTATTATATATCCTTCATGTAACTCAATAATAAACTAATCGTTTTGAACAGAGTTGAACACTTTCCTACAGAAAAGGAAAAATTATATAAATAATATTTAGATAAAATTTATTTTAGTTTGACACTATGTTAATCGAAAACTTTGTTACACATAGCTTTAGATAATATATTATAATGAATTTAATGGGCAAGTTAATTATATGATTTGGGCTTCGTTGTTGAATTTTAATGAACAATCGAACAAAGTTGTGCTTTGAATCCTAACGACCTGCGCTCAAACATAACAAATCCTCATGTTTCACCGTTATCGGGCGCGTATTAATTTACACAATTAAAGCAAGTCGCCAACAATGGGCCGAGTCCATCAAGCCGTCAACTGTTCACGAGCCGGGCCGTAAAGCCGGGACTTGGGCTTGTCATTCGCTCTAGATTTATCATGGCGAGGATCATTGTCCGCGGACAAAAAGTTGGGGACAATTGTTGACGCGGTCACTAAATAAAAAGCGATATATGGAAACACGTGAATTGTTTCCACGACAGCGCTGGGAATACAGGGCCGGAACCAGGAGGAACACTCTATTTTATACATCACATTTTCATACCAATGGGGTATCTGACTCCAAACGAATTATAGTATATAAGTCGTAAAACATAAAACTAACCAATGTAACTTCTTATTATAATAATAAATATTGAACTTAATTTGCAATTAAGTAGTTATTAGCAATTTAATGTTTCGATGAAGGTATATGTAACGTCAACATTTTTTTAATATTGTAATGAGTAAGACTCACCGCAGATGAGTCATCACGGCTGACCTGTCTGGTCAGGTAGTCGCGTTAAAGATCAAGTGGGATAGGTGTGACGTCGCTATTGTACGAGAATTTTAAAGAGACTGGAAGGCTCTGAAACGTTCGAGAGATTAATTGGCGGCAGGTATATTAGGGTCGCGTCGGGCGATTCGAGGAAATCAGTATCGGTCAGAGTGTACAGAGTCACTGAAGAAAGTCCGTTTCGGTCAGCGCATGTCAGCAACGTGTAAAGTAGAAATAAGTAAGTAGTTGGCGATATAAATAAATAGTTGGTAATATAAATAGTGTTTAAGTTTTTAGTAACACTAAAAATCAGAATGTTCTAAGGTTTGTGAACGTCTGTTAAATTTTTTACGATATTAGTAAATTCGCGACAAAAAATTAATAATGACATTTTTCCTAATGGATTATTATTAAGCTATCTACATTCATATATTCCAACATGCCGGTAATAGCAGCCAGAATGTATATAATGCAAAAGAGTTTAATTCGTAAACATATCTTACAATCTCAAAATGTGGAATTTTATGATATTTAAAATTTAAATTTACGAAATTTTTCCTGTGCAATAAAAAGTTATTATATTCTTCATTTATCATTAAAATTGACTATAGTCACTATGGTAAATACTAATTTAATAATGTGACTTTTTAAATAAACTCAAGCCTCCAAATACAATACAAATACCATTTAAATTTGCCGTCTAATCAGATCTTCCAAAAAAAAAATGAAGTGTGGACCTTTTTTTATTTAAATCGAACCTACAAAGTCCAATTTGTTGCTCTATATTATGAGATTCTGGTGTAATGTTATCCACGTGTGGTGATCAGATCACAAATATTGTGGTTTGGCGCGTATGAAAGTTGGTAAAATGGAGAGTCTGTGATTTTAACATTGAAAGGCTTTTATGTGCCACTATATTTGCAGAAGTTTATTCAATTTGTCAATTATCAAGTTAAATCATTATATTTAACGTTTGAAACGAAGTGAAGTTGGGTAAGAACCTTGATACGTCACTAGACACGGGGGGAAGTTGGGTAATCAAAAGTGAGGTTAATGCAGACAAAAAAAATGCAGCCTACTTTATTTTTGAGAGTGAAACAAGTAGATATTCAAACCCAATCTGGTAGTGAAGAAAATAATACATATTCCACGGTTGCGAAGACCATTATTGACTAAGGCTAAGTCAATAATGATAGACTTCTCAACCTTAGTAAATAATATACTATTTTTATTTTTTTTTATTATAAAACTATAGCCTAAAATTATACGCCAATAAAATTTCATTTATACTTTATCAAAGTTGATAAACATTATAATTGGTATGATTTCAAACATCCTCATATAATAAGTGAATCAATACAAATATGAGAAAATATGCAGTTATATACAGGGCACGATATGAATCATGACAATTTCTACAATTTACATTTTATTGGAGAATCATAAAACAGGTAGTCTCTTTGTAGGCATCAAGTTTAAAATTGAAAAATTACGTCTGAATGTATTATAGGAATTTTGTGCATATTTGTTTTTGATTTTATATGCAGCACGAAACATAATCGCTTTTCATTGGTGTATAATATTATTTTTTTTTAATTTATTTTTTTAATATTTTCTTTATTAACCGATATATTAACCGGTTTAATCCGGTTTGCAATTTTTAAAAATATTAATCTACTGTATTTCTCAGTTGTATTTTCTGTTTCCTATTTCATCATTTTTATTTTTCCGCTGGAATATTTCGAATTCTCCCCTGCCCTCAATTACAACCCTCTGTGGGGCACTCCACCTGCGAGGGTCCCCCGGGCCCCTGGTTTGCATCCCTGCTGCACCACACACTGACATCTGTCCGTCGAGCTGATGCACTGCAGCCAATGGGCCTTAATTATTCACCACGGACTATTCATTATACGAGCGCGCAGAACCGATTGCGATATTGTTCCGACTCTGTTTTCGTTCGGGTTTACCGTTGGTATTAACCTAGTAATTGACCATTATTGAAGGGAAATATGTTTGAAGGTGAAAAATTCATGAGGACTTGATAAATGAGGATTGTATTTGCAGGGTGTTTTTTTGTAATTATCTATCAGACTTTAAGGTGTGACAAATTTATAAATCTAGATAAAGTGAAAAGTTTATTTGAACAAATAGGTTTATTAATCACAATTTTTCTGATAAATCTTTATAGCAGTTGATAAAAGTAATAGTAAGTTAAAAATAATAAATTTAAGGATATAACAAAAATATATACAGGGTAAATTAATGACTTTAGAGAAAAATATTAAAAGGAAAAGTTACCTCTTATAACAGGAATAATTCACTGAAACTTGAACAAGCAGTTCTCAAAGGGTAAAATAATAGCTATTTACACACAGAAAGCAGAAAAAGATGGTTTAAGTCTGCGGACGAAATTTGAACCCCAACGCGTAGCGGAGTGCTTTTATTTGTCCAGAGGCGTAAATTTCTTTCGGCCTGAATACTGAAATACGCTATGAAATAAGTAACTATTAATTAAATAATAAAAACAAATGAATTATATAACGAAAAAATATGAATAAATAATAATATTTAAATAAATAATTTTCTTCATATTTTTTTATGTTTAAGGGATTTTATTAATTTGTCGAAATAATAACGGATTTATAAGAATTCTTAAGTTTTTCACAACAATAGTATATTGTGTATCGAGTGCAGAAAAGCATTCATATCCATGCGAGTATAATTTTTGCGGCAAGAGACGTAGTCGAGGATCGCAATTTTTTATGAGCATGGATATGACCTTTTTTGGCGATTTGCACACTATATATTTTTATGCGACTACATAAAAAACTAATATATTTCACACTTATTTCAATAATTTTCACACAATCAGTTTGGTATCAAACAGTCAATAGTGGTAACCATAACCATAGCAACAATAAAGAGAAGAGAGAACATCGGCTCATGACTTGTTAATTGGCTTTGAAAGGAATGGAAATAATTTTGGTTAAATATGAAATGAAATATGTATTTATTTCCGTCGCCTAGTCATAAGTCTTGAGCAATTGTTCCTTTTGACAGATGGTGTATTAAATGGAAATGAATAATTTTCTATATTGGGCGCCTAAAAATTCTTTTTAGCAGTAAGTATTAAAAACTTATTTTAGTTACTTGTTGTGTAATATACAATTTTCCTTTATTTTTGCTGTGGATTTACGAGTATATAAAATTTATTTATTTATTAACTACATATACTTCATTTAATTTAATGAAGAACCGTAAATATTAGCAGAATTAAATTTAATGAGTAAATATTTTATTACGAAAATACGAAATTTGTAGTAATGCATGTATAAAGGGTATCCTCCGCAATATAGTTACCAAACTACACCATCTATCATAAAGTTAGAAAGTTCGGTTTGCCATGTTTGGTGCTGTATCTTATTTATTACATTACCCAGGTATCATGCAAGGTAGGAGAATTAAATATCCTTATTCATTTCAATTTGAAAGTTGGAAACTAGCGCAGAACAAAGAGAATAATTCTGCGTGAGTCCATTTAAACCGTTCATAAATTTCCCATCTGGGTGGGGCGACCCATCTTCTTTAAGTAATATTTATACGCGTGTGTAGAACTAATGTGAAACGGGTACCTATGCGAATTCCAGGAAATAATTTCCACAAGTTATGATCTGCTTAAAGCTTAAAATACTGCCGGGACAAATGTTCCCGTGAAATCTAATAACTTGCTGTACTTCCCGAGGCAGTTCCATTTTATTCTTAACTCGAGAAGTGCCACAAAATAATAACTCTGCCATTCTTATCATTACAAAAATACAGTGGCTGGATTTGAAGAGGGTAGTATTACCTCCCCCCTCTCTAAATTTAGAACATATTATTGAACTCTTGTGAGTGTGGGCTTTTTTTTGTTTTTATATATGGTATCTTTATTACAAAAAAATTTATATTTCAAAAGTCATATTTCTAGTAATTATAAATTTTTTACACATATTTCCAATTAAAAATTAAAGTCTCTTGTACATCTCCAAGTTAATATTTCCAATTACAATTGAACACGAAAAATTAAAATTTTTATATTTCACAGTAAATTTTTTTTATGTGCAGCCAAAAATATCCATTCTTGAGTCAAAAATTTTGATTTTCGAAAATTATCCATATTGATAAAAGTAGATATATTGATTTTAAAATTTACTTTTTGCTCCCAAAGTTGCACACCAAATAAGTGTTTTTTTTTTGGATATATCTATAAAATGGGAACAGATATATACCTACAATCTTTTAAATTTTAAACCAATCAATCAATATAGACTATTTTCACAAACAAAAATTTGGATGTATAAAACCAATTTTACGCTATTTTTTAAAATTCGTTCTTCGTTGAAGAAATTTAAGTGCGAGTCAATAGTTTCATTTTTGGAAAATATTAGATTGTTATTATTTTTATCTAAATCTCTTTAATAACTGGTTAGGAAAAAACTAACAAGCAAATGTGAATAAATAAAATAACGTGCGAGAAATAACTCTCATTGAAGTTCTTTCAGTTTTATGTCGTTTTTACTTCATAATTTAGATGCCAAATACCAAAGGTTTAGTTGTTTTCAAACTTCTAATTTCTGAAGTAGGTATTATCTAATTAATTTAGTGCTAAATAATTAATATGATTACTCAAGTGATTTTCATATCGAGTATAGTATGTGTATATTATTCCCTTAACATTTTTAATTTTTGAATCCGAATAAAATGATTCATTTGTGACATACCAGAGGGTATTTACAATTAGGCGTTGACATTTATTTTGAAATCTTTGTATAATATTTGAATTTGACACCTTGGCGTACTCCCATAATTGTAGTCCATGGATGTTATAAATGTATATTATTATCTAAGATTATATTATAAGTCTTATTTCACTGTCCTGAAGTATGGCTACTATCAAAAAAATTGAAATAATGGAGATATATTTATCCAGGAGTAGAAAAAAAAATTAGTACATACATTTGTCATAATAAAGTTTTACTTTTTAATTTAAGAAATGCGTTATAAGCTGCTTTACTTATACTTAGTATCTAATTTCAAGTATATTCCACAAGACAGATAATAGGTTACTATGTCATCAAGAATCTTATTTAGTAAAACTAAAATGAAGTCAAATTTCCTTTGTTGCTCATAAGATATTGTATATCCTGAAGTATTTAGTTCATGGTCATCCATTGATAAACTTCATCTGTTTATAATCGCCTTCTAAAAAAATTCCGCAAAACTAAAACAAAGTTTCATTCAACAATTGCCTGAACTAATAAACAATCATTCTTACATCTTCATCCTACTATTCGCTGCAGTTTGTTTATTCGACAAAATAAAAGAGTGTTTGTTTATAATTCGCGCATTGAGATTTTTATATTCGCGGATTCATTCAGGGCAGGAGTGAGCAGTTATTTCTATCGCTTGTGTAAGTTTATGCGAGATGTTAGCGTCGGAACGAAGGGAAATTGGTTCTGGTTTCTTGGTTGAAGGTATTAAGGTCGAGGTAATGAAGGTAATGCGGATAGCACTTTGTCCTTACCGCTAATTAACCGTTGGGTTACCCGCCACTTACATTTTTAGCCTTTTCTTATTAGTTTACTGATTGGGTTAACACGTAATCCAATCATGCAGGACATTATGCACTTACTCTCATATACCCTTCATTTGTTTCTTTTTATACAAAAGTTTTTCCATAGCTATATCCATGAATATGAAATATTCCTAATATTCTATGTAGTCTGGTAATCCCCAAAAGATATAAAACATGATTTTTTTATCTTCCTATGGCAAGGCCCTGATATCACCTCATAATGAGTGTTGCCTTGGAGATTTATTAACAAAAAATACATAATATATATTTTTCTACGACTATTAAGGCATTTGCATGTTATATGCTTGTTATTGCTATTTTCCACGGTAAACACTAACAACATTGAGGTATAATTCATATCATACAGTTTGTTTTATTGCTAGTTTGTAGGAAGTAGTGAAATGAAGAGATCATTATTATTAAAATACCTATAAATCAATTAGGAAATAATATCATGGTTGTAGAAACAGTATAGTGTGCAACTTACTTGGAATATCCATTTCAAACTCTTATGGCATTATCAAATTAGACCATTCCATGCTTGTTGTGTTACAATATACTGTTCTGTCACATTTGTCAAACTCCCTTTCAAGGACAAAGTATGATCGTTCGGAAGGTCTGTCATTTCATAACGGTAAAGACAACTTAAAAAACCACAAAATAATTTAACAATATATATTCAAACCGGAACTTATATACCTATTTGCAATGAACCGGAGTCTCCGGGTTGAAACCGGAAAGATAGCTACCGTGATCACAACATCCCTATGTGGAACAGAGTCTTGAGATACTTGTTTTATAACATGTTACTAGCATTTTAGTTTTAGTGGTATCCGAACCACTCGGACACGGCGGTATTTTTATTTGGTTAAGTATTAGCGACGGTACGATTTGAATCTGAGATCAAATCGGAGCTTGTTAACTAAATGAGCCTCCTTTGAGAAATTGAGTTGCTATAATCATGGGGACTGGCAGAATAATAAACGTTGTCAAATGTTATCGAATTTTAATGAGGTTTCATGGGTGTTTGTACTTCCGTTATAGTTCTACTTGTGTACAGCGAATTGTCTAACGTAATCTGTATCAGTTGTATATATTATAAGTAAAAACTATAAACGTAGGAACTGAAACCTCATTAAAAGTGACGTTCGATATGATGCAAAACCGTTGTTTATTATTATCCGAGTTATATAAAACATGTAACCTTCGAAGGGTAGTGAAGAAAGAGATATTACGTTAATAAGTTTTACTGTAAAAATACCGAATATTCGTAAATTGTAAATAATAATTCAGCGCGGACATAAAAATGAAAGTTTGAGACCTATATTTGTAAAGACTGAAAGCAAAGATGTTGAGTAGACGATTTCCCTTTTCGCGATTACGTTCACATCTATTAGATTTGTCCGCTATTGAGCAGCGTTGAATACTGACGCCGGTGTCGGAGTAACAAGCATTTTGGTGTATAATGAAAACCATGAGTATTTGATGATGAAATTTGCAGCGAGTCAATTGGCTGTCTGGCAGGCATTGTTCACTCGCTCGATTCGCTCGCAAGATTAATAACTCCCTGAATTCAATCTGCCGGGGGCAATATTAAGAAATACGTAAGATAATGAAAGGTAAGTCCGCGACAAAAACGGAGTTAATGGCGTTGAGTCTACGCGACGAGAATACTCCCTGCTCGCTCGCGTGATGATAGATTGTTAAAACTTCCCTCCAAACTGTATTATAATCCTATCTGTCTATATAGAAAAATGATTGTCTTTGCAACTTGAAAGATGGAGCTGTAATTTGATAGCACGGGGAAATCACTAGAGACGCGACACATAACACTTTCAAAATAAGTTTTTTTATCACGTGATATTAATACCGTGTTCAGAAGTGCTCAGAAATTGATTTTGTTGTGAACTCGATATCTCACAAGTAACTTATGTAATATATAAATAAATTCTATTCTTCAATAGTGCTACATTCGTGGGAGAATTTCAACATACACAAGTATTTTTTTAGTAACAATAAATATGTCCTATTTAAGAAAATTTTGTAATGTAAAATTCATATTAGTTATTTAAACTATAAGGAATATAATTACCTTATAACTTTAGAGAAGGTATGAACTAAGGTGGAGCTTGTGGAGTTGAAGTTCATGTTACCGTACAAGAATAATTGTACTAGGTACTTACATTCTGAGTCAGTTATTATATTTTTGCGCCATCAACAGCAATTAGCTTGAAATAATGTTAAAGTATTTGTAAAATGTTAACAGTTCACGTGATAGTTAAGATTTATTTATTTGCAACTTTTTATAGTTTTACCCGTTGCTAGACGACCAAATATATATGAAATTCGTATGATTTTCATAATTACCCTGCTAGAAGAATAGTTACAATCTATAACTTTCCATTGACAATAACCAAATAACGGAAGTTATTAATTAATAATATTAATTAAATTTAGGTGAACGGTGATGTGAAAAAAATTAATTGACTCGTATAATTTATATCAGAATAAAATAAAACGTTTCATTAAAATTTGTGATGAGCGAAACTGCTACTTTTAAATGACAATGTGATTTGTGAATCTTATTTTCATATTAGCGATTTTAAAGCATTTTTCGGGAATCGGGAATTTTTGTTATGAATCGGAGTGGTTCTCAGTACCTCGGCGGCAGACTTTGAGGGGCGACATAAAATATAAAATAATTTTACTATTTATTTAATACTAAGATATATTCAATTTTATTTGCTGTTGTACTACCTTTAAATAATTCCTGTAATGAATAAATTATTTATCTCTCTTATTTTAAATTAGGCAGCGTATTGTTCAATGCCGTTCTTATTACCTTTCAAATTCGTATCCTTTTTTCGTTATCTTTTAAGTTTATGAAATGGTATTCATTGTGCCGCAATTTGGCGTCGGTATTTTGATCATTGGAAATTTAGGAATTGTAAATTTTGTCTGGCACTTCGGCATCAATACACCTTGGAGTGACCGTGATCACTGGTTTATAAAATATTGGGTAGCAATCATGACCTGTGATTTTTTCAATATTAGTGACTAAATCACAGTTCATGAAATATCGCTTATCACTAATTAAAATCGATTCAGCTGAACTTTTTTCTACAAATCCCATATAGTAAATGTCATTTATAATACCATCGTTTATACCGAAAAGTCAAGATAATGGATCGTCGATAGTATGAATTAGAGAAATAAGAAGTCTCATATAACGTCTGGTTACAAATCAATGGCAATATTGCCTGATACCGATATCTTGACATTGACAGATGAATTAAGGGTAGGGGATTGGTGCAGTAAGGGGAAATTGTCAATGTAAATATGGCATGGTTCCACCATTGGCTAATCTAAGATATTGCTAATAATTAATTTATTCCTTAAACCAGAAGACACTTTCCGAGCACTTTTGCTAGTGTGGACAGCACACCTTAAAAATAATTTTACATGGCAAAAATGATCAGGAAAACATTTATGCGGTTTGTAAACCCGACTATTAAATTAGTTTTTCTAAAAAAACCGATAGTGTTCACGCAGTTTGAATTCTGTTTTGCTGAATTTTATTTACGTTAGTTTAGTTGTGCAGCGTCTGGAAAACTTTATGTATGTAAAGTTCATATAAACGTAGATAAAAGTCCAGGTACATAACTCCGCGGATCTAATACACTGATGAAACTTCAAGTTACCACATCGACATAAAATAAACGGCACAGTAAAGCCAGCTAGATATCTTATTGGACTCGTGCTTGTGGTATCCTATATCGAATTTAATGCATACTAGCTTCAACTTTACTATTCGACCAAACTATTACTAAATAAAAGTTATTGCCGATTTATTACTGGAACTAATTAACACTGAAGTGAAACAATGACGCCAAAAAGAAAATGAACCAATAATCGAAAATTATTTCTCACAATATAATGAGGGGTATGAATTTATCGATAAATTTAAAAATAATTGTTGCGCTGTAGCAGACAAATGAGTACCAAAAATTAGAAATGATATTTAAACCACGACATCGATATATTTCACAGGATGAATAAATTTTACCTATTAGATGACGATGATGATCCTATTGTGCTTTTATCAAATTTTATATCTGAAAAACTGCCTTCTTCTATCTAATGAAGTATTCTGGTTGGGGAAAAATTACGTATATGGAATATTCAAAATCATTAAATTAATGATCGGGCCTATTTCGTAACTTAGTGGTTAATTTTTAACTAGTTGTTAAAATTTTTGACAAATAAAAACAAACATTACAAGTGCTGCTTATATATTTTCTCCAGTGCTATTTATTTTTATTGGAGTAAAAAGTTAGGAACTGGTTAAAAATTAACCACTGAGTTACAGAATAAGGGGAATGCCATATTTACCTAATTTGTATCACATATGACAGAACCGTGTTACTGATATCAATAACCGTTACAACAGTAAATAAAGATGTAACCTACAAACAACGTTTATCAGCAGAACATATTTTTTATTTTCTATTCATAACAATGACACATTTAAGTATTAAAGGTATAAAGATTAACGGTGGATTTATGGAGCCAAAATTAAAATTAAGATTAACATTTACATTAATATTAAGTTACAATAATGTATCGAATTTACCCAATGAACTAACATTATACTAATATTAAAACTGAACTAAAAAGATGACTGACTTCCAACTTTTTAATGTTTTTTTTTTCTATTTCACTACTGCGCAAACGCAACATACCTCACTTGAGGTTAAAGAATAGCTTACTTGTGTGTCCTGTATTCTTCTTGTCATTCATTTGATAATTATGTAGTTGATAAGTAAACACAAAAACAAAATGAAAACAACACTTACAAACAAAAAGAATTAGATTAACTTACAGATGTGTCAATTTTAAAATATTTCAATTGAGCATGTGTAATTCAAGTCTGCCTAAAAGCGTCTTCTTCGTTTTAATTTTAATATTACTAAAAATGCTAATGTTAATTTTAATGTAAGTTTTATTTTAGCTGCATAAATCCACCTTAAAGTATGTCATATGATGGAAGCCAAGAATTATACGGGTTGGTAATTCTGTTTTACAGAATTTGTCGAGTGCTGCTGAAGAATCTTTTGTTGAATCCAGTCATAAAGAATGCACACGGTACGTGCATCATATTCATCATATTATTGTACTCGCAAAATGAAACATGATGTATTATTGCAAATTTCATTTGCTTACCGATGTAAAATAACAAAGCATTATACTCCTTTATATATCAAAAGTGATTGGCTATATAAAAATAATTACATACGACGTTCCGACATCTATCTTAGAAGGAAAGGATTTCCATTCCCCGAATAATTTTATTTTCCATGTAGGAGCAAAACGTCTTGAGGCGCGGTTGCCAAGTAACACAGTTTATTGCACGCGATGCAGAAAAACGAGAACGCGTAGTTGCCAGATATACAACAACAAAAACAAATTCCAGCAGCGTCCTGGGAAATATATACTTGTGAATGAAATAGGAATAGATAAATCCAAAACACGGCAACGGTGCGAAGTGTTTTCGAAACTTAAATTAGTTTCTGGTTTGTCCGCTAGAGGCCAGGTAGGAATAGGGTCCAATAATGGAATTGTCGCGTTATTTATCAAACATTGGACTTGTAAGTTTTTGTAATTCTTGCACATACATTAATTCAACACAACGGAGGATTTTTCAAAGTTTAAACTTTGCCACTTGGGGATGGACCTTTTCGAAAAAGTTAAAGTTTTGGGTGTTCCATCTATAAATAGAAACAGGCGCCTTCACTTTTACTAAGATTAGATTATGACTACTTCAATAAAATACATCAGCATCAGTTTACAAAAAGGTTTTCCATCAAATTCAGAAACTGTATTACAATACTTTGTTAACAAAAGGTAAGTTCAGAGTCCACAAAAAATAAAATCGGAAATTCATAATAAACAAGAGTTAATTATGATTTTTTAAAAACATATTTTTATAGTAATTGTATAAAAATAATCGATCACATCTCTGCCGCAAAATTGTCTGGGAAATTAAAATTCCTTGCCTAGGCAGTGGTAAAATGCAACGTTACTAAATCTTTTTTGTGCAATATATTTTGTATTTAAATGTGAAATAAGATTATTTATATAAATAGTGAGCAAATTTCAAACTTTATTAAAATGTAGTATATATATTAAATGAACTAAATTAATTTTAAAAACAGTGTTTACAACATAATCTAGTATATATGTGTGACAGCTACCTACTCGTAATAAAATACAAATGATTATGTATAAATACATATATTAAATTAAATTCTTGTACGATTTTATATAAATATACAATACTTTTCTTGTCAGGCAGTTCTGTTTTCATGACTCCTTTAGGGTTATTTGCCCCGGCAAACAATCTCCATTTAGTCATGAAAAGACTAACTTCCCTGCCATATTAAATAAATAACTATTGATGTACTACATTATAATATCTTCTTTAAATTTTCTGTAAAATGTTTTTCTTTTTTTAACATTCTGAAAAGAAACAATACCTATTTATACACTTTAGATATATTTACAAAAATAAAAATCACTCTTGATGTGTATTCTTCATGTTAGATGAAATAACTATGATATAACGTGTGGTAAAAGTCATGTATATAGTATAAATATGTTGCAACCGAAATATGTGAAAAATTTACTAGCTCATTCTATAATAGACAACGAACTGTCAATATCGTGTATTAGTTTATTAGTAACAATTTTGATAAACGTCACATTATGCACGACTTTTTATAACGCGAATCGCGACGAGAAATTTTATAAATTAATCATGAATTATAATATTTTACGACTGCAAATTAAAAGAGCAAAAACATGTGCTCAAAAAGTTCCAAAGCCACAGATTGTCCCAAAGAAACAGACTTTTTTAATAAATCATATTTTAAATCCAAGTTACCGTTATAATGTTAAACTACATAATGTATTCTGTTGCACTGTGTATATTATATTACAAGTGCAAGAAGTGAAATTAAAACCTTAGTAATTTATTCATTTACCCTGCAAGTAAATAAACGAGCTTCTTGCAGCAGTTATTTTTAATTATTCTCTCAGAGCAAACAGAGCTCTGCATCTAGTTCCACTGCTAGTCCTAGTTGAATCCCAGCATGAAGGCAAAGGCTTAAAGTGCAAGTGGAGACGTCTAGCGGCATCTTTCTGCAAGTGACGTGCGTTGTGTCTTCATTGTTCATCTGACGCGAGGTGCGAGGATGAGTTTCAAGTGACGTGACGTGGCAGAAGGTAGTGTTAGGGTTTACAGAGGAATCAGTGGAAGGTTGTCTTTGTTTGGTAAAACATGAACGGAAATAAATAGTTCAAACTTACTAAAAACACAAACAATATTTTTTGTAAAATGAAGAAATAATCAGACAGGCAGTCAATTGGTATTTTTATTTCAAAGCCGACGTTTCGATTTCACTGAAATCTTCTTCAGGGCGCTAAAAAGTGAGAAACGGTGACTTACAAACATTTTAACATAAAAATATGCCTGTCTGATAATTTATTCATATTACATCCTACAACAGTCGATCAACAAATTTCCTTCAATATTTTTTGTACCACAATTTGTCCAGAAAAAATTAAAGCTAAGAAAAAATAGTAAAATTATGCTTGTATCTTACGAAAATATCATAGTTATCTACATTTATAACTAAAAAAACTATACTTTTTCTATTCCAGTAAATTCGGAGACCCGCATAAATATTTTAGAAAATGACAACATAGAAATGCAAAATGACAAATGAGTTATTGATTTCTGGTCCTGTGATTAGCCGCGAAAAGTGAATTATGACTCATATTTCACTGTCCTGAAATATGACTACTATATAATTAATCCAAAAAATTTAAATAATATGGGGATATATTTATGCCGTAGTAGAAATTTTATTTATTTAATGGTTTTGCATGGTTGTCCTGGTAATGTATTAAAAACATAACACATGAAAAAATGAAATACACCTAAAAATTAATGCACAAATGTCAACATTTTTTGACAGCACAAATAAAATTTGTGCTAATATCTTATACGTAGAAAAAAAACTTCGCAAGCTGACTTTGTTGACAAAACGTAATAAATTTAACAAAAAAAAAATATGTACGAGTGTACTTTATACAGGTTTGACTATCAGTTTTTTGTTTTTAATTTACTTGATTATTTTAAATATTACCGAAATTTTTTCAAATCAAATTTATTTTACATTAGAAGTTTTTTACCAGGTTTTTCCATTTTCAAGAAATGATATATAAGTTTTTAATGGAACATCTAAATTTTGCTCTAGTTTGCAATTTCTGTAGTTGTTTAGCTACTGATTTAATTTTTTATTTGTTGCTCCTCATTATTGTTCTAGTTATTTAAGTAATTCGTAATAAATTTTTAACTATTTGTCTTTGAAATTCCTATACTCAATTATAATTGAGCTGTAAATAACTTCCAAATTTTACTGAATTTCAAAACAATCTTCTTATTTTCACCTAAATCCAACCAGCCAAGAAGTTTTGTTCCCATAATGTCTGTTTATTTGCTTCTAAACATGCTCTTATAATTTAATTAAAATTATAATAAAAAAAATAAAGTTCTTAATAGTTATATTTTTAATTAACAATTTTATATGAGTTGGTTGCATTGTAATATTAATTTAAATATATAAGCTTTTTCAGTTGCATGTGCATTCTACTCGTGTATAAATAATTTAAAATTGCACGTATATTTCTGATTCCATTTTACATTAGCCACATATAACATTTATTAAACCGCAAAAAAGACGGCGAGGGTAATCCTAGCCAGTGATTTGATTTCACGTTTCTAACCTCACATTTTCCGGACGTGCGGCATCTAGTACGTGACCGCGCCACGGCGCTGGCGTCGCAACCGGAATAACTCACCGTTAAATATTTATTTATAACAGTGCAGTGAATGCCACGGCAACTGTTATCGCAGTACGGACAGCAACCGGTTATTTGCAGCTTTTCACAGAACGCTATTGATTGGTAGGGGGTGGTTGGTGTATGTGATAGGTTAATTATAAAATAAATGAAAGTTGGACCATGTTGTTTGGAATTTTACAGGGAATGCCGGGAAATGTAATACTTTTCAATAATTAATCCGCTCATGCACAAAAATGTTTTGTTTTAGTTGCATTTTATGTTAATTTTGTAATTTAATTTAAAAAACAACCGTTTTTAAACTTTTTTAACTATAAATTTAACTTTCAAGAAACATTTCATTAAAATTGTATGAGTCTTATTCTAGATTTATTTTTAGGTTTTTTTCTTCTAATAATTGTAACAGTAAAAATTAATAACAAGGTTGGCATGATTTAAATGAAAATCATTGATTTTTGTCAAAGTTAAAAAAATACAAATTATAATGGAAATGTATTTATTTGCTACAAATCTATTAATAACAACAAAAATAAGTTCTGCACTTAATAATACCTTGAAATTAAATATTTTATCACTTTAATGAACATAATAGAAGATAAAAAAAGTATTTAAATGGGTAACATAAAGTAAAACTGCTTTGGTACTCTTTCTAGTTTTATTCAGATGAATAGTTTTGGTTTTATTACAGATTTCATTTTTGTTTATGAAATAAAATATGAATATTGCTTTTAAAACAATTAAAAAAGTACTGTAACACTTAGATATCTTTAAAAATTAAAAAAATCTTGATTTATTTGATTTTTTTTTTGGATATTTTTTATAAATCGTTATTTTTGCCAACCCGGATTAATAATAATTGCTATTGTTTTCTGAAACTACAAATTAAGAAACTAGAAATACAGAAAGCAATATTAACAATTCCACTCATAATTTGTCATCCAATTAAATCACAGTATTTTGGTAAATTGAACCAATCAGATTCAAATGTCACTGATAATTGTCAGACACTGGCAATTGTCGCGAAATTTGCATGATTAAATAGGCTTTGCTTAGATACAATGTCCGTCAAAATTGTGTCAAGTATTCATTGAACAAAATATATCTATTTCAACGAATTGTCATGTCGAATACAATTCTTAAGTAGAATTTTACTTGTAATATTTTTCTAACTCACACTTGTTTGTTGCTTTGGAAAATCGTCACTCATGCCGCGCAATCCTTTCGATTTTCGTCACCACAATTTGTCGTGACCATAATGACAAAAATTTCAAGTAAAATTCTAGTTATTAGTGCTATTAAATATGATTATTTTTCGATGTTTCTTTAAATCAATAGTTTCATTATTTGTCACGTGTCAGGAGCGAAAGCTTGGTAAGATGTGACTAAAATGTTATTTAGTGTCGTGAAAATTAGTTTATTACGTTATATTTTAAGAAAAGGAATATAGAAAAAAAAAAGAGTTTTAAACGAAAATTTATTCTTTTGACCATAACATTAAGTTTCGTTACATGTTGGCTACTTTTCTTATACAAAAAATAAAAAGGAGCCGAATCTATTAAATTTATTCAAATAATAATAATAGTGTTCTATTTTTTATACGGCGTTAATTTCGACTATGTTCTATAGTCGTCCGAGAAATTGTATTTTTCATCCTTGTATTTCAATCGTCCAATAATGGTCACATGAAATATAAACACATTACAGTTCGGTATTCACTATCAAGTTAATAATCTGATCATTAAAATGTAAATAAAATGCCTATAATGCAATTAGTTTTGATATTTGAGACACTGTTCTATAAAAGAAGAAATACATTTGATACACATCAAAATTACAAGAGAAAAGGAAGTGTCGTTTTTTACAATGTTTGCCTTTCGAAAAGAACGATTTCCATAAATAAATTCATGGATACATTTGGAGTTTGATGTGAATGATTATGTCCGGACATAAGCCCGATGCAATATGTTGGGGAATATGTAATAAATGCGGCATGATGACGATTGAGCCAGCATTTCTTAAACTTTAACGACGAGGTATAATAAAAGGCGTGTTAGGGTCAGCAAGAAATCCGTTGTTAACCTTTAATTCCGCCATTTCGCGAGATCGTACGATAAACCTGTTATTTCAATTTTATTCGTGTGATAGATGTTGTGAAACAGCTAAACTTGTTTAGTGCCCACTAAACTAACTTTCAATTCAATAACATGCCCAAACTTCGAGATGGGTAGTGAGGATTGTACCGACTTCTTCCTTTGCCCAACTTTCCAACTATTTTACTATCTTGCATTTCTTGAATTACGTCTGCTCAACTGCTGGAAAACACATTTTTACTTTTTATTTCCCAGCAAAAGTATTAAATATTTGTCTAGTTAAACTTTCGCAAAGTAAAAATTGAAATATCTTTGCACAAGTTACACAGGCGCAAATAGCTATTTAAACAGAAAACTTATAAAAATTGTAAATTCATCTCATCAATAAATAAATTAATGAAGTACTTATCACCGAACTGGGGTTTTTATTTTTTTAAATATTAATTAGAAAACAGAAATATTAGACACGCATTTTTTAATAAAAAATACCGCTGTTCCCGAGAGGGGGTCGCCGACTATCCTATATGAAAAAGGAGGACATTTGATAACAAAAAAAGGTTTCTAGTAACTTCTAGAAGAGCTTTAATTTATTTGATCGAATCAATAAATTCATTAGCTAAGTTAACATGTTGTCTATAATAGGAATTTATATTGCGAAATGTGTTCATTTGGCGAGATCTAAAATTTTACTATTGGTTAAATTAGGTTCGATTATGTTTCGTTAGGTTTGGTTAGGTTGGGTTTGGTTTGGTTAGATTAGGTTATGTTAGGTTCTTAAATAATGCTTTACTTTCTTTCTAAAAAAACTATTGTCATTTTTACCATGCCAATAATATATTTGGCATGAGTTCAGTAATTCACCAAAATTATTAAAATATTTTTTTTATTATTATACACTCAAACTTCTACTGAGCGTTGTATTTTGCTACTTGGCAAAATGTATTAAAATACTTAGAATGTTATATTATTATAGATTGCATATCTTGAGTGTATACTTGTAAAATATATTTGGAAAATTAATATTATACATAGCAATTTAATTTATTTACTTTGTAGAACACTATAAAATATTTAGCAAATAATTACAAGCGGAAGGAAAAAAGAAAGCAATATCTGAAACATAGTCTGTCGGTAATAAAACTGATAATAAGGAGGGCATTATTATTTTTAAAAAGAGGACTGGAGGAAAAAATAGAGCAATGGAAGACTTTCATTCTAAATGGAGGACGTTTAATTAACCCTATTCAGATACAATTTCAATTTCATCTGCCCTACGTTCTTCATTGGAATTATATGTACTATTATTAGTATTAGGTATATTATACCTACTATTTTTAACTACCATCATTTTTATCACATTTAACATATAATTGGTTGAAGTTGTACGGGCATAAATTAATTATACAAGTAGCTGTGAACTTAAACACTTTGGCACTGCAGTCAGCTGAGCATCTAGACGTGTCAACCGGAACAAGAGAAAGAATTTTGATTAAATTTTTGCTAGTTGTATCGAGCTGAATCCCTGTACACAATATAATTATTTTCTAAAACTTTATTTAATTTTCTGCTTCAAGGAAGCATCAAATTTAATTTCAGTTGTTGTAGCATTTTTACAAAATAGTTTATTTATGTTGATTTTTTTTATTTTAATTTAAATATTTTGGCACACAAAACTACATACCTGTCTGCATTGTACTCTGTATTTCATTTACACGATGATAATTTTAATTGTATTTTATGAGCGAAGTTTGAGAAGGTCCATCCACTTTTGGTCTTAAAAGTACATTAGAGTGATATTTCTCATAAGGAATGTTATTTTGTTGTTTACAGGTAATGTAAGTAGCCTCTTGAAAATTAATGTAGTCAGCACTGAGTAATCAAAGATTTACTTAAAAAATTACCAAATTTTTTTAAACCTTTTATACACAAATAGTTAATTACAACTTCGGTAGGTTTAAACAAATATTTATGTACAAAGTTTATAACCATGTGCATAAGACTTAATGTAATCTAAAAGTGTGGTTCTATTTGTACATAGCCATAAGTAATTTAGTGGTCCATTTAACCTCTACTCTGAGGACAGAAGGACAATCTATGCTGAGAAGAGATGAACCAGAGGATTTTTATTGTTAAAAAGATGAATTCAACAGGTAAACAGGAAAAAATAATTTGCACATTAGAAAGGTAGATGATCTAGGTGTTATTCTATGAGTTCTGGAGAACTGTTGTTAAATGGTTAATCAGACGGTGATGATAATGAAGAAAGCTGAAGTTTATGAAAACGAATATGCGGGATGCAAAGAAAATTATTTAAAAAAACATTAAAAAGGATGATTGGATAAAATATTTAATTTTTAGTCGCTATTTATACGAAGAGTATATCACATATAATAAATGACAACGGTCTGCTAACCAGTTCATTTTCTCAGCCTAGGTCCATCTCATCTACATAGTCGAGGAGAGTTGAACATTTTTAAACCTCAAATATATTTTTTCTAGTATTCGGAACATAGTTTAAATTTTTTCTTTATACTTTTAAGTATGCCCATATAAGTTCTTATAAGTTTTTTTTAAATATTATTCAATATTATAGAGTAATAATAATTTTTCCAAAAAGTGGTTTCTCTTACACTTACATATCCTATTATATAACCGTTTTTGTTTGTATATTTACTAAAATTTATTAAAAATTTGCAAAATTAAATCATTCAACCAATCATACTACAGTACATACACGAATTTGACGTTTTTTTTTTTGAGTTATAAAATTTTCTGACAGGCCTACACCAAGTGCAACGACAATTTTACGAATCATTAATTTCGCAGTCGTTAAAAACATAAATTGTTCTTTATAACCTTGGTATATTAATTTTTGTGACCATGTAGAGATATTTGACAAATAGCAATAAATCGAGTGATAATTGAGGTTATATGAATTGGCGCAATGAAAATGAAAACCGTGAAACGTATTTGGGGATGAACATATTTCACGTGAAGTGTCCACTCGGTCAACAACAAGCCGGCATCTAACGGAATTTTTAGTGTTAGAATGATGAGCACTCTATAAACAATTTGACATGTTTCGGAGTGGCATGAATTAAGTCCTTGCGCTAAATAAACAGCACACATCACGCCCACATGTCCTCATCGCGGATTTATGACCCTCCCCACTTCCGGTGGTGACGTCACGCGACATCTGCTGGGTATTTTTGCCCCATTTATCTGTCCGTCATCATCCGTGTTTTAATTATTCCAACCATTAATTACCCGAATATAATTAATAATTCTGACGGCAACAATGATAATTCTCCGAGTATAACAAGTGTGATTGAATTAATTGGTTTTTACTTCTGACAGGAATATAAATGCCTGGGTGCAGTATGAATTTTTAATGCAATTGGATTGTCGTTTTATGGCTCAGGGTTATGATTGTTGGGTTGATTAAAAATATTTTATCTGCTTTTAAAAATCATTGTCAAGTGATGGATGATTAGTCGCTGGATGATGTTTTCATTCAAAACTGTTTCATTTTCATTTCAAATAACGATTTATTACCACAATGACGGCCTCAAAAATTATTACTGTTGGAACAATGACAAATGCTATGTTGAATAGCTTCACGTTCAAAACATTCTTTTTATTGTCTTCATCATACAATTTTCATATAAATTATTTTAACTCAGAATAATTGTATGTGGTTTTGACAACCAAAATTCGAATCTAAACGAGATTATTCATATCTAATTATTTCCCATTTTTTATAGGACACACTCCACATCAAAAGTGTTCTTAGAGAAGGGGTTAGGTACAAAGCACCTCCAAATTTTGAATTAGCACCTCCAAACAAAATTTTTCTAAAGTTACTAAAAGTACTACAAGCATCGATATAGAACGATATAAAGCCTCTCTATACTCATAGAATTACAAAGAAATACTTTTTCCTGAAAACCGAAAATTGATTTATTATGCTAGATTTATTGTGAAGGTTCGTTCCCAATTAATATTTGCTACCATGTAATTGAAATACAACAACAATGCATCTATCGATTTTCCTTTTCTTAGATAATTATATAATTTTTAATGCTGTAATAATAACTTTTCTGAAGATGATATTATTAAAAGTGTACTTAATTTAGGTACCTACATTTGATTTGGTAATTTTCTTGCTGTGCTAGCAACTTGTGAAAAATTGTGCTGTGCAATTAGGACAATAAAAATTGGATGGCAACTACTATGACAAAAAAAATCGCATTACTAATTCAACAATAATAAATATTGAAAATGAATTTTCAGAATAATTACTACAGAAGATATTTTAGAAGAATTTATGCTTTTGATTAGAAAACTGATATTTCAATAATATAAATTATTATATGGCATTAAAATAAGATTACAAGCAAACTCGTTTTTCTTATAATACTAATTAACAAAGACCCCAGATGAGTGTAATATAGTTAAGTTAAAAAAGTGACACCATATTGTATTTTAACGTTAAGAAATCAGAGAATAATCAACATCAGATCATATTTTCAAGTACAATTAAATTTTAAAATGTTAATTATTTATTATGCCTAGGACATGTTGTACGGATGTCGGAGAATAGAGCTACCGAATGAGCAATATTGGGACTGAAGGATGAAGGAACAGGTGAGGAAAACCAAAGAAAAAATGGTTAAATACAGTAAAAGATCTAGTGGAATAAAGTGTAACAAACTGTCAAGACAGCCAAAGATAGAATGAAATGGAAAGATATAGTGAAGAAAATAGAAGCCAAGGGCCTTGAAGGCCTGTAGAGCAAAACTATATATATATATATATATATATATATATATATATATATATATATATATATATATATATATTATTTCTTATATTTTCAATGTACCTATTGTCATTTGTAATTATTAAAAAGCAAAGTTTTTACATATTAACAGAAAAAAGAGAAAAAGGGTGTTTAAGAAAAGCGGGCATTATTGAAGACTTAAATAAAAATTCCGCAAGTTTTTCTTGAAATCTCTTAAGTCTCCTTTTCATTATGCCTGGCGCTCGTGACACTGATTTACTCGTTGCGAAATGAAGCTGGAAGTTACATATTTTTTAACTTCTCGTGCCGCGTTGGATTAGCGCGAGGCATTAGGTTCGCACGTACCAGCCCTGTCTGACCTCCGGAAAGTAAATAAGTTCCGGTACGGTTCATTTGCCGACAAAGCATAGGGAAGTGTTGTTCTTGCTCGGAAAGTATCTAAAGATCTCGCTAAGCGACCGGAAACTTCTATTAATTATTTTTTGGGCTCGGGTATTATGCCTTCGATGGCTAAACGCTTTTGTGGAAGTTTCTAAGAGGAGATTAATTCTCGTAATTGTTCCCTATATTTCTAACAGAGCGGTGCTACAATCAACAACAATCTAAGAGCGTTAATCGTTAATTGTATTAAATATTTATGTATTACTATTGACAGGCACAATGTTTATATTATGATAAAGTAGACAGAAAATGTATAAAAAGAAATTCAATTATTGGAACTATAATGTGAACTACATTTGTCAAATATAAATATATTAATAACTCATTTGTTGTTTTATTGAAATTGCGTAGAAAAAAACCTATATGTGATATTTGGGGTTCTATCATCAGCTTCGCCCAAGGGCGCCGACTATTAATAATCATAATTTTATAACTTTATTTTATTTAATAAAAGAATGTGATACTAAGGAAAATGTATTTTTGGGGGCATGTGCCCCGATACCTCATGTAGTCGGCGCCCATAATTTCATCCAGAGTTGAATAAAAAACAAATATTTAAAAAAAAAATAAAAAATGAGATTCTTTTATTTAAATCGGACTTTTTTTATTTAAATTAGATTTGTTCGATTTTTTTTTAAAAAAGGTATGGTATCATTTCAAAAACGTGTTTCACAAAGTAGCATTTATTATATAAAAAAACAAAGAATAATTTAAAATTTTAAGAAACAATAACAACAGTAAAATTCGTTTATAACGATACTGCTTACAGCGAAAAAGTGGTTATAACGTTGAAATTGTGACCACTTGTTTAAAAGCCCTCATACGCTTACGATATTTTACTTTTATCAACTATAGCGACTTCCGACTATAGCGATGTCGTTATAATCAGATTTTATTGTAACACATTTTAAAGTTTTAAAATAAATCACACATTAGTGCAAAAAAATTCTGCCCTATAAATTCAAAATAATATACCAGTAAAGTTGTTTTACTGACGAAGTTTAAACAAATTTAGTAGTTCTTGAAAGTATTGCCACATTGTAATATTATGGACACACTTTTCCCCTCAATTTTCGTAAATCTCGAATATTAAATAACAATTGCATAACAAATGATTTAAATCATTGATTGTTTTTTTTAAAAAGCAATATGATTTAAATCAATGCAACCCTGTCGTCATCCCAAAAAAAATACCTCTGTATCTCAGTAGTTCGGAACCAACTACAAGCTTTTCAAAAAGCACGTTTCTTTGCACATTTGATATACTACCCACGTCTATTATTAAAGGTTGAATTATATATTAGATGTTTGTGTTTAATATAAATAATTATATTTGACAAAACATATCATCATTCCCGGAATATGTAGAAAAGCAAATTGACACAACTAAGGATGCAAAATAGAGCATAATAATTATTCATTTATTCAAGGATACCCATTAGTGTAGGTGAAGCTACCTACTGATACATTTATGTAACACGGTCGCTTGGCGGCTGTGTATTTTTGTAAATTTTAGCTAGTGCAGTACTCCAGATGTTACGAAATGGACAGATTTATGGTGAAGGACGCACATTTTTTGCGCCCTGAAGCTTATTGTCAAAGACATAACTGTCCGTTTCCGTAAGTGATGCCCTCGGTGGACATCAATAGTTGGGTCATTTTCAGCATAGTTCGTACTTAGGGGATGAGAAGAACCGGACAAACATAGGTTGAGAACTTCTGGATTTTTACTATTAAATAGTGTTTAGAAGTTCGAAATCTCTCTCTCTTGTTGTACTCTTCGATTGTTGTAGATGTCCTGATTGAATGTCAGACATTCCTTGGTATTTCTTAGTGAAATAACCAATTAGTTGTTTTACTGTGTGTAAAGGCTCTCTCATCGTGGTGTAAATTTGTAAGTAGTTTTTATTATATTCTTTGTGAATTATTATTGACTTGTAGATCGATGTAAAAAGGTTTTCAAAATTGTTTGTAAATAGAAAATTAAGAATTTAGAGTTTATATAGAATCAAGTTACGCGTTGTAGTTTGTTTGAATTATATAAATGTTTTTGATCGCGGTTGATTATTAAAATTTATATAATTTTGTTATTGTTGGAATATCGTGTTTGATTCAGCCCATCCTATTCCAACCCCTGTCTTTGTGACGTGGTAGCACAACGCGTAGGTAAAACTCTATTGTTCTAATAAAATTACTACCCTGCACTAATTTGACCATATAATAAACCGCGTCTGTTATCATTATTAATCATTCCCCTGTCTGCTTCTATCACGGCAGACTTTTAAATAAATAAATAAAGTGATAGTGGTGGCAGCGACTATCGTTACCCTTGTCTAGTGTAAAAGTTGTTCATTAATATAATTCGTGGATTACTTTTGAGGCAAGTAAAACTCATAAATTAAAACCCTTTTATGTCAGGTACTAGATTTCGTCTTAGGCGGCCGTACCTGTTACATTTATCTAAATCAGCTTAGTTCAATCAACTAATTGCTTTGGTGAAGCAGGTAAAACCTTCCTCCAGATGGCAGCAGCGAGGATAACATTAAGATTTATAACGGCGTTGCTTGGACAACGGACGCCGATGTCCGGGGCGTCGCGACGCATGACAATGGGGCCGGGACACATGGACTTCGTTAACATTAACAAGTTGTGGAGACGCTGGGAAAGATATCCATCGCTACTCAAAGTCCAAAGATGAAAAGAAATGGGTTATTATGGAAAGAATGTTATTGTAAAGAAAAATCTAGTCGTATTGATAAAATGAAAATAATTGAAGGCAACGTCAACGTAATTTATAAGATAGGATTAAGTTCTTGTAAATAAAGAAATGTATCAATAAATATTATTATTTATTAAGGAGACTTTAATTCTATGTGAAAATTTTTGACCGAATTGCGACCGAAACCAGAATTTTTGGCTGCAACTGACCGAAACTGAATCTATTTTATATATTTGCTCGTTTAACAAGGAACAAAGTTAACTCCAAAAAGTTGCAAATAAATAAATATCTGAAATTTCATTTGGCTCATATTTTACAAATAACATAATTTCAATTTAATTATTGACGATGGCGCGAAAAATATAATAAGCTACTTCGAATGTGTAATACAACTATTTTCGTCTGATAACATACCTCCTCGAATATACTTACATTTCTTGTAGCTTAAAGAACTATTATTTTCGGCTTTCATTTAATATTATTAGGTGATATCAATTAAAGTAATTAAAGCCAAAAATTAATATGTTGTTCTTAGATCAAAATTTAATTTCTGGTTTGTCCTACATTTTTCATTTTTATTTTCTCCACTTTTTAATATAGTTCTTGGAAGAATTTAGTGCTATCTTATAATTATTTTCTTCCAAATAACAAGTTAATTGTATATGTCCTTAATTGGAGCACAATAAATAGTTCAGGCTATTTATACCTCTTGCCACTCAGTAAGAAACATATTGGAATCATGCTAAAAATGAAATAGTGAGTTTTCGATAGATAAGTATGTTTTGAAGACCCTACGACACGATTTTAAGATTCTGTCCGTTAATATGAATGGATGGATGTTGTAACGATTACTCAAATACTGGTAAATAAAAAAAGTTAATATTTTAAATGTAACTTATGACACATTAAATTATAATTAATAATAAATGTATGAGAATTTTACTAAATAATAATTTAATATTAAGTCATATTAAGTCATAAGCTAATATTTTGTAGTTCAAATATGTTCCATTTCACTATTACAAGTAATTAATGATACAGTAAATTTGTTACCGTTGCAGTTAATCTGTTTACCTATGGAAATAAATGTATTTTATTTGACAGTGACAATTATTATAATTGACAATGAAAATATTATAATATGTTATTATACACTGAGGGACCAAAATTCATGATTTAATCCTGAGAGTGAGATTTATTTCACGAGCTGTATATAAAATATAAATATTAATAAAAAGTGTAAAAATGACAGGCGAGAGATTATGTGCTGGCCATATCAAATTTTTTTATATGTGCTTTGTTATATAACTATAAATAAAATAGAATACAACTGGGATTTATAAATAATTTCTTATCAAAATGTTTTACAATCAATCGAGCAAAGCAGCGCTCATGTTTTTTGGAATGGGATAAGCGGAATATGTGTTATATAAGATATCTATAAACGAAGATATTGAAAGATTTGCTTGGATATTGAAAAGCGAGCGTCTGAAACCCAACACTGACAATTCCAGCTCCTGAAACTGAAGCTTGAAACTCTTCAGCTTCAGCTGAACTCCAGCGAATCGTGAAATACGTGACACTACAAAGAAATTTAAACCGAATTAAAAATGTCATTTCCATCAATTTACATAATGTCTGGCGCATACTGTACAAATATTTGCTCTCGGACCGGTCTCACGGGTCGATAGCGTTTGCTGAAAAGAAAAGAATCCGCGAGTGCTCGTGTTTTTGCATATTTACACTAGACATGCGGATAGTGCGAGTGTTTATAAAGTGCGGAGTCTATGTCTACCGGGCTTTACTGCCTCGACCAACAATGAACTACGCTATTTATTTTACTGTTCATAACTTCAACTACAAGTGGAAGTGCAGCTGCTTACAATATACTACTTTTATTTATTAATAAACTCTTTACTTATATTATACTTGTTGGGAAGAAAATTTTTATATTTACACAGAGCCGGATTACTATGTTTAGAGATCCAAGGATAAATTTGAACCCCGTATAAAAGTTGAAAGTTAGTATATGAATTTCTCGAAAAATGTTGGAGGTACAAATATTTTGAGGACCGTAGTTAATTCCACGTAAAAAAGTGTCTATAAAATGTGCAAACTAGAAACTTGTATGAATTAAAACAAGAAAGTTATAAGTCAAAAAGTAAATTGGCCAAAATCAATTTTTTGCTTATATCTAGTGATTAGCCTCTTGAAACGGACTCCTTATATAATAAAATTCGTTATTTTCTATCAACAATGTTACAAGAAATAATCTCGTTTCGACTCATATGTACTCTTTTTATTTTTTTAAGAGGTCGTACCTTTAGAAGATAATTCGGGGAACATACTATTAACAACAAAAGCTGTATTTTTTAATAGGTAACATATATTGCCTCCAGATTTAGGGTGGGATTCTGTAACTATTCTATAACTTGTAACTATTGAAGTTATTATCATATCAATTACAAACGTCACATGTCAAATGTCACCATGGCGGAAATTCAAATTTGCAATTAATTTGAGACATTCTCATATTAGTGTAGAAATGTAGAGTGTTTTTTATATGTGTAGGTACTATTAACCATAAATAACGATTACTGTTACAGAATTCTAAGTACAATTTGTAATGATATTTTGCAAATGATATCATAACAAGTCCAAATGATAGCAACCAAAATTATGGAATCCCATTCGTTGTTTGAAAATCACTTAAAACAGACGTTATCATATTAGTGCTGATTATACCACAGATTCATCTGACAAATCAAAACTACTCGTAACATGATAGTCTATTTTTAAACTAGTATAATTTGAATATTTTTGTATGTTTTGATACTTCATTTATGTTATACTTTTGTTTCTGTTAAAATACAAAATAAATACATATTGTTCACTGGCATATAATAAACGTACTATTTACCAGCAAAAATATTATTTTGATTAACAATAAAATAAATAAATAAAACTTTTCCAATTATACTCCTAATTGATTTATCGTTGCAAATTTAAATTGTAGTATAAAATCAGAGTTCACTCGCGGAATATCTGTCTCAATCTGGTAGCTGGCTGGTGCTACCCAGGGAGGGAAGAGCAGCATGCGGCTATAAATTCATTTCGCAGCCTCACAAATCATTGCAGTATCTGTGCGCTTAAACCTCGCACTAAATGGGCGTTTACACGTAAATAAGTGGTCGTTAGAATTAGCAGACTCGTTACAGATATTTACATGTGCAGTTTAACACCCTACACTCTTCTAACACAAAAACAAAAAGTTCAAATAGTTACTATAAATGACATTTAATTTATATTTTCTACAATCCTTTATTTAGAAAGAGCAAATATATTCTTTTATTTGTTATATTTTTTTTGCTCGGACGAAAACCAACATCTTTCCGGTGTGTTTACAAAAAATAACAGTCCGAAAATATTTTTTTTTTTTAATCGGCATGGAAATCCTCATTTGTTTACTAATTTGAGTCTTGAAAGTAAAATTTCCATGACTAGTCTTGAAAGTAAAAATTTTCATGACTAGTCATTTTTACTTTCTACTGTCCGTAGGAACAAACACAAATAACAGGAATACCTAACAATTTTTCAAAAATTTTATTTAGATATTACAAACTAATTTTATATATTGATTTTAACAAAGAAAACAGCTCTGATTTCAACAATGAAAAAATTACTGGTAGCAAGAAAGCAAACACAACACCACGTCAAAATTTTTTAATAATAAAATTTGTTTCTTTGTTTCCTAGTCATGACAACGTTTTCTAAAATTTGTCACAGCTCTTATGATTTATGCAAACCTAATTTTTTCTATAATTTTAAGCTTCTATAATTACCGATTTAAAAAAAAATAAAATACATCACGCGTCATAAAAATGTCTCTGCTTGACTCAGAGGCTTTGAAGAAATGCTCGGACGCTGCGCATCCTCGCATTCTTCAAACAAGCCTCCTCGTCTGCAATGAAACATTTTCATGACTTGTAATGTAATATACTATTTGTCGCACACATATTGAAAATAAGATTTTCCTGCGTGTGCATGTACAAGAAAGTAGACATTGGCCGGTCCAGACCTACAAAATCTTACTATTACCTAGGGAAGAAAAAAAACAGTTCTTGTGCGGACTAACAGATACCGTTTAATGCGTTAGAAATAATAACCAGGATAAAAAATTGTGATATTTACATTATATTCTAAGTAAATACTTAGAATAAAAATTTATTATATATTCTGTAAATAATAACAGAATTGCTAACCTTATTTATACGTCAAAATAAAATGTTTTTTTTTTGTTCTTATTCTATTTCTAATGTTGGTAGTCAATTTTTCAAACTTCATTGAGATTAAGTGAAATTTCAAATTATTCAGTATTCGTAAGACGTTTATTCTATTTTACTATGTTGTTTTGTTGTGTAGGATAAAAATAATGTGTGCTACATGGAAGTAAAGTTGTTTTCTGCTCCTCAAAAAGTATCGACTGCGTCTCTGCCGTATACGAGTACATATCCTTCGGACCAGAAAAGAACAACTTTCGTACCTAACAGCACAAATAACTTTTTCCGGTCTGTCACAAAGAACTCCCCTATAGCACACAGTCCATTGATTTCCGTAAATAGAAATACAATCATATTGATTTAATAATTAATAAACCGTTTTAAAAAAATAGTATGTATACCACGGAGAAGTGACTTCCCGGACTTCTGATGTTACTAACCTCGCCTGCAGTTTGTCCCGCAATTTTCACCATCATCCGGGAAAATATCACTTGTCCTACTAGTTACACAATACACTATTTTTGTAAGAATATTAAAAATGGGACACAAAATTCAAGGCAAAGACAAAAAATGACTTTAAATGTTCTACTAAACAAGAACCCATTTTCCTATAATGCTATAATCCATCATGTTTTTCATTTCTTAGTAATGTCAAGTATTGAAAAAAAATGATATTTAATTTTAAATTGAGATAAATACTTATTCATGGATCGCTTTTTTATGTCCTGATAAGTGTCTGGCAAGTCTTTGTTAATTTAATCCTCATGGAAACCACGAATTTCGGCTTTTCAATATATTGTTAGCGTTAACAACAGGGTAAATCTTAGGTAGCCTGAAGAAAAAATATGCCCGAATGTAAAATATTCAATAGAATTTGTGAAAAATATGGAGTTCCTGTATGCAAATGTATTTTCTGAAAGTGACGACGAATTTAGTACATAAAAGATCTCATATTGTTTGACGTCGAGAATGTATTTTGTATTTATTACACGATGTAGAAGATTTTGTAGAAGTTGTCAAATTATTCTACATGCAATTATACAAGTTAAAGAAAATAAACTGCTCTAGTTAAAATTACTTTTTTTCTCTACTAGCCTAGACACCCGCTATTATTAACCTTCATTTGACATCAGAAGTTGTTTTTCACTACCACTTCCTTGGTAACCATGGTCACCTAGATCAATGAAAATTATTATTAACCATGGTCGATAATGAAAACTATTACTTTTTAAAGAAACTTAATTCTCTAATCTAAATATTGTTTGAATCATCTAACTAAAGGAAGGTATAAATAATGGATTCACAATTTAAATATATCGTCTAAATTAAATAAATCAAATACAATCAAATTTAAAAAATCAAAAGTGAGGTTGGCAAACTGAAAGACCAATTTGTACTTCGGGACACAACTTGGCGCTAGGTCAATTATGATAGTCTTCTCGATCTTGATGTATAATATACAATTATTGTATTTATGTACATTTACCACAAAATTGTAATGTAAATTTAATTGAAATGTCGCAGATAAATTCATATTAAAAACGTATCAGCAAATATATGAAAACAGTTTGGTTGTTAACAGAAACCTTGACAACGATTAAAAAACCGGCCCTATATATATCAAATAAATTTTCAAAAATGCGGTAAATTATTAGGGAAAATTAATTTTGCCGATTATTTTAAATGCAAAATAATGATAAATTATTACTTTTCATTCAAATAAAAACAGATTATATATCGTAGACGATTCGCCAATATCCTTTCGGATTCTTATTTATATACTTACTGTTATACGACATAAGTTCGTGGCCTTTTTTTTAGGTTTGTAATGTACTTTTTGAAGAATAAATATAAAAACTATATTTATTGACCTCATTCCTAATATGAGAGCTAGGGGAAGTCCTGATGATATAATAATTTATTTTAACGTCAGTCCATAAAAATTTGAATAAATTCCCGGCATTCCTAATCTGTCAGAGCCCGTGCAACTTTACGACACACATAACTCAGCATATGAGATGTAGAAATATAATGAACCCACTAATTAGCATACGGCTTACGTAGCAAAATATGAGATATACTTCATAAATTCCACACAAGTTCCCTCCCGCAAGTATTGTAGGAATTTCCCGGCATTCTTTCACAGTTTTCCGAGAATTTCAATTTCAGGATTTTTTCGTTGCTTTTTAATTCTTGCAAGCTTGTGACTAGCAAATTGCCATTTGCCTTCTATTTCCTACAAAAGAGCAATTACTTAAAATGATATTGTCTTTGACAACTTACGCAGGTAATGAAAATTGCTTTGTTTCTCACAGATTACTTTGACCTTATTTCTAAATTACAAAATAAATAATTGTGCGAAAAATATACTTTTTTCTCCGTGCTATGCAACAACAAAGATGCTATAATGTTTTCAGTATAAAAGGTAACAGTTTCTTTACAATTAGGTATACAGAGTGGCCCAATGAAAATTATCAGCGCAATTTTTGGCCACTTAACATCAATTTTGCAAAAAACGCTCGAACACGACAATTTTAGTATACAGGGGGCCACCCGAATGGATTAGTACCAATAGCATAACTTCAACCATAAAATTGGGGTAGATTGCACTTCAAAAATTTTAAATGGACAAGGGTGTCAAACATGATATAGTTCGAAAAGCCTGTCAATTCTCTTTTCAACAGTTTTTGTTATTTTTCAAATCCGATCATTAATTCCAAAGAAATATTGTTTAAAACAAATTTTATCAGGTGTTCAAAATTGCAATCAAATAGGCTTAAACAAATGCTTATAACAATCATGCAGGAAATAAATGAAAACAATATCTCTTTCTTTGCAAGTTTTTGAGCGATTAAAATAATTTTGTTAAATGCAATAAGTTTGGAAATAAAAATTTTAATAACATTTTATACAAGATGATCCTTTTCGAAGATATTAAAGAAATGGAAGTTGAAGAATGATAAGCCGTAGAATGATCTCACTTTCAAGTAGAATGTAATGCCGACAAAAAAAAAAATTAATAAAAATAAATTTTGTAATATTCAGTTGGTGAATCAGTTCAATTTTGTCCCGCTAAAAATTTAACTGCGAATATAATTCTCTCAATTACTAATTACCATCTTTTTTCTAATTTGGTAACATTTAAATTAAACGAATCAATTCTTTTATTATTTGACAACGAGTTACTAACGTCAAAATACATTTTACAGTACATTTCTTAGTACATTTGTCGACAAATGGTTCCAGTCAGAATAGCCATTTTCGTTATTAAAAGCACTTTCATTATTTTTGAAAATTGTTACAGTCGAAACAATAAACTGAATTTTTTATTTCAAATATACAATCCAATTTCTATCTAATTTTCCACCATTACAAAGAGTTTTTTATAGTAATTTAATTGTCATTGCGACCACTGTATATTCGGTGTTTTTAAACAAAGAACAAGAAAATGTGTTGTAGCCGCCTGCCGCCTTTCTATATAAAGTGGCAGGAGGACAATGCGGCAATCGCTACCTTCAATAACGTAGCTACGCTTCTTGTTAACTTATACTACGAAATGAAAATATGTATAAGTTTTAAGTTTTTGTAGCCTTCAGTTTTTGCCGCCCTGGCGGAATTGTAAAAGTAGCAATTTATTTTTTTAGAAATTGTTTTGACGACTTGCCGCCCCCTAAATCCTGCCGCCGGGGTGTTGAGCACCCCTAACACCCCCGCTTGGCGCGGCCCTGAATATATATATATATATATATATATATATATATATATATATATATATATATATATATATGATTAGGTATTTTAGATATTTTTTCTATTTTCGAAAGAATAAAATATATTGTGACATTGACAACAAGTCAGTTGTTTTTTTTTATATCCACTCTAGGATGGATATAAGCTATGTTTGACGTATCAAAAACAATGTGTTACCATGGAGAAGGTGACGGAAAAAAATATTGAATTTATCCACTTGCATATTGTTTTCCTTCTTAATAGTGGAATTATCAAGAATAAAACAGGATATAAAAATCGAGTTATAAGTTTATGGTCACTGGGATTTGACCCAAAACTTACTTCGTTCAAGTAACCAAGTGAGCTACCGCTGCCCGTTAGTTTGTAGACCCCCTTATGAATCGGCCCATATGAAAATTAAATCCTGAAATATATATTCTCCTTGTATTGCTATAAATTTTCTTTCTTATTATTCGTGTACATTGTCACATTTTCCATAAATAAATAATAGCAAACATATTTATTTATTTATACAGCAGTCCATATATTTGAAATATGAGAACATTTCTGTTTTGGAAATACAATTACATAAAGCCATAAATCCCACGCGAAACAATGAAGAGCATGTAGCTAATGTAGAGAGTGCGATAACCATTAGGACAACACCGGAAAGAATCCGCATTAGCCGTGCTACGCGATCGAAACTCTAATCCATTTAAGCAGCTTCGGTAAACGAGGCGCACTTTATCATACAGATAATAAAGTCATAACTTGGAACGCGTGTTAAAAGTCTTATCCTCATTTCTCTTTTAATTTAAATTTTTCCCCAATAAGTCATGCAGCGATGGTCGAACCTGGTACGAGGTACGACCCTCATTATAATACTAACGCACCGCATAGTCATAAATATTGCGACACGCTGACTCTACAAGCGGGAACACGACTGCGCATGCGCACTACTGCTCCTGCTGGTGCTATTGCTGCTCGCTAACAATGCGGAGATTTCCCTGCCTTTTGCTCTTTTTGTACCAGGGTAAATGTTTTTGTAATGTACACTGCTTTTTATTTCACTTCCTCCTAATATTTGTACATGATAAGGGTGCAGAGGAAATATTGGTTTATCACTTTTGTAATTGTTCAATTAGTTTTTCCTGCGTACACAACTGCAAGTAGTTGTTATAGAATTACAAATTTCATGTAATGCTTTTCGTTGTTCAATGTTTTTGTGCTCGTGATGTCGTCATGATGAAGTGATTTCAAATTTTTTCAGCGTCTTTTATTTCAAACGAATAACGCTCACAAATAGATTTTTTGTACGAACAAGCATTAAAAAAGAAAATTTATATTTAATACAAATGCATAGAAATATTTGAGTGAATTTTAATGTAAAATTTTGAAAAATTTTATTTCTAATGATAAGGAAAATTTATTTTTATTCCTGCAAAAAAATAGTAAAATCATTGACATCGGTAAGGAATTCCGATCTCAGACAGTAATTGAAGTAGTCATTTTGCTGTTATAAAATATAGTGTACGAAACGATTATATTTTCTAATACCTATATATGAATAAGCCAAATGTAAAATGATGAGTGATAGTCGACTGTAGAGTAATTGGGGTCCAAGTGAAAATAATCGGACAAGCAGAATTCAAATGGAAATATTTATTTCATAACCGACGTTTTGACTAAAACGTTAGTCTTCTTCAGGGCTAGAAAAAGTCGTAATTAAAATAATATTGTTGCAAGCACCCATCTGGTATAATTTGAAAACATTTCTCACAGAGTTGATCGTCAAACAGAATAAAAACATAAGTAATATCATGTAAAATAATTTAAGTCAATTGTAAAATAATAAATAAATAATTTATTGTAAAATATGTAGTCAAAAATAAAATTGTATGAACCAAAAAATGTAATTTTTGTAACTGCAGTTTAACATGGGAATGAATCATTCATTCAAATGAATGAATGCAGTAAACATTATTTATGGTTGATTCGTACTTACATATACTCATGCATATATAAAGCACACTCTACAAGTGTACACTGATGTGGGAATGTCTTCAATTCGTTGCAAATTTTAATTTTCGCCATGGTAACATTTGGCATTTGACGTTTGTAATTGATATTTTAACAAGTGCAGTTGTTATAAGTTACAGAATCCCACAAGTGCACGAACTTTTTGCAAATCTCAATTAACTTTATAGCAAGACCATTTAATGTTTGATTATTCTTCTGATCGTCAACTTCAAATAATTTTTAATAAAGTATAATATTTAATAACAAATATCCTTCTAAGATGAAGAAAATGTAATGATCTTCGTACTAATTTTTAATCAAGTAATATATTAGGCAATAGGTATCCTTCTAAGAAGAAGAAAATATTTGCTGTAAGATTTTTTGAAGTTGTTGAATGCTGAAACAGTGAGGAATCATTTAAAATTCGTGCTGATTGCCTACTTGGGGAGTAATTTATTCCAATGATCATTACTCTTGCTGTCAGAGAAATTTCCTCAAGCATTCCAATATTCCTAATAAACACAGGCGTTATTATCTACCGCGGTCGATAAAGAAATAAAATAAGTATTTTAAAAGGTTCGCGTGTGAATAATTACTCGCCACGGTCGTTACGGTGTCAAAAAACCTAACAACCTCCACTCCAGATTACCATACTGCTCCATGGAGTCATTTCATGCTTTATAAAACACACACGTAAACACTCTAATGTTCTAATAATGCCCTGTTTTTCTAAATCTCGATATCGATTTAGTAATACACTTTCGTTTTATTTAAGGCAAGCCGTCAATTACCTAATGAAAATCTACTTTCTGCCAGGACACTCCCGTACATTACCGAGTGTTGCAAGTCATGTAATATGAATGCTATTGATTCTTTACTATAATCATTCATATTTTATGAGGGTATTGATAATGTATTATAAAAGTTCAATTTGTTTTCCCGGTCGTTATATTACAATTCATAAATTACTAATTAGCTATTAGGCGTAGGGATACTTATGCACATTATTTGTAATAATTATGTATTTAAACTTAAATAAAATATGAGAATGTATTTAAAAAAAAACAATGGTGTGGAAACAGAGTTAAGAATCAAATAATAAAGTAACTTGTCAAAAAATTTGAACCGAAATCGGAAATTTAAATATACACAAAAAATATTCGAAAAATAGTTAGGTATTTAAGAAGCATACCATAAACCAGCCTAAGTTTGCTACCCCAATAGAATAAATAGACGAGGTTATTAAAAGTCCTTTTTTTCTAAAATTTCTATGACAAGTTAATATTTACAAGACAACTATCAACAGGCGAAATACATGTACAAAAGTAAAATGAACAATATAGCTGTAACCAGGGCGTCATATCAATCCATACAGAATTGACCACGAAAACGATAATGATAAGTAAATTTTATAATATAATCAGGGCATGTAACCGAAAAAAATACTGGTTAACGATTAACCCTTATAGAGAACGTTATAATAATAACGGTTTTAGTTCGAAAACCGGTTTTTGAAAATTGGAAACCGGTTTAAACCGGTTAATATATCGGTTAGAAAAATAATTAAAATTAATTAAAACAAATTTTGATTTTACAGCCGAAACAATCCAAAATGACCCATTTTTCGGTCAAAAATTTTGGTTTTTTAAAATAGTCCAAATTGATAGTCGCCGATGAGCTGATTCTAAATTTTCAAACCGAATTTAATTATCTCTTCCCATACCTGAGATATTAGGCTTCAAAGTTGCACCTCAAAAAAGTGTGTTTTTTGACTATATCTCTAAAATGGGTAGAGATACAGTCTCAACGATTATACCAGTCGATTCTACGAACAAAGTTACATAAAGAAATGTTTTCTTCGCATATATGTTCTTTGGAACGATTTGGTGTAAAAAAACCGGAATTTCAGTTTTTCGCTGGAGAACTTTTTGGGTCCAAATCTTTTCATTTTTCAGACTTAAGTAAATACAGATGCGCTGATTTCAAATTTTCAAACCGATTTCAATTATCTCTTACCGTTCTCGAGATATTTGGGTTCAAAGTTGGAACTGAAAAAAATCGTTTTTCAGGAATATCCCTGAAATGGGTCAAGATACGATCTCGACGAATTCACCAATCGATTCTACGGGCAAAATTACATAAGTGTACCAATTTTCAGATTAATATTCCAATGGATACAATTTTTAGAGCGAAAAAACGAAAATCGCGAAAATCGAAAAATCGCCTGATGAACCCCTTGCGATTTTTTTCGATTTTCGTTTTTTCTCTATAAAATTTGTATCCATTGGAATAAAAATTTGAAAATTGGTACAAAATTGTAATTTTGCCCGTAGAATCGATTGGTGAGGTCGCCAAAGTCGTATCTGAACCCATTTCAGAATTATTCCTGAAAAACTGATTTTTTCAGGTCTAACTTTAAACACAAATATCTCGAGAACGGTAAAAGATAATTAAAATCGGTTTGAAAATTTGGAATCAGCGCATCTGTATTTACTTAAGTGCAGAATATAAAAAATTTTGGTAACAAAAAGTTTCCCAGCGAAAAATTGAAATTCAGGTTTTTTCGTTTTTCTCATTTTTCACCAAATCGTTCCAAAGATCGTATATGCGGAGAAAACATTTCTTTATGTAACTTTGCGCGTAGAATCGACTGGTGTAATCGTTGATACTGTATCTCTACCCATTTTAGAGATATGTTCAAAAAACACACTTTTTTGAGGTGCAACTTTGAGGCCAAATATTTCAGGAATGAGAAGAGATAATTAAATTCGGTTTGAAAATTTGAAATCAGCGCATCGGCGACTATCAATTTGATTTTTTCAAAAAAATCAGTAAATTTTACCTAAAAATGGGTTTATTTGGGTTATTTCACACCCTGGAATGGGTTTAAAGTGCTTAACAATGATTTAGGTGTTCATAATTAAAAAATAAGTTAAACACGATTATGTGTTGCATTTTATACCCAAAAATGAGTTGAAAAGTGTCTAAACATATTGTATAGTACATTTGGAAATTTGTCACACCTTAAAATGGGTAAAAAGGAACCCAAACCTGACCTAAAATTGAGTTTAAAGGGTGTCAACAATCAAAAACCAAAATTTTGGACTCATACATGGGTATTTTTGGAATATTTCAGCTGTATATTAAAAATTTTACAGTAAAAACTGGTTAACGGTTAACCCTTATAGAGAACGTTATAATAATAAAGGTTTTAGTTCGAAAACCGGTTTTTAAAAATTGGAAACCGGTTTAAACCGATTAATATATCAATTTAAAAAATTATTAACATTAATTAAAAAAAAGTAATTATAAATATTTGATTAAAAAAAATATAGAATAAATAATTTAAAAAAATAATAAAAAATTACCATCTGAGAAAATATAACAATTAAAAAAAACAATTTAATTAATAAATATTCACAAAAATTCCCGTAAATTATTCAGAAAAACGCAGGTCACTTTTCAATTTTAAAATTGCCTGTGTTGACAAAGGCCGTATTTATTTGGACTTTTTAAGTAACCTTAACGGCCAAAGAGACCTACATTTATGACTCTCCAATAAAATGTTAATTGTAAAAACTGTCATGACTCATGTTCAAATACAAATAGAAAACACAGATATAAAATATATATATTAATTTTTTTTCTCGCTAAATGATATTAAATAAAGGTTAATGTTCGCCAAAACCGGTTTATTTTTTTTTTGGTTAACGGTTACCGGTATTTTCGGCATGAAAAATATCGGTTAAAATTACGGTTAAAGTTCGCAATTTTCGTTAAAAATATCGGTTACCGGTTTTTATTAACCGGTTTTTTTAACCGTTTTTTTTAACCGGTTACATGCCCTGAATATAATATTTAATTAATAACGTTTTCAGTTTCTAAGACGGGTAGAATATTGAAAAAACCTCGCCTGTTATGAATCACACCAAGCCTATATGTAGTTAACTTTAGTTAGAGAAAAGGTATTGAACAACGACGTAATGAAATATCAGTTGAAAATTTATATAATGTAGAATGTTTGATTTCTGCTGTCACCTAGTTGTCAACCGCTAGTCTGAGGTTAATCTGATTTTGCAATCTAGAATCAAAAATAACTATTTCGAGTTTCATATTAAATTTTTCCGTCTACAGCTTAACCATCTATAAATAAATATATAGGTGATGCAAAACAATATTTACAATTTGACTGGCAATATTAATGTAGTTAACTTTTGTTTCATGCACCTTCGACCCCCCCTCCCCCCTTTAACAAAGGCCAGGTGTTTGAATATCGAAAACAAATCTCGAGTGCAAAGGCATCTCATACAGAAAATTAATAAAGATTTGTTTGATTTAGAACAGAAATGTCAAAATCAAAAACTATTTGCCGAAATAATTTTGTGGACACACTGCTTAGCTTTTAACTAATCTGATATTTTCGGCACTGACACAATTTGTTGTTGATATTTATTTATCAAAAAAAAATATTAACAATATTAATAACACTACCAACAACTATGACTACGATTGAACGTAGCTCTTCTAAATTAAGGATATTAAATCTCCTTAAAGAAGTTGGGTCCGAAAAAAGTTTTTGAGCCGAGTCCCATCGACGAAAAAGATATCAGTTAAAATTAAGTTTTTTTTTGCTAATTCAAAGATTATTATATATTATTGTTTCTGATTATCTAAAAAACGGTAATTCGCATTAGGAAAGTTTTTGAATCTGTCACTGATAAAGCGTAGGACAATGAGATAGTGAATAAGTCTCATCTATGCCATGTGCATATTGCAAAGATGTTAAATAAAAGTTTAATAATTCTTGCAACAGAAATTGATGTCGGGAGGTACAACTGCGAGAATACATTCTTAAATTAGAAATGAAAGAGCGTGGTATCAATGATGATGCAAACAATAAAATGAAAATAGGTATATGAGTTTTAAAATGCGGCTTGAAATGACTGTACTCGTAAGTCGTAATATATTAAAAGCGATTTCGTATGTCATATTGTGGAAATTTCCCAGTTTATTTTCTTTTTTCCAAAATAAAATTATTTTCCAAATAGTCAACCGTTGTTCGCAAACATCCTGAGGCCTTGTGAAGGAGGTCGCCCAAACATAACCTCAATATTCATCAACACGATAAACAAGCCACTAGTGCGATTTGAATTTCATGATGTTATAATTACCGGTTGGCGTTAGAGGTGAAAAGTAGCGCAATTACCGGGGCTGATTAAGGCAATCTCGTTAGAGATCTTCCCAATATAAGTTGGCATTGTGCGGTTGCATCGCATGCGCCCGCCGATTTAGTGGCTTTTCGCCAACAGCCTGGCAACTTTATGATATTTTCCGAAAGAGTAATTAAAAATACGGGACGCCAGACGTCCGCACGCGAGGATGACTCAGCCGGGAAATGCTGCAGGAATTTCTCTTCATTTGCAGGAAAGCTAATTTTTATTTATTGCCTTTTCAACCAAGAAACGAACGCTTCTCGTCTGCTATACAAACAACAGACAGTTTTAACTGGCTTTTGTTACAATCCTTTAATATTCAAAAGAACAACTTCAACAATTATTAACAATTATAAATTATTTCTTTAGTCATTGAAGATTCTTTTAAAGGTTTCTTAAAAAAGATTCCTTTTGTAACCTATTATATAAGATATATGGCGCCGACGACTTTAGGCCATCGGAACTCAAATCCTTTAGCGCAGCATTTTTTTACATTAGCAATAAAGCCCTGTGTTGTTATTATTAAAAAAAATTATACCTGCTTCCATGTTATACAATAGGTATGATTTACACCCTTAAAATATTACCAGTGAATTCCTCTCATCAACGTACCTATGTATACAAATTTTCATTTAAAAATTCCCAAAATTATAGCCACAATTCGAAATTGAATATCAGCCAATAGGAATCCATATGACCAGTAATAATGCGCGTCTCAGCATATACCGAAGATCCTGGGACAGTAGCAGGGGTGGTAATGGGCCTTTGGGCCTCCGCCCCGTTTGGTGGTCTGGCTAAACCACCTTTCAGGATATCTTGTGCCCTGAAGGTGGTCTAGTTCTTTCAGGATATCTTGTGCCCTGAAGGTGGTCTAGTTCAGTCGGCCGGGAAATGGAGCACGCTTCAGAATGTGCTCTGTTTCTTGGCCTACAGAAACTCGAGTAAATTCTGGAGCAGTTTTGGCTACTCTGGATTGTGCTTTGGTTTCAGTGGGTCAGGAATTAGAGCATTTTGAAGTGCTTGCTCTAATTCTTGGGCTACTGAAACCAGAGCAGTTTTGGCTGCTCTGGATTACGCTCTGGTTTCATTGGGCCAAGTATAAGAGCACTAAAATGTGTTGGCTATATTTCTTGGCCTACTAAAATCACAGTAAATTCTGGAGCAGTTTTGGCTGCTCTGGATTGTGCTCTGGATTCAGTGGGTCAAGAATTGGAGCACTAGGAAGTGTTTGCTCCATTTCTTGACCTACTGAACTGCATTTAACAGGTAATGAAAACAGAATAACAACGAGATTTTCTACTTTTCTATGTGAGAATTTTTTTTCATGTTAACGATTGAATCCATCTGTCCTCCGAACAGAGGTTAAATGGACTACCAATTATTTATGATTGTGTACAAATAGAACCACATATTTACGTTTACGTTAAGTTTTATGCACATGTTTATAAAGTAGGTACGTAAATAATTAGATTAAACCTTTTGAAGTAGTTATTAACTAATTGTGTTTGCAATGTACAATTTTTTAAATAAATCTTGGATTATTCAGTGTTGATTGAATTAATTTTCAAGCGCCTATTTTCGTTGTCTCTAAACAGCAATATTAACATTCCTTATGAGAGAAATCAATCCCATGTACTTTTAAGACCAAAAATCCATCTCTCCCCCACTTACCCTATGTACTTGTATAATCATTCAAAATAAAAAATGCTAAAATAAAGTTAATATTTTTGATTCTCTTTTATATTGTACAGTGTACTGGTAAACAATTTTCAAATGTATATGATATTTAGTTCAGCGTAAAGTGAAAAATGTGTAAAAAGACGTTTTAAAATTCAGCATACATAACCCGAAGTCCTTACGCTGGCACTTCTCATAATTCCGAGAAAAACTACAGCGTGATGTAAACTATCGCTAATGTATTCATATTTTTTCGCGGCGTGTTTTTATTTGAGAAGGAAGAGAATCATCTTTATGTGTTTTTAAAAGCAGGCAAGTCGCCAAGTCGAGGGTGAGTATTTTGACACGAACATCATCGCAATATAAACATAGTAATTTTTAAAGCACGGTAAGTTATTAGTCATAAAAGCTATTTATTTTTTATGGCCGCCATTTTTTAAAGAGTGTAAAATTAAAGGTTCGTAAAATGGATGTACGCCAACGGTGAATTAGTAGGTTGATTTTTTACAGCTCTTGAACTCGTATTTCACAAGGACATGTCACGAAATGAGGATACGGTGCTGTTTAACAATACATTTGCTTTGGTGACAGGGAAATGTGTTGTTTTTATTTCTGGTTGCTCTAATAATAGAAAGAAATATAGGCTTAGGAAACGTGGAAATTTTACGCCTTTGATTGAATACTAACCTATATAATTGGATACGCTATACAATTTTCTATGGAAAATTTTCCACTGATTAAGTTATATATGTAATTTATGCGTTTCAAATTCATTTATTGTTATATTTCCCTACTTAAATTTATGCAGAAAATTACTAACAATAATAATTTTAATTACAATATTATTACAATAATATAAGTATTTTATTATAATTCAAATTATTCTTATGTAAAAAGTATAACTGTATTGTGGAGTTTTTAACTTCCTCGTTGTAAGTAAAGAAAGTATTGTAATCGCGAAAAAATTCAGATTTTAGTTTCCAACGGAAATATCCATTTTGACCATCCCTGAATCCATTTTTATTAGCATTGGCGACTCGTCTGTACGTACGAACGTATCTCAAAAATGAATAGCAATAAAAAATTTGTATATGGGACTACAAAACCACTCAAAACCGACTAGCCGTAGAATGTTGAAATTTTATTTATGTAGTTAATGTAACTACTAGTTATGCACTTCCATTTTTGAAACTTAATAAAAATAGGTAATAATTTAGTTGACTCTTAATTTTTGTGGGAAACATTTGATAATAAATTGGAATTGACAATTGTCGAATATTTTTCGTGAGAAATATACAAAATAAATGAAAAGAATATATTTTTCTTTGCACTTTCAAGTGAAATAAGTTTAAATGAAATACAGCAAAAATGTGTATAATTTAGCGTACAAGGAAGTCAGGTGGTGTCCACATCAGATATATTCTTTTAAATAGAGAATTTCAAATAGATCAATTTTTTTATTGCGTTGAATGAGTCAAAATATAATAAGGAATACGAGCAGAAAGTAATCTCTAATGATACAACATTTTGGGTCGATTTTTTCAACTCAAGTTAAAGTGGCTGTTACATTAAACGTCGGTTAATAAAAATATCGCATCAAAAACTGACGTAAGTTATCAAAAATATAAGTTATTTACTATTTCGATGCGATACTTTTCTATTAACCTATGGTCAATACAACCGCCACTTTAACCAGTTGTAAAACATCGACCTTTAATACTTAAATAACTTGTCTTCCTGTCATATCTTGATTGATGAATTATACACAGTCGAATTGGAATTATAAGTGAAACAAATTAAGAAAAAAGTTAGTTATATCCAGGGCCGTATTTAGGATAGGTAGGATATATGACTTAACAGGTGAAGATCAACTGAAATAAATTGTGAAAAGAATATGTCAACTGCCGGAATATAACGCGTTACCAGATGTTTAAATGCAGTGGTATTCCAACCCCACACCTAACATGTGACAAGTAAAGTCCTAATAAATAGAACTAGTTAGCAGTAGAACCGTGAGAGAATATGTCAACCGACGTTATAAGAACAGCCAAGTGAGTCGTATCTCAGTTGGTAGAGCAACATCTCGGCAAAATGTAGGTCTCAGGTTCAAATCCCGGCGGTTGACATGTTTCACAACGTATTTCAATTTGTCTACAACTGTTAAATCAATTCTTATTCACAAATATCAAATATATAATTAGTTTGCGAAGATAATGATAGTATCTTCGTAACTTAGTTATCTTTTTCTAAGCTGATCGAATTATCCCACATAAAATAACTACATCGAACATTGTCGTATTTTATGGAGGGCCCGCACCACTAATATTAAAACAAACATTTTTAGTTTTAGTGTATTCAAAATTAAAAAAAATAGTTTCATAGTGCAATCCCTTTTGTATTGCGAATGCCAGACACCATGTACATAAAAAAATATTTTCTATATCTCCATATATCTCTAACCTTTGCACTTAATATAAATGAAGCTAATGAAATTATCTTCACAACTTATTTGTCTAAAAATATCAATTTCTATGCTAAGCAAAACCAAAACGTACTATCGAATGAAGATTTCAACTGAATTGTGATCGAATTATCCCACATAAAATAACTATGTCGAACGTTGACGTCTTTTATGAAGCGCCCGCACCACTAATATTAAAACAGACATTTATTCTAGTATACTCATAATTAAAAAAAAAAAATGTTTCGTAGTGCAAACCCTTTTGTGTTACGAATTCTAGACACCCTTGCACATAAAAACACCCTGGTTATATCTCCTATTTGAACTCATAGCATTGCATTGCATTCTTATCTTGTCGGCTGTAACCTTGCCCTCCTCGCATTTAGCGCGCCTGCACCCAGCCGAGGCACCCAGACAGGCAAATGACACCATCACATCCCTCGTGATATCAGTGGCGGGATCACGCTAGCCGGCCGCGTGTTCTCACGTTCACGCACGCTGCCCGGCACCTGGCACGGCGTGACACGACATCACACCCCCACGGCGGGGGTTAGGTTGGTAGGGGGTATTAGAATATAATAATCGTGGTGATGAAGTGCTTGTACGTAGTAATGTAGTTCTAGTTATGAGCTTAAAGTCGTTTGTTATGGAAATAGGGGCATTGGAAGTGCAAAACTTGGATTTTGTGCTTTTTATAAAAATGTATTTATAGTTTTAAATAAAAATATGAAGGCAGTCGTTCGCATATTTAACACATTTACAGTATTCCATTAATGTTCAGTTGTTCAGGCTATAGTTAAATTCTTAACTATTGGTCAAATTATTATTAAATAGTTCTGTCAAAATTTCGATATGTATTTCTTTATTAATCTGTAATTACGTATTTAACTACAAGCTGTAAAAATGAGAATTTAAGATCTTTTAAAGTGTAAAAAGTAATTTTGACGCCCAGTAATATAAACGCTAAGAACCAACATCCATTAAATAAATTTAAAATGTTTTTTTTTTAAAAATAAACTAAATAACAAAAAATAAAATCATGTACTTATTACAAATTCATTTACTATTTAGTTTCTTTATTTAAAGGATAAATAAATATTAAAATCATATTGGCCCATATTCAGCTTTCGCCGTTATCTCCTTCTTTAAGCCTTCTTTAACTAGAGACAATTTCTATGTTTAATGAAAGTAACATCTCTAAATCAGTAACTTATATTGTACTTTGTACAAATAAAAAAGCTGAAACGTCTTCAATCCCCAGTTGCACCAAAAAGGGTTAAATTTTAAGAAACACTGCTTATCAAAATAAATATCAGAACTAACTGTATTATATACAAAAATAATTATAGATGAAACACAAAAAGAATTATAGATTAAACTAAGGAAACTACCAACACACAATAAAGCACAAAATGTCAACGCGAAAATCAGCTTCATAAATATCATCAATGACATGAATGAAATGCTCTTTTTTTAAATATTTGAAAATATCCGTTATCGCGGTTACACTATTATTTCTATTTCATTTTTGTCGTTAGTTAGATGCAAATAGCATATACATATACCCCTCTGAAATGTGAACGATAATGAAATAACGAATAAAAGTCTCATATATGCCTTGCGTATACGACAAAGATGTAAGATAAAAGTTTAATAATTCTTGCAGCAGAAAATGATGACGTTAGGACCAACTGCGGCAAATTTTTACTTATTTCTCTATTTTCATTTTACGTGTCTCATATATCGTATAAATTTTACTGGATTTAACTTAATTCATATATTTATCAGTTCTTTCCATTCATTCCTGTTCAGCACTATTTTCCACTTGACAATTGGTGTTGTTATTCTCTCACAATATTTGTGGAATTGATAATACAATATTAATAAACTTTGCAACAACATAACATTTGTTCTTTTAGACTAAGGAAGAAACAAGAATATTAAAATGTATAAAAGACCACATTGTGTCTTTTCTTGTTATTACGATAGGGGTATTTAGTGGAAAGCACTGACATTAATAGCGATATTGGTTGTATTTTTCGTGTTCAGTGTTGTGTATTTAATTTAGCGTAAGATGTGACTCACCGAGCACTTGGCTGAGGACCGTACGGCCGTCTTCCCCCAGGCAGGCACTCCTGGCATCAAAGGGATTTGTGAACTGAACGAAAGCGTATCCTTTATGCATCGATATCCCTGTAAACAATATTACACGTCTTACATACACCCTTCACAACAACATAAATACACAACGTTATGCAAAATAAACAGTTTTTCTACACCAGTTTAATAAGAGACTGTATTTCTCTAATTTCAGTTAGGGTATTGAGTCCATTATTTCACTAGTGAAATAATGAGGTTATTATTTCACGTGAAATCAAATTGGAAAGTAGACATATTATGCATCAACAGCTACAAAACAGAATATTTTGTTCTTATTGTCTTTATAATTATTAATAATATAGGCTGGTATTCTGAGCTCCCGACTAAAGTTCGCGACTAAGGGCGTGTAACTATAGTCGCCGACTATCTTATTTACTCGGTTGTCAATTCTTAGCCACGCGACTAAGCCCGACTAAGTAGTCATTTCTAATATTTTGTTTGTGACAAAAAAGTTAGGTTAACTGACATTTCAAACAAGAGTAATACCTTGTTTAATTTTCCGACTAAATTTTAGTATATTGCCTAACTTAGTCTGGCTTAATCACCTGCTTAAAATATATTTATTAGTCGCCCGACTATATTTTAGTCGACTTCCCTTAGTCGGACTTAGTCGCGCATTTCCTTAGTCGCTCGGCTAAATATTAGTCGTTTTCTTTTAGTCGGGCTTAGTCGGGAGCTCAGAAAATACCAGCCATAGTTATTACATTTGTTAGATTTTTAGAGACTCTTACAATTAAAAAAAAAAACGTAAATATTAGTGTCCGACTGAAGTCTCGGTTTCGTTTTCGGTTTCTTTTGGAACTTCGGCCTGGCGCTTTTGAGTTTGTTCAGAACAGTTTCACTCGCCTATTTTTTTTTTTTTGTTTATTATTTATTACTTTTTTTTGTACGTTATTTCATTTTTCTTCCTTTCAAGATATGTTTATTATTTCATTATTGTTATTCTGAGGCTTTTAGTACAAACGTGCCAACTGCAAGATGAGACAAGATCTCATTAATTTAATATGTAGAATTAAGACAACGACTTATTGTACAATTAAAAAAAAGAAGTAACGTTATTGTAAGAGAATAGGATGTACAAAATTGAACTAAATTTTATTTTAACTAGGTACATAAGTTTTGGTTTCGGTTACGGTTTCGGCCAAACCTAGAAGATGTGCTGAATATTCGACTACGATTTCAATTTCGGCTGAATATCGTGTTTCGGTCGGACACTAGTAAATATCTTTACTTTTTAACCAACAATTTTGTTGGATTAACTTTGTAACGCGCAAATTTTGTCTTTTTTGTTTATTATGAAAATGTCAAAAATTGATAATTTGAAATACATTTTTGTACTTAAGTAGACAAAATATTGTATGAAACACGTACGGAAACTAGATTGTTATTTAACTTCTGGTCTTACAAAATTCGTCTTTGTTTCGTTTTGTAATTTTCGCACTCATTAAATAACAACCTTTTGTTTCCTTTATTATTACATAAATAACTATGACTGCGTCAACTCTTTTACACCTGTATTCATATTCAATGTTTACTCAAGTTACTTCGCAAAGTATTACTCCGGTAGTATTTGTCTTTTAGTAGGTACGTGACATGTTTCATAGTTAAAACTTCGTGAAATCTCGCCTAAGTAATAACCTCAAAGTAGAGATTTAGAGAAAATGTAATTACTACGTTGGGAATATTTGTAAATTTGACAATTTGACAGTATTTAACAAGTACTCAAGTATGAGTCAAGGCGAAGTACCGACTATGACTATGAATATAGTCATTAGTTTATTAACAAAAAATCAAATTTTCATTGCTATCGAATAAAAGGGTATTTCACATAAATAAAATTTTATATTTTTTATGATATTATTTGCAACTTAGGTAAACTAGTAATAAAAATTCAAATTTTAATTGCACTCTTTAATAATTATGGTACAAAGGATGAATACAAGCTACCTTGACACATGGAATTAATTTTGTAATTTTCTCTTAAAGAAATAGTTTTGTAGACTATATCTTAAAATCGAAATCATAAGAAATGTAAATACTGTAAAACGTTATTATAAGGGAAAAAATAAAAAGAGAAATTAAATATTTTTGACGGCTACGTATCCCGATTGTCCATATACATCTTGTTAACAAATTCGTAATTATGATTTAAAAAATTAACTCTTCTGCTTGTGAAAACGTAGACCAATTCCACCTCATCTCTTTTTACCTAAAGAATTGCTACAATCACAATAGTTGAGATAATCATTGGAAAATATGACTGAGTTTGTTGTAATCAAAGAAATGAGGAATTTCTTCCACAATAATAATGTAGACACAAAAATATCGAAAATTATTGTTAATATTATTCTATAATACAATGGTCTTTACAATTATAATTATAATTATCATTTATAATTGGAAAACAAAATATGCAGCCAAATAAACAAAAACAATTGTAAATTACTTGTAAAATTAATAACAAACCTATAAACAGTTTTTGTAATTAAATTAATTCTGGTTCGTTGTTCTACTATTTAATTAAGACCGTTATTACTAAAAACATTTTCAACAATAAATAACAGAGTATGCGTACAATAAATAATTAAAGTTTTATCAAAAATGAGATGAAATATGCAATATAAAATATAATTAAATGTGATGAAGTATCTATTGAATTTTTTTAATAAATTTATATTTCAACACATTTCAATTAAATGTTTTGGCAATATTAACAAATTATTAATATTACTATATTATTTAAAAATTACACGACGCTGTATTTAACGAATTATATGCAATAATGTAGGTTTTAAAATACAATTTTGACATTTATTTATAATTAAACTATAAACGGGGTTTTCTGAGAGCACAATTTTTATAAGTATATAAGTAACAAGTGCAATAAGAATTTCCTATAGTTTGAAGATGATTTTAGAGGTTACACAATCGACACAACAACAACTCAAAATTTAGAATTATTTGAAAAAAGTATTTAACAAGAAACAAGCTATGTTACCATCTATTTACTAATTTACAGGTTGGTTAACAATGTTCGAAATTATTTACCGATCAGTAATTTGTAAATATAACTTACTCCCTTGGATAAAAAATTGGGAAACATACAAAAATATACGATTGTGCAAGAAACTTACTTTGAAAATTAATTTTACGGTTAAATAATGAAATAAAAATTATTATAAGTTTCTGATAGCATTTATTATTTATTTACTATTGTCAACGGAAAATAACAGTCCTACTTGTAAGGTAATTGTAAAAATCATTCTAATTTCATATACATTTAGGATCGGTTTTTCACTGACTGATTAACTAAAGAGCGTTTTTCAAGCAAATATACGACTGCTCTCTTCATATTACTAAATCTGTCAGTTCATAAGTGTTTGTTTAGTTATATTTTAAAGTTATTATGACACAATATGGAATAATGACAGAAAAACGAAGCAGAACTGCAAATGAATTGTATTAGAGGATTTTATTAAATGACTGCAACTCCAAAAAGGACATTCTTTTATTAATATACTTATGTTTCTCTTTCACCTACTGTGCTAATAATTACTTTACAAAATTTTTATAATTTATGCTCCTATACTATTAGTATTTATACAAAATAATGGATATAAGTGTAATACATTTATTTAAAATTATTATATATAAAAATAAGGAAACACGAAAATCGCATTGCAATGTAGACCATCCAATATCAAATCATCGATATTTTCCGTCCACAATTCCAATCGCCAATAAAAAAACATAACCTGAACTCAATATATTTTGCTATTCTCATAGTTGGTTGGAATGAAATATGAAATATAGTTAACTGTGAAGAATAGCTAAGGGACTCACAGTCAATTTAGTGTCCTCCCAAGCAGAATCTAATCACAGCAGGCTCTGATACAGAGCGGACTCGGGTACAAATTGAGTGAAATATGATTTCGCAAAGAGATATATCTTCGGCCCGCGGTCCGCTATCATCGATGTGATTTTTCTGTCAATTAAGATAATAGAATCTGGAGTTCGATTTCTTAGGAGATTAGTTCCATCATTGGACGGTAAATGTTTGGGGACTGATTCCATTTCGGTGGGCTTACGATTCTAATTTCATTTTGACTCTGTTGTGGCTTTTTGTGAGTTGGTTTAAATCAAATTCTGCAACGAATTACATTACTTTAGACTTTTTCTATTTTTTTGGTTTGGTATTGAAAAATAATTTAATAACTGTTGTTCGATTTAAATAACTTTAATAAGATATATATTTAAAGACATAATACAGTGGTATTCTACTGTCTCTGTTAAATTTAGAGATCGTCTCTAACTGAGTTTAGAGGTGATCTCTAAGAAAAACGTATTCTACAGTCAAATTTTACCGCTGTTAGCGCTAACATTGTTCTGTAATACTAGAATTACATCACCTATAAAAACTAACAGTCACCGCTAGCTAGAGATCGTCTCTAACTTTAACAGTGACTGTAGAATACCACTGATAATTTTTAGAATGTACCTATATAAATTAACGGTTTCATTAAATTTATTATTTTGTTGCTATTAACGATTCGTATCTCTATTTTTTCAACAATATCTATGAGGCGATCTTTATAGTATAGGTATTTTACAGATATCCAATGAAAAGCACATGGAAATTAATAATTTAAATATACAGGATAACAAATACTAATATCTAAAGGTCGTTTTAGATTAACCTATAAATGGTATAAGATCTTGCAACATTTTTTGTACAATTTAAATTGGCTAGTATCAAATAGCAAATTGGTTGAAAAATTGTACACCATCGTAAATGTGTTGCAAAAACAGAACCCGTTCTATTTTTCATACAATCTGTCAAATTAATTTGGCTGTTAGCATGTGCATATATGAATTTTGTGATCTCACGCGTTTCTAACGTTTACTTCTTTTATTGTTTGTAGTGTAGTTATAGAAAACTTTGTGTTACTACTGGTAAAGTGGTAAGCATTGCAAACTTTATATGTAAAATGAATTTAGGGTTAATTTTGCTTGCCACATTGACATATTCAAGGAAAGTGTGCAGAATCAGAGTCAATATATTGTACATGAAATTATATTTGTATTATACAAAACTTTGTCAAAATGTAACAAGTTTTGGTACAAGATATTGTACCATTTCTTTTACTATATATTGTCCCATATATAGGCTAGTACAAAACGACCTTAAATCTTAACATCTTTGCAAGCTAGAGTCATCATCAGGACCCTTCCTAGGACCAAACCTAATACAACTTTCTCGGAAATAAAGATGTCCTTACATTCCTTGCAACTTAAGAAACTAGTGGTGCTTGTTTACAATTGCCTTATTTTAATTATGAATTTTACATTCGAAAACAAATAACAAATCTAGTATAGTGCAATAATAGATGAGCTAGCGAAAGAATGTCAAAATATCCATCATTTTGTACTACGCTTTTATCCGGTAAAAAATAATTCACTACCTCTGTTTGTTGATGTATTCGATAAAACTCCCTCTGCCGCAAAGCACTTCTTTCCTTGCCACAATTGAATCAATTCATAATACTCATTTATATAAACATATTTAGGAAGAAATAATAATCAAGATGATGGAATTCTAAATGTTTATTTTAAATTATTTTATCTACAACTATTGAAATATGGGTACAGTATACGTGTGATACTACATATAATATACTACTCATATTACACAAGTGTAATATGAAACGTTATATTACACGCTACACTTTTCTGTACTAAATAGAGCATATAATTTAACACATAACGTTTTAATAAACTGTTAATTTATTAATAATATATTTTTTATTATAAATATCAATATAAATGATTACAAAAGTATAATAAATACAATTTAAATAGGTATTTTGACATTTAAGTGCTACTGTAGCGCCATCTGTTAAGCTATATATGAATTACCCCCACACCTAACTGAATATTTAACAAATTATATCAGATTTTTTATATGCTTGATAGTTGTAGATAAAGTATAGTATTTGACTCGCATAATATGGCTACATTACACTCGAATGATTAAATATACTCGCTACCGCTCGTATTTTTAATTACATTCTCGTGTAATATAGCTTACATATTATGCTTGTTAAATAATATACTATATTTATATATTAATATACAACACTTAGAAAATTGTTATATTCCTTTGAGAGTGCATCGATTATTAATATTAAAATAAGTTCCATACCGTAATGTTTCCTACTTTAAAATTGGAAACAGTTTCCTGAAAATTCTTTAAAGAAACTGGTAACTGTGGTATGAACGACTTCGTCTGTAAAGTTCACAACTTTGTACACCTAATTGCCACTGCAGTTTAGCCAACTTAAAACTCGGAAAGTTCAAGTTGGAAAAACAGATTTACCTTGATATTTTTTCGATCTTTAGAAAAAGCCATAAATATCAGCTTGGCAAATAGTTTAATTTATTTGTAAAAAATGTCATCCGGGTTGGCGGTAATTTGTCAAGGCGGGTTTTTGTTCTGGCGCAGGGTTAGGAATATCCAATCGAAAGGTCTCGGCGCGCCCTCCCTGACATTTGATTCCGCTGAAAGGTCAGTTTTTGGAGCGGTGCCAAGATTTACCGCTGCTTTAAGTAAATGTTCAATAAACACACTTCCTTTTGTTACCTACAAACTGCCCTCCCACTGGGAGAGGCTGTTTAGTTCGGACCCTGCAGAAACAACACGTCCCAAACAAGCCATTCCGTAACAAAAGGCTATCGCCCACTATCGGCACCGAACGGCACTGACCGGCAGCGTGCAGATCGGCAGAAATAAGTTTCATTAGTTCCTGATGGAGGTGCACAGACTTGTCGGCATTCTCTGCAGAGAATATTTTTCGGTCTGTGCCGAGCCGATCATGCCCCAGTCGAAAAGTGTGCGATACGAAACGACCGGATCGGCAGTGTATCTTTATGCCGAGGCAGAAAAACTCTTTAATTGAATTATAATTATTCAAATCAGAAAGTGAAAGAAAAAGAAAAATAATATTTATGTTTTTTTTTGCTGTTTATCAACCGTCTGTTATACTATTCTGCAAATTACTGCCGACTATTGTGCGACGGCTTTAATTTTTAAAATTAAAATTAAATTTTATATTCTAATTAAAATAATAAATTCACTATTCATATAAACCGATGTCAACCTTTGTTATCTTGTCCTGGTTTAATACAGTTTAAGTCCAATCTTCAAGACGATTATTTTTTTACCGCAGTTTTCAATATGTAGGTATATTCTCCCAACTATTAAATTTAAATAATTAATTTTATTTATTCTTAATTATTAAGTAGACTTGTGAAAGATCATACTGTGTTACATATTATGAGAATAAAAAAACCAGATGAAAACTACTATAAACAAAATTGCGTTTCTAATTTTACGGTATTAAGAAGAATTTATACTTTTGAATTGAATACTGTTATTACAGTAATATGTTGTTATATAACATTAAAATCAGTCTTTATTTTAACTTTGCCTGATACTTTATTTTTTTGTTCATAAATACACAAATAAACTATAATATATAAATATTTTAAAGTAAAGATTTAAAAAACCCTCAATTTTAAGGACTGACTATACCTATGCTGAACAACCGTCCAACTATCGAGTCCAACAGTCAGTTTCTAATAAAACTTTATATAAAACTTCTGACATCCAAGGCACATGTTAATCAAATTTTGGCAAAAATTGTACGACGAGAAATGACTGTTTACTCTTTTCACATATTTTTTTGTAAATATTTCATAGCAGATAATTTTCGAAAGAAAGTTATAGTATCTGCGTCATATTTATGTTATAATTTATCTTGGCGATAGATTTTATGACCAAAAAAGTTTTATTTGATATGTTCACAAGGAAATTTAATATTTTCTCCCACAAAAAATCAATTTTGAAACAACGATTTCAAATCTATCTATAATACCTATCTATTTCCTATATAATAATGCATTCTTCAGGCCAACAAGACTATCTGCAAGGTGAAATTTTGTGGTATATCGTATAAATATATCATTACTTCATTACTGATAAGTAAAGTAATAAATAAGCCGTGAGTGAAATATTCTTAGAGTAAAATATTAGAAGGTTTATAGAATAGAGTGAAGCATTATTTGGTGTCATTTTGGCATGGGTATATTCAGCAAGTGCTCCAGGATTGTATCCCGAGTAGCATTTCCTTGTTGGCCATTGTTAAGTGCTGGAGAAAGAACAAACGAAAAACAAAACGCCCGATGGTATTTTACGAGCGATGTATTTCTACACGAAGGCAATTAATATCAATAAAAGTCCGCTGAAGTATTTAAAAGAAGCGGAAACTGCACGGAAGTTACACGGCAAAGGTCCGTAATATATCTATCGGAAAATTAAACTGTCAAACGACTGCGAGAGTTCTCTTCTCTTTGAATAAGTGCGCGGCATTGCGATAACAAAAACAAACATATTTTATCATTTTCAAAGAATTTAGAATGAAAAACAGAGTAAACGCTCCAGAAATATCCACCGCACGAGATGTATTGGCTATTTCTGAAACTTTTATGAAACAATTATTTATATTCCCGGCTTTCTGGAACGCCGGTGATTATAAAGTCTTTTCGGACATTTTGTTGAAATGTTAATTTATTTTCATGGATAAAATTCTTTTTAAATGAGGTCGAAGAACTATTTAATTTATATGGAACGTAAAAATAGTTTTACCTTACGAAACTATTTAAAATAAACCAACACCTAAGTTATTGGAAGCACTTTATTTCAATTAAGAGGCCACGAAATTTATATGCCGTAAATATCAACGTACCTATGTCTAAATAAATAATAAATTCGATAATGTTGCTTGATATAAGTAAACAATATTTTTGGTATTTATAGGTAATTCTAATAAATTAACGTTATAGTTATAAAAAAAATATCAAAGTAAATGATTTCCAAGAATACCACAAAAAATATACATTACATTATTGTTTGAAACATTAACCTCATAAATATTTTAGTATCATTTACAAATTAGAATAAGTAAAATAAATATATTACTCATTGCTAGACGTATGTATCTAATTTGTTACAGATATTGGTAATAATATATTTATTTATAATATATCGTAGTTTATCAAACGTCAACACCTGGGTATTCTAACTGACATGGAGAATGCTCCTTTTAAGCTTTTGGTTTTTCTTATGAATATAAAATTTTACTTTAATTTCAACACTATCGAAATATAATGCCAAATGAATCAACATTGATGTGACAATGCAAATTTTCGAAAGGACAACTTTTAAACAAGTACTAATTGTATATTAATTTTTGAACTACATAGACAATAACGATATAAAAATGTTTATAAGTCAATTATCAACATTTAATATAAATAGCGCCTCCCTGTGACGTCGAATTCTCGGTTAGCAAACTGTTTGTCCAATATGCACTGAAGGAAAGCAGACATCACTATTTCTGTTTCTCTTCTATTATGCTGATAATATTATTTATATTTTAATTTTATTAATTTTTTACTCTTATGTATCATAAATAAAGAGCGGATTATATGTACTAAAAGTGTCAAAATGTGTATGCAATATGCATGATACATGCAAAACAAATTATAAATAAGCCAAAAATAATGTTAGATGCTTTTTACTAAAGTCTTTATCTTATTTCCATTTTTATATACAGTGTTTTATTTAGAACATTTCATGAAATGTATATATGTACTGGTTTTGAATCGGTCAGAAATTTATAAAGATAGTCGAGGTTCAGAGTTTGAGTTTCGAGTTTGTTAGAACTTAAAACACTGTTTTTGCTTGTGTCGTACAAATTCAAAGTAAGTTAGTTGAAACAAACCTACAAGCTTTCGTTCATTTCAATGAGAATGAAAATGTCTTCCAAACCATCACAGATAGACAGGTCCAGACAAGTTAGCAAAGTTTATGTTGTTTTGTCGCATCGGAGGTGCAAGAATGTTCCAGAACTTAATTGCTCTGATATATAAAACCCAAGCAGAAAAGACGAGAGCGACAGTCTTATATTAGTACGAGTGGTGAAAATAAATAGTAGGTGATATAAATATCGTGTAAATAAATAGGGCGTAGTATTAAATGTTTAAATAAATATGATTAGTTTCTAAGTTTTCATCTATAATTATTATTCTTAAATTTAGTGCTTATATTTGTTTATTCATAGTGTTACTTATACTTATATTATTCGTTCATTAAACTTATTTATATAAATATTCGTATTTCTATTATTTTTAGACTTCACCTAAATAAGTAAATGTTATTATATTATTGCATTCTTACCGGCGAGGCGTCCATATCTCTGGAACATGCGCTCCACGTCGGTCTTGGAGCACTGGAAGGTGTTAAGGTTGCCCACGAACACGCGCGAGTTCACGGCCTGCGGGTCCTGCGAGTTCGTCTGGTTCCCCACCTTACTCATTTTCATTTTGTTTTACAACACCTGAAACAAAAAAAAAACAAATATAAGTCATCGACATCAAAAATATATTTTATTATTAATACGAGTATATACGAGTAGTTATCCAACATATAAAAGTACAATATAAATCGAGGGTGAGAAAATATCACTATTGACCGCTAAGATTGTATCCCGAGGCGGAAAGTAACCGAGAGAAACAAGGCGCTGGACAAAATTAGTTTTCTCAATCTTGCTATATTTATATATAATTTTTTCACTCAGTGTCGCTCCTAGGTGCATTAACACCGGAGTGGTATAATGTAAAATATAAAAAACAAAATAGTTTTTTATAAATAAGAATTTTATATAATCATGACTACAGGTTTCTCAATAAATACTCTTTTAAGTAATAACATATTTGAAACTGTAATTAAATATAAATTATACCTTAATATTTGGGTATTATTGATAAAATTTACAACAAAAATTACTATCTACGACATGTAAATTTATTTTTTCTTCAAACGTCATAAAAGTGATATCTTCTGTGACTTGATTGACAAGGTTGAAGTTTAATATCTATGCCTCCGTACTATAATTTTTAATTCTAGCCGCCGTTTAATTTCTTCGCCGCCGTATGTAGAATCAGCCAATAAGAAGTAAGTTGTACAATAGAAATCTATAATATCGCCCTAAATGTCACTATAAAAACTAGATAACCTAAGAATAAAGTTACTAAAAATTATGAATAACTGACAGGTAACCTACATATTAAACGTCAAATAGTAATTTATTTTTTAAAATTTCTACGTTTGAAGAAAAAATAAAATGTGTTATTCAGAGTAAAAGTGTCTTTGTGTATCACATTTAATCTTAATAACACAATATACTATTTTTATCAGTGAGAATGAAATACAAACTAACAAACGATTTTGTTTCATTGTTTATTAGTCCATAATATTATAAAATATTAGACAAAACTAAATTGTGAGTTGCGGGGGACTCCCAAGGAAGGGTTTCATATAATTGGTGACCGATGAGAAAAGAGACCGACGCCAAATTGCAGCAAAATAAAAACTGTTATCTAGTAAACATAAAAGAACACGAAAAAAGGGGTACGAATTTGAAAATTAATAAGAACGGACTTAAATAAATATCTATGCGCTGATTTGAAAACATGTAATCCTATTATGCCTTTTCGATTTTATTTTCAAAACCTATAACCCTATATCGAAGTTGTGTAGAGTTAATACAAACAAAACAACAATATTAAATCAAAAATTGTATTGATCAATGCAAAATATCCCAAAAATATTCATCTTTTGGCTCAAAATTTTGATTTTGGGAAAAATAATGTGCCTTGATAAATACCGACGCGGTGATTTCAAATTTTCGAATTTAACTATCTCTTTTTATTCTTGAGATATTTACTGTCAAAGTTGCACCCCAAAAAAGTGTTTTTTTAAAATTATATCTCTAAAATGGGTTCAGATACAATCTCATCGATTATACTAGTCGATTGTACGGAAAAATTACGTAAATAAACGTTTTCTCTTAATATACGTTCTTTGGAACGATTAGGTGAAAAATGAGAAAATCGAAAAAACCTAAATTTCAAAATTTCTCCGACTAACTTTTTTTCTCCAAAACTTTTTTATTTTCTAGTATTAAGTAAATATCGATGCGCTGATTCCAAATTTTCAAACCAAATTGAATTATCTCTTACCGTTCTCGAGATATTCGTGTTCAAAAGTGTGTTTTGACAAAACCTAAAAATACAGGTTTTTTAGGTATATCCCTTTAAGGGTAAGGTGTACGACTTCGTCGATCTCACCAATCGATTCTACGGGCAAAATTATATAAGTATACCAATTTTCAGATTTTTATTGCAAAGGATACAATTTGTAGAAAGGAAAAACGAAAATGGCCAAAATCGAAAAAAATGCCTGATGAACCCCTTACGATTTTTTCGATTTTTTGTCATTTTCAGTTTTTTCCCTGTAGAAATTCTATCTGTTGAGATAAAAATCTGAAAATTGGTATACTTATGTAATTTTGCCCGTAGAATCGAATGGTTCGGTCGCCGAAGTCGTAAATCTAACCATTAAAGGCATATACCTAAAAAACCTAAATTTTTAGGTATAACTTTCAATTCAAATATTTCGAGAGCGGGAAGAGATAATTGAATTTCGTTTGATAATTTGGAATCAGCGCGTTGATATCTACTTACTCTCGAAACAGGAAGAATTTTGGAGACAAAAAGGTTCAAGGCGAAAAATTGAAATTTAGGTTTTTTCATTTTTCTTATTTTTCACCTTATCGTTTCAATGAACGTATATTAGAGTAAAACATTTCTCTGTATAACTTTCCCCGTAGAATTAAATGGTAAAGTAGTTGAGATTGTATCTCTACTTCTTTTTGAAATATACTCAAAAAACACATGTTTTTGAGGTGCAACTTTGACAGCAAATATAACGGAAACGAAAAAAGATAATTAAATTCTGTTTATAAATTTGGTATCAACGTATCTAATTCTTTAAAAAATATTACATTCAAAATTTTGTAAAATTTGAAAATTTTCGAACTAAAAAATTTGATATTTTCAAATATTTTCACGTTTACGCAAAAAATACAGCATCAGCGCCTTTGGGAATTACCCCCTGTTATTACTAAATACATAAACCATTATATTATTAATTTTATAAATTTACTTTTAAAAACAAGAAAATATATCTTTTGTATAATTTGTGTAACATAGTTTTGCCTTGTAATACAAAAACCCCATTACCTCGTTGTGGTATGAAAAAAAAAACACTTTTGGTACTTTTAAAATACAAAGCTAAGTTTGGACGTTTGCGAAGTCTCGAAGTGACAAAACTTAAATTAAAACTGTCCAGTTTTATTGGTTAATTTAATTTATTTTTGGTAAAGCCTATATATTCGGGGGCGCCGAAATTATATATTTAACAGGTATAAATGCATGAGGATCTTAGACAATTTAGACAAAAATAGACTCAGATAATTATATGTACATGATCACTTCCTTATCAATGCCATAAGCTAAATAGATAAATATAGGAGAAAATGTAATGTTTTTAATTTTTACGAATAACTTCAAAAGAATTTTATTTTTCGTTTTTTTTAAATTTATATATTTTGGAGGCGATCCCGTCACATCTTGGCGCCCTTCTGCCCTTCTTAACTGGCTTAATTAATGTGTAATGACGTTTTCATTTTTAATTTTAGTCTGTTTCGACACCATCTACCAACGTAGAAAAAAACTCGATATGAAAATTTAAAAAAGTAATATACTAATATAATTAATAAAAATGCATTCTAAGTATAAACAATATAAAGTTATTTCAAATTTATATAGAAAAAAGTGTAGGACTTTAAATTAATTATATTTACCAGAGTAGAACAATTCCTTGATGAAACACATGTAGGTGTACCTGATATTAACTTTTCCTAAATTTGTAACCTTACAACCAAGAAAATAACATAATTAAATTCGGTTTGTGTTTGAGTTGTCAGTAAATAAAGTCCTTATCGTCTCCGTGCAGTCAATTTTGGTTTCTTTCAGAAAGGTATAGCTATCAAAATAAATATATGAAATCACCTCCTCTATGAGATTATTTGGCCACCAGTGCGTGGAAAGCGATTTTATCAAAGAAAGAAAAACGAATTTGGACAAACCTGAAAGAAATGAAGTAAACGGAAACGTAAAAGTGACAGAAGATGATGAATGTGAAAGTCGCTGTAGATATTTGATCACTCTGACTTACAGAAACATTAAAATCCTCTTCAAATTGTTTCAGAAGTTGAATTCGTTATCGAAATAAAACAATGTCGAAGATATTAAATCATCACAAAAGATATTATGGAGATAAAACACTGGAAAAGGAATTACGCCTAAATTCATTTTTGATAAAAATTATATTCTTTTTATGAGTACTCGAATATACCTTTGTTAAATGTTTAATTTATTCGGTAATTATATATCTACATTTTATATTAGATCTGTCATGTAAATAGTGATAAACAGTAATAATCATTTATATCATATCACTAGAACAAATATTAGAATTAGCTAAATATATGTATATGTATGGAGTTTGCAAGCAATTCATAATTAATATTTAACATTAAAATGTCATCATTTTTGTGAATTTGCGAACTATTTTCAATAACAGTTGAACCGGAAAATTTACTATCTCGAGCTACGGTCTAGTAGTAGTAACGGATATATTGGTACCGGTTTGCTGGAACAGAGAAGTTAAGCATCATAGGCCACCAAAAAATAAATACCGTAATATTTTAAAAATCCCATTTTTCTACAAATGTTGACATTTGTGCATTAATTTTTAGGTGTGAAGTACGTCATTTTTTTATGTGTTATGTTTTTAATAAATTACCATGACAACCATGCAAGAACAAGATTTTTTTTTTTAAATTAAGTTGAATTTTGTTTAAGTAATTTTTTTATTTAAATTTTATATTGTATATGTGATATCGTTCTAAAGTAATATACGAGTACTTAAAAAAAGTCGCAAAAATTGTCACGCCCGTAGGTTCTGGTATGAAGTTATCCACGTGTGGAAGCCAGATATAAAATATTGTGGTTTGCCACATTTGAAAGTTGGTAAAGTGAACAGTCTATGACTTAAAGCATTGTAATGCTTTTGTGTGCCACTATATTTGCGGAAAATTATTCATTTTGTCAATTTGGAAGTGAAACATAATATTTGACGCTTGAAACGAAGTGAAGTTGAGTAAGAACCTTGATACGTCACTGGACAAGGGGGAAAGTGGGGTAATTCAGCCGCGTTTTGAAGGTTATTTTTTTTAATAGCTATTTTTCTTAAAAGTAAATCTAGTCTATCCTACTAACATGACTGTTATTTTCTATAACATTCCGTTGACCATCGTAACCAAATGAAAATCGTTATCAGAAACTTACGTCGAATGTTGTTATGGAAGTAAGTTTTGCTTACGTCAATGATGGCGTAAAAAACTGTCATTTTAAAAAATTGTGCTATTACTGAACATAACTTTGGGACTAGCTAATCATATGTTACTAGATTGATAGAAGATATTTTCGTTTTAAGCCTATAACGTAAACATTAAATCGAATAATTGTAGTTCTTTTACTGTGTAAAGCTATAATAAATAATTAATTGTCTTATTCAAACCAATAATTTAAATCTAATTAGCTCGCAGCAAATTACACTGAAGCAGAACACTTGGTGCGCGGAAGACAAATGTGTAAAGGACACAAAAATCATTACAGGTCGAAAGGTTAGGTGAGGAGTACTGCCGTGTCAAAAGCGGAGTAATTAAAAATTAATTAGCACGAGCGTGCATTTCCGGGTTTTTTACGGCTACTGCGGCGACCGGACGTTTCATGTGCAGGAACAATGAAAATAGGAACAGTTTCATTTACCATTGAAGCGGTTTTATTTCATTTTATCACTACTGCAGTAAAACGCTCAGATAAAGGTTAGAGAAGAACATACAATATTGCCAAAGTTTCAAAGTTAAAATACTAAACTCTACCAAATCTGGGGCATCACCACATCATTATCTGCATTACATACCTAATTGAAGTTTAATGTAACGAACATTTTTATTGTTCTTTTTCTTGGCTTCAGAATTTCTTATTTTCATTTTCTTGGTATTACTATATATGATCTAGGACATCTATTACAATAATAGCATATTATATTATTTTCATTATTGACTTAGCTTTGTCCCTCCGGATACAAAGCGCTGGCACATTTAAATTGTGATTCCATAGTTTACACTTTTCTTGTGTTTAGTGAGGCAAATATTAATTAGATTTTATGGCATGAATTTCTTTTTAAATTAACAGTTTCCATTACTGTCTTGGTTGCCATGTAAACGATGGCATTTTCTAAAGTCAAATAAAGATAATTAATACAGGATGTCTAGGCTAATATTATTGAAAAGAAGTATATTATGATACAAATGTAAAGCATGCATAACAAGTTTAAAGGCACAATATTAAGGAAAAAAGGATCTGAAATTTTGATTTTGACGTTTCATAATTTTGTTTATTATAAAATGTAATTTTCACAACTAGCCTAGACATTAGACTATTACTAATCTTTACTTGACATGATAAATTGTTTTTCACTAAGTCAATAATAAATTATTATTAACCATGGTCCATTTTAAAGAAACTCAAATCTTCAAATTGTGTCAAGAAAAGTTTAAAGTATGGACTCAAATTTTAAATTTGCCATGTAATTTAAATAAGTAATAATAAAAAGTAATAAAATCAAATTAAAAATCAAAAGTAAGGTTAACAGAAAATAAATACAGAATACTTAATTTTGTGAATATTAAAAAACAAGTAAATATTTATATAAAAATCTTAATTATTATTAATATAATTGGGATTTAAATTGTTGACATAGAACCAAGTTGTGTCCCGAGGTGCAAATATACAGTTGCATTTGTTGTTTACGTTACTATGCGGTAGAAGCTTATTATTTTCATTGACAATTATAAATAAACAAATTATTAACGTTTGTTGTTGTTCAGCGACTTTAAGGCACGGTGTTTTAATCTTGCTTTTTCACAAATTTAAGTTTATTAAACATGGTTTCTGAAGCAGGTATAATAAAAAAATTCTATATACCAAATGATAAGGATTACATAACTGAAGAATAAAAAAAGGTTAAAACACTTATATAAATAAAACAATATTACTACAGAATTACAAAGTTAATAATACATTATCATGCTTTTAAATACTATCCTATTTTCTTTTATTCTTATGATAATACTTAAGTACTTCTGTAAAAAAAAAATGAAATAGAGAAATTTGTTAGGGACATTGACGTTGTATTTAATTTGTAACAAGATATAATAAAGTTTTCCAGCAAGGGTTGATTGTGTCTCTCTGTCTTTTATTTGCGAACTGAATCCGATTAACCAATTTATTCAATCTGCATTGCAAAAGAAGTTCTACCAAGTTGAAAGGAAAGCCGACATCGATATCGGAAGTAGGGAATCGTTAACGCTTTAGTCCTTGAGTGAAATGTCCAAAAATGATAGAGCTGGAGAATTATAAAGAGAACATTAAGAAGTCAAATAAATACCACGTACGATGAAAATAGAAAATGAAGACTCACTCCAAATGTTTAGCTTTAGAAATTGGGCAACACAAAATAAATACTATAAGCTTAGTTTTTTAATAAAATATGATACACGAATTATAAGCCATTGCTGGATATCAGATCTTATTTTATTTCGTAGAAAACATTTAACATATATCTCTTCCTGGGCACTCCAGCTGGTATGGAGAGTACCTATGCAGCTCTTTTGTCTTTATTTTCTTCTTTAAGCCTTCTTTAGCTAGAGACAGTATCTATGTTTATATATATAACCATATTCAGCAATCTTTTCTTAGCTTTCTTTAACAATAGATGGTCCTTTTCTAATTTCTACATTAGTCAACATATTTGTTACTTGCTTATATCCAATAATTCCTGAATATTTTCTATGTCATCAATATCATGCACAAATTCTACCTGGCTTCTGTCATCTCTAAGTAACTAACCTAAAAATAGATGCTTCATTATCATGATAGGTTAATATGAAATTTTAGTCAAGCGTCTATAAGTTACTTAATGAAGCTTCTCTAACTTTAGAGACGAGAGTAGAATTTAAACAAATTAATTAAAAAATAGTAATAAATATAATAGTAATATATAGCAATAAAACGAAAATTCCCTGTTTTTCCTAAAATGGAATATTTCCTCGGAATATTCTTGGAACACTGTGGAATAATCCCCAAAAATAAATTTCAAGAATTTACCCATCACTAGTAACCAAAAGATAAGAAAAAGATATTGCAATAGACAAATAATAGATAGCTGATTTCATTACTTTCATTTAACAGCCAAAGATCGTAGAAATTAGTTAACAATTTGCATTAAATAGTAATATATCTGCGTAGTTGTTAGAAGATTACATGTTATATGCATATTTTCGAAAACATGATTTAGGGAAAGAAGACGTAATTCCCATGGTATAGAAAAAATTCACAAACATTTTCATAGCATAATGTGCTTTGAGCAGAGACATCTATCCACGGATCTGTGCTTCATCCTGCGTGTGTGTTACACAGGTACCCATGCATATTCATCGCGAAAAATGATAAAAAATTTCTAGTTAATGCGCACAGAGAAAATTTGCATATTTCGCAACCAAGCGAATAATCTACATTGTACAAAAATTTTAATGAAGTTTGCTGGTTCAAGTTTTATTGCTTGAATAAAAGAACGTGATATATTGTAACTTTGTATGTAGAAATGCTGCAAATGGTTTTAGTGGCTTTTTAGTTTTTCCACTAGGATAAGCTTTAAATAAATTATTCCCCCAGATTTACAGCTACAGAAAGAAAAATGAACCCTGATTATTATTATTTATTTACAAATAAAACCAGCATTACAGCAACTCTTATTATTACAGTCATATATTACATTCTGTACTATTTTTATAATTTCAGTAAACTTTGTTTTAATGTCTTTTTAAACAAACAATAGTCTTTAACGAAAAATCAACAATGCTCAAATATATTAGAATTTAGTCCATCTACAAAAAACATGACAGTTACAGATACTACGAAAATTTGTTTTTGAAACATGTCGATTCAAATGTTGACATTTTGAAATTATCAACTCGACTGTAGTTATTGTTTATTAAATGTCTCTCAAAATTTTTTTTTACAGTTTACAAAAATTTGTAAAATTCTGGTGTTATTTAACAAAAAAAATCAATTTTAAACTGATTGTTTGATATTTATTATGATATGCATAATACTGTTATTTATATTAATGCCAGATGCGAATTTTTGAACTTCTTGCTCCAATTCATGAAGCAGTGTTATTGCTTGTTAGAAATTGCTAAAAAAAATTCTGGAAGCAAATTTCCAGTAAATATAATCAATGACTTTTCTTCTTACTTCGGGTACCTTGTAAAAATAAATTAAATTTGTAACTTCACAAGTTACTACAAATTTGTTTATTCGCTTAATTTTTTTTTTAATTATAAGATGTTTTAACGCTCGCGCCTTCTTTCGACCATTAAATTAAAAATAAGAAGACCCTAAACACCTGTATATGTACAATTTTACTATGTATAAAAGTACCACTTTCTTTTTCGCTACTTTTTTTTGGTTGTAACAACACAATTCATATTGTGTACGCTACAAAAGCTATAAAATGAACCTATTAACATCAAAATGAAATACGTGTATTAAATTGAACAATTTGAGTATTTTTCACATCTTAATAGCTTATGTATGGCCCATATAATGACTATAAAGCTCCCCTCCCTTAATGACTGCACAGTTAAATTTTTTGCTTGCACTCGACAGGATTTAAATTATTTAAAGCTTAATTACACATGTCGTGGATAGGACGTGAGCTTGTATTTAAAATCGATAAAATCCTGAATAATTTAACCGTTTGCACGGCAGCATGACAGGGTGGACGAACAGTGGAACATCGCCAAGCGAACATTTGCCCATCAACCGTGGCATGCTTGATAATTATTGATAGTTTCCTTGCTTGATATGTATCTTCACAAACTTTGTTTTATTTTGTTCAACACTTGACGTGATCTCTGATTGCTCTTGTTTTTCTTGTAACTTAATTATTCTAGTAGCGTGAAACTTTTTTTTTGTTAATGTATGCAATAAATTAAATATTCACGCAGAAGAAATCTAATCACCTTAATTAAAATTTGTAATAACTATAAAATAACAATTCAAAATAAGTAATATTATAATGTGTTATTAATAATTAAATCTGTTATTTGTTATTATTTGGTTTTAGTAACTTTAGGTTATCTAGTTTTATTAGTGATATTTAAGGCGATATTACTGGTTTCTGTTGTACAACTTATTTCTTATTCGCTGATTCTACTTAGTTCCTATGTATTATAATTTATTGTATTTCTATTCCGGCGGCGTAGAAATTAAATTTTACCGATTAAATCAAGTTACAAAACATGTCATTTTTATGGCGTTTGAAGAAAAATGTTCTTTATTGTGTTGTCATTTTTTACTATAGTTTTTTTAAAATGGTATTTCGCTAATTTAGAAAATCGATGGTAGAGTTATTGCGGAAAGTTTCCTGTGAGCTGAATATATGGAACACGCTGTAAAATGCTGCGTTGTTCGTTTTCCTGCTCTGAAAATCTCCAATTTCATTTGATTTAAACTCGACACGGTTTCAATAGGACTCTGCAACGGAGTTTCGATTTACTATTTTATGTTTTTAAGCCTGGTTTACCGCTAATATGCTCCATATAATCTTAAATATTGTGTAAAACATGTTACTCTTACACATCATTTTACAAATATAATCGCAGATTTAAAAAACAAAAGTAAACTGACAATTTTGTTAAATATGTTAACGTAAAATAATTTAGTTACTTATTTAGTAACTATTTTGAAAATATGAATTTATTGAAACAAAAGCATAATCGAGAGTAGATAAATAAGAATACCTGATGAATACCAGAATTTAGTCCAAAGAAAGCAGATATTTGACATATTGTCTGCTTATTAAGAAGTAGAAAACAATGCATATTCGGTTGGATCGAAGAAATTTAATGCTTCAGTGAGACGAGTTGGTCCATTTTTGAAAAATAAAAGCTGTGAACCGGAAGGTGAATGGTTTTATTGTAGTGTCTTTTATGAGAATTCATTGTTATCAGAGAACGCATATTTATTAAAGATATATTTTGATGATTGTCTATACGAGGTACGTCTAAAAATTAATGAAAGTAATTTAGAAAAAATACTTTTTTATACTATACATATTCAAAATAGGATTTTCCTGCGTGTGCGTGCGCAAGAAAAAATGTCTACTTTCTTGCGCACTCCAGTCCAGACCAACAAAATTTCATTATTCCATAGGGAAGAAAAAACAGTTCTTTGACGAACCATCAGACGGCGACTAATGCGCAAGAAATAACAAACAGAATAAAAAAATTAACGTACTTTTGAAATATTTTAACTTTAAATAATGTTGATACTTTCATTATTTTCCCGGCATTTTAATTATATACTTTGTAAGTAATATAACAATATTGCTAAACCTTGTTTATATGTCAAAATAAGATGTTATTTTTTTTCTTATTTTATTTCTAATGTTGGTAATCAATTTTTATTATTGGACGTCAAGTTCCTTGAAACTAGTTTTTCACAATCTTCCACATATTCAGATCTTCAGTTCGATAGACAACAAAATTCGGTAACCCAACTTTCTCAGAAATCAGTACGATATAATTCATTCTCATTATTTTTGGGACATACCTCGTATGTATTAACAATTTCATTCAAAAGGTGTGTAAAATACAGTTTATATTATATATTATAATCAGGATTCGAAGCCGAGACTAAGCCTAGAACTAGAGAAGTGGTTTACCTAATTGAACCATGAAAATTATGTTTCTATTTCAATGTGGATTCCATATTTTTATAATTTGCATCATTTTTAGGCTAACTATATTTATATTTAATCTTCTTCTTCCTATGGTATATTGTATTTCTTATTTGATAATCTTTTACTTTCATGTTTTGCTGTTGTCAACCTCCAGCTTCTTCAAGTCTCCTATAGCTTTTTTATAGTGGGATATTCTCACTGAGACTGCGGTATTATAAATATTTGATAATAAATTGACAATACTGGTACTGACTTAGGTGTCACACTCCGCTCAGCGAGTCAGATCTAGTTAACCAAGTGAGCCACCGCTGCTTGTTACATTTTGTGAATATTGTACCATCGACATGATTCGAGACTGGTTTAGGAAAATCTTGTATCCCTGTAGTGTGTACTTTGGCGTATGAAGTCCCAATATCATTAATTTTCCATTTCAAACTGCCGTGCAATCTCGCTCGTAACTTTTGAGCGATATCTACATTGACTGTCATTTCCGCTTCCGTCGGAATCGTTCCGCTTTTTGTTTCCCGTCGCAGACGCAGCGCAGTTCACGGAGAAAACAGACACTAATAGATTGTAAACCAACTCACTATGACAGATTAATGTAGTTTTCATTAAATCCAGATTATTTTTAAATTAAATTGTAGCTAACACGGACAGGGACTGAACTACTGGGAACATCGCATGAAACCAAATTTCACTTATATAAATTCTTAAAACATATGCACAGAATTCACTATCAACCAGGGCATGTAACCGGTTAAAAAAACCGGTTAATAAAAACCGGTAACCGATATTTTTAACGAAAATTGCGAACTTTAACCGTAATTTTAACCGATATTTTTCAGGCCGAAAATACCGGTAACCGTTAACCAAAAAAAAATAAACCGGTTTTAGCGAACATTAACCTTTATTTTAATATCATTTAGCGAGAAAAGAATTAATATTTTTTTTTTATATCTGTGTTTTCTATTTGTATTTGTACATGAGTCATGACAGTTTTTACAATTAACATTTTATTGGAGAGTCATAAATGTAGGTCTCTGGCCGTTAAGGTTACTTAAAAAGTTCCAAATAAATACAGCCTTTGTCAACACAGGCAAGTTTCAAATTGAAAAGTGACCTGCGTTTTTCTGAATAAATTACGGGAATTTTTGTGAATATTTATTAATTAAATTGTTTTTTTTATTGTTATATTTTCTCAGATGGTAATTTTTTATTATTTTTTAAAATTATTTACTCTATAATTTTTTTTAATCAAATATTTATAATTACTTTTTTTTTAATTAATGTTAATAATTTTTTAAACCGATATATTAACAGCTTTAAACCGGTTTCCAATTTTTAAAAATCGGTTTTCGAACTAAAACTTTTATTATTATAACGTTCTCTATAAGGGTTAACCGTTAACCAGTATTTATTTCGATTACATTCCCTGTTTGTAACTAACTTTTAGTAATTTCTAATTACAGTTGAATATAAAAAGTTACAATTTTTAGGTTTTACTATAAAATTTTTCATATACAGCTGAAATATTCCAAAAATACCCATGTATGAGTCCAAAATGTTTGTTTTTGATTGTTGACACCCTTTAAACCCAATTTTAGGTCAGGTTTAGGTTCCTTTTTACCCATTTTAAGGTGTGACAAATTTCCAAATGTACTGTACAATATGTTTTGACACTTTTCAACTCATTTTTGGGTATAAAATGCAACACATAATCGTGTTAAACTTATTTTTTTAATTATAAACACCTAAATCATTGTTAAGCACTTTAAACCCATTCCAGGGTGTGAAATAACCCAAATAAACCCATTTTTAGGTAAAATTTATTGATTTTTTTGAAAAAACCAAATTGATAGTCGCCGATGCGCTGATTTCAAATTTTCAAACCGAATTTAATTATCTCTTCCCATTCCTGAGATATTTGGCCTCAAAGTTGCACCTCAAAAAAGTGTGTTTTTTGAACAAATTTCTAAAATGGGTAGAGATACAGTATCAACGATTACACCAGTCGATTCTACGCGCAAAAGTTACATAAAGAAATGTTTTCTTAGCATATACGATCTTTGGAACGATTTGGTGAAAAATGAGAAAAACGAAAAAAACCTGAATTTCAATTTTTCGCTTGGAAACTTTTTGTCACCAAAATTTTTTATATTCTGGACTTAAGTAAATACAGATGCGCTGATTCCAAATTTTCAAACCGATTTCAATTAGCTTTTACCGTTCTCGAGATATTTGTATTCAAAGTTAGACCTGAAAGTCAGTTTTTCAGGAATAATTCTGAAATGGGTTCAGATACGACTTTGGCGACCTTACCAATCGATTCTACGGGCAAAATTACATTTTTGTACCAATTTTCAGATTTTTGTTCCAACGGATACAAATTTTATAGAGGAAAAACGAAAATCGTCAAAAATCGAAAAAAATCGCAAGGGGTTCATCAGGCGATTTTTCGATTTTCGCGATTTTCGTTTTTTCGCTCTAAAAATTGTATCCATTGGAATATTAATCTGCAAATTGGTACACTTATGTAATTTTGCCCGTAGAATCGATTGGTGAAGTCGTCGAGATCGTATCTTGACCCATTTCAGGGATATTCCTGAAAAACGATTTTTTTCAGTTCCAACTTTGAACCCAAATATCTCGACAACGGTAAGAGATAATTGAAATCGGTTTGAAAATTTGAAATCAGTGCATCTGTATTTACTTAAGTCTGAAAAATGAAAAGATTTGGACCCAAAAAGTTCTCCAGCGAAAAACTGAAATTCCGGTTTTTTTCTTTTTTCTCATTTTACACCAAATCGTTCCAAAGAACATATGTGCGAAGAAAACATTTCTTTATGTAACTTTGTGCGTAGAATCGACTGGTATAATCGTTGAGACTGTATCTCTACGCATTTTAGAGATATAGTCAAAAAACACACTTTTTTGAGGTGCAACTTTGAAGCCTAATATCTCAGGAATGGGAAGAGATAATTAAATTCGGTTTGAAAATTTTGAATCAGCTCATCGGCGACTATCAATTTGGACTATTTTAAAAAACCAAAATTTTTGACCGAAAAATGGGTCATTTTGGATTTTTTCGGCTGTAAAATCAAAATTTTAAGGTGTAAATCTAAATATTGTTAGTTTTCATGATTAACTATGATTGTAAATTACTTGGAGATGAGAAAAGATATTAATTTTTATTTGGATATGGTATGGAATATATTTGCGAATATAGATAACAATTATCAAAACAAAATTTCCAAATATAAGTACTTCCGGTCATCATTTCCGTTGTAGGCCAAGGTTCGTGGTCCAATTAACAACTATCAATTGTTTTACAGACATCCTTTTATTTAGATAAAGTTCATTTGTCCTAATTATTTGTTTATTAACTGTTTCTTATATTATTATTTCCACCTTCTATATATAGGGTGGCTCAATGAAAATTATCAGCGCAATTTTTGGCTACTTAACATCAATTTTGCAAAAAACGCTCGAACACGTCATTTTTAGTATAATTAGGATTAGTTCTAATGGCATAACTTCAACCCTAAAATGGCAGTGGACTGCACCTCAAAAATTTTAAATGGAAAAGAGTGTCAAACATGACACAGTTCGAAAGGCCTTCTCTCTTCTCAACAGTTTTTTTATTTTTCAAATCCGATCATTAGTTTCAGAGAAATATCGTTTAAAACAAATTTTATCACGTGTTTAAAATTGCAATCAAGTAGGCTTAAATAAATGACAAAATCGAATATCAGTATTTTTCCCGTAACGCAGAGGCCGAAATAATACTTTTATAATCTCGTAAATAATACAGTCACAGATGTAAAAGGAATAATAAAAGTTAATATATAAGACACAAACTAATAGCACTTTAAAAGTACACAACTTAAGTGTACTATTACTCAAGATCACGCCCGTTGTATTCTTCAAAATGTTCCATGTCGATTATCTTTTGTTTTCTGCTAAAATATTTTAGAAGTAACTCGTGTTTGATATCAAATGAAAGGATTATTTGATGAGGGCTGGCGTGTAGAAATGACAAAAAAAATCCTTGTCGAATGTCTTTTGTTTTCAGCTAAAATATTTCAAAAGTAAGTCGTGCTTGGTATCAAATGTAAGTACTCGACTATGTTTGGCGTGCAAAAATGTCAAAAATCATGTCAACAGGCTTTTGTTTCTGGAGAAAAGTTGTCAGAAGTACGTCGCATTTGGTATTAAATGTAAATAAAAAATGACAAATAATTACCATGTCAATCAGCTTTTGTTTTTGGCAAAAAGTTGTCAGAAGTATGCAGGGCATGTAACCGGTTAATAAAAACCGGTAACCGATATTTTGAACAAAAAACCATTAACCAAAAAAAAATAAACCGGTTAACCTTTATTTTAATATCATTTAGCGAGGAAAAATTTTAATATATTTTTTTATATCTGTGTTTTCTATTTGTATTTGAACATGTGTCATCACAGTTTTTACAATTAACATTTTATTGGAGAGTCATAAATGTAGGTAGTTTCTTTGGCCGTTAAGGTTACTTAAAAAGTTCCAAATAAATACGGCCTTTGTCAACACAGGCAAGTTTAAAATTGAAAAGTGACCTGGGTTTTTCTCAATATATTACGGGAATTTTTGTAAATATTCATTAATTAAATTGCTTTTTTTTTAATTGTGATATTTTTCTCAGATGATATTAAAAAAAAAAAATTTATCTATTTTTTTAATCAAATTTGTATAATTAATTTGTTTTAATTAATTTAATTATTTTTTTTAACCGATATATTAACCGGTTTAAACAGGTTTCCAATTTTCAAAAACCGGTTTTCGAACTAAAACCGTTATTATTATAACGTTCTCTATAAGGGTTAACCGTTAACCAGTATTTTTTTCGGTTACATGCCCTGCTATCAACCAAAAATCACTATAACTTCTTCTAACGGTTATTCAAAATACATAGATTTATATAAATAGACATACGGAATTTATATTTAGAAAAATTTAATTATTGCATATTCCTGGGTGTGCATTATAACAAATTTCAATTAGTATTTTATATTATAATTTGGTAGGTACCTTGAGTAGCAGAAAAAAGCCAATAGAAAAAATGTCCAAAACCCTAATCTAAGTTAACATAATTTATATTGATAATTAAAACCCATTTTTATACATGTAATACTAGTTTATGATACAAGTGCGCAAAGTGCCACTTTTTATAGAGGTCGTAGAAAAATAATATATTCCCAGACTATTACTTTTCGTAGCTTAGTAACCAGAATAAAATACCGGAATAATGCAATTTTCAGTTCGAAAACACACCGGAAAGTTGTCAGTTTTTGTCCGATCGAAAAGAAACAATTTAATCATATAAAGGTATTACAAGTTAATTTTAATTTCTAGATAAGTTTACAAATTTCTTCTCCCCTTAAGAACGCTGCCCGAATTCGTTAGTTTGTGCTTTCTGAGTTTCTTAAACCAATACTCTCAGGAATAAATATCTTCATAATACTTTTGCTATATAAATAACTATAAGAGCAGGACTTTAAATCTAGGAAGAAGTTGTTAATAGAATACAAATAGAAATTAATTTCTGGCATACGTAGTTATTTGTAATCATAAAACAAAATTTAAAATTAACTACCTATTATTATCGTTTTATACTGGTCATATTATATTGTTTTTCTCTAAAAAACCTTAAACTAGTAATAACTATAATATTGATTCTAATTTTATTGTATCATTAATAGATAAATATTTACCACATACAAACAATAAATCAGAAACAAAAGAAAAGTACGTAGTTTGTTTCAAAATAAACAGCAGCGACATAAAGTCACGTGAATAAATAAAATATAAGAAATATTTGTAAAACTTTTCCAAGTTAATATTAAATAATGTTGTTTGTGCATTCGGTCGTAGCTTTGCATAATTTATTTCTGCAATGATTACCCTCGCTGTTTACTTGACCAACTTGTACCCGTTGAACTTCTACAACTTCTGCTAGATAATATTGCAAATATTTAATTTCATTCTGATAATGAAGAAAATTCACAAACAAAGTTTGCACAAATGAAGCTTTCTCGAGCCAAATGGTGTGTGAGAGATATTATTTAAATGCGTTGCATTAATTAAATAACTTTGTTACTTTTCTTCAGGAAATGCATTGTGTTTTTCAAGAAGGATTCGTAGCGATTGCATGGCCGATAGTGTTAGGTGCATTTTTGCATGATAAACCAAGAACGTCGATAGGATGATATTCAATGCTCAAAGATGTTTAGGAAAGTTGTTGAGAATGTATTCCATGCACGGCACTCGTATTGGAAATATGTGAGGTGGAAAATCGTATCAACTTGGATTTGATTACTTGGCAGACTTGATAATACACTTTTTTAGTTTCAATCATGCTACGACATTATTAGAAGGAACAGAGCACCAAATTTTTATGTAGCGTAAAATTTGCTAATTACTAATTTTTAGAAAATAATCTGTAACATTTCTACATTTGTAACAAATTTCCATTATTTAAGTTCTTTACGTTACAATTTGATAATTTTTAAGTTGGAATTATAACTGACACAGAATATAGAATATAGTTTTTCATCAAACGTCATAAAAGTGACATCTTCTGTGACGTGATTGACAAGGTTGAAGTTTAATTTTAACGCCGGCGTAATATAATTTTTTATTCTAGCCGCCGTTTAATTTCTTCGCCGCCGTATATAGAATCAGCCAATAAGAAGTAATTTGTACAATAGAAATCTGTAATATCGACCTAAATGTCACTATAAAAACTAGATAACCTAAGAATAAAGTTACTAAAAATTATGAATAACTGACAGGTAACCTACATATTAAACGTCAAATAGAAATTTTTAAAATCTCTACGTTTGAAGAAAAAATAGAATGTGTTATTCAGAGTAAAAGTGTCTTTGTGTGCCTCGCATGCAATTGTCCGACTCGCTTCGCTCGTCGTGCAAACTTCCTTGCTCGCCACACGAAGTATCACTTTTACTCTTAATAACACAATATACTATTATCATGGTTTAGTTTAACACAGAAAACGAATAATTTTGTTTGGGGGTTCTATAAATATTACACAAGACAAAGAAAACAGAAAACAGCATGTACCTATCTACTAGATGACATATTCAACAGTTCATAATGAGCTGTTACATTTTGTTTTTGCAATCTTTAAACTTTCTTGCTCAAACACGAAATTATTTATTCGAAAATTAAATAAATAAATAATATTTCTGCAAACAAGTGAATACTATATAAGAATGGCTTATATTACGAACTTACTATTTAAATAAAATTGCTTTTATAAAGCATGCTTTTACATTATAGGTAATATTATAAGGCCAGACTATTTAACAAAAGCGCTTTATAGAAATGAGCTCGCAAGAAGAGCCAATATCTTTATTGTATTTCAGCTTCTTAAAAGTTTTTATACTTTTGATGATTTAATGGGAATGAAGTAACTTTCCATTGTAACATTCGTAGAAAAATATGACAAAGACAAATTAATACTTAAAATATTATTATAAATTTATAAAAATATATAGTAAATCCTTGTTTTATATCCTTTTTTAATCAATTAATCCCTTTGTAGAATTGTTTAGGGTAAGTGGAGGTGTGATGGAGCACAACACAATTATTACTCTGTAGTACGAATAATATTGAAATAAAGAAAAAATGGAAACTATATACCAAGAAACCAAAAAATAAAAAAAATAATTCGAAATCAATACTAAGGTACAGGATATCACTTTGTGAAGCTAGCTAACGTAGTAGCTAAAGTAAAACTTTACAGAATCTCATGTCAAAATAAAATTTTACGGACTCATCTGTCAAACTGAATTAACCTATATTTTAATAGTATTATATTTTTGCAGTTTATTTTAACACTACGTACAATAACAAACATATCATTTTATAATATTATTGGTGAATTTATTTATTATTTACCTTTGACAATAATTTATATGATTTCATGCAGACGTCGTCTAAGCAGGTGTAAACATAAATGAAAATTGTAAAGTAATATTTAACATTATGACAGTACGTTTGTTATCATAGTCAACCCCGTCTCAATACCTGACTAACGCTTTACATACACATGTTATTTATTAATGTTTTTAATTAATAATTTAACGTTTTCGGAAAAAATATAGTATCTAAGGACTAAAGAATTTTTTATTACTTACATGGTTTATTCTACGAGGCGATAGCCTAGGAGAATAAATTCTACTTTAGTATTTTGATATACAAATAACTATTACTCGGGTTCAAAAAGTCGAACTCTTCTCTACTATATAGGAATATAGGTGAGACGGATCAAAGCTGTGAGAAGACTAGTTAACCCATTATTATCACAAATTACACATTTTATCGAATCATATTTCTTTATTGTTTTTTTTAATATTTTTTAACTCGATCGTATAGGTACCTTATACTTATGACTGCGTAGAAACAGAAACACGTTTTTAGGTTCCGTTAGGACAATTTTTTTAATAAATCTTGGATTATTGTTGACTGCACTAATTTTCTAGCGACTACTTACACTGTCTCAACTAAATTCAATTTCCCTATTAGAATTACGTATTTTTGAGACCAAAAGTCCATCTTTCCTACCGGTCCATGTTTTGCCCACTTACCTAGTTTAAATGAAATTGAAAATAATTTTAATTTGACAAATGAAGGCATATTTTTAAACTTGATTGAGTTAAATTGATATGAGTTAAATTAGAGATAAATGTTTTATATTTTTGGGCCTAAACCTACCAGTTGGAACATGAAGTGTAAAAACAGTTTTTGCATGTCTTAGAAAGTTTTAATACAATATCAGAATTTAAATTCTTTGTACGTACGCCGCTGGGTCTGAGACATGGCTGAAATATCTCGCCGAGAAGGCCGAAGGAAAGCCCATTCAAAAAGCTAATTTTCCTCCGAAACAAAAGAGTGTTTCTTGATACTGCGGCAGATTTACAGATATGATTGAATTTGGGACGTTTAAGTTAATTAACGTTTATTTAATTGTTGCTGGAATTTCCCTGGCTTCTATTTAGCACGTAGGATTGTACTTATGATTTGATTAACTCTATTGTGAATTATCCGTTGCAAAATTCGATGAAACTGTGAGTGCATTTGTTTTATCATGAGAGCTGTTCAATTTGATGTGTCAATGAAACTGAAAATTTGACAACGTACGAGTGGATATCAATTAATTTTCATATTATTTGGCAATAAAGTCAGTAATGAACTCACTATTTTCAATTTTTCAATATTTCTTTGATATCTTGCACACATTTTAACTAAAAAGTTGTATACATAGTTCCATAAACCGAATGTTTATCCAAATATTTTTGTTAAATACTTTTTATCGTAGTTTTGCAGAAATATAAACATTACATTGTTTATCTATCTCGGTGCTGTTATAACCCTTTCTAAAAATTAATTTGAGTATTGTCAAGTGTATTATTATTTATAGCACAAATGCTGTTATGAAAATATTACAACGTTGTTATTTATTTTTTGCCTTTTTAATGTATCCGTTCCATGACACATTACATATATCCAAGGAAGAAATTAACTGCTTCAAGGAGGTGACAGAATTGTCTAAACGGCATGTTAGTCATTTCCTACTATCAGCAGTAAATCTGTTTTACTTTTCCTAATAATGTAAAATACAATTTTATGTAATTAATAGTGACGCAAATCATCTAAGTTAATAAGGACCATAATGTCGAATAGACTACTATACTTTTTTTACTCCTGTAAATTCAGAAAAACAAATAAATATTTTACAAAATGGCAACATAAAAATACAAAATGACAAGTGACTGTATGCGCAGAATTAGAATAATCGTGAATAATTGATTTTTCGTTCTGTGATTATCAGAGGAGAATTATATCATATTTCACTATCCTGAAATATGGCTGCTATAATTAACTGACAAAATTAAAATAATGGATATAATTGTACAAGAGTAGAAACAACTTCGTTATAAACTTTTCTGGCTAAAATATATTATTCGGTTAAAATTTCGCCGAATATTCGTTATTCGGTTGAACTGCTCTTCGTCACATCACTAATACATATACCTACTTGTTTCTATGATAACATAATGCTTGATTAATAAAGGAAAACGTCTAGGTTTCTAAAATTTTACAAACAGAGCAGTTAATAATAAAAGCCGACCATTTAGCAGTCAGTCAGAAACCATGGACGCGTTTCGCTTTTATTGAAGCTCATCTGCGAGGTATAACTAACAGCTGGAGTATGTTTACACTATTCCAAGCTGTAGCGACTGAATGCCATATCAATCCCCCTAAAGAGAACGTCTAGAGACGTAAGTCTTCGTCGTTCGACCAATCTACCTTCCGAAGCAAATGGCTTTACAATTTAAAAAACAATAATTTACAAAGTTAAAGAATTACAATAAAAGCAAAAAGTGGTTTCTTTGTCCAACCGCAAAATATATTAAAAAAGAATTTAATCACTCAGGGATTAAATTCATTTTTAATTCCTTAGAATAAAAGTGCTACTTCAGTCTTCGAAAATCAAGATTAAAAGTAAAATTTTACTCCCTGAAGTTCAAAAAGTATTTTGTATATTATATAGATTGATAATGACATAATGAAATACGTTTCAAACTAGTTTCGCTTAACTTACCATAATCAAACCACACAATATTTTATTTCTTATAAATGTAACTTTATTGAATATTTGGGCCTAGGAATGATTTACCGTAAGAATTTGTAAAGGTGATCACCTTGGTAAACCTACTCCTTGCCGCTTCCCGTTTGTGTCTGCCTGGTCGATCTGAAATTCGTCTTTGTCCGGGTTCGGCAGAACACGCGGCAGAGGAAAATAAGGCGGCCCTGCGCTTGCTTTGTGCTGCTCCAGGCATCTGCTGATGAATATCGAGTATAATGTTTCTTAATGAACTGATACTCCAACAAAGAGTTTACCAAATTAATTGAAATCGAATCTAAAGAACATGTAGCAACTTAGCAACTTCATTACCAGACTCTCGATTAAACGTCTTATTCAAATGCGGGAGATTTTTCTATTCTGGATTATCAATCAGTAATTTAAATGAAAATTAACTCACTGTTGCTTAGTAATTAATGTTTAATGATCTCTCAATTGATAAGATCGTATGCAGTTGAATAAGGGTGATACGATGTAATGAAAACAAATACACACAATCATGCTTTCGCGGGATTCAAATACTCAACACCTGGAAAGCTTGAGAGTTATCCACCCCTATGTTCTTTTAAGTTACTATACATATATTTCAATAAATTCAACATGTCAATCAAAATCCAAACAATATATTTTCGTTATTGATCCTATGTATGCCTGAAAATAAAACCTGGTTTTGTGTATATTAAATTTCGCTTCAAAAGATGCTTACATTGAAGGAATGTTTTACATTTATTCATAAATATACAATGAATTTGTATTTTTATTATCCTGCGTACATTAATATACAAATAAAAATATTACACACTTATTATTATACCTTATAATAATCCCAATATTGCACTAGTAATAAATTCCCTAGTACAGACGAGTGAATGACAAACCGGTCTCTAGCCGGGGATGCGAAAAACCAAGAATGTACAAAATTTTTAAAGAAAAAAATATTCAACCAATAGCAATAAATATAAACTGCCAATCAGAGACAATCTTTAAACCATTTAAATTACTGCATAACCCACCTGCCATACCGGTATAATACCCATTTCCAAATTCCTAAACTCATTCACTGATGATGGTCGAAAGACCGAAATGTGTTGTGATTCAGTAATGCCGAATCATATAGAATTTGGTTTATCTACAACTATTGAAATATGGGTACATTATACGTGTGATACTACATATAATATACTACTCATATTACACAAGTGTAATATGAAATGTCATGATACACGCTACACTTTTCTGTAATAAATAGGGAATATAATTTAACACATAATATTTTATTAAACTGTTAATTTATTAATAACATATTTTTTATTATAAATATCAATATATATGCTTATAAAAGTATAATAAATACAATTTGAAAAGTGATTTTGACATTTAAGTGCTACTGTGGCGCCATCTGTTAAGCTATATATGAACTGCCCACACCTAACTGAATATTTAACAAATAATATCAGATTTGTTATATGCCTGATAGTTGTAGATAAAGTATAGTATTTGACTCGCATAATATGGCTACATTACACTCAGATGATTAAAAATACTCGCTACCGCTCGTATTTTTAATTACATCATCGTGTAATATAGCCTACATATTATGCTTGTTAAATAATATACTATTCTTACACTGAATCTCACATGTGTTAATTGTTGTATTGAGCTTTATACTATATATGTACGGACACATTTACTTTTACTTTATCTAGACATATGGATCACTAAACAAATTATGAGGACAGCAGAGATGAACAAATTATAAGAACAATAGCAGGAAAAACAAGAATAGACAGCATAGGCGTAGTTAAAGTGATACATGGGGATAATAAGCACCTCTAAATTTTAAATTAGCATCACCAAACAAAATTTCTGTGAATTTTAATAAAGGTAATCTTTATTTTTATTGGAAGCATCGACACCGAACGATAAAATCCTTCTATTCTGATAGAATGATAAATAAATCTTTTCCCCAGCAAACCGAAAATTAATTTAATATAATAGATTGTGAATTGTATTAAAAATTATTATTAATATAAATAAATTAATAACTAAAAACCTTAAAATTTGATTTTTCTTAGAAAATTTTGATGAAAGTTTTAAAATAGATCATTATACCGTCTTTGGAAAAAAATAAAGGTATTGTGAAAGCCGAAATGACTTTTCTAAAGAACATGATGAGTAGTCAAAAACTAAATGATATTAGAAGTGTGCTTAATTAAGTTACATTTAATAATTTTATAAACTTTATAAAATTACACTCATATTACGTATAAACACAACAACTTGTGAAAGATCATTCAGTGCTACGAGAAGAATTAATAATTAGATGACATCTATGTATGTTTAAAAAAAAATAGTAGCTAGGATGGAGATGGAAGTTCGGATTAAAGAGTTTATTACAGCTCCCTAGTTTTGCCCTTTCTTAAGTCTTCCTAAGGGAGTTTCATCAAGTGACTTACACTTCTTCAGGTCGACCTAAGAGAGGCCGAAAGTAGTTGGAATTGTAATAAACTCGTTAATCCTAAATTCCACAAATTTTTATTCTTCCATAATTAATAATTTCAAATATTTCACATCACATTAAATTTTAATTTGAATAGTGATAATCAGTGACACACCCTTGTAGTAAAATATGAATAACTCCAAACAATTTGAAACAATTATCCCTGATTCCTCTCGCAAGATCCAAGATCCTCCGTAATGAAAGCTCCCGCTCTTGGAAGCATTTGACTTTGAAATGGCGGGAGTCGGTAAGAAGTAGAGTGCTCTCCCCGTGTTAACCACCTGCTTTATCTCCTTAACTCCCGCTTGCGCCCGCGAGAGGATTCAATGAGAAGATTGGACGCGAGATGGCCCACCCTGTCGATTGCCAAAAGGCGAATGTCACAGGACGTGTTGATTAAATGGAGGAGCTCAGCTTTACTATTTCACGGAAGGTGTGTGTTGAATTAATTTTAATTTTATAGGGGTTCAAAACGGGTAAATTCATGCTAAGTACGTCATTTTACCAGCAAGGGTGTAAATCTTTCACTTCCACTCATTTTATATGCATTAATTTGGAGGAAAAGTTATTCTCGTATGAGTCATATTCGAATGAAAAGATGAAAATACTTTTGAGCATTTTTATATTACTTTATTGAAATAAAGATGATGCTGGTATTACCTATATTTATAATTTATTTCAGGAAATACGTTGTACGATATTTAAATTATAAAATACGAGTAGATTTATTATGCTTTTTATCTAGATATTGCAAACATTGTTTACTTAGTTATTCGATAATACAATACTACTAAATAATGTATGCAATAAATACACATTAAACGAAGATATTATTTCAAGAACTAAAAAAATTACTAGATAAATGTATCGGGTTTCTCTAAATAAATAAACAAATAAACCATTATTTTTGTTATAAGCAATTTAATCAAATCAAACCAATTTAAATATAATTTAACATAATATCTCGCAGGTCTTTTCATTATTTTTCTTATTAAACCAACTACTTTATAGAATAAGTACTTGGATTCCACACTTTAACAGCAATAGGTATATAGAGGGTTAAAAAAATCCTATTTTTTTGTAGAAATCCAACCCATCTTTGATTTTTATCAAAAGTATATAGATTAACACCTAGTTACCTCGAATATTAAGATGTGCTTACATTCCTGGTAGCTTGAATAATTATTAGAAAATTATCAGCTTCCTAGCTATTTTAAAAGAAGATCTAACCAGATTAATTATTTATAAGAACAAAATTTTTCATTAAAACAAAACTGTATTATCAAAGTAATCCTTTTATAATTTCTCCATGCATATGTATCTTGTCAGCTTTTTCCTTAAAGCCACTATGTTCCCCCAAGTTGTTATTAAATCCAGTACCGATTCGAAGCCCATGAGACAAGAAATGAAGGCTATAAATCTTGCTGCCAGGTAGTAGTTAGATAGTTGCAGTTTAAATTACTAAATATTTACTGAATTTTCTAGGATAATTAAATGAGGCAATCTTGTAATTTAGTACACGTCGGGTAAATAACTGCCGTCACGCCTAACCTCAGACTTGGTGTCAAATTTCTGGAATGCGCTCGCCCAAGATTTATTACTAACTAGTTGCTTGTTTTCTTTGTTTTGCAGCCTTACCTATATTGAGGGATGCCTCAAGAATTCAAATAGACTTGCTACGAACACGATGTGGAAACTTGTATGCTACATGTTACAACCAAAACTTTACAGTTTTTGTTTTCAAACAATGAGGTAGAAAGTTTCATCTTTAATATGTAGTTATCGAGGACAAAAACATATAATCAACCCTTACAAGGAGTTATTAAATGCACTTTACCGTCGACTACCGTAAAATCTAGAAATAAATTTAAATTTCTGTTACTTCTTCATTGTAAATATTTAAGGAAAATTTTAATTTCGTGCAAGTGTTTAAAGCCAATTAAAGCCGATATTAGAAAATAACGTTTTTTTTTTCTTATATATAACCATTTGATATTTCCATCGTGGCGCACACGAATATAAAGATAAATTCCCATAACTTTGCAAATGACATGTGTTTAGGATCAAAATTCTAGGTAATTTTCTTAACACAACAAGGATTTTTCATGAGAAAAATTGAAATAATAACTATGAGTGAGTGATGAAAATTGACCTTCCTAACGAGATAAGTATTAGGTATATTTTTCTGAAATTGTACAAGAATTTGAAATCGATGAATAATATATACAGAAATTTATATATAACCTATTTGTATTCAGAACTGTCATTAACTCCTGGCATTTACTCGTCATAAAAATTGTTGCTTATTTTTTATCTAAAATTAAAGTATTAAAAAAAATAACATTTGTACTTATATATTCTACTTTTTTTTAAATACTTTATCGTTTGTTTTGTTTATGGGCAATTGAAAGTTAACAGGTGCCAAATTTTAAGATTAAACATTGCGTTTTATGGGACAATTGTAATTTTTATACCATTGCAATATGAGACAAAATTATTGAAATCTTTGATGATAATGAATTTGTAATTTTTTTTTTGGGGCTGATATATTTCATATTTTATAAATTTCGAAATAATAATTTTATTTCATTTTTCGGATATAATACATAATTTAAAAATATATTAAATATATCTGCCCCTAGATACATGATTCTAATATTACGTATGAAAATTTCAAAACAATTCATCCACTAGTTCTCAAATGCAATAAGAATTACGAATTTAACACTTCAAACGACAGCTAAGGAATTAAGAATTCGTACGTTAAGTTTTGATATTAAATTTAATTCATTTAATATAAAAACATGATAATTTAGTTTGAAATTTACTTACTGATCGTACTGAAGAAAGATTTGGTAACATTTTATTTTACAACAGTCTAGGCAGGGAAATTGAATTTTCTTACCGATTTCGTAGCAGCGATATCATAGATTACTTAACAATTTTAAAAAAGGTACAGTTTTCGCCTAAAAAGCTATTTTTTTGTAAATTCGATAAAAATTATATTCCTAATAAAGAATAATAAACTGAAATGATATGTTTTTTCAGATATTATTACTGATGGGCAAGTACTTACACATAATAAATCAGGTTGAACAAACGAAATTTAATGTCCACAATCACCGTTCCGGGCTGCATGAATATGGGGATCAGAGCTGATGTAAGTTGAAATTCATGACAGCGTGGAGAATAATATTTTGTTTGGCATTTTGACCGGCGGGCGCTGAAGGCAGCTCGCTGCCGGTTCGCTGAAATGTAAAATGACGCGCTTGAAATTCAATAACACGACATAAAATAGTCATTTCTGCGACTAATATGGCCGCCAAGTGACATTAACAGTGAGTTATGGCGCCGGTCACCAGATGTCGCCTCGTTCGCGCCCTGTCTTGTCATTTGACACTTCGATTTAACAACTTGGTCGTCCTTTACGCTGAATAATTTTTCCAATTTGCAGCTTTACGAGGATATTAAATCAACATACGTGTTTGTCACATAAGTATTCCAAGAATTCAAAATAAGAGTATTAATATTTCACACATGTTTCGAATTAAAACCAGGCTTCTTGTTAGATTAGTTTGTAACTTTTTGATAGGTACAAATATAAGATATTGCACGCAATATACGTCATTATTACCCTTGAGGATAATTGCAATCTTAACGAGGTTTAAAAATACCAACTTCTTTTCCTTATTCCACAATTTCTTTTACAACACTTTAAATAAATATAATTAATATTTTACGCGCCACCGTTGACGTAAATGTAACTTACTTCCGTAGCAACGTAAATAGTAAGTTTCTCAAAACATCTCTTATTAATTGTCACAAAGGCGTAGTTAGCCTTTAAACGAAGGGCTACTTCCTTATTTGAAAAATTGTTTATTTGTTTATGAATAAAAACATAAAATATTATTAAAAGTTTTTTTTTTATTTATTCAAATCTTTATTTACAGATTGTGAGCGAAAAAAACCAACAAGCAAATGTGATTAATTAAATAATAACTTTCGAGAAATAATACCCCTTGGAGTTTTTTCAGTTTTATGTTGTTTTTACTTCATAATTTAAATGTCAAATTTAGAGGTTTAGTTCTCTTCATTCTTCTTATTTCTGAGGAATTGCCTAATAAATTTAGTTAATAATAAAATCTCATTTTATTGTTAACTAGGTTCATATATAAAAACGTATATTTCTGTAGTAACAGATTTCTATGCAAAATAATAAATTCTTCTTAAATATCTTCTATATTATTTTTTCTAAAAGTTCATATTCAAATTAGTAACGTGAGTTATAATAATTTTCATTTGTTTTTTTATTTTCCTAATTGCTCATTCTTGTTGTTTATAAGCAGAATGAGTGTAATTTTATATAGTTAATATTAAGTACCAAATCAAATACAGGTAAATATACCTAATACATATTTAATTTTTTACTGTTGTAGTATATTATTATCTATAAATTTGGAATATTAATATTTTCTTTATTTCCATGGTTGTTTGATTTTTGACGAAAATATTACATTTTATATTTAACTACCTCGTTCGGCAGACGTGCGTCAAATCATAAGTGATGCAAAATTTAATTTTGAACAACTTTGTAGTTTTGTAATTTTGCTCTGAATCTATCAGGAGAGAGAGAATTTGCAATTTTTTGAAATCCCATGTTAAACTCCTGTATTCTGCATTTCGTTGTACAACTGTATATAAAGATATCTTCATAAAATAAGGCTAGAATTTTATATTAAGTGAACTAAAATTTTACATTTCAGCTTCATTAATACTTAAGAATAATTGATAATTTAGAAACACATTTTTTTCTTTATTTCAAGAAATATAATTATTTCATTACTCTTGAAATTCAGAATTTAATTTAAAATTTTAATAAATTTTTATTAAAAATAATATGTTTTTGATTTAAAGCAGGAATTTATATTAAATATGTTTTATAATTTAATACATTTGTACTTTATTAATAATTAACTTAGATCTTTAAATATGTATGCAGCAAATAATTAAATATATAAAAAATTAAAATTGTTAATAATTAAGGTCTCACACCGAGATTCAAACTAAGGACCCTACATTGACAAATAAATTATGAAGACCAGTGAATAGTTCATAGTATTTTGAGTTCGAATTACATTGAAATGGATAAATAATATTATTTACGCGTTTATAATAATAAATTTATATTTAATATATAAACAGTGTTTTTCAGATTCTAATAATCATACATTTATATTAAAGAACAGTAGAATAATTACATTTTCCAATTACTAACAAATAATATGTGGAATTCAGTATTTATTTAGTGAAAATTATTATCAAAACATAAACTTTTACATTGTATAGTTATCTAATCTAGTAGATAGAATGAGAAAAATAATTCAATCAAAAATAATAAAAAACTTCGAAACAATGCAACAGTAAAAGTTTATTTTTTAAAAGTTTCGATTTCTATAAAACCTAGCTTTACTAGTACTAATTTCGTTAAATGTTTTTATTGGTATATAAATAACTAGCTTGATATAGTATTTTACATTATTAACTTTTTACATTAGCTGTCAGTTTTACAGTAGTTTAGTAGCTTGTAAAGGTTAGTTTCTCTGGTAAATAAACAGATCAAATAAATAATGGTTTACAAATGAGGAACAAATAAGAATATAAAATGATCTTATCGTATTTTTTATTTCATGTAATTTACTCGCTGATAATATGAATGTTTCACTAGCAATATACTACCAGGTGATTTTAAAGTGATTATAATGTTTATGACATGTTAAATCAAGTGTTTGTACTGCTCACTAGGTACCAATGTATAGTCATTTCGTAATCAATCACCAATCATATTACCAACAAAATTTATTGATAACATGAATTGAATACTGTTGAGGATTGATTAAAAAAGTAAGATTGAAATGTAAAATTGTATCATACTTGTTTGTATAACCCAATAAAATAATTGTATACGAAATCGACTGTATATTTATTCAGCCGGCTGAAACAATCCGATCCATGTGTCACAAGTCACAAGGCACATTTAATTCTTTTTTCACCAGCGAATCCATCATCTGGCAATAGTTTACCTCGTCTGTCGTTGGCCGTGTTGTTTTGATTGGATGACCTATAAGCAGCACTTCAAAGAGCGGAAGAAGCGTCAAAGAGCTGCGTGGCATTCTGCAGTCTCATCAATCCTGCGTGCGTTATTTACAGTGCGGGATGGTAATTGTCCCTGCATGCGCTAAGCGCGGGTAATGAGATGAAAAATGGCCGATTATAACAAGTGTATATTTAGCCACAAGCGGCTAATAATGTAATTAAGCTATTTCGGGATCATCTCGTGCTTCTTGCTTAAATTCATTTTGCGTCATTTGTCATACGGCGGTTATTTCCACACATCGGATTATTGCAGAATCAAATATTCTTTTTCTTCAACCTTATTATAGAATAAAGTATAGTTCACTAAGGTGATCTCCACCTCATAAGAATGCTGCAAGAATAATTATATTTTTATCTAACATTTTTGTCATATATCCATTGCATAGATAAGAATTTTATTTGCTTCAATTATCTTACGTGTTACAGAGGGGTATGCTATCTGCGTCTAACCAACGATAAAAATAGAAATTATAGTTAACAACTATAACGGATATATTGAAATAGTTTTTAAATTTTATAATGTCGTTTATATCATTCGTTATTAAGGTGATTTTGATTTTTGGAGTCGACAATTTATGCTTTGTGTGTTAGATGAAATTTTGTTAATATAATCACAACTCTGTTTGTATCTTGCATCCATTATTAAATTTGTATATAATACTGTCAGTTTTGACAATTGTTCACTTCGGAACATGATATCGACAATAACAACAATCTTTTCCCCGTGGCGATTTGACCCACATAGTTACGATTAATGATGTGATGGTCAACTCGTAGAAACATACCTTACATACCATGTTGCAGTATTCAACGTCAACAGAAGATATTACATTATTAGTCGAACAATGTTCATTAGTTTACTATAGTAATAATAATAATATTGATATAATTCATATCGTTAGCTACTGATATGGAACAGACTCTCAATTAGCTTAAGAAACTTATTTCGTGATTGCTTTTACTCTCATTTTAATGGTGTAGATTGTCTGTCTACTGTCACAGTATGCAATAAACCTACAGTTTATAGAGTATATTGGACAACGAATTACTCGAACAAAGCAGTATTATATTTTGGTAAATATTTGTAAAGCTGGGATTTGAATACACATGTCACTCCACTTAATTCCAATCCAAAAATTCAGTTTCAGCTGTTTTTTTTTTTTAGTAAAAATGCGCCATAGTAAATTCATAATTTATTTAATATAATCTATTTTACAAGACTATATCAATGAGAATCAAAATTTCTTTTTCAACTTTTTTATTTTAAATTGGACTTTATATTTCTTATTTGCTTTTTGTTTATTCTGTAAAGAATTTTAATCTGAATTCAGGGACATAATATTTCCATACCTTCGAATAATATTTTTTTAGAAAAATGCATAGTAGGTATATATTAGTTTTTATATAGTGGACAAAATAAAATGAACCTGTATATTAGTAATATATAAATAATTATTTAAGTAATTAAAAAGTAAAAATTATATAATTAAAAGTTAAATTTACGAGGTATTTCTTAGTATTAAATACATATATTTTTTAAATTATAACATATTAGAAAATATTAGGATGAGAACGATTACATATTGAATCAATATTTTTTTGAGATGAATGAAAAAAAATATTAATAAATTTAATTATATGATTGAAAAGGCGCTTAAATATTGAAAATTTTGAGAGCGTACCCAGCTAACGCCCCTTATATACTTACGCTACTAGAGTTCTACCTTCTATGTATTTCCTGTCAGTTTTATGCTATATGTGTACTAGTATTTGTTGGCTTCTGTGCACGTAAGTTCTGTTCTGTTCTAAAATTCTTGCTTTCAAAAGGTAGGTACGCACTCGTTTGATATTCATTTTTTTACTTAGCATATGAATTTACATAAATAACATCTGAACAATAACGCATGTATATATTATAACAATAAACACACTTTATTCTATTCCGATATGCCCATTTTGTAAAAACTAAAAGTATTCTCGAACCCTGATCTAACTGTCAAACATTTGAAAACAAAATAAAATCATCAGCCAGATCTTTTGTTATGAATGGACCATATAAAGAAACGACACCCACTCACACTAGCAGCGATATGTTTGTGAGCATCCCGCAAGTATTGTTTACGTTCGGTCACATCTGTTGCTCCAAGTTGGGGGTATTGTCTGTGCGGCGTTCCGCCCTGGGCGACAAGCGTCCCGACGCTCAGCCGCCCACGCATGCGGCCTCCGTTCCGCCCTACGCACAACTTCCGCACTACGTCTTTTCCAGCAGGAAGAACATTGGGTGACCGGAGGGGAAATTTATAGGGTGCGGATGTAAAATAATACAAGGATATTGACAAAAAACTAGTAAAAAAAAAATGATAAATATTAAAAAACCAAGAGAAGAATTTCAGTTTACCGTAATCTTTATTTATATTATAAGTGCGTTAAGTATTTTACAGCACAAGATACTGTATTGAAGGACCGACCAATGTACAAATAACAAACGCAAGTACCTATTATATTTTTTCACCGATACAGGGATTTTTGCAAAATGCTGTTTTCAAAAAATATATGGTAGTCAAAATCAGTCAAAATTATCATAATATAATAAGAGCCATAAATTTATTAGAAAAATGTACGAATAGTTGTAGTGAAGTAATAGCAAAAGAGTGTCAAAATGACATTTAGATCACGACAGCGAAACTGGAGTGGGATTCTATAACTTCGGTTGTTATCATTTGGACTTGTTATGGTATCAATTGAAAATATCAACTAGAAAGTATACTTGCTATTCTATAATAGTAATGGTTATTTTTGGTTGATTCATACTTATATAAACAATTTAGGATTTAAGACACAAATGACAACAGTTCATACATAAAATTTGTAATATCAACAAAATGTAATCAGGACTATAATACTGTGGTTTTCTAAAATTTCTTCATTGAAAATCTACCTATGGCCATCAAATGAAACATTCTGGTTGGGTGAAAATGACGTGTGAGGTCATTAATATTTCTTAATAACCTGTGAAAGCTAAAAAATATCGGGTTATATTACCGCATTGCGATGCGTAAAATCGAAACTACCATCAATGTCAACGGTATTTGATTGTTATGTCTACACTTTAAACTTTTTACTTGCTTTTTAATGATCATTACGCAGCTTATATTCATTCTCGGACCACTAATACTGATATTTTATCTAGGTACTTGTTGATGACATTGGAAATGGAATCCTAACTTATTTACTCATTTCAATTTAAATTGGAACACGTTAATAAAAGTATTATAAAGTATAGACTTATAGCAAAAAATATACAGGAATAATAATTAATTGTTATAATGTTCTTCAATCACTGCTTTTTATGCATTGCTTCATATGCTAATCTACATTATCACAGATAACCGACAAAGATGTATATTATACCAGACTTCATCTCACAATCACTTTAACTAGTAAGAAGAGTATTTATGTGGCAAATAATAAAGAATTATAATTTTCGGATTGTCAGAATGAAATAAAAAAATTAATATGTACGCATAGTTTTTATCACCTCCTGAGAATGACTCAAATAGGGTCGAAATCGGTCGTGGTACATTATTTTTTTTAAATAAATTTCACTGCATGTCAACGACGTATTTTGTTTTCCTACAAGTTACTGAGTTAAGCAATTTCTATCATCCCAATATTAATTCCCAATTCTTGATAATGACGTACACCAGAACTATTTTTTTACTGTTTGTAAAATGTTAATAGGCCTGTTGTTTAAAGTATACTTGTATATGTTTTTAATTCTGTTTTGAAAATTAAAAATAATACCCGGAGGACCCAGTGCAATACAACTTGTTTACTTGCTAAAGCGGATATTGGAAAATGTGTGGGGAATGAATACATTCATGCCGTTCCGTTTCATATTGGGAAATAAATTTCCCTGTAATAGAAGAAATCCGGGAATAAATTATTTTCTTTAAATCAGCTCGCAAGTAGATTACAGTTTCTTCATCTTCTACGAGAAAAACAAAACGAGTACTTCCTTTTCATTTATATATTTATCTTTATAAATATAAATTGTAGAAATGCTAAAAATAGAAACCGCTGGTGGATTTAGAGCGGAGGAGTGGAATGCCAGAGGGCAGCACATTGGTTCGGTCACGTGGTCCCGGTAAACCGATTACGGAGTGTGAACGGAGCGCGATTATGCCCGGAAATTGAATGTTAGGATTTTGCAAAATACGTGTTTTAATATTATCACCCGCCAACACTGCATTAATGGTCACTTCATTAGGACACTATAAATTATACCAAGGGTTGTTTTAATGCTTCATTTTACATATATTCAGGAGAGAGGAGAGCCGGCTTAATACTCTTTATTATTGAACCAGTGAAAACAAAGAACTAAAAATTGTAAGGTTATAACAAAAAAACAATTGTTTTTAACCTTTGTATGAAAAGCAAATTTTGTTATTCAAAATGTATGTTACAAATTTTACAAAATAATATAATAATTTGCTGCAGAAATAAATACAAAATAAGTTTCTAAAAATGATAAAATTTATATGTAATTGTGTCTTGGTACATTCGTTAGTTTAATATACAATCGTTTTTATTATATTTCATCCATTATTGTACTTATATCGTAATTATTCAATTGATTTATTTTGATAAGTATCACGTTTTACCCGAGAAGATAATGTCATCAATCCCCGTAGCGAATAGAATCACAAGCTTTTACGATTGATAACGTCAGGATCATTTCATGAAAACAAACTTTATAGCGTATTTAATAAAAACTTCAAAGATAGCGATGAATTTAAAAACGTAGGTTGTCACTTAGAGCTTCTGTTAGTCTTTTGTAGGCAAATTTCAAAATTTCTTATTCACGTTGTTTATTAGCTTTGATCGAATAAACTCATTTTGACCATATAATCATAGATGGCTAACATTACATTACAATGAACAATATGGTTTTTCTTCCAAGGAATGTCATATTAAAAAAGTTTCATTGTTAGTATTTGATCCTGTTTAAATTTAACCAACGTTGTTATCGATTCTTATCCACAATACATAATACATTTCTCATGTATTTTTGTATAATTTACATGTTACTGGATTTAACGATTATACCATGATCTTATTTTTTAACTAATGTTGATCGAGTCAACTTTTGTTTTGACCAAAAACTTGCCTATCGTCTCTATTATTTATATTAATCGATATAGTTAAACCTTTTTTAAACACATTATTTTAATGTCAAAATGGCAAATAAAAAATTAATAAATTTTTTTGATTCTTCTTAATTTTGAATTAAATATTGCCTGGACGCAGTAAATTCTTTTTTTTAAAATAAGTGCGTTTAATGCGTACGTATACAATTTCTAAAAATTTTCGGTCTTTATCTTTGGTATTATTCGTCTAAAAATATCTAGCCGTTCGGTTATAAATATTAAAATGTTAGCACAAACGAAACTTTTAACGATATGTTTCATAAATACAAATTCTATGCGTTTCATATATTCGAAGAGATAAATGTATTTACTTATTTGCTATATCTTTGCCATCGAAACCTAGAAATAACAGGACAAAACGAGTCATATGCCAATCATTAGTTATTGTACCTTTACTTTTTACAATCTGTTTGACAACAGAAAGGTCAGAACAATCGCAGATATACAAATATACACAGTTGTCAAACATATTTTTTTTATATTGTTACTTCCGTTACTCTTATTTGTTATTGACGTCGGTAAAATTAAAAATTTAGCTATTATTTTAGCGATGCTTGTTATTACAATGCGAAATTTAGCAATGCTCGCTTAAAATATAGTCGATACTTAGAATTAAGCTAAATCGATTAATATGTGCTTTTTCCCAAACAATACATTGTTTGATCTTCCATTGTTATAATTCTATTCTTTTAATTTTGTGGCAAGTGTGTTTATGACTAATTTGAATTGATTCTGGTGTCGCAACTATTTCGGTGAGTTAGGCTCGCTTAAAACATAACCAAAAATTAAAATTAAGCTACGTTGATGAACATCTGCTTTTTAAATTGTTTGATATTCCATTGTTATAATCCTATTCTTCTAATTGTGTAGTAAGTGTGTTTATGACAAATTTGAATTGGTTCTGGTGTCACAACTATTTCGGTGAGTTAGGCTCGCTTAAAATATAGTCGATAATTACAATTAAGCTACGTTGATGAACATGTGCTTTTTCCAAAATAATAAATTGTTTGATCTTCCATTGTTATAATCCTATTCTTCTATTTTGTGTGTTTATGACTAATTCGAATTGGTTCTGGTGTCGCAACTATTTCGGTGAGTTAGGCTCGCTTAATACATTACCGATAATTAAAACTAAGCGACGTTGATGAACATCTGCTTTTTCCTAAACAATAAATTGCTTGATCTTCCATTGTTACGATCCTATTCTTTTAATTTTGTAGTGTGTTTATGACTAATTCGAATAGATTCTGGTGTCGCAACTATTTCGGTGAGTTAGGCTCGCTTAAAACACAGCCGATAATTAAAATTAAGCTACGTTGATGAACATGTGCTTTTTCCAAACAATAAATTCTTTGATCACCCATTCTTATGATCCTATTCTTCTAATTGTGTAGTAAGTGTGTTTATGACTAATTCGAATTGGTTCTGGTGGCGCAACTCCACCTCTAACATTGCAGAAGACATAAACATAGAAATAAACAATAACAAAATAGAACAGCTTGGCAGCTGTAAACGTTACTGTGCTCTAAACAATATAATCTTAAATAATAAACACGTAAACAAGAACAGAAAAATGACGGTATATAAAACAATTTACCAACTAATATTACTTTTTGGTAGTGAAACACGGGTTATAAATAGTCAACAAAGCAAATTTCAAGCGGCGGAAATGAAATTTTTAAAAAGAGTAGAGGGTGTTGCAAAAATGAACATGTGCTTTTTCCTAAACAATAAATTCTATTGTTATAATCACATATAAGTGTGTTTATGACTAATTCGAATTGGTTCTGGTGTCGCAACTATTTCGGGGAGTTCTCGAAGCGTGTAATAAGCAACAAATCCTGCACCACTAATTCCGTCTCTTCTGTCGCCAAATCGTCTTTCAACTGCACTGCACACCGGCATGACTAACACCGTAGGTTCTCTGCGGCCAAACTTAAGGTAAGAGAAATGAGTCACAAAGACAAAACTGCTCCCGTCGCCCAACTTGGAACATCTGTTGTGCGGCCGCACACAGCCCGTGATTTATTTATAAATATCCCGCACAACTGCCATAGTTATTTCAAGGTGAAAAATGTCCTCCAACCAATTACATACTTGACATAACGCTTAGGCGCTTGGGGAATACGAACCAAGGTTCTTTACCACTATGAAAACTTTCCTAATCTTACACCCAATCCGCTGATTTCAACTTTTAGAATAGAAAATAGAAACTAATAGTTTATTATAATATTACCACGCGGGTAAAATAGTAATTTTTAATCTAGATTAAAAATGGTACTTTTGCATTTGAGAATGAATTTTTCGCAATCAAATATCAAACAATATTTTTTCTAAAACTATGTCCTAAAATTAGTAAAAATGCGAAGAAAAATTTTGACGTTTATCAAATCAGATATTCTTTGACATTTGACAGCTAGATGAGAGCAGAAATTGTTTGAAATAATATCAATTTTAATGTGAAATATTTCAGTACTTCGTTGTTCAATGCTATTAAAATGATAGCAGAAAGCGACGAAGACAATAAAATATCAGATATGACTTAATTGAGACCCTTTATTTTACTAAAAAATTTCTGCATGCAAAAGACTTATACGTCCAGGATGAAAAAGACTTGCATCTTGTAGATAAAAAGAATCATTTCGCGTGTTAGTTGTCATGTAAATATTAATTTGTCATGACGATTTAAGAAAAAGGTGTTTTAACACAAAAGGCGAAGTTTAGTCCTAAAACATGATTTTTTGCATTTCTAATTACTTTTTAAATGTTTTGTCATACATTACGAACAGCGGTGGGTCACTTGGTTAGCGCATTCCTACTCCATCTGAACGGAGTGTGAAATCTGGGGATCGACTAACTAAAAATTCCGCTGTGTTCATTTATTATTTTTAACATTTCTTTGTCTATTCATAGCTCTAATTATTTGTTTGATTATTTCAATTGTTGATTAATCTGAACTACTTTGTTTAAATCTTTTCAGTTATACTACTGATGATGGGAACTTCATTCTCGAAATACGTATTTAGTGTTTTATATAATTTTAACGTAAAGGGGTAATTTTATTAGTTTTTGTTTAAAACGTAACCATGACGATTCTAATGTGGTATTGTCAAAAATTATTGCTGTAATACTGCCTTCCTCGATCAATTGAAGTATTCCGATTTGTTGAATATTATATATTTGATATAATCATCAATAATATAATAACTCCATCCTTGTTAATTAAATAAGAACTTTTTATATTAAAAAAACCACCAATTTCAGTAATTCTTTATAATCTTTTATAAAAATATTGTAAATCTGACGATAACTCCAACAACGAGTCGAAACATCGTCTCGTTTTAATAAATAAACGTTAAAAAGTCATTATCTCTAAAATTCATTTCATGTCTATTTTATTTTCACTTGAATTTCAATAAGAAACCTTGTCGTTTTTCATTACATTACATCACACAGATTAGGAAATGGTAATAATTAGGCGAAATGTCGCAAGTGGCTGATTCACGTATGCACGTCTGCTGGTAAATATAGAAACATTGTCTTGCAAATAGCTGTCCTGGCAGAGCCGCCTCTGTTCTGAGCGGCAATCAGATGCAGATGCAGCGTCGACAGCAGCTCATGCCGACTTTGTTTTCCTTCCACCAGGAAATTGGATGAGATTCTTCCCACTTTTTACTCTCTTCTCAACAAGTGTAAATATTGTGCTAGTGACGATATTTGCCCAACTTCCGCCGTCAAATACATACAGTGATTTTGTTCATATTATAACCGATTTGCCATTCCAAGTCATTTCCACAAAAATGTATTTTACGATTTTTTAACACGTTAACTGCCACCATTGGGCCATTTTTTCTTTTTTACAGATTTAGGGTGTTTTCATATTAGAAAATACAATATGATAACAGAATTATTTTTTTTAATGTTGCTCTAAAATTTGAAGAATTTTATTGAGGCACAAAATTTGCAGTATTTTATCATTTCAGAGACTTAAAAACAAAAAAATCATGCGCTAAGAATAGGTTTTGGTCTGCCAGGCCACCGAGAATTAAATTACGTTCACAGATATGCGTTGCGAGGTACAAACGTTAGACATAGCATAATGTGTATTCAAACACTGAGGCACAAACGATGTATCTCAGAGCATACGAGGATATTTTAGTGAGACACATAAGATGTACCTCATGGCAGTTAACGTGTTAAAATAAATAACGGTTTAATTTTTCTTAACTGGTCGATAAGAAGGAATAGGTTAAACATTTCTTGGAAATCAAATTTGTCTCCGACCAGTTATAATCCCACATAGGCCTTCCTCGAAGAATGAAAGACAGATGTATACCAAATTGTGTACAAATATAAAAATTGTTTTCACAATAAACCAATTGAAATCCGTTATAGAAACTTATGCAACAGGTTTTTTTTAATTAAAAAAAAAGTTAATTACACACATCTAATTTTCATTCCCTGAGGAAGACCCATGTGCTGTCGAAACTGGTTGAAGACTAAATTAGATCGAATTTCTAGAAGAAACTATACATTTCGTTAACATTTTTAAAGAAATTACAAATATAAGATGTAGTCTTGACTATATCTGCTATACCTATTCATTATATGTGAGGAGTGGGATTCTATAACTTTGGTTGCTATGATTTGGACTTTTTACGATATCAATTGCAAATATCAACTACAAAGTATACTTGGTATTCTATAACAGTATTGGTTATTTATGGTTGATGCCATTGTGACATTTAACATTTGACGTTTGTAATTGATGTATTGATATTTTAACAAGTGCAGTTGATATTTGTAGTTGTTATCAGTAATAGAATCACATCCCAGTACTGTATTTACATTGTAGAACAAAACAGAATTTTTCGTGTATTCTGGTTTAAGGATAAAATACAAAATAATATACATTTTTATATGGGAAACGATATGTTATACTTTCAACCGAATTCGATTTAAATTTTTGTTAAATTTGTGAGAATCTTTCTTCTCTTATTATTTTTGTGAATATAAGATCAATTTAAAACAAGTTTTGATTCTACGACGACAAACAGCCGTAACTATAGTTTTGAGTGCCTGTGGCAATTTTTTTTTACGCCTTTCATATCAAGAAAATTAAAAATAATATCAACTTCCGATAAATAAATATTTAAATATTATATTTACAATATACATTGTTCTAAAAACTATCAGATATTAAAATTTTATATTATGCAATATGCACTTAAAAATTAAAAATTTTAATGTGCGCAACCGGAAGTATTGTTGGGAGAAATTACTGCAGGACAGAAGTTTGACGTGCCAAATACATCGGTTTTGGTTTCATGCAAAGGTATAGAGAGACTACTGGCTATTCCAGAAGACCTGGAGAAAGTCGAAATCATGCATAATATCTAATATAATATGTTTTTTTTTTAAATTTTCACATTAAGGAAATATGCTATATTCTGAATGCAACATAATTAAAATAACATCATCGTAATTTAATTTGTTAAATATATCTTTTTCAATTGATTTTACAGCCATATTTGTATATTAATAGAAGAGCGGAGGAAAGACTTAAAACACTGTAATAACAGGTAAAACTGTTGTATCTGTCTGTACATAAATATTTGAACTAAAATCATATCAATTTTGCGCCCCTAAGAATTTTTCGCCAACTTTGGCACGCCCTAATCTGGCTCTGGCTACAAACAATAAGTAAATAAAATTTGTATATTTTTTAACCTTCGTTTGTTTACTTTAAGAAATCTTTAATCTAAGTGATAAATAAACATATAGCGTGAAAGAAATTACATTTCTCAATTAGACCATTTGAAAAACATGACAATAACAAACACCTAAATTGAGCGTTATATTTCAAGGAAAGAAAAACATTGTTCTTAAATTATTAATAAAGCTGCAGCAATTAGTTTGTTTTTCCGGTGGTCAGCAAGTCTGGCGAGCATCGCTCATGGTGCATTAGTGTGATACGTCGTCGTACGGCAAGAGCCATATAAATTACTCCTATTCCGAAATAAATCCGAAAACATTCGCATTAAGTTAATGAGAATAGACGTAAAGGTATTACAAAACGCGCAGTTAGATTTAGCCAGGAATATACATTATTCAGTAATGGATTATGTTGTCAGAAGCCGGGAATGTGATTTTAAGCGCGCCCTGCATATGAAACAAGCGGCACTAGGATTCGCATCCAGACGTCCTGTATAATGTTCATGCTAAACGGTAATTTGTGGCTTTACATTCATATTTCCCACACATACACATTTTTGGACTTAGCATTCATTAAAGCTGGGATAATTTTAGATTATGCCGCTGCCACACTTTTTTTCACCGATTTTATTCTCCCCAAATATCCTCTTCATTGTTTGTTCTTCTCGTTATTTCCAATCGATGCGACTGTAATTTGAATAACCATTACAATCTTTTATTACTCATTCCTCCAGTTTTCAAGTTCTGCTTTATCAATTTGAAGCCCTTGATCCACAGGAGTTGTCTATTATTATAAGTTTTTCTTATTAATTGTATGTATATTTATAGGTACATTGTTTTTTTTTACAAATTTCTAATAAAAAATTTAAACTAAAAAGATATACATAATATATTAATACCTTATTCTGTATTTGATAGTTAGCTGCTATAAGACAACTACTGTCAATTATTACATTAATAACATAACATGACACACGTGCAATCGTATTGCCAGTAAGATGTTAGGTCTGTGTTTGATGCATTTGAAACAGTCTTCAGATACTACTAGTGACATTTAAGTATAAATAATACGTATCGAAAAATATGAATATATCGGTATATTACGAATTTATATTCTCTCAACGGCAAATAACGTTGTATTGTGTCGTTATTTTTTCGTTACAGTTAAATAACATTATTTTGTTATTGTTACGTTATTAATAAAAAATTAGCAAATGAAACGTTATTATAACGTTGTCGGGTATCGGTACAATATGTTTTCCATCCCTGGTTTTCGCACAGTGGTATGGTATGTGCTAACTTTGCAGAGATAACCTACTGAATCCTTTGGTTCTACTAAAAATGTCGTGCCAGAAAGAAATTAGATGACAAAATTGATACGTTTTTAGTTTAAAAATATCTTCCACTATACAATATTGCATTTGCGTTGTATCTAGCTAAAGAGGAAAACATAACACAGGAGGACAATTGTATGATATAAAAAAATCAAAGATAAGAGACTAGAAAGAAAAAATAACAACAGATAGAGTTGAGTGCAGAGTAAATATTAAGGAAGACAGTATCATACTAGAATAGTAGAACTCAATATTATAAATATTGGATAAAGATTGTTACTCGCTTATTTTACAGTAACTTTATTCAAATACGCTTTTCGCCTGTCACTTCAGATGTTTAGGTGTAGATTTTTAACAAAAGTTGGTTAATTCTTGACAGTGATATCAGACGCTTAAAATGTTCATTAGAATCCGTTCATCCGAATTTATTCTACACGTGTACAAATAAAACTAGAGTGACGTATGGACCTACAGACATTAAGTTAAAAATAATCTGAAATTATTGTAGAAACTTTCATTCGTAAAAATCAGTTAAACTTTTTTTCAAAATTAGTACAATTACAATAGTAGCGTTCTTTTTATCCTCCTCATCTCACTTCAGTTTAAAGTGAAGTGATTTAAAGTGAGATGAGCTGAGATTTTTTAGTAATAAAAATAACGACAATAATTGTGGCCAGTTTCAGTTTCCAAACTATCTCTGTAAATCTATACTTATTACCTTTCGAATTAAATGTAAATAAGAAAATAATGTCCTTATCTCATTTACCTACGTCTTTCTTTAAATATTTGTTTACAAATAAAATTAAATTTTATTAAGACAATATCTTCAATAGGATTGGCCTTTTTGTTATTATTATAAGCAAAATAACAATAACAACTGATCGACTGGATTAATGTATAAAGTAAAGAAGTTCTTGGAGATTTCAGTCACACATTTCAGCACAACATGGTGGTGATTAGGCATTAGCAAGAGTCGAACAACTCTCCTCTTTATCTCAAAATAAGTGAGCCAACTGAGATTGCAAAATTTATATTGAGAATTTGTGTAAAAAGAATGCGACCAATATGTCCTTTATTATTTATTTTAATGTTTTCTCTACACGAGCACAAATAAATATTTATGGAAGGATTTGGAATTTTAAAATCGGTATGATTACAATAAATTCCTTAGAAGTGGCACTAACAATAAATTCATCATCTACAAGATGAAGTGACAAACAAAATATGAATGGAAAGCATGAAAATAGATTTGTCTTATTCCAGTCGAGTTTTTATCCAAATTCAAAGTTGTAAACATGTTCGTCGCAGTAATTCCTTTACATTTCCTCACACAATCGATTCATCTTTGCCGGGAAGTTAAGGTTCAAGTGAAAGAAAAAAACGAGTGAAAAAGCACCTCGGTGAAGTTTGAAAGGAAGAGCGAAATAAATAAAGTCTACATTCCTTACACGAGACACCGACTGCTCATTTTTGTGCCAACTCAAGAACTGGGTCACTGATTCCACCGTCTCCCAAACAGAATTAAATTCTCAACATTGAATTAATCTGTAGGAAAATTACTCGCGGTCTAATTGATATGCAATATGAATTCTAATATGCAACGGAAATAGAACAATGACATCTTCACCAAGTTTTAGTGCGCTACGTTTTGTAATATTTAACACGTGAAATTCAATTTTCCACAAGTTTCACATTTCATCCAACTGAGAGACAATTCATATTTTGAATATCTACTCATTTCATTATAAAATATAATAACACGTCATACAGGATGTTCATTTTATTGCGCTATTGCTATACCGCGAAATACGAGGTATGTAAATTAAGTAATAATACTGATGCGGGACTTGAACAGGAGGCAGGTAAACATATAGGTATATCCCTTCAGTAAGAGTTTGAACTTGCTGGAGCCATTTAGTTGTTCGTACCGATTTTTTTCTTGCGCGTTCTAAAAATGAGTAACGTCGATTTCAATCAACGGTGTGCTATTATGAGCACAAAGCAAAAGAAACTTTTACAAAACTTAAGCAAATCTACGGAGACAGTGTTATTTCAAGAACTGATGAAAATGTTGTCAGAATCTGGGATCTTGTGCATTCAGATCATCTGTTGATAATAATGAATGATTGGGGAAGAGTTTAATTTGAATCATAACACCCTTTATCAGATTTTGACTAAATCATTGGGAATGAGGAAAATCTGTACAAAAATGATTTGAAAAGAAATGAGTTTTTAATCAGTAAAATATCCTTGTGGCTCCTCAGCCTCCTTATTCACCTGACTTGAGTTCTTGTGACTTTTTCCTCTTCCCGAGATTGAAAAAACACCTCAAGTTAACTCATTTTGGGACACTTCCAAATATTTAAACGGCTGTAACCGACCAGCTGAAGGTGATTCCAGTATCCTGCCATGAGGATAGGAAGAACCGTCTCCAGGATTGTAACGCTTCTCAAGCAAGTTATTTTGAGGGAGATAATATTTAATTGTAATTTTATTCGAACATAAAGTCGGTTAAATACATTTTACAAAAATATTTCATTGAGCATAAAATTACATTTTTCAACCAGTGGTTCTCAAATTATGGGAACCAATTTTGTTATTTTAAATGGGGCCATATATTTTTTATTTGCTTATACGATAGAGAATTAATAATTATATTGTAATTATTTAGGTATTTTTAGGTCAGGTTTTGTTTTCTAATAATAATATTTTGATAAAATAAAAATATATATTGAATAGAAATAAAAACTATTATTATTGGCATGTAAATCAGGAAAAACATTTGAAAAATGACATCTGTTTTTTAGTATTCAAAAAAAAGTTATATATTGGCATGTGTAAATGTTCAGACAATAACATGTGTACGATTAATTTGTGAATATAAATAAATTTAATTTTCTATTCAATAAATAATTTTTCTTTTTTCTTCTTAAATATTAACTGAAATTCTATTCCTGGGAATAAATAATTATTTTTATTCAGTTATTTAAAAACAATAGAATAACTACGTAAAAATAATGTTTTATTTGTTATTATGAACTGCGCATATATATGAAGTTATGGTATAATGAACATTGCAGCAGCAAATAATATTTTTGGACATATAGGAATATTGGAATAACAAAATGTCACATGTTGATAACACATACATGTTTAATATTTTTCATATGATCTGACTTAGTTTTATTTCACAATATGAAACAATATTTATCTAGGTACAGTGCGCTATTCCCATTATTGTGTTGTTTTGTTCATTTATATTTACATATAAAATTTGAAATATTCTAGTTTTGTATATTGAACAATGCTACAATATAAACATTCAATGTTTTCATAAATATTCAAGTAATTGTAACATATTTTCTATTATAAAATAAATATTTTTGTATAAGGTATTTTCTTGCTTATTAATAGCTGTTATATGAGGAAAACATTTATTTAGAAATACTTGTTCTTTAAAATACATAAAATAATGATATGTAAACATTAATATCTTATTCAACTGCACTAATGCCTAGTTGCACCCTCAAGGCTTGAATTTTAAGCAACAGTTGAAGAAAAAATGCTAATCGAAAGATATAAACGTTGAACAATTCATTTGATATTTTATTTTGATGTAGTCCATTTAACGGAAACATAAAATTTATGTAAAATTGGTGTAACTGTTCATAAAAAACATATTCTTCTACCCCTGTGTAAATATATCCCCCTTATTCCAATTTTATCTATTTCTATAGCCGTCTGACAGCTGACAGTATAGTCATTTGAGATTAAAATTATTAGAATTTTTCTATTACCTTTAAAAAAATTTAGCCGTCTGACAGCTGACGGTATAGTCATTTGAGATTAAAATTATTAGAATTTTTCTATTACCTACCTTTAAAAACCTATTAATATATAATCATAATTTTTTTGGACGTCCAGCTATTTCTTTTTTTTATATTATACCTAATTTCTCAATCTGGCCAATATATTATCCTATATGGTAAGTAAATTAACAATGAATGTGCTTAATTTTGGCTTCGCAGAAAGATTTTTTTTATGTATTTTATTTTAAATAGTACCTATTACAATCACTACAATTAGAAAATTCTTTTAAGCCAGTGTAACTTTTAAGGATAACTAAGTATGTTCCTCATGCAATCTGAAGGTTACTTGTTTAAACTACGTTGTGTCAGTTATTTCTCAGTGAATATTAAAATCATGGTTCCTATTTTACATTTTTTAAATCATAAAATCAATAAAAAAATCAATTTCAATAATGTAGAGAAATATATTCTTAGTTAAATCATTAGGAACAACCGACTAACGTTCAGAGTTTAGGTTTGAAGTTAGTTGAAACACACCTAATGTATTAAATTAAAAAACTATATCCGACACTCTTATTGGGACATCCATTATAAACCTATTTTCTGGTTGTATAATATATTTGTGGAAATGAATATGCAAGAGACTTACTTCTAAATGCGAATGGACGTATGGCCTCGGACCATGGATTTGTCCCAGTGAGCTCTGAAATAAAACAAAACAATCATTAGCGTTTTGCTGGTATTTTTCCGCTGACAATAGACTCATTACTTGCATTCAAGCTTGCCAGCAGTACAGTGTCAAACTACAGCATTGTTGGTAACTTGGCGGCTTGGAATAGTCCTAACTTCATTACGAATTCATGCATAATCATGGAAATGTATGGCACCTCCACCATTGTGCCCGATGTATAATTTATACCGAAATCAATTGTGCGAAAAATCCACCGAGCTACATATTTGGTTATTGTAAATTCATATGCAAATATTTAATTGGACAAATGAAATGAATGATTCGGGACATGTAAATACAATTAGATACTTTTTCTTCTCCCATGCGGGGCGTGGTACAGCATATAATTTGTTGCTAATTCTGTTTGGATTGGAATGCAAAGTTTGCAGCAAATATGTACACACTTTTTCTGCCGTGGCTAATTTTGTTACAAACAATTTGAATTGCAGATATGCCGATATAGCTATATCCTGTTATCTACTCTACGAGTATAATCCAAAAAACTTGCAAACAACGCACTACTTCCTCATTTTTAAATTTATTTATTACCTCTCACAGATATAGGTACATTACATAATGTAATGTAATGAAATTAGCGGAAATCGTGTCTATTTCTGTAAACCAATTATTTCTTATTTATAAATAACCACGATAAGATTAAATATTTCTATTGTATTAAAGTTTACATTTTTATTTAAATTTTTAATTAATTAATTAAATTTTGATAACAATTTAAATAAGTCATTTATTTTTAAAATTTCTTTGTTAAAATTAGAAATTTGATAAAACCACAGTATCATAGTCATCGTTACATTTTGTTGATGTCAAAAATTTTATGTTTCAACAGTAGTTATTCGTGAAATAGACAAGTAAATATAATTCGAGCTATGAAATTAATTAGTAAAATTTACTCATAATTCCTGCGAAGTAACGATAACTCGGGTCAAAGGCTCTTAAATCACCCCAGCTTCGATCTCGTGATCTAAATTTCATTTTTGACACTCGTTTTGTACATAAATTTTAATTTTAATTTAAATCTAGAGGTTTAGTTTTTTTAATCTTCTTATTTTTGAGGAATTATATTTTGTTGATACGTAAAGTTTGAACTGTTGTCATTCGTGAAATAATCAAGAGAATATAATTCAAGCTATGAATTTCAGTGGTAAAATTTATTCATAATTCCTGCGAAGTAGCGACCACTCGGGTCAGAAATTATTCTTAAATTACTTCAGGTTTGCTGTCGTGATCTAAATGTAATTTTTCAACTTGTTTGTCTGTTACTACGCAACAACTATTGGTAATTTTTTCTAATAAATTCATGGCTCTTATTATATTACTTATGATAATAATATAAAAGGAAAACAAAATAACATTGTATAATTTTTTTCACATTTATTGATCTTTTAGTAAACAAACACGATTAAAGATTTCTTCCCTTTAATTCGTATTGCTATTTTAGGACGATTATTCGCAATTCATAAATATTTGAAGAAATATTCATAATCCACATTTGCATTAAAACAATATAGCAGGTATTTGTAATTTGAAACAATAATAAACTCTTACGAAGTATCATTTCAATGCGCTAATATCCTTTCAAAATAACTGAATCATAACAATAACCAGCTTTTGTTTTACTTGCTGACTAATCAAATAATCCTGAATTCTTTAACTTCTCACATAGAGATGTCAAACAAGCTGGTGTCAAGAATTCCTCGCGCTCAACTGTCATGTTTCAGTGCCAACAGCCGCAGGAACAAAAGACAAAAGACGTACAGTTAAGTAAGTAAATACGTGTAATATATAATAAATAATTTAAGCGAGCAAATTAAGTATTTTACCGCTCGTTGCTTATGGAGACGCGCGGTAAAGTATTTATTTGCTCATTCCTCAGTAATCATTGACATTACGATGACAAAAGAGAGCATAAATATCAACTTTTCATGGTGGTCGTAGAAAAAAAAATATTCTATTAATGTATAATCATAATATTTTCCGACATCCAGCTATTTCTTTTTTTATATTATACCTAATTTCTCAATCTGGCCAATATATTATCCTATATGGTATTCGTAAGTAAGTAAATTAACAATGAATGTGCTTAATTTTCGTTTCGCAGAATGATGTTTTTATGTATTTATGTATTTTATTTTAACTTCTATTACAATGGGGGTTTCCAATATTTTTTGATTTTTTTATATGATAAACTTTAAAACAAAATATTGGACCCATATTTTTTTATTTTTCCAAAAAGTTGATAGTATCCGAGAATAAAATTAATAAAGTTTACGGACAATGGATGTGACGTCATTCCCCTGACTAGAAAAAGATAGTCCATGTGCGCTATGAGATAGAACTATAAGTAGCTAAAAAACTGAAGTGAAGTTAGGATACGAGTATCGCGAAAATTCAAACATTGAATATAAACATAACCTGCTTTCGTGATTCATGCTTTCGATAGATGCATTTACCAGTTACCACGTGTGTGTGTTCTCATATATTTTGAAATGAAATGAAATCGAGCTTGCACTGTCATTTTATCACATGAAGCTAGCTATCGGAGGCAGTGTTGCGAACCGGTGAAATTAAAACTTATGTACTTATAGTTAGCAACACTGATCAGGGGAATGACGTCACAAGGTCATTTAAATAAAATTTTAATTTCAATTTTTAAATAAAGTATTCAACAATTACATATTATTTTAGTTTTATTACAATATACTCACGACTAAAATTGATATGCAGAATATATATTTTAAAAAGGCGTTGTATTGGAAACCCCCATTACTACAATTAGAAAGAGATGTCAAACAAGCTGGTGTCAAGAATTTCTCGCGCTCAACTGTCATGTTTCAGAGCTGCCAACAGCCGCAGGAACAAAAGACAAAAGACGTACAGTTAAGTAAGTAAATACGTGTAATATATAACGCATATAAAAGCGGTTAGTGACAAAGATTTCGTTGTTTTCACAGCTTAGGCCTTCGCACGATTACGGCTTTTAACAAAAGCTGCGCTGAAAACCCGGATCTTTGGCGGAGCAGTTTGTCGCCTTGAGTTTGTTTGTTCTCGCAGCCCTCTGCGATGGTTGCGGGTGTTAGTGTTGTATGTATCACCTACTTATATTACCCGGAACTTCTTGAGTAATTCCTTACGTGTTTCGCGCTCGGGTGGCTCTCGAGAATTGTTCTCTGCTGCTGTTTGACGGATGTTTACACGTGTTGTTTCGGATTAATGTATTTGAAGGATACCAACAGCCTACATGGAAATTTTATATTGTTTTGCGTACGCCTACTTGTAAACAAAATAACAAGCTAATAAAAACATTTCGATATACATTTCTGTCTACTGTTTTTTATATTTCTTCTAACATGTAACAATAAATGTTTTTAAAATTTTAAATAATAATCAACTAACGCATAAGTTTATTAACATTTCAGAGGTTTTTTTATGTATCGGTAGCCAAACAACGGAAGACAAAATTAAATATTGAAAATTTTATAAACATTTTTTTCTAACTGATGTGTTGCGGTTGTAAAATAATCACTTGTAAATTTGAAAGTTAATTCAGATTTATTATTTATTGAATGAAGGAAAATACAAGAAAACAACACAGGTGTATTCAAATGTTAAGGGTTCAGTGGAAACAAGAATAAGAATTTGGCATAGATTAGACATTCATAGGCTTAAATTTCCTAAAACAAAACTGTTTTTGATATACCAACAGCCTACATAGAAATTTTATATTGTTTCGCGTACGCTTACTTATAACAAAATAACAAGATAATAAAAACATTTCTGTATAAATTTCTGTTTAGGGTTTTTTTTCATTTCTTTTTAACATGTAACAATAAATGTTTTTAAAATTTGAAATAATAATCAACTAACGCATAAGTTTATTAACATTTCAAATACAATCCTTAGGGTTTTTTATGTCTCGGTACTAGCAAACCAACGAAGACAAAATTAAAAATTGAAAATTTTATAAACATGTTTTTTTATGTAGGACTGATTTTATCAACTGGATGTTAAATAAAAGAAGGTATTTTTAGAGTCAGTCATTTAATAAAATCCACTAATTCACCAACGTTTCGACTGTTAGTCATCTTCATACAATTAAATCAGGTACCAGACTTACATAAATGGTATTAAAATATTATCAAGTAAAACACGTAAATTATTTTACTGAAATCTTTCGTCAAACATAGATAAAACACACACAAGTATGTACATGTTACTTAACATTTATCAACCAACTGACTCATATAAGAAGTTTCTAGTTGAGTAACAGTCGAAAATAGTAAAAACCTAGCACTAGCCAATCAAGGGCCAGAAAACAATGAAACAAGATTGTACAACTAATGTAAAACTAATTGAATATCACAGATTTATCATACAAGAAATTTCTAGTTGAATTGACTTGGGTCAATAAAGTGATATTATTATTAGTATTGGTAAAATTACAAATTCTTCTAAATATTTTCTTTTAAATTGTTAAAGTTATTGTAATTATTATTTTTATTAAAACTGAAAGAAATATGTTTTTAATATTTATTGAATTATTATTCTTCCGGAATTCCACTCCCACCCATTTGAAATTTCTGGCTACACCACTGAATTAATATAAAAGTAGCATATCGAATTACTATAAAAGTTATTTCAGATTTTCGCACAGCATTCCATACTTCGGTTCCCCAATCTCGTTAATTGTTACCTGCAGAGAATTTAATTTCCAGTAAATAATTCGTTAGTTTGTAGAGAAATATTTCATATTTCAGCAAACATTAATCTCCTGAGAAGCACAAAGGAATTATATCATTTCTGTAAAGATAAATAATAACAAATATTTTTAGTTTATTTGGTGAAACTTCTCCATTACGCTTCCCTCTACTGGAGCGTAGGATTTAAACATTAAACAATTTCGCAAAACACATTATACCTGATAATTCCTGCAAAAACAAGAACTTGCCTGTAGGAACAAGTTAGTTAGCAGGGGAGACATTGCGTGGGATATATTCCGATGCTGATGTCTTTGTCTTATCTCGTATCTTGGTAAGTGTCAATCAACGAGACTTGTAATTCTGGATAACTTAAATAAACTTGAGTAAAAACCTGGTAAACAGATTGTACGCGTATATATTAGAGCATGTTTATGCATTTTTAATCGTGTTTGCAGCAAATTTAGAAACAAGGTTACTTTATTTTTCTAGGACATATTTTGAATCTATTTTTGTTTGTAGCATTTGTTTATAATTATTCAATAATATGAAAATAGATAGGATGTTTCAAAACATCTAGGAGTTGTACAGGACATCAAAACATTTACTTTTTTCTACTCCTACTCTGAAACAAATGCTTTTAATACTGAAAGATATTTTGAAAGCATTTGTTTTGAGAAGTAGGAATAGAAAAAATAATGAGTCGAAAGTATTTTGCCGACCTCAAACAATTGAACTTCTCGGTTCGCTCGAGTTGCAACTTTCGTTTTCGTTAAAAAAATCTGTATTTTCAACACTTGTTATACAAATAACTATTTTAGTAAAACCATGTTTGCAAATAAGAAAAAGAAAAAAAACTTGAAATTTCTTTTGTTGAGTTGATTGCGTCGTAAATTATATGAAGTAATTGTGAAAATGGCTACCATTCGATTCAAAAGAAAGACTGTAGAATTATTTGTAGCTTGATACACAAGTTCTACAAATGTATAAATATTTACCTTTTTTAATAGAAATTGTAAATTACAATTAGGACAATTAATGTTGCGTAACTGCAAAAATTAAATTGCTTTTTGTCAACTGTGTTTCGGTTGCAAATTTTGAAATTTATTTTCTGATTCTTGACAACATTTCATTTTACCATTGTCTTGGGAGAGAAATTGAATTTCCCTGCCGATTTTGTGGCAGCGATGTGACTTATTAATGAACGATTTCAATAATAGTTATTTACAAAGAGTCAGGAAAATTATACATTACTGTCGAGGAGCCATATTGAAGTACAAAGCACTTTGTAATTTATGGCTCTGAATCAAATACAGATATTTTTCAGACGAATTATGTGTTACTTTTTTTTGAAACCCTAAACCTTTCTAAAAATTTAATAAGTAAATCAGATTGTTTAGTAGTGCGTTTCTTTCGTTTCTAAGGAGACAGAAAAAAATTGTAAATAAACAAAAACCAAATTGTCAGGTTTTCATTTTTGTAGTATGCGTATAGTAATTTGCAATATCTAATCACAGCGTCGAAGTTCTTATAGATAAGTAGATATAAAAAAAGCGGTAGCAGAAGTTGCAGCAGATCTACTGCCCAAAAATCAAAAATTAGGTACAACTGGGTATTTAAATAATTTCATGACTAGTCATAAAATGCAATTTTTGAAAATAGTACTTTTGCTCCGGTTTCAGAAAAAAGTTATTTACAGAGGAAGGAAAGACGAGCAGAACGATTTCAGAAAAAGGTATTTACAGAGAAAGAAAGGACGGACAGATATGCTAAAAAATAGTCAAAATATATTGTAGAGATTTCAATTCGTAAACATCTGTTAAAATAACACAACGTCATATTTAGTATGAGTACAATATATCCCTTATTAAATATAACGGTGGGTAAAAATAAATATTGATATGGCAGTAACAAACACATGTAATTGATACATGTCGCATTCATCAATATAGTAAACATATTGAAAATCCAAACATATTTTGTTGAAATAAATTCGTAATTATACATATATTCGCCTAATAAATACATAATTAGCAAAAATCACTCGCGAACGAATATGTCATTTTAAATAATAATAACTTTTTTCTCGTGCAACGTATAATGTATTCTACTCATAAATAATTCACGTGAAATTTGCGTAAATAAAACATAACGTGGAATATTTTCATTCCGAGTCGATTTTGTACATTCGCAGCCGATCGCTCGCGTATTTTTAAACTGAAAAATGGTTCTTTGTCTTGACGGAACCTCAAACTTCGTTGACAGAGATTAATTGTGATTTGAATTCACATAAAAAATGCGTTCGGTAGACAAAAGTTACATTCCTTGCTTAACTAAGTAGCTCGAACAAGCATGCGTGAAGTTAGATCTGTGCCAACAAACAATTAAAAGATATTTGATCTCGTCTCTCAAATATTTAAATGATGCTGACACTTCCTCATTGCAAGATATTTAAAAAATAATAAAAACAGATGAGTATTTCATACGATTTCAAAAAGCAACAAATGTAGTTGTCCAATTTGAAATATGTCATAAAAACACAGAACAAATGAAGGATGTTCTTTCTTTCGTTTGAGTGGGATAGTTTTAGTACGAGTCGCTTGCTGGTGTCACAGGAGTGAGTAATAAGTAATTATACAAAGCATGAAATCTATTTAACTTCATTATTGTAAGGTCCTTGTTTCTAGGAGCTAGTAGCTCATTGGCATTTGTCGTAGCTTGAGAAATTAATTTTTTCGCTTAACTAAGGCCTGAAGTGTTTTTCCAAAATGAAGATATGGCAGATTCCTCCCAGTTTTTGACCACCTTCTTATAGTGGCTTTGTGGAAGACCACATGATGGTTCCGGTACGTAGTAAGAAAGTTAGCCTCTTCTTTGCAAGTTCATCAGCTTTTTCGTTTTCTAGGATTCCCTCGTACCCTGGTACCCACTATAGATTGACGTGGTTTATCTTCAATAGCAATTGGAGGGTATCTCTGCAGTTTCAGACTAGCTTTGGTTTACAAGTGAAGACATTTCGTATCTTTAAATCAACCTGGTTGTCTGTCATTATATTGATTTTGCTCCTTTTAGATCTTTCTCTAGGTTTAGGTGACCTTATAAATTTATTATTAATATATTATTAAACACACCTACTTCAGTTCCTCCTGTGCCCAATTTTGAGCAATCAGTGAATCAAGAGGTAATCCCTTAGAACATGACTTCCCGTTGCTCATTCTAAGCAATTACCATTGTGTTGAACACAATTAAATAAATAATATAAAATTAAAATGTAATCATGGTCTGCTCTATTAAATTTAATCATGTAATATTCCATGTAGAAGATATTTTCGACTTAAAATTACCTAAGGAATAATTTTTTTCTACGACCCCTGGAAAGTAGCACTTTTCTCACGCCATATAAAGCTTGAAAGTTGCGTATTTTCCACAATTGTGGGTTAAAATATGAGAAATCGTTTAGTAGTGTTGTCGTAGAAAAAGGATAGTGTGTTACTCGTGCAGAATCACCTATTTCCCACCTTGTGTGAATCCAGTTTTCTTTCTTTGACACCTTGTAGGAAATAGGCAACTTTCTGTACTTGTTGTACAATATACTATTTCCTCTTTCAAGTCTCGAAAAGTCTGTGTATTAAGAAGAAAATTATGTAGTACCAGTCAAGTTTTTAAACAGTTTGATATACTTGAACAACACATTCGGTAAGAATAGTAAAAAATATATTGCAAGAAAGACAGAAATATAATTATGTTCAACTTCGAGGTGCCGTTAACGAACTTCTTGTAGGTTTCGTTGTTGTCCTAGAACTATCTTTTCTGTCTTGATAAGTAAGCACATATAATTGGCTGTGAGGTAGTGTTTCTGCATTATTATTCCCGTTGAAAGTGTGACGGTAACAGGGCAAAGTACGTAAATCTAAACCTCCTTTGTGTTTTTGTTTTTCCAAACAAAACGCATTCACAAATCACACAGGGTACATTATGATTACTCCGTGGATAAAGGCGCAAGGCGACCTCCAGTGCTTTATGCAGCCCAGCACCAGCCGCCAGATAACAACGTGCAGTCAAGAAACTGCTGTATTTCGCAAAAAGAAATAAAGGATAATGATGTGGCACGTGCTGTTACACGTGTCTGCTGACGAACACGCTTTCCTCACGTCATTTCGCACGTTCAGGGCTCGGTCCGCCGTTCGCAACCGACTCTATAATCACTATACATTGTCAAACATTTTGTACCTTATTATAAAAACACATTATCTACCGTTCATATATTTAATTTGCAAAATAGAAACTTCGGTTTTCTACGATCACTTCGGGATTAATTTTTCATGGATTTGTCAACACATATTTCTCACTGTATATTAGTACTTTGATGTAACGGACTAATGTGAAAGTTTGTTAAAAAATAAGTTTTGTTTTGTTTTTTTTTTTCGAAAGTGTTTAAACCGGATTCTTAACAATTTGTTGTTGTCCCCACTCGTAGTTACTATTAGTATTATTATTAGTAAATATTATTATAAACCTTAAAAACTAACTGTGGCATTTGGCATTAGCAAATGTAGTAATAATCTGTGACAGATCCAGATATCTAGCTATGTTATTTCCTATGGACATGTAGATAAAGATGATGAATGATCGTGTCCCATAGAATTTCTTAAATATATTTCAATTATTTTTAGTTTCGAGAAGAACCGTTGCACATAAAATAAATAGCAAAGGGATATAATTTCCATGAAACTACTGTTAGCTGATATAAAATGTGGAGTTACGTGAAATTGTAATTAATAAATGTTAAAAACCACCTATCTTTCACAAGTTATTTAATTAAACACAAAATATATATTTCAATTGTACAATGTAATAATATTCATAAACTTACAGTATTAGAAGCTATAGAAATGCAGAAAAATTCTAAAAACTTATTAAACACAGATATATCACCTTTAGAAAGTTCTCTCCTTAAATTTATACACCAATTGTTACTACCCCTCTTTCATCTGATTTGTAAATTTTGTAGGATTAACGTAAACTTATACAATAAGTGGATACTTAAATCCTAAGTTTAGAACGTGGTTCAGTTCTGCTTAGAATCCATGCGCGAACTTATAATTCTAGAATCGACTTGACTAACGTTGGAACAAATTAGAACCGGTTGAGAATTTTGTGGGTTTATCCTAACACTGATGTAAGACCAAGAAAAATACAAGACTTTCGTGAAACACTGCTTTCAGTCATTTCATGTAAATCGCTGTCACCTGCATTAAGTAAAATTTTACTATCTAAAATTTTAAAATTATTTACTATTAATTGTAAACTGACTGTTCTATTTTAGAACTGAGTATCAACAAATGAGTGTTTCTATTATTTATTCGTAAGTAGCGATCTGAAGTAGATAATATTTTTGTCATTCTATTTGCTACTGTTTTTCTTCTTGTTGCTGTTTATGTTCTAAATATTTATGGACGTTGGGCCCTATTAAACGTTGCTAGCTAAAAAATGATAATGGGGTCAATTCTGTAATTCAGTGGATAGTTTTTAACCAGTTGCTAAAATTTTTGACAAATAAATACAAACATTACAAGTGATGTTTTGATATTTTCTCCAGTGCTGTCTATTTTCATTGGAAAAAAATTTACAACTGGTTGAAAATTAACAACTGAGTTTACAGAATAGGGGGAATATAACGTATATAAATTGAAGAGGATTGTGTTTCACGTTCGTCACTTGTTACCCGGAAAGTTGAAAGAGCAAAGTCCCGCGCGTCATACAGGTCATGCTATGGAGATAGTTGGCAGCCATTGCAGCGATGAGTGAAGGCGTCTGTACGCTTGCACCGCGACGCTGTCTTTCACCAACTCTAATGAGCAGCTATTGCTGGTGTCTGACCATGGGGACACTGATAACTGGGCCACGCGGAACTTACGATCAAGTTGATTGACGCCCTAACTCAAATGCAATAACACGGAAATGTATTGGAGATAATTTTGCAAATATATTTTACTATACTAAAACTGATTGGATTTTAAAATCTAGGAAATGAATCTAAACGTCGCCACTTATTAAAATTTTTAGAGATATATACGGTAGCTTATTTGCACTTTGACTCGACTAAGTTGGAAACTAATTAATCAAATAAAAATACCACTGTGTGAGGTGTGAATTGTTCAGAACCCAATATAAACTGGAGCTCTAGACTGACAACTTACACAATTAAATAGACAAGTGAGATGAATACTACTTGGAACAATATATAGTAATAAGAAGGGGAGTAATTTCCAAAGCCGCTAATGCTGTATTCTTGCGTAAACCTGAAAATATTTGAAAATATCGAATATTTAGCTGGAAAAAAAGTTCGTCGGAGAAATTTTGAAATTTAGGTTTTTTCGATTTTCTCATTTTTCACCTAATCGTTCCAAAGAACGAAAATCGACTAGTATAATCGTTGAGATTGTATCTTTACCCATTTGGTAGACCATTTTAGAGATGTAGGCAAAAAACACTTTTTGATGTGCAAGTTTGACAGCAAATGTCGCAGGTTATCAATGTATACTGTTTCCCAAAATAAAATTTTGAGCACACAAATAAGTATTTTTGGAATATTTCGCGTTTGTCAACACAATTTTTGGTTTAATACTGCTTTTTGGTTTGTTTGACTCTACACAACTTTGATATGAGATAATAGTTTTTGAAAATAAATAGAAGTATTATAAAGCGACAGAATAAAATCGAAAAGGCGTAACAGAATTGCAGGTTTTGAAATCAGTGCATCGATATTTACTTAACTCTAGAAAAGGTAAAATTTGTGAGAAAAACGGTTTCTAGTATTTTTGGAATATTTCGCGTTTGTCAACACAATTTTTGGTTTAATACTGTTGTTTGGTCTGTTTGACTCTACACAACTTTGATATAGGATAATAGTTTTTGAAAATAAATAGAAGTTGTATAATAAAGCGACAGAATAAAATCGAAAATGCGTAACAGGATTGCAGGTTTTGAAATCAGTGCATCGATATTTACTTAACTCTAGAAAAGGTAAAATTTGTGAGAAAAACGGTTTCTCAGAGAAATTTGAAATTTAGGGTCAAATAACGTATATCTTTGTTCTCCAGATTTATTTATTATTATTTTCGAAATTCAAAAACCTGGTCGCCCTGTCGACCCCTTGCCCCCTCAAATTCACCAATGTTAATGGCATAGACTTCCAAACGTCAATTCATTATTATTTTATGAACTACATACTATACCACTATAATAAATAATAGTTAATATGATATGGATTAAAATCAGTAATGGATATGATACGATAATGTAATATGTATATGTATTAGGAATGACGAAACCTGAAAATTTTGGTACCCGGGTACCCGATATGAATACCCGGGTAGTACCGGATACTCGATAATTACCCGTTACCCGATAATTACCCGTTACCCAATAATTACCCGATACCCGATAATTACCCGATACCCGATAATAACCTGATACCCAATAATTACGTGATACCCTTAAAATATCCGTTATTCTTTCATAATCATTTTTTTAATACAAATTTTTTTTTATTTGAGTATAAATTTAATTAATGAACAAAAAATATTATTTTCTGGTATGGAAATAAAAAAACATTGTTATTTTATATAATATACGAGTATATCAGCAGTATAAAATTACAAAATTAAAACTTATTACGGAAGTACATTTGATTTAACTACTGAGGAATATCTCATATTTCTATTCGCACATATCAGCATGGATGATGTATCTGCATTCAGACTTGATCTTCGTTTTGTTACAATGTTTCCGGCAGTTGAAAACTGTCTTTAAATGGCAACAACAGATTTTAGGTAATGGGTAGATTTCGGGTAACGGGTAATAAACGGGTAACGGGTAATAAACGGGTAACGGGTACATTTCGGGTAATCGGGTACTATTTTTGATACCCGGGTACATTATTATCGGGTAGGTTCCGGGTACCCGGGTACCCATCGTCATTCCTAATATGTATTATATTATGAAACTTTGTATTTGGATTAAATGTAAATATCCCTGGAAAATGGCACTTATGCAGATATGATCGAGTATATATAGTTGTATTTTTAATTAGTGAGAAAACGGTAGTGAATAATGTATATGTATAGTAGCGGGTATAAATGATTCATAATGCACATTATCATAAATCATTCGGGTTAGTGTTTTGAGTGTCGCTGCGAGCGACAGCAGCTTTGTTAGCGGGGTAATGTTATGCAGCCTCTAGTAGTTATTCATGCAAATAAAATTGCATTTCATATTGATAATTACGTTCGAATCTCATTAACAGCAAATGCGCCATAACAAGATACACCCTCATTATCTTAGATAACAATCTTGTTTGTCGAGTGGGGCACAGCCTTTCTTAATATCTCATATATTAAGTCTGACTCCCAGCGAATAAGAAATGGAATTCATTAAATCTCTGGCATACTAATATAGAATTGCTAATTTTTAATTATACCGCCATGATGGATCATTTGTTGCTACATTTTCCTAAAACATTACGTTTCGCATAATCTGAAATTTTAAAGAATAATTAATTTCCCACGCTATAATCACTACATTTCAACAAAATACCCGATAATTTCCATAAATAATTAATTTCCAAACAAAGCAATACAAAAATTATTATTTTTATAAGTTACTTAAAATAATACCTAAAATATGGTAAATATTTGCAATGGTCGTATTTATTTGGGACTAGTAGGTTAGTTTTGTTTACTGGCACTATTTAAGTAACTCGAAACAGTTCCTGAACTGATCCAAATGCTCCAAAAAACTATTTTGGAGGGTTGATGGATTCAATCCAGTTTCAACCCATTTTTTCTTTCTTTCAACTTGCGTTCCTTGTTTCCCATGGCAGTGCGGCGGTTTGTTTGTAAATAAATTTACAAAACACATAGCTTGGCATTTATTTTGACATAACAAAAATATGACATTATTTTAAATTTTGCATACTAGAAACTATTAATATTACCAAATCGAAGTATTGTAACCTGTAGGATCTTTTGAAAAAGAAATGCTAATGTCATATTATTTCAGGTATAATAATAAAGATTACGAATTAAATATTCATATTTGAAATTCGTTAAAAGAAGGTTGCGAATACAAATACATGTTTATTTTCGTAGTAAGGATATTAAACGAAACGACTAAAACATATCCGTGGATGAAATGGAAATGGTGAACCTGAAATCGGAAAGGAATCCCCACCGACATTGGCCGTGTGGTGTGAAGTCAGCTGATATCAGGTACCTGCGATAAAACGTTCATACGACAAATGTTCGCGATAAATATTGTTAACGCGGACTTGTGTTGGTTTGGTGGAAATGGATGCGAATGAAAATTAGGGACGATTTATTTGAAAGCGTTACGCTACAGGGCTGGCGTAGAGATTAATTGCCATCAGAAATTCATGCCTTCGAACCATTGTAAATAACTCACACACGACATTCACTCTCACTCGAATTTCATCATTTACCTCTACAGAACACTGCGATTTTTTTAGGAAGAAACAAAATCCCTTTATATCTTGAGCACTACATTCAGTGCGTTCATATAAGGTGTTAAAAAATAAGTGTTCAATATTTATAGGACTTCGAGAAGAAGTCAAAATAGATCTAAAAATATTATACAATATGTATCCAATAATGAACCGTTTCAGAGGTATGGAAGTTTTAATTCAGATGTAATCCTATGGAAATACCGACAGCCATGATTTTTCTGAGCATCTATAATGATATTTTAAGAGTATTACCATATGAAGATATTATAGAATAGAAGAAAGTGCCAAAACTAAATATGATGTTTATCAGTAGAGAATTGCTTTAATTCGACTGGATAATAAGTAATTAGGAACAAAATTTTGAAATAGCAGTCATTTAATACATATACCAACGTTTCTACTATAAATCAGTCTTTATCAGGCTGGTAAATAGTATTAAAAATACCCAAGCTTTTGCAAGATTCAAACTTGCAATATTTGATCTATGGGGTGGGATTCTCTAACTACGGTTGCTTGATTTTGAATTTGTTATGATATTAATTGCTAATATCAACTATGAAGTATACTTACAATGCTATAATAGTAATGCTTATTTATAGTCGATACGTACGTACGTGTATTCGTTCATATATAAAAAAAATAATCTACAAGTTACTGTTGTGAGAATGTCTTAATTTCATTGCAAATTTGAATTTACGCCTTGGTGACATATGACATTCAATTAGTTGATATTTTAACATTTGAGTTGTAACGAGTTATATACATAGTGCAGTGTTAAAAGTGTAACATTACTGAGATTATATATTTGAACAGTAACGGAACCGTTAATTGTGATAAATATAAAAAACGCCAATCAGAAAGGGGCGAAATAATGAATCATGTATATTACTACGTTAATTTTAGGAAGCGATATTTTTCTATTAACCGACAGTTAAGGTAATCGACACTTTAACCAGAGGCGAAGAAACCGGCCCTAAATTTTACACTTAACCGATAATGAATATTATAGCAGTGTATGTTCTACGGGGAATGTTGCAAGCGAAGTTTGCACCGTTATACCCTTGCAGAGGTAGCGTGCCTTGTCTGGGTGATTACTATGCACATCCTTGCGTGACTCCGAACGCATTGCAGCAGACAGTTACTAGCTTCGGCCTGTCTTACAACACACTATCTAATTCCCAGAATGATTATTGTATCCCGGCAGCGTATTTGCCTTCTTTATCGGGGACTACATTAGCGTTTTTCGCTACGGATCGCTATTAAAAGCAAACTGCATTTGCAGCTAACTCAATCTGGAAATCGCATTACCAGCAGGATCAGTTCCGGAGAGCAGCTAATTTATTTCTGCAAAATCTGAATCTTCAAGGAATAGTTAATAATTAAAGGGAAATTGCTAGTAGGTAGGTTTCATAAAGTTTTGATCAAATCGAAAGATGAGTTGAAGAAACGGAAATATATTTCTAAGAAACGCAATTGCTGCTTACTTTTCATTTTAAAATTAACTTGCATAAATAGTGTATTTCAAAAGCAATATTTTCCTAGAAAATATCAGGAAATGTATTTAGAAGAAAAATAAAGTCATACTCTACATTAACTTTATAAAAAAAAAAATCATAGGAACCATGATTTTTTTTTATTTATGAATTTAGGTACAATCATGGCTTATTACCTATTATTGGGTGTGCCAATATACTCTAACGCAAATATTGCTAATAATATTTATACTGTATAGGTCGTTTACCACATATCTCCCGCCTTGCACTGGTATGGAAAGTGCACCATAGAGACGATTTTTATAAGTTAATTAGATGGTAGAGAATTTGATAAATTTACTAATGGAAAACACTCAATATTCAATATGCTAAGTGTTTTTCTAAGCCTCCGGCGTCAGTGAAATATTTACAAATATAACCTAACATAACCTTCTCGCTACGTTCGACTTAATAAACAGATACAGACAGATGGTTTATATTAATTTAATAAAACTAACATACAACTAACCCAACCTAACTATGTGTAATACAGATAGAGGGTTTACATTTTAAACGAATTGTCACAAAATGATAGTGGCGATAAAAACCCACAAAACTAAACATGTAGCAAAATGTACAATTCACTTTTTCTTTTCTATAAATATATTCTTATTTAAACACAACATAGGTTACTTTATAATTTCTGTATATTTCTCCAACAAAATGAGTTTTTGGATTATGCTGACGTTTTGACAAAGGTCAGTTTTTATGAAAATTTAAATATTTTAAATACACAAGACTTAACATAAAATATATATTTTCCACACTATTATAATGTATGGAAATATAATTCAATTTCAAATATTTCTCTGCATTTTTATAAGCTTTTTTTTACATTGAATGTCAAGTCATTTAAAACAACAAATATTGAATATTTAAAATATGGGGATGTTATTATATTTTTGATATACAATGTCATTCAAAAGGTATGAATATTTAAAGATGATACATTAACTTGTCAAACAAGTCACTTGTCACATGTATCTATGTATCTATGACATATTTTGTTTCTAGATACCAATTTTGCCCAGTTTTTGTGTAAATACAAAGAAAACTATACACAATTTGGTATATTACCCATCTCAATTTATTTATTTATTTGATAAATAGTTAAGTAAGTAGAGCTAAATAGAAGTTTAGCAGTCGTTGGATTCTTACACTCCTTTAATCTGGCATTTTAATATACAGGATATGAAATATAATTTCAATCTAATATCAGCAATAATAAGTAACGCATCAACAAACATTTAGTTTCCAAGTTTGAAATATTTGAGCATCGACACATTTTGGTATTCTTGTAAAACAACCCCCCTTTGTGAAAAACCGGCAGACCCTTCGTCTGAATCTCGTATTTGCATATTCAGATATGTGGGACTAAATTCTTATCTGTCAGCATATGTAGCGCGGTCTGCGAAACAGTCCGTGGCGAGTAACGTTATTAACCGCTGACAGTCGACTTGATGTAGATAACAAAGTATCGCTTTGTCAGCCGGACCCAATCCTGGACTTCGTGTAGGAATGTTTGGACAAGGTGAGCATACACCGGAGATCCACTGATGAATTGGACAAATATAAGCAACAGCTACACGCTAGATTGATGCAAATCTAGTCGCTGGGACAATGAGGAATGCTTATTACTTGGATAAACACGCTCGGTCTTACTGTCTTAATCAAATCTAGGTGGAGTAGGAGGGATTTTATAGTCGGATTAAAAAATAAGATGTTTCCAATATAGAAAAGACCATCATTACAATGAAGCGCAAAGTTTGGGTTAAATTTAGGTTACTAAAAGTTCATTTTATGTAGTGTAAAATAGAACCAAGCCACAACTGTTATGTGGTAATAGAAAAATGTACTAAACCATACTACAAATTTAAAATTAAAATATGTACCTAGTTTTACAAATCAGAACCAGAGAGCTTGGATCTTGTTTCCCAAATTTAGATTTTTCCATCCCTGGTTAAAGTTCCAATTACCTTAAGCAGCAGTAACTAGAAAAATATCGCATCGAAAAACTGATGTAAATTGTCTAAAATATACGTTATTACCTATTTCGATGCGATATTTTTCAATTTATCGACAGTTAAGGTAACCGGTACTTTAACCAGAAGTGGAAAATAACCGGCCCTTAGAGGGTAAGAAGGTAATGTGGTATGGGCATATGGTAAGAATGGAAAACACGAAGCAAGTGAAGATGATATGGGAAGCAAAACCACTAGGTGAAAGAAGAAAAGGGAGTCCACGACAAACCTGGAATAAAAATATAGATGACATATCCGAAACAAGCATCAACTGAAATTCAGTTGAAAAATAGCAAGGAATGGAAAAACTTTATTCTATCTCGAAGATTGTAGAATGAAGACCGGATTATATCTGTACATATAAATGGGATTTTAGTAAATATTTACGTTTTAAAATACTAATTATGTTTATACATCCTTAATGCTTTTCTCATGCTAATCTCATAAGGCAATGGGATTCAAAAATAATAGAGATAAACCTTCAGAAGTATTGTTTTACCTATTAAGTATAAAGTACTATTGACTTTTTAATATGTCATTATAGGATTTTTCAAAGTAAAAGAAATAAATATACTGGGGTCATGACCCCCGTGACTCTCCCCTTGGACCCGTATGAATTACATACCATGAACGATAGTTATAACAAATTTATATTTTTAACATTGAGTTAAAAGGTATTAATATAGGTTCGTAGATAAATTAAAAGTCTTAGGTATGATATTAACATAATTTTATAAAAATATATATTTAGAGGTATTTTTCCAAGAACAGAACTTCAAATACCGTGCTACTTCTAGATGACTGGTTAAAGACAATATTCCGACTCATATACCTACCTATAATTTAAAAACTTGCAAATATGTAATAACGGTTTTCATATTTATTTCTATTTTAATTTCCATTCGTTTTTAGAATATAGAACTATTCGGATAGCTTTATTTTGGTTTATATAAAATGTTAAAGAAATATTATTTAGCACAGACCAATTATAACAAATAGACTCTCAATATTTCTTTGATATTGTTACGACCGTATTTTTCTGTATATTGCTGAAATGAGTTTTGGAACAATTTTCTCCATTCTTTTGATGAATAGTGTTTATTTACTTTTCTTCCGCGTTCTCCAAATTACAATATTTATCTACAAATGCTGGAAATAGCACAAGGTGTATTCAATTCCACTAAGCATCTTCAGTTACACAAATATCAAAGCAACGTTCAAAGGTTTATTTCCGGAATACATGAATAGATATCAGAAATTTGTCATACTCTTGTTGTAAATTTGAAAATACAGCATGTATATTTTTAAATTCGTCGGAGAATTCGTGTTTACTAGATGCTAAGCAAAGCCTAAGGCCATGGGACCTTAATCATAATGAATGAGTGATCAAAAGGATTATTTAACGAGGGTAAAATTTAAAGTGTTAAAGTGGAAAGCTGTCCGGCAGAATGATATGAATACAAAGCTCTTGACAGCTTTATAAGGGAACATCTTTAATAAAAATATCCCCTTTTTACAATTGGCTTTACTGCCCTTCTAGGGTCATCCTAAACAAACCAGTTTGTTCTGAATGGTTGTTGTGAATGCTTTTCATTTGACGTGTCCACTTTAGAGAAAAACAATTGAATTATTGTCTGTCCATGATAGAGTAAATTCATATCATAATCCTACACATCTAATAAACTGAAAACACAAATCATTTAAATTGTGTTGCTAATAGTGCGTGTTATGAAACCGATTGGGTTTCCAAAGCAGTATAATAAGTTTCGAAAATTTCTTACCAACCCAGAGAGTGTGTAAATAAATTGTAATACAAAACGATGAATGTTTAATTTAAAAATTTCAAACATTATCAAACATATTTTTTGTGCACCATGAAACATTTTCTAAAGAGTTACTTCTGTGGTGAGGTTGAAATATGAAATCCTATTCTAGAAGAGGTCTTTTAATAAAAAAATATTGTATGAGATTAACCACAAACTTGAAGGAAGACCAAAGAGTAGGTGGAAAGATAATTTTATCAAGAACATGAGAGAAAGAATACATAGGAGACAAGAATAAAAAGAGAAGAAAGATAGATCAGGCTCAGGAGTTTGAAATCTGTTGTTCCAGATTCGGAGAAGTATAAGATATATATAAGATATAAATTTAGGAAAATACAATACAAATTATTCAAATAATACCCAAAAATAAATCCATGGTAAATTATATTTCTATTTTATTTTATTTGTATTTCTATAGTACTGTTTGTAAGGAGTGAGACTCACCGGAGATGAGTCATCACGGCTGACCTGCCTGGTCAGGTATAGTTTCGTTAAATGTCAAATGAGATAAAAATAAAATATAAAACTTAATATCACTCGACACATGAAACTTCTGGAATGTTTTATTTTAAATTGAACGCTCTGATAAATTGCCGTCAATCAAATGTCAAGTCGTAACCATAGCTATAAGAAATCCCATGTTTCACGTTAAAATAAACTCACGGTACTTATTTAAAAATAAATATTAATGGGGTCTATTCTGTAACAGAGTGGTTAATTTTTAACACATGGTTAAAAATTTTAACCAATCTAGTATGTTGACATATAACAAAAAATTGGATTTTTAGTTGTCAAATCAATTTTTATTGGACACAAATTCTAACCATGTGTTAAAAATTAACCACTTTGTTACAGAATAGACCCCAATATCAGTCATATTGAAGTAAAAAGGAAATTTCAGTCTTTTGAATCGAGTGAACGAATATGAACCTTCTTTGTAAAAACAACTGAGTGTATTGGTTTTATTCATAAAATATGTTTCGAACGGTAGTCCCTGTTCATGTTTCACACCAATCCAGCGATAGCGTAACGAGTGGTGTTTTCACGGCGGTGAATAAGAACTCCAATACGCCGTTTGTAAAATTACACTCATTTTTATATTGTTTCAATTTCCTGTTGCATGCTTGTTACACTTATCGCGCGGGATATCGCCCGGGTAAATAACCACCTGCACCTGCAAATATCCCCCACGAGCCAGCTTTCATTACCAGCGCAACACTACGTATTCCACGACAACGTCGTACCGACATAATCAAGTCATGAGATTAACGAGCTACCTACATTGGATTCGATATATTGAAGAGTGCGAATTGTGATTATGCTTAGATTCAATTATTAACTTATTTATTTTAAACTTTCACAAGCTACTGAAGTAAATGATGTGGTACGATGATCGACTGGGAAATAGATGAAGGGAAGTAGGGAAGAAGTAATACTCGGGGCGCAATCGTTTTTTTATTTTGATTAAACCGACGTTTCGATTGTTATAAAAAGATTGTTTTAGTTCTGCCCGCAGAATATTTTTGTAATATGTTTTGTTTTTTTACTTTGTAAATTTTAATATTTATTTATGGTTTTAAAATAATATTATCCATGTTGTTCTTTGTGTATTTTTTAATAAATTCTGACACGATTTTACCCTGGGGACAATCACAGTGATGATCGAAACGTCGGTTTAATCAAAATAAAAACCCCAACTGCGCCCTGAGTATCACTTCTTCTCTACTCTCACAGACTAATTGTTCAAAAAATAATATTGTTACGTTCATTTATTCGGGTAAAGTGTAAATATAATTTGAACTTTTGATTGATCTAAGTAAAATTTGAAGTTTTTCCCTAGTACAAACTTCTGATTTTTATTGATTAATTGTTGTTAAACTTAGCCCGGGTTGCACAAAGCTTCATCATTTTTGATTAATGATTATTTTTTTGACAGCAATGTATTTTTAATACGTGGCCATGGTAACAACGTCAAATTAATCAGTGATTTTTTGATTAGAGGCTGATTAGCCTTTCTGCAACCGGGCATTAGTGTAGGCCTGTCAGAAAATTTTATAACCCAAAAATTCGTTACTTTCGTTTCATTTCAAATGAGAAGCAAATATATATTGCAGTCAATCAAATATCAAATCGTAACCATGGATACGGTTAATCCTATGTTTCACGTTAAAAATACTCACGGTATATTTGATTCTAATCAAGAACATTTTTAAACAGGGAATAATAGTTATTTATGTATAGAATATAGTTGTCGTTTTGATTGAATTTTAATCGATGCTTTGTTACCATTTATTTTCTGTATTCCCAGTCGATAAGTAATGTTTACAATCACTTACCGATCAGATATTTGTAATTACTACGTTACATATACAATTGGTAAAGCAACGATGTTACTTTATGTCAAACGTCATCAATATTAATGAGATTTTATACGTTTCATGTACTGCGTTTATAGTGTATACCTCAAAACGTTCTATTTACTAATACTATTTTTGACAGAACTGTTTGATATGAATTTGTCTCACGTTGTCTATGGTTACCGTGAGTAATGAAAATGTGATTACAATATACTATGTATCCGTAGCAATAACAAACATACTACAAGGAAATATCTTAATGATCGTCGAAAAAACCATTTCTTTTCATTTGTACTAGATATGAATTTACTTACCGTTCAATGACACGGACTAAAAAAAACTATTACAGCATTGTACCTATTTGAGTTTTGAAAGGAACGTTTAAATATGTTAAAGAATTTAAATAAAAGTAAGGGTTAATTTTAAATAAAAGATTCAATTTGTATTCTATGTGCAGTTTGAATTAAACGCAAAGGGCTGTTCCCCTCTATATGTGGTATTTAACATTATCTGCCTATTCCAATAACGTACCCCGGAGTCGTCAAAACAAATATCCTCGTCTCCGGAATCGAAAGCCGGAGAGAAAAATCCCACGGAGCAAACATGCGGAGGGACTTAGTGAAAATTGTATGTATTTGGCACACGGTGGCTTCCGGTATTTAGACAACTGTGTTTAACGAAAATTTATACCGAAGCAGCACGAAACAAACTGACGTCTGCAAGACGTCTGTTATCTGTATAAATTAAGCGTAATCACGATAGGCAGCCATATATCTACCGCAAATAATGCGCGGATAAAATGTCTGCTAATTTATTCCTTCTGAAGGGAGAACAACGACTTCACCTGGAATATTTATACGCGGGACATATATTACCCGCTGAATCACCACCGTATTAAACACACAACGCTTATGCCCGCTATTAATAGCCGCATCTATTATCCCGCCAAAATACTGCAATCATGCATGCTAAATTAGACGCAAATATATAAATGTATCAACACGCCTTACACACATATTTCAGGCGTAATGTGCATTAAATACATCTTCTGAATGGTAATTCATCCAGGATTATACATCGTCCACTCTGGTATCTTGTATAAATTAACTATTAATTACTCATTCTTCAAATATATTATTAAACAAGACTACTGTCTGGGTGGTATTTATATGGTTTGTCCATGATAAGACTGAATTCATATAATTACTCTGTTCCCTCACCTGAATAACATGTTCTAATTCTTCTTCAACCCGTATAAATAGGTACATCTTGATTTTTTGTTTTTCGAACCGAAAAGTGCATCATTCCGGTATATTAGTGTAGTTGCTATAGACTATATAATTTTAAATAAAATAACATTTCGGAAATATCTTTTTCAGCCGGTGACAAAGCATTACAGTACAGTACGCTTTCCATTGTTTTCCGTAAATAAAAATAAAGCCTACCTCTTCTCCTGTCACTTGATGACCAGTATTTGTTCTTTCTCTCTTCACTAGATACCGAAGTATTGACGCTATTTATATTAGTTTTAACAACAGAAGAAAAGAAAAAGAAGATGATTGCAGAATTTATAATAACAGATATAAATTCGAATTTTGGATCACTTTGCTATTCTTGTTGTTCTATGTCCCAATCTCTATGATGCAGTTCATAATGTGTCTTCTCTCCATTCATGAGTCGCCTTTCTATTTGTACCTTACAATACCTATTTCTTTCATAGTGTTTTGTTTATTTGATTTAAGGACTTGATATTTTGGGAAAATTTAGCAAAACCTTTTCTATATTTTAAATTTTTAATGTATATTAATTTTTAAATCATTTTTCGTCGCTTTATTATTTCTGGCTTAGTTTAAGCTCAATTTGAAAAAAAAATCAAATTTTGCCGCCCCAGACTCGGGCCTACGTGGCCTCGGCGTTAATCTGGGACTGTTTATACTTTCTTAGATTCTGCCCATTTTTATATATCATATAGTTATATTTTATATATTTTAACTATGACTTCCAACATCTTCCTTCTTCCTTTAAGATTGCCTGATTGCCTCAGTTTCTTGATATTGAGAGTGTTTTATGGATTAATTGTTGGAATGTATATTCTAAATATTTTATTATTTTTAATTTTGTGACGTTCTATATTTTTTATTCATTTTTTTTTTTCATACATGAAACACTATAAACTGTGTAAATATTCGTTCCTACAAGCTACACCTTTTTTTCAATGTTAAAAAAGATGTTGAAATACGAACTTTCCGAGGTTAAAAAATATATTCTCATTCTTGTTTAAGTTTGAACTGGGCAGTATTTAAATCTCCCTAGTGTCTGACAGACACCCCATTCAGGGATGCATGTAAAAGATAGGGGCCCCATAGTGGTGCTAAGGCTCGCTTGGCTGTATGTTTAAGAGTGAATCATGGCGCCGTATCAGCCCATCTTATCACCTAGCGTGCAGGGGCGTTCGTGACACGGGGTATCACTAACAGGGGATGATTTGTAGAGGGGTGCTCCACTGTTTAATGTTCGCAAATATTTAATGGAAGAAGTCAACAATAAGGGATCTACGAATTAACTAAATTAATTTTAAATCGATGTATCTTTGTACTGGGGAACTATGAATAAATTCAATTATCAAAAAATATTTAAAAGAATATAAAAGAATATATGATAAAATTCTATACAAGGTATACCATCATTATGACATTTAAAGTAGGTCTATTGTTAAGGCGTTACAAGAAAAGGTACTTATTAAATGTATCCGTATTTTATTTTATTTGATAAAAAATGAAACAGACAATTTTATAAAAATATAATTTAATTTAAAATCCTTCTTGCGATGTCTGTTTAGAATGGAATGTAATTGAAATTTTAGTAATTTTTTGAACAAATATATGTCTAATATATGGTTCTTTTCTTGTACGGTCTAAAAATGAATAACGTTAATTTCAAACAACGGTATGCTATCAGGTTTTGGCTTCAGACCTGGGCACAGTACAATGGAAGCTTTTACAAAAGTTAAAAAAACCTACGGAGTTTTATTTCTAGGGGCTCGATTTTACGTTAGTTTTTAAGCATTTTCAGAAGGAATAAAGTCGATTGAAGATGAAACATGTACTGGACGGCCTTCATCTTCAAGAACTGATAAAAATAACAACAGAATCGGAAAGATCGGAAAAGAGTTAAATTTGACTCATATCACCGGTAATCAGATTTTGATTAATTTCATTGGGGATGAGAAAAATCTGCGCAAAAATGCTTTAAAAAATGTTGGCATGTAAAAACATTCCTGTGGCTTCTCAGTCTCCTTATTCGCCTGACTTGAGTTCTTGTTACTTTTTTTCTCTTCCCGAGATTAACAAATTATCTCAAAAGAAGTCATTCTCCAATAACACAACTCCTCTTTGAAGAAAAATAAAATTTTTAGTTTATCTACTGTTTTATAATTTGTCAAAAAATTTAACGAGCATAAAGATTAAGTTTCACTACTTCAATGGGTAAAACATTATTTTGTTTTCTTCGTCTCATAATAAACTACGTATATTATGAAAATTTATATTATTACTGATTTTTCTTTTTCTTTAAATCTGATTTATATATACTAAGTCTATTTTCCTTAATTTAAATACTGGTCAAGATACAATCCAACGAAACTAATTTTTCCCAAATTTGTAAAAATACTCAATAGCTTAATTTTTTAAAATCATGTAGTGATTCACACTGTGCTCGTTATAAAGAGGCTAAATAAGTCAAAGTACTAACGATAGAATTCTCAACAGATATACAATACATTATAAATTACAAACCAGAGCCTTTGTTTTGTATATCGTTTAATTGGTTAAAACTTTTTACAAGAGGCACATACAAAAAAATATTTACAACTTTTCAATTATACACTAATCAAATTTTTCTGCTGGTATTTGATTGTGTTTTATTCTGCGGTGTTTATTTGTTTAAATGTTGCATTTGGTTTAACATTTAACCGAAAACCGCAAAGGTCTGTTTGAAACAAACAATAATTGAAATTGATATATACAAGCTATATTGTTTTATAAATATAAACCAGTAAATTACTTTTCAAATAAATAAACCAGAAGCCAACGTTGCACAAAGGAGCTAAGTCTAAGCACCTCAATTTATATCTTGCAGGAAAATAATCAGATGAGAAAATCTAAACAACTATAAATCAAAATTAAAGAGCAATTAAAATATATTTACTGTTCCAAAAACAGAGAAGCAGCTTTGATAAATAAAGCGAGCAAAAATAGCACAGGCAGCTTACCTAGCTGCGATATATAGTCAAACATATTTACTGTAAACTGGGTTAATGATATCTAAACACATTCTTGCGAACTCTCACGTTTCTTACCAGCCAAATATTTGTAAGTTGTTAGCGGACACCTTGCAACACACTTGCGGAGGAGTACAATTAAAGTGTGTTTACTCACCTGACACCAAGTGCATCAAAACTTAGGAAATATTACCTCAACGTGCAGGTAGATTATGCCAAATTTGCTTGCAAACTACCAAAGTTATGAGCAGAATAATAGAGAAATTGTTCTCGCATAGGATAATTCGCTATCTAATAAGTAATAAGAACAAATATTCAGAAAGGTTGCCCAAATAAAGTTCAAAATGATTTTTTAACGAAAAAATAAATATAAGAATAGATAAAAGAATAATCACGATAATTAGTTTATAAAACAATTCAAATTAAGTCGTTTATTCACATTTATATGTCGGAATGAACAAGGCGTTCGTAATTACTTATTTATATTTCTGATAAATGGCAAGTTCGATCTCTTTTATTACCTATTAACAATATTTATATGCAAGTCTCTAAAATTTTTAAAATTACTTTAACTGTTTTTTCGATCGGACGAAGACTAACACCTTATCGGTGCGTTTTCGAACTGGAAAGTATTCCGGTATTTTAGTGTAGTTGCTACGTTACGAAAAATAACAGTTCAAGAATTTTTTTTTTCTACGACCATTAAGATATTTGCTTGTTTTATGTTTGTTATTGCGACAGATAAATAGTATATTGTAAACACATTTTCATTGCCCACAGTAACAGACAATGATAAGGTACATATTCATATCCCACACTTCTGTCAAAAATCGTATTGTATAATTTTAGTTTTGAAGCTAGTTGCTAGGAAGTAGTGAAATGAAAATATCATTATTATTAAAATATAAATAAATTAGGAAATAATATCGTGGTAGTGGAAAAAGTATAGTATACAACTCGCTTGGAATGTGCATTTCTTACACCACTGATTTGTAACATGAGCTACTCATAAGAAATAAGTATAATTCCATGCTTACAATATACTATTCCGGCCAGCATTCAAAGCATTCCCGTACAGTACGCAAATTATTGTTTTCCGTAAATAAAATACAATCATATTTTTTTTCATAATTATTGAATATAATCTGGTAAAAAAAGAAAATAGTATGTGTGCTACGTAGAAAAAGAGTCCCGGACTCCTGGTGTTGCTGACTTCGTCTACGGCTCGTCCCACAATATCCACCATCGTCTGGTAATATATTACTTTTCCTACTAGATACAAAATATGCTATTAAAGTACTTTTAATCTCAGTAGATACTCTACTTATTTCGGGTTATGAAAATACTTGTTTAGTGACAAGTTTTACTTGCAATTTACCTACTGTTGTCGCTTGCCAACCTATAGTTTCTAGAAGGGGCCTACAAGCTACAATTACTGGGTTCCGAACTATAGAAACTGAGAATACATTGATGCCCATATCTCACAATCTGCTCATTTCGAGTTGACTGTGATTATATTTTCATATTTCTAAATTAATGTCCATTTCCAATTACTTTATTGTGAACAACATTTACTCGCAAGTTGTGTGCATTTATTTTTACACCAATAATGTTACCGAAAGTTGTTAAATAAAATACAGAATTTAAGAAAGACACTCTGTAGGTAAGTTTACGTACCCATTTAATCTAGGTATTTTTTTAAATTTAATACTAATTATATTAAATACTAAAAAAGTAGTAATAGGCAGAGACATACGCCAATGTCCTACTTTTGAGAATGTTAAAATAAATGTACATTTCACGTTGCTTATTAACTTCCTTGGAAATAAAGACGTTCTTATATTCCATTCCATTCCAACTCGAATAACTCTGTCTGCAATGTTGTTTGTTTGACCGAATGTGTCATGTATTGGCTAGCATATGCAGGGTTCCGGTCGGATTCTGACGGCAGATCATTGTCACGTGTCGTATCCCGGAATCACCGGAATCACGGTCAGCCTGATCGGCGGAAGCACTCCCCGATGAAACTTTAATCCTGGACGTGCTCATTTATTTACTGCTATCACGCTCCGACCAATGAGGTTCTTTTAGATTTGCACGTTGTTGGAAGCTGGGTTTTTAACTAATCGAGAATCAAATAGATAGAATTTTAAAAATATACTTCAGTCTAGACTGAAAGAAAATCTAATATGAAAACTCGTTGATTACAATTTCTCTAATAACAAAAATATCTCCATCTATGGCACAACATTCGTATGTGGAACCGGGCCTCAAGTACCTAAGGTACTTATTTCATGACTGGTTTTACTTACATTTTAGTGATGCAGGTTGCTAGCCTACGGTCTCTGTAAAGTCAGGACGGGTTATGTTGCTTATCTACACGAACAGACAAGAAACGTCACGACCACATAACCATGCTGGCTGACTAATAACAAAAATATACCAGAACCAAATAAAATTTTATTAAAATAATTTAATGATATACGAGAATTTATAGGTAATAAATGAAAACTACGTTGTTTTATGATATATTAAATCATAAACGTCTTATTACGGAGCTCTGTCTTTAGAGACAAAGAATATTTTACGGACTAGCCAGAAATAATATATTGTGCATCACGTACAAAAAGTAACCTATTGCCTAAAAAGTATGAAAGTTTAGGCACGAGACGAACACAAGGTAGGAAGTAGGTGATTCTGCACAAGTGGCACACTATATTCTTTCTATGACCATACTACTATTATAGAACAGAAATGCGCGCATGAAATCTATTTGACATAAAGAATTGTATAACCTCACTCAAAAGAGATCTGAGGCACATTTGAAGGGTTGTGTATTTTGGGAATAAACTTGATGGCATTTCTAGTTCGTCTTCTGGCGTACTGACACAATATCGTAACATTATTGGGTCGTTCGTTCTTCGGATGCTATGTATGTATAAAATTTTCGAACTCAAAATCAGGAGCAGGTAAGAAGGTTTTAAAATTATTTTTTTCAAACGTCATAAATGGTACATTTTTGTGACTTGATTCACATGGTAGAAATTAAATTTCTACACCGCAAAAGTAGAAATATAGCTACTTCTACGCCAACAAGTATCCGTAGGAACTATATAAAATCAGCTAGTAAGAAATAACTAATACAATAGAAACCTGCAATATTGTACTAAATGTCACTATAAAACTAGATAACCTTAGAATGAAGTTCCTGAAAACTATTAACAACTGACAGATTTAAATTGATAACCTAACAATTGCATACGCCATCAAACAGTATTAACAGTGTACCAATAAAAAAAATCAGAAACCAGATTTTTATATCACTATTTGGTACGTAAAAGTTAAATTTAGATGGAGCAAATAATTATATTGTACATTTCCCTAAATATATATTTTCTTCCCAATTTACCAAAAGATTGTTCAATTTCCCTAGATTTATGGAAATTTACCTAGGTATGGAAACACTACGCACAGATAGTGACTTTTAAAACTCGAGAAATCTCTATGAGATTCGAGACCGAAACGAGATAATAATATTCGAGACGAGAAATAAACGAGACGAGATAATAATATATTGTGTTATTAAGAGTAAAAGTGATACTTTGTGTGGCGAGCATGGAATTTTGCACGACGAGCGAAGCAAGTCGGACAATTGCATGCGAGGCACACAAAGACACTTTTACTCTGAATAACACATGCTATTTTTTCTTCAAACTTGAAATTTTAAAAAATAAACTACTATTTGACGTTTAATATGTAGGTTACCTGTCAGTTATTCATAATTTTTAGTAACTTTATTCTTAAGTTATCTAGTTTTTATAGTGACATTAAGGCCAAATTACAGATTTCTATTGTACAAGTTACTTCTTATTGGCTGATTCTACATACGACGGCGAAGAAATTAAACGGCGGCTAAAATAAAAAATTATATTACAGCGGCGTAGAAATTAAACTTCAACTTTGTCAATCACGTCACAGAAGATGTCACTTTTATGACGTTTGAAGAAAAAATATTTTACATTTCGTCTCACAAAATCACTACTTTATACGAAAACTATTAAGACATACAACGTTGTAATAAATATAGTGATTACAATCTGAACACCCTTCGTAATATGAGCCCGTTATAATGCAAATACCTTGTTAGAATTTTGTCGCAAACCATATTGATAAACACATGTAGTGCAGTTCGCTCGCTACAACGGAATCGCATCGTCACAATCACATCGTCGCACCTGCTCTGCCTACGACGCCGTGAAATATTCATCGCGCTGCAGTATTCCTCATGTACACACAACTAATTAAATGAATCATTGATGAGGCGGGACGCGTGTCTTGAATACAACGCTCGGCGCAAAAATGAAATATCACATCCTGGTGCTTTCAAACTTTCATGCCACCAGATGGCGGACGTGAACGTGGACATGGACGTAGAGGTCCACTTTGCATACTGTTTGTTCTTGATGAATGAATAGTAATGAAACAGTCCACTAGCTTCATTAAAAGCATACAATGATTGTCATTTTCAAACAATTATTGGAAAAATTAATAAGCTATTGTTACGCCTTCAAAATTATTAATACGGTTCTGGTACTTTCCATTTTAATTTAGACGTATAATCTATATCAAAAAACTACAATTAATCAGAAATATACTAAACGAAATTTTGACAGTAGTGTTGAACAATACGCTCCAAAACCATTGTCGAAATGTTACCATTTTGTAGAAAAATATGAAAATATACAACAATTAATAAGTATTCGTGCAAAAAATTCATTTAAATATTTTTCAGACGACCACATATGAAAGTAGCCATCTTTACACTGTAATTAACACCAGAAAATGTAACATAGCACACGGCGTGTGTTATAATAACACACTAGTGTGTTATATAACCGGATATGACGATTAGTGATCAATAGATGGAACTTTGATAATGAAATGTAACAAAATTAATAAAAATTTGCTTAAAACTACGATTTTAAAATTGGTAGTGAATTAATAACAAAAATAAAGAGTCAAAATGTACTGATAGTTTTATTAATTTTTCAAATAATACGTACTAGACTTCCAAATCAGTTTCCGGTTAACTAGTGATACTTAACCTCAAACCCAAACGTCAATACTTTCGTGAGTTGTGTTTGACATTGACACTTTTGTATAAACCTTGTTTTTATTATAATATTTTGTGGTCGTCTGAAAAATAGTGTACATAACTCGCTTGAAAGTGCATAGCAATGCTCGTGTATTAAATCACTCGGCGCTACACGCCTCGTTCTTCAATCTCTACACACGCTTGATATTTAGTACTTTCCACGCTTGTTATGTAAATAACTAATATCGTTCACGTGTTATTAAATTTTGTTACTATGCCCTGACCTGTCATCTGTCTTTAGCAATTTTATTGTTTGCCTGCTGCGTCAAAATCTGTTCAGGACCCATTCATTTCACATTGCTTTTTAAATCTACACCACATTATCAATATAAAGAACATTTTAGTTATTAACATACCTGGGAACGTTATAAGTATTACAACTGCCGCATATGTAGGTTCGAAATAGGAGGTTGTAAAGTCAAAATTTTAAGAAATCTAAGGCCTTGTATGGTTCCTGAGATCCGTCGTTTATTCAATAGTTTTTCGGTTTCAAAAAATGAAGACGTTATTAATAAATTTTACAAAATAGTTATTTTCGTCAGGAACATAATACATTACTGTCGAAGAGCCATATTGAAATAAGAGGCACTCCGTGCTGAGTATTTTATAGCTCCGAGTCAAGTACACACATTTCTCTGACGAATCATGTAATAATTTTTTTCTGAGCCCTAGGACTGTAATAAAAAATAATTTTAAATTTAATAAGTAAATCAGATTATACGTAAGTATTTAGTAGTATGCTTCTTTCGTTTCTAAGGTTACAGAAAAAAATGTGTATGTACAGAAATTTGCAATGTCTTGCAACTAATTACAGCGACGAGTTCTTTAAGGTACTAGAAAAATGTTTAAATATTTTCATGAGTAGTCAAGGAAATGTAACTTCATCGCATTTTAGGAGCAAAAATAATACTTTCGTTCCGGTTTCAGAAAAAGAAAATTATAATTAACCTTTTCGTGATCAAGTTTATATGGATTATGAGCGCATGGTTACGGGTATATTGTCTTATGCAAAGTCAGTATGGCAAAAAACTTTGCTCAGGCCACCTTTATTTAATAATATAAAAAATGAACAAAAATGCAGTTTCAGTGATGTTAGCAATTTTAGGTAATTTTTAAAATAGGATTATAAATCAGGAAAACGAATTCCAAATATTTTATTTTGTAAAATTTTAGTGACAAGCCATGAAAAAACATTGATTATATTTTGGCATGGATTGGCTTCTGGAAAATACACAAAACTAAAAATCCCACAACGATTTAAAATTATTTTTGTGGTAGCATTGAAACATTGTTTACTAAAAGTTATATCATAAACAGAATATAATGATATTGATGATGACAGATAGAAAGAGAGTAAAAATCTACATACAGCATTGTCAACACAACGTTGGATACAAAACCGAATCAATGTTTTCGAAATGTAAATGAACATGGAACAATATCACATGTTCAAAATAGTTGAAATGCGAAATTGTGCATTTCATCTTATCATCTGGGAGTTGTATTTTGATATTCCGGATATTAGTTCCAAGTTACTACATTACATTGTGGTGATTGTTACAATCGTTAAATGAATTTGTTGTTAATTATGTTGGTACATTGTTTGTATTCACACAACGCTTTAATCATGTTCATCAAATTAATATTAATTACCTAAGAGATTCAATACGTTAATACGTACACAGCGTGTTATTTTATATTTATTTATAATGTTTATTTGATTGTATTTAGAAGATGAATGTTCAGGTTTTCTAGTCTTTTACCATAACCAGTGATGTTATACTTATCTAGTTGTGTTTCAAACATGTGTAACATACTTTTTTGCGTAATCTCTTTCTACTGTATGTTCTTGCTATCACTAGTGACGAACCAATAAGCATGAAGCAAATTATATAACGTATATCTACTATCACTCTAGTTCATGACAGTTCCCGCTTATTTCAACCTAACCTAGCTGTTTTGTTAATGCTGTCCTGAATTTTATAGCATGTTTTCATTGAATTGTTGCATTGTAATAATTAGAGACAATGATTAGAAAATATTTGATATGTAAAACATGACAAGTGAAGAATTGAGTGCTTGCGTTTATTCCCGGGGAAGGTGTTTTTCTGAGATATTCTATAAGTCTGTAAGATGTCCGAAAGATAATGGAAATTATGAGGGCAGAAGTGTAACGTACAATCAAAAAACATCAAAAATGTCCCACAGGGCTCCATATTAAGTCCAGGCCTTTGGAACAACTATTATGATGTGTTGTGTTCCACCGACCACATGTCATTTATAAACGATGTCGCTGTCAATACTAAATTTATGAAATTATTATAATGACAGGACTTTAAATTTAGCGCATTTTTTCGAGGTTATGTCAAAAGATGATTGCAAGTGGAATAACACTATAGATAAATGTACACTTCAGACAAAGATAGCGCATCAAAAACTGTCTATTTTGGCATACTTTTTCAAAGTTATTTTGAAAAGTAATAGCAAGTGAGATAACATCATTGGTATTTCTGTACATCAGACAATGCTTCAAAGTTAATTTTCGTTATGATAACAATAAACATTTTAGTAATGAGTGTAAATAGACTATAACCAATATTTTAGTAAGTCTTGTCTTGTCTTTAGAAAAAAAACTGTATGATGGTTCTTGCTCGAATTATAAAAATACTGTAACACAGATTATGTTCTTGGGAAGATTGAGACTATTGTAACAATAAATAATAAATAAAATAATAACAAAGTGTGTTCCTTTATTTTTATAGTGACCAACCAATCTGTCAGACCACTATTCTACTGCTCATATTTTTTGCCATCGTCAATTTTGAATAGAGTGGTACAGTAATCACTTTTGTGTGTATGCATCCCTGTTTCAAAATTTTATTGCGGTGAATTCTTGTTCGTAAAAATAGACATCAAAGGATGCATTTTATTGTCAATAATTAAATATTGGTCAGACTTCGTTTATCAGTTTTTACATATTGTTTTGTACGCAACGAACAGAAAATATTTAATGAGGATACAGTGTTTTGTATATGAAACATTACAATTGCGTTTTGCAAAATTAATGGGAATAGAGTTCATATTTCCACATTAAATACTAAAATGTAGATTCAATAACAAAATGATTTAATAGTGTATCAAATAATTAATTAGGTACTTATAGAGTAAATGTTTCATTTTCAATAAAGATTACATAATTTAAATATAATTAAAGGATAAAATAAACTAATATGTATATCAATGAAAATTAGCTACAATAGCTTGTTTCAATAATTTAGAAAATTGTTATAAGAGTATAGAAGATAGGGTGATATTATAATTATTTATGCAACCAGTTATAAAATGCCTCATTTTATGTAAAATTGGGATATTATTTTTAAAATCACATAAGTTACACAAAATTGCATTTTCAAACATGTTTCATATTTTTATAATTTTGATGCAATTTTTTTAATTTTTTCTTCTAATTTTGAATATTGGCATATAAACTGTCACTTTTTAAAATTGATTAACGTTTGGAAACGGCACACTTTTCAAATTAAGAAATTCTCTTTTCATCACGCAGTCATGAAAATTTTTTATTTTCTAACTGGTTATGAAAAATTTAGGGTTTCGAAACGTCAGTCAATTTTGAAAAGTGACACTTTAAATATCGAAAAAATATTTAACAGTTTTTCTAAAAATTATCATTAAAAATAATAGACCATCCAAATTTACACTAATAAAAATATAGAAGAATATTTATTAATTAAATTGTTTTTTTTAATTGTTATATTTTCTCAGATGGTAATTTTTTATTATTTTTTTTAATTATTTATTCTATAATTTTTTTTAATCAAATATTTAACCGTTAACCCTTAACCGTTAACCAGTATTTATTTCGGTTACATTCCCTGTTTGTAACTAACTTTTAGTAATTTCTAATTACAGTTGAATATAAAAAGTTACAATTTTTAGGTTTTTACAGTAAAATTTTTCATATACAGCTGAAATATTCCAAAAATACCCATGTATGAGTCCAAAATTTTGGTTTTTGATTGTTGACACCCTTTAAACCTAATTTTAGGTCAGGTTTGGGTTCCTTTTTACCCATTTTGAGGTGTGACAAATTTTCAAATGTACTATACAATATGTTTAGACACTTTTCAACTCATTTTTGGGTATAAAATGCAACACATAATCGTGTTAAACTTATTTTTTAAATTATGAACACCTAAATCATTGTTAAGCACTTTAAACCCATTCCAGGGTGTGAAATAACCCAAATAAACCCATTTTTAGGTAAAATTTATTGATTTTTTTGAAAAAACCAAATTGATAGTCGCCGATGCGCTGATTTCAAATTTTCAAACCGAATTTAATTATCTCTTGCCATTCCTGAGATATTTGGCCTCAAAGTTGCACCTCAAAAAAGTGTGTTTTTTGAACATATCTCTAAAATCGGTAGAGATACAGTATCAACGATTACACCAGTCGATTCTATTCGCAAAGTTACATAAAAAAATGTTTTCTCCGCATATACAATCTGTGGAACGATTTGGTGAAAAATGAGAAAAATGAAAAAAACCTGAATTTCAATTTTTCGCTTGAAAACTTTTTGTCACCAAAATTTTTTATATTCTGGACTTAAGTAAATACAGATGCGCTGATTCCAAATTTTCAAACCGATTTCAATTATCTTTTATCGTTCTCGAGATATTTGTGTTCAAAGTTAGACCTGAAAAAATCAGTAAGAGATAATTGAAATCGGTTTGAAAATTTGAAATCAGCGCATCTGTATTTACTTAAGTCTGAAAAATTAAAAGATTTGGAGCCAAAAAGTTCTCCAGCGAAAAACTGAAATTCCGGTTTTTTCTTTTTTCTCATTTTACACCAAATCGTTCCAAAGAACATATATGCGAAGAAAACATTTCTTTATGTAACTTTGTGCGTAGAATCGACTGGTATAATCGTTGAGACTGTATCTCTACCCATTTTACAGATATAGTCAAAAAACACACTTTTTTGAGGTGCAACTTTGAAACCTAATATCTCAGGAATGGGAAGAGAAAATTAAATTCGGTTTGAAAATTTAGAATCAGTTCATCGGCGACTATCAATTTGGACTATTTTAAAAAACCAAAATTTTTGACCGAAAAATGGGTCATTTTGGATTTTTTCGGCTGTAAAATCAAAATTTTAAGGTGCAAATCTCAATATTGTTAGTTTTCATGATTAACTATGATTGTAAATTACTTGGAGATGAGAAAAGATATTAATTTTTATTCGAATATGGTTTGGAATATATTTGCGAATATAGATAACAATTATCAAAACAAAATTTCCAAATATAAGTACTTCCGGTCATCATTTCCGTTGTAGGCCAAGGTTCGTGGTCCAATTAACAACTATCAATTGTTTTACAGACATCCTTTTGTTTAGATAAAGTTCATTTGTCCTAATTATTTGTTTATTAACTGTTTCTTATATTATTATTTCCACCTTCTATATACAGGTGGCTCAATGAAAATTATCAGCGCAATTTTTGGCCACTTAACATCAATTTTGCAAAAAACGCTCGAACACGTCATTTTTAGTATAAAGGGGGAACACCTGAATGGATTAGTATACCAATGGCATAACTTCAACCCTAAAATGGGAGTGGACTGCATAAAAATTTTAAATGGAAAAGAGTGTCAAACATGACACAGTTCGAAAGGCCTTTCAATTCTCTTCTCAACAGTTTTTTTATTTTTCAAATCCGATCATTAGTTCCAGAGAAATATCGTTTAAAACAAATTTTATCAGGTGTTTAAAATTGCAATCAAGTAGGCTTAAACAAATGGCGTTTAAAACAAATATATCAGAATATTCGGGTATTTGCCATGCACTTGTGATATAACTATTGAATATTATATGATACACACGTTTTAGAAAACTATCATTATTGACCTAATGTTAAGGTTGTATCCCGAGGTGTCAGTGCTACTAGTACATAAATCCCAATTCTACTTACAAAATAAATATATATTGGTAATAACAAAGATTTTGACTAGAATATTTACTGATATCTTAATATTCACAAAAATGAAGTAAGCTGCATTTATTTTTGTATGTGATGTTTCAAATTGTTAATATATAATTTACTGGAAAATTAAATTAGACGGCAAATTTAAATTGTGAATCCATAGTTTACCCTTTTTGTAAGCTTAATTAATCAAATAATATTGGGATATGGAGGCTTGATTCAAAGAAAAGTGAGAGTTTGCATTATTATGACAACAATGGTTACCTAATAAACGGTGGAAAGAACATTTTCCGATGTGAAATCTTGTAAACAATTATAATAAGATGATCAATTGGGAAATAGATATAGGGAAGAAATAGTAATTGGGGCGCAGTCGTAGGTTTTTTATTTCGGTAATTTTAATTTTTATTTAATCAATAGACAATATTTGGGTTTAAGTTCTGTAAAATTTTATTAATTACAACGTTTCGACTTGTTACCTATTTTACATGTTGTCTTGACTACTTATTTATGTTTTGTTATTTACCTGACGAAGGCAGCACTGAGCTGTCGAAACGTTGTAATTAATAAAATTTTGCAGAACTTAAACCTAAATATTGTCTATTGATTAATTATGAGTTCTGAAAGCTTCTTTCAATATTTAATTTTTATTTATTTATTTTTGTTTTAATGTATAATTTTTAATAACTTCTGGAACGATTTAATCTGAGAATGATCACAGTGAAGATCGAAACGTCGGTATAATCGAAATTAAAAAAACTTTACGATTGCGTCTCGATTATTATTTGTTCCCTACTTGTAAATAATGTTGGATCTTTAGACTAGTAGTAAATAAATCTCTTTATGCCAACTTACATATATTAAGATATGTAGAAAATTTGAGAATCTGCTGTGTATTCTTTATTTCATAGAACAATTAATAATTAGACCCTTAGTTAAACTGCCTGCGTGCAAATTTAACCCCCTCTTGACACCACATCATTAACCCAAAATATTTCCCCATCAGTCTTGAGTGGGAAATGAAAGGCAAGAGTGACAGTTCTTTCATTTGTACTTCGTCACGCCTGCTGTCGTCGGCTGCTAATAATTATTGTTGACATTTAATTACTGAACACGCGCCACCATTAATTGTTGTGCCGAGACAATGGCAAGAATCAATGTGTCAAGTGACAGATTGGCAATTACTGCTGTAATATACAAAAATCAACAAGGGGATGATTTACATGCCGCAGTGTTCTCGGCGGGTGGAATGGACATGCGGGGATTTATTGCTGGAGGGGGGGGGGGTCATGTGGTTGCAAGCTCCAGCTGGTTCGGTCTTTGGTTCAAACCTGTCATCCAGTTTACATACTGGCGTAAACTGTCATAGACAACTGCATTGGTAGCTAGCATAGACAAATGCAAAAGTATTCATAAGTAATACCTATAATAAGAGCCATGAATTTATTGGATTTACGAATAGTTATTGCGTTTGACCTGAGTTGTTACTTCGCAGGAACTATGAGTAAATTTTAGCAATTAAATTCATAGCTCGAATTATATTTACTTGATTATTTCACGAATAACAACAGTTTAAATATAAAAGACTCTGATACTGTAGTTTTATCAAATTTCTTAACTCACAATCTACCCATGCCATAAAATGAAGCATTCTGATTAGGTAAAATGACGTGTGTGGAATAATCATCTAAATTAAATTAAGATTGCATAATTTATTGCTAAGGGGCATATTGCAAATAAAAAGAATGGGGAAATTACAATAAATTGTACAAGAATGAACTCACTATTTTACACAAAATTTAATTTTATATACTGCAGTTTCATGAACCACTGCAATGGAGGGGGGGATCATACCAATGGCTTTGTTTAGACCTTACTTATTTGGGATTTTTATAATACTTTATTCTATGCTGAATCAATGAGTTTCACCATTTCTTCAATTTATAATTTATCTTCGGAGGGAAGGGGTTCTATCCCCAACCCTCACCAATATCTACGCTACTGAACCACATGTTGTATTGTAATGTAATGAACCCTTAAAATAAATGAATCCCAACGAGAATCAGAATTATTAAGTGAGATTTGAACCCGAGATTTCAAGTAAGCTCATTTTCAAGAGCAAATACATTTTTGAATTGTAATTTTGAAAGCAAAAATCTAAAAAGAAAATTCTGTACGTAATTCCATATTTACATCATTCCATGTTAACGTCTATCAACATAAAATATTGTAAAACTTTGTATTTTGCTTCAACCTTATGGTAAGAATGTATACGAGTAATACATAATGGGCGATTACACCAATATTACTTTAATTTTAAGTTTTCCTTAAATGGACAATGTCACATCGAAATAAAATGTCAAATGATGTATTTAGCTTTAATGTCAAAGTTCTGATTAGCATTACATGTTTAATAGGAAGGAAATCTTCTTGATTGGTGGATGGATGAGAAATAATAAAACTTGTGGAATTCAGTCAATATATTTGAAAAAAGCTACTTCTCCTACCGGTTTCAACCCCACGTGGGTCTTCTTCAGGGAGTGTAGGTCAACTTATTTAGTTTGTACATTAAAATATGATTTTAACATAGAGAACGGCACGTGAATACAGTCAATTAATTAAAAAAATAAATAAATAAATAAATAAATACGTCAAAATACATATGTATGTTTTTTAGATAAACTATACATTGGTCAAAAAAATTTAAAAATTGTTTTATTTCACAACGATGATTTTGGAAAAAAAATTTATTAATATAATTTACTTTTTTACAGCGCACAGGCTAACAGCTTACTAAGTACTCACGTACGTGGGGTTGAAACCGGTAGGAGAAGTAGCTTTTTTCAAATATATTGACTGAATTCCACAAGTTTTATTATTTCTCATTACATGTTTAAGTTTTGCTTAAAATTCAAGCCATGTTGTAGCAATTGGGTATTAGTACTTTGTTTGGCAACGTGGTTGTTAAAGGCAGTTTTACAGTAACGACTCTCTGTATTATCTTTTTATTGTAATAACTTCATTGCGTCATGCAGTCATCATAATATAAAAAATAAAATAAATAATAAAGCCCACAGGAAAAAGAATGACTTAAAAGGTTTAAAGCAATAATTTGCTCCTAGTTTTTCAAACACTGGGATGGCAAATACCCCCCTTCCCCCAAATACCGCCACTGGCCCTATTAAAATCATCATTATTGTTGTGGTGTTGTTAAGCAAGAGGTGATTTAAAACTGACCTCAGGCTGATTCACAAAGCCCTGGTTGTCACCAAGCAATGGAATGGACACTGTGGGATTTATAGTTGGTGTAGGGATGGCTTGGATGATGGAAATGGCAAATGGAATGAGATGCAGTTATAAGGGTTAATTGTTTATTATACTGCCAACCACTGAATAATACAAATATGTAATCTAATTGTTGAAGCCAAAATGAATTATTCCACTTTCCACTACCATACAATAAATGAACTATGAGGTCCGAATGCATATGACGCTTTTAATGATAAAATGTATTATGCATCCTTCTAAATTATGATATCACAAATGTATTTCTAAAACTTAAAAAAAAATACCTAAAGGAATATAATTTACAAAAAAATTTAAAGTCAAATCGTGCTCCAACAAAAATTTCAAGTACTTATGAATTTAATTCTAAAAATGATAATTGAAAACCTATTGGTTCATTTCTTGGATTTAGAATGACATTCTTCAGCATTAAATGAAAGTTCCGGTTCTTTTTTAGCATGTTGGACCAGCGACCACTAAGAATTTGAAAGAAATACCTGTGATTAGAATGACTTTTGAATGATTAATTGCATGTTTTACGTCATGTAATTCCACTGATAGGTGATTCAAAGTGCCTAAATATAGTCCAACATTAATTATACCAACGTGTGCAAATATTTATTACTGGTATTATTTACTGGTTAATTTAATTAAAATGAATTAATTTATGCATGCGGTCGAACTGCAGTTGTTATAGTGCATGAAAAGAATGAGCATGTTTATTAATTAATTGTAATAAAATTGAGCTGTAATTACAGGAATTAATTAATGGAATGTTCAAAATATTTCGAGCACTTATTAATAAACATATTTCATTAGGGATTGGTATCTACAAATTGGAATAGCTTTAATTTTTTATTTCAGAATTCTCTAAATTAAGTAATAGTACTGATTAAAAGAAATGTTCCAATAGAATTACAATTCAATATTGTCTTTGTGTTACAAAAATATGAAATTATCTCAATATACAGACTGTCTACTGAACTCGGGCCACTTAAGGGAATTCCTAAACTAGAAGAGGTACGACTTCGGTTAAATTAGACAAAAGTTGCCTTATCAGGGGGCTATTCCTGTGATGTATTTGTTTTTCCAAAAATATGCATAGGTCACTAGACAGAAGAAAAAATATGAAATTAGTGAAAATTAATAAATCGTTTTTATTCTTAAACGATGACAAATAGAGAAAAATGTTCCAGATAAAACTTTTAGAAGATAAAGTGGGCCATAAAGAGAAATAATAATAAAAAAATTTTAGCCAACTGTTTGCGAGATATGGCAAGAAAAAATATTTTTTTAAATGGTAATCATAGGTGGCTATGGCATCGTTAAAAGTAGTATTTTTATCTCTTTTCAATAGTATGTATTTTTATATCATTCATTTTATAAATTATTGTTTTATTTACATAAATCATAAAACACTTCTTTTTAATGGCATTTTTAAAGTAGGCTTTGGTACAAACAATTTAAAACAACTGATTTTTTTTGTAATTATTTATTTTTTAATCTAGGTTATGCCTTAATTACCTATATAAAACTTAACCATAATCTATTATAATTAATTGTAAACAAATTTACTTATTCCTAAGATAAGATTAATAACAAAAAATGTAACATAACACTAAATAAATTTTGTTAAACTAATGCAAATTTGGTTAATTAAACTGTAATTATAACAAATGTTGAAAATTTTGTCCATTTTGTTGTAAACATAATTCGGCTCTGCTTAAAACACTATGTAGAGTATTTTCCAACATATTTTTAGAAATTAAATTACATGCCTCAATAAATTTATAAACATGAAAAGAAAGCATATATGTCTTTTCTTCGAAAGAGAATCTGTCCATAATTATTTTTAATTTAACAGTTTAACACAAAAAACTTTAACAATAAGACAGAAATATGATAAAATCAGTTGTTTTAAATTGTTTGTACCAAAGCTTACTTTAAAAATGCCATTAGAAAGAAGTGTTTTATGATTTATGTACATAAAATAATAATTTTTAAAATGAATGATATAAAAATACATACTGTTGAAAAGAGATAAAAATACTACTTTTAACGATGCCATAGCCACCTATGATTACCATTTAAAAAAATATTTTTTCTTGCCATATCTCGCAAACAGTTGGCCAAATTTTTTTTATTATTATTTCTCTTTATGGCGCACTTTGTCTTCTAAAAGTTTTATTTGGAACATTTTTCTCTATTTGTCATCGTTTAAGAATAAAAACGATTTATTAATTTTCACTAATTTCATATTTTTTCTTCTGTCTAGTGACCTATGCATATTTTTGGAAAAACAAATACATCACAGGAATAGCCCCCTGATAAGGCAACTTTTGTCTAATTTAACCGAAGTCGTACCTCTTCTAGTTTAGGAATTCCCTTAAGTGGCCCGAGTTCAGTAGACAGTCTGTATATGTATTACTATGAACCGAATTAAGTAAATGTTATTTTAGTAAAACTTAACTTTGTAATATTTTTCGTACCACCGTTGAGGTCAGTTTAACTTACTTCCATAACAACATGAGTCGTAAATTCCAGATAATTTCTGTTATGTGGTTACCATTATGAACGGAAAGTTATAGACAATAACTGTCCTACTAGAAGAGTAATTATGAAAATTATAGGAATTTCATATAAGTACATTTGGTCGTCTAGCAACGGGTAAAATTAACTATAAAAAGTTACAAATAAATATGAATATAAAATTCTCATACAAATACTTTAACGTACTTGATGTTAATTGCTGCTGGTGGCGCGAAAAATATAATAAGGAACTCGGAATGTAAGTACCTAATACAACTATTCTCGTACAGTAACATGAACTTCGGATCCGCAAGCTCCACCTCAGTTTGTACCTTCCCTAAAGTTATAATATATTTTCATTTCTGGTAGCTTAAATATTTATTGCGAAAAAGTCCAACTCTGGACAAAACAATGACAGTGTTTGTAGTCTTATTATGACCGGTTGCACGAATATTATTTAAATATTAAGTTTCCCTTAAACGGAAAATATCACATCGAAATAAAATGTCAAATGAATTATTTAACATTGCTGTCACAATTTCGATAAGAATTTTTTGGCTAAGCGTTGCTTAAAATTTAAGCCTTGTTGGTGTAACTGGACATTAATGACGCATACGTTCTTTTGTGGACATAAGTGATGGGATCTTAGAGTTTTATAACGATTATAAATCCAATGAATTTCAGAAAGAAAATTGATTTAACGATAAAATTTTTGCTGTTGTTTAATTTATTCAGAATTAAGGACTTACACGATGACTAACAACAGTAATAACAATAACTAATAAATATAATGCCTCATTTTGGATATTTCCAAAATGCGTGTTTATGTTCATGTAGTTATAAATTTTATATAATCTTGCATGCGCCCCTATAAGATTTGTTTAGAAGACATTATAAATTTAGGTACTTAAGGGGCGTTGCTGACGTTTATTGTTATAAAGTAGCGCCTTGAGGATGCTTTTTATGATATGTAGAAAAATTAAGGACAGTGTTTCATTTTGAAATATTTACATGGCTACCTTGTTTATTTTTTCAACGTGTTAGATTTATATGGGCGTTATAAACAAACTGGGAGGTATCTATACAAAGATACTTTATTATAGATTTAAAATTTAGAGAAATTTACTGGAAAATAGGCAAAAATTCAAAACTCAACAAAAAATAAATTTATACACCCAGATTCATAAGCCACTGATACAGATTAGTTATACCCCTTGTTAAAACAATTAAAAGAATTTGAAAAAGAAGAAGTTTGATGGAATTAGCAATATTTGTAGATGATTATCAGCATTCTAAATGAACCAGAGGAAGATTTGTAGTGATATTTGACAACCTAGAAGTTAAGTACTTTTTTCATGACATATGTAGAAAGCTCTACTTTCTTCTCGCGAAATAATGAGGAAAACTTTTCCCTCACTAGACAGGAAAGTATACAGTGTTACCAACAGTATATAATATTGGAAAATTTCACATTATTTCAGAATTTGACAACTTGAACTTGAATATTGGAACTACAGTAAGAATTGCACTGCTAAACGTCAAAGTCTACAAAACCTAATTTTCTAACTTACTATATTGCTGCGCCTTTTCGTCTGAATAAATTGATTTTTGAAACATGTCGTTGAAAAATTTTGTGTCTAACACGAAAGAAAAGATGTTTTTCCAATCTCTCAGCTCAAGTAGTATAAATATAAGCTTTTCTCTCTAGTTTGACAAATAACTATTAATTACACGCATGTGCAAAAATTTCATCAAAGTATGGTTATAATCAATTTTTTTAATATTTTTTTTATTAAATTCGTATTACAGAAACGTGTTAATGTTTTCATTTAAAAATTAATCATTTTGAACTGACATTAATAAATTCAATTTATTTACTACATTATAAAATAAATTAAAATCGGAATGTAAGTATCGAATGCAGCTATTCTCGTACGGTAACATGACCTTAACCTTCGGCTAAGCTCCGCCTCATTTCATACTTCCTGGAAGGTTATAATGTACTTTCAGCTTAAATAATTATTATCATCCTAATTTGCGACATGAAATTAATTTACAACTATTCCAAGAACTGATATATGTATTATATTTTAATAATTAAAATTGCGTGGGAGTACGTATATGTGATTAAATTTGAGAGATTAGTGAGTATGTAGGTGTGGTTTTGCCGGCGAATGACAATGAATGTAGCTATAGCAGTAATGCGTATCAGATTAGGGAAAGTAAACACGCATATCATTGAAATGGAAAACTATTTACCGTTTGATTGTGAAAGAGCAGTTTAATAGGCAGCGGCTAATTTTGACAAATTGGGGTAAAATTCAACAGAATGCTCGGTTATCGGACCGATAAATCATGGCGTGCTACGACCGACCAGCGGCCTACAGGTGTAAATGGGAACGCAAATATTTTTCCAACCAGACCGTGAAACGCGCCCAATGAATTAATGAATAATGTCGATGTTTTCAACATGTGCTAAACGCAAATTAATTTTATGTAAATACGGTATTTACTCTAAATGTTGTTGTTTAAAAACAAACGGGAAACAATACAAACAACAATGTAAATAACACTACACGCAAATTTCACCCTTATCATATTTTTCTCACTTCATTATATTATTTACTACCGCTTTACTGTCTCAAAAACGGCGGGAAAATTGTAATTTTTTATCTACAATCATAATAATTTATTTTTTTTACACGTATATTTTTACATTCTTCATTCTTAAAATAATAATAACGCAACACCTAACAATATTTTTATTTCACGATGTGCATAGAAAACTCTTATTTCTTCTCGCGAAATAATGAAGAAAATTACTTTCCCTCCCTAGACAGAAAAATATACAATGTAACCAACAGGATAGTATGGATATTATTATAGAATGAAATATTGAAAAGGTTCATTATTATATTACAAATTCTTATTTAATAATGATATTCTATAAAAAAGGCAATTATATTTTGTACTTTTCTTTTTTCATATTATTTCGCAATTTGACAACTTTAACTTTAATTGGCCTATTGGTAATACTGTAACCTCGTCTGTAACAATTGCATTACTAAACGTCAAAGTTTAAATAATCTAATATTCTAGCTATGTTGCTGCGCATTTGCGTTCGAATAAATCAATTCTTGAAATATGTCGTAAAAAAAAATGTGTCTCGAAAATAAAATCACTTTTTTCACTCTCAAAAAAATCATTTCTCAAATTTTTATGTTGTTTGTTGTCATTTCACTACTGCGAAGTCGGCAGGAAATTTGAAATTTTCTTGCCAAAATAGTAATAATTTAATTTTTTCAATTTTGTATTTTATATTCTTACTTTTTTTTTAATAATACATCAAAATTTCACATTAAAACTTTTTTATCCACTTCTACTTATTAAGTCCTGCCACTTCGTGCACTACAACTGAGATTTCTTTTGCATTTTAATTCAACTTAAGCGATCGTTAAACAGTTGATTAAAAGTGTATTTTTGGGTAAAATATGACCAAGTGTTTTCTCTTTAATTTCACGATTGTTAGAATGAAAGCGAAATTAAATTGAAATATACAGCAGTAAAAAGAATTTTGATGTTCCTCAATAAATTATGAAGAATTATTATTAAAGAATGAAAAGGTTAAAATCAATGTTCAACATTTTCAACGTTAGCAATTTCCCTTACTCCTTTAAATAATTGATTACATCAATTTTGTCTTATTGACACTCATGTATATTTTACTCGACAAGAACCTTTCGTTAATATAATATTTATCATTCCAAAGATTTTCTTTTTACTGTTTCACATTGTATTAAAAATTGATGACCGATACCATGTTCTAATTTTTTGCGTGCTTAAATAAACTTGTTTTACAAGATGAAATATATATTCTTAGCTAGTATGAAGATGGAATCACGAATCATTTTTTGGAATTAATCTGCCTTCTAGTACATAATAAAAATTCACTAAACTGAAAATATACTCAATTCCTAATTTATGTGAGACAATGGAAAATATGACAATTGCAAAATAAGTAAACGAAAATTCTATACATACATAATATATCAAAGACATAAAAGTTTTTTGCTTCATTATAATTTATGTATTTTATTTATTTTAGTGCCTCCCACAGTTTTTTATGTTAGTTCTATGGGACATTTTTTACTGGTACTAGTGCCCTCTTCAGCTTCATTGTTATTTTTTTTTAGAATATCTTTATCTTCCATATCTGCGAATCAAACTTCTTATAAACTGATTACAATTTCACACAATTGTAATAGTTTAATAGTAAGATGGAACAAAACAGCAATGAATTTAAGATATTCCCAAATCAGTGTACATCTGTAGAGTGGTCTTTATGTACGTGTATATGTAAATTTATATCAACAATAAATAACTATTACCATTATAGAATAGCAAGTATACTTTTTAGTTGATATTTACAATTGATATCATAACAAGTCCAAATGATAGTAACAAATTCACAGAATTCCGCCTCAGCATTCATGAAGAAACGAATTCGCTTACTGTTACTGTTACATATAGGTATGAGCAAAACTCATTGTTTCATCACATGTCTTGTAATATACTAATTACTTGGTATTACCTGACTTTTATTTCATTTCTTTATGTTAAGGAATTTGCAATCTCTACTTTATGATTTTCGAAACTTAGGCACGATGTATGTTGGTCTGTAGATCTGTTCTTTCGTAAATTCAATGAATTTTTCTTCATAATCCTGTTGAAAGTAATAACTTTTGAAAAATATTTAATTCGGAGACAGTTCTTTTTGTAAATATGAAATTTTGATTCACATTCGATTGTAGAATACTTGTAAAAGGTGGGTTGTTCAATTTTGTATGCATTTGTTCAACATACAACCAAAACGAATACAAGTGCTGAAAAAATCCAATCACATGTATCCGATTGGCAATCAGTGATCCAGTAATCCAATCCGATAAGACAATACAAACACAAACAGCAGCGTATCGGATTCTTCCTGTGAAGTAATAATTAACAGGCCAGTCAACACCATTTAATCATTGCTTCACCTCCAATGTGACCGGGGCTAGTATGCTGCATGCTAATTAAATGGCGCATATCGCGTTGCCTACATGCCTCAATACAGCCATGCCAGCGATTTATCACAGCGCCACAGCGGCCAGAACTCGAAGCTGCCAGTGTCATGCAGTGTTATCACTTGTTTTTCATTACAATGCTAGTGGATTCTAATTGGTATTGGCGTGCTTGGAAAATGCGTACCGGTGTTGGTATTACCTTTTACTTAACCTAACTTGACATAACAAAACCTGCCGTAACATCGAGTGACCATTTTTTTAAATCAGAGCAAAACCTATGTTTATTATTATTGCGTCACATGCTAGGGCAAATAATATTACAATAGATTTTTTATTATTAACCTATTATTACCAAGTCACTAGTTAATCGTTAAATTAATTGTTTTCTTTTTGAAATCGATAAATAATGTTTAAATTGTATAAACAGGTATTACTACCTACATTAAATAATTATAAAAAATCAATGAAAATAAATACCTTCAGTATGGTAAGTAAGAAAACAATACAAAATATGTTTAAAATTGTTTATTAAAATCAGTACAAATAGTTACTCCACCAAAATATCATATAACGTAACATGACAACATTATCTTAAAAAGTACTGTTTTTGTTTTTAAGCGTAACATGTACCAACATGATCCAATTTTATTAAAGTTGTTATTTTGTTTATAGGACCAGTAGTGTAACTGCCGATGTTCGGTGTTCCGAACACGAACTCGATGACAAAAGGCGGCCGGAACACACGTCGAAAAATTATTTTAGTTTTAATCTAGTCACATGTTCCAAAAAAAAGTTTTATCTTTAAAACTGAGTATGGTATATTTTTGTACTGATCTTGCTGTCTTTTGAATTCCTACTCTTTTCTTCTATGAAATTTCGTATTTCATTACAAATTGTAGATTGTTGGAACGCTGCAAAGAGTCACTTCGTTTGTAAATGGGGTGGATTTCCCAAATTAAAGCGGCGGCCGACTCGATGCGTTGCCTTTTGAATGATGTGTCTGGCTCAGTATATGAGTCTGCCTCGATCGCCCAGTATATTTCAATCTTAAGACCATAGCTAAGGGACATCAACACGAAGTTTTCAAGTTACATAAATAACAAAAAAGAGGGAATAGAGGTTAGGGATCATTGCTAGTAAATGTTAACCTCGTCAACAAAATAGTAATAAACGAACATAAACATGTAATAATTATAGTAAAAGCTGTTAACTCTTCAATACGCTCTGATTGTTTATGTTTTTAGTATTTTAATTAAATATATTTTAGAGGCTCGAAAATTATCCCTATCTACACAGTAGAACGACTCTGTTCCGTAATATACTTAAAAATTCAATTCTCCCACTAAGAGAATTATCTATAGATAACATTAAAATTCATTAAAAGGTGTATTTTGTAAAGTATCCTGTTATGGGACCTTTAAAATTTTGTTCAATTTTCAATCTACATTGGGACCCGGATTGACTCCAAAACACAGATCCATGGCTACATGTTACACCACTGTATAGAATGAATCCACCACCGACGTTGTTGATATCGTGCAAATTGTTGTTCGTTCTTTATGTACAATAATAACAATAATACTGTAAACGCTAATAAATCTGTCATGTTTGACTTGTGTTGCAAAATCTATGCGTATGTCACTACTTCAGGGTAATGCCTCTGTAGTAATTTTCTATTTGAATTAATACTTGCACTTTGCACACCTAACTACCACTGCAGTAAGATCTTTATAAATGGGGCTTTAGAATATTGTGTCGTATTCGTTACAACATTTGATATATTCCCTTCACTTACTTTTGCACACACAATAATAAAAGAAATAGAAAATAAAATTCACTGGAGTCCCAATTACTAAAGGTCAAGTGTATTTTATTCTCTGTACATAATCCACACAATCACCTTTACCCGGAGCGGAACGAACAAAGCGAAGTAGAGTACATTTATAATTCAGCAAACATCGTTCTCCCAAACATAAACTTCAATTGTACAACTTCCATACGCAAATCAATCTGTAAATTGCTTCAACATTCAATACGATAATAGAAACAGGTTTTTTCCCGGAATTGAATACAAAGATATTATACAAATCGTATCGGATATAATAAATTAATAAAGTAAATGATAAATGATTATAATAAATACATCTTTCAAGGATTATTATCCATTGATTAATGAGCCAATTTGTTGCTTGCAACAGAAATTTGTAACTTTTTTTATACCGTTGAAGGCGTTTTCCATTTGACTTTTCTCGAGTACTGAAGTCGGTATAGAGAATTCGTCACAAGTTCAAATATATTTCAGATTAGTCAACTGTACTTGAAAATGTATAAAATGTAATTCAGCTTAGTTGTGATTCATAAATGTAATTGAGATTTGTTAATTGCTCGTTTAATATAGATTATATTTCATGATTTCTGAATTACAATGGAAGTATTCTGAATTACCTTTATATGCTTTGTGATTTACAATTGTCTGTTGTGTACTATATTTGCTGGTTTATGAAATACAATTTACTAATTTGAATTACAATTACATTTTTTTGAATCTACAATGTCCAGCGTTGCCACTGCAAACTACACTTTCTGAATTACAATTGGAAAACCAAGGTAGGTACAACATCTAAGCTTCAATATGGTTTCACAGAAAACAGTAATATTTAGTTGCACCAAGAAGGCTTAATTGTTAAGTCACATTTGAATGAAAACTGCTAATCGAAATTTTGACAGAAATGTTGATTAGTTAATTGGACATTTTATTCCGATGTAATATTGTCCATCTAAGGGAAACTTAAAATTTATGTTATATTGGTGCAACGGGCTATTAATAATATATTTGATATATTATTTGGATACGGCATTGTCTATTTAAAGCATATTTAAATTTCAAGTATTATTGGAGCAAGCAGATAGTAATATCGTTAATTGAAGACTTGTAATTGAATTGTGTCGTAAGTCAATGAATATAAGTTTGATTCGTGAGAGAAATAGAAACAAATTGCAGTTGATGAAGTCGGCAAATAAGAGCAGGTCCTATCCTACAGATAAATCCTGATAGGGCTGCTTTTATTAAACGCGATTTATCACAATGTTTGCGGTTCCACTAACTTATTACAACATAAACGAAATTAATTGGTGTTTACATGTATAACCACCCTTATGGCGAGGCAGGTAGCTAGCTAACTTTGTAAACCAAGTTTATATCAAAATGTAAATGTTTGGACTGAACTAAACTATTTTGGTTTCCTAATGTTTACGTTTTACTAACATTTTTGCTGTGCTACACTTTGCACACATCATTAATATCTCAGGGATATGCACATACAGAACAATATTGCAGATATTAATAGTATTTGCAAGCTGGCATCTGATAGGAAGAATCTATAACCTGGAACCAATCAGAGTCTGCAGCCTAAACTAACAGCCAATGTTATTATTGATACAGGATAATAATTTTACACAACCCCTTCGAAGCAGGAAAACATACCGACAAGAAAAATATTACGCTAACATTTATTGACAAAAAGAAACTGAAATATTTCTAAACAGGGATTGGAACTCAGAAGAGTGACAGTACATTGATCACTAAACTTTGAAAATTGACGAAAATCTAATTATTTTACAAATTCACGAATACATTGGCAACAAACAAATATAATTATTGGTACAAGTGTTTTAATGAAATGTCAATTTTTCAATATTTTTTATTTTAGGCCTGGTCTTTCCAAATACGAACAAAACCGTCTTTCCACCACTGTCTAATGTGTATATATTCATAGATATATTCTAGTTCTATTTGATAGATAAGTTATTGGGAACTTGAACTTCGAAATAAACTGGTTCGGATTATGAGTAGTGACCGAATTATTCCATAAAATCACGATAATTTTCTTTTTATTTATAATTGCCAATTCTAAACTATACCTACAAATATATGTCACTCCAGCATCAATAGTTAGAAGAAATAGATGATTTTGTAAATACAGAACTTCGACCGTATACAGTGGAGAACGAGTGCAATAATTTGAAAAATGGAATTCCGAAGAATTAATAATTCTTGTGAATATAACAATTTGCTTTCAATATTTAGCATTACTAAAAAATTATATCTAATTAAAATATTAATCATACAACTTTAACAGATAAAAGACTGCTAATAAAATAATAGTAATTTACGTTATAAGTCCGATAAATGAGTTTTTATGGTACGAATAAGATGGAGGAATTTCGAAATTAGTACCCTGAAAATAATTAAGGGGCAAATGAAATACAACATTTTATTTCATACTGTATCCTATTTTTCAATTTAAAATTTGTTACTTTGAAAATTAATAAAAATTTAAGAAGAAAAACGCTGTCATCTGTCACTTATGACTTGTCATTTATAATCTTTCAATAGAATTATATTTAAAAAAGGCTAATTTAAAGAATAACTTAGTACTACAAAAAATAAGACTGTGCAACTATTTTAAAATCATATATTGGACGTATAAGTAAAAATTTATGAAATTATATAAAGTACCGTAAAGAATACAGTATAAAATAAATTTATTTACAAGTTAGTTATCAGTCACTTCATACTTGGAAAGACCGGACCTTAAAATAATTATGGCTCTTTTAAATATTAATATCACTCGGTTATTTCTACAAGTTTTATTTCATTTGTAATGTTTTTTCTCACGTCTATGACGTCTCTTCACTCCTTAAACATTTTTACTACAGTTTGAATCCGAGATTTAATTCTCCACTCAGTTCGAATCGCGCTAACCAAATGAGTCACCCCTACCCTAATGAAACATTTATTTCTATTTCTATTTCCATAACGAAAAAACTGCTCATTTACCCTTATTAATTCAAATTATTAAACCACCATTCCCTATCTTGCTCTCCAGTTTCCACATCCCTAGTTCCCCTTTTCCTGCGGGAATATGACGCCAGGAACAGACATCCTGCTTGCTTCTCCCGGAGGACAAACAATTTCTTTGCAGGAATCCTGCAGGAGTGTCCGAGTGTTTGCAGGGCGAGTCCACTACGGATGAATAATTGAGAGCTGCAATATTATTACATTGGGAATGCGAATGGAGATCAGGGAACAGATTTCATTGATGATTTATTGATGCAGGTATTTCCACGTAGGCTAAAATTAGCTGATTATAGATGTGGTCTAGTTAGCTAGTTTGGTAGTTGCTGTTCCATGGAATTATTAAGTACTCATATTACTGTTCATTGGTATGTAATTCTCTCATGGTGGGTGTGCCAGATCTACTTTTATAGCAGATAAATTAGTGATATATTTACGAGTATATTGTACAGGGAATTGACAACCAGAGTCGGAAAAAATAAAGAACGCTGTGATGTAAAGCAGTTGTGAGGATAAATATTGGAACAAGTATGTGAGACAAAAAATAGAGCAGAAATTTTATAATTCAGAACCGATTTGTTTTAAGTCTGATTATAATGCCGGATAGTTTAAACGTCGGTTAATCGAAAATTATCGAATAGCAAAACTGACGTAAATTGCAAAACTATTATTTATCATTTCCATTAACCGATGGTTAAAGTACCCGGCACTTTAACCAAATGTGAAAAAAATAGAGCATATTCTGATACAAATAACTAAAACAAAGCAAAGCAACTAAAACAAATTCTTGGGCCGATTTTTTTATTTCTTGTCAAAGTACTAATTACTTTAAACATCGAAAAATATCGCATCGAAAAATCGATAGCTAAAATTTACAGTTTTTTTTATTGTTTGTAATAATACGGTAAAATATAAAAGATAAAATGTTTTACTGTAATTAAATATAAATGATAATTTTTTGGTATTATTCAGGAAATGTACATTAACTATTAACTTAGTAATAAATATCACAAGAAATGTTACTATCTAATATCAAATAGCTAACACCGATGCCAAATTTACCTAATAAACATAAAAGAGAACGAAGAGAGAGTAGGAATTTGAAATGTAATAAGAACGGCACTGAACAATACACTTTGCCTAAATGAAAATAAGAGAGATAAATTATTTATTCGTCAAATAAAATTTCACATTATATGAAATAGTAAAATTATTTTTTATTCTCAACAGCATATAAAGAAATGAACATTATTTTCTATATAATTCACAAAAAGTCACAAAATATGAAAATAACGTCCAAATGTGAAAATTGCTTCTATTTTTTGAATAAAGTAAAAAACTGTTTTCAAATTATTACACAATCTTTTTATTTCCTTAATAAAAAACCATAGCCGTGAATGAAATATACAATTCATTTTTCAAAAAAAATGTTTCATAATTTATAATTACAAGGCAAAAGACTTTTAATAATAATATCAATTTCATAAATTAGAACTAACTTAGAGCTTGTAAGTTCCATTTTTCCTTTTATAAATAAAAACTAAAGGCTTATTTGGTAACTAATAAATATTTATAGACCAGTGTAATTGAATTGAACTAGAATAAATACTGCAATAAAAAAATGAAAATGGACAAATGAAATATTACAACGATAACTAAAACATCCTGGTTAAATCTCTAATAATTCAACGACTGGTTTAGTTCTTTTTAATAATACAAACCATAAATTTTACAATATTGTAGATTTATCTGACCCGTATGATGCCGGCTTTAAAATATAGTGACCTACATTCTTTATAAACTTCTTGGGACTAAGCCCTGTCTATAAACCTTCTCGTAAACATCCCCACGTAAAAATCTTATTTTTCTCGTATGTGTAAGACTTGCAGACGTTTGTTTTAAGCCGTATATCCTCGGTGAAGAATGAGGTGTAGCCACACATCACTAGCGACACCTGCACGGGGTTACTAGGTACTAGCCCAAACTCATCTCATGCCAATACTCGATTTAGCTTAAATTAAAAAAAAAGTACAAATATATTGTATTCCTTTGTAGATTTTTTTGTAGGTCGTCCATTATATCCGGACATTTAACTGTAATCTTAGATCATATGTCACTAGTTACGTAAGATACATGTAAGATACATCATTAAACGAGTAATACATTGCATTTATTAGGGAAAAAATTTAATAACACAATTCATCTCAAAAATGCTGTTTTGTACTACAAGGTGGAACCTGTAAACATTTCATAATCTGTTGTTTACTTGGATCATATTTCAATGGATATGTAAGATAGGTCAGATTTTTGTCAACTATAGAAAGACAAAACATATTTCCCTCTTTATTATATAAAGGCGGAAGTATTCCATACACATGCCTAACTTGCTTGAATTACCAACTTAAACATAAACGTTTATTATTGCAAGTGTTGGTGACACTGCATGTCAAACATATTTTTATATCATCGTCATATATGTATATGTCTGTAATTATTCTAAAAAAATGATAAACTGTTGCACTGTTTGTTTGAGCAGATGTACAAAAGAATCAAAATTATCATTTTATGCGTAAGTATTATAAACACCGTCATTACTTAAAGACTTATTTAATGTTTAAAGTAATACTTTTTGTTACAAATTTTCCCTTTTAGCTTTCCGAAAGATTCCTTCAGAAAAGCACGTTAGGTTGGAGCTTTACACCAGTGGCGTCCTTAGACTGTTTTTGAGGGGGCGTGCGTTCTCCCTATTTAGCATATCGCTCTCTCTGTTTTATAGTTATATTATTTTTATATATAAATATTTTCTTACATTTTCTACCGTAATACAGGCAAGTCTGTATGTAATGATATCAGATCTAAGACCACCGAATAGGTTTATACAGAAGCGACAGTAAGACACAGAAGCGAAATTTAGAGAGAGATGGGGAAGGTGCACAAATTTAAAGGGCCCATTGTTTAAAATCGGAAAGTTTCCTCACATCTGAGAGAGAGGTAGGGTATGAGCACAAATTTAAGGGTCTACACAATGCTTCAAGGGCATAGAACTGACTAGCGGAACATGAAAGGTACCGACATAGAGTGTCGCTTCTGTATGTAACTATTCTGTGCTAAGACTGTAATACTATTTCACTACGCACATCATGTTCAATGTGATATTTATATCTACATCTCAAAATTTTGATCTAAACATGTTTGTCTCTCGGTTTTCAATTTGGCGCTAAGGAAATAATGGTTTTAAAGTTTAACAAGTTTAAACTGCGAGTCCCCTCCAATCAATATCTTTTAAATAAGTTCATCAAAGTTGAAACTTTCGTTTTCCAATACTAGTGCGTAAAGTTTTCGTGTTCTAAATTGCTGGGATTATTTCCTGTGTACGTGCATGTTATTTCCTCGACGCCCGATTAAAATTTTGGACACCCTCGCTCTTTTCACTTATAACTTCATTATAACATGATGAAAAGAAAAATTACAATCAACGGTTCCACGTGACACATGTAAAGCAAATCTGTTTAATAGATTATATTTATATAAGCTACAAAATGTTTGCGAACGAAAATTAATTGCATTAAAAAAAGGTTTTCCCCGATCGTAAGAAAAGTGATATCGTTTTCATTCTGAAAAGTGCGTATTTCAGTATATTAAATTGTTGCAGGAAAACCAAAAATAACTAGAATTATATACAACTTAATCAATACATTCGGATTTAAAAATTAAAGATTTTAAGGGAGTAATAGAACACACTCAATATGAAAAACTATGACTTACAAAATTTTAATATCCTGTTAAATTAGTTTTGTTTATTCAGTTTTCACACTCAGAAACAATGTAAATTATATTAAAAAAACAGTTCTAAATCTTTGAGGTTATCAATTTGATATTTAAAGTGGGGAAGTGTTAGAAGTACCAGTTTTACAACAACAAAACTATCAAAAACAGTTTAATAATATCTTTTATTATTAAACCGTTTTCGATGTAACAATAGGGCAATTGTTAACGCGAAGTATAAAAAATCCTGTATGATATTGTGCAAGAAACCAAGGTAAATAAAACCTACTCAAATAATTTCATTAATTTATACCTACGTTTATAAAAATTAAAAATAAAGTGATTTAACAAATAAAATAAAGAAAATTTTAAATGTAAGTAGCAAGTAGGAAGAGATTTACCTCTGTAAAGGATTTAGTTGAATTAAGAATAAACGCAATAGCATTATTCTGTTTTCACCGGGTACTCATAAACAAAGTAATTTAATTATGTTGATACTTGCAATGCGCTTGGGATTCAAATAAAACAATGTTTTCTAGACTCTAGATGCCAATTACTGTAATTGACTACTTATTCTATATCTGCTTCTGCCATTTGCTTTGTTACCTTTTGCGTAGGTGCATTCCTTCAATCATTGCACGACTAATGGGTAAGTAATATTATTCCTTCTTTGATATATAATACTGTACCATTTTACTGATTCTATATTGGTGCAATTCTATCAAAGAAAATATCATAAAAGATGCCGATTCAGAAAAATGTATTTAAATAGGATTTTATAATTAAAATTGATATTTGCCTATTTTATAGAAATATTGTTTTATTAAAGAAATATTTGCTCAAAACTTAAAAATCTTACCTCTCGTCTTTTTTAACATCCTATACTAGATACAAAAATCTAAACAATCAGTCTTTTTTAACATCCTGTATTAGATACAAGAATCTAACCAATTTAAGTAACGTGGCTGACAGTTGATTGATTTTACAGAGACTGTTATCATCATAATCGTCATCATCATCTGTAGTACCACATTCGTAGATAGAACAGGATAAGGTAATTGTTTAATGACAAGATTTTTATTGTCATTTTAATGCTATAAGTAGTTGCGGCACAAATTTTGGTGGTGCTGCAACTTTAACTTTTAAATACACTGTAAATGCGTGTTTCGATAAAATATCAAAATTATCGTAAAAAGAAATATATTGTTTTGTTTTGTTATTTCTTGAGGTTGTATTTCTGAGATCATAATTGTGAATAATTCTAATAAAGTTCTAAAATATAAACTATGAAATATTTTAATTCTTTAATTGTAATATCCAAATAAGTAAAAATACGGAATAAAAATGATAAATATTATGAGTACGCTGCTACATTACTGATTTAGCAAAGGAGCTGCATGTTTTGCAGTGGTGAATTATGCTTCTCATTGCGAGTGTAAATGCTAGCGCGCGCATCGCTGTAAACTAACTTGCTATACGATATGACAATGCCCTTCTTAGGGTTGCTAGATGTATTTTGGTAACCTTTATACAATATAAGAGAACTATATACAATTGAACATGATAAATTAATTATTATAACAATTATAAATAAATTAATAAATATTTTTATATATTGAGATATCTTGGTCCGCCCCTGATATAGATTATAGGCCCTCAGCTTCTATAAGGGACATACAGCTTATACTGGATTCCGAACTATTTGAACCAGAGGCTGTAGACGCACTTTTATAATCAATGAAATTCAAGTAAATCATACCTTCATTATTTAAGCATCCTTTAGAAGAAATAAAATAATAATATTTTTATGGCAGCCAGTAAATAATTAGAAAACAATTCATATCTAAAGTTATTTGTTCTATTAAAAAAAAAACTTGAAGCAGCTTTAGTAAAAACGCTGAACATTTAGAATATCAATAGTTAAGAGCATCAAGTACTTAGTTTTTTCGATTTTCCGTCAGGAATTTTTTATCATTCCCAGAAATGCAATATCAAGTGCATAGGGAAATGCACAGTGTACATTAAAGCTGCATGTAAGACCATTTGAAGTGCCATTAACTTAAAATGCAGTCACGTGTATCAACTTGCAAAATGAAACATAAAATGCACACGTGGAAAGAATGCGGAGATAAAAATATTTCATTAGTGCCGGCCCGTTTTCAATTTTCCACTGCAGGTGATAAAAATTCATTTATAGAAATTTTTAAATTTGTCACATGACAATGCAACCGTGTGATACGATCAATTGAAAACAAAAACAATTATTTAATTTGTATCTATTTAAAATGCAATTGGTGTTTTCGATTATTGTTTTTAAGCACTTTGTAAACAAGAACATGTTATGAATATGTTTTTTAAAGTATTTAATTTAATAATTCGATAAATTGTATTTTAACATGCGGAATGTATGTCATATTTTATCTACTGACATAAAAGGACGTTATTTTAATAAACGAGTGACTGCAAATTATATTAAAACAAATAAAATATGTTTTGTTGCCTGTGAAACAAATTCAAAATATATTTTTTATGTTAACAGTAAGCTTGGTCAACATTTTTTAGGTTAGAAAGTTAAAAATTAATTTTAGGATTTAATAGACTACAATAATATACAAATTATTGTCAGGGTCGGCTCAAGACATATAGTGCCCTGGACCAAATTATATTCAGACCTCCAGTCACAGGGCGCTAAATCCGGTGAAAAAAGGGCCACGAAATGTCGCCTCTTACAGAGATCAGTTGGCCGAGAAACATCTTCAAACCAGCCATTAAATTTCGAGCTGTGTGGGCTGTGGTTCAATTCCATTGAAACCAGAGATAACGAACAGAATTCAAGATAAGGCGCTATTTCTTCATAAAAAAATAAAGACCAATTATTTCTTCGATATTCGTGAGGTCCGTTCTCGCTTATTTTTTTCAAAGACACACTTTCTGTTTCTTTGAAGTTGTCAACCTTCAACAGAACAGATTTTCGGTCGGCAACTAAACCCCAATGAGGTAGTTTTTAGAAAAGTAAGTTTCAACAACAAAAAAGCGTTGCTATCCTCACCCTTCTTTGACATACCCTCCCTTTACAATCACCAATTGAAATTAGGGAGTTTACTGTGCCCCACCCTGTATACAGGGTGTTAATACAAAGTTGTAACACCCGAAAACGGTAGTTAGAATTCATTGAAACAGACATTTTTCTTAGTTCAAATTTCTGATTTGGAGCCTCAGTTACTAGTTTTTGGTGTATTTCGAAAAATCGTCATTATTGTTAATTTCAAAGTGGTTTTCGAAATATTTCGTTTTGAAACTTTTAATCGTTTGCCATTTTGCTATTTGATAAAATAGAAAATGCTGAAAGTTTCTGTATTTTTTCAATAGTTCTTAAAATAACGGAGAAATGACAATTTTTCAAAAAACAAAAAAAAACATGAGAAAATCTATAAATTGAGGCTCAAAATCAAAAGTTGGATCTAAGAAAAGTTGTTTGTTTCAATGAGTTCTAACTGCCGTTTTCTGTTGTTAAACCTTAGTATTAACTCCTGTATATACAGGTGTAATCTGTAGATGTGCAGTGCACGTTAATCTACTTTTCTTGCGTCAGTCTAAGCAGTACAATTGTAATTTTATATGTGTAGGATAAACAATAAATTGTAAACGCTACTAATTTTATAAATTGTAATAAAGTGACATTCTTAATTTTACAAATTTCAATAATGTAACATTTAATTTTACAGCGAGTTCATAAATTATTTTAATTATTTTTCCTAATGATTGTTTTCTTACAATGTATGTCATAAAAACAAACTAATTTTGCTGATCGTTATTTTTATATAATAAGAACTCGTTTGCTACTGATTGTTTTTATATTTTATAAAAATGCGTACCTACTTAATATTTTTATATGAATTGTATTTTATACGTAAGAAACAAAAAACATGGAAAACACCATAATATCATGATATGGAGAACTTCTCCATTAAGTCATTTATATCCTGGTGATATGGCCGTGGAAAATGTCAGGGAAGGTCTTTCTAATTAAAACTGAAATACACATTTTATGCTATTTGTATTTGCTGAAATATATTCAAATTTATTCCGAAGTGGACTATAAATCATGAGTCATTACATTTTCTAGGTAGAACAGCTCTTTTAATATTAATTCTGACATTTGCATTCATTAAATATTTCCATCCTGTTTTTAAATAAAATTGCTGGCATATTTCAACCAGAAAACATAAATGTCAATCCTATCTGTAGACTACCGTACTAAATGCAAATGTTATTTTAACGGAATTAAGTGATAATATGTACATATTTTCCACATACCTACACTATATAACCTACATTTTTTTATTACCATTGTTCAAGAAATTCAACTGTTACTTAATATTCTGTTTTTAAAAGTTCAACATAACCATTGTTTTTAATAAAGTTCATGTTTTCGGAAAGGATGCTATAACGCATAGGAACTGTAAATAGTATATTACACAACAAGTGCAAAAAGAAAATATTTTCTGCAAGATACTGAAACCAGAATAGCGGAAAATAGAAAAAAAAAGGTTACGAGTATAATATTGTTGTGATTTGTTAAATAAAATGTAGGAGTACATATTTTTTTCACTACTAGCCTAGACATCCACTATTATTAACCTTTTTTCACATAAGAAATTGTTTTTCACTACTGCTTACTTGATAACCATGGACAACTAGGGCAATAATAAATTACAACCATAGCCGATAATGAAAACTGTCACTTTATAAAGAAACTCAAGTATCCAAATACAAATATTGTGTGAATCAATTAACTCAAGGAAAGTGTAAAGTAAGAATTCACAATTTAAATATGCCGTCTAAATTAAATAAGAAAATCAAATAAAACCAAATTAAAAATCAAAAGTGAGGTTGACAAACTGAAACGTTAAATATAAAAACAAAGACAGCCTACTTTATTTCTGTGAATGTTAATCCGCCCTATTCTGTAAGTCAGTGATCAATTTTTAACCAGTTGTTTAATTTTTTCTGCAATAAAAATAGATAACACTGGAGAAAATATCAAAACATCATTTCTATTGGTTTTTATTTGTCAAAAATTTTAACTACTGGTTCAAAATTAACCACTGAGTTACAGAATCGTCCCTAATTTTATGACAAAATTATAGTTACTGTCAATATAATTTTTTTAGTAGTATAGAGATTGAAATGCTAATAGTGAAAAAATAAAATATTTACCCTGGTTGAAAAGACTATTATTGACCAACGCCTAGCTTGGCGCTAGGTTAATTATGATAGTCTTCTCAACCTTGGTGTATAATATACTATTATTGTCCTTTATCTGCATGTGACTTAGTTATTAGCCGAACAATTTTTATTTATCAAAAACTGTTCTCCCATGTTAAATGACACTTTTCTGAGACACACTATACAGGTTTATCTTTCCGAAGAAAATAATAGACTTTGTTCTTAATAGAATAACCTTGAGTTGATATAAATTCCGCCATTCGCTCCTCCCGGATCCGTATAACTCCCACCGGAAAAGGAAACCAGGCGTAAGATGTCCCCAGCACGCACGTCGTAACACGCACGTTCCTTCAGCAACAGTTCCTTTCAGGGTTTCAGGCCTTAGCCGGTAAAGTGCTACAGGAAGAGCGGTATTAAAGTCCTGATGGAATGTTGATTACTAACATGAAATCTTCGAATTACTACAACTGCCACTCGTTTCAAATACAACTAGGAATAGGATCTAATTGGTTCTTACATTATCATAATACTTTCAAGTTATTGTGTTGTTCAACTTGATGAATACTTGTATTTTAAGTTTGACAAAATACATCAAGTATTGAAATCAAACGAAAACAATATTTTTTCTACAACTGTCCAAAATGTTAACATTGATATTATAATAACAATGCATAAATTAAGCGATTTTTTCTCAGTTAGATTACCATGATACCGTGCGCAAAGTATCTGAGAAAAGGTTATTTAACGGTTAATTACAATTCATGATTCAAATTAGTTGTAGAAAAATGTTTTTAGTGCGTTCGATTGACTTTTTTGACTCGGCGAGCCTCGTCAAAAAAGTGACGTCTCATGCACTAAAAGCATAAACTTTGCGCGCATTGAAAACAAGAATAACTACTTTCCAAAAACAAATTACATTATTATTTATTTTTTACACGATCGAGTATTAATAATATATTAAGTATTGAGGATGGTAAAAACATTTTGCATAACGAAGACAATTGTTTAAAACAAGACCTAAGCGAATATTGTAATTATTGTCTGAAAACAGAATTCCTTACTGTTCGCAATAATTATGCACGATTAGAACTGAATTTTCTTCAGCATCAATAAAAACGTATCTAAAATGAGATACACTAAAATTCATTGATGAAAACTGAAAATATGTTTTCATTGTATTTTTCAAACATTAATTGCACTTTTCAATTTTACAATGTTTTGTTATACCTGCTGGTGTTTTTGTGTACTAAATATTTGCATAAATAATTAGTTAAATATCATTATTTGTCAATAATTGCATTAATAGTAAAGAGCCTTTTAATTTTAATAGTAATGAATAAATGTACCTACTAAAGTACTAAATCATTTCTACGCATTTATATGAAATACGAATTTATTTACCGCTCAATGAACTAGTAAAAGCAACTTGTACAGTAAATAGAAAAAAAAATTATTGATGGTGCAAATAAATGTTGAATTTTCAAAGCAGCTGGTTATGTTTCACTGATCGGTAAGTAATTCTAATCGACCGGGGAACCGATAAGTAAATAGTAACTAAGCAACGATCAAAAATTAATGCACAAACACTAACTGTTGCGACAAACTGTGAAGTAAGTTTATCAAATATTTTTAATTTTAAGTTTGTTATTGCTTCGATCTTGTGAAAAAATTATAAGCATTGCATTACATTACATTCTATACTAGCTTCGAATTATTAAGTCACCGATTGAACCCATTCTTTTATTAGTAATGTTCCTAACAGTTAAAATTATAAAATATTTTATTTTGTAAATCTAAAATTTCTATACAAGACTGATACACTTTCTGCGCAGTTTTAAAAATTGAACGCATCCTTGTTCCAATTTCCTTGTTTCACGCGACATCTTAAAATACCTCGAAATAAAAAACAGCAGATTTCAGCATTAGGAGAATAATTTAACGCGAAATTAAAGACAACATCTATCGTGGATAATTATACCAGTCATCCAAGTCACGTCGTTTCGTCAGAATCTGGCACACGGCGTGTCACAAGTCATCTGTGTCTGTCAAGAAACCAGACAGCTTCGCTGCAAGAATAGATATTTATTATTTTGATCTCACGAAAGAGAATTTTCACGGATTAAGCAGTGTTTATTATCACATGTAGTCGTTTCGTGATAACATACTTGCGACATCAGCGAAAAGTCAATAAATTAATGAAGTTTATTTAATTTACATGAGACGTAGGACATAATTGTTTATATTTAGTTAACTGATTTGTTCTTGAGAAGAAGTTAGATGTTGCGGAGATATAAGTACTTACAATTAGATGGACCGTAGAGAAAACGAAGAAGCGGGATTTGAATTGTGAAATGGTTAGAAGGGTGAAAGTATCAAAGAAGGTACAAGATTTGGTGGAAGATGCAAAGCAGGTACAAAATTAAGCTGGTTTGGACATGTGAAGAAAAGTGATGAAAATTATTTTGAAAGAAAAGCAAAATGCAGGTGGTAAGAAAAGTAAAAGGAAAACCAAGGAAGAGATTGAAGGATCAGCAAAAATGTGTTTACATGTTTCTCATTCGTAAACCGTCATTAATACGAACTGTTTATTCACTAGGAAAAGTAACCTTTACAAGCTACTAACCTATAAACTTTATAGTATAAAGCTAACTTGTAATAATTTTACATTATTAAAAGTTGTGTTTTGTTATTGTTTTGAAACATCATTATTAACTCACATAATTTGATTATAATTTATTTTTATATACAAATGAATAACAATGCTGAGGAGAAATGGACCGATAGATTTTTATCCTTCAACCGGCAAACAGGAAAAAAATCATTCGCACATAGAAAAGTAGACAATCTAGTTGTTATTTCACGAGGAGGAAAGTGGGACTTTTTTAAACTCGAATATAGTATATTGTACAACTAGTGCAGAAATCACACAAGGTAGGAAAGAGGTGAATCTGCACTTTTTCTATCTTTCTGAACATTACAGTACAACAATAAATGCCATTTGACATAAAAAAACAGTATCGCGCAAAAACCTCAAAAAGAGTAATTTCACGCATGCGCAGTGTTGGCAGTTACTGTGAGAAATTATTTCTCATACATTAATTCACGAGTGTAGGAAATACGCAACTTTCAAGCTTTATATAGTGTGAGAAATGTGCCACTTTCCAAAGCGATCGTAGAAAAAATATTTTTTTGTAGTTTTTAGAATATAGTTTAAATTGTTTCTTTCTTCTTATTAGTAAGCCTAAATTATATGTAGTTATAAATAAATTTTTATCCAACACTGTGTAATTATAACGATATAAGTATGCTGTTTTTAGATAAATAAAGTAGGTCATAAGTCACTAGTGAGCTAAATATATTAGCTCACTGTTTTTTTGTTCGTATCATAGTAACTACGTTATAAAACCTTCTCTACACTATTTTGTTCCTAAATGTCATTTCGAAATTCCATCTGTCAAAAATCTTATATGTATTTTATATCAATGATTAAAATGTGTTGGATAAAATGTTGTATGGCACACGTGTTTAATTACCTAAGTCACTTGAAAAAATACCACACTCGGCCTGACGGCCTCGTGAGCTAAGCTAACACACTTGTACCATAAATAACTATAATATTATTCAATGTTATAGAGTAATAATAATTATTCCAAAATGAATCCATCTTGCCACCACTTAACCTAAAATTTACAGAATTGTGTTAGATTTGTAAACATGAAGTAACCAGAGTTGCCAACATCTATAGTAACAATTAGCTTCTAGTAGTTTAATATAATGTAAAACAATTAGTACAGTAAGTGTTTGCATTTGTTTGATTAATATTGAGATTATAAACCCTGCTCTGTCAAGTTTTTACAAGATTTCACACGACTGCCCTTATTTTAGTTGATTAAACATCGTCCCGTTCTTGCATCTTGCCAGTTATAAATGAGTAGTGAAGTTTTTACCGCTAGATGTCAGAATTAGAGAGATTTGCCATCTACAGATGTTAATTACCCTTTAGCGAAGTGAATATTGTTTGTTTTTCTGTGTCTGAGCCTTTATAGTGGAACTCATTACGCTAAGTGTATGATAATGCCGTCCTAACAATGTCTTGTAACTGGATTCTCAGTACATTTCCAAAGCATTTGCTATCTGCTCTGCATACCTAGCCGGATCCCGAGAGAGCTTCTGCTGGATACAATACTTCAAACAATGTGTTGTCATTGTACAGCCAAAGTCATTTCAGATCAATACCACTTTACTAGTGATATGGCTTCATCCTACTTCCATAATCCACAACTATTTACTTCACCGGATAGTTCTCTTACTTAATTATTCACTCCAAGCTAGATATATATTATGAGACATAGAAATGTTCCAAATAGTATACCTGCTTCATTATAAATGTAATATACTTGCTTGATCCATTATCTCATTTTTATTGGAAAGATAGTTTCGTCTTCAGACGTTATTAGACAACTGTTCACCTAAATCCTCTAATGGATATCAGAAATGTAATTATAAATGTGGAGTTATGTGAAGGTAGCAGATTATAAAGCACCAAGTGACGTTTATTGAAAAAACCTTTCCTTAACAAAGTATTTATGATACAATTATATATGTACAATTCGGTTTAACTATACCCAGTGACGTCGCCTGCCAATTTTATTTGAGTGGGCACAGGCCGAAACTATAAATTACTTTCAATTTAGAATTATCCGTCATGGATATTCTGAAGTAAAGGTCCAGGTTTGTCCAAGTTAATTTTTTTGCCAATTGACTTTCAATATTTTTTTTACGCCTCCGTCGTATTATCAATAGTTATACAACAAGAGGTTCGAAAATAATCGAATATACAGTTGAGGACAAGATGTGTTGCCTTGGAAACACAACGACACCGCAGGTGGAGTTGTGTTTTAAAGGTAACACATTGAGTCCGCAAACTGTATATTCAGATTATTTTCGAAGCTCGAGTTGTATATATAAGACTATACAACGAATAAATCAACTATATTAAACAAATTATTTACTTGTCAATGTCAATGTCAAAAACTGTAATTGTTTATATTCACGGATGATACGATTAAATATGATTCAACTGTTTCCGGAACACCATTAGTGGTGTTTCGCGAAAACACGACTTAGCAACATAAATAAGTGATGTTATACATCGTAACTAAGAAAACTTCAACTATCTGATTGGTCCATTTTCCGATGAGTTGTATAGTCACAAGTATTACAGAACTCAAAATCGTCCAGTAAATTTCTGTTTGCCGGCCTAGGCATTACTATTTTTGATTTGTTATTCATATATTACTTGTGTTGTACGATTATGATTACATTAATTGTTGAAAAATATCAATTCACATTCGTTTTATTTTTTAGGTTAGAAAATGTCATTAAATTTCTTGAGTAAAACAAGTGAATTATTTATATTTCCATGTGAATCGAAAATGTTACTGACATAAAACCTATAGTGCATAAAATTTTAAGTAGTAATAATATTTCTTTATTAAATGTGTGTATGTCATCATAAATATTATTGTAAAAGAATAAAATTGATAAAAATAAATACTAATCTAATTTTTTATTGTTGTATTAATTTACTATTTAATTTTTTAATATCCACATTTTATTAAACACCCACATTAAAGCGAATAAATATTTATTAAGCATCGTAAATATAAAAATATTTACAGCAAAGATACGACTAACAATGTTTAAAACTGAAAGATTCTGATCAGACATGCAACGTATTGTAGCCATAATTCTTTTTATTTAACACGTATGTATCCACTATTCCACTTTCCAGTGCGAGATCTACAGTTTATAAATTTGTTCTACGCATAATGGAATGCTACATTATGTTATGAAACGTGTATCATTACAGCTTTTATTCCAGAATAAAAAAGTACTTAGGTGGAAGTAGATTTCAGGGTATGATAAATGTAATGGAACGGTTAGTAGCATTTCAAGGACACTTGTTTCAAGCACCGAACAAGAGGTTTGAAGATGATAAAGGAATATAATTATCACTGTATCTTTGAAGTACTAATTATATCGTGCAGTTTTTTAATGATATTTTCATTGGTAAAAACCAAGAAATGTAATTCTGCTTTGAAAAACCATAACGAAATAATGGTTATTTATTTCAATTGTATAAATATAGATTATAAACTTTTAAAATGATTTTTTAAATTTTTAAGTGAAATAAAGGCATGAACTATAATTTATAGAAAATTAATAAATTACTGTCAAATGAAGAAAAAGTAAAAAAAGTAGGCTATCTTTTTTTATACTTAACGTTTTAGTTTATCAACCTCACTTTTGATTTTTAATTTAGTTTTATTTCATTTACTTATTTAATTTAGACGGCGTATTTAAATTGTGAATCCATACTTTACACTTTTCTTGAGTTAAATTATTTAAACAACATTTGGATTTGGAGACTTGAGTTTCTTTAAAAAGTGACAGTTTTCATTATCGACCATGGTTAATAATAATTTATTATTGATCTAGATGACCATGGTTACCAAGGAAGCATTAGTGAATAGTATTTTTATACCCTAAGGTTGACAAGACATAATGCGTTTTTAAACGTGGTACAAATATTATATTTTTCAATACTAGCATTTAAATCTCCATCCTATTAAAAACAATTATATTTATAATAACAATAGATTTTGACATAAATATTTACTTGTTTCTTAATACTCACAAAAATTAAGTAGGCTATCTTTGTTTTTATATTTGACGTTTCAGTTTGTCAACCTCACTTTAATTTTTAATTTGCTTTAATTTGCTTTACTTATTTAATATATAATAATATACGGCACAATTAAATTGTGAGTCCATACACTTTTTCTTGAGTTATATAATTCAAACAATATTTGGATTTGGAGACTTGAGTTTCTTTAAAAAGCGGCAGTTTTATTATTGATTTAGATGCCAGTGATTACCAAGTTTGCGATAGTGAAAAACAATTTCTCATGTCAAATAAAGGTTAATAATATACTAGATGTCTAGGCTAGTAGTGAAAACATTTTTCTTTGGATTTTAATACCCATAAGTTATGAATAATTCGACAACAAAGTTGAATTTCCCAAGTTCAGGTTAACATTGTCCGATCTCTATTACCCTCATCGATTTTGCCTTGAATGCCTCAGGCTTTCAGGGGCGTCTCTACAGGGGCAAGGGGCCTACCGTGCCGTCTGCCACTATGTCTTATTGTTGATATCCACATATGATAGCGGAGGGTGGAATAGATTTAAATAATGGAGTAACGACGGGTCACGCGACCAAATAAATAAAGTAATAACACTTCAAACTTTACGGATTAACTTGCATAAAATTAGTTTGATTGTCTGTGGGGGAATATTTTAATGTTTTATGAAAGTCATGGGGGTTACGGGTGTTTTACGGAGTTTTCAGATAGCTGATAACATGTGTTGCCATAAAAAGTAATTATGGCCTGACGGAGGAAGTTTACATATGACGTTTTTATTTTAGGGTGTGTTTAAAATAGTTTATTTGTTAAGCGGAATTAGGTTAATGTACTTCAAGCATGAAGTTTGTAACGAGAAACAAATAAATTTAATAATTGTTGTGTTCAGTTTAAACTTAAAGTATTTTTTCACGCCACCGTTGACGTAAGCAGAACTTACTGCCATGGAAACGTCGTAAGAGAATGATTTATTATCAACGAAGTGTTATAGAATATATACCTACTTGGGACGCCGAACAGATGCACAAGACACTCCTCTCATTAATAAGCGCTACTTTTTTTTACGAATACTTTAACATTAGGTATTTGAAGTTCATTGTTACCAGTAATGCGAAAAATACAATAAGCGACTCGGAATATTAGAACGAACTACAACTTTTCTTGTTCTGAGGCTCCACAGGCTCTGCCTCAGTTCATACCTCCTCGAAAGTTATAATGTACTTACATTCCTTGTTGCTTAAATAACTATATTTTTACAATCTTTGGTAAATAATTTTTACATCTAAAAAATTACTCTACCCTGACTTCATATTCAATAATTATTTTTAATACTAGTCTGATATTTATTCATTTATTAACCTATTAACAAGAGAAACATTGTATTTCGTAATGCATCTTTTCAGCTATAATACCCCTAGGACATAAGTACGAAATAATTTTATGATATTTGCAGAAAGTACATTGCTTGATAATCTACAAGCAATGTGCTTGAAGAAATTGTGATAAAATTATGTTATTTATCAATGATTGAGCGATATTCGGTGAGATTTTTTTGCAATTATTTTTATTTCCATTAATATGAAATTTAGATAGTAAAAGAGTAAAAAAATTAATGCTTGACAGATGCTAACAATTGTTTTTAGTAGCTACCTCTTGAGTAAGTGCATTTTGTTTTGATTAGCTACTTTTAGAATGGATCTTTATATATTATTATATTGTATATACAGTTCAATCACATTATTAGAAGACGTACAAAAAATAACGATATTGATACTAGTATAACATTAAATTCAAATAATTGTCACATTATGAATTCCTCTTTATTTATTTTCCCATTGAGTCTTCTTTTGTCGTGATTATATTTGACGTTAGTGAAGGATACATGAAGTGCCCATTTATTATTGAGTAGTTATTACACGAATACCATTCAACTGATCGAAATAAAAATATTCCGATATGAAATAATCTTTATTATGCTGCATTAACTGCTTTGTGTTGGGTTTCATTGATGGGAGTTTAATATCTATGCAGGTTTATTTATTACAATCATTTGGTAAGTAAAGTTCTGTATGAAAGTGATATTTCAAGGGATATTCAAGTTTGAACAGGTGTGTGAAAAAGTATGCCGCTGGGGAAAGTTATTGAACTGGAAGCTAAATAAATATGTTGACATGTATATCGAGTTTCTTTCTTTCCATTATATGGGACAACCAACAATATCATCTATTTCAGGTTTAAAAATAGAGAAATATTAGTAAGCAGACACAATAATAAGTTGAAGTATCTTTCGCTGTACATTCGTCGCCAACAAAATTCATACTTTTGTTATTTAAGATGTAAGGAATGTAAGTACGTCTTTACTTCCGAGGAAGTTGTATAGGCCGAAGAGTACGATAATGTGCTAGTATCTTTCGAAAATGATAAGCTGTCTTTATTTCCCGCAGTTGATCCTCACGTCAACAATTTCTGTTGCAAGAATTATTAATTTTTTATCTGACATCTTTGTCGTATACGATACATGAGATTTTTATTCGCTATATCATTATCATACGTGTTCATCCATTATTATATTTGTATATAATACTGTCAGTTTTGATATTTATTTACTTCGCAAATTACACTATTTCACCTACAAGATGATGTCACAAATCCACCGTCCCTCAATGATTTGAATCACATGGTTACTATTGATGACGTGAGGATCAACTGTAGTAAATAAAGTGTATGACACTTCGTATTACTTATTATATTTTTCAGGATACTAAAAATATTCGCTTATATTATTATAAACAAAGGTTACAAATCTTTTAAATATATCTTAGCTATGGATAAAATACATAGTTACAATATGAATAACTTCCATAGCTACATAAGTCCTAAGTGACTAATAATATTTATGATTTTGTTACTATTATCAATGGAGTGTTATAGAAAAATCCTAGTAGTACGAAATTTTGAAAATCATATCTTTTTATTTTTATTTTTGGTTATCTAAAAACGGACAATGTTATCTATAAAAATTGCAAATAAATAAACCTGAACTGTTAAGTGACCCATATTTTAACAGTTAACGCTATTTGAATTTAATTTCTGCCGTACAATAAAAATATCTCTTCGAATGTTATACTGCTCTTACATTCTTCTAGATTATATAACTACAACTTTTTGAGTAAAACTTACATTTTATTAATTAACATTTCATAAATAATTATTGTTAAATATCGCACGATCGCACTCTTGGAAAATAAATTTGTGGGAAATGTGGTACCGTACTGTTTCTTTTAACAAAAAATTATAAATATCTGTCAACCTTATAAGATAATTCTCAAATTTCAGCAATTTTCATTGATTCTTATTTATCATTATATACCATTACATATATGATACATCTTGATTAATTATTAACTTCATAACCGTATGCCATATAACGTGCATTTATTCAAATTAACATTTTTACATTTAATTTTTAGAGGAAACCCCTTCCTTATTCGAATTATTCAAAACAAACTTATAATAAACATATATGATATACGTAACCAATTTGTAAAACTCAGCAACTAAATTTTATATTCGATCGAAACAGCAACGCATCCATTCCAGCTACGAGTGGGGGTCGATCTCCGATCGTGGCGATTCGAGCGGTGTTGAGGGTGCACCAGCTGGCTAGATCGATAGGCATAACCAGGGTGATATATGCGGGACATCCACGCTGGATTTTTTATTTGACGGCGCTGGCTTTTCGTGACTCAAATCAACACCACACGTGCTTGTAAATAACACGCTGATGATTTTTGAAAAAAGTGGCATGTAGATATATTAGTGTCGAAATTCGCTGGGGGAGGAAAAACAGCGGTTAGGAACTTTGACATGATAGGGCACGTCAAATAAAATAAATATTAGAGGGATAGTTTGTTTCAATGTTGACATAGACTGCACTTCACTGATTCGTGTATATTTTCTACTATTCACGGTATAATTAATATTACAATTATAGTACAGAATCATTCCAACCCGTTTTTTTAGATCTTCATTTGAATTTTTAGTATCCCATTTTTTTAGCAAGATGTTTAAATATTTTGATAATAATTTGATCCAATAGCAAAAACAATTAAACAATAGTTTTTAACGAATGTTAGTTATAGTGAAATTTTTCATATAAATTATTACAATAAATAAATTGATTAATAATTATTAGTCATAAGTTATAATCTGTAAAAATATCTACCTATATGAATATAGAATACCAAACATTGTGCTGTCATACGGTCAATCAGTTTCAAAGAGTGGCACTTCATACGTCAAAATTAGAAAAAAAAATATTCAGCCGACCTATTGTTTTTATAGCTGTATCATTTTATGAATCGTTTAACTCTTTTTTTTTACAAAATAATATACTTTCTGAAAGGGACTATTATATCTTCATTGAATGTTCGGTATGTAAGAAATTAATATAATTAATTAAAAAGGAAAAACTATTTCACTACGACCATTAAGATATTTGCTTGTTGTATGTTTGTTATTGCTACGGATGCATAGTATATTATACACTCATGTTCATTTCCCAAAGTAAGCATAGACAACTTTAAGATTTCATTCATATCTCACAGTTCTGCCAAAAATCATATTGTTTAATTTTTATTTTGTAGCTAGTTGCTAGGATGTAGTGAAATGAATGTGTTTATTATTAAAATATAAATGAATTAGGAAATAATATAGTGGTCGTAGAAAAAGTATAGCGTATAACTCGCTTAGAATGTCCATTTCATATTCGTATGATTTGCAGCATTCGTCTTTGGCTACAAGCTATCATACTTGTATGACATGAGTACCATTTCATGCTTGTTGTACAATATACTATCAATCAAGATAAAAATTGGCAATAATTTGTCAATTAATTTGTACTTCTTATTGAATTACCGAACGAAACAACAAATTGAAACAAATGACTTTCGCGATAACAAACAACATTTAATTAATCAAAAAGAAATAAAGCTAATCAAGATACCCTTTTATAAAAACAGCACCAATTCAATCAAATAATACCAAACATATAGGCGTCATAGTGCGAACTAATCAACTTAGACAATATTGAAAGGCAATAAGTCAGGCAGTGGCGTCCCGTCAGGGGAGACGTCACGCTCGACCTCTGCAACCCTCCAGACAGGGCGGTCCGTCTCTAGGGGGTCGATGAGATGTTTACAGGGGCGGTGATACTAATAAACTAATCAGGTAAATGTCGCCACGACAATCTGCTGATATGATGTGAGATTACTCAATTGAGGTTAGTTTCATTAAATAATAATAAAAAGGACAATAAAATGAAATTGAAACAAATAATAAAAACCATGTCGTGGGTAGCCACAAACAACTTCGAATATCATAAATATAATACATACTATTACTCTTACAATTTCAGATTACTGATTACCAATGGTAATAATACCTTACCATTACATTGACTAACATAATGTAAATGAGTAAATAATGTTGAGACGAGCATATTATCTATTTCTACACAATTTAATGTGAATATTAATTTGTGACTTGCCAGCCAACAAAAGACCTACACCCTACAGATTTTAGTTGTTTCTAAACTACTCGAACATGGCGATATTACCTAGATATAAATTGGAGACGTTAGGATTTACAAATCTTACATTCCGTAATTCGAGTCAAAGTGCTCTAACCAAACAAACTACCTCTGCAGATTACTTGTTTGTAATATTTAAATTAACCTTTGGTTTCTATAAAACATATATATTGGTTTTGATTACGTTTTTAAGAGGACAAGGTTTCTAATATACAAAAGTCTTCAAAATTCTTGTGGACCAAACTATCACATTCTATTTGTTCCAATTGTCATTTTTATTAGATTGGAAAAAGGTAAAACAAGATAATTTTCATATTTCTTCATATGGATCCTTAGATTTAAAACTTCGGATTTGGCGTCATATTAATATATTCTTCAATTCATTTTTTCCAAGCTTTTATATAATTATTGTATTTTCTTTTCTCGTTCCTCGTTCCTATTATTCTACCTATCTATATCTTATTTGGTTTACATCATTTCTATCTTGTTTTACATATCTTTCATCTTGTTTTTACTATTACAGAACCTCGACAGTGGCTTTTGGATACAGCGGACTAGGTAAATGTCCAGTCAAATTTGAAAAATTTCATAAACGCAACACTGAACTTTGTAATCAAGAAGTTTATACACAAATCCGCCGACTTGTTTTGCACACGAACATTGTACTCTACGTAGTTTAAACGCATTCCGCTTACCACTTTTTAGTTCGCTATATCGAAGTTCTGTACAATCACCTTCTTCTAGTCTATCCAGGTTCATTATTTTGATATGCACAAACTACATAAGTTTTATCATTAAGAGCCAGTTTTAGCACCTCTGGTTACAGTGCCGGTTACCTTAACCAACGGTTAATAGAATAATATCGCATCGAAATAGTAAATAACATATATTTTTGACAACTTACGTCAGATTTTCGATGCGATATTTTCTATTAACCGATTGTTAAGGTTACCGGCACTGTAACCAGAGGTGATAAAACTGGCTCTAAATCTACGTTTGTTAGTTTATCCAATTTAATATTCTCTGTTAACCTTTAAAAAAATTCAACTTTAGCGTTTTTACGTTATGCCCATCGTTCATTTACTTATACTCCTATTAACAGTACAATGGTAGGTACTGTAGACCCGTGTCTTAGTATTCACATATATTTCCCCGAATACTCATATAACGCGTCTAAAATATAAGGCGATCTCTAAGTTTTTATATTGTTATTGGAATTTTTTTCTTACTCAAGATTATCAATTTTATCAAGATTTTCCTCCACACATGTTATAATGCTCGACATCATACATTTCAAACATTTAATAATGCACAACTTTTATCATACACACTTTTCATGCGCGATAAAAGATATCTTACACACATTTTATCTTGCGCACATTTTATCATCCACACGATTTATCTTTAATTTATTTTATTTTCCACACATTTTAACTTCGCCAACGTTTCATCTTTAAAACATTGTAATTGTACCTTCCATTCATTTTATTGCCCATACAATTAACATATTTATAATTAGATCAAATATTCAGTATTAAATTTTTCTAAAGATAAAATCTGTAAATGACAAAATGTGTGGAACATAAAATGAGTGAAAAATAAAATGTATAGATGATAAAAAGATTTGGAAGATAAAATGTGTGCAAGATAACTTGTTTCGCGGATTAAAAGTGTGTACGATAAAAGGTGTGTAAGATTGAATGTATGCAAGGTACAGTGACGAGCAATATAACATGTGTGGAGGATAAAATGTATACGCCCCACATTATCTAGAAGGAAATAAAATTTAAATATCAAATTTTTTTATTCCAACGTCAATGTCCGAAATAATCTGCCGGTTATCCATTTCCTATAAATAGCCCCGTATTCATAAATTACTAACTGAATTGAAGCCGTGCATTATCCGCTGCCCTAAGCGGCAGCAGTAGCAAATGTCATGCAAGCACATTAACGTTGCTATGCGATAGTTGTCCGCTCGAGTGTTCATTCAATACCCGGGATTGTGGCAATAGATAGGGTTTCATTCGCATATGGAGACACTTGATATATGTAAAATAATACCCCATAAAGGGATTTTTATGTCGCACGCTGCGTAAGTGATACTTGGTTAAATTATGGGAAATGAAATTGAGTAATTAACTTTGAGCTTATAATGTCATCCACGATGTTGTAATATACGCACAATATACCCCTTGTGTTAACCGTTATGTTACACTTTCGGCAGCACATTTTGACAAATTCTTTTGAAATCTAGGGTGAGATTCTATAACTCAGGGAGTATATAACAACTGCACTTGTTGAAATATCAATTACAAACGTTAAATGTCAAATATTAACAGCGGAAATTCAAATTTGCAAAGAATTTAAGACATAAGTGCAGAGCTGTAGAGTATATTTTATGTATGTATGATTATATGTAAAAACGTATCAACCATAAATAACCATTACTGTTATAGAAAAGCAAGTATGGTTTGTAATTCATATTTGCAATTGATATCATAACAAGCCCAAATGATAGCAACCGAAGTTATAGAATTCCACCCCTTGACTGGTGAAAAACGGAAATAATATTTGAAACCTGTACCGACATAAAATAGGCACAAGAATTGAAATAATATCGTTATTAAAGTTTTATTATTTTTTTGCGCTTTGATACTTAATGTATATAATATTATACTCGTAAGTGAGTAAAATAAATCATTATCCATGAGTTTTAGAGTATTTAACAAGGTATATAAACTAATTTTTACTGGAGACATATAGAGGGTCGAAAGAGATGGTTTACGCCCGTGGACAAAATTTAAAGCCCGTGTTTTTATTCGTCCATATGCATAAATCTCTTTCGGCCTGAAGTTTGTACATTTTATGTACTACTGCTATCAAATGGAATGTAATTTTTAATTACAAGGTGACATGCCAAAGAGCTAGTTTAACAAAACCGAAATAGCTCTAAACCATAAAACCGGTTTAAATTTGTCAGTAAGCTATATTCGACGTATTTAAACCGGTTTAATGGCCGGTTATTCAATCGTCTGTCAAAATTCCTGTTAACTACCAAACAGATCAAATTTATCTGGCTGATAAACTCCGAGGTAATGAAAACGCCTTTTTCAATATGAATTTATTAGCCTGATAAGTTGGTAATAATTTTGACTTATATTTGCTATATTCTTATGTAAATAACTGTCATTTAAACAAATTTTGAATGTTGTATTAATTTTTACTAAAAAATATCACTGATTGCAGAATATTTTACATTCGTCCATATTCGAACCAACTTCGTAAATTTATCCTACTGGCTAAAAAAACAGTTAGGTTATTCTCCTGTAATCTAAGATTTTTGTTCTTGGTAACGCTAACAAGATATTAAAAAAACGAAAATCATGGTTAACATGAGGATTAATTTAACAGAGACTTATCAGACACTTATCAGGACATTGAAAAACCGGCCCTAAGAAGTACTCCTGTTTTGTGAATCTAGGTGAAAATGTTTAAAAGTAGAAGTAAAAACTTAGAAACAAAAAATTAACTTAAAATATTATTATTTATACAGAGAAAGCAAAAATAAAATACATTTTGTAGATTAAAAATTTGCAAAAATATAATTAAAAGTGAGTTTTTCTTAACCTTCTTGAGCTGTGCTTTTACATTTATATTACAGCCATTAACATAAAAATCTGTGAAAGTGCTTTTAAATACCAATTTTCTAAGTTTGAAGTTATAAATATTAAAAAGTATTTACCCATTAAATTTTCATGCTAAACAAACAATGCACATTGAAATTTCATTATCTGATCGCGCAATACGCTGCAACAGCTTCTGAAATAATAAGTAATTTTATACGCCTCTTCGCTGAAAAGATTTCCATGTTTTCGTCTAACCAAACATTCCACCAGCCGCGAAAAAACTTACGCAGACGCAAAATAAATTCTCTTCTTTAGCTTTTATTTAGTTGGTGAACTTTTATTTATTTTACTTGATATTCGCAACATGTTTTCTTAAGAAATTAGGCTACTTTATAGTGCATTTTGTAAGTATAGTTTAAACATAAGACGCTGAGAAAATAAACAAAGAGTTATTTAGTTTCTAAATAAAAATATCTTCGTATATTTTTCTAGTTTTTCTGGATGTATTTATTTCAGTATTCTGAAATGCCAGGAATGCTTAAATATTTAAGGCATGTAAAACTGCCACGTCCTGAAATCTTTATTTTTGAATTCACTACGAAACATGTGTAAAATGTTGGAGTTGCTATAATTCTCATTTAAAAACCAAAATAATTTACTGAACATGTAAACATTGCATCTGATGTGTTGGACATTATTTTAATGTATTTCAAACATACAATTCGATAAATAAAATCAAACATAACTTTGTCATACTTGTTTACTATATTTTGATATTGTTTTACATTTAGATGACAGGATAAACTATGTAGACATAAAAAAGTACATTATTTTTTAATATGTCTTGTTGTATGAATAAAATTTTCTATAACGTATTTTAAATTACAACGTAAACAAAATAATTATGCTAGAATAAATTGATGATAATATAGGTTAAATATATTCTGATCCATGAATATTTATTTTGTTTATAATAATGTTATTTATTATAACATCTAAAATAAATTTTAAATAAATTATAAATTGCGAGTTATATTTTGAACAATAACAAATATATTTCGTTTTTAGTGTAATACAAAAGTTTGTTAAAATATTTAGTATTTAAGTACATATTATTAAAGTTGTAAATATTATATTTCTTATTTTTAAGATGAATCTACATATGTTTGTATATTTATTAATGAATAATAATAATGAATCAATTTAATTGTGTTCTATTATTTCTTATATTTAGGCATATATTTTTACTCAGAAACTTGTATCAACTTTTTTTTTACTAATCGGTTTTGCCAAATTCTGCAATAATAAATTTGAAAAATATATACATTCAACAAAATTATAAATAGATAATAATCTATGTACAAATTACTTTGTAAAGAACAGTAATATACTAAGTATCTTTTGATAAAAACTTCCTATTATATGATCTTTTAAAATAAACAGCAACAGAAATAACAGAAATATTGTTTCTATAAATTTTAATATGGTAAATATTAACAAATAAAAAGAAAAAATAAATGTTGTTTTATAATAACTATTAACATACCTAGGATAGTATCATAACCGCCATAGATATCAATTGAATTCCAAGCTCAGAGAGCGAGGATTTTAAGACATCTAAGGCCTGGTATGATTCATAACATCCGTGGTTTGTTCAATAGTTTACCGGTTTCCGTTATTAATAAATAAGTAAATAAATAAATATTTTATAAAATTCTCCTGTGAGTAATGTTTTCGTGATCAAGTCTGTATGGGTTGGGTTGATATGACAGCTATATTATCTAATTGTCCCACCTTGTTTTGACAAAACTGTACGGAAATTTTATTACCATGCTGTGTTGTCAAAATTGCATAGGATATATTTATGGCTTAGTTACCTCCTTACTTTTGTCTATGTAAACAATGACTTAATATCCTGAAACCGGTCAATGTTATTTACATTTTTTAATACATTTAATTACAGAAAAATTTATTTATTTTGTATTCTCTTCATTAATACACATATTTCTGTATTTTATTGTTATCAATGTTTGTCAATAAAAAAACACAAAATGAATTGTAAATTTGTATGATTTGTAAATTAATGTTATTACTACAATTTTACCGACAATATTTAGTTTCAATTTATAAATTGTTTTGTTGTGGCAATTGAAAAACAATATACATTTATTTGTATTTCAATTGTTATAATTTTAGTACATAACCTTCATCCCTAACTAACAGGTTTTATTATATATCAAAAATATTGTAATACTGTATTAATAATAAATATTATAGGGATAAAATATATCTATTTATTATATAAAATTATTCATATGTGTTGGAGTATTGTTTGTACATTTCATTTATTTAAATATGTATATTGTTGATGCATCAATTGTTATAAATTTAATACATAACCTATATGCACCAAATTGACAGATTACAGAATCAAAGAACATGCATTTATAGCATATTAAAAATAATAATTATTACTTTTAAAATAAAGATTGTCTGATTATGAATAAAATATAAATATATTTATCAAACTTGTTATTTAAATAATATATATTTCGAGTAAAGCAGAAACATTTTATTTATGCTCTTTGCGATTAATAAAACGTAGAAAAACAAAAGAACTTACAATGTGTCCGCGTAACCTGGCAACGTGGAATCAACACTGAATTTACACTAACCTCACTCGTACGCGCGCGTTTACTCCGGTCGACGAATAGCTAACCGCGAGACGCAGCTTTGAACTGACGACAAATTGCGACGTCGCTACGTAAACACCGACGCTGGCGTCGGCCCGAACGCGCTCGGGCCGAGTCGGTTCCGGTCGGCGTGTTAAGGGAATTCATTCGGGGCTGTAAAACTCGAATGCATAAATCTCGCTACAAATCTAACAGCAAATCCAATTCCTTCGGGTTTGGGTATTTTTAGAGTAGTTATTGGGAAGGTGTAATGAAGCGACAAGATACATAAATTGGTAACTTAAGATGATAGCTAAGTTCGATAGATAACTTACTTATAACAGGGATATCTTAACATCGCTCATAACACGAAATTAGTATACTCTGTTTTGAAACTATAGACAGTAACTAGAAATTCTAGTGAGAAAATCAAAGCCTGTAATTGGCTGCTGCGCCATTTCATGAAGCCGCATTTAACCAGCAAAAATTTCAAGTTAACCTTCTCAAACGTAATTGAAACGTCAAACTCTCAGTACTTGTCAAATCAAATTGAATTTGCACATGTTTTTCGTTTCATTTCTCTTTTTGTGATATTTCACTATTGAAAAACTAGTTGTTTTCAAAACTACTAGTATTTCACTAACGCTGTGGTGTAAATGTGACTTCGTGTAGTGCTGTCTATAGTTTAAAAACGGAGTATAGTTATAGTTAAGTTAATTATTATTATAATAGTAGCATCAAATTTTGATTTTTAGTTTACATATATGATACTAGACAAAATAATAAAATACTATTATTGTTTTTATCCACAACTGTCAAGTAATATATACCTAGCATTCAATCGTTTTTAACAATTAATGACCTTCGTTACTGTTGCTAATTGAATAATATTGATTGTTCGATGAAATAATATTATTCAATACCTAGTTAAGTAAGTTTTTCTACATAAAAAGCCAAAGTAACTCCAATTGTAGCTAAACAACACTAGAAATAATTGTCTTGCGTTAAGTATGCTGTGAAACAATGACGCAAGCTATTGTTATAATAAATATATAGTTTTCCTATTATAGTTGTGGATAAAGTATAGTATTCTATTCGCATGTAATGATTATTACACATTCGAATGATTTACAACACTCGCTTTCGCTCGTTTTGGCAAACTTCATTCTCATAAGTAATATCACACATTACATGCTCATTGAATAATATACTATTATATCGATTCATTATTCTTAGTTTGCGAGAAACAGGGTTGCATTGATTTAACCCATGATTTTTTAAATTTTAAACACTTGTTCTGCAATTGTCATTTAACATCCCAGGTTTACGAAAATTGTGGGAAAGCGTGTAGATAATGTTACCATGTGACAGTACCCACATTTAAGAACTACTAAGTCTATTTAATTACGTCGGTTAAATGATTTTACTGACATATTATTTTGAATTTATAACGCAGAAAATTTTTGCTATAATGTGTGATTTTTTGTTTAATTTATTTTGAAATGTGTTATAGTCAGGGCATATAACCGGTTAAAAAACCGGATAATAAAAACCGGTAACCGATATTTTTAACGAAAATTGCGAACTTTAACCGTAATTTTAACCGATATTTTTTAGGCCGAAAATACCGGTAACCGTTAACCAAAAAAAAATAAACCGGTTTTAGCGAACATTAACCTTTATTTTAATATCATTTAGCGAGAAAAAAATTTAATATATTTTTTTATATCTGTGTTTTCTATTTGTATTTGAACATGAGTCATCACAGTTTTTACAATTAACATTTTATATTTTATACGGCCTTTGTCAACACAGGCAAGTTTAAAATTGAAAAGTGACCTGCGTTTTTCTGAATAAATTACGGATATTTTTGTGAATATTTATTAATTAAATTGTTTTTTTTAATTTGTTATATTTTCTCAGATAGTAATTTTTTTATTATTTTTTTAAATTATTTATTCTATAATTTTTTTTAATCAAATATTTATAATTACTTTTTTTTTAATTAATGTTAATAATTTTTTAAATTGATATATTAACCGGTTTAAACCGGTTTCCAATTTTTAAAAACCGGTTTTCGAACTAAAACCTTTATTATTATAACGTTCTCTATAAGGGTTAACCGTTAACCAGTATTTATTTCGGTTACATTCCCTGTTTGTAACTACCTTTTAGTAATTCCTAATTACAGTTGAATATAAAAAGTTACAATTTTTAGGTTTTTACTGTAAAATTTTTCATATACAGCTGAAATATTCCAAAAATACCCATGTATGAGTCCAAAATTTTGGTTTTTGATTGTTGACACCCTTTAAACCCAATTTTAGGTCAGGTTTGGGTTCCTTTTTACTCATTTTAAGGTGTGACAAATTTCCAAATGTACTATACAATATGTTTAGACACTTTTCAACTCATTTTTGGGTATAAAATGCAACACATAATTGTGTTAAACTTATTTTTTTAATTATGAACACCTAAATCATTGTTAAGCACTTTAAACCCATTCCAGGGTGTGAAATAACCCAAATAAACCCATTTTTAGGTAAAATTTATTGATTTTTTTGAAAAAACCAAATTGATAGTCGCCGATGCGCTGATTTCAAATTTTCAAACCGAATTTAATTATCTCTTCCCATTCCTGAGATATTTGGCCTCAAAGTTGCACCTCAAAAAAGTGTGTTTTTTGAACATATCTCTAAAATGGGTAGAGATACAGTATCAACGATTACACCAGTCGATTCTACGCGCAAAGTTACATAAAGAAATGTTTTCTCCGCATATACGATCTTTGGAACGATTTGATGAAAAATGAGAAAAACGAAAAAAACCTGTATTTCAATTTTTCGCTTGGAAACTTTTTGTCACCAAAATTTTTTATATTCTGGACTTAAGTAAATACAGATGCGCTGATTCCAAATTTTCAAACCGATTTCAATTATCTTTTACCGTTCTCGAGATATTTGTGTTTAAAGTTAGACCTGAAAAAATCAGTTTTTCAGGAATAATTCTGAAATGGGTTCAGATACGACTTTGGCGACCTCACCAATCGATTCTACGGGCAAAAATACATTTTTGTACCAATTTTCAGATTTTTATTCCAATGGATACAAATTTTATAGAGGAAAAACGAAAATCGTCAAAAATCGAAAAAAATCGCAAGAGGTTCATCAGGCGATTTTTCGATTTTCGCGATTTTCGTTTTTTCGCTATAAAAATTGTATCCTTTGGAATATTAATCTGAAAATTGGTACACTTATGTAATTTTGCCCGTAGAATCGATTGGTGAAGTCGTCGAGATCGTATCTTGACCCATTTCAGGGATATTCCTGAAAAACGATTTTTTTCAGTTCCAACTTTGAACCCAAATATCTCGAGAACGGTAAGAGATAATTGAAATCGGTTTTGAAATTTGAAATCAGCGCATCTGTATTTACTTAAGTCTGAAAAATGAAAAGATTTGGAGCCAAAAAGTTCTCCAGCGAAAAACTGAAATTCCGGTTTTTTTCTTTTTTCTCATTTTACACCAAATCGTTCCAAAGAACATATATGCGAAGAAAACATTTCTTTATGTAACTTTGTGCGTAGAATCGACTGGTATAATCGTTGAGACTGTATCTCTACCTATTTTAGAGATATAGTCAAAAAACATACTTTTTTGAGGTGCAACTTTGAAGCCTAATATCTCAGGAATGGGAAGAGATAATTAAATTCGGTTTGAAAATTTAGAATCAGTTCATCGGCGACTATCAATTTGGACTATTTTAAAAAACCAAAATTTTTGACCGAAAAATGGGTCATTTTGGATTTTTTCGGCTGTAAAATCAAAATTTTAAGGTGCAAATCTAAATATTGTTAGTTTTCATGATTAACTATGATTGTAAATTACTTGGAGATGAGAAAAGATATTAATTTTTATTTGGATATGGTTTGGAATATATTTGCGAATATAGATAACAATTATCAAAACAAAATTTCCAAATATAAGTACTTCCGGTCATCATTTCCGTTGTAGGCCAAGGTTCGTGGTCCAATTAACAACTATCAATTGTTTTACAGACATCCTTTTGTTTAGATAAAATTCATTTGTCCTAATTATTTGTTTATTAACTGTTTCTTATATTATTATTTCCACCTTCTGTATACAGGCTGGCTCAATGAAAATTATCAGCGCAATTTTTGGCCACTTAACATCAATTTTGCAAAAAACGCTCGAACACGTCATTTTTAGTATAAAGGGGGAACACCTGAATGGATTAGTTCCAATGGCATAACTTCAACCCTAAAATGGGGGTGGACTGCACCTCAAAAATTTTAAATGGAAAAGAGTGTCAAAAATGACACAGTTCGAAAGGCCTTTCAATTCTCTTCTCAACAGTTTTTTTATTTTTCAAATCCGATCATTAGTTCCAGAGAAATATCGTTTAAAACAAATTTTATCAGGTGTTTAAAATTGCAATCAAGTAGGCTTAAACAAATGACAAAATCGAATATCAGTATTTTTCCCGTAGCGTAGAGGGCCGAAATAATAGGATAATATACATTTATAGTCTCGTAAATAATACAGTCACAGATGTAAAAGGAATAATAAAAGTTAATATATAAGACACAAACTAATAGCACTTTAAAAGTACACAACTTAAGTGTACTATTACTCAAGATCACGCCCGTTGTATTCTTCAAAATGTTCCATGTCGATTATCTTTTGTTTTCTGCTAAAATATTTTAGAAGTAACTCGTGTTTGGTATCAAATGAAAGGATTATTTGATGAGGGCTGACGTGTAGAAATGACAAAAAAATTCCTTGTCGAATGTCTTTTGTTTTCAGCTAAAATATTTCAAAAGTAAGTCGTGCTTGGTATCAAATGTAAGTACTCGACTATGTTTGGCGTGCAAAAATGTCAAAAATCATGTCAACAGGCTTTTGTTTCTGGAGAAAAGTTGTCAGAAGTACGTCGTATTTGGTATTAAATGTAAATAAAAAATGACAAATAATTACCATGTCAATCAGCTTTTGTTTTTGGCAAAAAGTTGTCAGAAGTATGCAGGGCATGTAACCGGTTAAAAAAACCGGTTAATAAAAACAAGTAACCGATATTTTGAACAAAAATTGCGAACTTTAACCGTAATTTTAACCGATATTTTTCAGGTCGAAAATACCGGTAACCGTTAACCAAAAAAAATAAACCGGTTTTAGCGAACATTAACTTTTATTTTAATATCATTTAGCGAGGAAAAATTTTAATATATTTTTTTTATATCTGTGTTTTCTATTTGTATTTGAACATGAGTCATCACAGTTTTTACAATTAACATTTTATATTTTATACGGCCTTTGTCAACACAGGCAAATTTAAAATTTAAAAGTGACCTGCGTTTTTCTGAATATATTACGGGAATTTTTGTAAATATTCATTAATTAAATTGCTTTTTTTAATTGTGATATTTTTCTCAGATGATATTTAAAAAAAAAAAAATTTAATTAATTATTCTTTATTTTTTTAATCAATTTTTTATAATTAATTTGTTTTAATTAATTTTAATTATTTTTTTAACCGATATATTAACCGGTTTAAACCGGTTTCCAATTTTCAAAAACCGGTTTTCGAACTAAAACCGTTATTATTATAACGTTCTCTATAAGGGTTAACCGTTAACCAGTATTTTTTTCGGTTACATGCCCTGGTTATAGTTTATACTCCGGGCTTAACGTCATCGAAGGTATCCCAAAAACTTTGATGCTTGACAAGACTTATATTATAATTTCTAAAAACAATTTTTTACAACAATTTTTCACTTATATATATAATCAAATATGTCATATTTTTTATATTTTTACATTATATAAATACCTGTATTAATAAAAATTAATGTATTTTCAGCATCGCGCCTGAAGATGGTCACAGACCGAAATCGATCGCCGATATGAATATTTATAAAATTATACTATTTCATTAAACACTGTTTTTTCAATTCTGCATTACCCACACTCCACAATACCATATTATCAACTATGCAGAATCCACTGGAAATTTTCATCAATAACATAAAATACCTAAATTTTAAAATTTCTCTGAGGAACTTTTTTTCTCCGTAACTTTTCATATTCTAGAATTCCGTAAATATCGATAAGCTGATTCCAAATTTTCTAACCGAATTGAATTATCTCTTACCGTTCTCGAGATATTCGTGTTCAAAGTTGAATTTTGCAAATACCTAAAAAAACAGGTTTTTTAGGTATACCCCGTTAAGGGTTAGGTTTATGTCTTCGGTGACCTTACCAATCGATTCCACAGGCAAAATTACATAAGTATACCAATTTTTAGATTTTTATTAGAAAGGATTTAATTTGTAGAAAGAAAGAACGAAATCGGCGATAATCGAAAAAGTGGCAAGGGGTATACCTTAGATTTTCTTCGATTTTTAGCCATTGTCAGTTTTTTCCTTCTAGAACTTCTATATGTTGAAATAAAAAACTGAAAATGATTGTACTTATGTAATTTTGCCCGTAGAATCGAATGGTGAGTCGTAAACCTAACCATTTAAGAGATATACCCAAAAAACCTAATTTTTTAGGTATAACTTTGAATTAAAATATTTCGAGAACGGGAAGAGATAATTGAATTCTGTTTGACAATTTAGAATCAGCGCATTGATATCTACTTAAGTCCAGAAAATAAAAAAAATTGAGACAAAAAGTTTTGAACCGAAAAATTGAAATTTAGGATTTTCCTTTTATCTCATTTGTCACCTAATCGTTCCAAAGAATGTATATGCGAAGAAAACATTTCTTTATGTAACTTTTCTCATAGAATCGACTGGTATATTTGGAATATACTCGAAACACAGACTTTTTTTAAATATTAGCTTTTTAAGGAATTTTTCGAGTGGTTTTTTTGGGTAAGTGGGTTTTTTTAAAAAGACCCGGGCGAATTTTTTTGGGTAGGGGAAAATAGCAACAACCTTGCTCAGTTGGTTTCAATACGATTTTTGTTGAAAACTAAAAAAATATTTGTCTACGAATGTTGCAGGAAAATGTCTTGAAGACATGAAAATGTATTTATGTTGCAAATGGCAGAAGTAAAAAATCTTTTTGGTGGAGTATTACATTCATATAAATTCCAACAATATTTTTTCTTTTCATTTGGAATGAGCGTGGCAGAAAGTGTCCCCATGCCGTTATCTGGCTCATCACGTGATGTATTTCCTGCGTGGCGCCACTGTCGCGAGGGCTTAAAGACCTACAATCACTCATCTTTATGTAGCGGCGGTGATAACGCTGCATTCAAATGTTAAAGAGCTAAATCATCGCAGATTCACTCGCGACACTACTTATTGTTTCTCTAATAGCCACTTGATCACCTTTATTGTACCCGCCAGAGGTTAATTGACACTGCTTTTGTTTCGCTCTGATCAACGTAATTAATTATGAAATTATATGGAAATTTTGTGAGGTTCCTACTTAATTGTAGGATTTTACAACGTTCTGAATTTTATGCAAATGAACGCGGGTTTACGAATCTAAATTTGAAAATTATACAGGTATTATTTTAGTTGGAAGAGTCGTCATTGAATGACAATGCTACGAAAATTGTAATAACTTGGTTTTGCATTTCAAGGAACCAAATAATACTCCAAATGAACACTTTATTTAAATGATTTTAAGTAAAATGTTGGGATAGACATAATGGAGGCTACAAGCCTTGTTTTCAAAACATTTAAATTAAAATAAAACTTCTTAGGATATTGTAATTTCAAAACAACACAATAACAGAGAAATTTCTTATTTTATTTTACTATTTAAATTTTCCAGTTATTAAATGCACTTTCATTGCTTGTCTATTAACATAAGAATATTCGTTTTTTTTTTTGATCTATTTATTTATATTGCACTCTAATTTCTATAATTCTCCTTCTGTTTATTGCCTTGTATTCTTGTTTTTGTATTTGTTTTACTTCTCTTTAATTGCTTTTCGTATTTATCCCACAATCTTCTCTAATATTTCTACTAAGAGCATTAGCAATGTAGAAGAAAAGTAATGAAATACAACAATTATATTTATTCTTGTCTTCTATTATTTTCAACTCCTCTTATTATCACAACAATAAAATAATTTTTGCCTTCTTAAAATGGCATAAGAAGTGCCGAAACTACAAGCCGAAAATGAGGATAATTGATTGAATTCTAGTAACTTTTTTTCCTGAATATCTGTAATTCAAAGGTGAACTGTATTAAGTCACATTTTTCGAAAAATAATATTTACGCATAATTTTCTTTATTCTTGCATAAGTAATAGAGTTTTAACTCACATATACATACATCACATTCAAATTTTCCTATCTTTAAAAGAAATTAAGCTCACTACTACTTTGAGGGTATAAAGTATTATGTCGGCTAGTTTCAATTTACTATAAATATTTTCGGCGTAATATTATTTGTTATAAGATTCGTGTGACTTAACTCATATTAAGTCCATGACTACCTGATATTTTCTAACTCTGCAGGTGAATATCTAGCAACCATACTTAAATATGTACTTTCAACCAAGGACTTGCAATATGCGAAAAATTACTTGACACTTAGCTGATTGGATTTATTTTAAGGAATATTTAAAAGATACAAAAATTTTCAGCATTTGCTTCTGGTTTCCTAAATCATTTGTATTTACAATTATTATCCATATTATCAAATAACAAAATGACGACCGATTAAAAATTTCAAAACAAGATATTTTTAAACTGCCGTTTTTGGGTGTTACAACTTAGTATTAACACCCTGTTCAGATTAGTGGCTATACCAGAAGACCTGGTCAAAATCGAAATCATGCAGGAACAATTTGCCATTAACTTTTCTTAAAAGTTTTCTCCATAAGGGTATGTACGATGTTGTGAATGCAACATTAAAAGTATCATTATATTATAATATAATATAATACATAAAATATACATGAAACAGGGTATATGCTAAAAACTTTCACACTAGAAAAACTTCAATAACATCATTGTAACTTCATCTGCTGGCTATATATTTTTCAGTTAATATTATAGCCCTATTTATCACTGTCTTTTTTGTCTAATAGATGAGCGGAGGTACGAGTTAACAATTTTCAATTTGCTAAATGAGCGTTCACAAGAGATTGCAATAACTAGTAAAACTGTTGCAGCTATAATAATGATGAGTACACATTATATTAAAAGGGAGGAATTGCTGGATTTCAGTCACATCGATGTTTCGATCCTAGCCGGGATCATCCTAAGGATGTGAATTTGTTGTATTTAACTATTAATTTGATATACATTCTGTATTCACTCTTTGTCATAGAATTATAGCATACATTACAAAATTTATGTTCGTTATGATATAAAAATTTTATTTAAAAAATATTTTGCTGAGTGGAAATTTATATGTAGACACACTTCGAGAACAATATGGATAATCCATTCCATACATTACATTATATAAGAAAAAAAAAATGGGTTTGTAATCTCTTTCTCTTCCTAAGTTTAATTATTTTGATATATCCTTCAAGGCGCGAAACTTTGAGCCACCGGAAGGCTCCATGTCTGCCACGTGGTGTCTCTGCGGCGGGCCACACCGCCTACCCGGATCCGGATTACGAAGTCCGGGATGCGAACGACAGGCAACTGTTGCGTTAGGCGAGACGAGTTTCCAACTTATCGGCAAAAATTTCCTCTCATTATGACTCATTATCGCCCCAACACCAATTAAAACACCAATTTAACGTTCCGAATTTGTTTTACGCTGTTTTTAGGACACATGTGGACGAGGTTCACATTTACCACAAATTGCAATTAAAGGAAAATATTATTTTTATTTTACGAGCGAAAATTACGATCTATATTCTTCATCCCGCAAATTAGAAATTTATTTCGTACAAAAATATTTAGAACTGGAACTAGAGCCTCAAATAACTATCGTTCTGGTTATTAGTAAGATTGTAACTTTTATTTATTTGGGTGACGTGTAAAAAATGTTGAAAGAGGAACATTTATATAAAGTTTAGTAAACGAAATATGAATGATAAAAATAATTAACACTATGAATAAACAAATACAAACACTAAAATAAGAGTAATAATTATTAATAAAGGCTTAAACACTAAGAATATTTATTTAAACACTTAATAATTATGTTCACCAATCACCACACGTATATTACTATCATACTGTCCCTAATTTCTAGGACGCGACACTTTATACCTGCGGACAGCTAATCTCGAACGTTCCAGAGCCTTTCGGACTCTATAAATTTCCCGAATAGCGGCGTCTCTTCAATCCCATTCGACCACTGATCACTGACCAGACAGATTAATCGCGATGACTCATCTGCGGTGAATCTTGCTCGTGACGGTATTATCTTATCATTCCATTACGGAATATATGGCAAACAACTTTTTACTGCATATAGTGGGTTACGAACCAGTCAGATACGACTAAAGAATGGTAACGTTCAGTTTACATTGTAGCTTTTCATTAATTTTAAGGAAAACATTATAATATTTTTTTATGTAAGTTAATTGTACGACTCAGTAACTTAACCGCGAACAAGAATATTCCGAATTCTAGGTTAATTGTTTGTATTTTGATTTTGATTTTGAATATGAAATTAGTAAATACCAAAATTATCGATGACATCTTGTAAATCAATATCAGAATTGTTTTTAATAGCAGCCCTGTCCCACATTAGTTCACACAATTGCCGTTAAAATCTTGGAACTTTCACCGTGATTATGTTGTAGCAGCAATATTTTTATAATTCTTTACTAGATTCTTTATTTTTTTATTTCAATAAATAAAAATGTTTCTATCTTTATAATTGCAAAATTATAATTATACGTACGTACAGGCGTTTCGCCGTAAATAGTCAAAATGGAAGTAAAGAGCTGTCATCAATTCGCCTTCCCCTCTAAGATTTGAATCACAAGCTTGCAATTAATGACGTGAGGATCAACAGCGGAAAACAGAGTGTACATAAATATACAAACCGTACATACGTACAAACTTTGGCCGAAACTATACTCCGTTTTTAAACTATAGACAGCACTAGACGGTCACATTTACACCACAGCGTTAGTGAAATACTAGTAGTTCTGAAAAGAACTGGTTTTAATCGTGTAATATCACAAAAAGAGAAATGAAACAAAAAACACGAGCAAATTCAACAAGTGATTTGAAAACTACTGAGAGTATGACGTTTCAGTTACGTTTGATAAGGTTAACGTGAAATTTTGACTGGTCATAGACTTTGATTTTCTCACTAGAATTTCTAGTTACTGTCTATAACTTAAAAACAGAGTATAGTCAAAATGGACGTAACAGTACACTTGTCTTAAAACATCGTGATTTATTTAACTTATATAAGCAGAGCTTTCAATATTTATAATAAAATACAAGTAAAATAAAATTTTCACTATACAGAAATGTAGCAGTCAGAAAAACTAAAATGGCGTAAAGCTACTTTTACGAGTACGTTATGCATTATATAATAATAAAGATAATTAATATAGATATTTTTTGTGTATTATCAGCGTGAATAATCTGCATAAGCGATAGCTAATGTAATTTTTACTCGCTGCAAAGAGCTGCGCAGCTTTTATCTGGTGTTGTGCTCCGCTCGTTGGCAACGCATCGCCCAAAGCAGCATAATTGTGTTACTCTTGCATTTCGTATCGGATGGATGATGGATCGATTCGCTTGTATCAGCGACGCAGCTAAATATTCATGAACCTCCTCCTTATAAATATATCACATGTGCCGGGAATAAATGAGAAGAATTGCGCAGGGATTGTCAGGGAAACGGAAATTATATTACCCAGATTGGACGAGAATTTCACATGATCGTATTTTAAGGAGTGATTTCGGTTCTGAATGAAAACTCGTTATTTTAATACTGAATGAAATACTCGTATTTATCAAATTTTTATTTATCATCAAAAACATGGTGATTATAGGTTTGTTCCAACTAGATACTACTGACGGTTTGTGATTGGTCGTGGATAATTCTGGACTATATTTTTGTTAAAACGAATTGACAATTAATTCTGAACCGTCTATGTCGTTACAAGCTGCGTTAGGTTAATTTTACTTATATTTGAAACTCATTAACATCTTACAAATATCTTTTTAAACATAAATTTTTGTGGTTTTTACTTCTTTGTACAAAGTAAAGGAACTATTGCAATCGCGAAATATTTCGGTTTTCTGGTTTCAACAGAAGTATCTATTTGGACCATCCCGAAATCCGTTTCCAGTAATTTAACTGAAAAATTATTAGCCCTAAAATTTTGAAATAATAACATCCAGTTGTGTACCTCCCATTTTCATTAAAATTGGCAGTGCCAATAGGGCATAACTTAATACTTAAAAACGGTTAGCCATTGAATGTTAAAATTTTCTGTATAGAATTGCTATAAGATTCTAGTTCAACACCTCCATTTTTTGTTCCAACTGTACTGTTCAAAAGGGCACCTTACTTTTGGCAAAAACTTAATGAAAATAATAATTTAGTTCAATTTTAATTTTTGCAGGATAATGAATTGACATTGAGAACCTTCAGAATATATTTCATGAGAAATATGTACGAAATAAATGTAAACAATATACCTTTCTTTGACAAAGTTTTGAGCAATAGTGATAAACATTTTAATAAAATTTTCAAAAAATTCGAAGGTATGAAACAAAAGGAGTTGAAAAATAATTAACATTAGAGTGATTTCACTTTCAAATGAAGTGCAACAAAAACTGTGTATAATTTAGCGTAAAATGAAGGTATGTGGCGTCTACATCAGATTTTTTAAATTATATTGTCAAGTTCTGACTAGGCCCGTCTTTCGATCAAACGAATTGGCAAGAGTTCGCAAAACACGGCATACGAAAATTATATTTTTTTTTACCAAATTTATAAAAATTTATAGGTAGTTTATTAAAAGTGCTAAAAAAATAATGTAAACAAATTTTGGGTATCTATAAGTTTCAAGAAAAAAGGTGTTTCCAATTTCAAATTCCGCCCTATTAAATTAGTTTTGATATTTATTATTAAATTGCAATAAGTGTAATTTATATAAATGAAGATTCTAATAATGAGACAGTTATCATAATTATAATTTCATTACTAATACCTGGTTGACATTTAAATCCAAGTTTAAGTTGGTGGAAAGAGCGATATGATTATTAATGGTGATGAACTTTACCTTTTTGTGTTTAGAATGTCGTAGTTGATAGCATGTCACCCGCTAGTTTCAAACAATTAATTCTTCATTTTGTCATGGACATGGACAATGAACATGGCCAAGAGAAAATAACGAAAATAATTTCCTTGCGTTTCAAGACAAATTGCTGTGGGTAAATTAGTGCAGCTGTCACCATTACTCTAACTACACCGCAAAAATAGAAACAAATCACAGATTAGAACCGCAAATTTGCATAAAAATAATTCATCAACCATTAATCATCCACTCGGAACATATATTTGGTGGAGTCAAAAAATAGGATATTACTATTTTCACACATATCCGTTTCTACTTCGATATTTTAATTAAAACGAAATCATTATTCCTCTTTCTTTTCATTGGCACTAAAAGAGTATTTTTGCCGTAACAATATGATTTGCATATAGTATTGATACCCTTTTAAACAAGTATCAGAAAATTGTAGTTATTAAAAATAGGCCTTTAGATTCCTGTAGTTTTCTTTTTATTTTATTATAAACACGTCATTCGATTAAGACTGGACGTTTCGGGATTCGGGTAGTATAAGGGGCGGTTCAAGTATTACGTAAGCACTATGGGGGGTGGGGGGTAGGGGAGTCTAGATGATGATTACGTCATCGGTAGCTATTAACATTTTAACACGAATGGCAACCCTCATATTGGCTAAGTTTCGAATCGTGCAAAAATCGATGACAGCGCTCACGTTATCTGTCAAATCCATATAAATCATGATATCAGAACGCATGTTGAGAGCGCTGCAATCTAAGCAATCCAATGTCTTTGAAAACTTAGAATCGTGGATTCGGGTTTCATGGACTGAAGACTGTTAATTTTAATTTAATATGCGTATCAAAAATTTAAAATAAGTTTGTTATGTTTGTGGGATAGGCTCATCAACCATAATCAAATTATGGTAAATATGTGTTGTAAATAACATTTATATATTTAGAAAGTATGATTAACAATAAAATAAATATTAAAAATTTATTCAGTTCCAAGATATTAAGGTTTATAAAATCCATCGCGTCATCAGTACTAGTTTTAAAATGAAGCTTCTGATTGGCTAAAAAATGAAAGCCCGCTGCTCGCCATTAACTCAGGCAGGCAACATAATGGATACAAATTTATATGCATTTCTAAAATAATGCCAAGTTTCATATAAAGTAATAACAATAATATAAAGTGCTTACATATCTTAATGTTTTATATTTTTCGTCTATGCAGACACATACATTGGATTTTGAGATAAATAACTCAATAACATAGATAAATTTACAGTAGGTAAATTGCCTGAATCGGCTTTAGTAAAACCTAGATCCATTTTATCTAAAAACGAATTACAAAAACTTGAAACTGTAGTATACAACACGAAGTTTTAAAGTTTATCGTAGTTCAAACACATGACTCAAGTCCACTAGCGCCACAGAAATGTCAAAGTGAAAAAAGTTGTCAAAATGTACAACAATATTTACCTACTTTCCATAAAAATATATTTGTTAATCTTTCTAGAGAAAACTATTGAACAAAGATAACATTTAATACATGTTTAATTTTTTATCAAATATAAAATGAAGGAAATGCAAATCACATGAAAACCTACTAGTTGAGTACCACTATTTAGTACTGATGACGTCACATTGCAGCGCTGTACATTAAATAATTATTTTCTCCCTTAGTACTAAGAATTTTCAAACCGGATTTGCACGTATCAACATATTTCTTTATGCAGATTTATAAAAAAAATTTTTAAAAAAATGGCTGATAAGCCTATTATAATATTTTGTCCCTTACTCTATCTTGAATACTGTATCAGTAAAATCTAATCTCCATTCTAAATCTATTTTCTTATTTTTAAAATTATAATTATAACATTTTAATTATAATATTAAAAAAAAAAATAATAATTGAAAAATGTTTACATAAGCATGGGGGGAGGGGGTAAGAGCTTTGCTTACTTTTGTTGACAAGGGGGATGGGGGGGTAAATAATTGTAATAAATCTGCTTACGTAATATTTGAACGGCCCCTTAACCGAGGTATTAAGCCATCATCAGTAGAGAATTTTTAATAAACAGTGTGGAATAAATTGTGGTTTAATCGAAGTTACATTGTGTTATTGTTACAAATATTAATTGAAAATGTACATACTTATATTCGAAGATAATTTTATAGCCATCAGAAGAAATACATGTTAATGTTATGGCGTACCACACAACTCTGAAGTTTTAAAACTTTTGCTCCAGGAAATATTTTATTTATGTTGCATGTTTTAGTACGGACTAATAGATTTAAAAATGTCATATTTGTTGTTATTTTGTTATGAGTAAACATGAATGAAATTAAAAATATAAACTTTTATAAAATTCGAAACAAAACTGCACCACACCAACATGGAGTATTCTTACCAGCACATATTTATAAAAATATTTACGGAAACCATAATTAAAAATCCATGTCATGAACAAAATTCATAACGTAAATATAACATCAGACATTGTCGAAAAAATGAATCATTTATGAAAAAAAAGTAATAAATATTCATAAACCTAATTTATAAGTATATAAAGAAATGATTTACAAGTGTTCTGTATTTCAGTTCTAGAGAATATCATACTTTAAAAATCAATATGAATCATATGTAACTCATAAATGAAATAATATAAATGATATATTAATACATATTCTATTTGTAGGTTATATTTGAATAAAATATGCACGAATCCTATTTATTCATATTCCATAAACTACTTGATTCTATTATTTCTATTATTCCAATTTCAGTGATACAATAACCTCAAACATATGACATTTGTACATATTGTTTGTAAGTATTACAATATTATTTCATTATTATTACTGCTAACAGGATTATTATTGTTTATTGTACTTCGTAATTAAGTTTATTCGCAATAGTACTCATTGATGTAATTGATAATAATATCTCATATTTCGAAATGTACGTTTGAACAATATACAATAAAATAAATTCAAAACTAACTCACGTTTGTTGTCACAGGTAAGCTTACTAAGGGGAAGACTTGATTCAATGTTTTTGCGTCTTAAATTTATAATCTCACAACACACTATTTGCACTTTTGTTCATAAATCTTTACACCACAAATTAAAGTTAACAAATGTTTATAGTTCACTATATTTATTTACACATATAACTGTTTCTTTTCTCACAATCTAGTTCATTTCTGTTTCTAATACTTTGTAACTCGATATCAAAATAAAGAATTCAATTCGCTATCAGCTGTCACGTCACGGTTAAAAAACTGAGGTTAGAAAACAAAAGGAAGTTAATTCAACAAACAGTGACACTCAAACATTGGGGCACAGTAAAATGAAATAAATAATATTAAAATAAAATATTATTACAAATGATTAATGTGTTTAATATTGTTTTTAATGTTTATTGAAATTTAAATAAAATTAATTTTTTGTTGTTACATAAATATATAATTGTTTTCAAATAGTAGTAAGCTGATATTTATGTATTTTTAAAATGTACAAAATGTTACCTGTCGTTTTAACTTTTATGGCCTTTATTCTATATAAATATTTATATATTAATAAATGAATTTATTTAAATAGAAGTTTCAAATAGGGTGTAAATATTGTAGAACCATAATTATAATAAAAATATGTACAAGTATATATAGTAGTAGCTATTTAATATAACTAACGTTATTGTTTATTAATGCCATACGTACAATGTACATTTGTAAAGTACATGTTTAATACGTGCAGAGATATTTGAGACGCTAGGATAAAATTAACAACAAGCTGATAATGATATTCTTAGGCGTGCGCAGAACTTTTCTTTTGGGAGTGCCAAAATAAATTATTATAATTATTATTATAAAATAAAAGAATTAAATATGAATGAAACTAGGCAAAAATAGTATTTTTTTATATAATAACAACAGGCAAGTAATTCCTAAAGCTGCTGATTCTGTATTTTTCCGTAAAGCCGAAAGTATTTGAAAATATTGAATTTTTAACTCAAAAATTTTCAAATTTTATCCATATAATATTTGTAAATTTTTTTAAAGAATTAGTTACGCTGATACCAAATTTACAAACAGAATTCAAATATCTCTTTTCGTTTCGGAGATATTTGCTGTCAAAGTTGTACCTCAAAAATGTATGTTTTTTGAGTATATTTAAAAAATGAGTAGAGATAAAATCTCAACTACTTCACCATTCGATTCTACGGCAAAAGTTATATAAAGAAATGTTTTGTCTCCTGATACGTTCTTTGGAACGATTAGGTGAAAAGTAAGATAAACGAAAAAACCTAAATTTCAATTTTTCGCCTCAAAACTTTTTGTCTTCAATTTTTTTTATTTTTTGGACTTAAGTAGATATGCGCTGATTCTAATTTCAATTATCTCTTCCCGTTCTCGAGATATTTGAATTCAAAGTTATACCTAGAAAATCAGGTTTTTTAGGTATACCCCTTAATTGGTAAGATTTACCACTTCGGCGACTTCACCATTCGATTCTACGGGCAAAATTACATAAGTATTTCAGATTTCAGATTTTTATCTCAACAAATAGAATTTCTACAAGCAAAAAACTAAAATAGGCCAAAAATCGAAAAAAATTTAAGGTATACCCCTTGCCATTTTTTCGATTTTCGCCGTTTTCGTTTTTCCTTTCTACAAATTATGTCCTTTGTAATAAAAATCTAAAAATTGGTATACTTATGTAATTTTTCCCGTAGAATCGATTGGTGAGGTCACCGAAGTCGTAAACCAAACCTTAAAAGGGGTATACCTAAAAAACCTGTTTTTTAGGTATTGCCACAATTCAACTTTGAACGCGAATATCTCGAGAACGGTAAGAGATAATTCAATTCGGTTTGAAAATTTGAAATCAGCTCATCGATATTTACCTATATATAGAATAAGAAAAGTTTCGGAGAAAAAAAGTTCGTCGAAGAAATTTTGAAATTTAGGTTTTTTAGATTTTCTCATTTTTCAGCTAATTGTTCTAAAGAACGAATATGCGGAGAAAACATTTCTTTATGTAACTTTTCCCGTAGAATCGACTGGTATAATAGTTGAGATTGTATCTCTACCCATTTTAGAGATATAGCTGAAAAACACACTTTTTTGAGGTGCAACTTTGACAACAAATATCTCAGGAGTGAAAAGAGATAATTAAATTTCGTTTGAAAAATTAAAAGCAGTGCGTCGAGATCTATCAAATATTCTATTTTCCAAAATCAAAATTTTGGGCACAAAAATGGTTCTTGGTTAAATTTTATGAATAATGAGAAAATAAAAAAAATTGTTTACCTTGTCTTCGCCCGCAAAATATATGTTTATAAGTAAGTACTTACTTCATTTTAACATTTATAAACTTTTTTTATTAGTAATATATTTGGGGGTGCCACGGCACCCATGGCAGAAATCAAAATTTTGAAGTTGGAGTGGAAAGTTTTGAATCAGTTATCCACAAGGAAAATAAGATATAACTTTACTAGGAGAGGCTCATAGAACGACGCACGAACCACCTGAAACGAAACTCCGTTATAAACGTTCCGATAATCTCTTTTGGATCTTAACATGGACGTAGATAGAATTTTTCAAAATGATTTGTTGATGCATTTATATAAACTAAAAGTTCTTTATCAAAATTTATATTTATTTTAATGTACTCAATGTAGTCACAAGACATCCTGTTTAGGTAATCTTATATAGTTACTAGTTTTGGGTTTTTCATTATTTTTTATTTTTTTATATACTAGGTATTCTTCAAATGAAAATATTTTTTAAATTTTAATTAACTACAGTTAATAATACTCGAGAAACAAATTAATAAAGATTTACCATGACGTCATTACCCGAACGATAGCTTAGAGACAGATAACTAGAGTTTTAAGTAAGACATAAACTAGGCAGAACGCTTCGTGACAAAAGCGCACCGTCAGATTTTGAAACATTTCATAAGCGCACCAAAAAAACTTAGCAAAAGCGCACCTGTAAAATTTTGGAATTTAGTGTGTGTGCGTATGTCTGCATTTGATTAGATCAAAATACAAGTGAATTCTTTCTGCTCGCGATAGCACTTTTTAAATAGATATTCACAGATGTATGCCTCCAAGTCTTTCTGTTTCGACCCGAATCTAAACTAACCTAACCTAATATAATATAACCTAAAGTAACCTGACTTAACCTAACCAAACCTAATGTAATCAAATTTAACCTAATCTAATCAAACCTAACCTAATCTAATCAAACCTAATCTAATCTAACCTAACGTAACCTTACCCAAGCTATTCTAAACTCACCAAATCTAAACTAATCTAAACTAACCTAACCTAACCTGACCTAATCTAACTTAACCTAACATCATCGAACCTAAAGTAATGTAAACTAACTAAACTTAATGTAATCTAACATAACCTCACTAACCTAAAGTAATTCAAACTAATCTAACCTATCCTAACCTAACCTTATTTTATTTTTATTTTATACATCAAATTTATTAATTTATGAACATTTCAATTATACAGACACTGGTGCGCTTTTACAATGTTCATTCGGTACGTTTTTGTAATAACAAAATACCAATTGGTGCGCTTTTATCATATGCCGAGGCACAATTGGTGGGTGATAGCATTTCAGTGAGTAAAATTCTATGATCCATCCGGGTTACTACATCAAAGGCAATTAAAAGCCATGCCACCTTTTGAATTTTTGAATTTCTCTTATAAATATTAAACATTTTATAATAACTTCTACATCAATACTTTCTATTTATCTCTAATTTAAATTTGCAATATACATTTCTTTAAAATACGACCTCTTGAAAAACCTATATGTTGATCTTTTCATTAAAACATATTTTAAATAGCATAGTAGATAGAGATGAGAAAATAAAGACGCACACTGTATATTGAAAATTTATTATTATTTTAAGGTTATTAATAAAAAGGATATTGAAACCTATTTAATTTGAATAGCCCCATTCTGTCTCCCACCATCCTTTACGCATTTCTTAATCCCCTCATCCTGAGAAGGGGGTGTTTGCATGTTGATCCGAACTTCACACAGGCAGCTACTGCGATGATGAAATCAACACAACAATCATGAACACAAACACAAGATCTGCGTCTGGGTTTCCAGGCGGCGTCGCTATCCTGCCGCTGCCACTATCAGCACGTAGATCGTATGGAAGGCTTCAACGAGTTCTCTATGCGGGAGTCACACGCTGTTTGTTTTTATTATTGCTAGTGCTGCGTAGGTGGCTGTGGGGCAGGCATTATCAAAACATAAACTGAATGTATAAAAAAATTTGTGTTCTATACCTCTGATCATTTTATTTTTTATAATACAATTACTTGGTTCTTATTAATTTTTTTCAATAGAAAACTATACATTCAACATTTTTAACCTTTATTTGACATGAGAAATTGTCTTTCACTACCGCTAACTTGGTAACTGTGATCATCTAGATCAATAATAAATATAATTGACCTAGGTCGATAATGAAAAGTTTCATTTTTTAAACAAATTCGTCCCTCCAAATCGAAAAATTATTTCACTCATGAAAAGTGTAAGTTATGGATGTACAATTTAAATTTGCCATCTAATTTAAATAAGCAAATAAAAAAAAAACAATCAAGAATCAAGAGATAGGTTAACAAACTGAAACATCAGATATAAAAATAAATGCAACCTACTTCATTTTTGCAAATACCGTGAATATGTTTAACATGGGATTTATCATATCTATCATTACTACTTGATATTTGCTTGTCTCATTTAAAATGAAAAATGTAAGGAATAAATTTGACAGATATGTTACTAATTTTAATATCGCAAGAAATTACAAATCTCTCATAAAAATAATCTAGATGTGTAACATCGAGTAATTTAGAAGACTATTCTACTATTTTCTGAAGTTGCTGTTTATTTATTATATTTAAAAGTTGGAAAAAATTATAACCCTAAACAAAAGTGTAAATCAAGCCGTAAACATGGATTTACAAAATCCCATGTTTCATGTGAACAATACTCACGGTATTTTATTTTTAATATGCATGTATTTTATATTGTGGAAAAGAGAAAGTAAACCCTTTTTAACGGTCTCACAGTTGGTATCAACTTCTCGAAAATATTTAGTTAAAAATATAAAGTTAAATATTTTTTGTATTGAAATAAAAAAGTTATAAGCAAAAGATGAAAATTAAAACAAATACAATTTTTATTTGTATTTAGTCACCTATTAATTTTTGGAAAAAACGAAATCATGTATAAAATGACCCCCACGTGAAGAAAAAGGTACATTATTCACAATACTGTCAGTATTAGTCTTTAATACTGTGAAATTGATTTTTTCTCTTTCCAATTTACATTATATCCGGAACAAGTCCTGAACCATTTTTTCAATATTTTTTTTTTCTGAAATAAGACAGTGAAATTAGCATAGTGAAAACGCGATTGAAAAATCTGTCATGGTAAGTGAGATATCAATTATATTTATTAAGAGATAAGTATATTATAAACCATATATTTTTTAACAAAACAAATATATTGCGAGATGAATAAAACCCTGACATTTTAATTTAACTTATTTAAAAACAGACAAGCCAGATCATAAATCAATTGCAGATTTATTGTTCTAATTTTTTTTTATAAAACATGTTTACAGAAAATTACAACCTTAAAAATTCAAGAATATTTTATCCCGCAGTTTTTTGCCAAACTAGAGTAATATTATTTCTTGTCTGCCTCCGTAGTACACCTTGGAATCGGTTAAATTGTCCACATATCCCGCACTTTACCGCCCTGGTGGAATGATACTTGTCCTATTTTAGAATTCTGTCGCAATAAATTCCACATCCGCGTCCCTGCGGCAGTTGCATCTCAGCATTGCCGTCGCCATCGCCCGTTATTATATTTTGATGTGACCAATACTTTTACCGCCACTCAGCTATATGAAACTTTGTGATGGATCGGGAATTGAATAGTGCATGTCAATTCAATAATTCCATGTTTTATTCCATTGTAAATAAATCAGCAGAATATATTGCAAACATAAATGTCAATTTACTCGTGTCTTGTATTTTCAAACTTTTTTTTTGAAGTAGCACTACAAAAATTTGTTTTCTATATATTTATTAGAATGTAGGTTTTTTTTCCCTGTTGTAGAATGGGGGCCGACATCTTTTATTAATTTGAAAAAGTATAGACAGTAAACAAGTCTTCGCAAAATTGTTTGATAAACCAAAGAAAATCAGTACTACGTCAATAATTTAAATATTTTACAAAGATGACACTACTATTTATAAATTGTGATCATTTGAAGCAAAATTAATCGATAATATTAATATTATCTACAATATAAAATTGGAGCAATACATATAACTATATGACTATTTAATATTCTGTAGGTAGGTACCTAGCAAGAATTAAATAATTATTTTTTGCACGTATGAACAATGTAGTTTAAACTTGTCTTTACAAACTTGGTTGGTGTAAATCGGAGAAAATCAATACTGTATTATTTGTTTAAAAAAATATCATAGATGACACTACTATTAACGATTTTTGAAGATCTTTAGCAAAATAATTCGATATTATTGGTTTTCTTATGTTTTTAAGATTAGCTTTGGGATTTATATAATGTAACGTTGTTGAGTGATTTTCCTAAAAAACGAAAAGATGAATGCTGAAAAAAAAGTTAATTTAAAAAATCAGAGAGGTTGTGTATTTGGTGAGACAACGCAAAATTAAAGAATTGAATTATTATTATTACATTGCTAGTTATAAACAGTTAGAACTATTTTGTCCTTCGTACTTGGTAGTAGAAATTTATCAAAGTAAATGAATTTTATCATTATAATTTTTTAATTGAATTGTTGAATTTTCAAGCTTTTTGCATCGTGATTTGTTAAAACTAATCATTGAAATAAATAATATAAATAAATAAAATAAAAGTAAAATAACGTTAGCTTATACAGAGATAGAACAAGTAGTCACAATTTCGACGTTATAACCAGTTTGTTGCTACATGCGGTAACAATATGAATGAATTTAACTGTAATTTTATTATATCTTTTATTTTTTTACTATTTAATGAATAATAAAGTATTCCGAGTTTTTTATTTAATGCTTAATATTATAATATGAATTCTATACTCATACATATAAATAGTTACATTTCATGATTATTATTAATATTGCAATAATTCGTAGAATAAGCATTTAGTAAATTTACATTAACACTAAGCAATTTCCGTGAACATGAACAATATGATTTATATTTTATATATGTAGAATGACGTAGTATAGCAGCAACATATATGTAGGTATAATAACGCAATCCCACATTTCCCGTATGTAAAGCGCAATAACAAAAGAAATTCCAGCACAGCAGCGAGAGAATTGCGGTGGAGTTTTTCTTCATTTCGCTTGTGACCAGAACATATTTTATTAACATAAACCAAATTTACTTGAGAATTAAGTTGAAAATTACACTTGATGAAGATGAATTTTGCATGATATTCGCCCCTTAGCGATACGCTTGCTTGCGGGCCGGTATGAATATTAGCAGATGCGGGGCTCGGCTAATTAACCAGCAGATAAAGCCTGGCATTGCGGCACGGGACGGGGTCTCAGAACGCTCGTTTATGCACAAACATCATGCACTTTTTACTATGAGGATGTAACGTACGAATGTCGATAGATTATTTACATGAGAGTGTTAAGAACACGGATGCTGATTTTTCAAAATTTCGTGGGGGACAAAATTTTTTATAATGATCAAATCAAAAGCGTCAACGTTTCAGAACGCACTGTTTAAGCAAGTTAAGAGTCCGAGCATTCTGAATACTTGCTCTAATTTTTGGTCCATTGAAACCAGAGCACAATCCAGAGCTTCATTGCTCTGGTTAGCGCACCACAAGATTTGAGAAAGAGACAACTTCTCAGGCCCGAATATAAGAATGCGCAGACTGGGCTGCAGCTCATGAGGCCCCCACCAAGTTAACAATTTCGATAACAATTTATATAAATAAGAAAGAGCCAACTTGGTACACCCCAAAATTGATTTACTTACTCTGCTAATATACAACGGAATGACTTTATAGAAGAGACTAAAAGCGTGTTTGTCAAGAACTATGTATATATAATGTAATAAGAGAAAACCTCTAATATACCAATGTTTCGACTGTAAATCAGTTTTCATCAGGGCGATAAATTTTATTAAAAAAACATAAACTATAAATTTTTCAATTTTTATTCCATATTGAAAAAGGGCCACCACCAAACTTTTGCCCAGAGGTTTTCACCAACATAAATCCGGCCCTGATGTGCTCTGTTTTCGGCAGACCTACAATTAGAGCAAACATTTTAAAATGCTCTAATTCTTGACCCATTGAAACCAGTGCACAATCCAGAAAAACTAAATCTGCTTCAGAATATGTTCTGATTTCAGCAGGCCAAGAATAAAAACAAACACTTTAGAATGCTCTAATTCCTGACCCACTGAAACTGGAGCACAATCCAGGATAGCCAAAACTGTTCCAGAATGTGATCTGGTTTCAGTAGACCAAGAATTGGAGCAAACGCTTCAAAATGCTTTAATTTCTGATCCACTGAAACTAGAATACAATCCAGAGCAACAAAATCTGCAGAATGTATTTCGAGCATTGAATCGCCAGCAAGTATTCAATGCTCGCAACACATTCTGAAGCATATTTTGTTACTCTGGATTGTATTCTGATTTCAGTGGATCAGGAATTAAAGTATACCGGTAAACGCAACAAAAGACAAGAGAAAGATCTATGAACTACACAGGACTTTGTAGCTCAGTTGGTAGAACTAGAAATAGGAAGGCCCTGGGTTCAAATCCAGTCCATTAATTTTTTAAAAATTTAATTCTTTCTTAATGTACATTAGAATTATTTGAGAAACATCCTGGTTTTGTAATTTACAAATCAGGTCATCCCAATAAAAAGATAAAGTAATTCCTCATGTTGCATATCATTATCATTTCTTAATAACCTAATTATTAAGTAAGAATTTTTATTAAAATTTGAGAAATGTGAAAGTATGTAATTGTCTCTTTTCTATGCTATATTCCTATATCAATATAGTTTATAGTTATCACAATCAAATGCAGTAGTTAGAAATAAATAAATTTTGTTTAAACCGTATGCCTGCAAATTTATATCTCCCCTTATGAAAATAGAAAATCCCACCCGGGATGACGACGCACAATCGCCCCTAGGAAACAAAACAAACCTCAGTATGAAACAACACATCAGCAGGGGTCAACAACATCAGCATCAAATGAACAGCATGATTACCGCACCCAACGCATACTAATTCTTTCATTAATATTAAAACTTCCCGCCAAAACGGCGCATTCAAGGAGCGCCAGAGGGCTTTATGGTCAAACGCAGGGGATTACCCTAACGTCCTGCCAGTCAGCCAGTTTCCCTCGGAAAGAACGGGGAGGTTCACAAAGCACACTACGATGCTAAAAACTTTACAGTAATTATTAACTTTAGTTGAATGAAGAAATATGTTCTTTGGTTTGAAAACATACTTTTAACTATGATAATTGGCGGAGTATTGCAAAAAAAATAAGTACCAATACAAGAATTCCGATTAACAAGAAAGTACCAAATTGTCGATTTTAAATGTTTAACTGTTTCAGTATTAGTCCTACTCTATTGGCTGGTCAAATATTTGTTTAAATTAAAAGTTTGATATTTCATTGTTTATACATGTTTATAATAATGTTTCATGAAAAGCGATAGAATACAACATTTCTAGAATCAAGAAATAAAAACCTTAAAATGTTGAGATGCAAGAATGACTATAATAATTTTTTATCAATATTTGTTAGTAAGATTTGCAAATCAGTGAACATCGTTTTTACTTTTAAATATAAAATAAAACTAGAACAATGTTCCGTCTCCAATCAACCACTCACGATAACATAAAAAAGAATAATGAAGGAAATCAGTATTAAATTACAATTATTATTTTCTGAAATTAAATTTGCTCTTTCTAAAACTTGACTTTTACTTGACTGATGAAACTGAAATGGTTAATGGAGGAAAAGAAATTTTTGGAAATCAGTCAGTTTAAAAATTTTATTTCCACTTTTATTCCCTGCTGAAGGCCAAAGAGAATCAGAAATCAGTTGGAATACAAATAAAATTATTAAACACTGATCGATTTTCAAAGAAATTCATTCCTTACATCAACAACAGATACTACCCATATATTGTATTCTTTTGCATTTATTTTATTCTGTACACTATTTTTCTTTGCAATTAAATTTTTAATTTATTATCTGGTCATGTTATTTTTAATTTTTTTTCAATATAATAGTATATTAAGTATTAAGAACGGTAAGATCATGTTACCGACCGAAAACAATTTTTTGGAAGAGGAGCGAAGCGCATGAGATGTATTAAAATTCATTCATGAAAAACTAAAGTGCGTTCCATGGTATTTTTCCTGTCATTTGTGGTTGTGTTTTTGTGTATGAAAAAATAACAGCGAAATTAATTGACAGAATACCATGATTTATCAATAATTGTAGGATTAATAAGTTCACTTTTAATATTAATAGCAATAAATGAATTAACTACTCATTTTTTTGCGTATGTTCATACCGTTTTGTCAAACGTAGCAACTAATAAAGCATCCTACTGTTTTGGAGACCCAATCAATAACCTTTCTCTAATGCCCGATCGTGCAAAAATATATTTATTTAATTAAAGTAGCTTTTTAAATTACTTTTGCAGAGGTCAAGTCTCGAAGCAAAGAAAGAATGACAGAATTTGTTGTATTTATTTCAAAAATAATATGTACAATGAAACTTTATTATAAGCTTAATTTTCATATTCCATGTAATATTCCAGTGCAAATAGAAAGAATGCATTCACATGTTCATAAAATTTAATTTCATTCGCAACGTCACGTCACATATATTCAGATTTTACGCACCTTACTACCAGCCAAATAAAATTATGTTCCTGCTAAATAATTCCTGACATGCTTCGCCTAAACTCACACGTCAAAAGCATTAAATTTTTCTCTCGGGCACAATGGCACGAAACTCTTTCAAAATTGTGCGAGGGCGACTTGCAAATAGGATTAAAAATGCCAGATGCACTTGTAGACAGCAACTTAATTTGTATCAAATTGAGTTTTTGATCATCAAAGTGCTCGCCAAGTACGGAGTACTCCACGTACGAATTTTTACTTTTAATTAAAAAACCTTTTAAACATTTCAAATGTGTTACTTTTTGTGTCAAAGAGTTGTACATTTTTCTGACACCAAGTTATTATCTTTACTGCTCCGAGACGCTTGCTTTGATCGCGACGTGTTATTAATATAATTTTTTAGGATTAATTAATTTGGATGTTAATAAAACCAGACGAAAATACAGGATGTGTTTAATGTGATTTGTATAAATGGGCCTGACACATAACAAACTGTAAAAATTAATTTTGAAAGAAGCCACATTTAAATTCCTTTGCTTTGGCAGAATTTTGTTTACATTTAATTAGAGGAATTCTCAGCATTTTTTTATAATGATGTGCTCATGTATCTTATAATAATTATATATTTATATATATATATATATATATATATATATATATATATATAAATTGTCCGACTAATAACTTATAGTCACCATATTGTACAGAACAATACTACATGTATTTCTACATGCTATTTAATACAGATTACTTCATTTACATTAACGACCTACTGGCCTACAGAATCAAAGGAACCCATTTATTTGTAAAAATTTCTTGATTAATTCTGTTGATAGTTTATTTGATAATAAATTCATTTACTGCATTGTGTATTATTTTATTGTTATTTATTTAATTTTAATTATTTTGTAAGTATTAACATAAAAAAACTGAAACTCCTAAGCCGGAATCGAACTGAGAATCTTTGACTCTGTAGACCGTAACTGTAACTTCATAATCACAAATTAACAACATCAGGCAAAAAAACAATTCTTTTTTGTAAATTTTACTGAATTGTGCTATTAAAATGCAACAATCTGTATTAAATAACATGTGTTCCCAATGTTAAATGTCTATGACAACAGTTTTTTGGAACACACGGTATATATATTTTTATGCTCACTCTTTTAGATATTTTTATTTTCTTACGTTTGCGGATAGTTATAACTTTTTCATTTAATAATTTTTCAAATATTTTTTTAACAACTCCATTAGTACTGTTTTATATCTCATTATAAGAAGTTTTATGGCATTTTAATAATAATGTAAATTTAAACATATGTTAAGGTTTCTCCCACTCTAATATCTACGTTTATTTATAAAATAAATTCAATTATACTGTAACGTTTTATTTATTTAGGTGAAGTGTAAACATACTTGAAATACGAATATTTATATAACCAAGTTTAATAAAAGAAATACGAATTATAATAGACAACAACACTATGCATAAACAAATATAAACAGTAATTTAGAACTAATTATTATTAATATTTATTTCCACAATATTTAGGTATATCACCAACTATTTTTTTATATCACCAACTCATCATCATGATCACTACACATATCAATATTAGACTGTCCTCGCGATCTCCTGCTCGGGGTTTTTATAGTAGAACAATTTAGTTCTGAAATGTTCGCCAAATTTCTGGAAAACAGAACAATGGGAAGCGAGCTTAGCGAGCGGACCTGTCACGACAGGCGTGACCTTGAGATCGCTACAATACTAAGGTAAGTGATTTACCAGATTGTTATAATTTTTATTGTATGATTATTTTCTATTTATTAATTATTTTATGTAGATGATGATGGACCACACAGTCAGAAACGTCCGAAAATAAAATATTTTCATCGAATTATTGAATCATTAAGGCCTTATAAATTAAGATTGTTATAAAATATTTCCCAGCGAGTTAGAGAAAATCTGTTGGTATGTTTTTTTAGGAAAATATTAAAGTATTCCTTCAATATATGAATGTTGGTTTTTTCTCCCGCAGTATATTTATCTTTTTAAATATATACAATTGAATACTAAATATATATTTTAAATGTGTTATACAATGGCGAAAATACAAAACCCTGTTATAATTTTTCCCCGTGTCAGCGAAGTAGGAAATCTGGTAGTTCCTGACGCAGATGTTCACACACGGTGCTATAAGCTAATAAGGTGTATCTCCCTGGTCTTCCTGGGGATTACTTTAATGCATAGTTAAGTAACGGGAGGAATTGCAAGCTCTGCTCCTCTGAGCGCGACTAGGATTGCTCCAAATCGGACGCAGCATGAAATGTGGGCTAGCAAATCCCTGGAAAGAAACAGGAACAGCTATACTTATTCCGATACATCGCGTTCAATATTCATTCCGGTATTCAGCATGCAAAGTTATGCATTACTTTATACCGATGTGATAGTAACGTAATTACTGGCTTCTTACAATCGTGTAAATATTAAGGAGAAAAGTGAATTATTATACATAAAGTCGATTTGGTTTAATGGGGTATGTGACCATATTTTTTTACATATTTGTGCCTCAGGGGCAGTGGGCAGGGTTGGCAAAAATCATGATTAAAAAAAAAAAGTTGATTTTTAAAATGCAAATAAATCATGATTTTTTATTTGTTTTAATTATTAAAAATATTTATTAGTGTTTTTTAGTCAAATAAATTATGATTTGTGTATGTATATTGTGTTATTAAGAGTAAAAGTGATGCTTCGTATAGCGAGTGTGGACAATTGTATGCGAGGCACACAAAGATACTTTTAAGGCCCATTCACAAATTAAAATTAGTGTTAATTTTACGTTTTATGTTTTACGGCAATCTGCAGCAGCATTCACAAATCATGTTTTAGTCGTGGTTTTAGTAGGTAGTGACACCTACTGGCAAATAAAGACACAGATTAAAGAAGTCGGTAAAACTATCGATTTATTGGGCGTATTCACCATCTTCTATTTTTTTTCTTTTTGTCATTATACAGTTTTAATAATAAAACTGCACTTAATATTTTTTTATTATTCATAATATTGCAAACAAAACTTGACATTATAGACAAGAACAACCATATATCGCTATTTCTTTCTACGATCCTTCCTATTGGTTTGTTCTTAAATATAAAACATAAAACTAAAACCAATTTTGGAGTTTGCAATGTTCTATGCTAAAACCAAGACTAAATACTGATTTGTGAATGCTTGTATCAGAAACCAATGCTAAAAGGTCACTAAAACTAAAACGTGAAACATAAAACTAAAACTAATTTTGATTTGTGAATGGGCCTTTACTCTGAATAATTTACTATACTTAACATATAATATGAAAAAAAAATGTAGTTGTAGACTTGGATGCATAATTTAATTCTCTATAATATTTATTTGAAGCATTTTTGTCTAAAATTAATAAGCTATTTTGGCACAAAGAAAAACAATGTTCCCATGTTAATAGCATATGGCCCGCTTTCCTTGTTAGACCCGGTATATCGACGTACGAAGCTTCCTTTTAAGATGAAGATAAACTTTATTAAAATTTATAGAAATTTTGTTTGAGCGTGCTATTCAAAATTTAGTACCCCCAACTACCCCTCTAACTACGCCTATGGTTTTATAAGGAGTGATTTTGACATAGCTAATTATATATCAGGCCAAGAATTAGAGATCTTCAGTTTTATTTTAGATTTTATTATCTATTTCCCAGAAAAAATATAAGAACAAATATATTATAATAACATAAATAATAACAAGTCCAATTATAGTCACCAGGTGACACTAGTATTTGTGTTATGAAACGTTTATCAGCTGTTAGTTTGACCTTGTCCTTTGTAGTGAAACAGGTATATTTACTCTTCCAGTGTGTTAGTGTTATATTGTGCTTTAATTATGAAAACCAGGCTTCACAAAGGTAAAAGCATATATTTTTATTACCATTTATAAATTAATTGCAAATAGTAATTAAAAATTTTATATTTATTAAACAATGCCAACAGAGCTAACCTCGAATGTTTCATATATAAAACAAGTGAATATAATATTTATGGACAACTATGTTACTAGAATATGTACGCATTTCAATAGTATGCAAAATATTTCCATAGCGTTATTTAGTGTATCTATTGTTCGAAAAAGAATGAACATTGCAATATTTGATAATAAACAAACATCAAATATGAAATTAACTACAGAATGAAAAACTGTTTGTTGTTTATTTGCATTCGTCCCATATACATCGCATTAAAGTTACCGACAATACATAATTTTCAATTTCATGAAAATTTTATGATAATTAAAAATGCAATAAATTATATATACGGCAAAAAGTTGTTTGCGAAACCATGCACCGAATCAAAATGTTAAATTTCAGTCCACGTAAATATATATTTTAATTATACTTGAAAAGTAATTATAATTTTAAATTTGACCGAAATACATTTAATGTGTTTTTTTATCTGTTGATAATAAATCAAAAAATCCGGACGTTATTTTATTCAACAGATAGTCTCTATAAACCAAACACTATATTCATTTGTCATCTTCTGAAAAAAGTAGATTTATTTTAAAGTTATTTCGATTGATATACTTATATTTGTTTTTGAGAATTTATTTGTTGTGATTTTAGTCCTAATATTTTATTTCATTCTTGAGTTCTATTATTTAAGATATTTTATTTGTTCGGCTTATTAAAAGCGAAAATATGTTCTATTTTACTGATCTATTTATTGGCCCATATTTTTAATTTAGCATTTTTCTAGTTTCCAGATTATCCTCGAGATTATCTAATACCCTACTGGTCGGCATTACAGGTGCTCTAATTTTTATAATTGATATAATTTTAATTATTTCTGTTCCATATATTGCCCATTTTCTTAATTTAATATTTGTTGTACTTCTCATTAGTTGGTTTCTCTAGAAGTTGCTCTAATTTTTTGATAATTACGCTTATTATTTCCTTAGGCATTTTTTAAGCTTACATTCCGTTGTTCGAAAAATTGGAACATGAAAACCTGTATCGAAATTTAGTACAAAGACGAAAATTTAGAATCAATCTAAATAACGAATTTTCTTACTTTTCGAACGTTAATTATTTTTTACCTCGTTTTTACCTCCCGCCTATCAATATATAGATAAGGGAGGTATTGTTTTTGGTCAGATTTCTCGAGTGTGGGTTTTCAACATATGAGCACGAATTAGGATCCCTAGAATACGATTTTACTATTTTTAGCGTGATGTCTGTATGTCTGTGTGTGTGTCTGTGTGTGTGTGTGTCTGTGTGTGTGTGTGTGTGTCTGTGACGATTTTTCGTCCACGATAACTTCAATACGATACATGTAAAAAATATAATATTTGGTATTTAAGAGTTCCATTCTAATATGATGAACTGATTAGATTTTGACTACAATTGGTTAACCGGAAGTAGTACTTTACTTGAAGCTTAAAACCGTTTTTCCTAAAAAATACCTCTAAATACCATATTTTCGCAAATTTCGTTATTATAAATACAAAGATATTTTAATTCTCTACCGATGTGCATAATTACGTTTATATATGACTTCTAGCTAAATAGAAAAAAAATTTATAAATTATAATAATTTTACATATCGTTTAGGCTGAGAAATTTCGATAAAACAGATGAGTTATTCATATGTTCACAAAATTTGACATATGATGTCAAATTTGATGTAAGTAAGTGTAAAAGATAAAATAAGTAAAAAATGAAGTAATTTTATTGTAAAATTTAAAAAGATGGAAGAAATATATTAGGAATGTATTTGCATGCGTGAATCAAAGTAAGTTCAGTTCCGGTTTTAGTAACGTCAAAAATAGCTGTCGTATTGGTCATACAAAATTTATGAAGGAAATTTTAGGTATGAAATGAATTAAAAATATTCTGAACTGCAATAACAAACTAATTTTAAAACTACAAATTAAATGTATTGAAAAACTTATATAGAATATATTACTTCAGTGGCGGGAGGTATTGTGTTGGACACACCAGATTTTTTACAATTGATTTACGTTGAACTTGTACTAAAACAAGTTTAAACATGAGAGTTTGATGTTTGATCCACACAAGTACATGATGATATATTTTATAAATTTGAAACATTTTTAGTAAAGCAATTAATCGAAACTTTTTTTTTAAGAAACTGGAACTGAAATTAATTCTTGCCAGCTGAACGAAATATATTCCAGTAAATGCGGATATTTGTGTAATCTTGCAAAACTGATATTATTTAGAAATAGTTCTTGAATATTTAATCTAATTAAAAAATATTTGGACTACTTTTCTGTGAGTAATGCGAAGTAATTTTCCGGTTGACAGAGAGTGTTTTTCTCTGTTAATACTTGACATATTTTGCTGGTTTTTGCCTTACCGACTGAGATATTTTTAGACGTCTACGTGGACGCCTCAAGTACGCCGTCAGTGGACACTTCGATCCAAAGAATATATAATTTACGAAATATGGGTTAAATTCACAAACGGAAATGGGAAAGTCACACAATGGAAGTTCTCAGCGATTTGTAGGGGAATATTTTTCGGATATAATGGGGATGTAATCTTTTGCAGGGATGTCGATGGGGACATATGAGGTCTTTATTATTATAAAATATATATTTTATCATTTTTCTTTGCTTAACATTTTCTTCGATTCTTCTTATATTGGAGACCACTTGAGTCAAATACTTTGGTAGTTATCTCTTTCTCAAAATCTTGTGGTCCACTTATCATTCAGCTATTGTTTCTAATATATCTAATAAAAAAGTTTTGAATGATGTAAAAGTTTTGAGGTACTTACCATCTTGTTTTATTTTATTGTAATAGTTACTTACAGATCAAATGTGGGAACCATCTTTTCCCGGATGAGTGTTTTGTGGCTCGAGATTGCAATATAACGATTCCGTGAACCAAATTTATGCAAGAAGTTTGTACAATATTTTTTGTACGAAAATCATAAATTCAATAATTAGTTTTTATTTTTATTTTATATATTTACGAGTACAATTACACACACTGTTTTGTGTTTATGTTCAGTACTAACAAAAGCTGTCAATATGTCAACGTGACAGCAGTTGTTGCTAACATTCTTTAACAAATGCACTAAATTTCCTTTTTCTAAATTAAATTTCATTTAATAACCCACTATTTTCTTTTATTACTATTAGGCAAAGGAATGTTTGAGACATTATACGTTTTTGTTGTAAATATAATTTTTAATAAATGCTTTTGAAATAGTAGTTTTTTTCCAAAATTTCCCGCACACTAATCTGGAAAAGACGTGGAAAATTGAAATTCTCAACGTTGCTTAGGGAAATTCGGTGGCTGTCAATTGTCATAAAGTTTAACATTTTATGAAATAATTAAAAGTACCGGAGACGTCAATGGTGTTTGATTATCAAATAGAATGAAAAAGAAAATTATGTAGAGAATAAATTTTATTTTAACAATCTACATCAACAAATATATCCAATATATATTTTATTTCTATTACAATTATTAAAAGAATACAACACAGAATATATTACTATAAACTATTTCTACCTAAAGCAAATTTCAACAATAGAACTACAAAACTTTCCACAAAAAATAATTTAATAAAGATTTTCAACGTAACAATTAAAAGCTAGAAACTTAGTTATTAGAAGTCACAGATAATTCTTAACTACAATTTTGTTAAACCCATTTATGGAATTATTTTGGCTATCTACTAGCCAATAATTGGAAAACTAAGGGTTCCGTTATCATGTATGGAAGATTGACCGGAATTTGAGTCTCCTTCCTGTAAAAAAGTACAAAAATTAAAAAACAAAAAACAAATAAATTGGAATGTCATTGTATGTAGGTAATTCGCAAAAAAAAAATAATAAACCTGTTATAATGGTAGTGACGGTAGTGTAAATTTAAAAAAAATAAAAAATAAAAAATTTATAATAAAAATAGGGACCAGAGGTATTTTTTAACGTGAAATATGGGATTTGTCACATCCATGATTACGACATGATATTTTGTTGTCAGCAATGCATATTTGCTTGTCTAATTTAAAATTAAATATAAGGAATGAATTTAACGGATGTACTAAATTTTAATATTGCAAGAAATTACAAAATAAAGAACTAACAAACACGTAAGTATAATAACGAACATTTAAACAATAACCATAATAAATTTTTAAAGATCCATCCATTAACTACTAAGCATATTCGGGTAATATTAATATTTTGACAAATGTTTTGTTTTTAACTTTTACTTGATATAAATTTTGAAAATTTCTGCTGGTACAAACTTCTGATTTTAAAGGTCATCAATAAAAAGAATCTACATAGATGAATAACGAACGAATTTGACATTTGCTTTATGGGTTATAAAATTTTCTGATAGGCCTACACCAAGTGTAACAACAATTTTAAGAATCATTAATAACTTTAGAGAAAATGGTTGAATTGTAGAATAGTCTGTTAGATAACTCGATCTTATACACCTAGATTTTTGTTATTGATAACCTTCAAAATCAGAAGTATATATTGGAGAAAATCTTCAAAATTTAGATGTATTAATTAATACAAATTCAAAACATTTCATAAAATATTACAATTACCCTCGCAATTACCCAAATATCATCGTAAGTAATTCAAAATTTTACAGCAGACTGAATCATTGCTTAGCAGGTAAGGGATGAAAAATTATTATAAGTATTGTTTCATTGTTTGTTACTATACTTATTGTGTTTTGGTATAGTTTTGTTAATTTGTTATACAACTCTTTGTCTTTGTTTCATCCAATTTTATATTTATGTATAATACTGTCAGTTTTGACATTTACTTATATCGGAAATCAAACGATTTCACCCGACAAGATGATGTCATCAATCCATTTTCCCCCATAAAGATCTTAATCACATGGTTGCAATTGATATCGTGAGGATCAACAGCAGAAAATAGAGTATACATTGCTGTCAACCATGAATATGATAAATCCCCATGTTCGACATTAAAAAATACTTACTGTATATAATTAAAAAAAAGAACAACATATTCTACAAGGTACACGATTGTATAAACAAATGAACATCGCTACACTACATATATCCATCACTTCATTGCTTATTCCCATCCCTTATCCCCTACCTATATATCACCTGACCTTGTCACTCAGTGGCGCCGGTGAGGGAGTTTTCCTCCGGGGCTGATCAGTGGCGTCCGTGTCATGGTCCAAAGGCTCAGAGTCCTGGGCCGGGCTGGCGCTCCTCAGGGAGAAGATGTTTATGGAGTGCGCCTGCTGGATATGCAGCAGTAGGTCCCACGCTGAGGGGAAGGGGGACAGACATTGGGTGCAGAGAAGGGTGGGGGACGGAAGGTCTGCTGGTTCTGAAAACAAAAATTAATTTACAAATAGGAAAAATTGGGTATTTATTTTTTACTGATTGCCACATAATACAGATTTTGATGTTTTAAGATTTTAATAGATGTCTACGAATTAAAGACCTTATAATAAGTTTTGAGTATTTTAGTCTGTCCACCGTTGCGTTCTTCAGTCCGTATGTACATACGAACATATGTAAAGCATGGAATTTCGTATTTCCGCTTTTGATACTAACCTTACATCGAAAGCACAGAATAGGTTTATACAGAAGCAACAGTAAGACAGAGAAACGAAAATTAGAGAGAGATGAGGAAAGTCAACAAATTTAAAGGGTTCATTGTTTAAAATCGAAAAGTTTCGTCACATCTTAGGGAGATATAGGGGAAGTCAACAAATTTAAAGGTCTACACCTACACAATGCTCCAAGGTCATAGAACTGAATAAGGTAACATGAAAGGTACCGACACGGTGTCAAAAGGTAGAAAGGTTCAAGGATTAAGTAAGTAAGTATGTAAGTAATTTATTAATGACTCGAGTAAAACAACTTACTGTAATAAATTCTAGTAATAACCATTAGTTGTTCTGTTTTATTTATTTACGTGTATTCAGTGGCGGCTCGTGCTACATATTTGTGGAAGTGCTGCATTAAACAATAAAGGAAATAAAATATTAATAAAAGGAATTCAATTATTTTTAAAGTTTTAATTTTTTTCCTGTTTTTCGGCAAATTTTCATTGAATTTTTTATTTTAGTTTTGTGGTAATAAACTTTTGGGTTTCTTTATTATCTCAAATGCAACAAATCTGTCACCCAAGTTTCAGTTCATATTTTGCCACCAGGATTGTCCGCAATCAACAAACACGGAAAATAAAACAAAGCACCCTCTCAAAATTCTAATGAATTTAGTTTAAATTTATCTAAATGTACCTATCTAAATTACTAGAAGTTTATTAAAAATTAGACATTTTATTAAATTATGCAATTTTTTGTTGAAAACATTCATAATAATCCGTGTTTCATTTATTTAGAGCCCTTTTTTCAAGAAAAAAGAAAATAATATTCAAATATTTTGGTGGTTCTGTAGCTTTGTTGCACTTAGGGCTAAGCCGCCACTGCGTGTAATATATTTACTAAATAAAAGTAATAGAGTAATAAAAATAATATTTGTAAAATACAGATTAATGTTGCTTTAAATCAAGTGTGGTAAAATATTTACTGTGCGGAATAATTATCCTAATTTATTTGTATTGTATGCAATCACTAATTTAATTACATTATAAACGATGTAAAGATGAATTTGTATTTGGTAATTTATTATAACAATTAGATACCACTCAATATATAATGAGGTTCGTTTAAAATATATTCTCGTATAATCAATACCGGATAGTTTGTTTGAACACATGAACATAATCATTTTACAAAAATTCCCGGTAACAGGTTTCATTTGATATTTCACACCAGGGTATTAAAAGTTTAATTTAAAAAATGCGATTTCATACAATAAATTCACATGTCATTGTATTTTTGCTAAAAAAAATTAGGGAAAATTCCAGGAAATAATTCACAAAATGTGTAAATACTTCGAAAGTACTTTTTCTCTAAGGTCTCCGTTTCACAAAAATTCTGACTAAATAGGTCAAGTGAGAAAAAAGCGACGCCGCTTGTGTGAATTTTATAAAGTCAGGAAGACTCTAGAAAGTTCGAGAGACTCGCAGATAAAAAGTTCATTAATTGCAATTTGTAATATTTTCTAATTTTAGTAATGATTTATAATTGTGAGATAATTACAACTTACTTCCACTTACATACAAACATAAGTCTTAAGTGATTGTGATAATTTTTAATATTTGTATAAAGAGGTAGTCTCACTAAATAGGTCAAGTGAGATAAGATGGACGCCGCTTGTATTCGGGAATTTTATAGTCCGAAAGACTCTAGAAGGTTCGAGAGACCGGCATAAATAAAGTGTCGCAGATTAGAGTATTATAGAAAATAACAGTCGTACTAGTAGGGTAATTGGACTGTCAAGTGGCTCACATTTTACAAATATGTTAACATTATTTTAAGTTAATTTACTACTGGTGGCGTGGAAAATATAATAAGCGACTTGGAATGTCAATATTGTCGTACGGTAACATGAACTTCGGTTCCGCAAGCTGCACCTCAGTTCTTACCTCTTCGAAGGATATAATGTACTTACATTCCTTGCAGTTACAATAACTATTTATTACCAGGAAGGAACAATTAAAATTAACTATACTATTAAACCCAATATCATCTTTAAGTGGAAACATATATATCATGTATGATTTTCTTCGTAATCTCCCTTAATAAACAGCAGTCATATAAAACACCCCACGTTCATTTTTTTTTAATTATGCCCCGTGTAGTGTAGGTATACTTACTGTAATGGTCCGCGCATCCGTTTAGGGGTTGCGGTGTGCACTTGCAAGTGAATCGTAATTTGCAGTAAGTCTTCTTGTGCTCCAGCAGATCGTGGATTTCGGTAAATAATTCGCGACAGTTGCCGCAAATCAGAATGTCGGGGTTGCCTGCAACAGGGAAAAATACACGTTGTAGTGCAGTTGGAAGATAGACGGTAAACTGGGCGGGATAAATTAATAACTGTATTCATAGATTTGTACTTTGTACTTATATCTTTAGGCATTTAGTTGTTGGTATCATGCTAATAATTGCATATAATGTTTGTGAATGTATGAAAGCAATTAAATTCAGAAAAAAATTTGGAAAATATTTGTATAAATATAGTCTGTTGGAATTTTGTTGAGAAAATAATTTATTTTTGAACTAATATCACAAGAATTAATTATTCATGTTCTTGATGTTCTAATTTGTTTGATTTTTCAGTGATATCAAAAAACGTCAAATTTTTTAAATTTTGTTTTTACAGCTTATAAAATTTTAAACGGGATTTAATTAGTTAATTCTTTTTACCCACAAAGTTGGAAAGATTAAAAAATGAGTTGATATAAAATCTCAAAATTTTTAGGGAAAAATAAGAATCATAACAAAAATTCACTTATATAAAACCATATACATTCCAGCTCTACTATATGGAGTAGAGTCCTAAACAATACATAAATCCAATAACAGTAACTGAAATGACGTATCATAGAAAATAATTGGAGAAGTCTTAACGAGATAGAGTAAGAAACAGGAGCATAATACAAGAACTAGAATTAAACCAAATAGTACGGATATCTAGTACGCATGAACCCTCGAAAATACACAAAGAAAATATTTGAAATGAGGACGAACGGAAGGAGAGGAAAAGGCAGACCTAGGAAACTGGGAGGACATCAAGGAAAAATCTGCAACAAGAAGAAAAAGTTTAGAAGAAATAAGAAGACTCACCAAAGAAAGGAGCAATAGGATGTTTGACAATATTTTTAAAAGGGTTTAAGACAAAAGATTATAGATATGTACTTGTAAATTTTTTTCTATAAAATATAGTTATAAATGTTTTGAGTTTATTTATTAAAATATATAATCCTAGGAATATATTTTTTTTTAATTAAATTTTTATAATTATTTTTTCAATTAATTAAACGATATATTAACCTGTTTAAACCGGTTTCCAATTTTCAAAAACCGGTTTTCGAACTAAAACCGTGATTATTATAACGTTCTCTATAAGGGTTAACCGTTAACCATATTTTTTTCGGTTACATGCCCTGGTTATAGGTACCTAAAAAATATTTTTTTAGGATTTTCCTATTCCGTAACATTCGAGCATAATTTTTATTTAACGCGAATCAAACGTATTATCGGTCGGCGGGATTTGAACCCGCGGTTTTAGATTCTAAGTGAAGTCACAGCAAGTTAGGAGATAAAAATGTGTATTTTTGATTTATATGAAAGGAGTAAATACAGTTTTACATTAAAAATTTAAGAATTCTATTTTTAAAGTTTAACTATCATTGGAAATAGCTTAGAAAATTTTAATTGAAAATATAACCCATCAGTTAAACAAATAACGGTTGTTAACTACTCATTAATTTCTGACTAAAAAGTATGAACATTTTTATAACATACGTAATTTGTAGCATAAATAAAGTATATTCTTGTAATACGTCGTTTGAAATTATGGCAAAGTAATGTATAGATCAAAAACAATTGAATTCCTCTTGGTCAGATGATGGTATGAGAATACAATAGATTCAAATTTATCCCTAAATTTTTAATAATACTACGTCTAGACTTCCAGACGCGATTTGAATTCTCCTGATACTCGGTTTGAATTTTGTATTGCCTTGGTATACGATAATTTCTTCTTATTCCTGCAACATCCGCAAGAAAATGGCTGCGGAAAAACGTAGAGTACTTACTGTATTTCTTGTAGTGGTCGTTGGTTATTGCAGTGGGGTTTTCCACGTTTTTCTCCACCGGCGGGGGGGAGAGGCTGCTTTTGGGGGACCTGGAGGACATGAGACGCGCCCTTTTGGCCGGGGGGCCGTTTCTGGGGGGCAGAGTAGTAAGAGATGGAAGGGATGTCGAAGCGTAGTAACTGAAAAAAAGAAGACATAAATAATAACATAATATTATGTTTAAAGGTTTATAAACTGAGATGTCACAAGTAAAGTTTGATAACATCATATTGAACGAAAAAAAAAATTAATAATATAATAAACAAATTTGGACAGCAACAAAGACGTCTTCAAATGTTGTTCAAACTATAATTCAATTACCTACTAACTTACTACTTATACTGAAATAAAAATATTTTCGGAAATATACTTTTTTTTTAACATAAATTATCGCTTTTACCTCTCGCTACTCAGTAATTTTGGAATCATGCTATAATTCGGATACTGAGTATTCAATGGATAAGCACGTTTTGAAGTCCCTAGAACATGATTTTATTATTTTTATGATGATGTCTGTCCGTGTGTGGATGGATGGATGTTGTCGTACCGATTACTCAAATGCTAATGAATAATAAAATTTGGGATATAAGATTGTGACACCCGAGATTAGATCTGCTTAGGTTTTGGTGTTAATCGTGCAACCGGAAGTGGTGTTTTCATGAAGATCTGAAGCGTTTTTCTGAAATATCTTTCATTAATTATGAATATATGACAATTTTTGTAAATAATAATTTAATATCGAGTCATTAGCTAACTTTTTATAATTCGAATTAGTTTGTACCTTGCTTCATTTACCTATTACAAGTAATTAATTATTCGGTAAATTTGTTACAATGCGGTTAATCTGTTTATCTATGGAAATAATTGTTTTATATTTATATTTGACATTGACAATTATTATAATTAACAGGATTGATATTGAAAATAATTATTATTGAATAATCTAAAAGCAACTGTACAAATACTATAAGTACTAGTACTAATTATTTTAATAATTCATCTTACCGTGTTCGCAGTCAACGCACGGAAAATATAAAAATTAATAAATAAGTGTAAAGAGAACTGGCGACAGGTTATGTGCTGGCCACATTTTTTTTCTTTTTAAAAGCCCGGGGGTTGCCAGGTCTTAAAAATGTAGTAAACTATTTTATTATATTTCATTCTGATTTAAATTTCAATAAACATTTACCACTACTAATGTTTGTATTAAGAGTTGTAAATGACAAAACGTATTCTGACAACATCGAAAATAAAAATTCAGTGACAAAGACTTAAAACAGTGTTTAGGTTAGAGCTAACCTAATTTAATGTAGAGTTTATAAAATTAGTATTGGCATGTATAAGTGTTGCACAGACTGGTAGAATGTATGACAGCATTGGTAATATTAAAACCTCTTCAGCAATGAAACCAGCAAAGCTATAACACTGCTACAATATCCATTCGCTGTGCTATAAAACAGCAAACTCAAGTTTACATCGAAACTAAACCCAAGTCACGGTTCATAAACTTCCATCTGCTGTGAACAATGGTCATGAGCCCTGCAAACATGCATGTCCAGCGCGCAACTTCCCCAACTTCTAATTCATTTGTTGTGTGCAAATGAAGAACTTGGGGAGTATTGTTTGTTGCCGGCCGGGAAAACTTGGAAGAGCTCTCAAACTTCGCGCTTATGACAATAGTGTCACCCGCACTCCATCTATTGAGTCCGAGTTATAAATGGCCGCAAACTACAGCCTGTCTAACGGGTAACTTTCCTTCTGATTATAACTATACACGTATTTATTTACACTGAATGAAGAATCATTCGATAGATTAAAATCGATCATATAGATATGTTTATGTGATATACCTTTACGTTTAATTCTTATCGTAAAATATATTTTTCTTATAATTCCGTAGGGCGAACGAAAAGCATTGAGTAATTAATTATAATACCTCATAAAAGCTATAGTCGAGTAAGATGATTAGGGTTTCATACCTCGAATTGATATTGAAGATACTCGTCTTGACTTGACTTGAAATTAAGTCAACCTCAAGTCAAGTAGTAGTAGCCGAATTTCAAGTCATGTCAAGTAATATTTCAAGTATTTGAAAAATCAATTAGTTCAACAGTTTTTCATCAACCACAGTAAGATTTTCAATAAAGACTTTTATTTACAAACCAAATAATTCTAATATGCAACAAAAATATAAATATACAGAACGAAAATACAAATAAATATGAAAAATTGTCTATCAGCAATACCTGAGGATACTGTGGTATTAATAAAAAAATGGCCATTTATATTAATGTCGTTAAAAATGCGTGATTATACTTTGTCACGTTGTATAAAGGTCCTTTTATCCTGCCCTGGATCCAATTTCAGTAGGACAAGCACTTAAGAATGCTTTCATTCTTGATTTACTGAATGTGATTCAGCTCCAGTAGAAAAAAATTAGAACAAACACAAACGTGCTTCAAATCCTGATTTATTGAATTAGATCATATTTTGATATATTCGTCTTGGATGTCCTGGAAGGTGGTGCGGAAGAACGGAGACCAAGAGGTCTAACAGCTTCCTTGAACTTCCAGCGACGCAAAAATCTGTGCTTCGGTGTGTGGGTCAATTTTGAAGGATTTTGAGCCTGTGGCTCTTTTATTCCTATCAAAGTTTTATTTACACCACATTTATTTTCTAAGGTTTAATCGGTAATTAGGAAGGCTCGGGTCGTAAAATGGTCCGATGACGATATTCGTTTCTTACACGATATGTATTCGTTGAGAAACCGCTAGTTAAAGTATTTAGTACAACATTTCAAGCAATCGTTATTTATCAGAACTTCTGTCGTAGGACACTCTTATACCGTAAGAGATACGAAGTCGGTTAAATTGGAGCAAAGTTGCCGCATTATTTGGTTATTTTGTGTGAGCAAAAAACTGATTTTGAAAATTTACTTGATAAGTTAAAATTTTCCTGATTCAATTCATACAAATATCTAGTTCGATTTTCAAAATTTTTGAACCTTAAATACTTTCCGCAAAATTCATACTAACTTTCAATATTCATATGGTGCTCAAATTTATCCTAATACTGTTAAATGGAGATTTTTTCTCTTTCCAATAATATAAAACACATGTACATGTAAAATCAAAATAAACTACAAAAAATTTGAAGACTGCAGTCAGTTCCTCGTAGGAAATTTTTGTAGAATGTGCAATCTACAAACTTGTATGAATTGAAACAAGAAAGTTATGTCCAAAAGAAAATTTGTCAAAATTAATTTTTTGCGCATATCTAGTGACCTATACATTTTTTCGGGAACAAAGACATTATTAAAATGACCAATTAATGTGGCAACTTTGTCCCAATTTAACCGACTTCGTAACTCTAATGATTCTCGAGATCTCAATGGTTAACCTCGTAAAACAGACACTCTGTATACCCCGAGTTGCACATCGCATATTATGGATTGATATTCAATTGTGAATATATTAGTAGAAAGTTTAAAAAAATATTTTGTTGATAAAAGGAATTCTGTGGTGAAGTCGTTCAAGCTGTATCTGACACTCATTTATAATTAGGAATCAAAGATTCAAAATTGAATGAAGCGATAAAAACAGACAAATATTAGAAAATAAATGATTAACATGTGATTATAGTTGATTTAAAAAGAAGAGAATGTGTATTAATGCTCGGATTGTGTTTTACATGTATGGAGCAAACAAGCCATCCATAACGGCGGTTCGACGGGCGGCCGTGCGGGTGATATTTATAGTGGCGATAATGCCCGCGCCGTACTTTCCCCGGCACGTATAGCCACGCACTATATCATTTTATTTGTCGTCGGCACTGAGTTACGGCCCCTCGTTAATCGGCTTCAGACGATGTGGACATGACCAGCACTAGCTTCATTTGCAGTTACACTGCAATTGCTTTCTTACTCAAGCGACTTCTTTAAAAGAGGAAATTTATAAGTATGCTATGCATAATGGTAGATGGATTTCCTTGACTGGTGTAGTAGAATGAGGGACGTCACTTCCTGAAGAAGACTCATGTGGGGTTGAAACCGGTAGGAGCAGCAATAAAACCATTTTCAACTGACTGAATTCCAGTATTTTTGTACCCTCATTCGCTATGCATAAAGTCTATGTTTTATTATTAGTATGTATATCACACTTTTATTAATTTCTCCTCCTGAAAAAGTCCCTTGCGGGCTAGGCCTTGATTTACGTGTGGGCATACTGGTTCCTCACCAAAAGGGATCCCCCACCAAGTCAAAAACTTTATCAACAATTTACATTACTGGAAAATAATAAAGCCAGCCTGGAAAGCACCAAAATTTATGGAATAATGTAAAACGGAGTGACTTCATTTTTAATAAAAGAATAATAGTGTCTCTAATCGAGAACTATTTATGTGTAGGTAAGTTAATAATAGAAAAAAGTGCAGGATTCTTTTTCATACGTGGAATTCATCTTGAAAATTACACCGCAGAAAGATCATTCTCAAAATTAACAATATTAAAAAATAGACTGAGAACTATTATGATCGAACAACGCCTAAAACATCATCTAATACTTCTGAGCATCAATAATGATATGTAAAGAGTATTATCATACGAAGATAATATAAAATATTTTACAAACAAAAAAGTAAGAAAAGTGCCAAAACTAAATTTTATTTTTATCAATACAGAATTGGTTTTATTCGATTGGATAATTAGTAATTAGAAAAAAACATTTGAAGTAGCATTCATTTAATAAAATCCACTAATGCACCAACATTTCGACTGTAAATCAATTTACATCAGGGTGATAAGAGCCCCAACCAAATTTTTGCCACAGACCCCCACCAACATAAATCCGGCCTAAAACGGTTGAGTTTGAAATGTGGCTGAATTTCAGTAACTATCTCGTATTTAATAAACTACCTAACCAAGAAACATCGCACTTTTAATTTCTGTCTCTGTTTTACGCAAAAATGTATCGTGTATTGTTTACGTGCGTAAAACGTAAAGGTATTTACTTATTTTTTGATTAGTTTGTAAAGACAAATTCTAAATCTCTTCTAAACTTCTTGAACATCTACGACAAAATTAAGTTTATTATAGTTGATTGTCTCATATCTACTTTCTAATGGCTGTTACAATAACTAATCACAAATACCAATGAAATAATTTATCCCACATTTAAAAAAATTAAGCCCTAAAATACACCAAACATAAGCCGCCTTTTTAAAAATTGTGAAAAGCCAAGAAATGGCAAACGTCCCCTCTAGTCCCTGTTATGAGCGCTCATGATCTAACCTATGACAACCATAAATTATCATGTGGCTCCTTTACGACGAGTCATAACGTGTCACTGCTTTCTCTGTTTTCAATTTAGTGACTTTGAAGCCGGAGTACATAATAAATTATTATTTAATTACCGATGTTTGCTTGACTGGCTGCCAGAAATAACAATATAAATTTCAGTTTCATCGAAGAGCGACCTGCGACTGGAAATATCCCAAGGCAACGTCGCTATTGCACTTTAATGAATTCCAACTGCAGGAACTTATACGAAGCGGTAATACGCGCGCCAATAATAAATGCTGCAGCTGACATGTCGCCAGCCAAGATTCGCTTGTTTACCGCGCTGCATTTGTTTGCATCATCGTACGGGCTTTAATTAAGATTAATATTACATATATTTGTCGCACCTCGTTTCCAAAAGGCGGGACTTCATGCTACACTGCTTATTACCACACATAAATATTTGCTCTACATCATTTTCATGTTCATCTTAATATACCATTATTTATAATATATTATTTCACATTAACAGTCATTATTATCTGTGGTATGTCATTACTGGATAAAACAAGGCCTCAAATACTTGTTTTTATACTTTGCGTTAACAATTATCCTATTGTTACAGGGTTGGCAAAAATCATGATTTATTTAAAAAATCAAAAATTATTTTTTTTTTCGAAAAATCAAATAAATCATTATTTTTTTGCTTTTTTTAATTTGTAAAGATATCTAAGAGTTACTGCACTTTTAACTGTTTTAAAAGCAATATAAATATTTTATTTCATAAATGAAAACGATAATAAAATCAAAACTATTCATCTGAATAAAACTAGGAAGACTAACAAAGAATTTTTACTTTTAGTTACACATTTAAATACTTACATTTTTCTTCTATTATATGTGATAAAGTGATAAAATATCATTTAATTCTAACATATACAGAATAGGTTTTGGTTAATTTTTAATAAAAAATCAGTTCATTTAAATCACAATTTAAATCAAACGATTTAAATCAATCCAACTCTGTATTGTTATATCGAAAAGGGTTTAATAATATAAGATATTGTTATTCTGTTTTTGGTGTTTTTGTTGTTGTAAAATTGTTACTTCTAACAACTGCAGCCTATGTACTTTAAATATCAAATTGATAACCTTAAATATTTTGAAAGATTTTTAATACAATTTAAATTATTTCAGATTTTGAAAATAAACACTAATTTAAAGGAATATTAAAATTTCATAAGTTATAATGTACAGATTTGTAAATATTTTCATAATATTTCAAATGCATTTTGACAGATAAATATGCGCAATTTCATCCAACCGAGTTTTCAAATTTCACATATGGAACCCTAAATTACACACTATTATTTTTTAATTGAAATTTTTAAGATATTTATTAAATAAATGTAGCAAAGTATAAAAAATAGTGTATTATACTTGTTTTATACGACGTATTGTTCCATTCGTGTTTTTGGAGTGCTCCTCCGCAATCATTTTTTTCTATCAAAGAACAAAAAATATACTAATTATAATAAAAATTTAATTTAAAGTATTTTCAATATGTAACTAAAAGTATTTTTTTTTTGTTACTTTTGCTGGTTTTATTCAGATGAATAGTTTCGGTTCTATTACAGATTTCGTTTTTGTTTAAGAAATAAAGTATTTATATTGCTTTTTAAAACTATTAAAAAATGCAGTAATATTCAGACATCTTTTAAAATAAAAAAAATTAAAACAAATCATGATTTATTTGATTTTTTTTTTAAATTAATGATTGATGATGATGCGTCTCTTTATCTGAATATCTAAAATGTTTAAATATAATTTATATATTCATATGTTTACAAATAATGTAGTATATAATTTTAAACGATAAATTTCTATATATTATTGATTGTGTTGGATGTAAAAATAATTTATCGTGTAACATTTCTAAAATGTAAGTTCATATAAAATTATATCAACTGGAAGCAAAAAGTGAATGTTTACGTGATGTTCGATACTATAAGCAGAGTACGCTGTAAAGTATAGGAACTTTACGAGTGTGATGAATATATTGGACATATATGACGCAAATTAGTACTGTGAGTAGTAAACGTAACGTAGGAAATTATATAAATCACATCATTCTTTGATGATAACTTTGGAATGCTATAAACTACCTAATATACGACCGTTAAACTTTTATCGTTCTATAGTTTTTTTCATCATAAACAACTACACGAAAGAAGAAAAATGGCTATTATGTCCGACAAATATCTTACAATCAAAAATATGTCGTCACGGCTTATTACCCATTGTTGGGTGTGCCAATTTGCTTTGATAAAAATTAGATGTAATAAATAAGTTATATTCTACTATATTCATTAGAAAACGGTCACCATTTGAACATAAATGCAATTTAAATGTATATCTTTTTAAATTGAAGAAATGTAATGCAATTCAAATAATAATGTTTGAAAAAATGTAATGCAATCCAAATAATAAATGCGTTGCTTTCTTGCGGAATGAACGAATGAATTTCGGTTTTACTCAACTTTTTATTCAGTTACGCTTCATTTATTAACTTTTCATTTAAAGATAGTCATAAAATATTAAACAATATAATGCAGTTCTTCAAATTTCTTATATTTTTCATAATTTCCGTTCAAGTATAAATAGAAATAAATTGTTGTTTTCGTATTGCAATCCAATAAAACCTTTAAATATTTTATTAAATTTGGATGCTTGCTGAAATATCATATGGCGTGTTTATTTATAATTATTATTCTTAAATTAGTATTTATATTTAGAATTCATAGTGTTACTTATTTTTTTATCTTTTTACTATTTATTATTCGTTTATTAAACTTGTTGTATAAATATTCATATTTCAATTATATTTACACTGCACCCAAATAAATAAACGTTATAATATTGTATTATATTGTCGGTTGTCAGAAAAATGATAAAAAACATTTGTTGCTATTTAATTTTCTCATCATTTTTTATAATTAGCTTTAAGCATAAATAAAAATGGTTCTTTCCATACTCTATCTAACATAATGATACCCTAAATATTTCGCACAATCTCGCAGGGATCAAGTTCATATTGTATTATCATGTTTGTCGGACAAAAGATTAAAAAACATCTGTAGCTATTTAATTTTGCCATCATTCTTTATAAACAGCACTAAGCAGAAATAATACTCTACATAACATAATGATACCGTAAATATTTCGCTCAATCTCTCAGGGATCAAGTTCATATTGTATTATCATGTTTGTCGAACAAAAGATTAAAAAACAACTCTGGCTATTTAATTTTGCCATCATTTTTTATAATTAGCACTAAGCAGAAATGAAAATGATTCTTTCCATACCTACCATAATAATACCGTAAATATTTCACACAATCTCTCAGGGATCAAGTTCATATTGTATTATCATGTTTGTCGGACAAAAGATTAAAAAACATCTGTGGCTATTTAATTTTGCCATCATTCTTTATAATTAGCGCTAATGCAGAAATGAAACGGTTGTACATTTGAAAGGAGTATTATGTTCGCTTAATGTCCATCAAGTTGAAAAAGAGCTGGAAACGGCAATGAATACAATATTTGAAGCGATACGTATGTATTGTTGTTGCGGGATAAAACCACAATGTACATTTGCGTCCTGACAGGTTGCTGCTAATTTATTACCAAGTCGGGAGCTGAATAATCTGTGTAGCAATTTATATCAATTACCAAAAAATTCCCAAACATAAAACGAAGCCTAATCGTCACTTAAGCTGCTAACAATTTTTACACAAGTCCCGAATTGGGATGGTGGTAATGTGTAATTAGCTAGGTCATATATCACGATTAAGTGTGAGGTTTTTTCTGATTGATGCCTGAACAGGCCTCCACACATCTGCGGCTAGTCATTAAGCAAACTGCAAACAAATTACGATGAACTTTTAGAAATTTGTCTGCGAAGCAGTTTTAATTACTTCGGCCAGCGCAAGTCCAGGGCGCACACATAAAACATATATAATTAATCATAATTACAAAGGCTAACATGCACCGGTAGACCGGCAAACATCATTTGTAAAACTGGGAATGTTGTGTGGAACAATGACGGTGTACCTAGGGAAAATCAATGCCTCTGCTCCTCACATGGTAAAAATACCAAAATGTAATTAACATCAAATGTCTTCATTATCAACTTCCTAATAGTGCCTCAACGCTCGTCAAGTGTATAGGGTAATTTAAATCGAAATAAATATACCAATAAGGATTGCTACTTTTTTGTTTTTCTTCAATGAGAGAGAACAGTCAGTTAAGTAAAATTGAAACGTATCAACGGCGAATCGTTCTATAAAGAATTATTATTGACAATGTTACATTATTCTAAAAAATACCTGTACATATTTTGTCCAAGGATGAGACTTCAATATTTCTAATAGAAAAAAATTTGAGGTGGACACCATATGACTTCCTTGTACGCTAAATTATATACACTGCTGCAAGAATTATTAAATTTTTATCATTACTCTACAACTTTTTTCATATGCTTCATTTCACTCGATAAGATGATGTCATCAATCTACATTAATCCCCACATCCCCCCTCCAACGATTAGAATCACTTGGTTACAATTGAAATAGAATATACATTTTTGCTGCATTTTATTTAAATTTATTTTACTTGAATGTGAGAACATTCTACGGCTAATTGTTTTTCAACTTCCTTTCGTTTCATAGCTTCGAACTTCATCCCTTCAAACTGGATCTTTTGAAAATTTATTAAAATGTTTATCACTATTCTTTATTGCATTACCTACAAAACATTATTTTAATCGCTTTAAAAGTTGCAAAGAACGAGATATTGCTTTCATTTTCTGGCCATATTTTTCAGGAAATATATTTTAACAGTTGTCAATGTCAATTTATTAACAAGAAATTAAATGTTTCCTACAAATTAAATGTGCACAACTAGATGTTATAATAATCATATAAACAAAATATCAACAATCTAGGTCTAACCATTTTTGAGTTGTGCGAGATACGTACATGCATACATACGTACGTACTGACGTCAAAATGGGTATTTCCGTTGAAACCTAGAACCTAATTTTTCGCGATTACAATACTTCCTTTACTTTGTACAAGGAAGTAAAAAGAGTTGAGTACCTAACACTTCCAATCTAGAGAAGATTGAATGTTATAATTGTTGTATCTTTTGCCTAACAAAATAAGGCAATTTAAAAATCTCGAACGTATTATATACTTAAAAGTGTTATTGTTAATATCTTTTGTTTACAGACTGCTAGGAAGACCAGCGAAAGGACTGCGAACATTCGGTAAGTTTGTGTTTCACTTTTTCTAACAGATGAATAATAGCCCTGAACAAGACACAAGTGGTGTCGATACATCGGCTTCGTAGATAATAAAGATTTTTGACTGAATACCCAAATTTTACTATCCTCATTATTACTTATGTTGTCTATCCGGTTCTCTTTTATCATTACGTGTATATCTCATTCCTTTTCTTCTGTTCTGCATTTTTGTTCCATGTTGTTGTAGATTTGTCTATATTATATTCTTTATTTATAAAATATATAATTTATTTATATTTAAGACTAATTCGATGATTTGGTATATTTCGTAAATTGATTACTTTTGTACTTATAATTGTTTAAGCTGTTTTTATTATGACCCTGCAGAAGTCCATTCTCCCCTACCTTGGTGGTGCCGTATGATAAAGGGATATTTACTTTATCCAGGGAGTAATTAAGCACACCTATATTTACATGGTTGATTAGACTCCGACTCTTCCCGATAGCCATTTGCATAGAGTTTTGTTTGTTCTCTCAGTAATCGCATTGCAATGGACAAACTCACAAGATATGTGTACTTTGTTCTGATCAACTGATTTTATCTACACTACGGGAACTTTACATTTGTATGATTTATTTCACAAATATGTAACGGTAATAAAATTACGGTTTAATTTATTGTATACATATGGATAAATGTATCCGGAAATGTACCACCCTGATGAGTTAAGTATTATTTATATTTCTGAAATAGTACAGGATTTTAAAATCACAAAATATACATGACGTATTTGTATTTCACTAGTATTGTATTGTATGTAGATGAGAGTTTAAGCGTTTCATCGCTTTTGTCAACGCGACATAGAAGGTCTATTGTGACACAATCCGTACTTAGTTTTCTGGAAACAGATCTAGATTTTTGATGAAGCCAATTATGACACCAGTTGTCAAGTTCTTGATCTCATCTACCGTAAGATACCTCTTTTCTAGTTGATTGAGTCTCTGTGTAGTTATGGCTGGGCATTCACACAGTATGTGTTCCGACGATTCTTCGTCCTCTTCACAGAGCCGACAGATTTAGTATAAATGGTATTTTAAATGACAACGGCTAGTGAGAACTCCTCTAATTATTTTACTAGTAACTGTTAATAAATTTCGAATTAGAAGAAGAGAAGAAAAAGAAAGAAATTGTTAATATTTTTATGAAAAATGGTTACCCATTTTCATCAATTAAGCGATGCATAAAACCAAGAAGATCTACAAGTAATGCTCACCATAGCAACAAGGTGTATGCTTCTATTTTTTGAGAACGTTTTTTTTTCTCCAAATGTCAAAATAAGACGTATGTTGAGACAAGTTAAAGACGTCATCCCTCTTCAGTCTTCAGGGATTTACCAGATTCTAAATGTACATCGGTCAGACTGGTAGACCAATTTTACAAGATTAAATGAACACTAATGATCGATTAGATAGAACCAGACTGAGAAATTGTCAGTCGCAGAGAATGCTTTGCAGGATTTTCATTAAATAAAATTTCAAGACACGAAAATTATTTCAAGATCTACATCTCTGAACACAAGATTAATTAGACAAGTCATTGAGATTCTTTAAAACTAAGAATATTGATCTCAATCACAACGATAATGAAATTAATAAAACATAGCTTCCTATATTAAATATGTTATAATTCGTTACTTATTTACTTGTTAACTTGCTTTGTTATATTTGTCATTACCCTGAAGGCGGCAACAGTTTGTGCTGCCGAAACCTTGGATTCAATAAACTGTACAGAACTATAAGTAAAGAAGTTGTTTTGTTCTATTATTCTGAGATTTTTTTATTAACTTGTGAAGTTTGTTTCGTATTATCTGGAAAGTAATTTATTTGCCAGACGTTATTATAATATTACTGAAAGTATCCTAATACTTATCAATTGTGTATGTTTTTTATACTTCTTTGACAATTTGACGACGCTCTTCTTCATTAAATTTTTCGGATAGCCTCATATTTTTTTATTCTCAGTAGTTCAGATTTCGTCTACTGATAAAAGTTGGATATTACGAATGAATGTAGATTTAAACCGTACTATAATGAATTTATTAAAAAAAAAATGTTCTCATATGCATTGAGTTACTCAGTGTTAACATAAAAAATCCTAGTGTGCAAATATTTTTAACGATTCGATGATATCAGTATATTGATTCAATAAATAACAGACCCCTTTAATAAATACTCGTACTTAGGTAATTTTATATTTCAAATGTTTCAACTAGAATTAATTTTGAAATATGTAACCCAATTTCTCATTTTTATTGTTTCTGAAAAATGTTTCTATTTTCATTTCACAGTTTTTATTATTTATTGCTCTTCTTTTCTCTTTAAATGAGTCCAAATAAATGGAACAAAGTTTATTTTTTGCGTTGCATGTCGTCGTTTAATGTTTCCATTACGTCTTCGTTTAGATCCAAAAGATAAATTTACTTACGGCCTCTTAGCAAATAACATGTCATGAAAAATCACATATGTTAATGTAGATTTTTTCATGTATATACAAGGGATAATTTCCATATATTACCCACGTACTGAGAGAAAGTAACGACCTAGAATTAGTAGAAGAAAGATGACAACTCGTCCTGTTTTTAAATAAAGTAATTACAATAAAAAAATCGCAGGCAGCGTTGAAAAATGAATGTCAGCATAGCGTGCTAGGATCGCGGGAGGCTTGGGATATATTACTCGACATCCGTTTGAATTGCAAAGGCGAATATCGTTACTGAAACTCGTCATGAATATTTATTTCATTTTTTAATGAAAAATAATTCTGCTTAATTTAACTTTTTTCCTTTTAGATTATAATGACAAAGTTTGCCGCAAAAGTTCCCGAAATTATAATCGCGATACACATGCAAACCCACCTAAGTTTCCTAATATTTAAATCAGTAATTAGAAATGACAGTGCAAAATTACCCGTCAACTAAAATAAAGCGCAGGTAAAATACGGAAAATTCAATTTGTGGAAAATATGCATATTTTAATATTCAAAAGCGCATTTTAACTGAGAATAAAACTTTATCCACAACTCTATTACTCTTCATTAATTTTTCTCATTTTTTTAATGGAAGACGCTTTGATTCCATTGCATCTCATTCTACCAATAAATCATTTGTAACACAAAATTGTTATAATATAAACAATACAAAGTATGACGCAACACCAGCATCGCTTTACGTGAACATTTTTGTCTCAATTAGATTTTATATTTTTTTCCCACTGTTAAAATAATATATTGTACAACAAAAGTGAATATGAGCACTCCATTCGAATTGTACAGTATACTTTTTCTACGACCAACAAGAAAATAAAACAATAAGTTTTAGGTATTCACACAATTAAGGTTATAATCACGTAAACAAATATTTGAAACATTTGCGTAACGCGTAGAAAATTGTGGAAAATTTAGTGGCTATCTTTAAAATTTTGGTTATTATTTAAACATCGTGTGTACATGTTTCAATTTTAATACACAATTAATTTTGAAAATAGAAAATATCGTTATTTTATAATGAGTGAAAATTACCAAAATATGAATGAAAATTCTAGAATTAAATATAAACAATGATAATAATATTATGTACTCACCTATCATAGTAGTAGTCCCTGTAACAAAACAAAACAAAATTATTAACCAATTCCAGGAAACACAAATCGAATTTGATAAACTCTGATTCATTTCCTATTACCAACATCACAGAACATAACCAGTGCCTTTGTTCCACCGCGTTCAAATAATAAACCAGGGACAGTAACAAACTATTTTTGATCACCCACGTTCGAACACCCGACAATTAATTTGTGGATCAGTGTAAAATATGATGGATTCAGATAACATGGAGTGATAATAATTTAATAGGGACTTCATAGAAATGTTTGATTATATTTTTGATGAATATGAAAATGTTATATATCACATATAGATAATTAATATTATACAGATATTTGTTTTGGTAATCTGATAGATAATTACATGTTATTTTCGAATGTGAGCCATTTTAAATAACAAATTAGTTGATTAGTTTAATGAACTTATAATTTAATTTCTATGTTTGATATGATGGAATTGATATTTATAGTTAGGCATTATGTTCCATGCATTGATTGATGTGACATGTTAATATATCCATACTTTTGGTTCGTTGTTATAGATAATACAAAATTATTGTTAAATAATTTTACTCTAAATTATAAATTTTCTCAAAATAGTTAAATATCAATATTAACCTACATCTTTATTTTTCAAATACAATATAAAATTTTATAACTTTAATATCTTCTATAAGTTGTAGATGCCTTATACCGACTCAATTTTAGTAATATATTTGTAATAAGTCGGATTCCTAATCTGTAAACAATATTCCAGTTTTGAACGAACAAAATGCATGGTACGAATTTTATAAAGTAGATTTAACAAAGCGATTCACAATTTCTAATTACAAATCCAAGATTTTTATAGGAGTTAAGAGTGAATTGTATCCCGAGTAGCGAAGCATCCGAGGGACATAAGGTACTGGTCAGTAATGGTCTTCTCCACTGTGGTATATATGTGTATTACTTTTTTCATTTTTTGCATTTAAATCTCAATTCTACTAAAAAAATATATTGACAATAACAAATATTTCGACGGAACATAAACTTGTTGTCAACCTCATTTTTGATCATTAATTTGGTATTATTTGATTTACTTATTTAATTTAGACGATATATTTCAATCAGTACTTTACACTTTTCTTGAGTAAAATGATTCAAACAGTATTTGGATTTGAATTTCTTAAAAAATGACTGTTTTTAATTGTTGACGATGGTTAATAATAATTTATTACTGACTTAAGTGACCATTATTACCAAATAAACTGTCCTATGGTCTTCTCTGCTTGGGGTTTATATATAAGAGCAATTAAGTTTGGAAATATTCTAGTACCTTCGAGGCGACAGAACAATAGATGCGTTGCTAGTAGAAGATTAGATAGAGATGGGGAAAGGCAACAAATTTAAAAGGCGCATCGTTTAAAATCGGAAAGTTTCGTCATATCGTAGGAAGAGATGGGGAAAGTCAACAAATTTAAAAGTCTACACAATGCTCCAAGATCATAGATCATCGCTTCTGTATGCAACTATTCTATGGCCTAACCTGGAAATCACTACAATATTTAATAGATGTATTTTATGTTTAATCAAAAAATATACAGAAGCGACAGTAAGACAGAGAAACGAAAATTAGAGAGAGATGGAGATTGTGCACAAATTTAAAGGGCTCATTGTTTAAAATCTGAAAGTTCTCTCACATCTTAGAGAGAGATAGGGGAAGCGCACAAATTTAAAGCTCTACACAATGCTTCAAGGTCATAGAACTGGATAGGGGAACATGAAAGTTACCGACACGGAGTGTCGCTTCTGTATGTAACTATTCTGTGGTTTAAGGTTTAATGTTGATAAGCGATATGTAAAATTAAAATTATATATTGTTAATTAACTTGATTCTCGCAATTATTTTTTTTTTTTATTTTAAGTATCTATAGACATTTATTAAATCCAAATATTAGATAGAGATAGTTTTGGCTGGGGAACTAAATTTAAAATAAAATTATATGAAATTAAAACAGCATGAAATGTTATAGAATTCGAAAAGGATCCCTTTGCGACTTGCGTTTTAATCTTGTAATGTTGTAATATACCTAAAGATGTTCATGTAATGAGTGGGACCAGGCTGATTGTAGGTGTATGTATTATTTATAGTCCGCTGCGTTGCGATATATTTATTTATCATTCTGCAGCAACAGCACATCAATCTCCGAGCGCAATTAAGCCAAGATTCTCACAAGGCCCGAAGGAGAAGTCAAGTAATTCCATATAAATGTAAGAACCCTAACAAAACCATCTGCTCCGAGCGGGCTCTAGATTACATATATCCAATTTATTTAGCGCGTATCAAAGGGCGAAGATTATGAAACTTAATTCGAACGTGTCCCCAGAGGACAGAAGCTCCAGAACTCTCAACTGGATACTCAGGTTGCTCTGGCCACGAGATACAGATCTGGATTAGGAGGGACGTTCAAAACTTTCAACTATTACAAAATTTTAATTAACTACATTTTTAACGGTGATATAAGTTTTAAAATATATTTAAATTCCTAATATTAACTTATCATCCCCTCTATTCTGTAAGTCTGTGGTTAATTTTTAATCAGTTGCTAATTTTTTTTCCAATGGAAATAGATAGCACTGGAGAAAATATCAATACATCACTTGTAATGTTTGTCAAAAATTTTAGAAACTGGTTAAAAATTAACCACTGAGTTACAGAGTAGATCCGCATTTCGGTCAATTTGTCGATGTATTAATTTACATTAGATTTCGATGAAATTTGTCAAAAAGCTTCTACTAAGCATGACAAATATGGAAAAAATAATAAAAAATGGCGGTCAGATTAGGTTGATGAATTAAAAATATTTGTCAATACTATTGGGAACTATACATAATCGCCGGTATTATGTATAGTACCATATTTATCATATTGCCCGTAACATATACAGTGGACAGTAAAAGCACTAAGCATTAATTAAATTACATTTATTTGTTTTTAAAGCTAACTTAATCTAACCTAACCTAAAGATAAACTAACTTAATCTAACCTCACCCAAACTAACCTAATCTAACCTAACCCAATATAATGTAACCTAATCTAATGCAACCTAAACCAATCTTTCCTTACCTAACGTAATCCAATCTAACCTAACCTTCCTAAAGTAACCTAATCCAACCTAACCTACTCTAACCTAACCTAACCCACCCTAATCCAATCTAACCTGACTTAATCTAACGCGTCTAAAAAATAGAAAAATAAAATCTAAATATAGTGCAGCGAAGAAAAAGGTATAAAGGAATAATAAATATTGTAAAGAGTCGCGCTAAAGGTCAAGTGGGATGGGAGCGACGCCGCTATTGTTCGTAAATTTGAAAGAGACCGAAAAGCTCTGGAATGTTCTAGAGATTAATTGACGGCAGTTATATAAGAGTCGCATCAGTCGGCTCAGGGGAGTTAGAATCGGTCAGAGTATGCAGAGTCACAATAAATAGTTGATGATATGAATAAATAGCTGCTGATATAAAAGTCTTGTAGATAAATATTGCGTAGTATTAAAAGTATAAGTAAATGTTCTTAGTGTTTAACCCTTTATTAATAATTATTATTCTTAAATTAGTGTATATATTTGTTTACTTATAGTGTTACTAATTTTTATTAACTTTTTATAATTTATTATTCGATTATTACCAAGGCATGTAACCGGTTAAAAAAACCTGTTAATAAAAACCGGTAACCGAAAATTGCGAACTTTAACCGTAATTTTAACCGATATTTTTCAGGACGAAAATACCGGTAACCGTTAACCAAAAAAAAATAAACCGGTTTTAGCGAACATTAACCTTTATTTAATATCATTTAGCGAGAAAAAAAAATATTTTTTTATATCTGCGTTTTCTATTTGTGTTTGAACATGAGTCATGACAGTTTTTACAATTAACATTTTATTGGAGAGTCATAAATGTAGGTAGTCTCTTTGGCAGTTAAGGTTACTTAAAAAGTCCCAAATAAATACAGCCTTTGTCAACACAGGCAAGTTTAAAATTGAAAAGTGACCTGCGTTTTTTTGAAGATATTACGGGAATTTTTGTGAATGTTCATTAATTAAATTGTTTTTTTAATTGTTATATTTTTCTTAGATGGTAATTTTTTATTATTTTTTTAATTAATTATTCTGTAATTTTTTTTAATCAAATTTTTATAATTACTTTTTTTTAATTAATTTTAATAATTTTTTAACCGATATATTAACCAGTTTAAACCGGTTTTTCAATTTTCAAAAACCGGTTTTCGAACTAAAACCTTTATTATTATAACGTTCTCTATATGGGATAACCGTTAACCAGTATTTTTTTCGATTACTTGCCCTGGTTTTAAAGTTTGTAAAAAATTGGGTGTGAAAATTATATTTTGGTAAAGTTTGAAATTATAGTAATTTTTTTGTCATTTTTTTGTCGTTTCAGGCTACATTATAAATTAACAGGCGGTAATACAAGAGGACGAGGCTTATAACAGTAGCCCAACCTCTAGATTATAAGCAAGAAAAGAGGTATATTTTGACAGTAACAGCTACAGATTCTGGAGGTAGACATGATACAGCTACAGTTTACGTGAATATTTTATTTACTTTTTATATATTTATATCACTTTTTGAATATCTAAAATAGATCTGTCAAAACATTTTTTGGAAATGAGTTTTGTCTTTACAGGCTTGTAACTCGTAAATTAGTTGAGATACAATAAAAATTCTTACAGCAATCGATTCCTTGGGATTTTTTCTATAAGATACACATATTATATTTTTATGCATTTTTATGGCACAGCCGATGAAATATATAAAAAATTGTACAATTTGGCAATTACAATTTTCAAATTTTAAGTTTATGGCCGCGTATCTCAAAAACAAGTTGAGCTTGCACCAATCGATTCCTTGGACATTTCTCTATAATATTCATGTTACTTCATATTTTTTCTTGCATTTGTATGGCTCAGCCAATGCAATATATAAAGAATGGTATAATGTGTCACATAAAAATTTAATCAATTTGGAATATGGGACGACATAAGAGCTTTACTGTCGATATTAAGGAATGTTCTGTCATAATATTCATTTTCTTGACATAAAGCAGTCCACAAACATTCTTTAGAGATAAAATCACCTTCTAAATTTTGTTTCTGAAATATTTTAACACTTAAAATATTTTTTTCGTAAATTGACAACTATTTGAGTCGGTCTGTAAGTCTGTGATTAAAAGATTTAAATCTGATAAGATAATTTTTCAATTAGTTTGACAAATTATGAATTATAAACCTACTAAAAAAATACAGATCTAGTACAATGTTAAATTACCTCAATTTGAGTCAAAAATTTTGATTTTTTAAAAGTCTATATTGATATTCCACAATGTTAAACCCAATGAAACTGATTTAATTTATTCCAAAACAATTTGGGACAATGTGAAACCTTCCACAACATTCTGAAATTAATCCCAAACAATGTGGAACAGTGTTAAACCTTATAGAACTATGTAGAACATTGTTAAATTAGTATAACTTTCTTAATTTAATCCCAATTAAGTTGGAACAGTGTTGAACCTTATATAACAATGTTAAACCCTAAATAATTATATTAACTTTGTCCCAAACAATTTGGAATTCTGAAATTAATCTCAAACAAATTGGAACAGTGTTGACCCTTATATAACAATGTTAAACCGTAAACAATTGTCGTAACTTTGTCCCAAACAATTTGGAATAATGTTAAACCTTCCAAAACTGCCTGAAATTAATCTCATACAATTTGGGATAATGTGTAACCTTGTAGAACTATCTAGAACATTGTTAAACCCTGTACAACTGTCTCATCTGAATCCCAATTATCTTGGAACAGTGTTGAACCTGATACATCTATGTTACACCCTAAACAAGTTTCTAACTTTGTCCCAAACAATTTGGAACAAAGTGAAACATAGTGCAACTGTTTCTAGAACACTTGGAACATCTTTCTGCCTTCTACAACTGTCTTTTTAAGTCTTCCTAGTAATTTCCAATAATAGTTATACATTAAAACTTACAATTTATAGTTTTTCACTCTAAAATTTTTCATATACAGCCAAAAAAATCCAAAAAGACCCATTTTTAGGTCCAAAATTTTGATTTTTGAAATAATTCCAAATTGATAGTCGCCGATGCGCTGATTTCAAATTTTCAAACCGAATTCAATTATCTCTTTCCGTTCCTGAGATATTTGACCTGAAAGTTGCACCTCAAAAAAGTGGTTTTTTTTGGATATATCTCTAAAACGGGTAGAGACACAATCTCAACGACTATACCAGTGGATTCTACAGGCAAAGTTACATAAAGAAATGTTTTCTCCGCATATACGTTCTTTGGAACGATTTTGTGAAAAATGAGAAAAACGAAAAAAACCGGAATTTCAGTTTTTCGCTTGGGAACTTTTTGTCACCAAATCTTTTCATTTTCTAGACTTAAGTAAATACAGATGCGCTGATTCCAAATATTCAAACCGATTTCAATTATCTCTTACCGTTCTGGAGATATTTGCGTTCAAAGTCAGACCTGAAAAAAAATGTTTTTCAGGAATAGTCCTGAAATGGGTCGAGATACGACCTCGGCGACCTCACCAATCGATTCTGCGGGCAAAATTACATAAGCATACCAATTTTCAGATATTTATTCAGGCGGATACAATTTTTAGAGCGAAAAAACGAAAATAGCAAAAATTGAAAAATCGCCTGATGAACCCCTTACGATTTTTTCCGATTTTTGGCCATTTTCGTTTTTTCGCTGTAAAAATTGTATCCATTAGAATATAAATCTGAAAATTGGTACAAAAATGTAATTTTGTCCGTAGAATCGATTGGTGAGGTCGCCGAGGTCGTATCTCAACCCTTTTCAGGACTATTCCTGAAAAACTGAATTTTTCAGGTCCAACTTTGAACGCAAATATCTCGAGAACGGTAGTAGATAATTGAAATCGGTTTGAAAATTTGGAATCAGCACATTCTTCTTTACTTAAGTCCAGAATATAAAAAAATTTGGAGACAAAAAGTTTCCTAGCGAAAAACTGAAATTCCGGTTTTTTCGTTTTTCTCATTTTTCACCAAATCGTTCCAAAGAACGTATATGCGGAGAAAACATTTCTTTATGTAACTTTCCGCGTAGAATCGACTGGTATAATCGTTGAGAATGTATCTCTACCCATTTTAGAGATATGGTCAAAAAACACCCTTTTTTGAGGTGCAACTTTGAGAGCAAATATCTCAGGAATGGAAAGAGATAATTGAATTCGGTTTGAAAATTTGAAATCAGCGCATCGACGACTATCAAGCTAGACTAATTCCAAAAATCAAAATTTTGGACCCAAAAATGGGCATTTTTTAATTTTTTTGGCTGTATATGAAAAATTTTAGAGTGAAAAACAATAAATTGTAACTTTTTATGTACATCTATTATTGGAAATTACTAGGAAGACTTAAAAAGAAAGTTTTAGAAGGCAGAAAAATGTTCCAAATGTTCTGAAATAAGTAGAGAGACTTGCACTATGTTTCACTTTGTTCCAAATTGTTTGGGACAAAGTTAAGGCACTTTTTTAGGGTGTAACATAAATGTACTAGGTTCAACACTGTTCCAAAATAATTGGGAGTAAGATGAGACAGTTCTACAGGGTTTAACAATGTTCTAGATAGTTCAACAAGGTTTAACTTGTTTTCGGAAAGAAGGTGGTTATTCCTGTGTTTGTACTGCTGGATTTACCGGTTCAAATTGTGACATAACTTTAACTAAAGACGCATGTAAAAGAGATATTTGTAAGAGTGGTTCAACTTGCACTCCCCTTAAAAAAGGAGGGTTTATTTGTGAAGACTGTTATCCCAATAATGGGTATGAACATTATACAGAATTATGTGAGCTTAAAAGTAGAAGCTTTGGAAAAAGCTCATTTCTTACTTTTCCAAGTTTGAAACAGAGACATCGTCTACATTTGACTAAGTACTATACTAAAAGCTTTTTTTTAATGGATTTCTCTAAGTTTTTTTATAAGACACATTTTTTATATTTTTAATTTATCTTGTACGGAACAGGTTTACCAAAATAAAACAACATGCAAAATTAATAAAATTAAGTTTTATAAGCTTGTAACTCAAAAACTGTTAAAGATATAGTCTTAAAATCAGAGCATGTAACCGGTTAATAAAAACCGGTAACCGATATTTTAAACGAAAATTGCGAACTTTAACCGTAATTTTAACCGATATTTTTGTGAATATTCATTAATTAATTTGCTTTTTTTTAATTGTTATATTTTTCTCAGATGGTATTTTTTTATTATTTTTTTAAATTAATTATTCTGTAATTTTTTTTAATCAAATTTTTATAATTAATTTCTTTTAATTAATTTAATTATTTTTTTAACCGATATATTAACCTGTTTAAACCGGTTTCTAATTTTCAAAAACCGGTTTTCGAACTAAAACCGTTATTATTATAACGTTCTCTATAAGGGTTAACCGTTAACCAGTATTTTTTTCGGTTACATGCCCTGATTATTACACATAGTTATATAAATACACATTTAGCAATTATTTATACACTTCACCCATATAAATAAACATTACAGTATAATAATACTAGAAATGGTGATTTTGTAAATGTTGCAATTAATATTATATATCTTTAATTTCCCTTTATTCTTTGAAGCAGTATCCACTGGATATTTCTACATATCTTAAATACGAGTAGTTTTAGATAAAACTAAAAACTATAATATAATGTAGTACAAATTTTGTATTAATAAATAGAATAACTCAAATACTCTATCAAAGACAGAGTTCTATGGAATAGTTAATGATATTGACATTATCATTGCTAATGGAAATTAAGCTGTGATATTTCAGACATTAAAGTTAAATTAAGGATTCTGAATAACTATTAAATTAGAAATTATTTGAAGCTGAGACTAAACAGACTTACACATGTCTAGTCTGTTTTCCTCGATTTCTATAAGCTTCTACCTTTTCTGAAAATTCTAATTTTGCTTTAAAAAAAATATTTCTAAATTACTATTTCAGCCAGCATTTATCTTTCCTGGAAAATTGCATGTTATTGTTTACTATGGTTTATTGGTTTTGCATTAATTTGAAATTGGTCTAATAATATTTTTCTTTTCAAAATCATTTGATTATTGAACAAATACAAAGTTTAATGTGTGTGGAGAAAAAGCACGGTAATTTTTTTCAATTGATGAAACGTTTCATATCTTTCTCCTAAGAACCAGATCAATATACTATATACATTAATGTCATTTTCATTATTTGGCGTTAAATTATCTCACCAAATTACACTTTAGCATTTTTTTTCTTTAAATCAATTTTAGTTTAAAATATAAAATGACTTTACCTACCGTGTGATTATTTTTTTTTGTCAAATCTTTGTGTTTAATAGAAAATCATCACCAAATAAAAAGCTCTTATATAATTGCAGCTAATAAATATTAAACAGTAGCTCAATTTTCAATAACATCGCACTTCACTTTCAATAACATCGAAATGGGATAGTCTATTTTTGCGTATACTATCATATTTAGCCATACCTAGAACTGTTATGAGTATCATAACCGTTGTTGATGTCAATTGAATTCCGAGTGTATATAGAGCAAGGATTTTAAGGCGTATAAGATTAATAACATTCGTTGTTTGTTAAATACCTTACCGGTTTCGCTAAGACGTTATTAGTAAATATTATTTTATAAAATTCTTTTGTCAATAAAGTTTTCGTGATCAAGTCTGTATGGATTCATATGACGCCATGGTTATTAATATTAATACAATAAAATTAATGTATACACAAACAGTTATGACTTAGTTACCAGATTATATTAGGATAAGTGTGGGGTGAGATGTACTACTTTTTAGAAAAATAATTATTAGCATATAACATTGAATAATATTTGAAAAACAAAATTTATTTATAACAACATATTATCTTATTTTTAAGAATAAAGAAAAAATTTAAACGATGTTCTGAAAACTACAATAAAAAAAAATTATTTGGGTTCATAAAAGCCCAACTTTCCTCCACTGAATAGGTGAGACAGACCAATGCTATGAGGAGATGAACTGGTTAATAGATTGTTGTCATTTGTCATATTTGGTACACTCTTCGTGTAAACAGCGACTAAAAATTACACATTTTATCCAATTATCGTTCTTTATCGTTTTTTAAATAATTCTCCTTGCATCCCACATACTCATTTTCAAAATCTTCAGCGTCTTCATTATCATCAGTGTCTGGTTAACCATTTACAACAGTTCTTCAGAACTCAAGGAATAGCACTTGGATTATCTACCGTTCTATGTGCGAATGATTTTTTTTCTGTTTACACAATCGGTTTTTAATATTTTTAACAATAAAAATCCTCTGGACCATCTCTCCTCAGTATATGTAGTCCATTTGTCCTCAGAACAGAGGTTAAATAGACCACTAAATTACTTATGACTGTATAAAATTGAACACATTTTTAGATTACGTTAAGTCTCATGCACATATATATAAAGGGTGTACATAAATAATTAGTTTAACCCTACCGAAGTAATAATTAACTAATTGTGTATATAATGTACAAATTCCTCTTGGCAATTTTTTAAGTAAATCTTGGATTATTCAGTATTAACTACACTAATTTACAAGCAGGTACTTACACTATCTCTAAACAACAAAATTCCTAATAAGAGATATCACTCTAATCTACTTTTAAAGCCGTAGGTTCATCTCTCTTACAGATCCATCTTTCCCCCATTTATCCTAGTAAACTGACATTAGATATCACTCTTTAAACATACAAATTATCATTCGTTATAAGAGATATCGCTGTAATATACTTTAAATATCAATCGTCCATCTATCCTACCGATAAATCGGTCCCACCACTTACCCTAGTCTATGTAAAGAAAGGCTTAATATCTTGAAACCGGAAAAAATTATAAATAAACTACCTTCATTCCACTACTCTATTTTATTTTCTTTCAAGATTCCTCCATCAAGAAGCTTCCACCACTGTATTTGTTTATGCGTGACAATTCGATGGTGTCCGGCCCTGCAAGGTGCCATTACCGTGTTGCTGCACATAATTTCCCATGTGTTCTCGTCTGCTGGAGCGGCTAAGCGGCGAGGCACAGCTTTGATTTATTTCCTCCTTTTCTTCCGGCTCCCTAGAGCCTGGACTCAGCCTCGTCATAACGCTGACGGACAACGGCCCGCCGTTTTTACAACGAGCGAAAAGTGAAGAGGTGATCAAGAAGAAATTATATAGAAAGGTGTAATTCTTATAAAGCCGGAAATTTAAAACAATTTTACTTCGGTTTTAGTCAGTTAAATGTAAGGAGGATTCATAAAAATTTTTAGTTTCATTTAAAATTTCAACGAAAATTTACGTTTTGACTATTTCTGTACGTACGTACGTATGTATCTCGTGTAAATCAAAAATATTAACCATAAAGTTTTGAAGTATTGTATATGGGACTGGTAAAACTATAATCTCCCTTTTCTATTGCAATCGGCAGTGTCAAAAGGGAACTGTGCTCGTACTGTTTTTTATTTTTTTGCTATAACATCTAGTTATATACTTCCATTTTTTGTTCCAATCGAACATTTCAAAAAAAAACTTTACTTTTATTAAACTCTAGGTAATCAAAGTTATAGGCTTCGGATTCAACTTCCTTACGGAGTTTTAATTTCTTTGCTGTATAAAAGCTCCTTTCAATAGTTAAAAGTAATTTATTTACTAAAAAATAAATACAAACAAAAAATGTTTATAATGCCTGTCTATATGAAAAGCTTTTGTACTCCAGATATATTCATTATTTTCGAAATTAAAACCATGCTTGTCTAAGAGAAAGCAAGGGATATACAACGGCAACTTTTGCAGGTGATATTATACAGGATAATAGAATTAAAAATAAAAATTTTCTGTATTAGGACCAGGGCATGTAACCGGTTAAAAAAACCGGTATAACCGATATTTTCAACGAAAATTGCGAACTTTAACCGTAATTTTAACCGATATTTTTCAGGCCGAAAATACCGGTAACCGTTAACCAAAAAAAAAAACCGGTTTTAGCGAACATTAACCTTTATTTAATATCATTTAGCGAGAAAAAAAAATATTTTTTTATATCTGTGTTTTCTATTTGTATTTGAACATGAGTCATGACAGGTTTTACAATTAACATTTTATTGGAGAGTCATAAATGTAGGTAGTTTCTTTGGCCGTTAAGGTTACTTAAAAAGTCCCAAATAAATACAGCCTTTGTCAACACAGGCAAGTTTAAAATTGAATAGTGACCTGCGTTTTTTTGAAGATATTACGGGAATTTTTGTGAATGTTCATTAATTAAATTGCTTTTTTTTAATTGTTATATTTTTCTTAGATTTTTTTGACACCCTTGTCCATTTAAAATTAGGTGCAACCCCCATTTTAGGGTTGAAATGCCATTGAAAATCCATTCAAGTGTCCCCCTTTATACTAAAATTGCCGTGTTCAAGCGTTTTTTGCTTTAAGTGTCCAGAAATTGCGCTGATAATTTTCATTCGACCACTCATAATCCGTCTGATGAAGGTCTAAAACTAAAACTCGTTTTTTCTAGGAGGAGATGACTCTAACAGCTTTTCGCTAGTGACTAGACCTGGCTCGTCTAGTGCAAAACTATTGATTATGACTGAACTAGACTACGAGAGTCCTAGGAAAAAATATGATTTAAGAGTTAGAGCAGCCAGTCCTCCTCTAAAAAGCGATGTTCATGTTGAAGTTATTGTCACAGACGTAAATGACAATGCCCCTGTTTTAAAAGACTTTCAGGTAAGAATTTGAATCCGTGTGGCCGTCGTAAAACAAAAAAATGTTCCTGGCTATTTTTATTTACTTTTTATATATCTATATCACTTTTTGAATATCTAAAATAGATCTGAATCCTTGTGGCGGTCAAAACATTTTTTGGAAATGAGTTTTGTCTTTACAGGTTTGTAACTCGTAAATTAGTTGAGATACAATAAAAATTCTTACACCAATCGATTCCTTGGGGTTTTTTCTATAAGATACACATTTTTTATATTTTTTTCTTGCATTTTTGCACAGCCGATGAAATATATAAAAAATTATACAATTTGGCACTTACAATTTTCAAATTTTAAGTTTATGGCCGCGTATCTCAAAAACAAGTTGAGCTATAACAAAAATTCTTGCACCAATCGATTCCTTGGAGATTTCTCTATAATATTCATGTTACTTTATATTTTTTCTTGCATTTTTATGGCTTAGCTAATGTAATATATAAAGAATGGTATAATGTGACACATAAAAATCTAATCAATTTGGAACATGGGACGACATAGAGCTTTACTGTCGATATTAAGGAATGTTCTGTCATAATATTCATTTTCTTGACAAAGCAGTCCACAAATATTCTTTAGAGATAAAATCACCTTCTAAATTTTGTTTCTGAAATATTTTAACACTTAAAATATTTTTTTCGTAAATTGACAACTATTTGAGTCGGTCTGTAAGTCTGTGATTAAAAGATTTAAATCTGATAAGATAATTTTTCAATTAGTTTGACAAATTATGAATTATAAACCTACTAAAAAAATACAGATCTAGTACAATGTTAAATTACCTCAATTTGAGTCAAAAATTTTGATTTTTTAAAAGTCTATATTGATATTCCACAATGTTAAACCCAATGAAACTGATTTAATTTATTCCAAAACAATTTGGGACAATGTGAAACCTTCCACAACATTCTGAAATTAATCCCAAACAATGTGGAACAGTGTTAAACCTTATAGAACTATGTAGAACATTGTTAAATTAGTATAACTTTCTTAATTTAATCCCAATTAAGTTGGAACAGTGTTGAACCTTATATAACAATGTTAAACCCTAAATAATTATATTAACTTTGTCCCAAACAATTTGGAATTCTGAAATTAATCTCAAACAAATTGGAACAGTGTTGACCCTTATATAACAATGTTAAACCGTAAACAATTGTCGTAACTTTGTCCCAAACAATTTGGAATAATGTTAAACCTTCCAAAACTGCCTGAAATTAATCTCATACAATTTGGGATAATGTGTAACCTTGTAGAACTATCTAGAACATTGTTAAACCCTGTACAACTGTCTCATCTGAATCCCAATTATCTTGGAACAGTGTTGAACCTGATACATCTATGTTACACCCTAAACAAGTTTCTAACTTTGTCCCAAACAATTTGGAACAAAGTGAAACATAGTGCAACTGTTTCTAGAACACTTGGAACATCTTTCTGCCTTCTACAACTGTCTTTTTAAGTCTTCCTAGTAATTTCCAATAATAGTTATACATTAAAACTTACAATTTATAGTTTTTCACTCTAAAATTTTTCTTATACAGCCAAAAAAATCCAAAAAGACCCATTTTTAGGTCCAAAATTTTGATTTTTGAAATAATTCCAAATTGATAGTCGCCGACGCGCTGATTTCAAATTTTCAAACCGAATTCAATTATCTCTTTCCGTTCCTGAGATATTTGACCTCAAAGTTGCACCTCAAAAAAGTGGGTTTTTTGAATATAACTCTAAAACGGGTAGGGACACAATCTCAATGACTATACCAGTGGATTCTACAGGCAAAGTTACATAAAGAAATGTTTTCTCCGCATATACGTTCTTTGGAACGATTTTGTGAAAAATGAGAAAAACGAAAAAAACCGGAATTTCAGTTTTTCGCTTGGGAACTTTTTGTCACCAAATCTTTTCATTTTCTAGACTTAAGTAAATACAGATGCGCTGATTCCAAATTTTCAAACCGATTTCAATTATCTCTTACCGTTCTGGAAATATTTGCGTTCAAAGTCAGACCTGAAAAAAATTGTTTTTCAGGAATTGTCCTGAAATGGGTCGAGATACGACCTCGGCGACCTCACCAATCGATTCTGCGGGCAAAATTACATAAGTATACCAATTTTCAGATATTTATTCAGGCGGATACAATTTTTAGAGCGAAAAAACGAAAATCGCAAAAATTGAAAAATCGCCTGATGAACCCCTTACGATTTTTTCCGATTTTTGGCCATTTTCGTTTTTTCGATGTAAAAATTGTATCCATTAGAATATAAATCTGAAAATTGGTACAAAAATGTAATTTTCTCCGTAGAATCGATTGGTGAGGTCGCCGAGGTCGTATCTCAACCCATTTCAGGACTATTCCTGAAAAACTGAATTTTTCAGGTCCAACTTTGAACTCAAATATCTCGAGAACGGTAGGAGAAAATTGAAATCGGTTTGAAAATTTGGAATCAGCACATTCTTCTTTACTTAAGTCCAGAATATAAAAAATTTTGGAGACAAAAAGTTTCCGAGCGAAAAACTGAAATTCCGGTTTTTTCGTTTTTCTCATTTTTCAGCAAATCGTTCCAAAGAACGTATATGAGGAGAAAACATTTCTTTATGTAGCTTTCCGCGTAGAATCGACTGGTATAATTGTTGAGAATGTATCTCTACCCATTTTAGAGATATGGTCAAAAAACACCCTTTTTTGAGGTGCAACTTTGAGAGCAAATATCTCAGGAATGGAAAGAGATAATTGAATTCGGTTTGAAAATTTGAAATCAGCGCATCGACGACTATCAAGTTAGACTAATTCCAAAAATCAAAATTTTGGACCCAAAAATGGGCATTTTTTTATTTTTTTGGCTGTATATGAAAAATTTTAGAGTGAAAAACAATAAATTGTAACTTTTCATGTATGTCTATTATTGGAAATTACTAGGAAGACTTAAAAAGAAAGTTTTAGAAGGCAGAAAGATGTTTCAAGTGTTCTGAAATAAGTAGAGAGACTTGCACTATGTTTCACTTTGTTCCAAATTGTTTGGGAAAAGTTAAGGCACTTGTTTAGGGTGTAACATAAATGTACTAGGTTCAACACTGTTCCAAGATAATTGGGAGTAAGATGAGACAGATCTACAGGGTTTAACAATATTCTAGATAGTTCAACAAGGTTTAACTTGTTTTCGGAAATGTGTTTGTACTGCTGGTTTTACCGGTTCAAATTGTGACATAACTTTAACTAAAGACGCATGTAAAAGAGATATTTGTAAGAGTGGTTCAACTTGCACTCCCCTTAAAAAAGGAGGGTTTATTTGTGAAGACTGTTATCCCAATAATGGGTATGAACATTATATAGAATTATGTGAGCTTAAAAGTAGAAGCTTTGGAAAAAGCTCGTTTCTTACTGAATTTTTTTAATAGATTTCTCTGTTTTTTTTAAAAGACACATTTTTTATATTTTTACTTTAACTTGTACGGAACAGGTTTACCAAAATAAAACAACATGCAAAATTAATAAAATTAAGTTTTATAAGCTTGTAACTCAAAAACTATTAAACTTAAAATCAGAGCATGTAACCGGTTAATAAAAACCGGTAACCGATATTTTGAACGAAAATTACGAACTTTAACCGTAATTTTAACCGATATTTTTCAGGCCGAAAATACCGGTAACCGTTAACCAAGAAAAAAAATAAACCGGTTTTAGCGAACTTTAACCTTTATTTCAATATCATTTAGCGACAAAAAAATTTAATATTTTTTTTTATATCTGTGTTTTTTAGTTGTATTTGAACATGAGTCATGACAGGTTTTACAATTAACATTTTATTGGAGAGTCATAAATGTAGGTAGTTTCTTTGGCCGTTAAGGTTACTTAAAAAGTCCCAAATATATACAGCCTTTGTCAACACAGGCAAGTTTAAAATTGAAAGTGACCTGCGTTTTTCTGAAGATATTACGGGAATTTTTGTGAATATTCATTAATTAATTTGCTTTTTTTTAATTGTTATATTTTTCTCAGATGGTATTTTTTTATTATTTTTTTAAATTAATTATTCTGTAATTTTTTTTAATCAAATTTTTATAATTAATTTCTTTTTATTAATTTAATTATTTTTTTAACCGATATATTAACCGGTTTAAACCGGTTTCTAATTTTCAAAAACCGGTTTTCGAACTGAAACCGTTATTATTACTCGTATAACGTTCTCTATAAGGGTTAACCGTTAACCAGTATTTTTTTCAGTTACATGCCCTGAAACAGTACTGTCTGCATGTATAATTTTGTTATTAATAATATTAGAAATAATCTCTAATATGTATAAATTTTTTATGAACAAAGTATTTTACGTAGAATATTTAATTTGTATAATGAATTTTTGTGCGACTGTACGGCACGAGACCTTATATGTTTATTGTTTAGTCTAGCGCAGGCCAGGGTGTTACAACCACTTGAAAAAATAATATTTCCTAGACGATGCGTCGCCGTACGTGTGAACTGTTTACAGATCAGCATCTTTGAGAAAGGATTAAGACAAAGAAGTCATCATGCATCCAAGTGAGATAGAATATTAGAAATATTCTCGAAGCTTCCACAATCACGTGCTCGGATCATGGACTACCCCCGAACCACCATAGTTCTGAAGGTGTGAAGAGGGATATTTTTGTATATAACCCGAGTCCAAAGCTGTACTCGGGGAGTCGGAACCAGGACTCCACTTATGTCTGACTTGTCCGGAGTAAATCCTCCTGGTCTCTGTAACTCCATTCCTCTCCAACCTTTCATCAGGAAGGCTGTTTCTGCTATTGGCTAATGTCAGGCATTGAGACTAACTTCCAGGAAGGCTGTTTCTGCTATTGGCTAATGTCAGGCATTGAGACTACCTTTCGAACTCTTTACTAACTTCATCAGGAAGGCGGTTTCTGCTATTGGCTAATGTCAGGCATTGAGACTAACTTCCGAATTCTCTACTAACTTCATCAGGAAGGCGGTTTCTGCTATTGGCTAATGTCAGGCATTGAGACCAACTTTCGAATCCTCCAATAACTTCATCAGGAAGGTTGTTTCTGCTATTGGCCAATGTCAGGCATTGAGACTAACTTCCGAATCCTCCGAATCCTCTATAAAATTCCCTATTGGAACCATATCCTATTCTCATCAACATCGAGACTACACGGACAAGCTAGGTATGTGTCTATTATTTTATATAAATGTCACAAAATATTAATTATGAAATTCTGGTTGTCACAATAATATCATATTTCTTTATTAAATTTAACCGATCTAATATTGGTTGTCTAACAATTGTAAATTTACTCAAACTCAACAGATTCGCCAGCTCAGCTGGGTGTCTGCCTCCAATACAACTATAAACAATTATTTCTGATAGCTGTGACTGTGTGCTCGCCGTGGCCGGTTCACGATTACTGTGTGCTCTTAGGGCCGGTAGAACCGTGTGCTCATGGGCCGGTCTTTGCAACTCAGACCATCTATAAAAATATAAACAATGGCCCTCTGACAAAACAGAGCGCCCTATAAACAAAAGAACTCAGAGCAACGGCATGCCGACTCTGAAAACAACAATAAATCTCAAACAAATAACAACACACACAATTACAATTGTAACTGACAATCAATATAAGTTTGGTCTCAGTCACTCAATTTTACCATACATGATTATAATAAATTATTGGGACAACTATTTATGAATTGAATGCAATCTTTTTATAATTGTTATATTGTCAAATTGTCTCTCTACCTGAGGTTTTGGCTGTGGTTTCCCCCAGGTTATTAAGGTGAATACCGGAGAGCGTAACATTCCACAGCACTCTACGATTTTCTTAATTATAAATAAATGCACAAGATAGATATTTTATCTATCTTTTGGAGTGAATATCATTCTTTTATTTTATCAAATACCTGTCCCGATTCCTCCACTCTTAACAGCTACTCTGTATTACGACGATGAAGGGTTACTTATTTAAATAAACACAACGTAGGGTAAGTTAAACCTTCCACTAGACAATCTTTGGCTAAAGTATAATTGTATGTACGGAGGAGGTGGGTACGTACTGTTACAGCCCTGATTAGGACACATGTTAACATTATAAATTTCACAAATAAAAATATGTACCGCACTAAATTGGCTTTACGTATTTTGGAAATCAAAATCAATAAAGGATTTATTCATAGTTCCCATTTTAATAAAAAGGAATATTCTATTAAATTTCGTTATATTGCAGGCGTGAGACATCCTCTTTCTTCTTACATTTCTTACTGAAATCCAGATATATTATTCTCTCTAAAAATTATGTTATACTAGCAGAGAGTTTTTGTGCAAGCCAAATTAGATTTTGTTTTAGAATTGACATAAAAATGAATTTAGCGTGAGAGTGAGGAGATGTTAAGAGTAAGTGAGTTCTTCTAGCAATCCTAAATCTAGGTTAAAGCATAGCATAAAAGGCAGAAGAGTGTCCCCAAGGCCTTGTCTACGGCAAATAATAAATAATTCACTGTGGGAGACAATAAACATGGTAACATTTTAGTGTTAGTAAACCTTTACACCGCTAATAGAAGTGAGTAAGGAAGGGCTGTAAGAAACGCATAATGCATGTCTGGCGTATAAAGCAGACGAATTGCGCATTAAACCGACTTGGGAAGATGCACGTATTGTCAAATGCACTTTTATACTTCATGTTTATGGCCCGAGCACTAAAAACAGCTGCTGGCAAATCTGTCACATTGCACCTCAGATTTTGAACTTTCCCGAAACAGGACACTTTCTGCTTTATCCCTTATTTTATACTTTTCTTGTCGTCTTTCACTTCACTATTTAAAGATATACTTACAGTTTAATAAAATGTAATTTAAATGTTTATAATTGGCGATACTGTGGTATAAAATTACCAGTTTTTGATGTAGATATAAATAATATTTTTTTTTACTAGTAGCCGAAACACCTATTATTATTAACCTTTTTCTACTCCTGTATAAATATATCCCCATTATTTAAATTTTTTCGATCAATTATAGTAGCCATATTTCACGACAATGAAATATAACTCTCAGCCAATCACAGAACCATAAATCTGGAATTGATTTTTATTTTAAATTTGCCGCGCTGTTATTGTTATTATTAACCATGGTCGATAAGGACAACTGTTACTTTTTTAAGAAACTCAAATGTCTAAATCCAAATCATTTGGGTATGGGTTCACAATTAAAATTTGCCGTTTAAATTAAATGAATAAATCAAATAAAACCAAATTAAAAATCAAAATTGAGTTTGACAATATTGTTTTTGTGAATATTAAGAAGCAATTTAATGTTTATGTGAAAATGTTTGCTATTGTCAATATAATTTTTATTAGTAGGATTGGGATAGAAATGCTAGTAGTTAATAAAATATGCCACGTTTGGGAAGATCATTATTGATCAGTGCCTTATGTCTCTCGGTTGAGAAGACCATTATTGACCAGGGCTTATGTCCCTCCATTATTTCGTACCTCGGGACAAAACTTGGCGCTAAGGCAATAATGATAGTCTTGAGGATACCATTTTTTTATTTCGTTCATTATTTGAATTTTTTAAATAAGAAATCGCAGTTTCAAAATTTAGGTATATAATTTTATATTGTTGGTAATCCCAATGAGATGATTGAAAATTCATTTGTCGTTTAACCTAAATTTAAAGATATGTAAATAAAAATATAGTAATAACAGAATCATTAACTATTTAAACATAAAATGGTATTGTCAGTATTGCCTTTTAAGAAGATTGAAAAAAAAAAAAATATCCAGCACTCAACTTCGACACTTGTCTTCCTTTATACCTCTTATGCCCACTTGTACCAACAATGCTTAAATTTTAAGGAACACTAACAAACAAATCTAATCGAAATTTTAACAGCAAAAATGTTGAACAGTTCATTTAACATATTCTGATGTGATATTTCCTATTTAAGGGAAATTTAAAATTTAAATAATATTACTACAATCAGCTATTAGTAAACTTTATGTTTTTAAATAACATTATTCAAAGTACACAGCAAAACAATGTAGCCTGTAAAACAATAAACAATTTCTTATTCCTAGCCTGAAATGAACGCGAACTGAATGTGACATTTCAACCCTCACTTCGCTGAGTGAAATTATACAAGATAACTAATGTTCACATGCAGCTCGTAAAAGGTTATGTCTGTGTTATGAACTACATTCAGGTTTATTTTTGTATCAATGCAGGAAAGCTTATGAAACTCTCTGCACTAATATATACATTAGAGAGATTGTTATTCTATTTATACATGTTCTTTCTTTTTATATTTCCTTTATTTCCTTAATGTATGTTAGGTATATACTTTTACTTGTTACTGACTTGTAAACTATCATTTATCTTAACTCTTTGTTGCCAGGTAAATTAATTTTTACAAGCTACTACATTGTAAAAATGACAGCTGTCAGATTTACCAGTACCTAGCATGTAAAGATGACACATGTCAGATTTACTGGCTAGTAGTTCCATTGTTTATGTCTTCCAAGGCTTACGATATATCATTTAAAACAATTTTTGACACAAAATTAGTAACTGTCAAAATTTGGTTTTAATTTTAATTTTATTTACAAGTCAATAACAAGTAAACTATTGTACATTATACGCCAGGTAACAGTTTTTACTGGTTCAAGGAGATGACAGGCTCGCCTAAACGGCTCGCCAGTCAATTCCTCCTATCACCAGTAAAAACTGTTTTACCTGGCTAATATTGTAAAATACTATAACGATTCGAAGAACTGCTAAGTATATTTGCAAAGTCATTAAATATGGAAATTTATTTTATGGGATAATAAAATATGTATAAGTAGATTTTTGTTTCATTTACGACTTGAAATGTATTTCTAGTAATTGAATCTTGTGTTTACTAGATATATTTGATTTTACTTTATTTGTAAAAGCACATTCACATTTTTATAAGTATTTTCACATTAATGTTCTTTTAATAAGAAAACCTGTGATAAAATGTAATGTTAATTTATTGTAAAATGCAAACAAATAAAAGAGAAATATAAGGAATACTATATTACATACCTATTAGCTGTTATGTTTTCTACATTTTGTTACTTTTTACGTGCTATAAATTATAATTTATTTTAGAAAATATGTTTTAAAAAGTATGTTTACTTAAATTTTATGTATAAAATTTATTTACTTATCAGAGGGATTAAATTTTAAAGTTAATGATTTTCGATTTTCTTCAACAATTTCCGTTACAAGAATTATTAAACTTTTATCTTGCATCTTTGTCGTATACGCATAGCACAGATGAGACTTTTATTCGCTATCTCATTATCGTACGTATTATAGAGGGGTACATATGCTATCTGTGTCTAACCAACGACAAAAATGAAATAGAAACAATAGTGTAACAGTGGTAACGGATATTTTCTTCTTCTTCTTCTTCTTCTTCACAGTTGACCTTATGGTCTTTAGAGCATCGGCTGAGTTGGATTTTTTGAGTTCTCTACTATCCACGCTTTCCATCCTACCCGGTCCAGAGTTAGATTTCTGAGTTCCTGTGGGGTCTTTCGTCTTTTAGTGGCGATTTCTTTAATATGGTGTATCCACTGTATCTTTGGTTTTCCCCTCTTTCTTTTATTCTGTTTCTTAGTTTCCAATTATTTTCTTAATTATCCTATTTTCGTCCATACGTTGTATGTGTCCATACCACCTCAGTTGTTTGTTTTCTATTTTTGTAATTTCATAATCGGTTCTTGTTCTAATTCTTGTCGTATTTGTTCATTTCTTATTGTGTCTAGTTTGGTTTTTCAAGTAATTTTTCTTAGGTAGTTCATTTCCATAGCATTGATTTTTTTATTCATGTTCTTTTAGTGATGGTAACGAATATTTTCAAATATTGAAAAAAATGAGTAGGTATGTCATTCATGTCATTAATGTCAGATATGAAGGTGATTTTAGCGTTGATAATTTGTGCTTCATTGTGTGTTGGTAGTTTCCTTAGTTTAATCAACAACTCTCTTTATATATGTTTTATCCATTATTATATTTGTATGTAATACTGTCAGTATGAACATTTATTTACTTCGAAAATCACAAGATTTCACCGGACAAGATGTCTCATCAACGATTTGAATCACTGATGTGAACCATAGATTGTTTTTGTATAAACACTATATTACGATTAGAATTTAAAAATTCTAATTTTGAGATTCAACTTTTATGGGAAAAAGCAGGAGAATTAAAAAAAACATTTCTTTTAATTGAATATTTCAAGTTTCTCCTAACCTATCAGTTAATAACTGTAACAATTGGGTAACATATGAATAAATTGTAGAGAGGAAGGTTATGTGCTGGCTGGCAGACATTTCCATTTTGAATTCTGGCATAATGCGAAAGCAATTTGTGTGGCAAGGTGGCATAAAAGTTATCAGGCAGCAGCAATAAAGCAGGAATGCAGGAAATTAGCAGATAATAGATATGAACGGAGAGGGTGTTATGGGCGGTTATACGACCGTGCCGAAGTTACATCGTCTCAAACAATTAAACGAAAACTGTTAATGAATTCACTAACGCGAAACGAATGCTGGCGCAAATGAAAATCAAAAACGCGGAGAATTCATTTTACCCAAAATGTAGCACACAATGTTCTTACACTTCTTCAATTTCATTCAAAATTATAACTACTAGAAAGTCACATAAATCATAACATTGAAGCATTTTTTTACATACTTCATCCAGCGAAAGAACTTTGAACCTCAAGTAAGTGTAATATACTGAATTCTTTTTTTTTCTTTAAAATTTTTCTGACTGGCACAAACATAAAGAAATTATTGTAAACATATCGATTTTGACATCTTCATAGATGTCCATAATTTTCGTTCGTTGCCTGTATAATACTGAATAGTAATTTTTATAGTACATAAGGACACAATCGGATTATTTCAACAAAATTATTTATGTATAAAAGCATTCGTATTCTAGTTGGTAGAATGAATGGTTGCGGTTTCGAGGATTCAAGTTCGAATCCATACAAGTCGCCATATACTCGTAGAATACTCGGAAAGTACCATCTGGAAAATATTTTACAGTAATTACGATATGTTAAAAATTGGATAGTGAGTTTTCATTGGATAAGCACGTTGAAGTCCCTAGAACACGATTTTAATATTTTTACGATGTCTGTCCGTGTGTGTGGATAGATGTATGGATGGATAGATAGCTGGATGGATGATGTCATAACGATTACTGAAATACTATTGAATAAATAAAGTTTAAATTTTGGATTCTTTTTTTAACATTCTGACTTCCTAGATTAGACCTGATTACATTTTGTATGATATAATTTAATATGATATCATTAGCTAAAATTTTATAGTTCAAATTTGTTTCTACCAGCCCCATTTAACTATTACAAGTAATTAATCATTTGGTACAATTGCGGTTAATCTGTTTCCCTATGGAAATAAATGTTTTAAATTTGACTGTGATAGTTTCATTTTATTATTTAGAGATTGACGGTTTGACATGATTGTTTTCATGTTTTGTAGTTGGCGCGTGATTGACGCTATTTATTAGTGATGTGACAATTCTTTCAGCATATTGTGGGATCATGATTTGACCAAAAAATATAATTAGAAAAAGGATAGTACATAATTCAAGTTGTAAAGCAATTACGTACTTGCGAAATTACACACTTCGTGCGTAATATGTATTATGTATCTTATAACTATTAATATGTAATATATTAGTACACATTCTCATCTATGTATAATAGTCCAACAATAGAATTTTTTTACGGAAAAGGTTTAATCATTTTCATTTGTTATGATATAAGAAAATTTTAATTTCTTACGAAGTCCAGTATTTTATTTAATAACTGAGCCAAATCCTTATTTTGAAGAAAGTTACCCAATTTTTACTTTTTAATTCTATTTCTTTTGCCCCATTTTGGAATCGTCTAAGTATTTTGTATGTCTGAGTAATCTATCCCCGCCTGGCCTGGAGTCGGTGGTCGGCAGCAATAGTAACAAAGCGTTAGATATTTGTCCGGTGTCGGTTGAAGAGCGGGCGATAATAATTTTAAAACATCAGACACAGTCGCGTGGCCGTTAAGCCTGGAATTGATCGGGCTTTGTTCACCGTCAACTTGAGCCTCGGCCATCCGGTAAATAACTCGCATTTGTTACGAATCACGCCAACTAGACCAAGGAGTACTAACGGGAATCGTGAACGGAAAAACACCAAGTCTAACCTTAGGAAAATTAAAGTTATTTGTATATATTGATGCCAAATTTGCACTAATTTATTTTCGGGAAATGCTTCGTGCAAGTATTCCATTTTGGAAATTTTTAGAAAAAAATTTTATTGTTGGTTTAAACAAGAACATATTTTCATTATATAAAAACGCGGCAGTACTAAAAAAATAATCGAATACAGTTCAGACCAGACAAAAAAAAAATATAGTTGTTGAAATATATTATGTCATGGCTCAATTCAATTAGTGGAATTTCATATTCAAACTTCCATTCGGTTTCAGAATTTTCTTAACCATTTTTTTAAAATAAAGTAGCAACGTTACAAAATCATACTACCAGTGGTGTCAGGTTGTTTTTACAGTGACTCGAGCTATATTTATACTACGAAATTGTACCAAGCCACTGTAGAAATTTTATTTCCGTAAGGTTAAAGAATTACACAAATTTTACAAAATCTCTCACTTCTTGAATAAAAATGAGTTTATACATAGTACACAATCATCGTGTATTTAAGTGATAGATCAGTAAAAAAATTACAAACATAATTTAATTATTTCGTTTCGTTCTTTAGATTTTTGTACGCGAAGTGTGTATTTTGGGCATGTTTCTAAAATAGGCAAAGTTAGATAAAGAAATATTTTTTCTGCGTATATGTTTTTTTGGAACGATACCGTGAAAAATGAGATAAAAGAAAAATCCTGAATTTCAGTTTTTCGTACCAGAATTTTTTGCCTCCAAAACTTTTATTTTCTGATGCGCTGATTTCAACAATTTAACTGTCTCTAACCGTTCTTGACATACATATTTCCATTCCATGTGAGATACAAAAAAGATTTTTTGAAGCATAGCCCTCTAATAGGTTGAAAACTTTGGTAAAAAAACTAAATTCGTCAAAAATCTATAAAAATGTTATGAATCTTGTATTTTTTCGATTATGGCTATTATCAGTTTTTCCTTTCTAAAAATTGTATCCTTTGGAATTAAATTCTAAAACTTAGCAGACATAAGTAATTTTGCCTGTAGAATCGATTGGTGCGCAATGTTTAAAAAAACAGCTTTTTTAATTTATGTGCTACATTAAAGGTTGAGCTTCTGCAAATCTACTATGTCTAGCGTCGCCACTACATACTACAAACATGTGATAGCATGTATGTATGTACAAATGTGTCTATGAAAGTGCAACAAAAACAAGAAGTAAGAAAAGGAAATTTATTTTGTTAATGAAAATATTTCCATATAAATTCTCTTTCAAAGGAACATTCCCATTGGAAATATTCCTGCCTTATTTCATTACTATTCTATCTAAATTTATATATAATGAATTTTTAATGCATAGATAATCTAGCCTACAAAAAAACTAAATGTTTTGGCACTACCATTTTATTTAATATTTTAATAGAAAATCAATAAATAAAACATCGATGTTCTGTTTTGCAAACCAAGACTCCCAGCTTCAATTACTATCTCGTTTGTTGGAAATATTTGACTTTACGAAACTTGTGTGTTGGTACATTATCTTGCAAAGACAAGATACAATCAGAAAACTTTAGAATAATTATTTATTTTATGAAATACCTATAACAAATTGTTAACCTTAAAGTGTACAATCCACGTATTCCATAGAATACTTTATAACTTAATTTATAAACAAATAATAAATGAAACATAAAACTATAAAAATATAGGTTTGTTTGAGTTTAATTATAAAATTTATATATAGAATAAAACTTCAACTACCTGTAAATGATTGCGTTGGTCTTAGTAATAACCATTGCTTCTAATTCCAGTGTCATTAAAAAGTAAGTTGACAGCTAATGTTCGGTTTATAAAGTAGTAAAATCAAAGGCAACATAAAGTTTTTACTCCGACATTTATTTATTTGCGGTGTAATTGTGGGTTAGAAATGACACATATGTTCAGCTGTGGGTAATAAACCAGTGAGTATATAATTAACGCACTTACATCAAAGCTGATCACTTACCAGTCATTTCCGGTTTTGCTGACATTTTGTCGCTTCCGGCCTGTTTGATGTGGTTTAGGCTCAGCCACCATGTTCACATCTGGAAAAAGATACCACAGCATCAGCATTGGTTTAAATCACATCAATTTATATTTCTATTCATCGTCTGTGATGCAACAACACTGTCTCAAACTTTAAATATAAAATCTCAGGAAGGCGGGTTTAAGAAATAACCTTGCGACCGGGATGGGTTTTGCATATGGCGGGTAGTTATTCGTCATTTTCGTTCGACAGTGACATGCCATCCTAAAAAAATAAAGGATACAAGAAAATTAAAAATGCTCTTAATTGTATACTAATAATTTAGAATTTTCGAATTATCAATACGAAATTCATATTATTTCCGAAATATTAAGGCGAAATTATATTTTTTCTGACATATTAACTCGAAATTAATTTAAAAAATAACTAACTAATTATTTGTCCCTTCTACGCCGTTAAAAATTATTTTTATATATGTGTCCTTTCTACGGTTTCGTAAAGAAAATATGGAATAAAAGAAACTTAAAAATGCTTGAAATGTCTAGTCATAATGTAGAATTTAATAAATATAATTGTAATACAAAAAGTAAGAGGTAAAATATTTACATATATAAAATAGAGTAAATACAAAAATTTAACTTTTTATTGTCCATTAAACCATATAATTATTATTGTTGAAATAAGTATAATATATAATAAGTATGTAAAACAGTTTCCATTGACTTAATTTAATTCAAATAAAGAATTTTATAAATAGTAGAAATGTACATTCTAACTTCTAACTGTTTATTTAAAATTGTTATGATACGGCAATGCAATTATTTCTTAACATTTAAGTTACATGACGGAATTCATTCTCATTTGGGAATACGCAATATAATTTATAATATGTATATCAATTTTTTAGTTTCATTTTTCATTTCATTTCAATAGTTGTACGGTGCAAAATACTTATTTATGAAATTTAATTCCTAAATTTTTGTTCTTCATGGTTGGAAACAACCACTGACCATAATTATCATAAATAAAAATTCTGGAAATTTTAAAATGTTTGAAAAAAGAATTATATTCTTCCTGTTCCCATTGCTTATCGTATACATTTTTATGAACAAGTAAGAATACATCTTTGGTTACAAATGTACAAAAAAACTTGTAAATAACTACAATTTTTAAACGAGTGTCATATTACATTTATTCTACAACTGCAAGTTAAGACAGGAACAATTATCTTTATATTATTTATCTATTAACGATATTTTTCTTCTTGTTCTTCTTGTGTAAAAATATTTCGAAACGACAGCTTGTAAAGTTAAGGAATAAAATGTTATTTAACACCATGGAAATCAGTTTAGTCATATTTTAACCACGGGAATAGAAATAGTAATCTAATAATAAAAAAAATCAGTTATCATCACCTTTTTCACTTCAATAAATCGACAGAAATATATTTTTCAACAAAAGAGCATGTAAGTTTGCAATTTAAAAGTTAATATTTTAATTAAATTAGACCAAATATAATTTCCATCTCATAAAAACTTCCGTGTACAAGTCGTAAAGAAAAAATTTGGCCACTAACAAAACACGCAAAATTTCCACTTGTAATCTACCCTTTACTTTTAAGCTGAGTGCTGTCCTGTGTTTAGTTGAGGATCACTAATTAGATAGGTGCTGTTTAGAGCATTTCCTCGTCGTTGGAATTACGAAAAATATAACAATAACTCTTCATGTTTGGGGCAGAGGTCATAATAATCCTCAGGCCTACCACTGCCGAAATTTGGACACTTTAATGTATGTACATTATGTATAAGTTTTTTAGTAGCCATTTGTTTTGGGATTATTTCGGAGCAGAAAAATATTTCAGAAAAAAAGTGTCCGAAATATAATTATGATTTTTGGAATAATTTTCAGAATTATTATTGTTTCGTCTACCATTTCAATTAAGAAGTTTTGAAAAAAGAAAATTAAAACATACATATATGAATTCTTTAATTTAGTAAAACATTTTTTTATAAACTTTAGAGCCCCTGATGCTATATTTTTCCGTAAACCAGAAAATATTTGAAAATATCGAATTTGTAGCTCGAAAATTTTCAAATTTGACATAATTTTGTTTTTAATATTTTTTATAGAATCATATATGCTAATGCCAAATTTACAAACAAAATTTAATTATATCTTTTTGTTTCAGAGATATTTGCTCTCAAAGTAGGATCTCAAAAAAGTGTGTTTTTTCAGTGTATTCCAAAAATGCGTACAGATACAATGTCAAATACTTTACCTTTCGATTCTACGGGAAAAGTTACATATAGAAATATTATCTTCGCATATGCATTCTTTGGAAGGACTAGGTGAAAAATAAGAAAAACGATAAAACCTAAATTTCAATTTTTCGGCTCAAAAATTTTTGTCTCCAAAATTTTTCATTTTTTGGTCTTAAGTATATCTCAATGCGCTGATTCCAAATTTTTAAACAGAATTCAATTATCTGTTCCCGTTTTCGAGATATTTGAATTCCAAGTTATACCTAAAATATTAGGTTTTTTAGGTATATCTCTTAAATGGTTAGGTTTACGACTTCGGCGGCCTCACCATTCGATTCTACGGACAAAATTACATAAGTGTACCAATTTTCAGATTTTTATCTCAGCAGATAAAAGTTTTACAAGGAAAAAACTGAAAATGGCCAAAAATCGAAAAAAATCTAAGGTATACCCCTTGCCATTTTTTCGATTTTCGCCGATTTCGTTTTTCCTTTCTACAAATTGTATTTTTTGCAATAAAAATCTAAAAATTGGTATACTTATGTAATTTTGCCCGTAGAATCGATTGGTGAGGTCGCAAACTTAATCATTTAAGGGGTATACCTAAAAAACCTAATTTTTTAGGTATTACCAAAAATCAAATTTGATCACGAGTATCTCGAGAACGGTAAGAGATAATTTAATTCGGTTTGAAATTTTGAAATCAGCGCATCGATATTTATTTAAGTCTAGAAAATGAAAAGTTTTGGATGAAAAAAGTTGTTCGGAAAAATTTTGAAATTTAAATTTTTTCGATTTTCTCATTTTTCATCTAATCGTTCCAAAGAACGTATATGCGGAGAAAACGTTTCATTATGTAACTTTGCCCGTAGAATCGACTGGTATAATCGTAGAGATTGTATTTCTACCTAGTTTAGAGAAAAAGCCAAAAAACAAACTTTTTTGATGTGCAAATTTGACAGGAAATATCTCAGGAACGAAAAGAGATAATTAATTTTTGTTTGAAAATTTGAAATCAGCATGTCGAGATCTATTAATGTACACTATTTCTCAAAAACAAAATTTTGGGTACAAAAATGAGTATTTTTGGGATTTTTCGCATTTGTCAACACAATTTCTGGTTTAATTCTATGAATAATGAGATAATAATAAATATGTTTACTTTGTCCTCGCCCGCAAAATGTATGTATGTAAGTAAGTACTTTATTTTAATAATTATAAACTTTTAATTATTAGTAATATATTAGGGGGTGCCACGGCACCCATGGCACCTACCGTACGCACGCTTATGCGTTGAATTATTAGATACGGTACTCTTGTAATTGTCACTATCAGTGTCATTTGGGATGTCTACTTAAAGCACACAGACTCAGAGACAAATTACAGATTCATTTATATAACCGATACTAAGTTTGAAGAAAAGAGATTACATTCTACGCTCCTTTAAATGTATAGAATTCAAAATGATACTGAGAGTTCTGAGTATATACAGAACAAAATAACAAAACGCAGATAAAGTGAATACACGAATGTTGGTATATTCGTTCATCATGGTTACATATTAATAACAGCTATAATACGTGGTAACTAAGGAAAATGATGCATTCTTATTAGTTTATTAGTTTATTACTTAATGTATGATATAGTCAATAATATTTACAATACTATGAATAGTGACTTAATAATTTGCATTTTCAACAGTTTTTGGACTATTTTTATTTTATGATTCAGCCATTATTTTAAAAATTATATTCAATTTTAAATATAGTTACAATATTTGGAATTGGACAATTGGGAAATAATATTCTAAGCAAATCAGTAATTTTTGTTTTAAATTAGAATCTCAATTGTATTGGAATTTTCTTGTTCAGTCATATACATTTTTATTATAATTATCCAAGAATGTAACACTAATTGTAATTGACAGTTAATATTGACGTTAAATTGACAAACTATATTTTAAAAACAACGCTCTTTTACATTGCTATTAATTTTGTAACCATGATTATGATAAATCCCAATTTTCACTGTAAACTAAAATCACGGTATATCTATATCTAAATCCGTAATAAGTCGGATTATTTTAATATAAAGTCTTCCGTTTTCTTATATTTCAACCATTTATTATGCCGATACTTAAGTACTATCTAAAAAATTTTACTTGGATTTTAGACTCCGCAAGATTACAAGATTATGAGGGATTTACAAACTGTAGTGTATTTTTTTGAATTTTTTTTTAGTAGGTCATACTCCACTCATTTCAAGTCGGAGGTGGATTAGAAACTGAGCTTGTAATGTAGTGTTTATTAATTATTAATATTCAAAAACAATTCGTAAATTTATAGTCATTCCGTTAAAAATAAGATTCCTTTACTGAAAATATATATTAGTTTCTGGATCACAAGCATCGTTTCTCTTTCTCATTCTATTTTCTCTCGCTAATTCCCTAATTCTGTCGCTATTAGGAAAGCAACAAATCGTAGCACAGGCTGCAAATTAAAAATCTAGCAGCTCACATATGCATTATAGATGCGGGGAAAAGCAGAAGAGAACAGCATCCTTTGGTAATGAAGACGGATGCTTACCATTACGACGAACACACCATGCTGGATGTTCTGCAACGGTTGTTTGTGTACAGCGCCACCTTGATCCATTACTACCTTAAAAATTTACTCTATCGCTTAGTTATTTCCAACTTCTAAACAAATGCACGAATAGACAAGTTTATTCTAGATACTACACAAACTATTTTTACTTATTTGGGTTACATAGGTTTGAAATGATGTTCCAAATATTCGATTATGAAAATATTAATATCAATTACATTTATTTTTATTTCATAATTTGATTTAATTTTTTTTAATTATCAATAAATTAATCTCATATGATATTGATGTACTTTTGTTTTTATTATTATTATTATTATTTTCTTGTACAAAAGGAAACACATAAGGAAACTAGGTGGTTATTTACCTTTTGATGCTTTTAAAAAACTCGCTGTCGTCTCGTTTTGTAATTTTCGCATGCATTAAATAACCACCTTTGTTTCCTTATTTATTACATAAATAGCTATAATTTCCTCATAGTTCTTTTTTTATTCTTTTCAAAAGGCAAAAATTTCTTAATTTTGCACCTTTTGTTATTATTTGTTCATTTCAATCATATTATAATTTTTTATGATTATTCCACACAGATCATTTTCACTCGGAATGCTTCATTTGATGACCATAGATAGTTTTTCAGTGAAGAAATTTTATAACATCACAGTATCATAGGCATGGTAACATTTTGTTGATATCAAAAATTTTATGTCGAACTGTTGTTATTCGTGAAAAAATCAAGCAAATATAATCCGTACTGTGATTTTAAAAGGTAAAAATTACTTATAATTCCTGCGAAGCAACGACAATTCGGGTCAAAAATGAGTCTTAAATCTCTCCAATTTCGCTGTCGTGATCTAAATGTCATTTTTGACACATGTTTATCTGCTATTGCGCAACAACTATTCTTAAATTTTTCCAATAAATTTATGGCTCTTATTATATTACTTATGATAAAGTATTCTCAACTTATAAATTTTCTCATTCGTCTTCTATTTCAGCAATGTATTTTAATAAAATACTTATTATTGTCAATATTTTTTTTTTCATGAAAATCGCAATTTCATTTTAAAAAGGCATGATTATAATATTTACCTGGAAACAGATTTGAAAGACGCGTGGGAAACAAATTATAAAAACATAACTGAATTCTGTGAATTTATGTATTATATTATTCAAAATTACGTACATTTCTATAATTTGTTCAAGTGTATGTAATAACAGGAATTGTTTTTTAAATAAATGTAAATATATTAGGTTTTTTACAGAGGACGTCCGCTACATCTCCATTTTTTTATTTTATTTGTTTCTGTTTACAATATTTCACAAAATGAAATTTTGAATTTTATGTTTTATTCATATTAGCTGATATTTTACAAGAAGATTATTTTTTTAATAATATTACGATGTATATTGTTTTACGTGCATTAGATAGAAAATTAAAATAAAGATAAAGAAATATTTTGTTGAGAAGCAGTAACGCCATACTTGTTGAATGATTTGTTTACGGTTTTCTCGACGGAAATTTAGCTGAAATTATATTAATAATTTATTGTAAAATTTTGTTGATAATTCTTATTTAATTCCAATATTTCGTTACTAAGAAATTTTATCAAGAAATATTTTATTAAAAGTGGGACGTGATTTCGACGAATGTCTAGGAATTGACTATTTTCAATTTGATGACTGCTGGTTTGTCTATCCGTCCATTGGGTGAACTATTTCTATAAAATTTTATTGAACTTCAATAGTACGACCTTTCAACTTTGACGTTATAATACTGTATTAAAATGTCCGTCGAGACACGAGACAGAATGAAGAATGGGATTATTTTATTTGCAGTTTAAAATTGAAATATCCCAGCAGATATAATTGGAAATCTGGGCATAGAGGGAGAAAAATAAAGGAAATAAAGCAGGGCTATTTAACCGACACATAACCTCAACCGGCGTGGCTTTGACATTCACGGATGTGTCACAGCTTTATAAAGCAATGAACAAATATTGCATTTCGCGCGGATGACAGAAAATAATTTCAAGCTAAATGTGTGCGGCCGCCTCACTACGCTACCAAACAAATAAACGGGAAATTTATACGTTTCCCCATTTTTGACAGCGAAAAATGAAAAGAAATTATGAATAATGCCGTGATATTAATTCGGACGGGCACAGCGATATATTTGTGTTTGTTGTGTTATAGTGTTAGTGTTTTGTTAAAAATGATTGAAATTGTGAACCGTACTGAATAACTTGTTTTTTTTAACAAGATAAAGTTGAAATGAAACAACGGATTACACCGAATATACTCGTCAATCTTTCATTATGTCATGTTCAGTTGTAAATTGAGAAATTTAATTTCACAAATTTCACAATTTAATTTTATTATATAACCGCTTTCCTTTGTTCCTCTTGTCAAAAATATTATAAATTTTCTATCTGATTCACTTTTGCCCGGTTTTACCACTAGAGCACAGAATAGTTACACACAGAAGCGACACTCCGTGTCGGTACCTTTCATGTTCCCCTAGTCAGGTCTATGACCTTGAAGTATTGTGTAGACCTTTAAAATTGTGTATTAAAATTGAAAAATTTCATTTTTGTTTAATTTTGTCAGCTATGCATTTTTTTTTTGTGAGAGAGGAAAACATGTGTAAAATGACACCACATGAGGCAACTTTTATCTAATTTAACCGACTCTGTATCTCTTATGGTTCTCGAGATTCCAATAATTAAACAATTTCATTGGTCATTCTGTATATTAATATTTCATTACCGATATTTTCGATAAAGCAGATCTATGCCACGTAATAATAAGCCATTTGTGATTTATTTATTTATTTAAAAATTAAAGTAGTGATTTATAAATAATCCGTTTTCATTATTGTTTATCATTTCTGCAATTTAGATCTTGCGATAAACTTGCATCCAACAAACGATGATTTTTGAATTATTAGTGAGTGCGTCATGTTCTAAAAAAAGAAGTAGGCATTGTGATTGTAATTATAATAAAAATGAACTAATTGTGTATGTAGGGTACAATTATTTTTAACAATTTTTAAAGTAAATCTTGAATTATTCAGTGGTGACTGCATTAATTTTCAATTTTTAAATTACTTACACTGTTTATAAACAACAAAATTAACATTCCTAATGGAAAGATATCACAATAATCTACTTTTAAAACTAAAATTCCATCTCTTCTACCGGTCCATCTCTCTCCCACTCACCCTAAATATATTAGCATTAGGTAAAACCCTTCCTCCTTCGGAATTTACCGATAAAATCAGGAGGCCTTGAGGTATTACTTCTAATAATTTTACAGAATTTATTTAAAAACTTTTCTGCCTTATTACAAAAATTAATAATGTAAGGTAGTAAGTGATATAAATTGAATCATTATCTAGATCAGTTGTTTAATAATTAGTTAATTAATGAAAGAACTGTTAACACTAGTATTAATTAGAAATTGTCACTGTTTAATTAATCTTCATTAGACGTGCAGAATCTGTTGTGTCGTTACATCCATTAAATTAATTATGCCACCGTTTGACAGCTGCTGTTTTCTTTCATCACATTCGTGAGATAGTGATCGTCTATTTTTATTTGCATATTTTCAGAAAAACAAAGATTTGATCTATTAATTAGGTAATTAAGAAATATTATATATATATATTATATACATTATTCAATGTTTGAACTTTTCGACATAAATATCTTCATAATTCCCTTAGTTCATGTATAACTAAAAATGATTTAGTAATTTTATCTATATGACTGCATTACATTTGGAATTTGCATGATAATCGTGCAAATAGGAAATCACACAATAATTTTCATTTGGATTGTAATTTCAAGCATTCGTAAAATATTTGATTGAGTTTATGAGTCGGAAAATTTGTGATTGCTTTTTCGGATATTTTACTTCGTTACACGTTACATTATTCAATACACACATAAATATTTATAGACAACAAGTCATAATTTTCAAATTATTACCGTTATTCAATTTACATCTGTTGACAATTGTTCAGCTTCCGTTTCCATGGAATATAAATGCGCATTTTTTGGAATATATTATCAAAACAAAAATATGTAAACAGAGAAATACATAAGCGAATAGTTATTTATGCTACAAGTGTGTTACATTACAGATAAGTCACGTGGGAACAGTTTAGCTCACGAGGCCATTAGGCCGAGTGTAGTATTTTTTCAAGTGACTTAGGTAATTAACACACGTGTGCCATACAACATTTTATCCAACACATTTTAATCATTGATAAATATACATATAAGATTTTTGACAGATGGAATTTCGAAATGACATTTAGGAACAAAATAGTGTAAAGGTTTTATAAAGTAGTTATAAAGATATGAACCAAAAAACTGTGAGCTAATATATTTAGCTCACTAGTGACTTAGGACCAACTTTATTCATCTAAAAACAGCATACTTATATCGTTATAATTACACGGTGTTGGATAAAGAAATTAATTTAATTTCATTCTTCCATTTAAATTTAATATCCCTAAAGACAACGCAGCCTCAAGTTACATTACAATTTTACCAGTATTTTTAATGGTACATGTTGTTCGATTATTAGGTATATCTTCAACAAAATATTCATTTATCTGTAAGGTTTCTTTTCTAACTATTCAAATAAAGACGTACTGTTTTGATTTTGACATCTTTGGAAAGCGAATAAAACTTTCATACTTTGCTTTGTTTTAAGTTGATGCTTGTAACTACCTGTCACCAGTGCCCGTTAATAAAGGAAAAAATGTTCGAGAAATGTCCGTATAACCTCAATACATATTAAATGATATATTAATTATAGATTATTTTTTGCGTCAATAACAAACACGATTCATATAAAAGATATTGTATTTTCATTGTTCAGATTTTATACAGGTGGACACGAAAATTGGAAACACCTGTTTTCTCGGAAATGATTATACCTAACAGAAAAATTGTTCACATAAAGTTTTCGGTACTTTTAATAAGATAGCTAAATTTGTGTAAATTAATAAACGAATTAAAAATTTATTTGATTTTACTACGTTTGTCCATTTGTTAAATGGCACTTTATTTAATTTTACTTTAAAAAAATATTAAATGTTTTTACATTCTAATTTCATAGTTTTTAGTATATTAAAGAAACGCAAAAAAATATTCGCAAAGTATTATAATTTTTGCAAAGTTTCATTGTAAATAAAATTACTGCTATGTCGTTTCTATGCTAAAATGAGATATGCTAAATAAAAAAATATTGAATCTTGGTAAATAATTCTATTACTATGTATTTCATATCATATTTGTCATAGTTATTAATTCGCTTTCTGTGTTACTTTATGTTTTGCCAAATCAATAATAATTTCTTTTAGTAAAGAATTTTAAAATATTCAGTAGAAATAACAGGCAATGGGTTTACATATAAAATCCGTAGTAAAATAATAGACGTCCAGTTTATATAAAAGATGCATAGTAAAAAAGAAAATTTATTGCTATGTTTATGATATTTTCCATAAATAATAGGAATTTATATTGCGAAGTTTGTTAATTTGGCGAAAAAAAGTTTTTGTTTTTATTTATTTCTTTTACTATTAGTTAGTTTAAATTAGGTTAGGTTAAGTTAGGTTAATTTTGGTTAGGTTACGAATTTATATTGCGAAGTTTGTTAATTTGGCGAAATAAAAGTTTTGTTTTTATTTATTTCTTTTTCTATTAGTTTAAGTTAGATTAGGTTAGGTTTAATTAATTTAGGTTAGGCTAGGTTATGTTAGGTTCCTAAATCCTGCATTACTTTCATTTTACTGATTTTTATTATAAGACAATGTTTGAATGTTTAAGTTTCTAAAAATAGTTGGCATGAAATATAACCATGAAAATGTTTGCGAAAAGTGAAATCGTATGAAAATTTGATGGTGTTTTTGCACGTTAACCGCGGGCATAATTCACAAATTATAAATGATATTCATAATGAGGAGAAATTCGTGTTGACGGCAGGATAAATTGGCGCTGGAAGAGGAAAAATCCTTCAGCTGTTCCGTCTCAGCCTACTGCGACGCGGCTAATGATACGCGTAGCCTATATTTGAACAGTGCGCCGAATAAATACGGGGATTTCACGCATAAGGCCCTAACTTTCCCGCACGCAACCTGTCTCTACTTTGCCCGGAAAAACAGAAATACGTGTACCGTATTATAATAAAAGTTAAAAAAAAATATATAATAGTATATTCTGTTATTAAGAGTAAAAGTGATACTTTGTATGGCGAATGTAGAACTTTGTAGTCTGAATGACACATTATATTTTTTTCTTCAAACGTAGATATTTAAAAAAATAATTTACTACCAGTGGCGGCTCGTAGCTTCGGAGGTGAGTGAAGAAAAGTTTAAAAATATTATATATCAAATACCAAACATATATATTAGGTACTTATAAAAAAATAATATCTTCAATGGTACTATTTTTTTTAATTTTGAAAATCATAATGCATATCGTATATTATGTACGAACCTTTGTAGGTATTTGTGAAGTGCACGATGAGTAACTTATCGAAATTATTAAAACCGTTTTTATTCCAACCAACACTAATAACAGGGTAAACAAAAAAGTTTATTTAAATTATAATTGCCGCACAAACAATCGAACTGTAAATATCATGATTTTTAAAGTTGCAAGTTTGGTTTTTCGCAATTAAAAAAGTCTTTCTTGTCGTCATTATTCCATCTTGAAAAATGTGTTTCTAATTTTAATAATATACGTACTGGATCATTCGAGGGAAACATTACAAACTAATAGCGCGAACCTAAGCGTGGAATAAATACATTTGAAGCAGAAAGAAAAGCTGTCTCACTTGATTCTCTACTGCCGCTGACTTGATGTGCCATTGTCATGGCAACCGTCCAAGCCTGTGTTGTTTACACTGATGCATCAGAGAGATGCGCCGAAGCTGCTTCACTTGAACATTTATACTTGAGGCCTGTGTGTGATTCATATGATCGGGCTGTGGACTATTATAACTTTACTTAGGATATGATAAATTTTAGAGAAATTAAATTTTCAAAAATTAATTACTCTTAAAACAAACTGTAGTACAAAGAAAGTCAAAAAATTTAGTTTTTATTTAGCTCCGGCGGTTTAGAAATCAAATTTCTACCGTGTGAATCAAATTACAAAAGATGTCACTGTTATGCCGTTTGAAGAAAAAAATAAGTGCGTAATGGACTGGGATTATTTTAAGTGTCTTATAATTTACAAAAAAATAAACTATCTCATAGTAATCCCAAATACATTAAAAATAACTGAAAGTACGAAACTTTAATATGTAGAATATTATTAAACAGACAATATTTGGGTTTTAGTTCTGTAAAAATTTATTAATTACAACGTTTCGACAGCTCAGGGCTGCCTTCGTCAGGTAAATAACAAATAAATAAGTAGTCAAGACAACACGTAACATAGGTAACAAATGAAAACATACAAATGACATTGACAAAATTAAAAACGGATGACAGGTAACCACGACTTATTTAGTTCAAAGCCTGTATTTAAATTAAAATTATTAGGAGATTTCTTGATTTCAATTGCTTCTCGAAATTGCCGAAACGTTGTAATTAATAAATTTTTACAGAACTAAAACCCAAATATTGTCTATTTATTAATAATGAGTTCTGAAAGCTTCTTTCAATATGTACAATATTATGTTTATTAGTATTTTGAATAATTTGCCCAGAAAAAAGTCACTGTTATGCCTTTTCAATTAGGAAATGATTTTAGTTTTTTTTTTGCGAAATATTTACCACATTCTGTGTCATATGAATGGCCTCACAAAGTTTTGATTCGAACATTGTTTCACATTAAGCAAGCTGAGTTCATGCTACCTATTACACAGATTTCACGATTCATATAGTTACTACGCTGTTGGAAGAAGATAGGACTTCAAAATTTTCTACGTATAAAAAATCCAACAAAATTTCTTGCATAATATTAATTTTTACTATAAAATTGAAGAAACTTCTAAAAAGATCAGAAAATACCATTCTGATGTAATTCAGTTATCAAGTAGAGTACATTTCATTATTTGATCCGTAAGGTATTGCGAAACATTTTAGTTTGGGCAAAGAGTTAAGATTCATAAGAAATGAATTTCTGAAGTAGGTCAAAAGTTTGTCCAAATTGTTCAATAATTTTTTTTGTTAAGAATATAATCTAAACCAATAATTAATAACTGGATATAATGAAGAATTAAATCTTTTTTTAAATTTTGGAAATGATTTCCGAAATTAATATCTGATTTAAATCAAGGATTACTTCGGGTACTATTTTAATTTCGTGACTGAATCAAGAATTCGCAGTCTATATTTCATTATTTGTATTTTGGGAATTAACGTATTGCTTACAACAAAACAGCTGCATAACACGATGATTAAATATTTACAACCACTGAAATGTAGTGTACTGCATTAGTGCAATACAGAGGAAATATGTTTGGCGTAATCGATCTGGTAATGAAATAATCAGGTGGTAAATAATTAGTAGGTGTTGTTGGTTGAGATTTATAGCAGGCCGGGTGATGTATTATTTACAGACGGGAGGCTTCGCTCACACTCACCTAATACTTGACTGAGGACCGTGCGTCCGTCTTCGCCCAGACACGCGCTGCGGGCGTCGAACGGAGTGGTGAACTGCACGAAGGCGTAGCCCTTGTGCATCGATATACCTGCAGGAAAATAGATAGACTTGTAGTGATAGCTGGTAGCAACAGTCACCTACAAACTTTCAGCCCTATTTTCTAAAAAAATTGAAATAGTGGTTGTTAGACAACAAGTAATAAATAACTTCGTTAGAAAATAGGGCTGAATATAACTTATGGGCTACTGCCACTGAAGTAATGACTAACTTTCCGTATAACTGTTTTCTTTATCTAACTACCGTCTTTACTAAACTAAACTCTTTTTTTCTACGACCACTTTGGAAACATATACCTGCAGGAAAACAGATACACATGTAGTGATGGCAACAGTCACCTACAAACTAAATTACTTATGGGCTACTGTCACTGAAGTACTGACTAACTTTCCATCTAACTATTTTCTCTACCTAACCACTGTTTTTACTAAACTAAACTCTTTTTTTCTACGACCATTTTGGAAACATATACCTGCAGAAAAACAGATAGACATGTAGTGATATCAACAGTCACTTACAAACTACATTACTTATGAGGTACTGCCACTGAAGTACTGACTAACTGCCCATCTAACTAGTATCTGTATAACTAACTACTTTCTCTACTAAACCACAGAATAGGTTTATACAGAAGCGACAGTAAGACAGAAAAACGAAAATTAGAGAGAGGTAGGGAAAGTCAACAAATTTAAAGGGTTCATTGTTTAAAATCGGAAAGTTTCGTCACATCTTAGGGAGAGATAGGGGAAGTCAACAAATTTAAAGGTCTACACAATGCTCCAAGGTCATAGAACTGAAAAGGGTAACACGAAAGGTACCGACACGGAGTGTCGTTTCTGTATATAACTATTCTGTGACTAAACTAAACATTTTTTATATATAGGGCATGTGGCTCTCTTCCGCAACTTATAAAATGACGCCTCCTTTCAAAATTTTTTTAGATCTTGTTTCGTATTTCGAATTTTTTTATTAAAAGGAAAGAATGTATGGTGCGAATATGAAATATTTATTGAACTAAATGGTAAAGATACACGTATTTAAAATTAAAAAACCTAAATTTCAAATTTCTCTGAGCAACATTTTTTTTTAAAAAAACTTCATTTTCTAGACTTAAGTAAATATCGATGTGATGATTTCAAATCCTAGAATCCTATGGCGCTTTCTCGATTTTATTCTGTCGCGTTATTATCTAACTTTTATTTATTTCCAAAACCTAAAATCCCCTATCAAAGTGTGAAAAGTTAAAACAAAGTAAATAACAGTATTAAACCAAAAATTGTGTTGACAAACGCGAAATATTCCAAAATACTCATTTTTATGCTCAAAATTTTGATTTTGTTTGGACGTTTGTGACGTCGAAGTCTCGAAGTGGCAAAACATACAGAAAAACTGTCCAGTTTAATTGTTAAATTTAATTTATTTAATTTATTTATTTTTTAGTCACGGCGCCCCTCACTTTTTTTTTATAAAATGACAATGTAATAGGATCCTTACCGGCGAGGCGTCCATATCTCTGGAACATGCGCTCAACATCCGTCTTGGAGCACTGGAAGGTGTTGAGGTTGCCCACGAACACGCGCGAGTTCACGGCCTGCGGGTCTTGCGAGTTCGTCTGGTTCCCCACCTTACTCATTTTCATTCTTTTTTAACCTCCAACCTGTAACAAACACAAAAATATACAATTAACTTGATATTCAAGCTTCTTAAGTACAGAAGAGACCAAAAATAAATTGCCCGTAATTTTTAATAGGATACATTATTCGTAGTTCACAAGAAAATAATTAATAAAATATTTGGGAAGACATATTCTTACGTCAACATGGTGGAATCTTGAAAGAGGAGAGATAAACTTGGAGCATAAGAGACAGTCAACCTGATTTTTTCCACAATCCTACCAAGAAGTCATCACATGTCCTTTCTCCGAAATATTAAATTTCAAATAACTATATTATTGCAAACTGATTAATTTTTATATTTTATGACTTACATAATGAAATTCAACTATGGTCACATACCCTATTCTATTGTCATGTTACAGTTTAATGAAAGTAATATCCCAGAAGCGACAATCTTCTAATTATTAACAGCGGCAGATTTCATACACGCTCAATATGCATAGGCGCTGAAGAAGATATATAAAGTCAATTTCTCGACATATTGTCCCTACTGCTTATTTATCTATTTATTATGATTTAATCATATAGAATCGAAGTGAGGCCTTCTGATCTGTGAGGTCCACCCGCGTTGCAGGCGTGTGCTCCCTCTAGTTACGCCACTGAATTAAATCTATTTATCAAGTAAGATCAAATAGGTTAAAATTGCTTGATATCAAGTCAAGTAGCTAAGGTAGAAAATCAAGTCAAGTCAAGTAAGTCACAAAAAGTTACTTGACTTGATGAAATCCTAATTGTGAGTCGAACCAAGATTCCTTACGTTGTCCTTTACAGTCAATAAAGGAAAAACTATAAAATTGTCTCATTCTGTCCTACCTGAGTCAATTCAATACCTAATTGTCCCTTTCAATTTCCAGCGGAATCTCCAAAAGTGGAACGGCTTGGAAATGAAGTTGCAATAAGGGAGTGTGATGAATAGCTCGCGTAATAAAATCATATTCATTTCCCTACGCAGACGATTAGGCCGCGTTTGACAGCCGGAGTTTATAGTCCCGGCGAATAAAAACGATTAGTTTATGGTAATGCGCCCTATCGGATATACATGACTGGGAATTTAATGACTGGACTGTCATTCGCTGCATGCACTCTGCACGCGAATCCCGCTATTAACTTATCAAAAAGAGCTACCGACGTGTAAATCAACAACGCACTACCATCCAAATATTTTTACGAGCTTTAAATAACGCACGTAGTAACGTAGTAGTTAACATGCCTCGATTTACAGGAGTAGAAAAAGTAAAGTGTTATGATTTACAATTACATTTTTAATACAATATTATTTTCTGTTAAACATAATAATATTAATTATTCTTTGCTAAATCAAAAAACACAATCCAAATAACTTCCTACGAGTTACGAGGGGCTAGTAAATAGAATCATTGGAAGCGCTATGCGATATTTTGTAGTGTAGCATACACGAGCTCAACTAAATGTGGATTGGTGTTCCCTAAAGTGCATACGCAATTGCGTATAATCTGCCTATTTTACAAGATTCACTATTATCGAGAAGCTACCTTGCACAGCGCTTCCATTGGAAGTAGGCATATACGAATTCGAATATAAAATATAATTCGTTGATCTAGACATGGTCCTCAGAAATTTTGGCATGGGTTTTTGATTATTTTTTGTACATATGCTTTGTAATTTGTAATAAATATAAATTATAATTAATTTAAAGGATGAAATAATTAGAACATATAAGGGAAGCGACGCTTCTAAAGCTTTCATGGGCTGCGTTATTACAAGGCGTTCGGTAAGAAGTATATTTGCTAGTCAAATTTACTAAGAAAATAATTTACTTAATGTTAAATAAAAAATGTATTTGATTTGATTTTTAACGTTCAGTACTGGTAATAATTTCATACACCTCATTTTCACCCAATCAGTATGTTTAATATAATCCAGGAAAACAGAAAACCACAAAATTTGATAAAACCACAGTAGGATCATCATGGTTATATTTTGTGGGTATGAAACATTTTATGTTTGAACTGTTATTCGTGAAATGTTATAGCAAATACAATTCATGCTATAAATTCAATTGGTAAAATTTACTCGTAATTCCTGCGAGGTAACGACAACTCGGTTTAAAAAATGATCAGGACAGTAAAACTGGAATGATTCGAGTGTCGTTTTAGCAATCCTTTCTCTATTACTATGCAACTGCTTTTCGTAAATTTTACCGATAAAGTCATCTCATCATATAATATTGCTTATGATAAAAATGCATGAAAAGAAGTTCATATTGAATGAATGTGATGTTTAAAATTCACAATTAGATGATTTAGCGCTTCGTACCAATTATACACGTATAGTCCTTTTGTAGTTCTTATTAGGGATGTCGTGTGAATGACGATATGTAAAATGATCCAACTTCATAAAAACCGGTAAAAGCAGGAATGAAACCTCTCGTATTTTGGCAAAAAGTCATTTAAATCCCGTCACCTGTCAGGCAAGAATTAATCTTTGAATTGGAATCTTTATCTCGCGATATGGATATGATACGGAGGCAGCGCAATAACATCAACAAAAAGATTGAGCGCGGCAAAAAGACGACGGCTGACGGCAGTGTGAGTGCGATTCGGCTTGACAGCCGCTGAAAAGGGAAGCAGGCGGATTCTGATGACGGACGAGCGCGAAATTATGTTATGGAGATCGCGGCTGTCAGGTCAAGGAGCAGCCTAATTACATTTCGGTTTTTACAATCAAATGAATCTTTTAACGCGCTTGGAACGGATTTATCTTTAATACGATAAATTGTTGCAAAAAGCATGCCGAAATAAAGGGTGTTTCAGGACTAGTGTAACAAACTTTAACAGCTTATTCTTGAGGTCATTTTGATCCAAAAATGTCATATGAACATAGGTCCTATTCGTTCTAGTTGCCAAAATACAATAAGTTGAAGTACTATAAATAACACGAAATTTTCTAATTTTTGTAATCAAGGTACTTTCGGAAAACAAGAGTTATATTGAAATGTTACACCTTATTTGTGTTTTCTCTCGATGCTTAGTTTCAGAAAGTCCAGTGTAACAAACTTGTGTGCACCTTCTATGAGTTGTTTTGTATTTTGATATATTTTTATATTTGTAATTTGAGTAAATTGGTGGAGGTTCTTTGATAAATAAGAAAACAACGGTAGTCAAAAAACCCTTCGAGAAAAGTGCGCTTGTAGCATTATCGATTGCAATAAAATATCTGATGTGGACCTTATATGCTAAATTATACCTATATAGTTTTTGCTGCATTTCATTTATACTGATTTCACTTGAAAGTGAGATCATTCTACGACTAACCATTCTTCAACTTCCATTCGTTTCATATCTTCGAACTTCCCTTTGAAAATTTTATTAAAATGGTTATCTCTATTCCTTATTACTACACAATAGTATATTACGTACCGTGAACTGTAAGTGACAGTTTTCAGGTCGGGAATGTTGTTTGTTTCCTAAACATTCGAGACTTCAAACATCACTTACAGTTCAAGGTTAGTAAGCTATTTTTTGCAATACCTACAAAAATAATAGAAAAAGGAAAATAAGTTTCAAAATTAACGTCTGTCAGATTGATGTCAAAAATAAAAGTTGAATTGCAATTGAGAGTAAGAGTGCCATGAATGTTTATGATGATGTGGAAACTAAATACTTACCATCCACCATGAATTGTAAGTAACACACTTACTGTCCACCGTGCACGGGAAGTGTTTACTATAACCATGGAAACCAAATTTGCAATAAAAGTTCCACTTACTGTGTTTAAATTTTGTTATTAATGGGTAACTTACTGTGCAGGTATTGCAAAAAAATATTTTCGTCGCTCAAAAACTTGCAAAGAAATAGATATTGTTTTTATTTATTTCGTACATATTTCTCACGAAATATATTCTGATAGTTGTCGATGTCAATTTATTATCAAATGTTTCCCACAAACAGTAAAAGCCAACTAAATTATTATTTATGCAGAAACTAATCAAAATGGATTTATGGATGAACAAATGGGTGTTCTGTTAAAAGTTGGAAACACAAATTTTTTAAAATTACAATACTTCGTACAAATAAGTAAACAGCAACGAAAATAGAGTTACATGTACTGAAATATAAATGTTAATTAATTACTGTAAGTGGGGCACCGAATTATAATAAATGACAATATAAGTTTTTAAATATTTCCCTAGATCAGTTTATAATAATATATGAAATATTTATAATTGTTAATGTGAGAATGGAAAGCTGAAATAGTGTTTTACAAAATTTTGCTGAAAATTCTATTAGTTAATAATTATCATTTTTTTGTTTTAGGTTTCCGTGCGTCCGAAAGTAGAACGTCGGGTGGTAAGTTTTTTATAGTTGTCATAAATTTTTCATTAGTAAATAGCTCATTATGAATTATATTTCGTCGTATTCGTTAGCCGAAACATTCCTTTAAACATGCTGTTAATATTTCAAACTTTCGGCGCAGAGCAGTAAATAATTGGTGTATGATACGAAGGCGCGAACACATGTTAAAAATGATGGGGCATCAATTAGATCACACATTTCTGTCAGACGCAAAAAACTCCGAGATTCGGCGTCGGTTTCCTACTGCCAGATGCTTCCAGTTTTACAGCTTCTATTAATACCCACAGATAAAGTATTTATTATCCATCCAACTATTTCCAAGATAAACTTGTGAAAAATGTTCATATGCAAAGCTGGAGGACTTAGAAATGCGCGAATATTTTTAGAGGAAACCTTACGACGTGACGATAAGTACAGCTTTTGCGAGAGGCGAGCAAAACTGTTAATGTCTTTACACACTGTATACATGAACAAAATATATCTTGAGTATGCATAATATCGTATATCTATCTATGTGTATACATGAACATAATATATCTTAGTATATGTATAATATCGTATATCTATGTAATCAAAATCAAAACATTCTATAACGGATTTCCCAGCCATTTATTGCTACTTCTGGTGTTCCTCAAGGTTCAAATCTTGGTCCTTTTCTTTTTAAATCAATGACATTGTTTCTTATCTCAAGCATTTTCATTGTTTACTCTATGCTGATGACATGAAAATTGATAAAATTATCAATCATATTAATGATTGCTAGAACTGTAACGCGATAAACAATATAATTTTTCAAAGCTTTTCTTTAATACCGTTTCAAGAGACTAACCATTGGGATCTCGATAACTGTTAGAGGTACGAAGTTGCCATATTAGTTGGCCATTTTAATGATGTGTTTGTTTTCCCGAAAAAATGTATAGTTCACTAGATATACAAGAAAAACAGATTTTGGTCAATTTACTTTTTGACAATATTTTCTTGTTTCAGTTCATAGATGTTTCTATATTCTAGAGACATTTTTTTACGAAAAATTGACAGCGAAAATATTTATAATCTTGTTTTCAAAGCACACTTGACCAAAATGAATAAAATCAGTAATTTTATAATTTCTTAGTTTATTTTCATTTTAATGTACATGTGCTTCATATCGTTGGAAAGAGGAAAAAATCTGTGTTTAACAGTATTAAAGACAACTTTGAGCCCCATACGAAAATTGAAAGTTGGCATGAATTTCTCAAAAAGTATTCGAGTTACAAAAATTTTGAGGACCGCTGTCAACTCTTCGTAAAAAAATGTGTCTGTAGAATATGCAAACTAGAAACTTATATAAATTAAAATAATAAAGTTTATAAGTTAAAAAGAAAATTTGCCAAAATCCGTTTTTTGCTCGTCATATCTAGTAACCTATGAATTTTTTCGGCAAAACAAGTACATATTTAAAATGGGAAACTAATGTCGAAACTTTGCTCCAATTTAACCGATTCATATCTTTAACGGTTATCGAAATCCCAATGGTTAGCTTCTTAAAACGGACACCTGTATATCAAAATGTAATATTATAAACTAGACCATGAAAAAATCATGTGTTATAGTTAACTATTCCATGAATAATACCATGTTAACTAGAGTTAATACTAAAAGGGATATGGGAGTGTTATTTGACTCCAAGTTTGATTTCCCTGAACATATAAACGCCCCAGGGTGGGATTCGGTAACTAAGTCCGTTATGGTATGAGTACGTTATATAATCGATGAAAATAACCCTTTACTGGTCAAGGACGTTTCTATTACATATAAAAATTGTTTTTCTATATTTTTGGGGTCAGTGCATATCAGTACTGCCATATGTTGGCTATTATTTAATTAGAAAATATATTTAAAATCGAATTTGATGATGACTATCTTTGGTAACATTGTACAATAATGGTAAGTAATTAAGTATGCGATGCGACCATATGGTAACAATTGCTGTTGAAGTTATGGTAATCATATGTAAAATAATAGAAAATTTGGAAAATGAAAATTTTATTTATTCTTTTGTACAAAAAAAATAAATATATCAAATCAGTTACATAAAATAAAATAAAGTTTTTCTCAAGTAAACAGAAACAAGTATTATAAAATATAATGTCAATAAAATAATGTATAATTATTTTGGTTTAGCCAGTGACTAAGTCACTTGGTTTTCGCTTCTAAATTTTTTTAACGGTATTGTTTTTTCGTGCCAGCAGGAACATTATAGTGTACAGTAGAAACGTGCTCAATTCTGAAATTTAGCTGTAGCTACTTTTCCTTAAACATTCAATCATTAAATAAATGATATTTGTTAATTTTTGCAATTATATCTCTACTTTTCATTTTATTTTTCATATTAAAGAAAAACTAATAAAAATGCTACATGTAGAACATCAATAATTTTGTATTGAAAAATGTCTTTCATTTTCTTATATTAGATTGTAGATATGAATGTGCATGTATAATTTTCCTACAAGACTGAATACCTAATGAAATTATATATTAAAATTTATGCATAATATTTTGAACCAAAGTATTTGGAAAATAAATATGAAACGGAGGAAAATATTTTTGTTTTCGTCTAAAATTAAAACTAACATTTTGAGCTAAAAAATTGCGTTATAAATGTCTGTATTTTTTATAATGTTTAAAGCCTATAATGTATGAATGACGAAAATAAAATAAATATTTGAGAGACGCAAAATAAAAATGAAAATGATGAAAGGTAATGTGTTGTCCCATCAGATTTTTTGCCTATGTTTACGGAAAAAGTAATCGTTCCAAAATAAACCAGCCAATAAAACTATGCGACCGTATGACTATTTTAATCTAATAATAAATTTCTTCGAAAAATTCGCACAAAAACTCTGTCACTTCCACGATATATTAACGTAAAAAATGATCGCAAAATACAGCGGTGGGATTTTAAAAATAGTCTCGGTTGGTGTATGTTTTTGTTGTGCTGATTCACCGCATATTTCACCTAACCCAATTTAAAACTGTTATTAGATAATGTATACAAATTATGACAAAAATAAATCCGCACCTATGACAAATATCCACGCCCTTGTCAAACCGTTACTCACTACAGTGCGTAAACTACGAAATGATAAATATGTGCAACGTGTTGCCAACTCGGCCAAAGCGATCGACGCGTGGCTTTGGGACCTTGAAAGACCTTGTTGTAAAGGTGCAACAACATGTACCAACAACAAAGACAACTTTATTCCAATTAGGACAAAAATACCGCTAAACATAATCCTAGGGAAAATGAACTTTAAATTTCCAAATAACGTTGACGTTATTTTAGGCTCTAAATTAAATTTTCACTTATCGTATAACAGTGTTATTTAAATTGTCAGATTCATAAACAATCAATAAGGAAAGGGATTAACACCTAGTTACACAAAATAATCTAATGTGGACACCACATGATTTACTTCTGCGCTTTTTAAATTATACATATTTTTTGCTGCTGTTCATTTTAACTAACTTTATTTGAAAGTGAGATAAGATTTTCAATCCCCATATACAAAATTTCAACAAATATTTTTTTTCTACCTTCGTTTAATAAGAGACTTTTTATTGCACATTTCAGTTAGGTTAATGATTCCATTATTTCACTATTAATAATGAAATAATTAAATCATTATTTCTTGCGAAATCAAATTGGAAAGTAGGCATATACAGGGTGTTAATACTAAGTTGTAACACCCGAAAAAGGCAGTTGGAACTCATTGAAACTAGCAACTTTTCTTAGGTCTAATTTTTGATTTAGAGCCTCAATTCATAGTTATTGGCGTTCTTTTGTTTTTCGAAAAATCGTTATTACTCCCTTATTTAAAGAATATTTAAAAAATACAAAATTTTCAGCATTTTCTTTCGGTTCTCTAAAACATTTCTTTTTCTGCTTGTCTAGACTGTTGTGCTAAAATATACTTACAGTATGTGCAGCTATACAAATTTTGTTCTTATAATATTTGTTTAACAATAATAGGTACCTTAATGAATTATAAGAAATATATTTGATAATTAACATTGACATCTAAACAAAAAAAATGTACATGTTATATAAGGTATTTCTAAGTTCAAGGTCCTTTGCGAATATTGACATGCAAGACAAGAAATATGCAAGAAAATGACGATAAAGACAAGATTTTATATAAAAATTAATGAAAGATAAGATATACTTAAATTTCTTGTCTTGCTTTTCGAGACAAGACAAGAAATTTCTAAACAAGACAAGAAATCTTGTCTTGTGAAACACGATTTCAAATTCATTCTCTATGATTCATTTTAAAAGAGACAAGCAAATATAGGTTACTGTCAATCAAATATAAAGTCGCAACCATGGATGTGATAAAACGTCATGTTTCACGTTAAAAAATACTGACGGTATATTTAAAGGTGATTAATAAAACAAGTGGTTATCCCACATATTTTTTTTTGGGAAACCAAGTGTTTTATTAATCACTTTTAAGTATTCATTATGTTCCATCAAGTACCAACTACTAATTCTCTTTCAATACTCATGGTATTATCATAGTAGTATCATCTATGCCGAGTTGTATTTAAAACAGGGTTGACTGTATTTTCGTTACGCTCTTACTAATAGTTCTAAGTTAGAGTTGGTTCTAATAATAAGCTGAGTATTATTTGTGTTCGGAATCTGTCAGGTCTGGCACATTCCACACATACAATTATTGGGCGACGTGATTGTGTACCAGGTAATAATTAAAACCGTCCAACGAAGCTATTTATAAATAAATTGCGTGATATACGTAAAACAACAGATGTCGAGTCCCGTCTAACTATAAACCAGCCGGCAGCTGAAATTAACTCCGAGAGTAGATTTCACGTGGAATTCTAAGGCAAAAAGGAAATGGAAAGAAAATTAATGCGGAATATCAAACTAGATTACTAATTCCTTCCTATAAAAGCCACAGAAATATTATACTTCCTGCTTCTCATATGTGAAGCGTACTATAAGCATTAACTTATTTATTTTAATTAGAATGATATGTTATAGACTCTTAAAAGTAAGCACATTCTTCATAACTATTTTGCTTCTTCATGTTACTTACTAACATTGTTGGTGCTTAATTTTGAATTTAAGTTATATTGAAGGATAAATATAAATAAATAAAAAAATATTAATGGTAATATGATAAAAAAATCAACTCTAATATAAATAGAAAATATACGATAAAAATGCCATAATTTTTTTTTTTCGAAATCGATACTAAAGTATACGTTATCACTCCGCGAAGTTAGCCAAAACAGTAGGTAAAGTAACATTTTACAGACTCTTTTTTCAAAATTTCACTTTACGCACTCATCTGTCAAACTGAATTAACCTATAATTGTATTACATTTTTGCTGCATATTGTAACACTGTCTAGAATAACAAACATTGTTTTATAATATTATTGTGAATTTATTATTTACCTTTGATAACTATTTATCGGATTTAATGCAGACGATGTCTAAGCACGTTTAAACATAACTGAAATATTTGACACTTTGACAGTACTTTTGTTATCACAGCCATCCCCGTCGCAATAGCTAGCTGAACTTTTGCAAATACAGAATGCTATTTATTTACGTTTTTAATTAATAATTTACCGATTTCGGAAAATATATAATGTATACTTCAGAACTAAAATATTTTTTTATTACTCATATGGTTCATTCGTACCTAAAAATAAAATTATACTTTAGCATCTTAATATAATAATAACTATTTTTCTGTAATAGTTTGGTACTTTTATTAACAGCATTTTTTTTCTAATATTTATTTTCGAAATGCTTGTAAACTAAAAATGATAAGTATAAACTATTACTTTTAAATTTTACCAAAAGTTAATTAACTGGTGCCATTTCATTAATACCCGTTTATCCGAATTTATTCTACATGTGCACACATACATCAGGCCTAACCGACAGACATTATATTAAAAATAGCTACAAACGTATAATAAAGACCTTTTACTTGTCAAATCGGTATTCCAATTTTTTACTTATTATACATGATGTTCCCCAAAAATCAATTTTTTTATTTTTTTATTATTATATTTCCTTTTAATATTTTGTTTCTAACGATGAGATGTAAAATATAGAAAGCCACAAATTATATTGTACTTCGAGCGGAGTAATGGAACGTGAACATAATAGTTATTTTAGTGTATAGTTATAAAGGAAGCTTACTAAACATGAGTCACCGGTTTCTAATTGTAGTTTACTCGCTACTTAGTAACAATTCGCACTATAAATTTGTCTAGGTGTGTTTCATTTCAAATAGTTTGAATACCATTGAAATAAATCGTTAATAATTTAAAGAACCTTATAGAACAATGAAGTATTATATAAATAAATAACATTGAGATCAAAAGACGATTTATTATTTTCTCATTTCTTTCAATTCTTATTGTTTCAAGACAAGAAATCTTGCCTTATTTAATAATTTCTTGTCTGTACCTATATATCTTGTCTTTCGTTACTCTTGTATATAAAAAGCTTGCCTTGATCGTCATTTTCTTTCATATTTCTTGTCTTGCATGTTAATATTCGCAAATAACCTGAAACATATAAATAATCTAGTATCACACGTACATTTTTTTGTTTGAATAATATCAATGTCAATTATCAAATATATTTCGTATCATACAATTATTTATTATTATTAAATAAATATTATAAAAACAAAAAACATATAACTGCACATACTATACGTATATTTTAGCACACCGGCGACATCTGCATAAAAAAGCTTTTTTCAAAGCATCCCTGGTTATAAGAAAATATTTTATGTCTTAACTTCTCGTTACATGATTTCGAAGAATAATTATATTATTTAGTCAATATTTTGTATTTCGTATTAACTTTTTTAATACTTACATATTTTTGTACTTTTATTAATTTATAGGTAAGTTCTTATAATAAACCTAGGTTTAAAATTAGCCAAAAAATAGGAAAGTACAAAAACTGAACAAAATCTTGCTATTCTTGTACATTTCTTGTAAGAAAATTTCTTGCCTTTTGAAACACTATCAATTCCCATTATCTAATACACGTATTTGTGATTTAAGTGTTATTTTAGTTTACGTATGTAGTTTATTGGGGAAAAGGACGATAATGTATTTATTTAGCAATTCATCCTTTCGGAGTTTATTTATCAATAAAGAATGGCAAACTAATTTAAAACCTAATATTGATCACGTCTTTTATTTCGCTTTAAATGAAAACGAATTGGCAGAAAAACTCCCCAAGTTGGGGTAAAGTTTCCCCAAACTTAAATGAGAATCAGAGTGTCGTATTTTTTGTGTATCTTCGCGCTATTCCGTATTTGCGGAGCGATGTATCTAAATTTACAGAAGAAATTACAGTGTCGAGGCTGCATTAGCTCAGGCTATGATTCATTGGCCCAACACAACCGGCCAAATTTCCTCGGTCGCTCTGACTCACCCGGACCAGCGATTGTTGTTCGACTTTACAGCGGAAATACGAAGATAAATAACGCAATCTATAACCTATATTCTTTTCTTAGCGTTTTAACTTACAAAAGAATTTACGCGTGGTATTACCATCTTTACTTACTCAGTAAATTTAAGAATGAATGTAAATGAATGCAACAAACAAGTTCAAGAAGACGGAAAGGTATTTATAGTTTTTACTTCTTTTTACAGAGCATCAGTAATTTTGTGTTTATTTAAATCTTTATTTACGACTGGTTAGCTAAAGAAACAACAAACAAATATGATAAATTAAATAATAACGTGCGATAAATAACTACCATTGCAGTTCTGTCAGTTTTATGTTACTTTTACTTCATAATTTAGATGCCAAATCTAGAGGTTTTGTTCTTTTCAATATTCTTATTTCTGAGGAATTGTTTAATAAATTTAGTGCACTATTATTATTATTAATATGGTTATGTAAGCGAATTTCATATCGAGTAGAGTATATTTCTGTTAGTCCCTTACAATCTTACCACGGAGCGCTTACAATTAGTCGTAGTCATTTATTTTGAAATCTTTGTATAATATTTAAATTTATTTCTACATGTACATACAGGAATAATTGCAGCTTTATATAATAGAATTTTTCGTATACTGGTAATTTTGATTTTCTTTTTAAAAGTCAATAGAGTTTTTTAATTTTCAAATCCGTCTGTTTTCTTTTGCATGTTCCTTCCAAGTGGGGCCTATATAAAGTTGCATACCCCGGTATCTTGCTTTTGTCTGTTGAGGTATTACTTCATTTTTAATTGTTACTACGAGGCTGATGACATGTCCTTTTGTAAATGTCACATGAACAGCTTTATTTCCATTAATTTTGAAACGCCAGTATTTCGCTCTTCCACCATTTCATTTAATACAATTTGGAGATTTTTTGAAGCTTCTACTGGGTCTTTATGAGATGCAAGTATTGCAGTGTCATCTGCTTATGTAGCTCTGTAAATTTTAAAAATTGTAGATGAATGCAATAAATAAGTCAAGAAAACGGAAACGTATTTTTTGTTTTTACTGCCTTTTACGTTGTAAGGAAGTATTATAAGCGCGAAAATTTCGGTTTTCTGATTGCAATAGCAATATCCATTTTTATCAACTCTGAACCATTTTGACTAGTTTTGGCGTAACGTCGGTACGTATATGTATGTATCTCACATAATTCAAAAATGATTAGTCGCAGAATGTTGAAATGTAAGTACACGCTTTATTTATATTTTTAATGTTTTGACGTCCAATAAATGTGTTGTTGTTTTATGAGTTATTTTAATGTTAGCATCTAGATGTACTCTACATTTTTTTTTTGTTTTTTTAAATGTTAAATAATTTCACCTCCTGAAGAAGGCATACGTGATACACAAAACAAGTCGAGGACGAAATTTAGAATAAAAAATTTTGTTGACTGACATCCAGTAATTTTCTTTTACCTACAATTATCATCCCAGTCAAGAACTCTCATCACCCATAAAATTAACTACCTATTATTTACTACATAATTTAAAAACAAATCCCTTAGTGTGTTACTTGTACACAGCTCAAAGGGATTACTTTGTACTTTTACATATTGTTTGCTCAAAATATGAACGAAATGCGTCTTTCGCTCAGGTCTTTTTCTATATAAGACAAGAACTATAATTTCCTGTACATATATTTTTAAAACTGCTTATCAGTATTTATTAGACTCTTGTGTACAATAACTAAAATATCATTTCATTTCATCTATGTTATTGAATAAGAACACAAATTGAACATCTCTTAATTTTCCCCGGATAAATCAATTGAAAAGTCAATTAAGGGTAAAAAACGGCGCTGTGAAGAGGACATGGGTTTTTCCGTGTGTGAGATATGTAATAGAATGGAGTGGAGCAGTGAATTTCCGCGATTTGGACGCTAATCGCGCGATGTTCACACCGGCTAATCCGGTTACTGCCAGCCGCGTCCTCCGGCAACCCGCATTATAATACCCGCCAATTTGCATACGTCACACTAGGGGTCACCTCCCCTAATCATTCAGAATTCGCACTCGGGACTCAATGGGAGATTATATAAGATTTTAGTCGATCGTGTCATTGTTTTTAACAAAAGAATTGTTTTTTGAATTCAATATCGTTTTTACCAAAGAAGTTAAATTTGGAATATGGTTGTGTTTCGTTGAATTCTGTCCTTTATGAATAAAATGTGGCCTGTGCTGGTTTAATACATATATTTGAAACTGAGCGATGTGTACAATGATATGTCTTAAGTTACGTCGGTGATAAAACAAAACAAAAAATTTAAAGTGGTTTGAGGTACGAGACACTTGTGGCAGAGATAGTCTGACATGACTAGGATATGCGACGAAAATTAATCATCATTTTGTCAATTTAATACCAATAAGCAAATATGGGACATTGGAGTAAGAAAATTTAAAAACAATGTAAGAATATGTTGGATGATGTTCGAATATATAGTCAAAAGTTTAGTAATGTACGGTGCAGAGATATATAGGTAGGAAAAAAAATTAGAAGTCATACTGTACTGTACGGAATTTGAAACCTTTTACAAATCTTAACTGTGAACTATTTATGACCAGAAAGAATTTTGAAAACATCTAATTTCCTGTCAGCTCTACAACCAAAAATATTGCTTGATTTTACTAAATTATTTAAACATTTAAACAGTATCTATTAAATCAAACTAATTAAATCTACGAACCTAAGAAATGGTACACTTATACAATCATTGAAAGAATTTTTGCCTCCTCAATTTGAACATCACTCTTTAGGTCTTCTTGATGTATTCGATCCTGGCTTGCTGTTCATCAATTTTCTTGTATGGTTGTTTTCTGTTACCTGGGCTATATACCCTAATCATCTAATTCTGTATTTTTTCACGGTTGGTATTATATCTGATTCGTTATATATGTTATAAAGTTAAAAATTCATACATTTTTTTCAAGTAACATCGGTTTTCATTGGCCCAAGATTTCTTCGCAGAATTTTTCTTTAAAATGTGGTTAACGTGTTTCTATCTTCAAAATCATGACATAATAGGCCTGAAGTGTGTGCTCAGTAGTTGGTAGTGATTAATACGTTAATCTGGTAACTAGTTGTTAAAATCTAGTCGGTCTAAGTTCAGTCCGATATGTATCAGACGGATTTTAGGCCAGAGTAAAGTGGGTGGATTTGTCTATAAACAGATCCATAAAGCGTTTAGTTAAATTTTACATTTTTGTAAAAGGTACAGTTTAGCTTTCAATAATTCGTGAGTAGCGTAAATAAAGTTTAAATTGAATAAAAGCAAATTCATGCGCATTCGTGTCCTGTGATTTTGTCGTTGAAAGGATGACAGGGAGAACTACTAACCTAGATAGAACAAGAACTGCAGACTTAAACATAATAAAACTAATATCAAAAATAATGAAAGAAGACAACTTCAAAGATTTTGACAAAATAAAAGAATTAATCCGTAAACCAATGAACAAGGTAATTGAAATAAGAAAAAGAGAGGTAAACTAAGAAAGACTTTAATAGACAATACAAGAAATAGGAACTAGAACAGGAATAATAATACCTACATGTTAGAATAAATATATTGACAATTTTAGAAATATAATGCCAAATGAATGGTTTTTTTATAAAAAGAGAAGAATAAAACAATAAGTCAACTACTATATAATAATGACCGTGATTATCTGTAAATCAGTCCCTTGAGTGTAATACTAAACTTGATCGTTTTATAAAACCTTTTCACCTAGTAATTGTAATGAAAGAAGTTTGAAAGTCAGTGATTAGAATGTCTGAGACCGTGAAATCATGTTATCTTTATTAAAAATTGTGTGGTCTGGTATAAATGAGCACGTACACAGGCCATTATATCCTGGCCGAGCCGCCGACCGGCTGGCAGCGTATTAGAATCCACTTCCTTGACGGCTACGGGCGCCTGGCACGCGAGGATGTGCATAATAATTACCCCCAACAGGAACGCCACGGTCAGGGAAACCCTTCCCAACCAAACGACCAACCTACAGTACCTGAACAACATGATATTTATATTTTTAGCACTCTAATTTTCACTCCCTGAGACAGCTATATTAAAAAATTCTTGTAAAAATTCCAACCCTTCTTTACCCCAAATCTAGTCAAGAAACTTTATCTCCAATTAACATTTTATCAATTCTATTGTTTATTACTAGACTGCAAGACCTAGTTTCTAGACTAAATTTATTGATATAAAGTTGATATTTTCAGACCATTGCTATTAGCATCGGTCTAGCAAACGTTTGAAATAAAAATACACGTTTATGTCGCTTACATGACAACAACTTTTTGACGTTTTCATGTCCTATTAATCATGCAGATCAAAAATATAAATCATCTCACAATATTCATAAGTTTTCTTACATTTTTTTGTGTATCTTGTCTGTTATAGTCTCTTACAGAGAGAGATTTGAACCCTTGATCACACACTCCTCACAATTTGAGACGGAGCTAGCTAACCAACTGAACCATCACAGCCCGTCGAATATAAATTTACACTATTATAATAATATAAGGGGTTGTAATTACTATTCAGTAGTAAATAAAATTGTGTTTACCTCTCATTGAAGGTAGTTTTGCAGACTTTCTAACTTTAATATACAAATAAATATTTTTTAGGCAGCCATTACAGAAAATCATTAATTTCCATTTAATACACCATATGTCAAAAGGAAAAATAGCCCACGACTTATGATTAAGCGACGGAAATAAATATTTACGTTGTGATGAAAACCAATCATATTTAAGCAATAATATAGTGTGCAATTTGTACATACATTTTTTCGTTTTCATACATCATAGAGGTGGGAAATAGGTGATTCTGCACGAGTGGTACACTATACTTTTTCTACGTTCATCCTGTTAAACGTTACAGAACAAAGCTATTTGACATTAAAAACAATATGGCGCAATGAGAAATTATATTTCCCACAGTGAACTTGCGCAGTGTTGACAAATACTATAAGAAATGATTTTTCACACTTAACCCAAGATTGTGGAAAATGCTTTCAAACTTTATATAGTGTGAGAAATGCCACTTTCCTCAGTGGTCATAGAAAAAATTATTTCTATTTCGTTCAATGCCAATCAAGAAGCAATGGGCCGATATTCTCTTCTTCTCTTTATTATTGCCATGATTACCATGATTGATTGTTTGATAACAAACCGATTGTTTGTGTGAAAATTATTGAAGTATGTGTCAAATATATTAGTTTTTTTATGTGGTCGCCTAAAAAATATATTTTGCAACTCGTCAATATAAGCTCATATCCATGCTCATATAAAATTGTGACCCTCGACTACGTCTCGAGTCGCAATAATAAAACTCGCTTAGATATGTATGCTTTTCTGCACTCAATATCAATATACTATTTTACGACTAGTATAGAAACTCGTTTTTACTCATATTATAGAAAGCTTCAAAACTACGTATTTCTCAAAATCATGGATTAATGTTAAATTGTGAAAAATCATTTCTCTATTTTAAAATTAATTATTGGTTTAGTCATGTCAAAAAGTATTGTAGAAAAAGTATTTCTTGCCACTTCTGTAGAATTACCTATTTCCCACTTTGTGTGATTCCATTATCTTGTGTAGAAATTTTTACTCCTCGTGAGAAATAGGCGACTTTCTGCATTTGCTGTATAATATACTTTTTTTTATAACAAAATGTTACATTACGGCTACACTGTTACAATCTTCAATTGTATCTTAACCTGTAGCAAGTTCTTTGTTTCCTGCTGTGTTGGGAAGGGCAGGATCGGAGCCGCAGGACGTCCGCAGGGCAGACGCTCGCGTGCTTGGCCTGCAGAACACCCCGACTTTTTGCGTATTGCGGTATATGCAAATATCCAACGAATTACGCCCTTACACTCATCCACATTATTATTACATGTTATATATTATCTCTTTCAAATTAACTACTTCCAATGTACCCGTTTGTTTGCTATCATTTATATTTGCCACAAACTAAATATAAATAATCATCCACACGCATAAAGTGAACAATTATTAAACAAATTATTTGTTGTTATTAATTATATATTTACGAATATTCTATATGTGATATTAATATAATTTGACTAAAGTAATCAAATACCAATTTGTATGTTTCATTTGAAACCCATGCAGAATCTGATATTCCATATTTATATTACAAAATAATTTATTTTAATTCCACATGTAAATGAACTCAATTATATCGGTGGAAAGGAAAAACAAATTTTAAAATACATTTTTAATCATAATAATTAATTGTCAATTAGAAAAGTTAGTATTACCATCTAGACAAGACTTCACTAAGTCTGAGTCGAGATTAGAAAGTCTTGCCTAGATATCAAGACTCCAAATGGTTTCAAGTCTCTTCATTAACATGCGCATACGCTTTAGATAAGGACAGATAATTCTTCGGTAGCGTTCTTTTCCAATTTTACAATCACTTTTTCAGCACAGAATAGTTACATGCAGAAGCGACACTCCGTGTCGGTAACTTTCATGCTATCCTATTCAGTTCTATGACCTTGGAACAGTGTGTAGACCTTTAAATTTGTTGACTTCCCCTATCTCTCTCTAAGATGTGCCGATACTTTCCGATTTTAAACAATAAGCCCTTTAAATTTGTTGCCTTTTCCCATCTCTCTCTAATTTTCGTTTCTCTCTCTTACTGTCGCTTCTGTATAAACCTATTCTGTGGTTTCAACTCGGATGGATCAAGCTTCTCATGATATGTTTATATTTAAAAATTTTTAATTAATTTAGAGTTTTGAAAATAGTCAAGAATTTTGTAATTTTTGATCTAGAATAAGAAAGTCTTGTCTTGTCTTGAAATTTTAAGACAAGTCTTTTGTGACTAGTCAGAGCCGTTCCATTAAATGGAGATGGACGAAGTTTTCGATATATAATTTCTGCGAATGATGCTGTTAAGCGATACCATAGGACTGGAGAGTTTACGAGAAGAGTGGGATCGTGACATAACCGAGTTACTACAGAACGAGGTAATCGATTTATGGCATTCATAGTTCTTCGAGATCAACGCGGAACGCAAATACCGTTTCTAGTCGATTATCTGAAGTTCGAGGAATGACAATTTCCGCAGAAACAGTATGCTGAGGGTTAAATGAAGCGCTGGACTTCGATGCAGCAAGTCTTCATTTTGCCCAAAATCATGGTAATTGAAATATCAATAATTGGCAGGTCAATTTATTTACAAATGTGTCCACGTTTAATAATAAGATCACCAGATGGTCGTGAGCGTGTGTAGCGAATGAAATGCTGACTGTTTAATATCTACAAGGATTTCTTTCATGGACACACTTTTATGGAACAGTTTGGTATATCTTTGGAAGGACGTATTGCATAAGGGAATGTCTATAAACCACGTTATTCTATGTGCAACTTTTATAGGGGTTGAATTTATTCTAATATATGGGAAAGCAAATTCACATATTGCAAATATTGTTAGTAATAGAATATACTATTCTTAGTCCAATTTATAATCGTCTGGGCTCAGAATCATGTAATTTCCATTTTGCTTAACTAGTTACCTAGACAAGTGAATCTTGTAAATAAATACTATATTAATAGATAAGCGTGTCTTTATAAATTAGAATAATATGACGGCCCTTGCCAAATCTCACCTTGCATAATACAAGTGCTGCATCTGCAATGAGCATCGCTTTTGATAATGCGAGAATGACAGAACACAAGTGCAACAGTGACGCGCTTGGCATAATTGCGGCTAGTGGATTCTACTCCTGCATTCCTGCAATACTACTCTATAATGACCTGCGTAAGAGCAGGACTGATGACGCAGGAATATGCATTGTTACCCAACGCCGTGATTGCTGGCAACACGACTCTGTCAATCTACTCATGCGGGCGACATTGCAGGACTAAGTGTTATATTAATTAGTATAATAAGAGTAGATTAGGTTATTAGGATTATACTTTGGTTGAATAGCAATCGGAGGCAATCAACCAAAGATTTTTAATTTGAATTATTTTTTCTTCAATCGAACATACCGTGAGTCCTAGAGAAGTGTTGTTATAGGCATTTATATAGGAAAAAAAAGTTCAGAATGTCACCAATATTACAAAAAATATTACATGTGTTCTTACATTTTATTTAAAACAAATTACTTCATTTTAATAGTATAATTCAATGAAATTTCCAAAAAAGAACAAAATTTTTTCCCTCATATATTTTTATTGCTTTGCTGGCAAAATGGTAGATGTCAATTTGAGGTTATAGGATTAGAACACTGACCTATGATATCAAAGATCCATAGTACATATTTAAGATATGTAACTAAAATTTTAACTAAGAAACATTTACTTTTTTGTATTAATAAAAACTAAAACAAAAACAATATTGAAATAAGGTTCTTGATAAGATTTTTTCTGATTTGCGCGTTTTATGACAAGTTTAAATAAAAAAATTGGGAAAATCGACAAAAATTCTACAATTACGTTCAAAGTAACACCCTTGTGAAACAATAAAGCGGTTCCAACGATTTTTTCACTCGTCACAGCTGTAAGTTTCTTTCTGAAAGTTTATTGAGAGTACTCGTAACGGCTTTTTAGATGTTCTCAATGATCTCAAAATGAGTTCCTTTGATGTGAGATTTAAATTTGGGGCACAAAAATAATCACAGTGCATCAAGTTGGTGATTTGCTTTCTATTCTTGGAAGTCAAGTTCCCTAAAACGAATCTTCCGCATGTTTAAATTTTCAGTAAGAATTCGATACATGCCAGATTTCAGTAACCCGATTTTCTCAAAAATCAGTACGATGTTCCAATGCTTGCCAGTGTCCACAACAGCTTTGACATGGACAACATTTTCATTGGTTCTTGACAAAGAAGGGCGCTCAGATCGTTGTTCATCTTGAATCTGTAAATTTATTCCTGCGACATAGCATTTTGTCCATAAACTGCTTTAATCATTTCAACCATGTGTGGCCCGGATCAATTTTAACGCAAAATTTTTAAATTCTACATCTACAGCTTATAGTGGGTTCCAACTGGGTTTGGACCCCAGATCGCACTATATTCAATTCGAGTTGGAGCACATTAACCAAGTGAGCTACCTCTGCCCATATTATATTAATGTAAAGTTATAAAAAAATATTAATAATCGTTTGTGTTTATTATCTAACTACATATGTTATGAACGCAATGAAATGACCTATTAAAGCATTGTTCTGAGTGGTTACAGATTTGTTACAGCCACAAAATAGAATAACAAGTTTATAAAAATCCGAATATGCATCGAAATCGGTTATAGATGAACTTGAAATATAAATCAAGATAGAGAAGTTTCCATTAGCATATGAATAATAAATGCGGCAGACACGTTGGTAATCCAGTAACGAAAAGCGACAACCCACTGATAAATATTATAAAGTGTCAAACGTCGTTTGGGGAATATATTCCACTTGAGGTGAACGTAATAATCTCCGTAATTACAAATCCATTTAATTCCTCGCATCGCCCGGCTCTTCCAATAAGCCATTGAGCCGAGAGTGTCTGGCGTTGCACTTTCGATTACACATAATGAAAACTTAATCCGCGCATGGCCACTACATACTAATGTCGCGATAAATCACACATGCAGCGGACAGCTGACCCAGGATCCAGCACGCATCACCGATAGCATTACCAGATTCGCATTCTGATGGATATTGTCAACGTTGCAGAATGGAACAATTATTTTGACACAATTATTAATCTGTTTTCCCATACTGGAAAATCAGAACACATAGTAACAATACGAGAAATATTAGCTGAAAATAAAATACTTCATAAAAGGGGCTGGAGTTTTCCATAATTTTTATACTTTCTATAAAGGGTTCTTTAATTGGATTGATATTGGACATCTATGGCGACAATGTTATTGATGCCAAATTACCATGGTAAGGTTCATGATTGAGTAGCACGTCTAAATAATAAAACTTTATTGCCCTTCAAAGTCGACTCTCCAAGGTTTGGTGACCAAATTTGTGACGAGACGAGAAAAAATTGCCGCGATCCGGGAAAATGTGCAAGAGAACACGAGACCTAGTTAATTCCTCGTCTTGTACAAGAACTCTGCCTTTCGCAGACAACATCACGAATTTTGCGTCGGGATCTGGACCTACACCTGTACAATATCCAACTGATCCAGAAGCTCAAAATTAATGATTATAGACAACGCCGTTTTTCAGTTTTAAAGTCGACTCTCCAATGTTTAGTGACCAAATTCGTGACGAGACGAGAAAAAATTGCCGCAATCCGGGAAAGTGTGCAAGAGAACACGAGACCCAGTTAATTCCTCGTCTTGTACAAGAACTTTGCCTTTCGCATACAACATCACGAATTTTGCGTCGGGATCTGGACCTACACCTATACAAGATCCAACTGATCCAGTAGAAAAAATTGATTGCTTACCAGAAAGTTTCAGAAATCTAGATTACAACGTTTAATTGAGCGTGCTAACATTAAATTCTCCCCGACGCATTGCATTTTGCAAGAGCTACTTAAGTAACAGCTTTCCGGTGCGTTTTTGAACCGAAAAGTGCATTATTCCGGTATTTTAATTTAGTTACTATGCTACTCAAAATAACAGTCCGGCCTGTGACAAACCATTTCCGTGCAGTACGCAGTTCATTGTTTTCCATAAATAAAGAAAAGTATCTTCCCGGATATCTGGTGTTAAAGGCCTCCTCTACGGCTAGTTCGGCAATATCCACCATCGTTCGGGAATATATCTTTTCCTACTAGATATACAATATTCTATTATTTCATTTACTTCACATTTTTAAAATTGTTTTTGCTTACGCTATATCTTGTAGATTTTAATTTTTAAATCTTGAAAATAGAAAATATATACATCCAACTAAAAATCTGGTCGCAGTCCTCTGTTTTGCAAACAATATGTATCTTAATTATGACATTTTTTAACGTGAAGTTAATAATTATGAATTGCAATTACTTTGGTTTGATGTCATCAAATTATTATAAAACCTGGAAAATAATAGCCGGACATTAAATACACGCTTTAGGTCGACCTAAACTTATCTAGTCAGAGGCCCTCGTTATCATCCTTATAACTCCCTTCATACCACAATACCCATTCTCCAATGGTAAATTGGAAATACGCTTAGTTTAAAAGTTGGTGTAGTAAATAGAAAATAATAGTTGGATATTAAACACACCCTCTAGGTCGACCTAAACTTACTTGGACATTGCCGACCTTAAGCGTTGTCATCCTTACAGCTCCTTTCATACCTTAATACCCATCCAATAGTAAATTGGAAAGACGCTTAGTATAGCTCCTTTCTAACCTTCATATGTATTCTCCAATAGTAATTGGAAAGACGCTTAGTTTAAAAGTTGATGTAGTAAACAGGACGAGTGCAAATCCATGAAGTTTGACTCGCAGTAAACAAACTCCGCTGCAGAGAAAAACAAAGCAATTTAATTGACATTCCGGCACTTGTCCTTATTCTCGGACATTTCTCGCAGCGTCGCATTACGTGCAGGGACGTAATTACCAGCAGCCCTCGCCGTCGGTTCGGCTTTCCAATCTGTTGAAAGGTCCCTTATCTGGCCCGACGTTCCACACTTCACATTTACATCCATCAAACACACCGCGCAAAATTGCACAGCGCAAAAATCAAATACTTGCGATTTGTCTTCATTACAATAATGGGATTTTGATTCTTTACTTTAATGAAATTTCCTGCAGATAGCAGCGGTAATGTGATTGTTTCCCTGCGATCAAATATATCAAATGAATTCGATATGATGCTTCATGATATCAATCGATCAATACTCGACTCTCATACTGCATACCTTTGCCATGTTTCACATATAGCTAAGTATCAAATACAATTATTATTTAGGTACAGCAGTGCACATTCAAAATTGTGTTACACTATAACGTATAATACTTTGTTGGGTGTAGGTGTTTATTTTTGTGAATAATGAACAAATCCCAAGCGATATCTGTAAAAAATTTAATTTTGCAAAGATATAAGAATTTGAACATTGAAAAATTAAATAAACGGCGGTATATAACTAGTTTTCTCAAGCAAATAGTGACATATATTTTAAATTTTGGAAGTCTCGATTTAACGGTAAAAATCTGACACTTTTTATGCATAATACTAATAATTTGCAAAACTCTAATTTTGTATACGATAACTGTATACACTTAAACCATCTAGTCTCCGTACACACATCTTTGCGTTTTGTTTTTGAAATATATAAACCACCCTTAAACCTTCTGGAACTCTGTAATTGTTTCAGATGAACCAAAATAAACATTTTGAATCAGATGAACGAATTATTGTTAGGAAAAGGAAAAATGAACAAATAAAAAAAAAATGTCCAACAGTGAAATATGGAGGAGGATCTGTGCTTGTATGGGACTGTATAAGTGCAAAAGGGATAGAAAACTTAATTTTTATTGATGAAAAAGTGGACCATATGGGTTATTTGAATATTTTGAAAGAGAATTTGTAAAAAATGCAATCTGTACTAAATTTCTAGATAGTTATTTCTTTAAACTTTATCAAATAGCATAAATAAAATGCATAATATAATCGGAAAAATATAAAGATATGTATTATAAAATAATTATGTTGATAAACTTAATATTTGAATAAATATATCTAATATATTTTAAATTGTAAAACGCAAGTATTTATTAAAAATAGTGATGTAAAAATTTAACTGTTGGTCAAGAATTCGATGACATTCTAGAAATATTTTTTTAATTAGGTTAAAAATTATACTACGGCCCAGTTAAATTCCAAGAAACTTATTTTACCTAAAATACTTATTATAATGAAATACGAATTATTTCATTTTTGATACCTAATTTGTATTTCACTTATTTCATACGAACTTTCCACATTTCCACGATATTAGAATTTCGGTCACAATTATTACTAAATCATCTCCCCCTGTTGAATGCAGCCCCATGAAGTAATTTGGTGGAGATTTGTTTTTTGGTAAAAGAAACCTGGTTCCGATGAGGTGGTAATGTTGTTCTGCAGGAAGGAATGTGTTTTTGCGTGTGTCAATTATCGTAAGAAATGTAGATGGGGCCACACGTTTTTCCACGGCTGGTGCAGTGCCAACGCAAGGCTATCATTTATTTTTACGCTGCTTATTCATTAATTAGTCATTTGACCGTCGTTAAAATCTAATTTTTTGTCGCTACTTATGCAAGTAATGAAGAAAGATTGGAGTAGGTGCTTGAGATTTCATAGCTCTTTAATTTTTTACTACCCTTTAATTACTTCTCCATTTTTCTGGTTGGCTCAACTTTTAGATATAAAATTCCCCTTATTCAACACAAGTTGAAAATATGGTTTTAATTATTTATCCATATTTTACATCCATTAAAAAATAAATTATAATCCATTCACAATTTTTCCTGATATGTACTTTGCTACTTACATACAAAACTAAAATGTGTATTGTCCAACAAGTGAAGAAAATTATCTATTTCTCAAGAGCTGTGAGCCCCACGACTTTTTCTACGTATACTGTGTGTCACAGAAAAGCGTTGCTCTATGCATTTAACATAGGAAAACAGTTTATGGTAAATAAAAACTATCCGACTAAGCTACGAAGATATTTGATTTCGTAGGTCATTGTTCTAACCTCATAATCACGAATTGACAGCTGTCACTTTGCGTGTACTAGCTATTAACATACTAGAATTGTTATGAGTATCATAACCGACGCTGATGGCAGTTTGATATCTTTGCTCGAAGAGCGATTATTTGAAGATATTTAAGGATTGGTATGATTCATAAAATCTTTTGTTTATTTAATAGTCTATCGGTTTCATCTGTTATTATTTAATATTATTTTCTAAAATTTTCGTATCAATAACGTTTTTGTGATCAAGTCTGTACAACTATATTGTCTTCTTAATTTCTAACAAGTCAGTATGGTAATAATATTACCGTACAGTTAGTTATTACTTGTACTCTCTTCCTCCACGTTAAGTTAAGAATGCAGGATACTCTAGAGACTAGGATTCCAGGTCAATGATTGGTTAAAATATAAACCAAGTTTACATTCACAAAAAAATCATTTTATGTCTTTATTATTAATGTCAAATGTATAAAAATTAAAAACTAATTTTTTCAATATTAACAAAGTACCTATTTAAGAAAATATGTACCAACATAACAATATACCTACATCATATCTCTACTTCTTTTTTTATATGAATTAATATTGGAATTACTTTTACTTTTATAATTAGTCGCATGTTTACAAACAATCTAAAACAATGATAAAGATGTTAAAATAAAACTGTGTTGTCTCTCCCGGTTTTCTGGATGAGATAACACGGTTTAAAATTTCGCGGTCTCTCAAGTAAAATTCTTAAACAACTGTTAATCCAGAGATCTAACGTTTAATTATATAACAAAGTAAAAATCTTGCTACAAAAAACCTAAGTTACATTCAAATATTTTTGCACCATAAAAATGAAACAAAATACTTTAACTTACTTTACTTTAACAATTCATCGACAAAATAGAACGATCTACTTGTACTTATACATTGCTGTATACTACGATCTCAGCAACATCTAACAATAATTATATTAAAGAAAACTAGCTCTGTGTTCTCTCTCGTCGTAGCATCTCTATTAAACTTAGGTATACTTATTTTAATGTGACTATAGTTTAATTACCAGCTTACTTTTGTTTATGTAAATAAAAGCTAAATATCCTAAAACCGATAAAACTAACTAAGCATAAGCCAAAAAAAAATTATTTTTTTGTAAATTTTGTTGAATTATGCTATTAAAATGAAGTAATAAGTACTAAATGACATGATAGAAAACATATAGTGTAGTCCTAAGCAATATGGTCTCTCAATTATTAACCAAACAGTTTTTATTTACCAAAAACTGTTTTCCCATGTCAAACATCCATGACACGACAACACTTTTCTCTTACACGTGATATGTATTCGCTTTAGTTTTATTTTTGAATTGGTGAAGCGAGTAATGCAAGTAAACTGTCAGTTATTGTAATATCAGACGGGATTGTTATTGGCAGCAAATATCATCACGTACAAATCCGAGTACAATACCCTCACAATACACGATTCCTCCATCCGATGCCTCAATCTCATCTCCAGAGCGAGCAGCTGACCTCCCAAATCACTGTACGTTCTTAATCCATCCGATCGAGAACAAAGAGCCGTAAATCCGGACATTGTGTCGTCGGGGCCTGTCGTTGCCTTGTCGTCGGCTTCAGCGCTGGAGTCGCTATTCTGGACCAATTCCGCACAAACATTGCTTACAGAAAAAATCATCACAGAATTGTTTCGAATTATTGAATATATCCGGAGATTAATTAATAAATAATCAGTAAATTAATCCCTATTTTCCCGTTTTCATACTTTTATAGACTATTTTACTGACATATTTTTTTGCTAATCCAATATTTTTTCTATGCCCATTAAAATTTTATGTTTGTTATTGCTACGGGTACATAGTATATTATAAACACATTTTCCTATCTTACGGTAAGAATAGACAACCTGAGATATAAATTCATATCTAACAATTCTGTCAAAAATAGTATAACACCTCGCTTGGAATGTCAATGTCATACTCTTAGGTAGTGAGTACCAACAATACACAAATTTTCTATTCCGTACTGTACCTATATTGGCAAATTTCCTTCATACTGTCATGTACGGATATGCGGATATGAAATTCACTGCCAATAGTAAATCCTGGCCAAATCTGTGAAATAATTATTGATGCATATAATTTTAATTTTTATTCTCATTGCATAAAATATATAAAATAAAAACATAATTGATTATAATTTAATCCCAAAAAGAGAAATTATCTATTATTATTATTTATTAAAAAAATAACTGGCGTAATCCTACTTTGTTTGCGGCGAAACGTCTAGTTCTACTATAAGTGATTATTTGGTATTTGATCGTAGAAAAAATAGATTGTACAACTAGAATAGAATGCCTATATCGTACGCAAACGTTTGTGGCAGTCCCTTTCGGTTTCTGCCTGCAAATTCGTTTTCGTGCGATTTTGGCATCATATCCACTCTTGTTGTACAATATACTATTCTAATACGTTTCTTGATAGACATATGACAAATTGCATTATTGCACTGTTACTTGTCATTTAAGTTAATATTGACTAGTAGAGTGACATTAAGTAAAGCAGCTTGATGTTTTCTTTTAATTATTTCACTTGACTTTATATTAAGCAATTTCAAGCTACTTACTTGATATTACTTAATAAGTAAATCGCATTTTAAATTTATTACTAGAACTAGAATGTAGTGAGGGGGAAATAGAAAATAACTAATGTGAAGTGAAAAATTACTACCTAACTATTTATAAGTTATAACTTATGTATTCCATTTATAGGAACACACACAAGATGCGAGGTTACTTAAGTTAGTGTACCGCAAACTTCGTCATTTTGGTTCCAAAAATTGCTAGTCAACTTTAAAATGTAGGCTTTAGAATCCATTTAATCATTTAGTAGTGAAAAAGTAATAGTAAGGTCTCAATTTGTGTTTCCCAGGCTCTTCATTCCCTAAGTAAGAACAATGTTAAAATATCCCAACCATTAAATCCCACTAAGGGTATCATGTAACGGTACGGACAAATAGTTCTCTGAAAATAAACTCGAAGGCACTATTAATGCATCTTTCTCCATAAATCTGCCCATTACCTAATATCTGGAATATTCTATAAAAAAAAAATAATACAGTTCCATATGTATACTCATACTGTCGTAATTGTGAAATTTAGTTGGGTAATGCAGAGAAAGAGTCTTTGTGTTTCCCTCGTATTTTATCTGGCCGTGTTTTCCCGCGTGTGGGTATCTGCTGGAAGCAATGGGAACATCCGCCCCGTCGCTTTACGGCTGCTATCATTGTCACGTGTCTCGGAACCGTGATCGGAACACTACCGCTCCTATGAAACTTTAATCTCAAGGGATGGCGGATGGAGCTTATTTTGGTGATGGACCAAATTTTATGGATTTTTTTATTTATTTCCCAATGATTTTTCCTTTGCGGAAATGGACGACTGTTTGATTGTATGGGAAGGCTCGTAAATCTCCCGAATTACTCGTAAAAGATTTCACTTTTAATTTAGTTATTTCAGTGATACTTAAAACAAAATATTCAGTATTGGTGCTGCAGATGTTACAAATTTCATTACGTTGTAAAAAATACCTACGAGGAATTAGAATAAATAATTTAAATTCATTGTAAAAAATACTAATGTAAACCATAAGTATTTGAAATTGTAAAATATAAATAGCAACAGTATTCACAGTTGCTTTATCGTAGATTTCTTTAAACCATAAAGGATAAATGGACTATTTTTTTTTGAGAAATAATTGTAAAGAATATCGAATGGGAATTGGGACCAATGTCTGTTATTCTATCCATTACACATAAAAATAAATAATTTCTTTTAGAATATTTCAACTAAAATAGAGTAACTTTGAACATGTTTATCAATTATTATATTTTTACAAACTTTGATAAATTGATGTTAATGTTAACAGATAAATAAAAATTCTCAAACTATATCGCAGGTGTGACGACACTTTTTAAGTCACCGGTATTATAATCTTTACCTAATTTATAAAAAACAGGAAGTCTAGCTAGTTATGTATATTGCAGTGGCGGCTCGTTAGAGGGTGTACCATACAAAATGAGGAGAGGAGAGTTTTGAATTGTATTTTTAAATTTCAATCTTCTAGAAATTTGAAATTTAGTGCGCAATATGCCCACAATGTCTAGTTTTCAAATTCCCACTGTTTTCTTATTCTATATATATATTGTCGAATAAAGCATTTGTATGCCCAATGTAGTGCCGAGTACAGAAATGCAGAGGCAGAAATTCTCCAGCCTCAAACTTCATCAATGTGTGTGTACTACTGTGCTATTTTTACAATGCTTATAGCGTTTATCAATTTTTCTCTCGCTTCCCTACCTGCTTTAGAAATAGAAGTCTTGAGGCATGCCTAAAATTCTTTCTGATTGGTCTATTTTCACATGTTCGAAGCAAACATGTGACCAAACTGCTTCTGAAATTTTGGCCATTGCATTTTCAGTTGTTCAAATATAGTATAATTTGGTGGACATGAAAACCGCATATCTTTGAATTTTAAATTTAACTTTACTTTTTAAAATGGCAGTTGGATAATAATAAATGACGTTCAGAGCACTGATGATATTGTTAATTTTCTGATAAACGAATACCATTTCAATAAGTTTTTATTCAGTCCCTATCGTTTACCTTACCAAAATTTTAGTTCACAAGCCGCCACTGGCATATAGTTACAATAAAAATTTCTTAAGTACTTAAAGTAAAACCAACGTCTGTTAAAATTTTATTTCCAAAATCTCATTCACCTAAAAGTGTGCTAAAGGGATAAAAATGGAAATAGTATAATTATTATCAGCGAGATGTTTGAAAGTGATACCAGAAGGAAATATGGAACAGCTTAATAGTTGGGGCTTTTAAGTTATGTTGTTTTATTTCAGCTGTCGACGCGTCAACGAATACGATGAGTTGAAACACAAAAACAAAGCCAGAAGTCAGATATTTTTATCTGGGAAGAACACTGTCAAACTCTCACAACTATTTTCAAAAGTTGGATTTATTTTAATATCTGCATTATGCACTGCTTCACCGGTACTCTTTCCGTAACTTGCAGTCAGAATTTATAAATAGAGCAAACAAAGTTTGTGTCTATTTTACTGTAGGTATAAGACTATTTTCTGACCCTTTTGTTAGTATTTAATACAGTGTAATACAGATATAACTGATATATAATACCAAAGTGACATATAACGAACAAACAAAATATAGGAACACACGAGCACTGTTATTACATTTTATTCGGCTTATATTTTTGAGAGGCTCTCTATTTAATTTAGGTGAAGATTCTATTGTTTCTTAGGATTTATTTACTTAGTATTAGTTACTAGAAATCTCTACAAATATCGTTTTGTCTAGATAAATTTAAGGACAAATTGTTAAGGATTCCTTAAATAAAGAATTTATTAGGAATATTACTGAAATGAGAGGGAAATATGCCTAGTATATGCCAATATTTTGCAGTTTGAGATAAACGAAATGGGCTAAATTAAACCGAAAATGTTCCTTTATGGTAAATAAATCTTGAAATTTTAAAGGCATTCATACGATTATCATTCTATTTTCAATGAAATACTTAAACTATACTATTTTCCTTCAATCCATTAGTTGTCTCACATATTCACATAGAGCTTATTGCAATTGTATTGTAGTATTGTATTGCAGTGCGCAAGTATGCATTCACATAGTGTGATTAATACGTAGCATTACATCATTACATTGTCGTACTGGCGCACGCATAGAATTTGCCACATAAGTCAAAGTAACCAAATTTTGTTAAATATTGTACAAAAAGAAGCAACTAGCTAAACAACATAATAACGCTAATTCAATGTCTATCTTGCTCATATTTTATATTATAAGGTGCATCAATTAATGACAATGGTGACAATGGTAATATTTTGATTATGATGATTTTATTTCTACATGACCGAAAGTTTCAAATGAAATAGCTCGTTTTGGTTGGTAGTAGTACATAAAGCTTGGAGCCAGCAAGGTTCTGTCAAAAACAATACAGCAGTAATATTACTAATCCTGAATGTGAACGATTACTTTAACTTTCGTTGGGTAATAATTCTGAACTATAAAATAACTGCACTAAGCTAAATACTTAAGGCCGGTTTTTCAATGTCCTGACAACTGTCTGTTAATTTGTTAAATAAATCCTCATGGTAATCTAGAATTTCGGCTTTTCAATATCTTGTTAGCGTTACCAAGAAGATAAATTTTAGATAACAAGAGAATAAAGTAATAGCTAGTTTATGCTGCCGATAAAAATTTGCCAGTAGCATAAATTTACGAGTTTGGTCCGATTATGGCTGAATGTAAAATATTCGGTAGCATTTGTCAAATTTTTCGCAGTTTTTGATAATTATTGTCAACATATGGAATTAGTATAGTGTATTTTCTGTAAGTAACGAAGAAGTATTAATAGATTTTATTAATGTGGTAAAATAAAATTATGAGTTGCTTATAATATTTTATACATTACTCGTATAGCTACGACAAATTAAATACCAAATTTTTATTTACAAAAATTTTGCAATTATCCCTTTGAAACGTGGCCGATTCAAATTGTCAACTACTGAATTTTTTTGTCTACATGACAGTTTTTTACATAAGTAAAGTGGCACAAAAAATATAATAAGCGTCTCTGACTGTAATTACTACCATAACTATTTTCGTACGGTAACATACACTTCGGTTCCGCAAACTCCGCCTCTGTTCATATCTCCTCGAATGTTATAAAATTACATCTTGCATTTTAAATAACTACAATACTAATAATAAATATTTAGTATGCAACTACCATGGATTTTTGGCTCTTAGTTTAACAATATTGTGCACACTGACGTATTGCACGAAGAAGAACATTTCTTTGTTTCTGTGACCTTTGATGTTCCGGTGAAGTATGGCCAAGCGGAGCTGCGGCATCAGCAAGCCAGTCACGCGATATTTGCCGTAATGTGATTATTACAAGACGATGCACGTGCGAGCCCTGCCATAACTCATCGCTAATTTGTCCCGGTCACTGCTGTTTGCACTGCGTCGTGAAACATGTCCAGATCTGGATTCGATGGCCTGTTCCCGCCGATGCTCGTGCACTTCTGTGATTGCACTCAATCACAGTGGAACTGTGGATGGAGTTTGCTATGTACAGGGTTTCACAGTCAAATAGTAAATAAGTATGAACTAGTGTGTGATAATAGTTATTTACATGCGAGGTGGGAAATGTTTCATTTCAGCCGAGGGCTTATATATATTACCGAGAGGCGAAGACTCGAGGTGAGATATAGCGCGAGGCGAAATGAAACTCCCACCGAGGTATGTATACTATTTTATTCACAATCATCCTTTTTTTAATAAATATATAAGATACAGTATTTTTTGACAACTATTATAATTTGTTTTAACCTATTTTATTGTAGAGATTTATTACAATGTTACTAGGCAACCTCTACATAAATACTTCCAACCCAAGAGACGGAAGTGCAATTTGTTACTTCCAACCCAAGAGATTTGTCAATACAGTTAGAAATGACTAACTTCCAAACCTCCAAAAAGTTAGGAATCGGCATATTACTATAATGATTGTGAATAAACAGAATTACATGTTTTAGGATCTTTATGAAAGACATTATATTAGAAAAGAGTTGGACTTAAAAATGTGAAACAGACATTTACAAGTTGTTTACTTAATGGACACTAATTGTATTTGTTATGTTATCTGTGTCAAACCATAGTTTGTACTTGTACATGTATACGTTACATGTTAAACGAAATCGATTCAAATTCTGTACTCTTCATACAATCAGTGTATTTTACACAATAAACCTAGAGAGATCTATTTTAAATTTTTGGATTACAAAGAAAGTCAAAGGCTAATATAATAACTACCACTGTGTATGTGAGGTTATAAATTATTTTTTTGAAGGTCATAAATGGGAAATATTTTATGGCTTCATTCATAAAGTAGAAATTAAATTTCTACGCCGTCGTAGCAGAAATGTAACTTATTCTACGCCACCGAAACAATGTAGAATCAGCAAATAAGAAATAACTTGTACAATAGAAACCTGAAATATCGTCCTAAATGTCTGTATAAAACTAGATAACCTAAGAATGAAATTACTAAAAACCATCAACAATTGACAGATTTAAATTGATAATAATAACGTAAAAATTCTATAAATGTCATCTAATAATAGTATCAGTGTAGTATTAGAAAACAAAATAAAAAACCTGAATTTTCATAATTTTTGTGCATTTTTATATGACTATCTAGTACGCAGAGTCAAAATATAAGTGGAACAGAAAATTATATTGTACTTACATATTTATAGTAATAACCATAAAAATTCTCGGCGAGATTCATGACCGAACCGAGATAATAATATTCGAGACGAGAAATAAACTAGAAGTTTGAGAGATGTAAGATGCATATTACGCACGAAGTAAGATCTATAAAAAAAGAATTTGTAATTCCACAAGTGCGTAATTGCTGTACTATTCGCGTTATGTACTCTACTTTTTCTAAGACCACTATTTAACTGTTTTTTGATCACATTACGATCACACAATACACAATACAAGTACTGACAAGTCACTAGTAAACAGTGCCAATTACAAAAAATAAATACAACAATATCAAACTGTTAACCTCTAAATAACAAATTTATACTATTTAAAACCCAATATAATATTTCTTGTTTATTTCTTCATTAGTCGTAATATCTTAATGTCGTCGTAGAAACAATATATTACATTTAAAATGAGACTCGTCTCGTCTCACAGAATTAGATGTTTAAAAGCATTCAGAATTTTTTTTATCCGCATTAGTCCGCTAAAGCGAGGTTCTACTGTAGATAGTTTAATAAAGTAAATATGCTAAATAAGTTAGAGGTTTTGTAAGTATAGATTAGGAGTAAATCCATTGAAAGAATTATGCATAACTAACCACACGTGTATTCCACCAAGCTACAATTGAAAGTAGGACAAACTGAATATATTACCACTAATGTATTGCCTCGTCCTGTAATTAATTCCCGTGTGATGCCGCTGGTTTTGCGGTGTATTTTCATTTAAGTTTTTATGCGTTGGGGGCTATCATATGTCCTGTTTCAGGCTCGATTTTGCTGTAATTCCGTCGTATAAAAACTTGGCGAAGTCTCGATCTCGCAATTAACTACTGGCAATAAATTACCGAGTAAATTTGAAGTTGTGCGGCCGGGTGGTCGATAGCAGACCTGCTGGTGGAGGTGCGGTAATGAAACCGGAATTCATTTCTTGATGGGACTCGTGCTCTACATTTGCAGATGCCAAGTATTTCTCATCAAATCAACATTCATAAAATATACCACACAAATTGCAAAAGAAAAAATAAATTGATTGTGGATACTATACTTAGATTTTCTGTTAGCCCTAATGGTCTATCGAACATGAGTTATTATACTACTGATGTATGGGTCTATAATAAACTTTTGATAATACCAGTTAGCAATTCAGATAAAAAATTGATTTAAACACTATAAAAATAATAGCAGCAAACAATGACACAGACGTAATAGATGAGGAAAAACAAAAGTAAGAAATTATTAGTGTTAATAAAACAAATATATTGTAATATTGAAGAGGTTAGTCTCAATCCCTAATCACATTTTTGAATTACATTTCTAATATTAATAATAGGAAACAAAATAAAATAACAAAATAAAAACTCTGATATGGCCAGGACATAACCTCTCGCTTATCCTCTGTACACTTTATTTCTATTATAATCAGGATCATTTCATTGTTTCATTTTATATTTTTGCAGTATCTATAAATTGTAATATGTTAGGACCCGTGTGTTGACTGCTGTAAAATAATTTGTACTTACTGTATTAATACAACTCTTTTTAAATTAAATATACGATAATTATTTTTATGATATTTTCTCTGTCAATTATAAAAATTGTCATTTTCAAATATAAAAAAAATATTTCCATTGATTAACCGTAATTGTATTAAATTTACTAATCGTTCATTACTTATAATAGTTAAATGAGGCTAGGTAGAATATTTGAACCATAAAAATTTAGATAATGACAATGTTAAATTATTATTTTAAAAACTCTCATATATTTGTAATTAATTAAAATATTTCAGAAAAACACTTCAGATCTTCACATTTCAGTTGCACGATTAACACTAAAATCTAGACAATATCTAATCTATATATATATAGGTGTCCGAATGTTACATACAAAATTTCAACTTTTTTATTGACTATAGTATTTAAATAATCATTACATCAACATCTATCCATCCATCTAACACATGGAAAGACATCATCGTAAAAATATTAAAATCGTGTTCTAGATACTTCAAAAGTGCTTATCTATTAAAAACTCACTATCCGATTTTTAGCATAATTCCAATATCTTACTGAGGGGCGAGAGGTAAAAATGCGAAGATTGCGATACTATGTTCATAGGTCAAAACGACAGGCCTTTCAAAATCCTTATTGAAGAATTGATAAATGTCATTATCATATTGTACCTAACACAGTATTAAAAAAAGCCGTTACCAATGGGAATTTCATTTTTTTTCTATCGCCGATAAGGTATTGAAGATGAATCCCGAACTTAGTAATTAGGAAATGTGTTATTTTAGAGAAAAATATTATCAACGGACAGATAAGTGTAAAAATGTAAATCATTAAATTCCGTTTTAGGTGTTACCACAGCATATAAAAAAATGTTACTTAAAATACGGTTTTTATACTTTTAGGTTGATAGAATGAATCAGAGTAGATACTCATAACTATCAGGTGATTATACGGTTGTCACTTGTTGAATCACATGCTAGTCCAGATATAATTAATGTGTAGTAATTTATTGAAAAAAAAATGAACTGGATTACCGATCAGTTGCTTTTTCTATTTAAATCCTCTTTGATTCTATTTCCATGCCATAAAACTACAAACCCCTCCCTTCCCTCATTGCTCCAAGTCCATGTGTTCTATACCTCGCAACCGCTCGTACATCATCCCGAACCTCCTGCATACCGGAATACCTCCCCGGAGGCCGCTATAGCCCCGCCATCTGGTGTAGCGGGCGCGAACTACACGGCTTGACCAGCCGCTTCCTTGCGGACGGCTCGTGTGCATAATTCAGTGCTGGAGGTGGAGGAACACGGATCACCAGCGGTTATGTTATTCTTATGCAAAGAGTAGGATCGAGAATGGAGAGTAGAGGATGGGGTATCGACTAGGGGTATAGAAATGAGAGTAGATACGAATATTTGTAGGTACTATTAGATGTGCTAAATTAGGAATGTATTGGAAAACCTGGATTAATTGCATCGTTTTTACTTCCTGATTAGTTTCGAAGTGACTTCCGTACGTAAGTATGTACGTAGGTATACACTATATTTTCCGGAATTGATCCTCACTTTATCAATGTCTGTTACAAGAATTAGATGAGACTTTTATTCGCTATTTCATTATCGTACGTATTACAGAGGTGCTATCAGTGGCGGATTAACAAAATGCCGCCCTTAGGAAAACTAAAATTATTGTATTTTGGTAGTTTCGTTAGTTTAATATACAACTCTCTTTGTATGTTTCATCCATTATTATATTTGTATATAACAATGTCAGTTTACAAGATAATGTCAATCTCCAACGATTTAAATCATATGGTTATAATTGATGACGTGAGGATCAACTGATGCGATAACTCAAAAATGATTATTTCCGTAGATTATTCAAAATTTGTATATGAGACTACTATAATATCTAATTGTGCACCTCTCTTTATGCTTGCAATCGACAGTGCCAAAAGGGCACTTTGTTCGAAGGGTATTTTTGAAATATTTAGTATAACTCAATAATGATGAGCCGTAGAATGTTTAAATGTGGAACTGATAACTGATTGTAGGATCGTATCGCATTTTCAATTGAATTAAGTATAAATGAATTGTAGCAAAAATAGTTACTTAAGCTACAAGGAATGTAAGTACATTATAACTTTCGAGAAGGTATAAACTGAGATGAAGCCTGCAGAACCGAAGTTCATGTTACCGTACGAAAATTGTTGTTTTGGTACCTACATTCCGAGTCACTTGACAGTTCAAATTTATTTATTTGTAATTGTTAATAGTGCATTTTGACCCTTACAAATCGACCACATATATATGAAATTCGTATGTTTTTCATAATTACCCTGCTAGGAGAACAGTTATTTCTATAACTTCCCGTTGAGAATGGTAACCGAATAACATAGGTTATGAAGAACTTACGACTTATGTTGCTATGGAAGTAAGTTAAACTTACGTGAACAGTGGTACGAAAATGTATATAATTTAATAGGCATACAACGAAAGCATGTGGTAGATTAGCCGTAGAATGTTGAAATTTTGCATGTGGGACTGCTATAACATTTAGTTGTGCACCACCTTTTTTATTACAATCAGCAGTACTGAAAAGTCACTTTACTCGAAGTGGTTTTTGGAATTTATCACATAACTTAAAAATAACTAACCATAGAATATTAAAATTTTGTATGTAGGACTCCTATAACAAATAGTTGTGCAATTCATATGATGTTGTCATCAGATTTTTTTCTTTTATTTTGCTATACGTATGGGGATTAGTATAGGTCCTTCATATAAGTAACTTTAAACTAATTATCCTAATTATCAAATGCGAACTATGTGAGAAATCGCTAATTAATCAGTTAATTTCATGATATCCGAATGGGCGAAACGTTCGTCACTATATTTTGTAATAACTGTAAAAAAAGTTGAAATTATTTTATTGAAGTGTTCCACCCATCGCTAATTACAAATTTACTGTTCAAACAAAAGTTTTTTACTGCTGCTACTAATAACATAATACGCTATTAGCTTTTATTTACAGCAGATAATGATTCTTTAGTGCTGAGTAGATTAGCATACAAATAAGCCTAGGGCGTATTAGCGAGGGAATGAGTGCTTAGTTGAAAGGTTTTAAATCAGCTGTATCGATTGTGCTTTGTCGGAGCATGTGGCAGGAAGGCCGGTGATCGCTGCGAATGAGTTTACCAAACGACGGTAGCGCGAGCCTGATAAGGATAAGATGAATTTGTGGACCATAAAACGTCAAAACTTAATACTTTTCAATGGTCAAAGCCTCGCAGAGGTCATTCACAGAATATACGACTTGGGAGAAACACCCAACAATCATCACATAAAAATAAAGCTGATCTTTCATAATATATTCACAAGTAAAAAAGGACAGCGGTGGATTGGGTTTTCAGAGCGAACTTTTAAGGAAAATAGTGAAAATTAATTTTAAGGTTCAGTAGAGTATAATGATAATGACAATTTCATTCTTAATTTGTCATTCAATTAAATCACAGTATTTTGGTAAATTGATCCAATCAGTTTCAAATCTCCCTGACAATTGTCAGTTACTGGGGTATCTAAGTCAAAACTGTACATGTAATGTTATTACCATACTGACTTGTCAAAATAACGCGGGGCAATTGGAATTAGATGGTATAACAGTAACCATGGCCTAATATCAACTCATACAGACTTGATCACGAACACGTTTTTGGATTTTTTTTTTATAAAATATTACTTTAATTAAACAGGTCTTCATTTTCTGAAATTGGTAGACTGGAACAAACCACGGATGATAGATGTCTTCAAATTCTAGGTCTACGAGCTCAAAATACAATTGACATCAGAGACTATTAAGATATTTATAACAATCCTAGGAATGTTAATAACTAACAACTGTTTAATATTTACAGATAAATAAATACATTTTAAAGTAATGAACCTATTCTTGTGACGTCGAAATTTCTATATTCAGGTGTTCGAATCACTCTGTACATATTTTTGATTGACAAAACAGATCTGCCAATTTGTGATACGTGTAACATCTGAATATCAATAGAACACCGACTAATATACTGCACAAAGTATAGCCATAAAAAATTGAAAATAACATTAACCATTAAAGAGGCACTAAATACTATATCTACAAATCTAAATGTACTATATCATATACCAAATATGTAATTGTAATTATCTACGATTATATATAGCTTGCTATTGATTCGAAGTTCGAACCACTTGAATCCAAGGATATTATTTATCTCTTTTTTGAATTATCCTTAAATTATTTATCAATACCAAGAGAAGATCAAGATGTTTCTTTGTTTTTTTACGAAACATTGCCGGTAAAGAACCAATTTTCCATAATTGTTTTAAATTTGATATAAAATGTAAACTATAAATCATGTAATAGAAATATAATAATTGGAGTTGCATGGACAAAACACTGAATAACTTTCCACGCAATTTCCACTGCGATTCGCTGACATACCGCGCCACAAATCAAATCTCGCCACTGAAATTTCACTTCCAATTTTAATTTATCGCGCTAGGCCCTGGATGGCATTTCATTATTTCAATTCGGGCTGCACTGACACTATAAACAAATTGTTGTTTTTATGAGCGAGCGCATTATTCCACAGTTGTATTCTCTCCGCGTGCGTGTCACGTAAATGTTGTATTTGACGTGCGATTGACAGCGTCAAGGGGGCCTGACGTCAAACAGGGAATGACACTTTTTATTCCCTTCTCTACTGGGAATTGCACTAATTAATTAATAGTTATTTACATTATACGTGCGGTAGGTGTTATTTTACAACGCGAGGTTTCATATTGAAGCACGACGCGCAGCGGAGTGCTGCAATAAAACCGAGCGTTGTACAAATACCTAACGCACACATAATGTATTAAATTTTTTGTCCGAGATATCTATTAAAATATGAATTTTCTATGCTGGAAGAAAATTAAGGTTAGGTAGACTATTATAATTGATTCCTACATATATCTAGTCCTAAACAGACTACATGAATGATTCTAATGTTACTTACCGTTTTTAACATTATTAAAATTAATTCCATATATTTTAAATAAAATAATCAGTTCTCGTTAGTCATTCATTGAATATTTTGACATTCTCACTGATTATTATTGTATGCTAACAGATGGCGCCAGCAGATTAAATTAAAAGAAATTCAGGTTTATTTATTTATTTATTATTATTATTATTGAACGATGAACTGCGGTAGCTAGCGTTTTTGTAAGTACTCTTTATTATTACAAAGCAGCTTTATTTATTAGTGGTCTCTTAAAACTTAAAAATGTGGGTGCGTATTACTTTACTGAGTGCGGTAAAGTTCCGCGCATGTGTAAAATCGCAACTACCATAGACGTCAACGATGTGTGATTGTTAAGTTTACAGTTCATGAGGACAAAAAAATTATTACTGTCATGGGTTGTGAGGAGGATTTTAATTATAAACTAGTTATGTATTTCTAGTGACCAACTGTTTTGATAACTCTCATTCAAACCCGATCAACGTCAATTATTATTCTATTATTTGCTACATTATAATCACTGTGATACTCTTCATACATCAGCTATGGATATCTGGGTGGTTTTAGTATACACTCTGAACAGTGTACAAATACTACAGTTTACTAAGGAGACGTATACATTTTATCATCCACATATGTTATATTGCTCGACTTTGCATCGTTCAAACATACAATTTGGACATTTTTTATCGTGCACACTTTTAATCAGCGAAAAAAAATCTTACACACATTTTATCTTGCGCACATTTTATCATCCACACATTTTATCTTCCATTCATTTATGTTCCATACATTTTATCTTCGCTCACGTTAGACGTTAGACAAAGGTCTCTTTCATAAAACTTTCAGATGGCTAAGTTTATTGGTAGTTTCGGTTCTTGCTTTGGGTAAAAGTTAAATATTACTGAATAAATGTATATGAATGTGGATTTGAAGACTGCCAAAATCTTTTTGAACTACTATATTTTCGTTTTATTTTAAATTGTTTCATTGAAATTTATTTCATAGTATATTGCTATTTTTTATTTTCCGACACTACAAGTGCTATAGACTCGTATTTATAATAATAATATTAATAATAGCGTTATTAAGTATTAAGGTAGAATTATTTTGCTGAAGTGAAATGAAAGTATTGCATCTGTTTACAATGAAATACATTAGCATTATTTGCAATTACGTTATTCAATATACATAATAGTGATTTCAACTATATTGAGTAGATTTGCATGTAAATAATATAGTTTACAATTGCGCGCATAAATTGTCTAAATAAATTATTGTACATGTTTAATTCTGTCCAATACAGGAAAGCTGGATTTGGCATACACGTATTACATTCAATTTAATACACTTATTTGGCAGTAGTATCTACATATCAGGTACATATTAACATGTCTTTTCAGGCACAGCGGTATATTCCAGGAATAGTATTATGTTGTTGTTTATTCCTTAATTTATAAATCTATATAATGTTCACCTCTTGAAGAAGGCCTACTACTACTACTAAAACATTTCTAGTAGCTTATTAAGTTCAACCTAAGTTAAGTTAGCTTTTGATTAAATTTTGTTCATCAATTGCCACTCATTAAGACAGGTATTGGAATCATACTAAAAATCGGATAGTTAGTTTTCAATGGATAAGCACGTTTTGAAGTCCATAGAACACGATTTTAATATTTTTACGTTGATATTTGTCCGTGTATGTGTGGATGGATGTATGGATGAATAGATAGATGTTGTAGTAACGATTATTAAAATACTAGTGGAAAAAAAAGTTGAAATTTTGGATACAACACTCTAACACCTTAGATTAGATCTGATTAGATTTTGGTGTTAATCGTGCAACCGGAAGTGGTGTTTTCATGAAGATCTGAAGTGTTTTTCTGAAAAATCGGAATTCATTATGAATACATACCTATATGAGAATTTTGTAAATAATAATTTAATATTATGTTATTATCTAAAATTTTATGGTTCAAATTTGTTTCCAGTTAGCTCAATTAAACTATTATAAGTAATCATGATTCGGTAAATTTGTTACAATTGCGGTTAATTTGTTTACATATGGAAATAAATGTTTTATATTTGATTGTGACAATTAATATAATTGTTAGTGAAAATATAAAATATATAAAATCAATAATTTCAGTGACTTTAAAATTGACAATTTTTAGTTTAGTTTATTTTAATTGCTTGCAAATATTTAAAGCTACTTGCATCTCATTAAAAAAGAACATTTTTTTTCATTTAATCATTTATTATTTGTAATTTCCAATTAGGTAAAGCACACAAATAAAATATTCCAGTTGACTTTGCGGACGAAAAGTGTTTGTGAACGAAAAGTAACAACCTTCAAAAAATTTTGTTTGGTAGTTTACGACCATTAATTTTTTTAGGGGTCGACAGAAAAAGTACATTCTGTCAGCTCCATTATTCACTTATCACATCTATTTCATTATTATTTTATTGTATATCCTTGTATAATTTTTATATAAATTTATAGATCTTTTAAATCAAAATAAACTGAGAATAAATATTCCTCTCAGATTTTTTATCTACAACTAAAACATATGTCAGCAATCAAATAAATTACTTGCTAACATTACATTGGCACCGTTGACCGTATCCCTTGTATTTGGGACACCTTTAACTAATAGACCTCGAGATTAATGATTTAATTGTTGTCTAAGCTCGTAATTTTTCCCTTCGTCTTTGGATATAGATCAAAGTCCGTGCAATGCCAAGGAATGCGGTAATTATATTTTATAAGTGTAGTGATCACAGGTAATAATAGGACCTCGATCATCAAGATTTTAGAATTCGGTGAATCATGTTGTAGATTCGGATCGGAAATGTTTTGCACAGGTGGAGTGAGTTGGCTGAAACAAAAGTGGATCACCTCCTGTATTTGTTTATTTATTTATTTTTAAAATAACTTGCCAGCTGCAACAACCATAGTACCGATTGTTAATATAAAATTTGTATTGCCACTGTTTAAAATAAAAAGGTGTTAATTATTATTATTTACTGCAAATATTTTGGTTCCGAAATATTTATATGTTAAGAAACATTTTTAAAAATACTTCATAGGCAGAGCTTTCTCTGAAGCTTACTATTCCTTAGATGATCTTTATGACCTTCTTCAACAACTTCCTATCGCTTGTTTCGCTCTTCTAATTGTTCATTTCTGCTGCTTTTAGGTCTTCTTGCACTTGTCTTAGCCAGATTGATTTAGATCTTCCTCGTCTTCTTCTTACGCCTGGACTCCCTTCGACTGTAGGTCTTATTATATCTCTTTCTTATGCTCTCCATACATGATCGAGTCATCTAATTGTTTTTTGTTTTATTTTTTTCTTTATATTTTCTCCTTATCTATTTCTTGTTCTATTTCATGGTTCATTCTTATTCTGTATTCATTTTCTAATATCTTAATTGGTCCTAATATTTTTCGTATTATTTTGCGTTTCATTATTTTTACATCTTCTTTTTTATCTTTTTAGGTCTGATGATAGCCTAAAAGGAGCCGTTGAATTTTTTGAGAGTCAAGAGAAGACATTTTTTATAAGGGTATAAATTCACTGGAGAAGATATGGCGCAAATGCATTGATATAGGGAGGGAGAATTATATTAAAAAATGCAAATATAATAAAACGTACCCCTTTTGTTTGTGGTAAATAACTTTTCTAATGAATTTTCTAAAAAAAAATCTTATTAACATGGAATAATAGATTCGAATAAGCGAGGTACTTTCAAAAAATGTATAGTATTCTCTGCAGCAAGACGCTTTGAAAAATATTGAAACGTCAGAATCAGTCAAAATAATCAAAAATGTATCCAAGACTTTATTAAACGTTAAATTTTGATAAGTAGCGTTTATGTAGGCACGCTTTATTATTAGAAAGCATTTTTTTTAATAATCTCTAAGAATTAAAAAATATCGATTTAGTTTACCGCCCATTTGTAAAATCGCAACTATCTTAAACGTCAACGATTTGTGTTATTCTACTTTTTTGATATTTTTTATTTTAGGTTGCATACGAGGATATGACACTTTTAAATTTAGTATAAGTAGTTATAGAAATGTAATATTTATTTTTGTCATGTATCCAAATAAATATGAATAGCATGAAAATTAGAAAAGAAAATATATTTTCATAAATTTTCCTAATGTTTATTTTAATATAACCATTTTAATCTATGATCCCAATATAGAATTCTAGCTTTTCTATACTGTTAAAATAAGACAAACTAAATAGTGAATAAGTAAAAATAATATAAATTTTTTTATAATAATTAATATATTTTTAATATGCTTTTTTGACTAATTATAAATTACCTACTTAATTTTTTATTAAAAATTCTGTGTAAAGCAAGCATATTTCCGTTCTTTCTTTTGCGATTCAAATACCCTTGCAATGAAAACTAATTCCAAAAATAATTCCGTGAATAAGAGCACGAGCATCCCTCGCTATATAAATTATAGAATAAAACGTAATCGAATAAAATTCTAATTTATCGTGCACCTTTAAAACCGTCCGCATTTGTTTCAGCCATATATTCCGTGTAAAGAATAGCCACCCTGCACTTCGTCCTGTAGTCCTGCCACTCCGGACCGGACGGTTTGTAGGCCAGTGGCGGCGGAGGAGGTAGGAAAAGGGGCACCTATTACAATCATTCTGATTACAATGACGTACAAGATGCTATTATAATGTTATATTACAAAGAAGTGACCAAGTAATATAATTTTTCCTAAAACTAATATACTTTTTTGATTTTGAAATCTTGCCTAATGCGATAATAAGAAAAGACAGAAATATATAATAATATAATAAGGTGTAATGAATCAGTGGATAATGTAAATAATTTTAAGATAATACTCAATGTACCATAAGACCAAGTGACATAGTTTTTCCTAAAAGTAATATAGATTTTGAAATTTTTCCCTAATTCGATAATAAGTGAATACACAAATATATAATAATATAAAAAGGTGTAATGAATCAGTGGATAAAGTAAATAATTTTAAGATAATATTAAATGTACCATGTCTCATAAACGTCTGCCAAACAAATGATACAAAGTAATGTATAAGCCGTTTTCTGCATACTCTTGCCACGTCGTTTGACCAAACAACTAAATTAATTGTTATAGATAAGAAGCGAAATTTTAAATTTAAATAAAATCTAAAATTCGAATTATAATAATATATAAACTAATAATAATAACGTCAATACCACGCTATGTAATGAATGAAGAGAACATCAAAATGATTACTAGATTTAGATTTAGTAATGAAAAAGAATCAACAAGTACTGTTTATAAAGTGAAGAGAGGAGATAAAGGATTTGCGAAAAAGAAGAGAAATCTCAAGCGCGTAGTGCAGGGAAGTTCAGCGAGAAAGAAGAAAGAAGAGAAGAAGAGGTTCTGTTAGACGATTTATGGTCGGATCAAGACTGGATGACAGAAGTAGTGTTACCGCTTAGACAAGACTTACTTAAGTTTAAGTCTAGATTAAAATGTCTTAAATGAATCAAAAATATAGATTATAAGCCGATTGGCAAGATAATTATAACCTAAGGACAGGGACTCGTACCGTAACGAAACCTTAACTGAAAACAGCACCGATATTTAACGTTTTATGAAAGCTATATTTTATTTCTTCAAATATGGAAACCAAAAACCGATACGAAAAATGAATTTATTCTGTAACCGAAAGTTAACCTAACCGAGAAAATATCGGTACTAAAACCTGTATAATATAAATATTGTATAAACTGACAATATTAACTATAAATTTTCCTTATTTTTAAAATATTCTAATACAACTCTTAGCCAAAATCAGCAAAATTATCTATTTTTTAAGCCAAATGTCTTAACTCTACGACACACTTGGATCAGACAATTGTTACAGTCTTACTTAGATCACAACTTAAAATTAAAGAGTATATGCCAGCACAAATAAGTAAAGTAATTATTAAGACCCAGAAGAAAAACTAGAACACTTCTAATTTAAAAGAATAATGAAGCAGATACAATGTAACAAAGATAAATGATATAGCAAATATGTAAAGCTATAAATAGATCAGGAATGAGGTTAAATGGAATCAATTTTAGGACAAATAAATAAAGGAAATATTGAAGAAAAAAATATGAGAATAAGTATGGCAGGTTTTTATATAAAAATAAAGTTTTGAGAACAAAAAAACTAGAGCAAGCATGTAGGTAAGACAAAAGAGAGAAAGTGACAATACAAGGAAAAATGTTGGAGCTTTTAATATTGTAAAAATATGAAACAATAAATATGGCAAATTTTTTTAAAAAACTAGGGCTAATAGAATTCGAAGCAACATTTTTAGGTAAATAATTTTAGCAAGTGTTAAATATTAGAACAAAAAAACTAGAGCAAGCATGTAAGACAATAAGCCTGAGAAGGGAGAAAGTGATAATACAAGGAAAAATGTTTGAGCTTTTATGCCCGTTTATACCAACAAGACTTAAATTTTAAGCCAGACTTAAAAAAAAAATCTAATCGAATTTTTGACAGCAATGTTAAATCATGCATTTCACATTTTATTTCGATTCGATATTGTCTATTTAAGGCAAGCTTAAAATTTAAGTTATGTTGGTGCAAACGGCCATTAATATTATAAAAATATGAGACAATAAAGTAGCAAAGATAAATGATATAGCAAATACGTAAAACTATAAATAGATCAGGAATGAGGTTAAATGGAATAAATTTTACGGCAAATAAGTAGAGGAAATATTGAAGAAAATATGAACATTTTGAAATAATAAACGAGGGAAATTTTGGGTTCTAGAAAAGTTCCAGAGAAAAAAATTGAGGCAATAAATATGACATTTATTTTATAAACTAGGACTAATAGAATTCGAAGCAACATCTTTAGATAAATAATTTTAGCAAGTGTTGAAAACTAGAACAAAAAAAAACTAGAGCAAACATGTGAGACAATATGTTTGAAAAGCGAGAAAGTGATAATACAAAGAAAAATGTATTAGTTAAATAATTTTAGCATCTTTTGGGATTAGAACAAAAAACTAGAGCAAGCATGTAAGACAATAAGCCTGAGAAGGGAGAAAGTGATAATACAAGGAAAAATGTTTGAGCTTTTAATATTGTAAATGAAATTTATATGCGTCGTCCGGCGCTGGTGGCTCCTCCCTCGGATTTACACGCACTAAATCTTCCTTCCGTCCAGCGTCTCCCGGCGTCCCGACGCCTCCTGCCGACGATGGCTTTCGCGCACAATTCTCCTTTGTCATACGCACGTTCGCTGTTTATTTATGAATTTATTGCCAACGCGTAAGGATTTTATGCAAATGCTCTTTTTCTCTCCTTAAACCTTTTACAAACTCACGTAGGCTTTGCGAACAGTAAGCGAACATCACAGATTCCTTTTAAATTTAATGTGTGTACATTTCAGATCATTTCGCTGCCAATTTGAAACAAGGATTTTCAAGAAGTTTTAGAAATTAAGACTAGGAACTGCTACTTGATGACATTTATAAAATAAAATAGTAGAATTGTACCTTTTATGAATCCGAAAGAATATATAGTATGAGGTATTATTGTATAAGTTAAACGAATAATTAGAAATTATTTAAAAAAACAACTGGCGCTATATCTTAACAAGGCAAGATGAAAACTTGAGATGTGCTGAAAGGTATAATTATTCTTCAGCAAAAACTAATGACAGATCAGGAATTTCAATTTCGTCGTTCTTCATTTTTATTAATTTATTACCTTTTTAACTTCCTTGTATGAAGTAAAGGAAGTATTGTAATCACGAGAAAAATTAGTTTTCAGATTTCTACGGAAATGTACGTTTTAACTAATTCTAAATACATTTTGACTAGTTTAGGCGTGACGTTTATACGTACGTACGTAGGTATCTCGCAGAACTCAATAATGATTAGCCTTAAAATTTTTAAATTTTGTATACGGGGCTGCTATAACATCTAGTTGTGCACCTTTATTTCCCATTGCAATCGGCAGTGCCGAAAGGGCACTTTGCTCGTAGTGTTTTTTTTTTTTAATTTTTCGCATAACTCAAAAACGATTAGCTATCGAATGTTGAAATTTTGTTTATAGAATTGCTATAACATCTAGTTACCTCTAATTTTGGTTCCAATCGGACTCATCAAAAGGCGAATTTACTTTTGACAATATCGAATAATCGAAGATATGAAACGAATTGAAGTTGAAGAATAATTAGCCGTACAATTCAAGTAAAATAAGGTAAAATGAAATGCATCAAAGTGATTTATTCGTCAAATAGTTACTAATTCACTTTAGTGGAACAGAATCATGGACTTTTATTTGACGAAAATTTTGAATAAAATACTTATTACAAGAGGAGAAGCCGTTTATTGTTAAAATCGTTATATTTTTTCTGACATCATGATGATATCAGATTTTGACATTTACAATACGTTTTCACTTCCTTAGTGTATATGGGTAGAGCAAATGATTTAATCTTCTCACATCAATTTACTAAATTTTTTATAGTGAAACAGATTACAATTGCATCTGTTACTATTTTCACCAGTGCTTGTGTACCCATGCTTTAGCTAAAGCCGCGCACCCAGTAGAGGATCGAGAGGGTATTAGCGTTTCGCATGCACGTGTCCACGAGTTTTTCTTTTTTGTTCCGGCGCGCAACACGTGGTTAAACATTCGATATGTATGGCTACGCAACCAGCAACCAGCTACCGGCAGACTGCTCGCTGTTCACCGCTCGTGCTGTCATTATACCAAATGGGATTATGCCACATCAAATTCAATCCTTACACACCGATATTTCACTCTTTTGGAACGGGGCATATAAATAAATATGCGAGATAGTGTTTTATGTCACGTTTGCAACAAAGGACAATCGTAATATCTGGGACACACGACGAAAGTTAATGATCATTAACAGTTAATACTTAATTTAGTTACCATGTGTCATATGATCATTTAGGTAATGATCATTTCAAACTTCATAACGAGGAAAGTGCCGATGAAGTTTAAAAACCGATGATCGGAAGCGTTCGGTTGTCATCGCAACTCGAATGACAGTTGGGGTTGTTGAAGTTGAAGTTAATGTTTGATATCTAGTTAAATTATTCTTATTTGGGTTGACGATTGTCAATGCAGTATAGTGGCATGGATAAAACTTTAAATCTAGAAACTATTACGGTGTTTTTAATGACTCTCGATCTTCTTTTTGGTCAAGGGTACATTGCATTTGCGCATGTGCAAGAAATTTCAAGTGATGCATATTTTTCTAATGAACATTAACTTCAATTGAGAATTTACTTAATGATCATTATTTATTATTTTTCATTTTTGGTTAAAATGTCGGTTAATAAAAAAATAAAGCATAGAAAAACATACAAGTTATCAAAAATATATGTTATTACCTATTTCGATGCGATACTTTTTTATTAGTGGATGGTTAAGGTAATTGACACTTCACCAGAGGTAGGAAAACTGGCCCTTAAAGTAAGAATTAAATCACAAAGGAAATTGTGGTTACATTGTAAATATCACTACAGAAAACAATAATTTTATATTGTGGAATAGTTAATGAAGGAGCAAACTAAGTACTAGGTACTCATGAACAATAGGGTTTTTTTAAAATCAATTAAGTATAATTGTATTGTGAGTTTATCTTAACGTGAAACATGGGGTTTGCCATATCTATAGTTACAACTTCACATTTGATTGACAACTATTTATCAAAGCGTTCACTTTAAAATAAAACATAGATTGTCAAATTTACATCATTATTAACTGTCAAATTGTGATTTTTTTTTAAATAACCTATTTGTACGGTATTAGAATGGATGACGTGGATAAATAGTGTGGCCCGATAGGTCTCTTGATATCAAATCATTTGATTTTTTAAACTGGGAACATTAAAAACAATCAAATGTGAAGTTGTAGCTATGGGTATGGCAAATACCATGTTTCACGTTAAAATAAACTTAGGTTATCATAAAATATTATATTATACCCGAGTAAAATAAGTCATTACCCATGAGTAAGGTATTTGCTAAATGAAATTAGTTCAAATGTATGAAAATAACTTTTTAGGAAAAATAACCTAAATTACTCAAATCAATATTCACTTGCTATGGTTATACTATTTAAAAATAAGTTGCCACTGAATAATTTTGTTCCTAATTTACATGAAATATATAAATTATTTAATCATCGAGCTGAATATTGTGTGTTCAGCTCGTTTTTCTGAACATATCGTGGTCAGAATGTGACTCTCACAAAATATAGTAAATTTTTCAGGGACTGTGTGGATGTCATCCTTTTTTCTCATCATATTTTATAAAAACTAATCTGTTTTTAAACACTTTCTCACGAATCCAAAATGACAGGCAATAATTTTAAACTAATACCAAAACTAACACTTGTTGATTCTGAATAAAAGATCAAGGATCAAAACATTCTGGTCTACATACGAAAAACAATGTATATTGATATAATATGTATTAATAAATAATTAAATTTAAAAAGTTGCCATTTGTTTGTGACATCGCATGGTCGGCTAGATTGTTTATTATACACTTAAATTCCGTAGAATAGGACATCACTTTCTTTCACCTATTGTGCTGCTACTAATTGAATTGAATTCTAAAGTATAATTAAATTTCTTCAATATTAATTGTTGCACCGTCATACGGTTCTAAACATTCTAATTTAAAATGTGTATAGACAATTTGTAAGTCTTCCTGAAGTAAAGTACATTAAATCTTTTCCTGCTACAGTTACATATTCCACACAAAATAATAAAGACTTGATATGCAAATATGTGCAAGTAAAATATTCTATTTTATAATAATTATGACACATACCGCAGAACAAAATATAAATAACAATATAACAAAGAACAAATGTCCACAAGTTATGCCATAAATTTTATTTCCGCATCGTTTAGCTTTCTAGTTGACTCACAACATAATATATTCTTTGTAGGAAAACAAAAATTCTGATGCAACAGAACTAAAATAATTTTCCCTGAAAATCTAAATCAGATATTTTTAATTCGCGACACCTAATTTATTTTTCACAAGACAAATTGGGACAGAATAATCACGAGAGATATACTGAGACTGCTTTATATATGGAGAACCCAATTCTAATATAGTCTGTGCTAATTCTTACACCTTGAGTAATTAACAGAGAATAAGTTAGTTGGTATTTGATGGAACCTAATTACTCATTATAAAAAAATTAGTAACACATTTGGTTATTTTACTATATGTTTGTTTATTGTTAAGATCCCTTTCTTTTCATTTATCAGTCGTCTGATAAAGTACCTAGGGTATAAGTATCGTGAATTTTATTTGCACTTTAGAGCTAGAAAAATTCTATTAAGTTCTACTAATCTCAGCTACTACTTTTCCGCAGATACAAGAAATTTGATAAATCTCTGAAAAATGAAGAGAAATGATGTCCTTAACTTCACTAAAATAATACACAAGATATTTTAGAAGAATTTATTCTTTTGAATAGAAAACTGTTATAATGTTGTGATGTTATATTAAAATGAGATTTTATTTTAACTTTGAATTTTTTGTTTTTTTGTTCATTGACCGAATAAATACTTTTTTTAGTTTATTGTATGGTAAGGACATAAGCACTCCTGAATTAAAGTATAAGTACGCCTATGGATCTTCTGTTCTTTGGTCTTACGCTGAATGGGCATTTTTGAAAAAAAATCGGTTGAACAAATTCAACTTCAACTCTTTCATTTTACGTTTTACAAATATTACTTGCATTTTGATGAACTGTACCCCATGCAAGGTGTCAGCTTACAGTACGTTCCGAATCGCTCAAACACAACGGTATTTCTATTTTGTTAATAGTTGACGACTCTATTTTATCATCCTTAGTACCTGTAATGACCTACAGCTTTCTAGTCAGTTTTAAAAAACTATACATATATGTTTTCATTTAAGAATGCAATACTTGACCTGATTTACTTTATTTAAATTAATTTCATAAAGTTAATCTCATAAACACATTTTTCCTTATAATTTATTAAACTAGGTATATGGGAAGAACATTAATATTATTCTGAGTTCTTAATTAGAATGACTTAAAATAACTCAAAGATGTTAACATCTGACTCCTAAACATCTTTTTTACAAACAAAAAAAGTAGAAAAACATGTTCCTTTAATTTTTTGTTTTTCCAACAAGCTATCACAAACTTTAACTGCATGTTTTAAAAAAGATACTTATATAGAGGATTCATTTATTTTTTGCTAATAGTTTCTTATTTTATGCTACATTTATGTTTTTATGAATAATTAAGAAGAATAAAAAGAGTAAGAACTTACCGTAAAAGTGAAAAAGTTCCTGCAACAAACCGTTCACTGAATCCCGGCTTTCACTTTCATTAGCGCCCGGCACTTGAATTTGGCGCGAAACAATCGCCTATCGCACCTCGCCTGCTGCGGCGGACTGGCTGGCGACGGCGGCGGCGCGGCACCGCTCGACGCCGTGACGTCGAGGCCAAGTGCAACGCGTCGGCCGCACTCGGCACCGCTCGGAGGTTTAAATACGTGGAGGTTGCATTAGTCATACGGGATAGCGACGGTGAGTATGCTGCTATTTTCTCCACGGGCAGGTTAATTGTAACAAAAGCAGAAAATAGTAATGCGTGAAATGTAAGGAAACGGTGGAATCGTGCAAGATATCTGTTTCATTATTTATTTTTGTACGCTAAATTACACATATTTTTTATGCATTTCATTGCATCAAGCTTTAAACATTCCCTCGTGCTGTAAACTTTTAATTACGCCCTTAATACATAAATAACTATTACATATCCTGAAAGAATCACTCAGTGGTAGTTACAGTCACAGTGGAGACAAAACATAAAATGCCTGTAATTGTTAATAGGATTCATTATTTGTAGTTTACGAGACAATAACTAATTAAATTTAAAAAAAGAGAGATAGACTACAGTCTACCTGCCTTTTTCCACGATCCTAACTTGTTGACATCACATGACCTTTCTCCGAAACATTAAGTTGCTTATGACTATATTATTGCAAAGTGGTTAGTTTTTATATTTCATGTCCTATATAATGAATTTCCACTATGGTCTCATACCCCATTATCATCAGTTTAATGAAAATATTATCCCAGAAACGAAGCGACAATCTTCTAATTATTGGCAGTGAGATCATAGTACGGCTAATCATTCTTCAACTTCCATTTGTTTCATATCTTCGAACTTCCCTTTGATGTAACAAGATGGAAAATACGGTCCTGGTTTCCATATTGTTTGTGGATTGCATTTCTTCTGTAAACTGTGATTCTGCCTTCGGCATCTAGGCGCTGACATTTTTGTAATAAAAATTAAAAATTATGGGATCAGATGCCGATGAAATCGTATTTCACAGAACAAAAAATGTTTTTACATAATGGATAGAGAGGGTAAATTTGCCTCTCAACAAAAATTTATTAGGCAGTCTTAGATAGTGTTAGTTGTAGTTAGTGATGGATAAATTCCCGGAAACGAATATATCGGATAAGTTTTTAAGGAATTTTCTGAGGAATTTCTGGGGAAAAAATTTACGATCAATTTCCTCACAAAAGTCATTATTTCATAAAAATTAGAGAAAATTAAATACCAATTACGTGTATGTATATATATATATATATATATATATATATATATATATATATTAATCAATTTATGTGTAATTTTGCATGTCACAATGACAATATATTGTACCAAAATTGCATTAGTATCATACAAAACTTCGTCAAAATCTAAAAACTTTCGATTCAAGATATTGTACCATTTCTTATATTAATTATTGTCCCATATATAGGCTAGTCTAAAACGGTCTTTACGTATACTTTTCATTATTATTATTGTAATGCGTACCATACCACAATACTGTAACTTTTATTTATTTAGGTGAAATGTAAAAATAATTGATACACGACTATTTATATAACTAAATTTAATAAACAAACAATAAGTTATAAAAAGATAATAAAAATAAGTAACAATATAAATAAATAAGTATTAACACTAATTTAGAAGTAATTATTAATATAGACTTGAGCACTACGAACATTTATTTAAACACTTAAAACTACGCAATAATTATTTCCACAATATATTTATATCAACAACTCTTTATTTATATCACCAATTATTCATCACCAGCTATTTATTTATTTCTACTTTACATGTCGCTGACATGTAGTGACCGACTCTGACTTTCTTAAGTGACTCTCTGCACACCCTGACCGATACTAACTTCCTTGAGCGCCCGTCGCGACCCTTATATACATGCTGGCAATTAATCTCTAGAACATTCCAGAGTTTTCTGCACTCTATAAAATTCCCGGACAAAGCTGCGTCACACCTATCCCACTTGACTTTTAACGCGACTACCTGCTCAGACAGGTCAGCCGTGATGACTCATTGACGGTGAATCACGCTCGTTACAATAGTTTTATTTGTAATATGAATATGCTATTCTCATATAAGCATAGTACTAAACAACAATATTTACTCGCCTACTTATGATTATTATAGCTAATCTGTGTGGTAATCAGCCCAGCTAGAAATTAGTAAGATTTTAATTTTATAAGCTGATAATATGAACGTCGAGTGTAGCTTGTAGCGCAATGCAGCAAGATTTCGGAGAGAGATTCCCGGCTGATATAAGCGATAAACAAGGCCGGAGGTTTTCCGCTAAAATAATTAACACTGCCATAAGTAGAACACGCGTGGTAACCTCTGGGCTATAAAGTCAACCATAAAGTGTAGGCAGTGACCCCAAATCCCGCCTGGACGCTCGTTTTTCCTCCCTGCTGTGAATACCGCACTCTGCATGCGGCCTGGGAAATCACACGAGCACTCGCCGGGACGCAACAAACCAAATCATCTGCTTACCAACATTTATATATCAAATTATATCCAGATGTTTATCTATCTATATCTAATTTATGGTTTTAATTATAATGTTAATATTTTTCTTCACGATATTCATCGAAATCTGCACTTTTCTCTCGCGAAATGTTGAGGAAAATTACATTTTTTCTCTAGAGAGGAAAATGTACAGTGTTACCATGGCATAGCATAGGTATTATTTTAGAATGAAATATTGGAAAAATTCATTATTATATTAAAAAACTTTATTTAATAAGTATATTCTTATTTAATAATTTTGCACATTATTTTAATTTACAATTAAATTGGCATATTGGTAATATTGTAATATCTGTACTGTTAAACGTCAAAGTTTTTATTGTCATTTTCTAACTTATTCTGTTGCTCCGACTTTTCGTCCGAATAAATCGAATTTTAAAATGTCGTGAAAAAAATGTTGTGTGAAACACGAAAGCTAGTTATAGTTATTTTTCAAACTAAAAAGGAAAGCGTACCTTTTCCTATTCTCACTCGAAAAAATACGCTTTCCTCTTTAGTTTGAAAAATAACTATTGCGTTTCTGTTATTCAATCACAGTTTCCCAGCTGTAATTAGAAATTATAACTATAAGTTTTATTCGTAAAATTGTGTTTGTACATCTACAATATTCCCGAAATACATTTTAGATCACAAATTTTGGATTGTTTAAAATAGTATTCAAGTATTTATAGATCCAGATTTATTGACATCAATTTTTTTTATGTAAAACCACTTGCAACTAAAATTTTACCGGCAATTTTGCTGCTAGTTATGACGAACATCGAAATTTAAATCACGAATAAGGCTTTCAGACGTCCCGGAAAACCGGGATTCTTCCGATTTTGAAGTGTATGCCGGGATTTATATATTTTCGTAACTTAATTACTTGAATTTTACTTAGACCTTTATCACTTATTACATTACCGATGGATAAATGATTTCCAGAATCATATTTAGACAATGAAAATAATGAACATATTTTTCCCAATCCCGGCCACAATGCCAATGTGTAACGTATTTTTTCTTTAATTGAAATTTAGTGGATAGATAAGTATAACTCATTATTTTTTTAAATGGTACTTGTTATTTTACAAAGAAGAACTGTCACAGAAATAATTATTGTTCAAATATGGACTCATTTCAGTTTTTTTTTTTTTGGGAAACTTTGGTTAATAGTTCACATTTTTGTTTGTCTATTTTTTAAACTCCGTTTGCGGGGCTGGAAGTAAACACGACCACCGTTAGGCGTTATGCGTGAACAATCACCTTTGCAGACAAGTTTAAATCAGTATTTTTTGTACATTCATTGCGACCGTACGTTTAAAACTCATATCGGTGATTTTAAGCTAAAGTTTAAGGTATTAAAAAAACACTCCATTCATTTCTTATAATATAAATTTATATCGTTAAATTTAAACATAAAGTTAGTTACTTATTAGAATTATATTTGTGCGTACGTGTGTGTGTGATGTGAATTTGTTCTTCAGCTGGCCAGCCACTATTCCCTGGACTCTGCCGACATCGTCACCGAGAAATTCCTCCATCAGCAATAAGGTCAGTGATTGTTTCTGTGTTTTACATCTCACAATCGCGGTCTACATAGCATGAGTTATTCCTTATACAATCCACTATTGCGAGTTCGTTGCGTAAGTTTGATGGTGGAACCTCACCTTCCGAGACAAGGCCTTCCTGCATAATATTATCTGTTTTCATTCTGGGAATATTTGATCCTAAATTTTTATCTGAAAAAAATATATATTTTTAATATATCCTAAAAATAGGTATATTTATGCATTTTTTTCAGTAAGATCAAATAGTGAAATATTCGAAATCATCGAATATCTACTCATTTCAGAGTATCCCTAAAAATGCTTAATGTCCAACCGAAGTTTCGGTTTCGGATAGTCTTAGGTTTCACTCGCCTATTTTTTGTTTGTTAGTTCATAGTTTTGTTTTGTCCGTTATTTCATTTTTCTTCCTTTCGAAGATATACTTATTATTTTATTATCGTTATTTTATCGGCTGTTACTATGAATGTGCCATGTGCAAGATGATGCAAGATCTCATTAATTTAATTTGTAGAATTAAGACAACGACTTATTACACAATTAAGAAAAAATAAATAACGTTATTTTAAGAGAATGACATACATTATAAAAGAACATCTTAGTTAGTAATAACTAACAAGTATTTCTTAAAAAGACTACTTATTTGATTGTGACATTTGTGACATTTGTGAGGTGGTGATAGATAATTGAAGTCTTTACTTCTTTCGTATTCCCTATTCCGAGCACACTTTTGAGTGATCTTTTTAAAAGTGCCGTTTGGTCTTATAAAATTATAATGTAAAATTAAGCTTCCTAAAAGCGATTTTATTATAAAAGTGACATCGGAATAATAAATAAAATGATTTTCTAATAAATTGAAAGTTAGAAAAACACTAGATTTATGTTTTTAATAAAAATTTACCTAAATTTCAACCTAGTTTCGGTTTCGGTTACGGATTCAGCCGAAACTAGAAGAGGAGCCGAATGTTCGATGTTTATACTTAAGTCCGGAAACTGAAATTTCATTCTTTTTTATTTTTTTATTTTCCTCCGAATTCTTCCAAATAACGTAAATATGAAGAAAATATTTATTTAATGTATCTTTTTCAAAGAATCCAATAGTTTAATAATTGAAATTACCTATATCAATAGAATAATAAACACACTATTTAGATTTGCACCTTTGAGAAAAAATATCGCAGAAAAAGATAATTAAATTTTAAAAAAATTTCAGTAAAATAACTAATAAATTAGTTGTATTTATTTTGATCTATTTTTACATTCATTATATTTAGATATGTATGCCTTTGCTGTATGTTTGAAAAAGAATACAAAATATATTAGCTACTGACACGGTGTAATAATTCTGAAAATAATGTACAAAGAGAAACATTCACATTCGCTATTTAAATATTAATGTATAATTTCAATGTTTTTCTTTGCTCGTGCATTTCATGATGTACATCACTCGTGTACATTTTTAAAATTAAACTTCAGAATAATAATTTAATCAGCAAAGTAATGAATTTTGTTCATCCAATTTATGATAATAATTTCTGGAATAAGATCAAAGGGCTTGTGATTATTATAAAGGAAAAATTATTTAATGTGTAATTTCCTAATAATTATAATTTTAATTCTAGAACTTCGAGATTAATAGAATTATGAAGTTTAACAAAAAGACCAATAAGTAACTTTAATAATTAGAAAAATCTAATATCATTTTTAATTTATTATTACTTGTAAGTAAAATATGGAATAATATGTATTAGATTATGTAATATCAATGTCCGTGGTACAAAAAATCCTTTTTTACTCGTGTATGAATATGTCCCTATTATTTAATTTGAAATTTGAAATTAATTATAGTAGTCTTATTTCAGGACAGTGAATTATGACTCATAATACACTCTTCTTAGTCAATCACAGAACCAAAAATAAATTATTCACGTTTATTTTAAATCTGTCGTGCTGTGGATCACCCTTCCTACGGCCGTCTGACAGTTGACGACAGTCATTTGTCATTATCTATTTTTAGGTTATCATTTTCTAAAACATTTATACGTTTTTCCGAATTTACAAAAATAGAAAAAAATATGGTATTACATTCGAGATTATGGTCATTATTCACTCAAATGATTTGCATCACTAGCCTACGGCATGTGACGCAAATTTCATTTTCACGAATAATGACTAATCATAAACCCTTTTGTAATAATATACTATTATATAAATAATTTCGCAAAAAACCAAGTAATAGAAATATAAATTTTTAATAAAATTGCGATATACTCACTAATTTGACTGCACTTCATCCCAATGTCAAGATCAGTATCAGTTTGCATTAGTATTACATAGTAACTCAAAATATGTTGTGTGTATTATATATCCCATAACGTACTCATATTTATGTCATTAATAAAATATAATCTATTATTTATTGAAAATAAATTTATTAGCCAGCCTATATGAATTGATATTTCAAGAGCTAAATTCCTTTATACATATTCGTGTTCTACAAAATGTTCACCAGGATCTTCCGGGTATTCAAAGTTGGTTTAGAGAATGCACCACACAGTTTATTAAACATTATTTGTCTGAGATTTTTTAATTACTATAATTTTATTTTTATCCACCAAGTTGTGTAGTGAATCGTTGTGTAAGTTTGTGTTTTATTTTTGTTGTGCATGAGCAAATATATCATGCAGTACATAGTCTAATTCTGTTGCAATGCAATATTTTAAAATAGTGATTAAGCCAGGATGGGCGAGAGTAGGACAGGAGCTATTCGCACGGAAAGTAAATTAGATTTTAATAGGAAAATTACGCGACATGAACGTGTTAATCACATTACGTGCTGATGAAACATGCTGATAATCACACATGAACTGATGTGCGCAATGCTCACGTTTTATTGTTCTTGCACTTCACTTTTCATTCATTATGTTTATTACATTTCATTAATTCCACAATTCCAAATAACTGCAAATGATACAGAATATAAATTAAACATTATTAAAACTTAAAACAAATTTGGAATGATATTTCGATACATGTATTATCACTTAAATTAATTAACGAAATAAAAAATTAAAATGACTTTTTTTAGATTTTTGGCGATTTTCAGTTTGTCCTTCCAGAAATTTTATTTCTTAAGATAAAAATCTGAAAATTGGTACACTTATGTAGAATCGATTGGTGAGGTAGTTGAAACCTTAAACCTATAACCATTTAATGTACATACCTAAGAAACCTGATTTTTTTTAGGTATAATTTGAACTAAAATATCTCGAGAACGAGATAATTGAAATCTGTTTGTAAATTTGGTATCAGTATAACTAGTTCTTAAAAAAATATGACAAACAAAATATTGAAAATTTTCGAGCTAAAATCTCGATATTTTCAAATATTTCCGGGTTTACAGCATCAGCGGTTCTGGGAATTACTTTCCCTGTTATTACTATTATAAATATAATACTATAATATAATAATACTATTTATTGTTAATTTTATAAACTCACTCAAGAAGAAAATGTAACTTTTGAATAATTTATTGTAAAGTCAAACGATACGCCGAGATCTGATTTTAATTTTATAAATATCTAATCCATTCCCGTTTATTGGAATTTGATTTTCAATTGACATATTTGACTCACGCACTAAAAACACAAACTTCGCGTACTTAATACAGATATAATTATTATGGTTTTCAATAATATTATCTACTTTATTATTATTATTATTATTACAGAAGCTGTAGGCTAACAAAATACATATATATTTCTCTGCAAACATTATTTTTTTTGTATTATAAAGAAAATGGACTTTTGATTTGATCTTAGTGGATTTAGATATCTATTCGATTTCCAGCATTAGCAACTATTAATCAAATAAAACTTTTCTATATCGAAAGGTTTACATGTCTCAATGTACTGTAGGTTCAAAGTCCTGTACCATTAAATTGTCACTAATGATCTTAATTCGTTCGTTATATAGTTATAATGTTTTAAATTTTTTGACAAATTATAAAACAGTTAACAAACAAAAATTGACATTTTACTTCAAAGACGAATTGTATTATTGAAGAAAATATTTATCCAAGCATTATATGTATAACGAAAGTTTTTTGAATACGAACATTAGTATTTTTAAAGCCTAGTGTCACAAGTATCACACAATTTAAATTATGTGATATATTAGTTCAACAAATTCGTTGTGTCCCTTGTGTCAATATACCCGGATTTATCGTATTTGCAGTTTGAAAACAAATTAAGCGAATGCGTTTGATTCTCCGGAAACCCTTAACTTGGATATTCAAATCGCTATCGAAAAACAATTTGACAAAATCCACTTGAAGGAGATGATCTCCTAAAGTAAATATAGTAAAATATTGTTTGAGGAAAGCTTTTACCTGACTGTCCGAGATTCCTCCCTCGGGACAATGAGGAGATGACGTCAATGGGATCGGGATACGTGGCTCTCGTTCACCTGTTCGTCCACAGCCTCCGCGATTACTTTTACTCGATATCTCGAGCCGCAATCACGTTATTGCATTTGTCATGATGGGAATATTTCCTACTCTACCCACGGTCGGATTATGTTTGTGTTTGTTAAATGGGTTTCTGCTTCAGTGGAGATTTTTATTTTGTGCTTACAAGATGAATATATTCAGCGGTATGAAATGAATTTTAATTGAAGAAAAAATAGATCTTTCAGAAGATACTCACAGGGAGACGAAAGGAAATTTATTTTTAGACTTCTCATTATAATTATTATGTACCGAGGACGAAAAAGTTCATATTGTTATAATCTAGTATTACAAGCGAAAAGTAATAATATAAAAATGTTTAACTTTTTTTCTGAAATTACTGAACTCAGTACTTTATTATCTGAAAGAAAATAATTATGATCCTTGCACAATAATCATGGATATATAAAAATCGATTTTTTTTTATAAATCTATTTTTTTTATTAAATTTTTTCATAAGTTATAGTATTATTTTAAAAACGTGTTTCACAAATTAGCATTTATTATAAAGAAATCAACATATTGTAAAGAATAATTAATAACGACCAATTGGTTATAACGTCGAAATGGGATATGTTACCGTAATCGAATTTCAGTATATGTCAAAAAAAAACTTAACATTACAGATTCTCATTATAATAATAAAAATCATACATTTGTTTGTAATAATAAAGTTATTAGCAATTTAATGTTCCGGAGAAGAGACGTGTGACGTCAGTATGGTATGATCGTGGAAAAAGGCAGGTAATCTGTTTCTTACGCTCCCAGCCTATCTCTCTTCGTTTACGATTGTACTATGAAGCTGTGAAAGCATATCTTCCCTAAATCTTTAATAATTATTTTCTCTTAAACTAGGAAAAAAGAACTGATTTAAAAATACGGATATTTAATTTTTTTATCTAGTATCAATCACCATGAAAATAAAAATTTGGTCACATACAATATTATGACAACTTGTTTGAAAGTCCACATTACGCTAACGTTATTGTACTTGTATCCCTTATGGCCGTTTGCACCAACATAATTTAAATTTTAAGATTGCCTTAAATAGACAATATCGAATCGAAATAACATGTCAAATGCTTGATTTAACATTGCTGTCAAAAATTCGATTAGATTTTTTTTGTTTAAGTCTGGCTTAAAATTTAAGTCTTGTTGGTGCAAACAGCCATTAGATGTTGCTATAACCGTATTTTACTTTACACAATTGAAAGTAAGTTTTAAATAAAATCACACATTAATGAAAAAAAAATTGCGTTATAAATTCAAAATAATATACCAGTAAAGACGTTTTACCGATGAAGTTAAACAGATTTAGTATTTTTATTGAAAGTATTATCACATGTGTTACAGTGTGTAGAGAGCGATGACACATAGACGATGATGAAATATAAAATAAAATAGAATTAGTAAAGGGGTAGAACATTTTAATACAATACATAAATAAAAAATAACAAGAATACAATATAACACAACATATATATAAAACTAATTCGGCCGGGCTGGTAAATTATCTGTAACAGAAAAACACACCTTGAATATTTACATATTCAGTGAGTCAAGATGGATCTAAAACAGAACATGCCAGGAATGCGTCTTACACAAACACACACACATTCGTGGACTAGGGACTCATACGCATAGTCCAATCCCTCGATGCGTTAGGGAACCCCGATCAACTAACGTTTCCCACGTTGCGCCCAAAAGGACATGGACGCCGGGTACAGGGTATACACGATCTGTCCCGATCCCACGTTGGGTTAGGGTGCCCCGCTACTAACCTCCTTATTACGGTTTTACAATCATACACCACTCTTATAAATACATACTAGAACGCCTACAAGCAGTAATATTAAGATCCAGACTCACCTATATATGACTTTTCACTTAATTGATATTTCTATGTATAAATATCAATAGCAACTGTTTACATTGATTATTTAAAATAATAAATTTAGTAGGCGTTGTATATCTTAGAGTGTCAAATGTCAAAGTGAAACGTTTGACAATGACAACTTCAATTTGACTCTGACAACTCGTCCATCCTGACATGATTCTCGACCCGAGAATCTACAGACATATATTATGAGTTTTCTTACTTAATATTCATCAGAATTTGTGTCAGAATCCGAAATTCCTCCTGGTGGTATCCAGGGCTTTATCCTATCTACAGCTATGACGTTATCATATTTTCGTTTTACAGATCTTCCTGATCCTTTATCTTCTTTTACAACATATCGATCATTTGGTAAGCATTTTACGATTTGAAACGGTCCATCGTATTTTGCTCTTAATTTTTTACTTGTTCCTTCTCCTTTGGTTTGCATTGCTATTACAACTTGATCTCCTTCTTTATATATTTTGCCAATTTTCCTTTTTCGATCATATCTTTCTTTTTGTTTTTGTTGGTTTTCTACTATCTTTACCGCTACGTCTTTTCTGGTTTCCTCTATATCTCTTATTTTTGGTCTTTCGGGCTGTATTGCAGTGGTCAATTTCGCGTCACCTGGTGCTCTTGGTTTATAGCCAAACAACAATTCTGACGGAGTTTTTCCAGTAGCCGTAGAAATTGTATTATTCATAGCAAACTGTAATTTTGAAATTTCCTTATCCCATTGTTTACTGTCCATTGCGGTAGCAGCTAGTGCATTTAGTGCTGTGCTATTATATCGCTCTACTTGTCCATTGGCTCTGGGTGTTGCTACCGCGTTCATGATATGTTGTATTCCGTGAGATTCACAGTATTCTTTAAATAATTTTGAAGAAAAGCTTGTACTTCTATCACTGACAATTCTTGTTGGAGTGCCAAACATATCTGTTATCGTCTTCAAATGTTGTACGACTGGACGTGATTTTGTATCGCGAAGTGCTTTAATAAAAGTGTATTTAGTAAAAGCATCTACTATTACCAACAGATATTGATTTCCTTTATTTGATTTGCAAAACGGTCCTAAATGGTCTATATGTAGAGTGTGTATTGGGATTGGTTTCTTTTCTATAGGATTCAGAAATCCTTCTTTCTTTCCTGATGGTCTTTTTTGGTATATGCAATTTATACAGCTTGCGATGTATTTTTCTATATATTTCCTCATATTCGGGAACCAATAACATTCAATTACCTTATTGTATGTTTTATCTACCCCAAAATGTCCAAAATTATCATGTGATTCACGTACAATTTGATTTCTCATCCCTCTAGGTACCACCCATAATAAACCATTCGCTGTATTTTTGTATATTCTTTCATTACGGATTTTGTAATCTTTATGAATCCTTCGTTCATACTCCGTTTCAGCAGGTTTACTTAATATTTCAAAAATTAATTTTAACTTTACATCTGACATTTGTCCCGCTAATATCCAATCATCGATTTCAATGTGAAAAATTTCCAATGTATCAGAGCTTTGTTGTTCGGTGTTGTCCGGATTACGACTTAAAGCATCTACGTGTGCCATTCCAGTCCCAGGGCGATATTCGACAGTGAATGAAAATTCTTGCAGTTGAAGCCACCAACGTGCAATTCGTGGTAATAAGTCTTTTTTTGATGAGGCTGTTTTTAGAGCATTACAATCTGTTACAACTTTAAAAGAAATACCTATCAAATAAATTCTAAATTTCTTAAGCGTTTCTACCACAGCCAGCGTTTCTAATTCGTACGAATGATAAATTTCTTCTTGTTTGGTTGTTTGCCTACTGTAATATAAAATTGGTTTTAGTTTTCCGCCTTCTTGTCGTTGTAGTAATATTCCACCCAATCCAATTTTACTGGCATCACAATGTACTTCAGTATCAGCCTTAGAGTTGTAAATTGCTAAAACAGGTTTTGTACATAGTATTTTTTTTAATGTTATAAATGCATTTTCCTGTTCTTTTTCCCAACGCCAAGGTTCTGTTTGTTTAGTAAGGATTGTTAATGGTTTAACGATTACTGCATAATTTTTGACAAATTGTCTAAAAAATCCCGAGAGTCCAATAAATTGCCTTATATTATGTTGGTTTTTCGGTACTGGAAAATTTTCAATAGCTTTGATTTTGTCTTTCCCTGGTTTAATTCCTTCTTCGTTGATTTCAAAACCTAAATATGTTATTGAAGTCTGAAAGAAAAAGCATTTTTTTAAATTTAGCGTCAGCCCATGTGTTCTTATGGTTTGTAAGACAATTTTCAATTTTTTAAGTCCCTCTTCGAAATTCTTTGCTGGACTAATAATATCGTCCAAATAAGCAGTAGCAATATCCCTTATTGGAGAAAATATTTTGTTTATAATACGTTGAAATACTGCTGGTGCATTTGTTAAACCAAACGGCATCCTATTGAATTCATATTGACCATCAGGAGTTACAAAAGATGTTATGTACTTTGATTCTTCAGCTACCGGTATTTGGTAATATCCCGAAGTCATGTCTAATGCACTGAAATATTTTGCTCCTTGCAATTGATCCAATTGATCATCAATCCTTGGTAAAGGAAATCTATCAGGTACTGTTTTCTTGTTTAATTTTCGGTAGTCGATACAGAGACGCTGTTCACCATTTTTCTTCTTTACTAATAGTACTGGGGAAGAATAAGCAGAATTAGATTCACGAACAATACCTGATGTAAGAAGGTTGTCCACGATCTCTTTCAACTTTAGTCGATCCTGTTGCGCCATTCGATATGGTCTGTATGTTACAGGTGTATCATCCGTCAAATTTATTTTCATTTCTCCGACATTAGTAGTTCTCACTTCCTCCATTTTTGATGAGAAACAATCTGAGTACTCATGAAGTAGCTCTAACACTTCGTTTCGTTGTTCTTTTGTTAAATCCTCCCCAATATGGACATCATCTAATATTATAGAGTTTATTTCTAGTTCGTCCAATGGTTCTTCTTTTAAATAGCAAACTCTTCCTCTTACTAAAATTTTGTTGGCTTTAATACATAAATCATGATTTGAAATATTATAAATGGGTATGACAGCCTCACGATTTTCTGAAACAAAACAGATTAAATTTGGAACGAAATGTTCTTGTCCTGGTTTTGATCGGTAGCTCTTTTCGATGTATATGTCACCCTCTTTATTTGCATTACTTAAAACATGTCCCACATATCCTGGAGGTATGATTATAGCTTCGTTGGATTTGAAAATGACTTTATCGTCTTGTACTGCCGGTAGACTGGTTATCATTTTTGTTTTATCATAAATAATTAAATTTTTGTCATCTTTTGTTATACAGACATTTGGAAGCTCTGTAAATGGCTGTCCAATGATCATTGGTACCTGTTGCACATTATCTGGAACTACATGTATATCTTGTTCTGCTGAAACTTGGTCAATTTTTATATTTTGTTTGCTTAATAAACCTACAGTTAGAGTTCGTCCGTCGGCAAATCCACGTATAATACGTTTATTGGTCTGGTCCGGGAAGAGATTAAGTTTTTTGCAATCTATTTCGCGAATAGTATTGCAAGTAGCACCCAAATCAATAAAAGCACGTATCTCGCAATTGTTAAGTAAAATATTTTTAAAATATTTATCACTTATTCTAGATAAAACATTAAAATATATATATTCACCTTTGGCATTTTCACTTGGTCGGGGAGTCGATTTTGGTGTTCTACTTTGATTTAGCCAACATTCTGATCGTCGATGACCTGTTCGATTACAACGAAAGCAAACAATATTCTTTGGTTGTTGAGTTGTATATGGCTGAAATTTTGATTTTCCAGGATCTTGACGGTTAAATTGGCAATGTTTTTGTAAATCTGGATGGGGTTTATAAGTTTTTGGCGCTGGTTTGTCCTTGATTCCACGAAGAAAATCAAATAAGTGTTCTGGACTTGAATACTGTCCGGCCCGCGCAGTTGTTTGAATTAATGGATCTTGAATTCCGCCTATTAAACATGATACAGCTTTTGTTCCAAATATTTCTAAGGAATTTAGTAACGATAATTTTTCATAATAATATTGTAAATAAGTTTCATTTGGTTTTTTCATGCGTTGTACCATTTCTGTAATTTGGTCGCAGTAATCAAGTCTACTGGGAAACGCATGTAATAACATTTTCTTCCATTCTACCCAGTTATGTTCTAATGTAGGCAACGCATTATACCATATTCTCGCCAATCCTTGTAGTTTAGAAGTGGCGTTTATAATCGTAGACCTTTCATCCCACCTGCAAATATGAGCGAGCTCGTCTACTGTCCTCAACCATTTTTCCATGGACTGCTCTATATTTTCAGGATTAAAACAGGGAAGATTTTCCCTCCCTGTATTATTAGGTGCTGCTACAAGATTCGACGCCATGGTTGTTTGCATGTTAGTGACATTTTGAGTTAGTTGTAATAACATTCCGGCCATCTGCTGAAGGTCTCCAGATGTAGATGTACTAGGAGTAACTCTGCTTGGTACAAATCCTGTAAAATCATCTTCAGACATATTGGGCAGTAAATTGCTTTATCCCACTTCTGATAGTTGTTACAGTGTGTAGAGAGCGATGACACATAGACGATGATGAAATATAAAATAAAATAGAATTAGTAAAGGGGTAGAACATTTTAATACAATACATAAATAAAAAATAACAAGAATACAATATAACACAACATATATATAAAACTAATTCGGCCGGGCTGGTAAATTATCTGTAACAGAAAAACACACCTTGAATATTTACATATTCAGTGAGTCAAGATGGATCTAAAACAGAACATGCCAGGAATGCGTCTTACACAAACACACACACATTCGTGGACTAGGGACTCATACGCATAGTCCAATCCCTCGATGCGTTAGGGAACCCCGATCAACTAACGTTTCCCACGTTGCGCCCAAAAGGACATGGACGCCGGGTACAGGGTATACACGATCTTAATAAGGAGGTTAGTAGCGGGGCACCCTAACCCAACGTGGGATCGGGACAGATCGTGTATACCCTGTACCCGGCGTCCATGTCCTTTTGGGCGCAACGTGGGAAACGTTAGTTGATCGGGGTTCCCTAACGCATCGAGGGATTGGACTATGCGTATGAGTCCCTAGTCCACGAATGTGTGTGTGTTTGTGTAAGACGCATTCCTGGCATGTTCTGTTTTAGATCCATCTTGACTCACTGAATATGTAAATATTCAAGGTTTGTTTTTCTGTTACAGATAATTTACCAGCCCGGCCGAATTAGTTTTATATATATGTTGTGTTATATTGTATTCTTGTTATTTTTTATTTATGTATTGTATTAAAATGTTCTACCCCTTTACTAATTCTATTTTATTTTATATTTCATCATCGTCTATGTGTCATCGCTCTCTACACACTGTAACACATGGTAACATTACCCACACCCTTATTCCTTCAATTTTTGAAAATCTGTATTTTTAAATAACAATTGCAACAAGTGATTTTAAAGAATGATTATATTTATGGAATCACTGTGATTTAAATATGATTTAAATCAATGCAACAATAACAATAATAAATTCAGATTATAATAAAACACTCTAAATTAATTTGTAAAAACTATACAAATTTGAATTTGTTTTATCTATATTTATTTATAAAAATATTATGAGTATCATTATTTCGGGGATTATGACATTTTAATTTATATATTCATAATATTGATATTATTATTATGCATAATTATCCATAATTTGTTTCCAAAATGCAATTGTGTTCGAGCAAATTATTCCGTTTCATTTTGATTTATTTCTAAAGGTAACCCAGTTCGGTACGCTTGCATCTTTGTTAGAAGATATTAGAAATAATGTGTCCTGGTTTTATTATTGCCATGTCTCAATGAAATTCATTTATTTAAAGTAAACATTACGATTCCCGAGGGGAACATAAACCGAGATATGGATTTACTACCTTGACTTATTTCCTTTTTCCAAGTGTAAATTATTGGCAAAGAAAACAAGAAATGCAAATATATTCCATGACAAAATTTTACAATCGTGTTTTCGACAAAACTTACAGTCTTCCATTTTTCCTGACCTTAACCTTCTGACAATATTGTTGAATTATTTATTTCGATGGAATATATAATATTTAATGTATAAATAATAAAAATAAATATATAAGAAATAATATAAATGAAAAAATAAATAAAAAAAAATCTGAAACTAGGACCAATAAATATAATGTACAAGGTATGTAAATTAAGTAATAAGACTGGTAACGTAGGGTTTGGTCTGGAACACTTACGATTTTTTTCGTAAAACAGTTTTTTTTAGTGCGTTCTCAAAATTAGTAACATCAATTTCAAACAACGGTGTACTATCAGGTATTGCTTTAGACTTGGGCAGTGTAATGGAAACTTTTATCAAACTTAAGCAGGCGTACGGAGACAGTGTTATTTGAAGGGGTCAGATTTTTCGGTGGTTTTAGGCATTTTCAGAAGGAAGAAGATGAAACACGGAGCAGAAGGGCTTTATTTTCAAAGATTGATGAAAATGTCGGCAGAATTTGTGCATTCAGATCGTCGGTTGACAGTACTGAATTATTGGGGAAGAGTTTGATTCACACCACACTTCATCAGATTTGACTAATTCATTGGGGATGAGAAAAAGCTGTGCAAAAATGGTTTTAAAAAATGAAGTTTTGGCCAGCAAAAACATTTCTGTGGCTTCTCAGCCTCCTTATTCACTTGACTTGAGTTCTTGTGACTTTTTCCTCTTCGCGAGATTGAAAAACCACCTCAACGGAACTCATTTTAAGACTTTTCGGGTTCTAGCACTGCTATGAGGATTAGAAGAACCGTTTCCAATATAGTACGGCTTTCCAAGGAAATTTTTTTGAGAGTGGCTCTATTGAATTGTAAATCTATTTTTTATTTTAATCAATTCTATTACATAATTTACACACCTCCTATTTGAGACAGATGATTATAGACATTATATAGGTTTAATTATACTCTAGGTAATCTTAATTTTAATTTGTAAAAATTAAAAGATTTGTTCACTGTGCGATGAATAGACATTATTTCTTATCCGACTGGTTTTAGGGAGTGGAAGTTAATATTGTTGTGCCGAAGCCGGTTGGACAAAATAAAACTTCCTAACATTTAATGATTTCCTGAAATTTATTGACCTATTTTATTAATTTTCAATACCTCGGAAAACCGTTTTGAGAAATTTAGTAATATAATGTCAAATTCAATGAAAAAGAATGTTATAAATAAAAACATTTATTTGTGTAATTTAATTTAGTATTTTTCTACCAAATAGCGTACCTACATATTGAATGTGGTTGCCACAGCATAGCTATTTTTTTAATTATAAAGAAAGTTGTACTGGGTGTGTAGTATCTAGGTTCAAATAGTTTCTAAATAAAATAATGAGAACGTGTTGTAAGATAAATTGTTTGTTATAAGTTAATTTCCGCATAAATTTATCAGTAGTGTTTATAAGCAAGCAAAGTAGTTTAATTTTAATTCAAAACTATCCCCTCCGGCAAATACAACCCTTTACGTTGTGAGAAACTTTCCAACAAGTATTAAAATTCTACAAAACTTCTTGAAAACTCCTTAAAAATCTAACAAAACAGCGCATCTCTTAACCTCGTTCCGAACAATTACCAGGGTAATTAAAACAAGTTAAACATGAGTTATTCCCTCGTTGGTATGGAGTGGTGCAGTAATTACACATAAGGATATGATTGTGCAGAAAAATCCAATAACCTCGCTTATTCCCAGCCATTTCACTCGTAACCCAGATTTCAAATATCACATAATGTTCCATTTTCAAGCCTACTGCGTGGCGCATTTCAACCAGTGGAGGTTCACTTCTGCCTCCCCTAGAACGAACACTCACTCTCAAAATATATTATCGTTACTTACAGGCAGTGGTGGATGAATGATTAACGCACTAGACTCGCAATGAGCAAAGCGTATGGTACACCTAGTAACAGACACTTTATTCAATGTACCTTAAATCATAAATTTCTTTTAAAAAGACAATAATACAAATACTCTAAGAAAAATATATATCAAGTGGGCTATTAATACTTTGGTTGGAAGAATTTGGAATTGGGTAGATGTGTAAAAGAGAAAAGTAGATGTTAAGGGTACTAAAAACTCGAATAACTTAAAACTTTGATAGTTCCTATCATACAGAATTAAGTTCCGGATTGACTTTAAGTGATCAATTCCCTAATTTGATACTATGATGGAGAAGTCCATTATATGTTATGGTTTACAGTAGTATATGTATAGAAATAAATTACTTATTTTTAAAATTTCTTGGCTCGATTTGCACGAAGCTTTGTTAATTTTAATCATTGATTAATTTTTTGTCAGTAATTCTATGGTAACAATGTCAAAATAATCAGTTGATTTTTTAATCAACCTTTCTGCAATCGGATATTAGTCTCACACCATTTCTCTTCTAACTATCCTCGGTTTTATCCATATTAAATGTTTGCGTTTGACGTAAATGTTGACATAATTTTGAAATTGTGCATGCGTGCATCATTTTTCAGTACGACAAAAATTGGATCGTGTATTAGAACATCAAATTTAAAACGATTTTTATTGTATACAATATTTTCCAGAATAAATATCATTTGGAATTTAGTTTGAGAAACATCTCCATTTATTGTATGGTGTATCAATGGCTAATAAATTTCTAAAAAACTGAAAAAAGTTTCCTTGCAACAAAATGCATTATCGTATTGGTTTTTACACGTAAAAACATGATGGAAATTGTAGATTTTACAATCGTGTTTTCGACAAAACTTACATTCTTCCAGTTTTCCTGACCTTAAACTTCTGACAATATTGTCGAATAAATTATTTCAATGTAATATATAAAATTTAAAGAATAAATAATTACAATAAAGGTATAAAAATAAATATAAATGAAAAAATAAAAAAAATATAAAACTAGAACCAATGAATGTACTATGCAAGGTGTGAAAATTAAATAATAAAACTGGTAACGTGGGGGTCAGGTAATACTTGAGATTTTTTTCGTATAACTGTTTTTTCGAGTGCGTTCTAAAATTGAGTAACGTTAGTTTCAAACAACGGTGTACTATCAGGTTTTGCTTCAGACGTGGGTACAGTACAATGAAAACTTTTACGGAACTTAAGCAGGCATACGGAGACAGTGTTGTTTCAAGGGGCCAGGTTGAACTGTGGTTTTGGGCATTTTCAGAAGGAAAAGAGTCGATTGAAATTGAAACATGTAGAACAAGGACTTCGTCTTCATGAACTGATGAAAATGTTAGCAGAATTTGGCAAATTGTAATGAGGGAAGTGTTGTTGGTTGATTTGGGAGTAGAAGGATTGTGCGTCCAAGTCAAGAATGCTGGTCGGCGGTCCCGTAACCACTTTATACGAAGATTGGGTGGGAACGTGCACGGCATCCCCGAGTGGATGTAATTATCTGGGGCTTGTAAAGTAGCTGTTGTTTCAATACTGCAACTGCCCGGCTCTCGTCTTCCACTGTCCTCCAAACACCCAACTAAGTCTCCTACACCAATACCCAATTACAACTTAACTATCATTGCATAGTTGCAAATCATCATATCAGTGAGTTGTTACATTGTTTGTTACAAACTTGACATAAGGAGGTATTTGTTGAGAACTAATTTTGCTAGTTCTACCTATATACCTTTACCTTCACTTACCAGTGGTCATCAAATATAGATTTAAATTTGAAACAAAATGGAATCATATATAAAATTTATTCTTGACTATTTTCTTTAGGACCTATTTTTTCACTTCTGGTTAAAGTGCCAATTACCTTAACCATCGGTTAATAGCGAAGTATCGCATCGAAATAGTAAATAACGTATACTTTTTCCAACTTACGTCAGTTTTTCGATGCGATATTTTTTTATTAACCGACCCTCTTGAAAAATTATACGTTACTATAGAGTTTACTTATTTAATATTTTAACAAAAAATATATTTTTATGCATTATTGAATTTGATTTCGTTTTATAATTTACCAAATGTAAAATAGGGACTGTGATTTTGATACTCACTCATAGATAGATTACTGGTGCAACGTAGTTTTAAGTAAATAACCTACAAAATGCGCGAGAAACATATTTCTAGTACTTATTCTTAAATTTTACGTTGGCTCATTTGAATTTGCAACATTCTTAATTCTGCAGTTTATTGTAGATCTACGGAAATATTTTAAAAAATTGTGAAAATAAAAATCACAAAGATCGTTTTGCAGAGCCAAAATTGAGATCATTCACTGTTAATTTATCTAGTCAAGCAGACAAATACGACATACGGAAAAATTGTGGCCAGATTGAGGAATGAGATAAGAAAAACTATGAAGAAATAGAAAGTAGTAGAAGAAGAAGAAGAAAGAAGCATCTTCATAAGGTTTACCCCATATGAATGAACAGTTAGACTTAATTGATCATCCATTTTTGGATTGTGTGATCTCTGTCTTTTTCTCTAACCTGGATTAACTGTAATACCTTAATCTTTGTAAATTTCACTATTTGTTTTGTTATAAATACTTGATTGTCATAGTCTTTCCTCAGTACATTTGATAATGCCGTAACTGTCGAAATTGTACAATAAAGTAAATATACATTTTCCTTGTGAAACTAAACCGACTGATGTTTTTTATCATTTTAATATATTTCAAATTACCAACAGCCTCTTCCATTGAATTCTTTTATTCTAGTGTGAAGGTATCTTTTCGTTTGCTCAATGTAAGCTTTGTTACGGTCTTTACATAGAATTATGTATATTATGTTCGATCTTTGCATTGTGTCTACAGGGTGTTTAGTATTACTGAACAAATTATTAACTGTTTTGTACTGTTTGAACGTAATGTTCATATAGAGTTGTCCTGTCAGAGTATTTTTGATTTTATGTGACGAGAAAATTTATTGTTGGCGATTTTTTATTGTTTTTTTCAAAACAGGTGGGATTCTTTAACTCATAACAACTACAAATAACAACTGCACTTGTTAAAATACTCCCTCATCCGTGTAGATTTTTAGAGTGTTCTTTATACATGTATTTGTATATGTAAATACATATCAACCATAAATAACCATTACTGATATAGAATTTCAGGTACACTATGTGGTTGATATTTGCAATTGATATCATAACGAGACCAAATGATAGCAACGGTATCTTGTCTATGACCGAAGTTATAGAATCCCACCCAGTACATTTATGAATGCATTTGAGTAGGTACTGGGAGATATACAGAACGAAATTCGAAATGAAGTTTAAATTTTGAAAAGCAAGCAAAAAAATTAAATTTAAAACAATAGATTTAAATTGCATCAATAGCTGAAATAACTCTGACAAAGTAACATGTAATAACCCAATTGTTTTATTTGAAAAATATAAAATATTCATGTAACCGTGCGGCTTGCCATTCATCCCAATCAAGCCCCATTTATTTTTCTCTGTCATCCGTCCAATTGGAGTTTTATTTATTCCAGTCGCAAATAAAGATTGAATCCAATGGAATTAGTTTTCCATGCACGCGTGTGTCCATGTCCGTCCCATATAATGAAACAAACCGTATAAATTCCAAGTTTATTGAAAACAATTGGCGTGCGATTGAAACCAGAGCTGCACCCCCTGCACCGACCCTGATAGCCGATGAGTAACAGAGAGGACGTCCAGGACGTGAATACTGATTCGCCAGTTCGGGGCCGGAATGCGAAGCAGACTGCCATTTGTCCGCCGCCAAATCAAGCATGATTAAAGACTCTATTCCTTGTTCGGATGGTACGTCTCGCGGACGTTTCGGCACATACTAACCTACTTATACCGATCTTGGACTAAATTATAAAATTGTTACGTAAGTAAAATCTTTTCAAACTATGGAAAAGGGTATATTAAAAGGAATATAATACCGCTGTATATTCGGTCTACCTATATACGGAAGTCGATTTTCTTGACTGGAGAATTAATTGATGGAAGGGTGATACCAACCCACTTATACTGATCTTGGACATACTAAGTTTTCAAATTGTTACTTACATAAAATCATTTCGAAATTTTATAATATTAAGCCAACAATTGGATATTTGTTGTTAACATAGGTAAGCAAATATCCTTGTAATTCTTATGTAATTTTGCTACTTATGAAAATTATGTAATTCTGATGTATTTAAACAATTTTGTAGACCTGAAGATGGTTCCGAAACGTCGTCTTTTAAATAAAGAAAATTCAATTTTAAACAAAGCCATAGTCTCCAATATATAATTCCTTTCAAAATAAAATCTTTTCAAATTAAGGAAATCGGTATATGGAAAAATATATAGAATGCCGCTGTATATTCAATTTACCTAAAATACGGAAGTCGATTTTCTTGACTGGAGAATTAGTTGATGGAAGGATGATACCAACCCACTTATACTGATCTTGGACATACTAAGTTTTCAAATTGTTACTTACATAAAAACTTTTCAAACTATAGAAAACATTATATTGAAAGATATATAGGATGCCGTTGTATATTCGATTTACCTATAATACGGAAGTCGATTTTCTTGACTGGAGAATTAGTTGATGGAAGGATGATACCAACACACTTATCTGATCTTGGACATTCTAAGTTTTCAAATTTTTACTAACATAAAATCTTTTCAAACTATGGAAAACGGTATATTAAATTGTTTATAGCAGGATCGTGTAATTTAAATGGGTTACATTGGGCTCCTTTTGTCCTGTCATCTCGTGGTTGCTCCCCAGAAGCTTAATAGAAATAATAAATTAGTTGGCTTTCATTTTTATAAAAAAACATTTGATTTCTTGTTAATAATTTGAGTACGATTAACAAAATTGACAACGTTAAAATATATTCGGTTAGAAGAATGTAGCATTGTCCGTCGCCAAATCAGGCATGATTAAAGACTCTATTCCTTGTTCGGATGGTACGCCTCGCGGACATTGAGTCACATACTAACCTACTTATACCGATCTTGGATGTACTAAACATCTAATTGTTATTTACGTAAAATCTTTTCAAACTATAGAAAACGGTATATTGAAAGATATATAGGATGCCAGAAGTCGATTTTCTTGAGTGGAGAATTGGTTGATGGAAGGGTGATTTTTTTTATTTCTACTCTAACCGGTTTCTGCCTCTGAAGGCCTAAGAGAAACTGAAAAATAACATTAATTGATTTCCAAAGATTTCATCCTTCCATCATAGTAAGGATAGCCAAAAATTTTAAAAAATCGAATTTCACATTAAATAATTCATCGAAAAAAAAAACATTTGCGATAAATATCTGAACTGAAAACTCGATGATTAAGAAATAGCGATTTAAAAAAAAGTTAAGTGATGAATAAGCACATTTCCTATGTCTTTCATCCTTTGTTGTCTTTAATTATATTAATTTACTTCGCTTTATACGAAATGATATTACAAAAATATTAAACATAATCCATCAATATCGTTAAAAAATTGATGTTTTCCACGATATATCAAAAAATACATTGATTTCGATCAATAATTTCCTGTGAAAAAACGATTTTAAAAAAATCAATGTATTTTGGCCAAACCTACATCATTGAATTAAAATGTATAAAATAGTAGTCATCATAGATAGTAGATCATCGACATATAGGATTTCGGACATTTTTTATTTTCTTTTAATTTAAACTTTCATTTTCCTACAAGACCGAAATACAGTAACAGAACACTGGACCTACTGCTTACAGCGGTATTTTATTATTGATTATAGGTTTGTCATCACTGGTCAATGATACGGAGCGGACTAACCAAGTTAAAAATTAAAGAAAACGTTTTGTAATGTTATACCTATTTAAATCCAATAAGTGTTACCGATCGTGAACGCATTGCTATTGCTAGTCAATGTAGTTTAAGGCATTCGAAAAACATATTTATATATAACGGACTTTCCCTCACCTGCATTAGTCTATTATATCGAGGTATAAAAATAAACAATATTAAAGTCCTACGATTTAAAAGGCAAAGATTCTTTGTTACAGGTATATCGACAAGCTAATTTGAATTCAAAACGTATGAGTTTAAAATAGCAATACAGAAATGTGTAAAATAATAAAATATGAAATTTGTTTACTAGTAATCAGGGCATGTAACCGGTTAAAAAAACCGGTTAATAAAAACCGGTAACCGATATTTTTAACGAAAATTGCGAACTTTAACCGATATTTTTCCGGTACCCGTTAACCAAAAAAAAATAAACCGGTTTTAGCGAACATTAACCTTTATTTTAATATCATTTAGCGAGAAAAAAATTTAATATTTTATTTTTATGTCTGTGTTTTCTGTTTGTATTTGAACATGAGTCATGACAGTTTTTACAATTAACATTTTATTGGAGAGTCATAAATGTAGGTCTCTTTGGCCGTTAAGGTTACTTAAAAAGTCCAAATAAATACGGCCTTTGTCAACACAGGCAAGTTTAAAATTGAAAAGTGACCTGCGTTTTTCTGAATAAATTACGGGAATTAATTAAATTGTTTTTTTTAATTGTTATATTTTCTCAGATGGTAATTTATTATTATTTTTTTTAATTGTTTATTAATATTTATATCAAATATTTATAATTACTTTTTTTTTAATTAATGTTAATAATTTTTTAAATTGATATACCTATTAACCGGTTTAAACCGGTTTCCAATTTTTAAAAACCGGTTTTCGAACTAAAACCTTTATTACTATAACGTTCTCTATAAGGGTTAACCGTTAACCAGTATTTATTTCGGTTACATTCCCTGTTTGTAACTAACTTTTAGTAATTTCTAATTACAGTTGAATATAAAAAGTTACAATTTTTAGGTTTTTACTGTAAAATTTTTCATATACAGCTGAAATATTCCAAAAATACCCATGTATGAGTCCAAAATTTTGGTTTTTGATTGTTGACACCCTTTAAACCCAATTTTAGGTCAGGTTTGGGTTCCTTTTTACCCATTTTAAGGTGTGACAAATTTCCAAATGTACTATACAATATGTTTAGACACTTTTCAACTCATTTTTGGGTATAAAATGCAACACATAATCGTGTTAAACTTATTTTTTTAATTATGAACACCTAAATCATTGTTAAGCACTTTAAACCCATTCCAGGGTGTGAAATAACCCAAATAAACCCATTTTTAGGTAAAATTTATTGATTTTTTTGAAAAAACCAAATTGATAGTCGCCGATGCGCTGATTTCAAATTTTCAAACCGAATTTAATTATCTCTTCTCATTCCTAAGATATTTGGCCTCAAAGTTGCACCTCAAAAAAGTGTGTTTTTTGAACATATCTCTAAAATGTATAGAGATACAGTATCAACGATTACACCAGTCGATTCTACGCGCAAAGTTACATAAAGAAATGTTTTCTCGGTATATACGATCTTTGGAACGATTTGGTGAAAAATGAGAAAAACGAAAAAAACCTGAATTTCAATTTTTCGCTTGGAAACTTTTTGTCACCAAAATTTTTTATATTCTGGACTTAAGTAAATACAGATGCGCTGATTCCAAATTTGGAAACCGATTTCAATTATCTTTTACCGTTCTCGAGATATTTGTGTTTAAAGTTAGACCTGAAAAAATCAGTTTTTCAGGAATAATTCTGAAATGGGTTCAGATACGACTTTGGCGACCTCACCAATCGATTCTACTGGCAAAATTACATTTTTGTACCAATTTTCAGATTTTTATTCCAATGGATACAAATTTTATAGAGGAAAAACGAAAATCGTCAAAAATCGAAAAAAATCGCAAGGGGTTCATCAGGCGATTTTTCGATTTTCGCGATTTTCGTTTTTTCGCTCTAAAAATTGTATCCATTGGAATATTAATCTGAAAATTAGTACACTTATGTAATTTTGCCCGTAGAATCGATTGGTGAAGTCGTCGAGATCGTATCTTGACCCATTTCAGGGATATTCCTGAAAAACGATTTTTTTCAGTTCCAACTTTGAACCCAAATATCTCGAGAACGGTAAGAGATAATTGAAATCGGTTTGAAAATTTGAAATCAGCGCATCTGAATTTACTTAAGTCTGAAAAATGAAAAGATTTGAAGCCAAAAAGTTCTCCAGCGAAAAACTGAAATTCCGGTTTTTTTCTTTTTTCTCATTTTACACCAAATCGTTCCAAAGAACATATATGCGAAGAAAACATTTCTTTATGTAACTTTGTGCGTAGAATCGACTGGTACAATCGTTGAGACTGTATCTCTACCCATTTTAGAGATATAGTCAAAAAACACACTTTTTTGAGGTGCAACTTTGAAGCCTAATATCTCAGGAATGGGAAGAGATAATTAAATTCGGTTTGAAAATTTAGAATCAGCTCATCGGCGACTATCAATTTGGACTATTTTAAAAAACCAAAATTTTTGACCGAAAAATGGATCATTTTGGATTTTTTCGGCTGTAAAATCAAAATTTTAAGGTGCAAATCTAAATATTGTTAGTTGTCATGATTAACTATGATTGTAAATTACTTGGAGATGAGAAAAGATATTAATTTTTATTTGGATATGGTTTGGAATATACAGGGTGTCCCTATAAGCTTGCTCACTATTGCTAACTTTTTTATTTGAAGAGTTACAAGTTTGGTTAAATGAGTAAAATTGTGCCATTTTAAACAAGAAATTTAATGGTTCTTGAAAAAATAAAATATTACCAGTGGTTGCCAAAATATGGGATAAAATATATATTTTTTAAATGGAATCATATATTTTTTATTTTCTAATTAGAAAGAGTTTTTTTTCTCTTTTCAAAAAGCTAATATTGTTTATGTACAATTTTTACAAATAAACGAGTTATTAACATTTAAAAATAAAATTGGTCAATTTGGCCAAGTAAGCCATGGAATCAATTGTTTTACACCATCTTTCTATTTTATTAACTTATTTTACAATAATATGACTAAAATAATACAAATAAAAAAATAATTAATTTAAATATTCAAATTGAAAACCATTATTTCTTAAGCACATTTCACATCTTTTAGAAACAGATCTGACCGCTCTTCGTAACTGATGTCTAGTTACATCTTGACAAGCCTGAAAAACTCTTTCTTGTAATTCTTCAATGCTATTAACTTCGTTAATATAAACTTGATCTTTGAGGTGTCCCCATAAAAAAAAGTCCATTGGCGTAATATCAGGTGATCTCGCCGGCCAAGCAATAGGACCATGAGTTCCAATCCAACAACCAGGATAATTTAAATTTAAATAATTTCTAATAATATGGGAATTATGTGCGGGAGCACCGTCTTGTTGAAAGTATTTTAAATGTCGTATGTACATTAATGGGATATTTTCCAGTAAGGGCTCTACATCATTTTGGAGTAAAGCAAGGTATCGATTTGCATTTAATGTCTCTTCAAAAATTATGGGGCCTATCAAACAATTATTTAAAATACCACACCAGACATTAAATCCAAACCGTTCTTGAAATCTGGTAGTTCTAATTTGGTGAGGATTTTCCACGGAGTAAAAATGGTGATTATGTCTATTATACAATCCATTATTAGTGAATCTACTTTCATCAGACCAAAGTATTTTTTGATAAAATTGAGGATCTGCCTGATTTTGTTGTAAAAACCAGTTACAAAATTCGGTCCGTCTGATTTCATCACCCGGTCTTAGATTATGTACTAAATTGATTTTAAATGGCCTGAATTTATGTTTTCTTAAAATTCTGTTGACAGAAGATTTGCTTATAGCACAATGTTGACTTATCTCTCTTGTAGATGATGTTGGATTTGCCGTCACAAAAGCTAACACATTTGTTTCATTTTCTTCATTATTAACAATTCTAGCCCTAGTGTTGTTCTCTTTACAGAATGAACCAGAAGTTTTTAGTGCCAATTCCAATCGCTTAAACATTGTCCTATGGGGTTGATTCCGCTGCGGAAACAATCTTCGATATTCGGCACAAGCTAGCACGGAATTCTTATTACACTTTCCATACAACAATAACATATCTACCTTTTCTTCGTTTGTAAAATTATTAAACATAATTGCTATTAACAACAGCGTAGTAATTAAACGTCAACGAAAGAAACAAAACACAAAGCATAAACATTAAAAAAAGATTCAATTGATTCCATGGCTTACTTGGCCAAATTGACCAATTTTATTTTTAAATGTTAATAAATCATTTATTTGTAAAAATTGTACATAAACAACATTACTTTTTTGAAAAGAGAATAAAAAACTCTTTCTAATTAAAAAATAAAAAATATATGTTTCCATTTAAAAAATATATATTTTGTCCCATATTTTGGGAACCACTGGTAATATTTTATTTTTTCAAGAACCATTAAATTTCTTGTTTAAAATGGCACATTTTTGCTCATTTAACCAAACTTGTATCTCTTCAAATAAAAAAGTTAGCAATAGTGAGCAAGCTTATAGGGACACCCTGTATTTGCGAATATAGATAACAATTATCAAAACAAAATTTCTAAATATAAGTACTTCCGGTCATCATTTCCGTTGTAGGCCAAGGTTCGTGGTCCAATTAACAACTATCAATTGTTTTACAGACATCCTTTTGTTTAGATAAAGTTCATTTGTCCTAATTATTTGTTTATTAACTGTTTCTTATATTATTATTTCCACCTTCTATATACAGGGTGGCTCAATGAAAATTATCAGCGCAATTTTTGGCCACTTAACATCAATTTTGCAAAAAACGCTCGAACACGTCATTTTTAGTATAAAGGGGGAACACCTGAATGGATTAATATCAATGGCATAACTTCAACCCTAAAATGGGGGTGGACTGCACCTCAAAAATTTTAAATGGAAAAGAGTGTCAAACATGACAGTTCGAAAGGCCTTTCAATTCTCTTCTCAACAGTTTTTTTATTTTTCAAATCCGATCATTAGTTCCAGAGAAATATCGTTTAAAACAAATTTTATCAGGTGTTTAAAATTGCAATCAAGTAGGCTTAAACAAATGACAAAATCGAATATCAGTATTTTTCTCGTAACGTAGAATGCCGAAATAATAGGATAATATACTTTTATAATCTCGTAAATAATACAGTCACAGATGTAAAAGGAATAATAAAAGTTAATATATAAGACACAAACTAATAGCACTTTAAAAGTACACAACTTAAGTGTACTATTACTCAAGATCACGCCCGTTGTATTCTTCAAAATGTTCCATGTCGATTATCTTTTGTTTTCTATTTTAGAAGTAACTCATGTTTGGTATCAAATGAAAGGATTATTTGATGAGGCCTGGCGTGTAGAAATGACAAAAAAAATTCCTTGTCGAATGTCTTGTTTTCAGCTAAAATATTTCAAAAGTAAGTCGTGCTAGGTATCAAATGTAAGTACTCGACTATGTTTGGCGCGCAAAAATGTCAAAAATCATGTCAATCAGCTTTTGTTTTTGGCAAAAAGTTGTCAGAAGTATGCAGGGCATGTAACCGGTTAAAAAAACCGGTTAATAAAAACCGGTAACCGATATTTTGAATAAAAATTGCGAACTTTAACCGTAATTTTAACTGATATTTTTCAGTTCGAAAATACCGGTAACCGTTAACCAAAAAAAAAAATAAAACCGGTTTTAGCGAACATTAACCTTTATTTTAATATCATTTAGCGAGGAAAAATTTTAATATATTTTTTTTATATCTGTGTTTTCTATTTATATTTGAACATGAGTCATGACAGTTTTTACAATTAACATTTTATTGGAGAGTCATAAATGTAGGTAGTTTCTTTGGCCGTTAAGGTTACTTAAAAAGTCCCAAATAAATACGGCCTTTGTCAACACAGGCAAGTTTAAAATTGAAAAGTGACCTGCGTTTTTCTGAATATATTACGAGAATTTTTGTAAATATTCATTAATTAAATTGCTTTTTTTTAATTGTGATATTTTTCTCAGATGATATTTAAAAAAAAAATTAATTAATTATTCTCTATTTTTTTAATCAAATTTTTATAATTAATTTGTTTTAATTAATTTTAATTATTTTTTTAACCGTTATATTAACCGGTTTAAACCGGTTTCTAATTTTCAAAAACCGGTTTTCGAACTAAAACCGTTATTATTATAACGTTCTCTATAAGGGTTAACCGTTAACCAGTATTTTTTTCGGTTACATGCCCTGCTAGTAATACATAAACATCGCTGAAGAAACAAGGAAAACATCCTAGAGATGAAATTTGACAGATGGGTCGAAACAGAAAACCAAGAAAAAACGATAATTTTTTTATAAAGTGGATATAATAGCAAAAATAAGAACTAAAACAAGAAAAACCATGACATCGGACCGAAAAGTATGGTAGAAATATATTGAGGAATTTAAATTTAACTCGTAACAACTACAAATAATAATTTCTCTTTCATACGTCAATTTAGAGTGTTCTGTATTTGTCGTGGTACGTATCAACCACAAATAACGATTATTGTTATAGAATCGCAAATTCATTTTGATATTTGAAATTGATATTATAACGAGTATAAATTATAGTAATCGATGTCATGGAATTTCACCAATGGATTGAAGAATTACAAAAATAGGAACTGAAAAAAAAACTTTTGTCCAGGACTTGAAAGCTTGAAAGTAATGAGTGAAGAAATCCTTCAAGAAAACATTTTCTCCACAAATAATAAAGACTACTTATTGTTTTTAGTACAGATTTCCTATCAAAATTATATGCGTACCGTATTTTTTTCACTTTTCCAAAACACGATACAAAATTATTTCCGAGTTTGTAGAAAAGGAGTGTAATTTGGATTGTTTAGGTGTCGGTATCGGTACGCTGCTGGAAAAAATAACTGACATCAAGCGAAATTTGAATTTCAAAACAAGACGAATGCAGTTCGGCATGTTTTAGTATTCACATTGCTGCTTATTCAGCTCTGAAAATAACAGCCATTAATTTTCAACTGGGAAATATTCATGTTTGTTTTTCTTCTCCGTTTGATGGCCCCTGAAGTAATTTATTCATAGTTTGTTTTCAGACTTGGGCAACTTGTGCCGATGGCAGGCTCTCGCCGTAATGTGAAGGATTAGCATGAATCCTGATTGAATATCGACTACACTAGATTATCCCAAGTGCCACTCTTCCATTTTCGAGCCAATTATTTTTCATTGCCGACATTTACTTGTTTGTGCACAAACGAATACTAAGATTTCTATTTTCCATTCTTTCATTACCTGTGCTCCAAGATGTATTGAAAATTGTTTCACTATTTTCTTTCTTGCATAATCAATACGCATTCACTTATACATTCCATTCAAATGCAAATTTTTAATTCAATAGATAAATGAAAAATACATCAGAAGTATTATTCGCAGACTTCGATAGTCTAGCAGTTTTCAAAGATCTTCGAAAAAGTACATTTCATCGTCACTCGACAAGATATCTTAGATATTCTGTGATTGACTTTGTTTATAAATTGTTACCGCCAAAATAATTATATGAAAATTGCTACACTCATGAAATTTTTCTCGCAGAATCTATTGCTGAGATCGCTAAGGTGTAGAACCATTAGAGAGCTATCTTTGAAAAACTTCTTCTTCAGGTCTAACTTTAAACACAAATACCTTTTTCGTTTTTCTAATTTTTCACCTAATCATTCCAATGAATGTATGGATGAAGAATAAATTTTTTTATGTCACTTTCGTATCTACCCATTTTGGATATATATCCATAAAACTTTTTTTGAGGTGAGAGAAAATTAAAGAACTGGTTTAAAAAGAAAACTTTCGCCAGATTTACTTCTATTAGTATCGAAGTCGAAGTTAATGAATAACTTAACATATACAGGTGTTTATTTTAAGTGGTACACTATTGCTATCTCGGGAACTATAAGAGCTACACGGTCGGTTAAATAAGGAAACAATTTCTATTTTATAAGACTACTTTAATGAGGGAAACAATTTTTTTTCGACTAGTGGTTCTCAAAACACGGCGTACAACTTTCTTATTTTAAATGATCAACGATATACATAAGTAATACACTTACATAACAAAATTTTTGAAAAAAATGCAAAATTATGTACCCTACGTATCATTTTTATTTAAATATGAAATTTTTAATAATTTCCTTTAAGTTGTAAATAATTATCATTTAAAAAAAGACAAAACACAAAGAAAGAAAGAAAAAAATTTCTGTTTCTTCACAAACATTGATGGTCTGGCAAAAAAAATTAAAGTAGGTAACAAAAAATAGTTACCTTAATAGGGTTATTCTGCACTTGTTGCACACTACTAGTAGAAATACTTATACAGACAAAATGATCTCACGTATAATAATAAAGCCTTGTCTCTATTTCTCCATGATGGAAATAGAATTAGTAGCAGCACATATTGTAGTGATTTGACATAATCTACTTCCTCACAGCAGCGCGTTCTTGTTAAGTATAAACAACTGTTCGGCATTGTTCACATCTGTTAATTACCTGTCAGCTTGTGTACAGATAGCAGCACTGTCTCCTTTTGTGCATTGTTTCGCTTTGCGCGCCCTAATCACGACTTCAAAGTCCCACTAACTGATAGATTGATATTAAATCCTACTTGAATGCTTTATTAAGCAAATAATTCAAATGCCCTCGGTTACCGACCGTATGCTAACGACGGAATATCATTTTCAAGATGGGTGAAAGGGGTTCGTCTTCTTAAGGAACAAAGGCAAGGGTTTAAGCTAATAGTTTCACTGAAAAATTTAAAAATATTAATTTTTTATTAGCTGACTTAGTTACCCTTCTTACTTTTGTCTATTTAAGCAAAAACGCTTAATATCCTTAATATAAACAGTGGCTTAACACCCCCATGGGGTTGCGCCGCTTCCTTCGAAGCTTTCTAGATCCAATTTTATTGGAGTGGATCAATCTCCGTTACTGTTTCTTATATGTTCTTTATAATCTTCCTCCACAACTCCCTATCTCTTGTTTTGTTCTTCCAGTCGCTAATTCCGGCTGCTTTTATGTTTTCTTCCACTTCTCTCAGCCATGTTGATCTGGGCCTGCCTCGTCTTCTTCCGTCTGGGCTCCACTCAACTATTGATCTTATTGTATCGCTTTCTTCTACTCTCCATTTATGGCCAAGCCATCTCATTCTTTGTTGTTTAATTTTTTCACTATATTTTCTCCTCCTAATTTTTGTTCTAATTCATTGTTCATTCTTATTCTGATACTTTGATTGGTCTAGTATTGTTCGTATTATTTTGCGTTCCATTATTTTTAGATCTTCTTCCTCTTTTTTGTCATTGTAGTTGTTTCAGCTGCTTCTAATGTTATTGGTCTTATTATTGATTTGTATATTCTGATTTTCGTAATATACTTAGCAATAATAATTAATTGAATAATTACGATGCACGTATAATATACAAAAAGGGTTGTAGATTAAACTAACAAAACTATCAACACATTATCAAGCACAAACTATCAGCATGAAAAATCACCGTTGATAACATAAATATTCAAAATTTTTAAATATTTCAAAACATCCATTACCGCGGTTACATTTCTGTTTAATTTTTGTCTCTGGTTAAACGCATATAGCATAAATAAATACCGCTCTGTAACACGTACGATAACGAGATATCGAATAAAAGTCTTATTTATTACATGCATAAATATACGACAAAGATGTTAGATATAATAATATTTTATAATAATTTTTATCCACAACTGTCAAATAACACCTATTATTCAATCTTTTTTTATAATGTTTGCTACTTCGTTACTGTTGCTAATTGAATAATATTAACAGTTCAATGAAATAATATCTAATCGTTATGTCAAATTTAAATTTTACTTGTCAGAAGAGTAAAAACCAAATTACTTTTAAGTAAGTTAGTCCACACAAAAAGACAAAGTAACATATTTGGATATAATAAACATATTTTTCATGGTATAGTTGTGGATAAACTATAGTATTATATTCGCATATAATGGCTATTACTCATTCGAATGATTTAAAACACTAGATTTCGCTCGTGTTGCCAAACTTCATTCTCATGGGTCATGGGTAATATTACATATTACATGCTCTTTGAATAATATGCTATTTTAGCTAAAATTATTGTTAATTATTTTTTTAGTTATTCTTAGATAACCTAATTATTATTATGCAGGCTATAATTTTTTAACAACAATAATATATTTTTAAGCTTTTTAAAGAGCAACTAAAAGCATATCCTTGAATCTTTATATTCGAAATATTGATAGTAAGACTTTACATAAAATCAAATAAATATATTTTTTTTCTTAGCAAAGCAAAGAATTATAAATATCATAACATTAGAATAAAATAATAAATTAGGATTGTATTTATTCAACACACATTGTTAAGAATTTATATTTTATTAAGATGTTCTGACTTTGACTTCACCTTATATTTTAAGTGCAAAACAAAATAAAATTTGTAGGTGCCTCACGTAGAGATACTCTTATGTAGTACTTCTTGTTTTCGTCAATATTTTATAAAACAGTTGTACTAGTTCCAAGTTTAGAGAAACTGGAAAGTGGACCAAAGTTATATTTTGATAAAGTTTAAACGACAGCAGAAGTTGCCTTCTTCCTGAAATATCTTTATATTAGCTGCATTTCCTTTGCTGTAAATTCCTGATATGTATTTGTGTACATTCGCAAAGTTTTAATATATTTATTTTGGTGCATTTTAGTAGTCTTGAATATATTGTCATCTGTAATTATATTTAAATATTTCTTATATTTTCTCTAAAGATTTTGTTAAAATATATACTATTCATAACTTTATATTTGCAAGATTTGGATATAAGAATAATAGAAATAGAAACGAGAAAGTTTCTAGGAATCAATCAATTTATATTTTCGTATTAAAATATTTTGATATTAGAACAATACTGCCATTGTCATTATCTGTTTTTTTTTTTGTAGATATTGCAGTATTTGTAATGGTTCTATTTCTTTTTATATTTCATTGAATCTTGTATTGGTCTTGTCTTTGGTAGGCAAAAATTTGGTGGGGGGCTTTTTTAAAAGGTAATAAAAATTTAAAATCTATATTTTATTTTTTTTAAATAAATTGTTAATTTAACAAATACTTGTATAATTTTTAATACTATTTATCACCCTGATGAAGACTTATGTACGGTCGAAACGTTGATGTATTTGAGGAATTTATTAAATGACATCTACACCAAAAAAATTTCCTAAATACCTACTAATTATCCAATCGAATAAAACCAATTCTATGGTGAATAACATAAAATTTATTTTTTCTACAACTGTCTAACAATATTTTTATTCTAATAACAATGCATAAAGTATGCACTATTCTTACTTTTTTTTGTGTCAAATATTTCATGATATTTTAATACGATAATAACATTGTTCATGCTCAGAAGTAATAGAAAATTCATGCGTTGTTCGAACATAACCGATCTCAGCCTATTTTTTAATATTGTTGATTTTGAAAATGATCTTTCTGCGGCGCAATTTGTTATTATGAAAACAGGATAAATTCTCAAGAAGAATTTCACGTTTGATGAAGAATTCTGCACTTTTTTCTGTTATTAAATTATACATAAATAGTTCTCCACTAAAAACTTTTTTATTAAAAATTAAGTTATTCCGTTGTACATTAGTAAAGTTACAACTTACAAATACATAATGTTTTTCTTATTTTCCAATAATATAAATTTTGACAAAATTTTTCACTTGGTGGGGGCCTCTGGGCTGCAGTCTCTGTTTTTCAATATTTTTACTGATTCCTCAATTTGTCGACTTCTTTAACTTATTATACTAACAGGTTATTTCTTTCTTATTATAAATTTTTAATAGTTTCCACTTTGTATTTTTTTTTTGTATTTTCCTTCGAACTTTTTTTTTATTATTTCAACATTTTTTTAATGATCGTTCTGTTTTACCAGATAAGTGAGGCATTCTATATGTATATAGTGAAACGGAAATATTAATAGAAACAATATTGTGGATTAAATCGATTGCAGAATTGAAATGGCGAGTACATTAAACTATTGAGGCTTTTATCCTAATGTACTCGTCGGAATAATTCTACAATTATTCTAATTCCCCTAAGCTTCGATTCGGCAGTCTCTAAACAGCTCGCGGTGAAAAAACTACAATTAGGAAATCGTGTACCCATCTACCCGTGCAGAGTTCCCCCAAACAGAATGTGTAATTGTTCTTGAGGCCAAATACAACTTCGCTAAATTTCTCATTAAATTTTCCCCTGAAATCCCGTTGCTATTCAGATTTAGGTAGCTATTAAGCAGATAATTGAAGCTGGAGTGGAACGCAGACACTCGTGTGATGTCATCGTCTTCACGTATTATTCCGGAAGCCTGTGCCACTTCCGGGGTATTATTCTTCGACGCGACTCGTCGCCCTTGGCTTCCGCTCTGCGAAAAACATCCACATTGCAATAGAGGGAAATCGTTTTTAACTTTTATTAAACTTAATTCAAATTCCTAAAAAATGTATTCTCTTATTATACTTTTTTACATAGAAGAAGGAGAAGAGAGAAATATTTTAATGTTATTGTTTAAACTTGAAAATAATTACAAAAAATTTGTCCTAAGATTACCTGAAGTATTAGAGTCGTTATTTTTTGTTGTCAATAATTAAGCAGGAAAACTAACTAATGTACAATAAACCTACGCTACTAATGGAAAGTTTTAGGTAGGTTGTAAATTTAATTTAAAATATTTTTAATGGATTAGTCCACCAAGTCATTTTTGCATCGATAAATATTTTTAAGACAATAGTAGGATCATTATGGATTCCTAAATTTTCTTAATAATAATGTAACCTTTCATTTATATGGGTACAGTGTAAAATGTTATAAAACACAGATATTTATATAACAAGTTTGTAGATAACGACAAAAATATGAAACCGTCTTATTTAAACGGAAATAGCAAAAAATAAACTTAACGATTAGTAATTCACACTTAACACACTAATTATTAATTAATACGCAATATTTATTTCCACAAAATATTTATTTCTACATTACATGACATTGTTCGGACATACTGCCTCGACTCAACTCACTTCACTCGCTCTATTGGCTCTGACTCTTCACTAAATTCACACTCTCTGTATTCTTTGATCTCTACTTCTTTCTAATTCTACCTGACTGCCTTCCTCTCTAGATTCTGGCGGACTCTGATCAGACAGTCCTGTCATCGATAGCGAGGCTTGCTCGTTATAATACTAAAATTTTATGTTTGAACCGTTGTCATTCGTAAAATAATCAAGCAAATGTAATTTGAGCTATGAAATTTAATATGTTCAATACACTTACAACTCCTTCGAAGTAACCGCACCACGAGTCAAAAATGAATCTTAAATCACTTTAGTTTCGCCGTTGTGACATAGACCATAGATATTGACTGATCACTGATATTACCATACCATCTAGTTAAGAGTTATTTGTTGGTCAGAATATATTTACGTATTTTCTAGTGAAATTTGTAGATGATAGTTTAATGAATGAAAATTATAAATATATAATATATTTTATTAATAATTTGTAATAATGTATTTCACATTACATACATATAAACATAATTAGATATTATATTATTTTCTAAAATTCAGCTTTAAACTTTTTCAAATATACTAGGTGGGTATATTAAGTAATAAGACTGATTTTTTAAAATTGTTTGAATAGAATTACAATTCAATAATGCCGCCCTCAAAATAAATTCCTTGGGATGCCACACAGTGCTGGAAACGGTCCTTCCTATCCTCATAATAGTGCTGGAACTTAGATACTGGAATCACTTTACAGTCAATTAAATGTTTTGAAGTGTCCCAAAATGAATTATGTTAACAAAAAATCACCTTTTTTCAACCTCGGGAAGTGAAGGTAGAATAAGGAGGCTGAGGAGCCACAGGAATGGTTTTATTGGCCAAAATCTCTTTTTTAAACCATTCTTGCGCAGATTTTTCTCATCCCCAATGAATTAGTTAAAACCTGATGAAGGGTGGTGTGAATCAAGTTTAATTCATCCCCAATTGTTCAGTACTGTCAACCGACAATCCCAGATTCTGTCGAAATTTTCATCAGTTGTTGAAGATGAAGATCTTTCGCTGCCTGTTTCATCTTCAATCGACTCTTTGTCTAAGTCCCGCGTTCCAAGTATTATCTGAGCGGAAATCAGCCCATGTCCTTGTCATATTTTGTAAAAACAAATCTGCTTTTCGATACTTGCTCACCAATCCAGAATGGTAGGCAACAAATTTTAATCTTATCAGAAACTTTTTGATCCTTGATGCAAGATCACGAGTACCTATAAAATATAGAAAACATTCTATTACAATACTTACAAAAGTTTCATTTGCATCTGTGCTAGCCTTTCAACGAGTATTTGTTTGTAAATTTCGTAATGAAATTAAGTTGATCACGTATAAATGAAGTTGGGAAAGTATCTTTATTTGCGGTTGATAATGGCCACTGATGAAAAAGCAGTTTGGAATGGACTGGCTTATCCGACAAGGCTGCAAATTGGTGGGATATTAACCTTCTCTGGAGTGGGGTAGGTAGGAAATAATCTCCTTAAATCTCAACTGGAAACAATTTGAAATCGTTGAACCATTAGGAGGGTCGAGAACGCAGCGTTCAACGAAAACAATCGACCAGCTAAAAGCTATTTTACTACCACTTAACTATAATGATGCTGGTTACTCGTAAAATCGGAAACAAGCCGCCCCAAAGCCCGACTTTTTCGGTTCGCACTTAATAGCTCCTTTTATTTCTAACCACTGATTGTTGCTGATTTTTGACGACCGGAATACAAGATTGAAACTTTTGTCAAAGGAAAATGTCAAACACAATGGGGGATTCTAGCTCAATCGAATTTAGAGAAATTAGTTTGAAAAATATGAAGGATATGCATAATAATGAAAATTAATAAAGAAATAAAATGATATAATTAAAATACTTCTGAAATACGGGGGCTTTTTTTATTGCGTGACGTCACAAATATGAATTGCATCAATATTTTGATTGAGGACAATAAAAGACCGCGAATGTTTTGATTGGCAAGTGAAAAATCCCGCCATTAAGTCTGACAAATGAGCGAGAGAACATAAGGGGCGTGACCTTGAGTCACAGTAAACATCAGTTGTTTACATTTAAAGTGTTATTATTTAAATTTGTGTCTTATACATATATTAACTTTTATTATTTCTTTTACATCTGTGACAGTATTATTTACGAGATTAGTACATAAATTACCTGTTTATGTGTAATTTGTTAAAAGTTTGCTTTACTAGCGCCAGTGTTATTCCCAAACAGTATTTATTTGAATATAAATATCATTCATTTCATATTTGTAAATAATCTAATCACCAGTACCATCATATTTAGCCGGACAGATGATAATCACAAAAAGCTGTTTTCTCATGATAGTTCTCTATTAGGCTTTCATCAAGTCAAGTAGTTTGATATTTTTGTGCATTACTTGACTTGAAAATGTACCTTTTCATAAATTCACTACTTGACTTGACTTGGTTTTATGCCTTAGTTACTATTTGATATTAAACAATTTCAAGATACTTGATATTACTTCATATCCAGATTTTAAATTTTAGAACTACAATTACGTGAGCTCGAAGTACCTAGGGATAAATATTTCATTAAATTGTAGTTACCACTTATTAGAGTATATTTCGTCATTTTGACTCCAATAGTTGTTTAGACAACCTTAAAATTTTAGTTAGAATAAGTTGTTAAAAATAAAAAGTTATAAATGATATTATAAATTACTTCTTCATGTTTTTACTAGAATTTTTACAATGCGTCACGAGGTATCCATGCATGTTTAGCGAAAATAATGTAAATGGCCATTTTATTTATTAATATCAGTATTCTCAACTTCTGTTGACACACAATTTTCCAAGACTGCTCTAATCAAATATTATTATTTATTAATTACTACGACTACATAAAAAAAAATATAAAAACATCAAGTAATCTTGAAGAACTACTTGATTTTTGAAGAACTTGTAATATTATTACTTTGACTTGACATGAAATTCGACTTGAATATCAAGTCAAGCCATAAAACCCTATTCTTTATGTCAAGGTATCTTTTTTTAATCCTTTAGGCAGACTTCTATAGTTCTCAATGTCCCAGAGTATTACGAATCATTTCTGTTATAAAATAGTAAGTGAAAATGTAATAGATTATTTGTATTAGTAGAAATAAGTGGTTGGAAGGAAAATATACGAAGTGCAAAGAACAAATGACGAGGTGGAAGAAAGAAAGCTGAAAGATATGGCGCAACCGCGTCGAATTTGCGGCTAATGCCTTAGTTCACGCAACAGATTCGTTCCCGTTAACAGCTTAAAATTCACTAAACAACTTACAACCGAACCCTCATTTATCTTAATGCAAAACAACGGCTCGATCCTTTCCCAGCGCACTCTGTAAAAACCGACTGCTGCATATTCAAACGCATAATCCCATTGCGAGATTCTTGTACGCCTGTAATGAATATGGAACGTAAATGCAAATTTGATTAATTGTGTCAGGATGGAAATAAATTTGTTTCATTCATGCACTGTACAAGTACAACATTTTTCTGCATTAAATCTTCCGTTGTGGCTTTTTTGTGGACTTGCGTGTACTAATCGACTGTGTACTTTCAAATCAGAGGAATATCAAAATGAAAATGAATAACACATTCTTTCTTGCGATGAATAAATTTCATTTACTGCTTCCGGTAAACATGCTGGTGTAATTAATCGTCCTGCTTTGCATTACTAGCTTTGTGGAGTTTAAAAAATACCTATTTATGCCTTACTTTCATACAAATTCTACAAAAAATTTTCAATACTAGTACTATTTCTACAAATAATTTTGATCTATTTTTGAACATTTTTTAATCTTATAGCCTCTTAGTCGTTTAATTTTAAGGATTTAATTTTCATTATTTTTATATATACACCCAGCGGCAAAAAAAAAACGGATCACCTATGATTTAAATATTTTATTTATTTATTTGATTGTATTAATGTATTGGCAACATGGATAAATTGTTATAAGTTACAATACCTATATTTTAAGTAGTTTAAATCATTTAATAAAATCCACTAATACATCAACGTTTTGGCCATAAATCAGTCTTCATCAGGTTGCTGATAACATACAAAACATACAATCAAACACACGGACATACATTCAACTCAGCAAACAGACACATAAATGGTTTTAACATATTGTAACGTTTTATTTATTTAGGTGAAGTGTAAAATTGATTAAAACACTAATATTTATATAACTAAGTTTAATTAAAGAAATATGAATTATAAAGAATAAATAAAAATAACTAACACTAAGAATTAACAAATATAAACACTAATTTAAGAACTAATTATTATTACTAAAGACTTAAACACTAAGATAATTTATTTAAACAATTAAAATACGCAATATTTATTTCAACACTATTTATATCACTGTCTATTTATTTATATCACCATCTGTACACTACACGTATCAACACAAGACTGTCCTCGCGATCTTTTGGTCGGGGTATTTATATTAAAATTCATCATTCTAGAAGATTCTTTGATTCCTTGAATTCAGAACAATGGGAAGCGAACGGACGTGTTCTGACCTGCACGCTAGCGGTCGCCGCCCGCGCCGCCGCCCGCGCCGCGACCCTGGGTTCGCTACATTGCCCCCTCCTTAAGACTGTTTCGTCCCGGAACAGTTCGTTATGACGAAATCTGCATGCATCACCCTTGGTGCATCTGGAAGTCTTGAAGAAGTAACAGTCGACGGTCCGTTTGAGCTCCTCTTGGCCGGTAGAGTTGAAGCTGCAAACTAGAATTTCCACTCCGGTAAAGCGGAAGACTGTTTCTAACATGCTTCTAACAATTCTCCAATCCAAACCATCTAGTCCACAGCCTATCTTCGGTACTGCCAGTTTCATGATGTCGTTTTCCAACAGATGGTCCTTCATGTCGCACAGCGAGTCCCATAAATTGCGGTATGACGGCTTCTGATGTGAGTATTGTTTCGTAACGAGATAGTAAATGTACCGCTTGTGTACTACGTTATCATCCTTCAGTTGTAGCGTTTTCCCGACAGTTGGACGTTGATTGGCCAGTTCTTGTACTCGTCCAAATTTTCTTTTAAAAACTGAAGCGATGCCGCGGGACATTTTAATGTCTTTCGCTACACAGTGAGCGAGGGAATATTCTGGGGACACGGTGAACAGATCTCGTTGTTCTTCTCGTGTCACGCCATACCGTGCTTTGTGACCAGTGGAATGACTTTCCATAAAGTCATCAAATGTGGGTTCCTCAGCTATAACCCGGCGAACCGTCGCTCCACGATGATCGTCAAAATTATCACCAGCAAAAGGGGCTAACCGATTGAAGTGGACTACTCTCGGCTTTCCATTAGGTGTTTTCCTAATTCTGTAGACCACATCATTTATTCTTTTTACGATCTCGTAGGGACCTTCCCAATTCTTTTGCAGCTTCGGTGATAAGCCACGTCGTCTTTGTGGATTGTAAAGCCACACCAAATTCCCAGGTTGAAAACCACCTTTTTCAGCCTTGACGTCATACTGGTCCTTCATCCGATCGCTGGCACCTTGAATGTTTGTGCGGACTTGTTCATGTATGTCATTCATTCTTCTCCGTAAGTCTGTTACATAGTCCTCCCCGGCTAGATCTTCACCGGGTTTACTGCCAAATACCAGGTCGCATGGTAAGCGCAACTCCCGCCCGAATAAGATGTTAGATGGTGTCTGCCCTGTTGTCTCATGCACGGATGAACGGTAAGCCAACAAGAACAGATGAAGATGTCGGTCCCAGTCTCGTTGATGGTTAGAGACTACCTTTGACAAATACCGATTTATTGTTCTGTTCATCCGTTCAACCATGCCATCAGACTGCGGGTGTAATGCAGTAGTTCTGGTTTTCTTTATTCCTAATATCTTACAGATATTTTGGAACAGAGCAGACTCGAAATTCCTTCCTTGGTCGGAATGTATCTCTCGCGGTACTCCAAATCGGCAGATGCATTCTTTTACCAAGACTTCAGCGACCGTTACGGCTTCCTGGTTGGGTAATGGATAGGCTTCGACCCACTTAGTAAAGTAGTCCATTACTACTACTATGTATTTATTTCCATCATCAGTTTCGGGGAATGGTCCGGCCACGTCAATCGCAATGCGTTCAAAGGGACTTCCAACGTTATATTGGCGCATAGGAGCTCTTCTTTTCCTATGTGGCCCGTTACTTCCCGCGCAGACCACACATTTCTTGCACCACTCTTTAACATCTTCTTTGCAATTTACCCAGTAAAATCGTTGGCACAATCTCTCGAGGGTTTTATTTACTCCAAAATGTCCAGATCCGTCGTGGATCTCTTGCAATACTTCCGGTACTCTATTTCTAGGGATTATCAGCTGGGTCCTACTCTCAGTACCTTCAGTATTCTCTATGACACGTTTCAGGAGGCCCTCTTCAACCACAATAGAGTCCCACTGCGCCCAGTACGATTTTACACTTTGTGAGTGTCGTGCAACCTCTTCCCAAACTGGTCTGCTATCGCCATGTTTCCAATCCAGTATGATTTTTAAGTCTGAGTCATTCTCTTGGTCCTTGCGAAGGTCTTCCGTTTGCCAACTATCATTCACTACTGTTGTTCTGGCGATGGTAGAGAGTTTTTCTTCTAGACGACTGCAATGCTTGCATTCGTCTTGGCAAGGTCTTCTTGATAATGCGTCAGCATTACGATGGCTTGTACCTGCTCGATGCTCAATAACAAAGTTATATTCTTGCAATCTTTCAATCCATCTAGCTGCCTGACCTTCAGGATTCTTAAATTGTAACAGCCATTTGAGTGCAGCGTGGTCAGTTCTTATAAGAAATCTTCTACCGTACAAATATTTGTAGAAGTGCTCCACGGATTTCACGACAGCCAAAAGTTCTTTTCTGGTGACGCAATAATTCCTCTCTGGTTTTGACAAGGTCTTACTAAAATAGGCAATAACCTTCTCTTGTCCTTCTTGTATCTGGGAGAGAACGCCACCAATTCCAACGTTGCTGGCATCTGTATCTAGAACGAATTCTCCTTCTGGTAAAGGATAACTTAGGACAGGTGCGCTTGTCAAGGAATATTTAAGTTGTTTGAACGCAGCTTGACAGTCCATCTCCCAGATAAATTTTCTGCCTTCTTCAGTAAGCCTTGTCAATGGCTTCGCTATGTTGGCAAATCCAGGTACATAACGTCGGTAGTATGTACAGAGACCAAGGAAACTTCTCAACTCATGTTTATCTCTCGGTACTGGCCAGTCACTCACAGCCCTTATTTTCTCCGGGTCAACTGCAATGCCCTTACCAGAAACTACGTGTCCAAGATAATGCACTTCTTTTTGAAATAAGTGACACTTCTTTGGACTGAGTTTCAGGTTAGCCTGTCTCAATCTTTGGAAAACCTCTTCCAAGTTCTTCATGTGGTCCTCGAACGTTTTTCCTACCACAATAATATCGTCGAGATAGACCAAACATGTTTTCCACGACAGTCCAGCCAACACGGTTTCCATAAGCCGTTCAAACGTTGCAGGGGCATTGCAGAGCCCAAATGGCATAACAGTAAATTGCCAAAGACCGGTACCGATGGTAAATGCCGTCTTTTCTTTGTCTCTTGGGTCTAAATCCACTTGCCAGTATCCGCTCTTTAGATCAAGAGTAGAGAAAATCTTTGATCCTGCCAATGTGTCCAGAGTATCGTCTATTCGGGGTAGCGGGTAGCTATCCTTCTTCGTCACGTTGTTAAGTTGACGATAATCGACGCAAAATCTTGTAGAGCCATCCTTCTTCTTCACTAGCACCACTGGTGAAGCCCATGGACTGTTTGAAGGTTCAATCACACCTTCCGTTCTCATATCCTCTATAATTTCTTCTGCTTCTTCCCGCTTCGCCAGTGGTAATCTTCTTGCTGTTTGGCGGATGGGTCTTGCGTCTCCGGTGTCTATTTTATGATGGACTACATTGGTTCGTCCTTTGTCCTTCTTGTCAAATTGGAACACATCTTGAAAGGTCCCAATTAAGTTCTTAGCCTTGCTTTTCTGGTCGGCAGTCAAGTCCTGGAACGATGATGATAGCTCTTTGATTAGAATGTCTGAAACTTCGCAGGATGTGTTGTCTTTGGCCTTTACAGTTCGAATAATCGATGATACCGTTGAGCATTCTCCTACTATAGTCCCTTTCTTCAGTATAACGGGATAAAAATTTATGTTCATTACTCGAACTGGGATAACCTTGTCGGTTTTAAGCAAGGCTTTTCCAATTACAACTCCAGTCCCAGTTTTGGCATCATCGTTTTTCGGCTGGAGCATGACAATGTTTCCCTCACAGAAGCTACCCTCTAGCTGTGCTTCCACGATTGATTCACTTCGTTCTGGGAGGGTTACATCTTCCGTTATTAGTACTCGCATAGCATTGTCGTCTCGTGGATTTAATACCAATTCTTCATCATTGACCATCATCACTCCATTCTTCAGGTCAAGTTTAAATCCATGCTTTTTCATAATGTCCATGCCGAGAATGAATTCATCTTCTACATCAGCTACCAGCACACGATGTTTAATGCACGTTTTTCCAACAGTGATGCTCAGATCTATTTCTCCAGATGCGGTAGCTTGTTCTCCGGTGGCTGTGCGTATCTGCCACTTTGTTGGAAGTAGGTGTTTTCTGCATATTTCTCTTGCTACGTCGGGTCTGATTATTGTTTTTGTCGCACCCGTATCCAACAACATTTTAAACGGCCTTCTGTCGATAGAGCCGTCTACATAGATGCTGTTAGCTTGATGATGAATGGATGCGACATAACTAATAGATTTTGGGGCTACTGGTTTACGGGTCGACGATTGCCCCTTCGCATCAACCCGGCTTAGTTTCCCGACTCCTTTTCATTCTTTCTTGGTACTGCTTTCTTCTGTTGTTTTCTGCAGAGCCTTTGCGGGTGACCTAATTCACCGCAATTCCAACAGCGGAGTTTCTTTCTTCTAGAAGCATGAATTTCGGATGTAATACGTCTTATCCTATCATCTAGGTCCTCGATACTCTCAGCATCGATATTTCGCACTCGCGACTGGTTACGTGAAGCTTGTTTGGCTGCTTCATGATCTAAGGCATATGAAAGTGCGTCAACCAGAGTTTTTGGTCGAGCCAATCGTAGTGCCTGCTGAGTTTCATTGTCTCGGACCCCATATATAAATGCTTGTGTGGCTAGACATTCCAAAACACTGTCAGGAGCTGTGGGATGTGCGAGACGAACTAAACGAGCTATACCAGCTTCAAATTCTTGAAGGTTCTCTTTTGAACTCTGATATCGGTTCCTCAGTTGCGTCTGGTACACCTGCTCCAGATGCGCATTGCCATATCGCATATCCAATCGTTTAACAAGTTGTTCGTAATCTTCTTGTTCATCTTCTTTTAGCGTTTGTAGGATATCGATGGCTTCTCCACGCAGCGAAACTGTCAACGCTGTAGCTTTTTCTTTGGAAGTCCAGCCATTCGCTTTGGCAGCAGCTTCAAACTGTTTTACATAATTCGGCCACGAAGTCTTGCCGTCAAATTCTGGTGTTTTTACATGCAGTCTAGAACTACTTTCTGGTTTCTTTTCCTGAGTTTCATCAGTCTTAGCTGTATTAAAATTTGCAACCGATGGTAACGTAATTTTGGAGAAATTTTGCTGTAACTCTTCAAGTTTCTTCTCATAAGTTTCTATTCTCTCTTCTAATATTCCCGAACTTTCTTTTAATTGTTCTTTAAATTGTTCGTTTAGTTTGTCCTCCAAACCTCTAGAATTTTCCATTAGTTTCTCTTCCCATATTCTAGAATTTTCTGTTAATTTTTCCTCCAGTTTTTGTTCTAAACTTCTGGAATTTTCTATTAATTCTTCTTTCAAAGTTCGAGAATTTTCTTCAGATTTTCTAGAACTTTCCTCTAATTTTTGTTCTAATGTTCGAGAATTTTCCTCTAATTTTTGTTCCAAAGTTTTAGAATTTTCTAGCAACTCTTCTTTTAATGTTCGAGAATTATCTGTCAATTTTTGGTCTAAATTTTCTATCAGTTCTACTTTCAATGCTCTAGAATTTTCCGCTAACTTTTCCTCCATAATTTTACCAAAATCGGTGAAACCACCCGCAATTTCGAATACAAACTCATCTGGATTTTCACCAGCTTCTACTAAAGCTTGCCGTAGACGAAGTTGCAGAACAGCCTTGGATCCCGATGTCTCTAACTCTCGGTCTTCCAGCTCCCTCTTGAGATCGGTTACTTTTAATTCACTTAATTTTACTTGTTTACTCGCCATTTTATTTATTGTTATTTTACACTTCACAGTTTTTAATAACCCCACACCTGACACCAATTGTAACGTTTTATTTATTTAGGTGAAGTGTAAAATTGATTAAAACACTAATATTTATATAACTAAGTTTAATTAAAGAAATATGAATTATAAAGAATAAATAAAAATAACTAACACTAAGAATTAACAAATATAAACACTAATTTAAGAACTAATTATTATTACTAAAGACTTAAACACTAAGATAATTTATTTAAACAATTAAAATACGCAATATTTATTTCAACACTATTTATATCACTGTCTATTTATTTATATCACCATCTGTACACTACACGTATCAACACAAGACTGTCCTCGCGATCTTTTGGTCGGGGTATTTATATTAAAATTCATCATTCTAGAAGATTCTTTGATTCCTTGAATTCAGAACAATGGGAAGCGAACGGACGTGTTCTGACCTGCACGCTAGCGGTCGCCGCCCGCGCCGCCGCCCGCGCCGCGACCCTGGGTTCGCTACAATATTATCAAGAAAAACATGTAAATTATTTTGCAGAGATCTTTCGCCAAATAACATACAGTCCGTATATTTGATTGTATGTTTTTTATGTTATCAGCACCCTGATGAAGACTTATTTACAGACGAAACGTTGGTATATTAGTGGATTTTATTAAATGACTGTAACTCCAAAAAAAAATTCTTTTATTACATCCGGTCGATAAAACCAATCACATATATTAAAATTAAATGTTTCTAGACATATTGAAACTCCAAAAAAAGACCTTCTTTTATTAATATCCAGTCGATAAAACCAATCCTATACATTAAAATTAAATATTTCTAGACATATAACTCCAAAAATAGACCTCATTTTATTTAATTTTAAATTATTAACATAATTTAAAAAAAATACTAATTTACGAAAAGAAAAAATTGCAACTAACTCAATTAATCAAGCTTTAATAACATACTGAAAGTGAGGAAGAGATGGGCCGATAGAAGAGATGGAGTTTTGGGTTTATAAGTACATTAGAGAGATATCTTTCATACGGAATGTTAATTTTGTTGTTTAGAGACAATGAAAGTAGGCGCTTGATAATTAATGCAGTCAACACTGAATAATCCAAGATTTATTTTAAAAATTGCCAAAAAATATTTGTTCCTTATATATACCAATTATTTAATTACTGCTTCGCTAGGTTTAAACTAATTATATATACACATACTTCATAAACATGTACATGTATACGACTTACCCTAATCTAAAAATGTGGTTCCATCTGTACAGAGTCATAAATAATTTAGTAATTTAGTTGGCGATGTAACCTCTGCTTTGATGATAGATGATGTACCACCTTATGATGACGAGAGATGAATCAGAGGATTTTTATTTTATTTAATTTTAAAAATTCAATGCAATGATAAACAGAAAAAAAATAATTGACATATACAACGGTAGACGATCTAGTTACTAGTCCACGAGTTCTGAAGAAGTTCAGAGGGTGATGGTAATGAAGAAGCTAAAATTAAGAAAACGAATAGGCGGAATACAAGAAAAATATTTTTTAAAAATCAAACTGAATTAAAACGTAACAAAATGTATTAAAATATTAAATAGAACATAAACAAATTATTATTAAACTTAAAATAACAGAATAGGCAAGTTACATGCACTCAAATTATATTTATAAAAAACTTATATGAATAATAAAAACTCTTATATGATTACATCTCTAACACACTTCTACTCATGCTTACTGACCAACTCATTCCTTGATACTCAACTGCCAATCTTCAAAATCTTACGATGGCCAACTCTCTTCGAGTTACAGAATTCATCCCTGTTTCGTAATTCCCTTAACATACTGGTCATTTTCCTCCTGGGCGTGAAGCCACGCACTAAAATCCCACAGTACTGGGATTCCAAAAAAACGAGAACTCTAAGATTGTACCAGAAATTACAGAACGGTTTCCTACCTCTGATTAATGGTTTATGACCATCCCAAGCAAACTTTCAAAGACAATATGACAATATACCGAAGTGCCAAGTGAAATTTGAAACCTTACAAAACTTAACCACAGACTAGGTTTATACAGAAGCGACAGTAAGACAAAGAAACGAAAATTAGAGAGAGATGGGGAAAGTCAACAAATTAAATGGGCTCATTGTTTAAAATCGGAAAATTTCGTCACATCTCAGCTAGAGATTGGGGAAGGCAACAAACTTAAAGGTCTACACAATGCTCCAAGGTCATAGAAATGAATAGGGGAATATGAAAGGTACCGACACGGAGTGTCGCTTATGTATGTAACTATTCTGTGACTTAACTGTAAACTATTTATGACTAAAAGAAATTCCAGTCAGCATGAACTCTACAAACAAAGAATACTGTTTCAATATACTAAATTATATAAACAATATTCAAATTAAAATAATTAACCTAAGAACAGTTAAACTGTTAAAATATCATGAATAAATTTATTTGCTGCGTTTATTTGATTTGGGTAGAATTGTGAACATGAAATATGATTACATTAATTTTCATAATCTATCCGGCAGGACAAACGTTAACCTAATTAATATGTTAGCAAAATACATTGTTGTTAAAAACAAACACTGCAAATCTATGAATAAAATATCAAATATTACACATGCATTCTAATTACAATGGGATTTAAAGGCATGTATTGATCATTGTGGTATTATTTAAACATCCATGTAAATGTTTATACGTACCGGGTTAATTAATATAGATGTACGTAAAATTAATTAAATTGCAAATATGAGCGTTGCAACATCTTGTAGCCCGGATATTGCCGGACTTGTTGGTTTATTTCAAAAGTCGCCCGGACTGCATAGGAAATAGGGTTAATCTCGATGTACGAGGAAATAAACTCAAACATGAATTCAATGCCATAAATTACGTGATTTAGCCTAAGATCTTATTTAAATTTAAATTCCTGAATCCAAACGTCTACATATCTGTTGTAAATCAATACATTTTCATAACCATGTAGTTGTGATATTAGGTTTTAAATCGGGTTTAATTGTTAAACAAATTAATTTGATAAGAACTATGAACTATATTTCCAATTTTATTAAGTAGAATATGATGAATATTACTTTTGATTATAATGGGATATGAGACCGTAATTGAATTTCAGTATATACTCCTGATTCATAATATATGAAATTAACCACTATGTTTTCTCATTATTATAATAATAACTAACATTAAAGCGACAATAACGGTTATTTCAAAGATCCATAAGAAAATACAACTCAAGCTAGAAACCTAGCAACAATAATTACCGAGATGGGAATCTGAAAGCAGAACTCGATGAAACATTTTTTTTGTTTAAACTTTAGTATCATACAGTAGCACTGTTAGACATTGTAGATTACAGAAGCTTAATTTTTAATAGATCTAGAGCGAAAAACTGAAATTCCGGATTTTACGTTTTTCTCATTCTTCACCAAATGTACCAAAAAGCGCAAACACCTCTAGAAACAACTGGTATAATCGTTGAAATTGTATTTCTATACCCACTTTAGAAATATACCCAAAATAAACACTTTTGAGGTGCATCTTTGAGAGAAAAAAATCTCAAGAACGAAAACAAATAATTCAGTTTTCTGTTTGTAAATTTTAAATAAACGCATCATATCAATATGTACTATTTTCAAAAACCAATATATTGACGTGGAGATGTAGATAATTTTTTTATTTTTAATTATAAATGCGAATTTTTATTTTTTTACTGATCCATCAGTTACAAAGACAATGATTGTGTACATTATAAACCTATATTTACCTCAAGAAGTGAAACATTTTGTAATTTTGTGTTCTTTTTTTAACCTTACTGTAATAAAATTTCTACAGTGCCTCGAGCCAATGCAAAAGCAACCTGACGCCGCCACAGGGATCATATCAAAGAGAACACTTTTCATACTATGACATTACATTATAAAAGCATGTATAACTATTACTGGTATAAAACGTTAAATTCTCATTGTTATGGAAGTTGAGAAGGATAGTTATTTATATATTTAATATAGCATGGAGGTTAGACTTTTCGTGACGTATATGAAGATTATTTTTCGAGGCAAATAATTATGTCTGAGGTCATGAAAAAAAATCTCCCTGGCGTTATAAGTATTTTTTTTTCTGAAATCATATAAGAATTTTGAATCATTGAATAATATATTTATACATAACCTATTTCTATTTTACTAGAAACTGTCATACATATTAGATTATTTCATCAACACTTTGTTGTTTGTTTTCCCCATGAACAACTGACCGTTGCTAGATCACAAATTAAAGGATAAAAATTATAATAATCCTATTTCCTATTGAAACAGAAAATATTACTTGTCAAAAATGACAATTTTGCGACTGCTGTTTGTAATTTACTGAACGTTTGAATTGAATTTTCTATTTTATTTTTAAACCATTTTGAACAAATATATTAAACTGATAATATTCTCTACCTCTCTTGTTATTATCCACTTAAAACATGAAAGTTTTACGTATTTATATTTCTGCATCCAATAACTGCTAACATTTCAATGACGTAAATTCAATATTAATTTTATTAGATTAAATGTATTTATATTTTTAATACAAACCTGTTCTATTTATATTTATATAAATCTGGAGCAAAATAAACTGTAGAATCAGATAATCCGTTTCAGAGTTGATAATTTCATTATAGTGTGATTTGTTGTTCAGACATTTTTAATTTGCCATCCGTAGGGACTATGCGTGTTGAATATTTCAGTGCATTATTTTGAAATTGATATATTTTGTTTTGCTTTAAAATTTAATTAGTTCATATAAATGGATTCAGAGAATAATTGAAATAATTTAATAAAACTCTTTTGTTTGTATTTATTCTGTATATGTATTATTTATAACAAACACACAATCGACAATGATATGATAATAATTCAGCAAGAATTTCAAACTTTTAATTTTTATCCTTGTACGAAGTAAAGGAAGTATTGTAATCGCGAAATTTTTTTTTTCAGATATTATTGCTACAACAACTTTGATAATGAAATGTAACAAAATCAGGGCATGTAACCGAAAAAAATACTGGTTAACGGTTAACCATTATAGAGAACGTTATAATAATAACGGTTAATAACATAGTCGAGTACTTACATTTGATACCTAGCACGACTTACTTTTGAAGTATTTTAGCTGAAAACAAAAAACATTCGACAAGGATTTTTTTTGTCATTTCGACACGCCAGCCCGAGTTACTTCTAAAATATTTTAGCAGAAAACAAAAGATAATCGACATGGAACATTTTGAAAAATACAACGGGCGTGATCTTGAGTAATAGTACACTTAAGTTGTGTACTTTTAAAGTGCTATTAGTTTGTGTCTTATATATTATTCCTTTTACATCTGTGACTGTATTATTTACGAGATTATAAAAGTACTATTATTTCGGCCCTCTACGTTACGGGAAAAATACTGATATTCGATTTTGTCATTTGTTTAAGCCTACATGATTGCAATTTTAAACACCTGATAAAATTTGTTTTAAACGATATTTCTTTGGAACTAATGATCGGATTTGAAAAATAAAAAAAACTGTTGAGAAGAGAATTGAAAGGCCTTTCGAACTGTGTCATGTTTGACACCCTTTTCCATTTAAAATTTTTGAGCTGCAGTCCACCCCCATTTTAGGATTGAAGTTATGCCATTGGAACTAATCCATTCAGGTGTTCCCCCTTTATACTAAAAATGACGTGTTCGAGCGTTTTTTGCAAAATTGATGTTAAGTGGCCAAAAATTGCGCTGATAATTTTCATTGAGCCACTCTGTATATAGAAGGTGGAAATAATAATATAAGAAACAGTTAATAAACAAATAATTAGGACAAATGAACTTTATCTAAACAAAAGGATGTCTGTAAAACAATTGATAGTTGTTAATTGGACCACGAACCTTGGCCTACAACGGAAATGATGACCGGAAGTACTTATATTTGGAAATTTTGTTTTGGTAATTGTTATCTATATTCGCAAATATATTCCAAACCATATCCAAATAAAAATTAATATCTTTTCTCATCTCCAAGTAATTTACAATCATAGTTAATCATGAAAACTAACAATATTTAGATTTGCACCTTAAAATTTTGATTTTACAGCCGAAAAAATCCAAAATGACCCATTTTTCGGTCAAAAATTTTGGTTTTTTAAAATAGTCCAAATTGATAGTCGCCTATGAGCTGATTCTAAATTTTCAAACCGAATTTAATTATCTCTTCCCATTCCTGAGATATTAGGCTTCAAAGTTGCAACTCAAAAAAGTGTATTTGTTGATTATATCTCTAAAATGGGTAGAGATACAGTCTCAACGATTATACCAGTCGATTCTACGCACAAAGTTACATAAAGAAATGTTTTCTTCGCATATATGTTCTTTGGAACGATTTGGTGTAAAATGAGAAAAAAGAAAAAAACCGGAATTTCAGTTTTTCGCTGGAGAACTTTTTGGGTCCAAATCATTTCATTTTTCAGACTTAAGTAAATACAGATGCGCTGATTTCAAATTTTCAAACCGATTTCAATTATCTCTTACCGTTCTCGAGATATTTGGGTTCAAAGTTGGAACTGAAAAAAATCGTTTTTCAGGAATATCCCTGAAATGGGTCAAGATACGATCTCGACGACTTCACCAATCGATTCTACGGGGAAAATTACATAAGTGTACCAATTTTCAGATTAATATTCCAATGGATACAATCTTTAGAGCGAAAATACGAAAATCGTGAAAATCGAAAAATCGCCTTGCGATTTTTTTCGATTTTTGACGATTTTCGTTTTTCCTCTATAAAATTTGTATCCATATGAATAAAAATCTGAAAATTGGTACAAAAATGTAATTTTGCCCGTAGAATCGATTGGTAAAGTCGCCAAAGTCGTATCTGAACCCATTTCAGAATTATTTCTGAAAAACTGTTTTTTTCAGGTCTAACTTTGAACACAAATATCTCGAGAACGGTAAAAGATAATTGAAATCGGTTTGAAAATTTGGAATCAGCGCATCTGTATTTACTTAAGTCCAGAATATAAAAAATTTTGGTGACAAAAAGTTTCCAAGCGAAAAATTGAAATTCAGGTTTTTTTCGTTTTTTTCATTTTTCACCAAATCGTTCCAAAGATCGTATATGCGGAGAAAACATTTCTTTATGTAACTTTGCGCGTAGAATCGACTGGTGTAATCGTTGATACTGTATCTCTACCCATTTTAGAGATATGTTCAAAAAACACACTTTTTTGAGGTGCAACTTTGAGGCCAAATATCTCAGGAATGGAAAGAGATAATTAAATTCGGTTTGAAAATTTGAAATCAGCGCATCGGCGACTATCAATTTGGTTTTTTCAAAAAAATCAATAAATTTTACCTAAAAATGGGTTTATTTGGGTTATTTCACACCCTGGAATGGGTTTAAAGTGCTTAACAATGATTTAGGTGTTCATAATTAAAAAAATAAGTTTAACACGATTATGTGTTGCATTTTATACCCAAAAATGAGTTGAAAAGTGTGTAAACATATTGTATAGTACATTTGGAAATTTGTCACACCTTAAAATGGGTAAAAAGGAACCCAAACCTGACCTAAAATTGGGTTTAAAGGGTGTCAACAATCAAAAATCAAAATTTTGGACTCATACATGGGTATTTTTGGAATATTTCAGCTGTATATGAAAAATTTTACAGTAAAAACCTAAAAATTGTAAATTTTTATATTCAACTGTAATTAGAAATTACTAAAAGTTAGTTACAAACAGGGAATGTAACCGAAATAAATACTGGTTAACGGTTAACCCTTATAGAGACCGTTATAATAATAAAGATTTTAGTTCGAAAACCGGTTTTTAAAAATTGGAATCCGGTTTAAACCGGTTAATATATCGGTTTAAAAAATTATTAACATTAATTAAAAAAAAGTAATTATAAATATTTGATTAAAAATAATTATATAATAAATAATTTAAAAAAATAATAAAAAATTACCATCTGAGAAAATATAACAATTAAAAAAAACAATTTAATTAATAAATATTCACAAAAATTCCCGTAATTTATTCAGAAAAACGCAGATCACTTTTCAATTTAAAACTTGCCTTTGTTGACAAAGGCTGTATTTATTTGGACTTTTTAAGTAACCTTAACGGCCAAAGAGACCTACATTTATGACTCTCCAATAAAATGTTAATTGTAAAAACTGTCATGACTCATGTTCAAATACAAATAGAAAACACAGATATAAAAAAAAATATAAATTTTTTTTCTCGCTAAATGATATTAAAATAAAGGTTAATGTTCGCTAAAACCGGTTTATTTTTTTTTGGTTAACAGTTACCGGTATTTTCGGCCTGAAAAATATCGGTTAAAATTACGGTTAAAGTTCGCAATTTTCGATAAAAATATCGGTTACCGGTTTTTATTAACCGGTTTTTTTAACCGGTTACATGCCCTGAACAAAATTAATGAAAATTTGCTTAAATGATTTTAAAATTGGTAGTGAATTAATAACAAAAGTAAAGAATCAAAATGTACTGATAGTTTTATTAATTGTTCAAATAATACGTACTAGACTTGCAAATCAGTTTCCGGTTAACTAGTGATACTTAACTTCAAACCCAAACGTCAATGCTTTCGTGAGTTGTGTTTGACATTGACATTGTATAAACCCTGTTTTTATTATAATATTTTGTGGTCGTCTGACAAATAGTGTACATAACTCGTTTGAAAGTGCATAGCAACGCTCGTGTATTAAATCACTCGGCGCTACACGCCTCGTTCTTCAATCTTTACACACGCTTGCTATTTACCACTTTCTACGCTTGTTATGTAAATAACTACATGCAAGGGAATTATGTGGTGTCAAGTTCAGATTTTTCAAATAAAAATTAAATTAGTTTTTTTTATTATATATGGGTGTTGGGTTATATGCTGGTTTTTTAAAATTTCAAATTGTGTAATTGTGCGGAAACTTAATTAATCATGTGTTTATATTATGAGAAGAGCTGTATTTTCGCGTATAAATTCGACGTACGATACGCCAGGGGTATACAAATTGTTATTTTGCATTTGAATTCTAAAGCGCCGACAAAGTTGAGAGGAACACAAACAAATTGTAGACGGTAGTTATAAAAACATTCTCAAGTCATATTCCGTAAGGCGCACATCAAAGTACACCAACTAAGTAATTAATTACAGAATCCTTTGCTCTTTGTAGATACGTAAGCAGAATTTGAAACATCCGAAGCACACACGATCTTAATATGATGAAATAAGGATGAGTTGCCTTTTTCTCGAACCAGCGCTATGCGAGGTAATCAGCCTTCTAAATATATGACTAAAATATTAGGAAATTAAAGAAAAGGTATACAAGTTCAAAGATTAAACTTGAGTTAGCTGTAATCTTAATTAAATTCGCGATTCAAAAGATCCATCTGAAATTTCCAAGTTATACTTATAGATATATAACTTTAATACAGTATCAAAATAATATCCGACAGGTTCAATAAATAAGTATCTCGATATATACGATCTCTAACTATATGTTTAAACGCTCAGTGATTTATTGTAAATAGCTGCTTTTATTATTAATGTCATATTTATTATTAATTGTATTTAAATTCAATTTGCTGTGAAATAACCAAAATAATAGAAATACATATAATAAATGTTATTGTTATTAGGTGATTTTCGTAAATAATTATTACTCGTGGCGAAGCAACAGTTAAAAATTATGTGAATTATTATAAATTATAAAATTATATTGTCATATACGTACATATATTCAATAAGAAATTTCACTGATTATTCCACACATGTCATTTTCAGCCAATTAAAATGCTTTATTTAATGGCTATAGGAAGTTTTTCAGTGAAGAATTTTGATAAAACTACAGTATCATAGTCATGGTTACATTTTGTTGATACCAAAAATTTTTGTTTGATCTCTAGTCATTCGTGAAATAATCAAGTAAATATAATTCAAACTATAAAGTTAATTGGTAAAATTTATTCATAATTCCTACCAAGTAACGACCACTCGGGTCAAAAATTCACAAGAAAAGAATCTGACTGTATGTTTTGTATTTTCTCAGCATCCGATGAAGAAACGTTGGTATATCAGTGGATTTTATTAAATGCCTGCAACTCCAAAAACAACTTTCATTGTATTAATATCCAGTCGATAAAACCATTCCTATTTTACAATATACGGAACCATTAATACTGATCTGATCTATATCAGGCAATTTTCTTTCATCCAAGAACTGAGTACAGGAAACAATTTTATATTTCAGCAGGATGGCACAATCATCTTGCCATACTGCATAATCAATTAAAAAATTATTCGGGATTGAATGTATGGAATTGGCCTTCAAGTAATCCTGACCCAAATGTTATTGAAGTGGTATGACACAAGGTAAAACAACAACGAACATTTTATAAATTAAAGTGAACCTACAAGATATATGGAATAAATTTGCAGTTAAGAAATGTCAAAAGTTTGTTTTCTTATGCTTTTAAAGGTTTAACAAAAACCGGTGTTACTCCTTATTAAATTACAAAATATAATACTTTTTATAATTACCTTTACATTTTCCTCTTGTTCACATTTACAAACTTTGAACAATCAAAAATGAAACTTTAATTTCGCAAGCAAAATTTTGTACTGTTTTTACAACAAATAGCAGATTTCATTATTAATTAAACTGGACATCTGTTGTACGTATAATAATGCAAGCATGAAGTGGACGGCTGAATTTCTAAATTCATAACAGGCAGACTCAATGCGACCAGTGGAAATTGCGGAAACCATGATATTAATATGTGCGCAGAAATTCTAGTTTTTAGAATGAAAAGTTTGAGAGTTTCAAACGTTTTCCAAAACAATGAATTTTAATTTTCAAATATGGTTGGATGCTGTACGTAAGTTTAATTTTTAACTTTGTTATCGTTTTGCAAAAATAAAACTTTATTATATTTTACAGAAATTAAACTTACACATCTAAAATAAGTTATTGACAGTAGTAACAAATATAATAGTTATTTATGTACCAAAAACGTTATGACAATATAAATATCAAATAATAATCCGTTGTTTATAATATTTAAAACATTTTCTATATTAAGAAGATTTAATATAATATATAAGAATTTTTAATAAAATTATAATTAAATAATGCATAATCTGTTCTTTAAAGAAAATAAGTGTATTACAAACTGTTCTCTGTTCAATAAACAAAACTTAAGTGTAAAAAATAAAACCATTGATTTTTGATTAATATGCCACATTTAACTGAAGACAAAATACAAATAATATCATGATATGACACGAATCGACTTTTGATTTTCCATCAATACTGCTATTTTCTGATAGAATCTCAATTTGGGAAATATATTTTTTCTACAACTGTTAAATAAACATTCCTTCATTGTTGTCGATGCGCAAAACATTATTTATAATTTATTACAGAAATGTAATCAAAAGTAACCGGTTGTAAATTAAATGTACACAAACTCACAGCTGCAACTGATATTTTACTCTGACGACCACCATTCACATCATATATAAATTAGTTTCTGTTTAAACTAAAATGTTAGAATCAGAATGAAAAGAATTAACATCTTATTTAAAATATAACGATTGTTTATGTCACTTAGTGATATATCATATGTATGTATGTATGTTAATATTTAAAGTAGTTGTAGGAAATATAATGTGTATACTCCGAGTATAAAATAACATTGCCACTCTATAGCATAATAGGATCCTCTACTATTTTTTTATATATTGTTATGAAACTTAATGAAATTTGAAAGTGTTCGTTGGTATTTACAACTCTTAATTGTTCCACATTAAGCCATAATCAAATTAGTGTGACGTAGAAGTATAAAAGTAAAACATAATTTACAATTTAGGAGTGTAAAGTTTGAATCTGCTTTGGTTACCACTGACATAACGTTATTTATTTCATTCAACATGTCTTTCATTTTCCTCTTCCACATTAAGTTAACAAAACTATTATAAAGTAAACTAAAAAAAAAAAACTGATCGAAAATATTAAACCAAAACTATACATAAATTGCTCACTTGCTAAAATTTTCGTCTCACTCTTAATTTTTTTATGCTGGAGGACCTCATTATATCTCTTAGCTACACTTGGAGCTTCAATCTTTAAATTCGTGCGGCAATATACCATTTTACACCCTTGTTACACAAATAACTATTAATGTATTTAATTAAAAATAAGTTAATTTTGTTAAAAATAAATTAGTCAACATTTCTGCTCATTTAATAAAGTGAATATGAGAACTATCTATGATGCAGTTCGAAAGTGGACATACGGTATATTTATATGGAATATAATTTCACGTAAGATAACAACGAAATATATTATTGCCGTAATGACTAATATTTATTCTCATCACTGGTCGACTAAATTCTTGATATACACGTTTTTTTTTGCGACATTGAGATATCAAATTTAAAAGAAAAATTTGGTTATCGATTAAACCGAATGTGTTCCGCGATGAGGTCCCTTTTGCTTTCATCGAACTTTGTCCGGGCGTCATGACCGACAGTGGATATTGCATACCAGGGCAGCGGCGACGGCAGTTATACGAATCCCAGTGGCATTCTCGCACGTTTATCACGCTCACTACAGGAATCCACTGATAATGAAAATCGATACGCCACTGCAGTCAAAACTACCCATCGAAATGCTTTATTACGCAGACAAATTCTACCACGAGATCATCCACATAACGTCCAAGAAATAATGCGAGATCCGAAACGTCCAACATATAAACCAAAGAAGATAAGGAAGAATTAAATGTTGAATCGTCATACGGTTCTAAATGTTATAACTTTACTGTGTAAAAGCAGTGTCTCAGTAAAATAAGAAAAGAGTTTAATTTCCAATAAGAGTTCATCCATCATTTTCATCTATAATCAGTTTTTGATGTAGAGTAGTAGTTTTTAATTTGGATCAAAACCATAACCATTATGTCCCATCGTATATCACAGCCAAAAAACTGCTCTATGTACCAGGATTAAAAGTTCTAGAGTTGCAAATCCTTGTTCCGCCAGTATAAGCTGTAAGTCCTATGCTTGAAACATGTACTGTAAGTAATTGAGGAGCTGTTCTATCTAGGAATGTTGTGCGCTATATAGCAAACAACAGTATTAAACCAAAAATTGTGTTGACAAACGTGAAATATCCCAAATTATTTAATTTGGAGGCAAGGCGCCCCTCACATATTTTGCCCTTCTGACATGCTTACCTTTCTTACCGGTCCTGACTATAACATTTTTTAAAACAGCTCGCTGGTTAAAATCTATTATTTAATGTTAACAAATATATTTTTAAGTAACACACTGTTTTTGCACTGTAAAGTTATAACATTTAGAATAATGAAGAATCGTCATACGGTTCTAAATGTTATAACTTTACTGTGTAAAAACAGTCGTCAGCAAGTATTCAATGCTCGAAAGAGAGTATACTTGTAAGAGGTGGCAAAAGACAGGAGAAATATTCATGTATTACACGGGACTTTGTTTAGTTGGTAGAGCATCCTAACAGAAATGCGAAGGCCCTGGGTTCAAAATTTAGTGAATTCCATGAATTTTTCAAAAATTTATTCTTCATTAAATATTTCTTTTTTAAAAAATGAATATTCATATGTCGGCAAAAAAATGTAATACAATGTGTGCATTAGATATTTGTACATCGCTCGGTTTTATTAAAATGTAAAATACAACTTACCGCACATGTAATGTAAATAACCATTATATGAGGTCCATAATTTATATAAATTATATTTTCTACCTAATGAGGATCTGATGACCAGCAATACTGGCGTTTTTCTTTGTGCATATACTCGTTCAGGAAAAAGGAAATGTACGCATATGAATATGTAGGTATTCGCAACAAAGAAGTAAACAAGTGATGTTCCTGTTCCCTCGATCATATATCCCGGGAACAATGGCGAAGCGTGTGTGAGCCACCTACACCACACCTAATTTATTATGCAAATAGCCGAGTCATAACTCGGGCGCGTGTTAAAACCTTTCCTCCAACCGTTCATTTGCATTTTTTCCGAATAACTCACGCATCCTGGAGACGCTGGACACTGAAGGGGTTCGGCTTTCCAAGGGGTGGATAAATATATCATAAGGGTTGAAAAACACCGCTGACAGCATAGGAAAAGGGATAAAAGTGTTAAGTACACGAAGAAATATGTTCTTCGACTCGGATTGATAACGGCCAGAAAAACGCGTTTCGTCAAACTCTTTATTCGTTTGATTTACATTTTAATCCGATTTCTTTATTTATGTTTGTGTTAGAAGTTTTTAAAAATTGTTGTAGATAAAATAGATGTCATTATGTATTCTACGGTATAAGGGAGGTAAAACAGTTTTTACTGGTGATAGGAGGAATTAACTGGGTTTGTTCAGGCAAGGCTGTCACCTTACAAGCTGTAAAACTGTTTGTTTCATATTGTATAAAATTTTCATGTTTACCGGAATGATTTCAAGTCCGGTAATATATATTTATGTAATAAGTAAGGAAACAAAGGTGGTTATATAATGCAAGCGAAAATTACAAAACGAGACGAAGGCGAGTTTTGTAATAGCAGAAGGTAAATAAGCACCCAGTTTCCTTACGTATAATACATTTTCTTCTTCCGTATTAATAAATATTTAAATATATTTCATATTATGAATTTTTGATAATGCCAAGAACTGTTGTTACTGTTACTGTACGTTACGAAGTTACTGCAACAAAATTGCTGGTTATAAACAGAAAAACGATATAAAATAAAGTTGTCATTTAAGTTTTTTGAATTGTAAAATACGAGTCTTTGTGAATCTAATAAATATAATAACTATAATATTTATATTTGCAAAGGTAATAAAAATTAAATATTCTACTTTTGTAGCTGCTAATGTTTTTATGTACACATATTTTACAATTAGATTTCGCTTAAAATAATTATATTAAAAATAATGATATTAATAACCTAACTGAAATTAGGGAAATAAAGAGTGTTTTATTAAACAATAGTTGAAAAATGAGATTTATTGGACTATTCCAATAAAATCATTGCTGATGCTAATATAAATTTTTGCTTATAACTTATTTTAAATCATTTTAAAATATTTGTTCGTTGCTTCTAAGTTCTTTAAATCTGACCATATACCTTTTTTAATATATTCATATTGTTAGTTAGTGATTGACATGTCAAATATGATAGATAACAGCATATTCATTCCTACATTTTCTAATGACAGCTAAGATTTTTATTTTACTTTCTTAATAATTTTCAAAGCAATAAAATCGAACCCTTGATTGAAATTAAAGAATGTGATACAGTATGCAATGAAACATCGTACATCATACGTACATTAAAAGATGTTTGCGTTGCCTCGTGCGGAAATATATTATTCGTACCGTAAAAACTCATTTACCGGACGTATGAAAATAACTAAACCTTGCAGAAATTGTAGAATATTTTACTTTAAAATAAAATTAAAAATATCACCAATATCTGTCAGTTCATAGTGTTGTTTAAAATCAATAACAAAACACAATTGTGAATAATGTATGCATTGCAACAAAACTGACAGCCAACTTGTAAATGTTTTACATGATAGTAGTTTGTAAAGATTAGATTCCCTGATGAACAAACAATTCAAATAAATGATAGTTTACAACTGAGTAACAAATAAAATCGTTAAATAATTTCTAAAGTTTTTAATTTAGATCAGTGTTAGGCATGAAAATACATTTCGTTTACACTAACAAGTTAATACTTCGACAATATTTAACTAGTCTTCTTTTGTTTTAAGACATAATTTCAATATTATCTTTCCTTGCAGGTTACTGTTTGCCGCTTGTTTTAATTGCTTTTCTACGTTTACTTTTTATTCTTTTTATTATCATAATTATTATGCAAATTGAAAATTCTCAAGAAATGTTATTTGATTTAAATATGGGAAATATGCTGAATAATATTTTGATATTTATTATTGTGTGCAATATTATTTTGTAAAAGAAATGTCAGCATTTCAAAAGGCAAAACGTTTTTAACAATAGAAATATAACGGAAGGTTTTCTTTTGTTCCCCGATTTATTTTGGGAAGTTTACGCTTGTATTTATTTTTCACTTTCTTGAAAAATTACAATATATTTAACGCGAAACATAGAATTTATATTTCCATGGTTACTATTCTACCATTCCCTCTAAAGTTATTTTTATCTTCAAATTATTGTTGCATTTGGTGTAGACCTGTCAGAAAATTTTATAACACAAAAAGAAAATGTGAAATTTGTTGGCTGTTCTTCCACCTAACTAATACAAAAGAAATAAAAAATAAAAATGTACATCATAAATTATAATACTAATAAAAAAGATAAAAGTACTAAAAATAGGAATAATACAAAAAGTACTAACAAATAGCAGAGTCACACCGCTTGTATATTGGGAGGATTTCTCAATAACTAGTGGCGTCTCATCCGACGCGCTGCCTTTTGAGTGATATGAGTGTTAGAATTAAAAGGATGTGATGGTAAGATGAATCGGCATCGGTCGCCTTATGTATTCTTGTCTTAAGACCGTCTGCCATAAACCACTAAGCTTCAGTTTTGAAGTTGCGCAAATGGTAAGGGGCTAGTTGTTATTTCATTTTAATCTTGAAGTTCCCAATAAAATAGCAATAGACTGTTGACTCTTCAAAATAGTCTGCTATAAAATGCGTGCTCGAAATATATCGTCAGCCGAACAGTAGAAAGACCAGTGATTATATACTTATATCTATATATGTAGATACCAATATACAATATATGTCCTATATAACGCAGTGTTTCCAACATGTGTCACATACTTTTTTGCGCTGTTTCTACAGTATGTATATTAGTATCTTGCAGTCTCTCTTGTTATCACTAATGACTAACCAAGCAGAAATCAGTATGAATCAAATTGGATGTCTATATATTACTCAAGTTCATGACAGTTGCCTCTTATTTCAACCTAAACAAACTGTTTTGTTAATGCTGTTCTGTGTTTTATAGCGTGTTTTAAATGAATTGATGCATTACAGTAATTAGAGACAATGGTTAGAAAATGTTTGGTATGTAAAGTATCACAACTAAAGAATTCACTGCTTTTATTTTATAGGTAAATTATAAAATATGTGATAGGATCTGTTTATTTCCAGGGAAGGTTTTCGTAAGTGTTTTTTTTTTAGATGTCTATATGTCCCTAAGATAATGATAATTTTGAGGGCAGAAGTGCAACGTACAACCAAAGAACATGTGTCCCACAAGGCTTCATATTAAGTCCGGGCATTTGGAATAAATATGATGATGGACTGTTGTGTACCCCCGACTACATGGCATTTAAATTTTAAATTAAGGGACTTTTTCCAGATTTTGTCGAAAGGTGATTGCAACTGAGATAACACTATAGATACATATACACCTCCGTTAAAGACAGCGCATCAGAGACTGTCTATTTTGGCATACTTTTTCGAGGTTATTTTGTAAAGTGATATATGCAAGTGAGGTAACATCATTGGTATTTCTATACTGCAGACAAGGACAATGCTTCAAAGTATGTCGTTGCTATGATGACAACAAACATTTTAGTAGTGTTATCTAGATAAGTACAAAATCACTAAAAACGACTTGGCTGTGATTATATTCACTTGCTAACGAGAATTAGCTAGATAAGTGTTTTTGAAGTATCATCCTCATATTTTTTTTAATCTTGGAGCCCGGATTGTCTCATTAACACAGACATCTAGCTGCATTTTACGCTACTGTTCAAAACTTCATTTCACTGACCAGTCCAGAAAGCAATACTTGTTTATGCGTAATTATTGAGAACAAAAAGAATGGTATATAATCATACCAATATTATCTATTCTTTTGTATTAGCAAATCAGAGTTAATTTAGAAATGGTTGAACAACACACGAAAATGAAAGAGCTTAACAAGAGAAGTGAAGGCTAGGCATGATGTTATATATTTATGAATTGTTAATATGGAATGTTTTATATGATTCATCACGTATTCCAGAATGTGAGCGCGGCGCAAATCCGGTTGTGCATTAGTCATAGTGCGCCGAGAGGGTATTAGCAACAATGTATTACACGCAGAGAGTTATTTCCTTTTTTTAAGTCGGCGTGTCGCGCCGGTATTTATGGTCACGTGGACCCGGAATTAGCAGGAAACATGGTACCAGTCTCCGGACATCCCCGCCGCAGTGGCGGCGCCCGGCGGCATTGCACCGGATTAAACACAAAGCAAGAAATGTACGGGAACTCATCACCTTTTGTTTCACTATCGTACAACATACAGTTTTAACGTTAATATACCTACAGCTGGTTTTAATATCTATTTTGACGAATATGGACGAATTGTTTCTCTTATTCTAATGATTAAATAATGTAATTGTTCCTTTAAAGAACTCGTCAGTAAGTATTGTGTCCGATTCGATATATAATATAAGGTTTAGAGCTAAGTTAGTTAGTAAAAAAGATTCAATGAATAACCCAAATATAATACTGCATGGAATACAAAAATTGGTAAAATTTAAAGTACGACGCGACTTAGTTACAACGACCTTTGCTTTAAACCTTATATTATATATCGTATCGGATACAATATTTACTGACGCGTTCTTTAAAGGAACAATTACATTTTTTAATTTAATTGTGACGATGAACTTCGGAAATTCAGATATTTTCAATATTCTAATAATGATTAAATAACATAATAAATAATAAATATTTTCTTCATGACTGGTGCTCTACACACACCAGTCTATGACTATAAAACATCATCTATGGTTTCTAACTAAAAGAATCTGTCATTGGTAAAAATTACAGATCCTCTCTTTTCATCGATGGCAATAGATGAAAACTAACTTCATATCTATTTTTCTTGTTTGTGACTATATTCATAAAAAAATGCAATATTATAAAATTCATTACATCACCAATATTTAACAAAGTTAAACTGATCGATACTTCACCCATTCTTATTCATTTTTAAATTCATTTGGATATTCTAGTTTTCTAGTAAACGAGATGTAATTTTCCACCACCTTCTTTAATTTTTATTTTGTTTGTTTTATTCAATAATAAGAAAATCGCCTTCAAAATCAAAGTTATATTATCGGAGGAATTATAAATATGTTTAAATAGGATAAGTGGGAGAGAGTGAGAGATGGACCGGTAGGAGAGATGAACTTTTGGCCTTAAAAGTACATTAGAATTCTATCTCCAATAGGGAATGTTAATTTTGTTATATAGAACCAGTGTAAGTATCCGCTTAAAAATACATACAGTCAATATTGAATAATACAAGACTTACCTAAAAAAATTGTACCTTATATTCACAATTAGCTAATTACTACTCCGGTAGGTTTAAACTAATTATTTTTGTACATACTTTATGAAAGTGGTCAATCTCACACCCACTTACCCTATAAATTTAAAGTCAGTGGTAGTAGAACATAAACAGCCAAATACAATATTTATATTAATGATCATTTATTAGTATGACTCGCAATAATATAATTCCATCAATGACAGTATATGCAAGTTTCATCAATATCCATAGATTATGTTTTATGATGTTCGAACTGTAGGTCTAGGGATTAAGAAAAAGAAATTACAAATGGGGAAGGTAAGGTTAAAAGTGGTACAGTTCTTCAATCATTCGAATAAATTTTTAAAGATTGCATCTATTATAACCGAGCTAATTATCCGAGGTAAGTGTACACCGTTTAAATACTCGATCATACTGGAATATTAAGTAAAATTCACATCTGTGCAGGAATTTATTGAATATTAAGGTATCACAACTAGGTAACAAGTTTACAAACTTTGACACAAATTCAAGTTAGGTAAGTTGTAATAAGTTTGAATTAATATTCAATGTTCTAGTTAATCAATGTGGGATGCGGTACAAGAGCTCTTCTCTGTTCTTGAACGAGTCGTCTACTTCACACACTGCACTTTTCTACTTTATTAATATTCATTCATAATTTTTTTGAAAGTTCTCGCTTTGAATTTTCGTGTCGACATGAATCACAAATTCACACAAATATATATCTGACACATATACAGATGATGATGTTTAAATGTAAATATTTAATGAATATAAATTGATTTAACAGTCAAGGTATTCAGAAATAAATTGTGAAAAGAATATGTCAACCCCCGATTTGAAACCGAGACCTACATCTTGTCGATATGTTGCTCTTTTACCTGAGCTACGGCTCTACTGTGGCTTTTCTTATCACGTCGGTTGATATATTCTTCCACGGCATTACTGTTAAGAATTCCTATTTGAATATTAGCCAAGATGTCCAGTCGTGAACTTTTTTCAAATTCCCGGTTATTTCCGTGTTTGTCTGGTCAATAAAATCGTTTTTTTTTTGGTCACCCCTAATTTTTCGCATAGGGCCGTCGCGAGGAATGGGCCAGCGTGGTCACCCCCGAAAGCAGCTGTGACCAGCCAGATGCCCACTCAGCTGACAATTACAAAATTTTGAATTAAATGAGAAAGGAAAAATCTGACTATGATCTAATATATCAAAAGGAAGTAACTACCTGTAATTAGTTAAACATAGAAATTGCAATGAAAATAATGTAAAAACATATTTACCATTCCTAGCGTTATAACTGAAATTAAATTTCGGTAGAGAATAAAGACAATAAAAATATTTAAATGAGTACATGTTCTTTTAACCCCTCAGTATAAAGCATGTTTGAACAAAATTTAACCTTTGGCTGAACATTACAAAACTAATGTATATACCAAAACATTTAAAAAATGCGAGGTCTTTTAAATTAAAATAAAAAATATATTGTTCATTTTTAAAATTGATTAGAAACAGGTTGTCGCTTTTTTTGAAGTATATGTCATGTATAATTATTATTATTCAAGTTTCATGGGCAGGATGGGAAAGAACATTTTCTTGTTAAAAGAAATAAAGACTTATTAAAGAAATATTACGAGCCATAAAAGACTTGCACAATAATTATAAAAAATACTGAAAGGCAATTGAAAAAAAAATTAACTTGGATCTTTGCTTCAACACCTGCCAGACTAGTTTTTAGACTTTTACTCAACTAGAAACTTCTTGTATACGTCAGTTGGTTGATAACTGTTAAGTAACATGTATGTGTGTATGTTTTATCTATGTTTCTGTAAAATAATTTACATGTTATACTTGATAATATTTTAAAACCATTTATGTAAGTCTGTTACCTGAGTCGAATGTATGTGTATATGTATCTGATTATATTTTGTATTTTATTAGCAAGTAGCAACCTGATGAAGATTGAATTACAGTCGATACGTTGGTGAATCCATGGACTTTATTAAATGACTGCAACTTCAAAAACAACTTTCCTTTTATTAATATCCAGTCGATAAAACCAATCCTGTGTTGGATATTAACTTAGTGCTTAATAATTACATTTATGGTATGCATATGAGACGAGTATAGTATGAAAGGTAGTGTGTGTAAGTGATTTCGTATGTCCCATCATTCATTAAATTCGCTGTCGATTGCTGACACGAATACAAACATCCAAATGTGAAAACAAAGCCGATATTGGCATATAGTAATGAAACAGCAAATAAACATTAAGCAAGCAGGGACGCTTCAATCGCACTGATGGGCAGGTATATTAGATTTTCATGGCATATTAGCTGTCAACCAGTCGCCGAATGGAACAGAACGAGAACCAAATCAGTTCACGCCCAAACTCGTGTTTAACTGCTATGAAATATCAATTTCACACGTACGCCGACATTAAAATTCAATTTGTATGAAGTAGGCGCTGAAATGAGGGTGAAGATTGTGACACTTCCAGCGAAAGGAGATTTATAATCAAATTAGGAGGTCGATGATACTCCACGTCGAAGCGTCAATGCCAAAGGGAGCAAAGCCGGTTTTTATTAAACACCTGAAATTAAATTCACTTCTCCAGCGCTCCCTTGTTTTCACACTCAAAAATTTCCTCCGTGCAATGCCTTCAGATACATTTTACAACAACAACTTCTTACCTTATTTCAGTTCTATATTTAACTTTTCAATTTTCTAATCATTTTATTATAGGCAGTTATTTATTATTTTTATGTTTTAATAGTTTATTACTCTTTATAAATTATATGTAGTACAAGGATCAATATGAGATATACGGAGGTTAATGAAATATAAACCGGAATTTCTTTTCTGCACATTAAAAGACGAACTAGGAAATATATTTGGCGTTGATGTTGCTGCTGACGCGTTCCTGCGAAATCAGTTGGTTTTACAATATTCTTTATTATACTATACTCAAATAAATTAACTACTGATACATTGAGAGAAATGTGTTTCCGGTTCGAAAATTAATATATTTTTTATATTTCCTTTTTTTACTTTTTACTATTTAAATATAAGATAATAAGTAAAAATATAAGTATAACAATTGAATTACATGCGGAGAATTTGTCCAAATTAGTTAAATCTATCTGCTAGTGGTTTAATAGTATATTATTCAATTAAATGAGCATGTAATGTGTGCTAGTAATAGCCGCTACATGCGAATAGAATACTATACTTTATCCTTTATCCACAAATATAACATGAAAAATATAGGTTCATGATAACCAAATATGTCATCACACTTTCAGATAAATAACAATTTAGCTACAATGTAAGCTTAAAAAGAAATGAAAAGTATGAAAAATGACAAAACTATTGTGACTATGTTATTATCAGGGCATGTAACCGGGAAAAAAAACCGGTTAATAAAAACCGGTAACCGATATTTTTAACGAAAATTGCGAACATTAACCGTAATTTTAACCGATATTTTTCAGGCCGAAAATACCGGTAACCGATAACCAAAAAAAAATAAACCGGTTTTAGCGAACATTAACCTTCATTTTAATATGATTTAGCGAGAAAAAAAGTTAATATTTTTTTTATATCTGTATTTTCTATTTGTATTTGAACATGAGTCATGACAGTTTTTACAATTAACATTTTATTGGAGAGTCATAAATGTAGGTCTCTTTGGCCGTTAAGGTTACTTAAAAAGTCCAAATAAATACGGCCTTTGTCAACATAGGCAAGTTTAAAATTGAAAAGTGACCTGCGTTTTTCTGAATAAATTACGGGAATTTTTGTGAATATTTATTAATTAAATTGTTTTTTTTAATTGTTATATTTTCTCAGATGGTAATTTTTTATTATTTTTTTAAATTATTTATTCTATAGTTTTTTTAATCAAATATTTATAATTACTTCTTTTAATTAATGTTAATAATTTTTTAAACCGATATATTAACCGGTTTAAACCAATTTCCTATTTTTAAAAACCGGTTTTCGAACTAAAACCTTTATTATTATAACGTTCTCTATAAGGGTTAACCGTTAACCAGTATTTATTTCGGTTACATTCCCTGTTTGTAACTAACTTTTAGTAATTTCTAATTACAGTTGAATATAAAAAGTTACAATTTTTAGGTTTTTACTGTAAAATTTTTCATATACAGCTGAAATATTCCAAAAATACCCATGTATGAGTCCAAAATTTTGGTTTTTGATTGTTGACACCCTTTAAACCCAATTTTAGGTCAGGTTTGGGTTCCTTTTTATCCATTTTAAGGTGTGAAAAATTTCCAAATGTACTATACAATATGTTTAGAGACTTTTCAACTCATTTTTGGGTATTAAATGCAACACATAATCGTGTTAAACTTATTTTTTTAATTATGAACACCTAAATCATTGTTAAGCACTTTAAACCCATTCCAGGGTGTGAAATAACCCAAATAAACCCATTTTTAGGTAAAATATATTGATTTTTTTGAAAAAACCAAATTGATAGTCGCTGATGCGCTGATTTCAAATTTTCAAACTGAATTTAATTATCTCTTCCCATTCCTGAGATATTTGGCCTCAAAATTGCACCTCAAAAAAGTGTGTTTTTTGAACATATCTCTAAAATGGGTAGAGATACAGTATCAACGATTACACCAGTCGATTCTACGCGCAAAGTTACATAAAGAAATGTTTTCTCCGCATATACGATTTTTGGAACGATTTGGTGAAAAATGAGAAAAAAGAAAAAAACCTGAATTTCAATTTTTCGCTGGGAAACTTTTTGTCACCAAAATTTTTTATATTCTTGACTTAAGTAACTACATATGCACTGATTTCAAATTTTCAAACCGATTTCAATTATCTTTTACCGTTCTCGAGATATTTGTGTTCAAAGTTAGACCTGAAAAAATCAGTTTTTCAGGAATAATTCTGAAATGGGTTCAGATACGACTTTGGCGACCTCACCAATCGATTCTACTGGCAAAATTACATTTTTGTGCCAATTTTCAGATTTTTATTCCAGTGGATACAAATTTTATAGAGGATAAACGAAAATCGTCAAAAATCGAAAAAAATCGCAAGGGGTTCATCAGGCGATTTTTCGATTTTCGCGATTTTCGTTTTTTCGCTCTAAAAATTGTATCCATTGGAATATTAATCTGAAAATTGGTACACTTATGTAATTTTGCCCGTAGAATCGATTGGTGAAGTCGTCGAGATCGTATCTTGACCCATTTCAGGGATATTCCTGAAAAACGATTTTTTTCAGTTCCAACTTTGAACCCAAATATCTCGAGAACGGTAAGAGATAATTGAAATCGGTTTGAAAATTTGAAATCAGCGCATCTGTATTTACTTAAGTCTGAAAAATGAAAAGATTTGGACCCAAAAAGTTCTCCAGCGAAAAACTGAAATTCCGGTTTTTTTCTTTTTTCTCATTTTACACCAAATCGTTCCAAAGAACATCTATGCGAAGAAAACATTTCTTTATGTAACTTTGTGCGTAGAATCGACTGGTATAATCGTTGAGACTATATCTCTACCCATTTTAGAGATATAGTCAAAAAATACACTTTTTTGAGGTGCAACTTTGAAGCCTAATATCTCAGGAATGGGAAGAGATAATTAAATTCGGTTTGAAAATTTAGAATCAGCTCATCGGCGACTATCAATTTGGACTATTTTAAAAAACCAAAATTTTTGCCCGGAAAATGGGTCATTTTGGATTTTTTCGACTGTAAAATCAAAATTTTAAGTTGCAAATCTAAATATTGTTAGTTTTCATGATTAACTATGATTGTAAATTAGTTGGAGATGAGAAAAGATATTAATTTTTATTTGGATATGGTTTGGAATATATTTGCGAATATAGATAACAATTATCAAAACAAAATTTCCAAATATAAGTACTTCCGGTCATCATTTCCGTTGTAGGCCAAGGTTCGTGGTCCAATTAACAACTATCAATTGTTTTACAGACATCCTTTTGTTTAGATAAAGTTCATTTGTCCTAATTATTTGTTTATTAACTGTTTCTTATATTATTATTTCCACCTTCTATATACAGGGTGGCTCAATGAAAATTATCAACCCAATTTTTGGCCACTTAACATCAATTTTGCAAAAAAAAGGGGGAACACCTGAATGGATTAGTTCCAATGGCATAACTTCAACCCTAAAATGGGGGTGGACTGCACCTCAAAAATTTTAAATGGAAAAGAGTGTCAAACATGTCACTGTTCGAAAGGCCTTTCAATTCTCTTCTCAACAGGTTTTTAATTTTTCAAATCCGATCATTAGTTCCAGAGAAATATCGTTTAAAACAAATTTTATCAGGTGTTTCAAATTGCAATTAAGTAGGCTTAAACAAATGACAAAATCGAATATCAGTATTTTTCCCGTAACTTAGAGGGCCGAAATAATAGGATAATATACTTTTATAATCTCGTAAATAATACAGTCACAGATGTAAAAGGAATAATAAAAGTTAATACATATATAAGACACAAACTAATAGCACTTTAAAAGTACACAACTTAAGTGTACTATTACTCAAGATCACGCCCGTTGTATTCTTCAAAATGTTCCAAGTCGAATATCTTTTGTTTTCTGCTAAAATATTTTAGAAGTAACTCGTGTTTGGTATCAAATGAAAGGATTATTTGATGAGGGCTGGCGTGTAGAAATGACAAAAAAATTCCTTGTCGAAAGTCTTTTGTTTTCAGCTAAAATATTTCAAAAGTAAGTCGTGCTAGGTATCAAATGTAAGTACTCGACTATGGTTGGCGTGCAAAAATGTCAAAAATCATGTCAACAGACTTTTGTTTCTGGAGAAAAGTTGTCAGAAGTACGTCGTATTTGGTATTAAATGTAAATAAAAAATGACAAATAATTACCATGTCCATCAGCTTTTGTTTTTGGCAAAAAGTTGTTAGAAGTATGTTATTATGTAGAAAAAAATACTGAAAAGTAATTTTATTTTTGATCTTTCTACTAGCAAGATTTAAATTTGTCATAACGATTGAATAATATTATTCCATCAAACTGTCAATATTACTCAGTTATCAACAGTAACGAAGGTCATTAATTGATAAAAAAGGAGTGGCCCGTATTCCAAGCTCACTTTTGACAAAAATAAAGTGATTTTTTAATAATTTGGAGGTAATAAAAATACTAGATTTCCATGTTTAATAAAAATTTAAATAAATTTTAACTTAACTACATAAGTTTCGGTTTTGATTACGGTTATGACCGAAAGTAGAAGAGGAGCCGAATATTCGGTTACGGTTTAAGTTTCGTAGGAAGGAATAAGGGATGTTGAATGTTGATATAATTTCAATTACCATATTAATAATATAACAATTAAGAATAAACGACAGAAATTTTGTATTCTCATAGTACATTTTTGATGTGTTAGATGAAATCAAATTAGATCAAATTGACCTTTATGGTTTCCATAACGTTTGTATTTGAGTAACATCCCCAGTGTATGTATATGGTGAGGTAAGGGAATGTGGTGTATCTATTTAAAGCTCTCCTTGTCAATAATGAATCCAGCTTTCCAGTAACCGCGTCGGTATTAATACGCACATTAGGGATATTAATAGGTCGCCTTTATCCTCGCTCAAATAAGACGCTATCATATAATGGCGCTGTTGTACTGAAAACTAAAACCGTTTCTGTGTCAACACTATCTGGACAGACGCATGCAAATGTTTGACTTCCATGCTCAATTCACTCGCTGTTTACACTTGACCGCCCGGCCGACCGGCACACAGGCGGCGACATCAATCATTCATCCAGGCAAATACTATCATCTTGTTGTGGAAATCATAGCAAACTTCAAGTACGCAACGCAAACACCACATCATTTAGATAAGAACCGAATATTAAATTGCTGGTTGGACGGTAAATACCACCGTCATGAATTAATAATCTAAAAGGTTAAATCAAATAATGAATGCTCTATTCTTCAAGTACTTGTTGACTGTTTGGCAGTATTATTCAGAAATAAATGTCTCCAAACTAAAATGCAAGCTTCAAAGTACTTTCCTAAATTTATTTTCTTCAAACGTCAAACGTCTTTTGTGACGTGATTGACAAGGTTGAAGTTTAACTTCTTCGCATCATTTAGTTAAGAACCGAATATTGAATTGCTGGTTGGACGGTAAATACCACCGTCGTGAATTAATAATCTAAAAGGTTAAATCAAATAATGAATGGTCTATTCTTCAAGTACTCGTTGACTGTTTGGTTAATCAGAAATAAATGTCTCCAAACTAAAATGCAAGCTTCAAAGTACTTTCCTAAATTTATTTTCTTCAAACGTCAAACGTCTTTTGTGACGTGATTGACAAGGTTGAAGTTTAACTTCTTCGCATTATTTAGTTAAGAACCGAATATTAAATTGCTGGTTGGACGGTAAATACCACCAGTCATGAATTAATAATCAAAAAGGTTAAATCAAATAATGAATGGTCTGTTCTTTAAGTACTCGTGGACTATTTGGTATTACTATTGAGAAATAAATGTCTCCAACCAAAAATGCAAGCTTCAAAGTACTTTCCTAAATTTATTTTCTTCAAACGTCAAACGTCTTTTGTGACGTGATTGACAAGGTTGAAGTTTAACTTCTTCGCATCATTTAGTTAAGAACCGAATATTAAATTGCTGGTTGGACGGTAAATACCACCGTCGTGAATTAATAATCTAAAAGGTTAAATCAAATAATGAATGGTCTATTCTTCAAGTACTCGTTGACTATTTGGTATTACTATTCAGAAATAAATGTCTCCAAACTAAAATGCAAGCTTCAAAGTACTTTCCTAAATTTATTTTCTTCAAACGTCAAACGTCTTTTGTGACGTGATTGACAAGGTTGAAGTTTAACTTCTTCGCATCATTTAGTTAAGAACCGAATATTAAATTGCTGGTTGGACGGTAAATACCACCGTCGTGAATTAATAATCTAAAAGGTTATATCAAATAATGAATGGTCTATTCTTCAAGTACTCGTTGACTTGTTTGGTTAATCAGAAATAAATGTCTTCAAGTTAAAATACAAGCCTGTACATATTTTCATACGGATATAATCAAAAGATTATAGCACGAGGCAATGATTAAAGCTCGACGCGAAGCTATAATCTTGATTATGCCTGTGGTACATACAACGTTTTGTGTCATTTTGGTACTTGAAATGAAAAAAATATGTAGGTATATATTCCATGCTGTGGTTTCTTTATAGATAGTTGGCATTGATAGATTGTTATTTCTTAAACAAACTTAATATAATCGAAGCGTCTTTATCACTGTCACTTTCGAATATACCGGGTATCCCAGCTCGACCGACACATAAGAGATTTACATAGGAAATCAGTTAATTATAAATAGCATCTCCCCAGTGCAAGTTATTAACATGAAATTTTGTATGCTTATTGAGGAATATTATTTCTGTGGATTACAGTTATTTGAAACATGTAATTTCGTCCGCAAGACGAGATTTATTAAATTATAAAATCTAACATTTTAGTTCAAAATCAGTCAGCCATGGAAATAAAAGAAAATATCTATGTGACAGTTCTGACAGTTAATGACATGCCATTGTAGATATTTATATTTTTGTAATATAGGTATATTATTTAACAAAAATAAACTAAATTCAACTTAAATAATATTAAAATACAGGGAATAAGAATTAAAATCAGTGATACTTCACTAAACTGTCAGATAAATTTTCTTTTATTTCCATGGCTGCCTGATTTTGAAAGAAAATATTAGATTTTAAATTTAATAAATCTCGCCCTGCAGACGAAATTGCATATTTGAAATAAATCTGATCCATAAAATTAATATTCTCCGATAAGTATACAAAATTTCAAGTTAATACCTTGCACTGGGGAGATACTATTCATAATTAACTGATTTCCCATGTAAAACTCCCATGTGTCGGTCGAGCTGGGACACCCGGTATAAGGAACGTTACGTACTTATTGTTCTAACGTAATATTAATGGAATTTGAGGATGCACAGATCAAGTTGGTTTTTAGAAATTCATTTTGTTTTAGTAACTATTGCTTAGCAACTTTATACGCTCTCAGTAGATAATAGCCAAATTACGCCCGCACTTAAGGGCGAATAAATAAATTTATGATTCCAAAATAAAATAAATTTATTTTTATTTCATATTTATTACACTCACTCTTTTGTATTCAAATATACAACAATACACCTAATAAATTATGAAATATCTTTTTGTTCTGCTTGAAATTGGTTCTGTGCATGATATATTCTTATATTAAAATATAAATTTTCTTCTTTTTCTTTCTTAAAGGTCATATTTCTGTTTTCCCAAAATCATTTTTTAATTGTTATTTTCGCGAAAAGTTACGACAAGCATTCTTTTCGGTAATCTCATTCTTTTTTTACCTAGATTTGCTTCTTACACTTTCCATGAGTCATTCTATTTATACGTGTCACACTTGTTATTTTCACGAATTTCAGATACAGTAGTAAACATAAAGAATGCTTGTCAGACTCGTCACATTTCAAAATCAATCCGACACAACGACTTCAAAAAGTAAGTGTAGGCATGATTAAATATATGTATTTATTTATTTCAGTTCGAAATGATTTCATTTTTACAATGTCCAGTGAAAGATGGAGGAAAACGTTAAAAATCAGGAAAACAATTATTACTACATTATAAAATAAAAAGATTAACTTAACGTTTCTGTTCCATATAATAGGAATTTAATAGAAAAATATTTTAAAAAATTGGTTATCACCATACTTGAATGAATGTTTTACGCATGCGTGTAATCAATTTTTTTTATGGCTACGGTATTGGTCTATACCAAAAACAAATTAACATTAATGAAATCCAGCACGAATTATACCAAAAAGTAATTGCAAATTGGGTCTTTCAAACCATCAATTGCAAACGATCTACGAAGGTCATTTGCAAGATTTTATTTTCAAAACATAATAGCATGAAATGAGTTTCAACTCGCAATAAAAATTCTTGCAGTAACTCGTGTAGGTACAAGTCTTTTTATTAAATTTTAAAGATTAGGCGTGCCAATTGAAAGACCCATATGATGAAGAATTAATTTTTTGAAAAATTCATGGACTTCACTGGGATTTTCCATTGCTAGTAGGATGCTCCACCAGCTACCAAGTTCCGTGTACTTCATGAATCTATTTCCTGTCTTTTGCCGCGTTTACAAGTATACTACTCTCTGATTTAGAGCACTGAATACTTGCCGACGACCCGACACGCTCAGTGGTTAATGAAACACCGCAGTAACTAACTAAGACACTGTTTTTACATAGTAAAGTTATAACATTAAGAACCGCATGACGATTCTACATTTAATAATGAAGAATTAAATTTTTGAAAAATTCATACACTTCACTTCATCATTATTAAATGTTGAATCGTGTTGAGGCGCATACATTTTATCCTCTACACATGTTATATTGGTCGACTTTGTTTCAATCATTAAATTTTGCACACCTTTTATCGTGTACACTTTTAATCCGTGAAAAAAATTATCTTACAAACACATGTAATCTTGCGCACATTTTATCATCCACACATCTTATTTTCCATTTATTTTATGTTCCATACATTTTATTTTCGCCAACGTTTCATCTTTAAAATATTGTAATTATACCTTTCATTCATTTTATTGCCCATGGAGTTAACATACTTATAATTAGATAAAATATTTAGTGTTAAATGTTTCGGAAGATAAAATATGTGAAAGATAAAATGTGAAATTATAAAACATAAATGAATCAAAGATAAAGTTTGTGGATTATAAAATGATTTGGAAGATAAAATGTCTGTAAGATTACTTTATTTGCAAGATTGAATGTGTGCAAGATACAACGTCGACCAATATAACATGTGTAGAGGATAAAATGTATACGCCTCATGGTCATGCGGTTCTTAATGTTATAACTTTACTGTGTAAAAACAGTGTCTTAGTGAATGACAAGCATAAACAAAAGTACAATTGTGCAGAGATTAGCTTTTCGTAGACCTCTACAAACACCATCCATTAAAACTGACATGGCAGGCCTAACCTTCTTCCATCTTTTCTCAATCTGAAGTCCATGTGAGTTTGTTTTTTGGCCTGAATTGGATATTATGGATCTAGACATAATGTGGTTCCAGCAAGATAACGCTAGGTACCACACAGCGGGTAACACAGTGGAATTATTGCGAGAAAAGTTTCTAGAACGCGTTATTTCGAGGAGAGGTGACATCAATTGGCTAGCAAGTTAATGTAATTTAACGCTCATAGATTGTTTCGAACCTTTGCTGAAATCCAGCAGGAATTATACCAAAAAGTAAGCGCAAATTTGGTTTTTCGAACCATCACTTACCAACGATCAGCGAAGGTCATTTGAACGAAATTATTTTCAAAATATAATTGCATTAAATGTGTTTTAAGTCGCAATAAAAATTCTTTTGCATTAACCCATGTAGGTACAAGACTATTGAAAGTGTACCTGTAGTTAATTCCTGATGGAGCATAATTAATTAATTTTCCACAAATTGATTTTACATTTATTGATATTCTTAATATAAAATAAATTTGTGGAAAATCAAGTATAGTGTTATTTTCTTTTTATTACATTTTAAAGATTAGGCATACCAATACAAAGACCCATATGATATATGAATGTGTATCACCTTGTATTATAATTATAATCAAAATGTATTGCAAATGTAGATTCTAAACCGATTGACAAGCATAAACAAAAGTACAACTGTGCAGTGATTAGCTTTCGGTAGACCTCTACAAACACCATCCATTAAACCTGACATGTCAGGCCTAACCTTTTTCCATCTTTTCTCAATCTGAAGTCCATGTGAGTGTGTTTTTGTGCGGTTGGCGTGTATGTATGCTGCGGGCCGCTCCGGACGATGAGTGATTCCGGGAGGCGACGGCGGATGAATAAAGGACGTGATAGGAATGAGATAAGAGGTGGCGCGGACACGCTAGAGATGACTCCTTGACAACTGTTGCATCAGGCATCGCCAACACTGATTCCACAAAGGGGCTTCGGTTTCTTATAAACTGCATGTATTGTAAGGTTTGTTTTGCAACAATCGTATCAAGCCAATAAATGAAAATCATCGGCAAAATAAATTATAGCTCAGATGACTCCTTGGCAACTGTTGCTTCACCAACACTGATTCCACAAAGGCGCTTCAAGTTCTTATAAACCATATGTATTGTAAGGTTTGTTTTGCAACAATCGTATCAAGGCAATCATTGAAAATCATCGGCAAAATAAATTATAGATCAGATGACTCCTTGACAACTGTTGCATCACCTACACTGATTCCACAAAGGGGCTTCCGTTTTTTATAAACCATATGTATTGTAAGGTTTGTTTCGCAACAATCGTATCTAGCCAATCATTGAAAATCGCATACTCGGCAAAATAAATTACAAGGTAAATGAAATTACGGAAAGAATATAACAGATTTAAAAAAACTAAAGCAATTTCTGAGGTAAATAATTATAGCAATTACTGGAGAAACTAGGGCACATTGTAGTAGAAAAAGATAAAGAAAATACTATAACAAATGTGTGCAATAATAAATAACATAATTGATAAACTGGAACCTGTTTTACTTCAAATAACTAGAATAATATTATCGAATAGGGATATGCGATAGTTGGATATCAAAAATATCAAATAAAAATTATCGATACCAATATCGAATCAAAAGAAAAGTATCGAAATATATTTTCTATTATTCTTATTTTTTACAATAAAAATTATTTTTTAATCTTCTTTGTAGAGAAAGCATTTTTACTTCGGAGTAATAAAAACTTAGTATCGTGTTTAAAATATTTTAATCAGAAAGAAACATTTATACTAGTTAAAATATATTATATTATTATGTACATACAATTATAATCCTAGTATATATTTTTACTTACTATACTAGAACTATTCGTATTTTTCAATAAAGAGAAGAGAGAACATCGGTTCATGGTTTTTTAATTGGCTTTGAACGGAACGGACATAATTTTGCTTAAATATGATTGGTTTTGGTCAAGACGGAAATATCTATTTCTCTCGTCGACAATTGTTCCTTTTGACAGATGGTGTATTAATGGAAATGAATAATTTTCTTTTCAAATTACGATTAACAAGTGAGTAACAAATAAAATTATAAAAAAAAATATAATTTTATTCAATAGTAGTAGTATAAAAAGAAGTATATTGGGAAAAATAATTGATAAATTTAATTAGCTGAAAGCTGAAAGCGATTGTACAATTCACAAAGTATCCCTTAAATAAATTCTTGGAAAAATTTCCGGTGCATTGTGAAAAATCGTGTAGCAAAGCGGGAGCTAATAATGTTACACAGTCAATTAAAGTTTTCATTAATATGCACAGGAGAGAAGTAAAAAATTCCCATTCTGGTCACGTCGCGCGAAACTTCATAAATGAACCCTGCAATTTTCGGTTCGCGATGTCTGCCCTGTCACCGGTTCAGGTTGTCAGCTCGCGCGAGCCTCGAATATTCACCCTGCTAATCGCCACATCGATTTCATTCATCATCTCTGCAAAGGCGAATTAAAAACCAACTTCGTCTACACCTCAAAATAACCTCAACGTTTCTAAAGTGTTCTTCTTATCTTATTTCCATTTATAGGGAAAAAAATGTACATTAATAATAGAATGTATCATTTTAATTTACAATTAAACAGAGTGACTTATAACTGACTTCAAGTAAAGGTTGTTTATTTTTTTCAAGGTGTACATATGGTTACATGGAAAATCAGTATTTTATCGGCTGTCGCCCCCCGTTTCAACTAACATCGGGTATATTCTGTAACTTTTAATGTGGGCGGTAATTTGAAAAGGTTAATTATAAAATATGAATTCTGTAAAAATACACACGTTAGTATTTTAACGGAACACGGTAAATCATAAACTAATTCCGCTCAAATAAGCGCAAACTAATTTGACGCACTTAAAAATTAACCACTACGTTATTTCATAAAAATGGCAGCTAATATAATATTACAAGAAGAAATTGAAAGAATAAATCAAATATTAATCATAAACTTCGTGATTTTCCAAACAATTCTACATCAAATGGTATCAAACACATTTTGTTGTATTTTAATCGTATAAATTAATTTAGTTAGTTAATATGTATTTAGTAGGTATATTTTTCATAAAATGGCACACCTTTGTATATTTACTATAATTAAGTTCATTAATGTATCTATCCAACATCATGTAGTTGTAACGCTATAACTTTGTTTTTAGATAAATAAAGTAGGTCATAAAACATATGAGGGTTAGAAATTATAACTCACTATTTGTTAGTTCGTATCATAGTAACTACTTTCTAAAACCTACTCTACTCTATTTTTTATTAAATGTAATTTTTAAATTATCACACATGTGTTAAATACTCATATATAGTCATTTGAGAAAAATACTCGATTTGGCCTAATGGTATAGTGAGCTAAACATTTCTCGCGTCATTTATTTGTAGTGTAAAACACTAGTACCATTAATAACTATAAATAAAACCTATATAAATTTATAAAAAATACCATTATGAAAATTTTTGTGTAAATTTTATTATATGTATAATAATTTAATACATTTAATTTTTTCAAATAATTTTTAATCTATTAAAAATTATTAAAAGGATAGAAAATATAATAAAAAATACCTACTAAATTCTGACAGGTAAAAAGTCAAACGTCAAATATTTGTTTATTTTTTTGTTATTATATTATTGTATTTATTGATGGGTAAATATTTAATATACATTTTATTTTATATTTCATTTAATTTATTTATTAATAACGCAATATATTGTTGGAATAAATTTATTGCATTTTTGAATTATAGTTTCTCATATTTTCAAAATATTTAAAATATGTATGAAAATATAAATTATTATTTTAATAAAATATTGCATTTAAATTCCTAATTTTTCCAATTCACTTTGTTAATTCACAATAATACAATACTTCAAATATTTTTAATTAATTACATACGTACTCTATTATGCTCTGATTATTCATGAAGAGATTTTTTATGAAAATATTTTGCACAATTAAAATTTAATTTATTTTTAATTAAACAGAATAATTTATGAATCGCAAAATATTAATATATGTGTTTTGTTTCTATTTGCATTTGAAATGAAGCGGAAAATAAAATACTATAATTAATTGTACATACGTGGAATATTTTTACGCATTTTAAAATAAATTGTTATGCAGCGAATATTTAATTTCAGTATTTCGAAGAAAAATGATTTGCAATTCTCGTTATTATATAAATAATATAGATATTTTGCAATTTTTTCCTTACTGAATAATGGGGTAAATTTTATATGAAGATGAAATAATAAAACTTTTATATAATATTAATTGCCTCCAGAATAACTAATTTAATTAAATATTGAGCACCTAATTAATTCAATTAGGACATCTATATATGCATTTCTAGCAACATTAATAGAAATCAATGAATCAAACATTAAAATACCATTTTCAAATTGAAAGTATATTAAACATGCACACAACCAATTTTTGAGCAAAATAGTTATTTATGATACTAGTGTGCGAAGAAGTACTTTTTATGCATGAGTTACTTGATTTAAGGCATGAGCGAAATGATGAGTGTCATACAATATTTTATCTACGTACCGATGAGAAAAAAATATGTGGAAATATAAAAATGTAAATTAGGCAGCAAATCAGGGCCGTGGCCAGAACAAAATAACGGACAGGGCTGAGATTTTTTTGAATCTGGGCTTTTTTATATACTTACATAGCTACATATAATAGGGCGGCCGTAATTTTTTCTAATAACCCGAAAAACTGGTTGGAATCAATAAAAAAACATGTAGGGTAAAATGGGTAACTATTATTTGTGCGAAAAATTGCAAAAAAATCTTGCCGCTTTTGGAAAACCTGCTATAAATATGAAAACAAATATTATTAATTATTGGCATTATTTTAAAATACAATTTTTATTTTAAAGTACAATTTCCCAAAAGTACCAAGATTTAGGTACCTTAGTAATATTTAAATACTGTTAATTTTTACTTCTTTGTTCGAAGTAAAGAAAGTATTGTAATCGTGAAAAACTTTGGTTTTCTGACCATCTCTGAATCCATTTTGTCTTGTCACCTATGTATGATCTGGAAAATGTACTTTTCTTTTTATTGTAACATAATGATTAGCATCTCTTTTTCAAATTAAGTGAAGCAAAAATATATTTAATTAAATAGACGTACAAGCAATTTATTCGCCATAGTCACCGACAGAAATAATATAAATTGTATTAAAAAATATATAAAAATATTTGAGGTTATCAATTTGACATTTAAAGTGAGGTACAGATGTTAAAATTACCAATTTTACAACTACAAAAATACCAAAAACAGTTTAACAGTATCTTGTATTATCAAAACGTTTTCTATATAACAACAGGATAATGGGTAACGCAAAATATAAAAATGTACTTAAATAAGACCGACAGACCGTCATGGTAACCAATCTGCAAATAAACAATTACAATACAGTTGTGCGTAAATATTATTAAATATTTCAGTTCGTCCTTTTTAGCTAAACAAACCCCTTAGATATAAATTAGACTAAATGAGCAAGGAGCAAGTAACCTTACTAATATATTTCACGTTATACTCTAAATAATAATAAGTTAATCAAGGCGTATCATGTATAATTCGTCCTTGGAGCCCAAGAAATCATTGTTGTTAACGACATTTGAATATTTAAGGTTGTGTAACGTGCGTGCATCTCTGGGGAAGTGCAGGTTGTAGGCAGCAAGCCAACACTAACATGCGAGCATATTAGCTACGCATTTGCCGCTTGCTCTGTATTCATTACTCAAGCAGCAGACCAGTGTTCCGTGCTGCTTAATTATTACACCCAATCACGTCGCTAATGTCACATGGAGGGATTCATCTGGGGTTAACTGCTTATAAAATCACAGTAAATAACTATTTTTATGTGTTAGTGATTCTATAAAAATACTAAGTTGAGAAAAGAATATGTTCTCAGATTTTTATTGAAAACGTGAAGATTCCATTGTTATTTGTCATCTACTATACTTCATTTTTAAACTATAGACAGCACTAGACGAAGTCACATTTACACCACAGCGTTAGTGAAGTACTAGTAGTTCTGAAAATAACTGGTTTTAATCGTAAAATATCACAAAAAGAGAAATGAAGCAAATTCAACAAGTGATTTAACTACTACGGAGAGTTTGACGTTTCAGTTACGTTTGAGAAGGTTAACTTGAAATTTTGTCTGGTTAAATGCGACTTCATGAAATGGCGCAGCAGCCAATCACAGCCTTTGATTTTCTCACTAGAATTTCTAGTTACTGTCTATAGTTTAAAAACAGAGTATAATGATACATGATAACGTGTCTGCGATTTATACAAATTTATTGTATTGATACCTGTCTAGTATTTGGCTAAAAGAAAAATATATAATTGATTAAATTTGCGTAGCACCATCTTTTTGGAACTTTCACTAAATATTTTCAGACATTTTATTTATTTTTGAAAAATAAGAAGTTGACATAAATACAATGTGTATGAACTTAATACATTCGGAACTTGAAGCCTGTGCAGATGAATCTCACGATACGAAACACGTACTTGTTATTGCATCGTTCAACTAAAATGAGATAATTATAAGGATTGAAAGATGGGAATGCAGAAAAAAGAAGACGACCATTTGTTCAAATACTTATATCTTCTTTATTGCCATGAAGATATATTTTTAAAGAAGTTACGTTGAAATTGGAAAAAAAAATATTAAAATTTTTAAAGTTAGTGTTGAAATGAAATGCAGGTTAATGCATTGTGTATGCATAGCGAAGAAGGAATCATATTTATTGAGTTTTTTTTTTTTGTATTCCCAGCTTTCAATCTTTACAATTACCTATCATCAATGCAGAACATTCTAGAAAACTTTATTAATAAAGTTAAATAAGATAGTACACAGAGACGTCAATTGATTATTTAAAATTAATTAGAAATTTCATAGCTTTAAAATTGTCTTTGTGAAAAAATCCGTGTATAGATTCTGATTTAATACGAGTACTTCTCTTTACTACATTTACAAAACTATTATTCGGTAATATTATATGTAACAAGCTTCTTTGAAAAGAGGAAAACATTTATATGATCTACAGTTAAATTTCATCTACAGAATAAAATATTAAACAGAGCATGATGAAAACGGTCCATATTGGATAATCCCTTTTATGAATCTGGGTGTAAGTGACCAATATAAAGTCCAAGGAAAAGAAGATGGAAGGTGTTTAGGGATATTAGAAAAATCTAAGAAGTGGAAATAGGTTACCAAAAATACAAAAAAGTAAAGCAGATCACCTTAACATGACATAGTTATATGCCAAATATAATAAATATTACGGACAACAGCGCCATTTGCCACCACTAAACAAGTAAACTTATCACGAAACAAGAACATTAGGTATTTGATGCCTTGTTCCATCTAGGATTGTTGTTCTTCGTTTTCGTGATTTTTTCATTTGTCTACGGGTCGAAACCGAAAAGGTGGCAACCGTACGTAACCAAAAAGGTCTCCAATTTAAAATTTTGCGAAAGGGAGTCCTGGTATAAGTTTTCAATCGCTGTGTGAGTGAGGTTATAATGCCCCATTCTTCTCACTGATGACACCCGTAATACACACACTTGCGACGTCGGTTCTCCTAAGTTCGTCATCCATTCACGATCATTGTGGAGCTGATAGTGTAATTTAAGTTTCGGAATGAGTCAAGTTGACGACGCAAACAATAGATGCGTGCATTACATTAGGAATGAGATGTGGTAATTAAGATGGCGCCGAGATTGGCAATTGTCATCCAGAGCCTTGCCGATCCCAGAACTCGTAGCCGCGATTCTGTTAGTGTATGAATATGTATGCCGAGACGTAATTATACTTCTCAAGTGTTATTAAGGGAGACGAGAAGAACTCAATGGAACCCGCAAAATATTCTAATGGAAAGTTATGACAATGTAAGAACCGGCTTACGTTAGGTTACGACAAGAATTAACCCAAGTTTTACACTCCTAACCCATTAAAACACATCACAGTTATTGTCTTTACACAAATGGATAAAACCATGTTTTATTTTTCTCCTTGTTGCAAGGAAAATAATTTACTATGGAATAGAATTTTAGGTATATAAAATGAAATATTTCGTTGTGGATTCTGAATGTTTTACATTTTTTGAATTGTGAGTTTACTATTATTTCAAATCGCGATTTTCTTAACTGTTTTATTAAAATAAAAATAAAAATCGACTAATGTATCTTCAACACAATATACAGGCTGATAATATGAAGTTGTAAGACCCGAAAACTGTAGTTAGAACGCATTAAAACAAACAACTTTTCTTAGTTAAAATTTTTGATTTGAAAACACATGTTAAAGTTATTGGCGTTTTTTTTATTTTTTGAAAAATCATCATTACTCCCTTCTTTTAAGGAATGTTTTTAAAAAACAAAAACTTTCAGCATATGCATTCGATTCTCAAAATTTTTTGACAGTTGTAGAAAAAAGTTCTTATTTTCATAATATTTTGTTTAAAACATGTATCCAATATTAATTTCTAATTTCTGGAACAATATAAACTCGGACCTACATGAGAAAAATAAAATTTGAGTCTATGGAATATACATTACAAGTTTTATATTTTAACAATGGTAAAATAAGTTGTTTTTATAAATTTCAATAGAATGTCACAAGTAATAAAGTATTTCCAATTCGGCAAAAACAAGAACGAAGGAAAAGTGAAAAACCCCTTTGCATTCCTTAGACAAATTCCTGCTATTAAAGTGCTTACAAACTTGTGAAATTAAAGCAGGCCACGATCCCTGCATTTGTTTTTTCAGAAGGGAAAAAGCAATAATTATTGTTGACATTTAATTACAAGGCCATGTTGGTGTTGTCATCAATTCTCTTTTTATTCCCATGGAGAATCAATACAAGCCGAATAAATTCCAGATTAAACCGATCCTAAATGGATACAATCATACAAAAACCATGCGGTGTGATTCCTATTCTATTTGTGCAGTAAACAATGCATTAAATATATTGCGTTGCATCGGATTGCAAGTATGCTGTTGTTTTACATTCCCGGGTATTGGTATGCCAATTCGATGTAATTAAACTAATTTACAATGAGATACCAAACTGCATTTTCTGCAAATGATACGTTGAAAAACTTTATTTACAACATAAAAAGTTTTTTGTTACAGGCAGGTGTAAATAAAAACAATTCCAACAAAATAATGTCAGTAAATATTTTGGATGTTCGAATTTCACGTATTTTTAATTCAGGTTTCAAATAAAATGGGGAATTTTATTGTCAAAAAATATGTGCAGCAAAAAGAGAATAAATTACTAAATAACGCTAGTAATAATAGAATGTAGCACGAATTGTAGTCGATAAAATAAAATAAGAGAAAAATACATTTCATTTCCATGTCCCATGATATCTACCTACACTAAGCAGCGATCTAATTCAAGTGATATAGATTATTAATCTAAATCAATTCCGTGATCTTTTGAGCTGATCTAGATCATTTAATATTTTCAGATCTTGATTAGATCAAAATACGAGTGAATTTGTTCTGCTCGCGGATAGTACTTTTTAAATAGATACTCGCAGACGTATGCCTTCAAGTCTTCCTCTTTCGTCTTGGGAGTTTCGGATCTAACCTAACCTAACCTATCCTAATATAATCCAATCTAACAATAACCTAATCTAACATAACCTGACTTAACCTAACCAAACCTAATCTAATCAAACCTGGCCTAATCTCACCAAACCTAAACTAATCTAAACTAACTTCACCTAACCTAAAGTAAGCTAAACTAACATAACCTAACCTAATCAAAATTAAAGTAACCTAACTTAACCTTACCTAACCTTATTTTATTCCATCATTGAATAAATAGTTACATCAAATTTATTAATATATGAACATTTTAATTATACAGACACTGGTGCGCTTAAGTATTATACTTTGGTGCACTTTTGAAATGTTCATTTGGTGCGTTTTTGTAACAAAAAATACCATTTGGTGCGTTTTTATAACAAAAAATACCATTTGGTGCGGTTTTGTCATACGCTGATTTTTTTTGAACAACAATTAAAAACAAAATTTTACAGTGTAAATAGAATTTCAACAAGTTAAAGCTTGACTTGATTTTATTTGAAAATCAAGTCATTCTTGACTTTAGTTTCTATCGCTCGTAGCTAGTTGACTTGATATCAAGCTACTTGATATATTTGATAAACAGATCGCATTTCTTTATAACAAATTTTCCACTAAAACTAGAATAAAATGAGGGGAAAATAAATATAATTGATATGAAGTGAGCAAGAGACTCACAGTTTTAGTGAAGTAACGACAACTCGGGTCAAAAATGATTCTTATATCACTCATTCTTGATCTAAATGTCATTTTTAAGACTTGTTTATCTGTTACTACGCAACAATAATTCATAAAATTTACCGATAAATTCGTGGCTTTCATTATATTACTTAAGGAACTAATGAAAATGTAAACTAAAAATCCTTTGGAACAAATTTGGAAGTAATTAACGACTCCACTTTGTAGTAGTAAATTCGTTACCCCTGCACCTCCATATCTGAAACACCTGCCTTTGATTTTCAATTATGAATGTTTCATGTTTCTTATCCAAAGCAAATACAGCACGTGTGCGTGTATTATCTACATCTACATCTCTTTGCCTCACCTGCCTATGAAGAATCATCTTTGATTCGGAGTACATTAACGGTAACTAGCTAGTTATTTTGTTTCGCTTTTTACACACTTGCTCCGTTCATTTGAAGACTACGAGCGTTTCTTTGTATTCAGTTTTTTGCTAATAAAATATCAAAACAAGTCAGACATCAAAGAAAGGAATGGGCTTTGAAGTATGCATGCTATTTATTAATTTTTTAGTTAGAAAACTTTTTGTTTATAATGAAGTGGGTTATTATTTGAATTTAATTGTAAACAGAGCTAAAAATTGACTCTCTACGATCATTATCAAATTAGGTAATTACAATTATGTTCATTATTTATGTTATATTATTTTTCCATGTCCATTACTCATTATGTCGAAAACCGGGAATTTGATTTAAATGTGTAATACAGGAAGTGAAATACAGAATTATACAATATTACGAATTATATTCGCATCGAATAAGCAACGGTGTTGCGTTATATCAAACGACATCTATTATAATAAGGTTTCCTGCGTTTCATATATCTCGTATATTTCAAAATATTGTAAACATTTTTTTTCTTATAAAGTTTATCGCAAATGAAGCAAAACGCGCCCCAGTCGAAATTTTTCATTTCTTAAAAGATAATAAGTTACATGTTTCATGTTTTTATAAAATGAGCGCATATTCTATTAATGCTAAATCATTGTGAAACCCTTTTGAATTTGTCGTTTGGACATCAAAAGTTTATTTGGGTCTTCACATAAGTTTTAACACAGTCATTAGCACCTAAAGTTTTGTTTTCAGTATATGTATGTATAAGTATATATCTATTAAAGAATCACTTGTAGACCAAATATTTGCTAGATATATTTTTTCTGATTCATTCATCGAGATATTGGCAAAAAACTGATTTTCGTGCATTTTGACGTTCCATATCTTCATTTGCAATCGCGATCTCATTGTCGAATTTTCAACAGATCTGTGCAAAAATTTAACGTAACCAGTCATTCCTTGGGATTGTCTATATTTTACTGAAGTATAATATTTTTGGACTTTTTCCGGAGTGTTTTTTTTAATTCGAGAACCGATATTGTCAATGAAAAAAGAAAGTAAATGATCCCTACCATTTGAAGATGATTTTGAAGATCTCGATTTTCTCTCGATCTTCAATAAACCAAAATTGGTAGAACACACTGATTATTGTCCACAATACATATTATGTTTTTGCACGATCGAAGCAATAACAAATTTAAATTTTGTGTAAATATAACTTACTGCTTTGAAAACCCAATCGGTAAAGATTAAAAAATTTTGATCGTTGAAAAAGAATATAACTATGACATGAATTTGTAACGAATTCATCATCAAATTCATTTCAGTTATGAGAGAAATTGTCTAGTATACGAGTACGTTGATTGTGATTTATTGGTTTTGTATGCACTTTGCAATATATTACTTTACGCAGATCGTTGTACGTGGAACAAGTATGTAACCGCTACAGTAGACAACATTTAATATAAAACCCATAAGCAGAAAGTCAAACGAATTTTTCCATTTGATAGCGAGTGTAGGTTTTCAGGGAGTAATCACGCGTGGATAAATATGAGAAACAATAATTCCAGAACATCAAACAGAAAAGTCCAATAACGTCTGTTTTGATAAAATGCGTGCAGGAACCGAGCCTCTGAGACATGTAGGTTATGATTACTGTGCAATCTCATTGTCCTTATCGCTTCGCAGGTTTCCGTCCCCAGCTACGTGTAATTCCAAACTCTAAAATATCGGAATATTTGGAGTGCGAGCGCTCGTGTTATATTGAATACGGGTTCGGTTTAAATCAAATGAAACCGGAGATGTGTAGAGACGAAAGAGAACAATAAAGCTAACGTTTCTACATTCGCGTCGCATACCAACCAGTAATAAAATTCGTAGACGCAGTCTTTATTTTATTTACTATAAGGTACTTGCGATTGCAAAGAGATGGAGATGGTTTGGTACTCTTATTACCTAACGTTTCATATCTGAAACGATTTCGGCTTGTTTTTCATTTTCTTCTATAAACTGCTTTGTAAGTGTTCAATCAACTGAATATTTTCCTTATTTAATAAACTTTCTTTCCACCTGGGAAAGCATAAATTATAAAAGGAAGATTATCGTATTACAAACGTAATTTACGTTCGCAGATAAAACTTTGTCCAAGATTTTGCATTTTGTTTACACTTTCAAACATGAAATATGTTCTGCCAATAATTTCCATTATTTTCCTCTTACCTTTTTCTGCTTCTATTCCTAGTACTTTTTTCAAGTATTTATTGCAATAATGATATTATTATGCGGTATATAATTAGAAGCATTGTGATATTTAGTGGTAGTATTGACTACAATTCTACTAAAATGTTTGTTGTCATTGTAGCAACAAATTACTTTGAAGCATTGCCTTTGTCTGGAAGACATAAAGTACAGAAATACCAGTAGTTATATCTTGCTATCATTTTTCAAAACAATCTCGAAAAACATGCTAAAATAGACAGTCTCTGATGCGCTGTTTTTGTCTGAGGTTTACATCTATCTACATGGTGTTTTCAACTCGAGAAAAACCTTTAAATTTTTTCCCGAGTTATGGAAACACCCCGTATAGTGCTATCCCTCTTGCAATCACTTTTCGACATAACCTCGTTAAAATGCGCTAAATTTCAAATTCTGTCATTATAATAACTTCATAAATTTAGTATTGACAGCAACGTCATTTGTAAATGCCATGTGGTCGGAGGTAAACAACAGTCCATCATAATATTTGTTCTAAAGGCCTGGACTTAATATGGAGTCATGTGGGATATATTTTCTTTGGTCGTGCCTCAAAATTTTTTATACTCCACAGGTAGAACATTACTTCTGGATGTTTATCTCTGTAAAATGCGACTATATTCTATTGCCATTTATTCGATATTTTAAAAGATTTTTTTAGAGAGTTACCCTCCTCGGAATGTACATAGTATATATCTCACATAGCTCAAATATGATTAGCCGTAATATATTGAAATTTTGTTTATGGAACTAATATAATATCTAGTTATGCACCTCTATTTTTATTTCCAATCGGCCTTTTCAAAAGGGCACTTTACTTTTCGTAGGATATTAATAAAAATAATAAATTAGTTGACTTTTTATTTTCGTAGGAAACATTTGATGTCGTAATTTCTTGTTAAAAAAATTGAGTATATGATTGACAACATTGACAACGGTCAGAATATATATTCCGCGAGAAATTATGTAGGAAATAAATGAAAACAATATCTCTTTCTCTGCAAGTTTTTGAGCTTTTTATGACCACACTGTCGTAACGTAATAAGGAATAGTGATAAACATTTTAATAAAAAATTACAAAAATGGTTCATTTCGAAGGGACGTTTGAAGATATGAAACGAATGAAAGATGAAGAATGATTAGTTGTAGAATGATCTTACTTTCAAGTGAAATAAGTTTAAATGAAATGCAGCAAAAATGTGTATAATTTATCTTACAAGGAAGTCAATTGGTGTCCACATCAGATTTTATCATTTACGATTTAGATTCTGACATAATTCACAATGCATAATCATAAATACATGCAAAACATTGTAAATAAAACATGATAATTTCCAGGATTTTGTTAAAATCTTGTAAGGTATCCTTTCTGCAGCTACACATCCACGTATAACCCATATCAGCCTTGGGCCGAACCAGTCAGCAATTACAGTAACAAGCTGACGTTAATTGCACGGTGTCGTTCTACATCTCGGCGTTCCGGGCTTGTCGATCCGCCGTCTCCGGGCTCGGCTCCGGCTCCGGCTCTGTCATCAGGGTAATCTTACACGACGTCATGTGATACCGTAACGCGAGACCATGCTGAGAACTGCCGTGTTTATTAAAAAGTACGGGGAAGGTGCAATGCAGACATGGCTTCAAAATCAAATTCAATGTTATAATGTACGTAATTATTCTAGTTTTTTGCAAATAAAATTTAAAATTTGTAGAACTGTGGGCAGTGTACTGTTTGGCAATGTTTTTTTTTATTTCTTTTTATAAAACATTGAAAGTTACGGCTATTATTGAAAATCCAATGTGAAAATTCTTTGTATTAAGCAAGATACGATTTTTTAAATTTACGGATTAGTTCGTGACGTCAGTAAAACAGTGATGTTTCATGAGAGCAATTATTATTTATATTTATACCCGCGTCACTTTAGTACTGTAGCGATCCCAAGGTCACGTCGTTGGCGAAGGCCGCTAGCGGACCTGTCACAACAGGTTCTGTTTTCGAGAGGGTTGGAGAACATTTCTGATTTTAATTGTTCTACTATAAAAACTCCGAGCAGGAGATCGCGAGGACAGTCTGATATTAATACGCGTAGTGAATAGTTGGTGATATAAATAAATAGTTAGTGATATAATATTGTGGAAATAAATATTGCGTAGTTTTAAGTGCTTAAATAAATAATTTTAGTGTTTAAGTTCTTATTAATAATTATACTTAAATTATTGTTTATATTTATTAATTCATATTTCGCTTATTAAACTTAGTTATATAAATACTTGTTTTAATCATTTTTTACACTTCACCGAAATAAATAAAACGTTACAGTTCTAAATTATTAACATGATTATGAAGACGATTTACATGTCTTGTGTTGTATATTTCTATTAATTCTTTAATACGTTTCAGTTACAAATCATCTTAGAACGATAATAAACCCTTTGGTGATTAATTTTTACTTTCCTAGTCATCCCAGCTACATAACTGTAGCACTCATCTCTCCACATATGATTTTTAGTGTATAATCCGTCTGCAACTCCATCACGAATCACACATTACCCTATTTCCGAGTAAGCCGGCATAACCCGGGCATTACCGGGTAAATAGCTTCGGCTGCAGCCTTCTGCCTCGCTCATGCGAGCTTTGTTCGCTCGCTGCAGGCGTCGAAACAGTAAACGCTCAACCGCCTAATTGTTTATACCGTGTTACCTGCGATTTCACCGGCAATCTCGTTATGTCATACGCTGGCTATTTGTATGCATGCGGATTACTGCAGCTAAAGGGAAGGTAATTTTTATTGCAATATCAATTCAGGCTTTTTACTGACAGCTTTATCTATAATATGGAAATATAACCATATTGCTTTTGATACACATATATGGATAATGAATGGAGCTAAACTAAAACTTAAATGGCATATTGGTAAAAATTGGTCAACTAGAGTGAAAGTATCAAGAAAAGTCCTAAAGAGAAGAAGGTTGAGTTGGGATTGCGATTAGAACTGATGCTTGAAGGTGGATAATAAAAGAAGCAGATGGAAGGAAGAATATACGAAAGAAAAACTGAAGGACGTGGAAGGACTTGAAAGACAAGGTACTTTAGGAGAAAGTAAAAAGAATGGAAAATAAACATAATTAATTGCGACTTCTAATTAAAACGAAAATTAGAAGAAAAATTCTCTCTCCATAAGTGCCCAAGCTATTTGATTTTTAATTTCATTCAAAAATTGTTACTGATCTCAGTTATGTTCGTAATATCTTTTTTCAGCTATTTTTAGATCATTTTCGTCTTTTTTTAATAAAATCTTTTTTTCAGCGGAGTACCAAACATTTATTCAATTTTTATGGGCAACATTGGCACACTTGGTTAATGCGCTCTGACTCGAACTAGACTAAGTGTGTGAACTGGATTTCAAATCCCAACTTTGCCATTCTTTAACTCAATTAAAACTGGTGTGATACGAAACCCGCTATAAATTGCAGGTTCCTTGCAATGGATATAAGTAATGATATGCGATATTGAGAAAGTAGCAAGACTTGGATATCAAAAATATCAAATAAAAATTATCGATACCACTATCGGATTGAAAGAAAATTGTAGGAAGTAATAAGAATGTTTTTATATAAATATTAAATATATATTCTACTTTTCTTATATTTTACCATAAAATTATATGCCTCACTGTACTTCATTGCAAGTACCAAGAGATACTGACTAGACTATATTGTACGTGTTAAATTTTTGGCCATAAATAGAAGGATGGATATACTATTTTATTGTTTTTGGAGGCGGAAGTCTAAATTAAACGTCAAATATAAAACCAATCATGACATATCTGACAATATACAGAATTATCAAAATGTTTGGAAGAATTATAAATTACTTTATAGTTAGGTTTAGAGCTTTAACCTAACGTGCTTTGCTGAAGTAATTTCAAAAAGTGCTACCTTAAACATTCTGGCCTATCTTACATATCTAGTTGCAATTATATGATCTAAGGTAATAATACGTTTTCTAGAAGTAATAAAAAAGGTACTTTTGTAGTTTTATTTATATTTGATTTAATAAATTAAAATTTATCAATACTGGGTTAACTATATTGACATTAATAAAATGTTAGAAGATTGGTATCGATACTTAAATACCGATATCGGAAGAAAAATATCGACACTGGTATCGTATCAGTAGAATTTTTTGTTAAACTATTAATATTAAAGAATATAAAAAATAGCTAGCAATAAAAAGACAATTGTAGTGTATAACAATCTTAAAATATGAGTAAATTCCAATTGAGAATGAAGTAAAGAATGAAGGATATTTGTGTATATTGTGATGGATGTGAATTTGCGTATAGTTAGGTGAATTAGGCGTGAATATTCGTCAGGCAATTTAATTGCGCCTGGCCTGTGGCTATCCGGAGCAGAGCGGCCGCATCCAGCAATCTAAGAGATTAGCGTTTGAATGCATTTCATCACGCTGATGCAGAAGCTACATGCTGCGCGCAATGAGCTAAACTACTCAAAATCTAATACATTGTGATATTACGCTATTCCCGCAACAACACAATCTGATAATGTACCAAGTTTCAATTGCATGTTGCCAAGATAAACAACACATAAAACAGACGACCACCGCCAGTTGTTTCGCTATGGTAACACCAAATAAATATGGAAATCGCTAATAGTTTCCAACAAGTTACATCATTTCACAGTTTCACCGTTCGTCTATTTTGTACAACGGATTTTCATTTAAATCAAACATAGTATTGTCAGAAACACTAACTGGATAATAGACATCCAGGAAATAATTATATCTGTCAGAAATAATCAACAGTAACTTTTTCAATATTCGTTCTATTTATAAAATTTATATATCAAACTGATGCATAGAAATTCCTCTTTCATATATACAAAAACAAAATTACAGTTATTGAAAATAATCAATTATTAGAACTGATATTAAAATTGGTGTCCTTTTATATTTATTCCTAGTGTTGCCGTCTAGACAAGACAAGACTTGACGAAGTCTGAAGGCTCATTCCCAGCTATTATTTAATTTTAAGTTTTAGTTTTAATTTTGTGTGTTAAATACAGTACAGATGTGCTGTTTCTTGCTATTTTAGTTTTTCGTTTTTATTTTATTTCATTTCATTTCTTCATTGAAGTCATTAAAAATATCCCTTTTGAACACGGTGTTGCTTTATGGGTGAACACACCATCCTGATTTACTTACCTTGTTATTTTGTTTGTTTTTTATTAAAATTACAGCTGCAGCAATAACACAAATTATTCTTCTTTTCACAGTTTCTGTGTGCAAAAAAAATCTATTTTAAATTCGGTTTTGGATATTATTAATATTTATTTATGATATATAATATCAATTTTCTTTATATTTTCGGAGACATAAATTTCACATTTTGTGACAGCTGTTTTAATTTTTAGATTTAGAAAGTATGGAGTTGGCAAACTGTTGCAACTAAAAAATAAAACTAGAATTAAAGTTAAAAGTAAAACATGTGCAGGGAATGATTTTGCAGGTAGGCAGGCATATAATATGCTTTTCTCGTGACTAAAACATAAAATTAGAACTAAAATTAAAATTGAAACAGTAGCTCGGAATTATACTTAGGTCTAGATTAAGAAGTCTTGTCTAGATATCAAAACTCTACATTAATTTGCGAATACGCAAGGACAGATAATTCTTTGGCAGCGTCCTTTTTCTATTTTACAATCACTATTTCAGGTGGAATGGAACAAAATGATATATTTGTGTCTCGAAAATTTAAAATTTTTAATTAATTTAGATTCTTGAAAATTGTCTAGAATTTTCTCGTCTTGATCTAAAATAAGATAGTCTTGTCTTGTATTGAAATTTCAAGTCAAGATTTTTGCAAGTCTGTCTTGATAATAACAACACAAGACAAGAGACGAGAAAATCTAAATTTAGACGGCAACACTATTTATTCCATTACATTCTACCCTTTTCAAATAGTAATTTAAAAAATATGATATGTAATTCAGAAAGTAACAAGTATAGTTTGGATTAGAAAATTGTATTTCAGAAATCATCAAATGTAATTTAGAATAGTAAATTTTATTAATTTTCTGAAATATACTGAGACGAAGTTGTTCCTTATTTTGGACTTTTTAGTTGTTACCGTAAAATTTTTTATTTAAAAAATCTTCGATAGATTTTGTGTGAGGAATATAGCACATATGCGTTTGTCCAACTAACTGATATGGGATTTCAAGTAAGGTATGTTTATGAATGTATCGCAAATTTGTAATCTTTATGGATTTTATTTTTATTTTTATTAAGGATTTGATAAGTTATCGTTTATTTCTACTTTTAGATTTAAAAAAATTGTCTAATCTTTTAGTTTTTCCAATATCTACGATGAAGCAAATCTTGCACAGAAATTATTTATTATCTCAATGTGATGGTTCTACAAAAATAATTGTAATAAATATTTACTAATATCATATACCTATAAAAGTTAGATATTTTTTTTAAATAAAATTAATAAATATTAGTTACTTATCTATGATATCTTACTTTCGATCTATCTCATTTATCCAAACGAATTTAAATAGTATGAGCTCCAAATCAACTCGTATCTGTATTTGTGTATCAGATTGCAGTATCGGTAGTGCTTTGAAAGTTCAGCTGAGAAAAATTCTGTTGGATAAAGATTAAAAGTTCGAAAAGGAAATATGCAAATTTTTACTTCTCCAGATTAACGAGTATTTTTTTATCATTTTTCCTAATGAATATTCAAAGCCCCTAAACAGAAATCGATATTGTGAATACGTAATTTAAATTGATATGTACATAATTTATTAGTTACCTGGAGCAAATTTAATCATGGTGAATTTATTTATTCAATAATTTTGATGTTTTCCTTTTTTGCGAGTAAATTTGCAATTTTCCGATATTATAACCCAATAAAAATGCAAAGAGTAATAATGTAGTTATACGTAGTTATTTTATAAACAACTTTGTTATCGCAGCTGTAGTCTGCAACTCAGTATTTCAATTTATAACTCTTTTATTCTTACAAAAATATTTTTATTAAAGTTTTAGATGCTACGAGAAAATTTCCATTATACTAATTTTTATCAATTGGTCATTGATTACGGATATATAAATCAATCAATTTTTGTTGCTGTAACCCTATATTTTTAGCCGTAGATGAATTTGACATGTGAACTTCATCCATTTCAGGATAATATTTTTTTGTATTTTTGTTGGAGTCCTTTCAATTTACAATGGCTTCCAAACATCCAAACCATTCGAAGAAGGTATTTTGAATCTAATCCCAGATCTCATATTCTGCGTAATTGGAGTCAAAGTGAATCACTGCTGTCTTTAATTTAATTAAATTTGAAAATAAAATTGGCTTTACACGTATCCACACACAGTCTGTGCAACGAAACGCGGAAATAGGACTTTATAATTATAATGAGGTTTCAAAAAATTGCGGATACTCTCTCCTCTTTCTCCAGATAGATTTAGAGCAAAACTACAAGAGTACAAAGTTGTTCAGAATTAAATTCTACATTAGATGAGATCATAATTGATTTAACACTGTCTGCTGTATGTGACAGTTTAATGTAGTATTTTTCTTAAATAATATACCAATATTAATAGTTATTTGTATATCAAGTGCTGAAAGTCTATCTTTGTCGAACCAAAACGAAAGTTGCAGCCTGAGCGAAGCGAAGGTTGCAATCGTTTGTGTTCGACAAAGGACTTTCAACACGTGTTATACACACTATTTTTTCTACTCCTGCAAGATAAAAAATAAGGAAATAAAAAATTATTTTTTAAACATGATTTGACATTTATTGCAAATTTTGTATTTGTGATGCGCAAGTGATGCGTATCCATGACAGCAACAATGCAACAAACATTTATTAGTGCTGCAAAGTTTTGCAGCACTGCGTGCTGCAAAGAGTCACTTTCAGCATGAAAAACAAACCAGAAAATTGTATTTTCAAAGCAGGAGTAGAAAAAGAATATAAAATTATCTATAATGACATGTCATTAATTGTCACAATTGTCACATAGATATTTTCTTTTATTTCCATAGTTGTCTGATTTTTAACGAAAATCTACATTTTATATTTAACAAATATCGTACGGCAGATGTGCTGTTGCATCAATCTTATTTGATGTAGATTTTAATTTTGAACAACTTTGTACTCTTGTAGTTTTGCTCTAAATCTATTAGTAGAGAGAGTACCCGCAATTTTTTGAAATATCATGTTAAAGTTCTATGTTCCGCGTTCTATATAATCAGAACGTACAGAAAATTATTTAATGAAAATTTTAGTGGCGCAGTTTGCTATAAATTAATGACATTTATTGAACACCGTATAATTAGAACATATTATAAATATGTTTTATTTTGATAAATAAAGTAGGTCATAAGTCACTAGTGGGTTAGAAATAATAACTCACTGTTTGTAGGTTCGTATCATAGTAGCTACGTTATAAAACCTTGTACGGTACACATGTGTTAATTACCTAAGTCATTTGAGAAAAATACCATACTTCGCCTAACAGCCTCATGAGCTAAACATTTCTCACGTGACTTATTTGTAATGTAACACACTTGTGATATAAATAAATGTATTCCTCTTCCGTCTTATGGTTAGATTCGTTATATCTGTAGAAAAGTACGTAGTTAATCAAATTAGTAAAACATAAAATAAATTCTAAATACTTAAATCTAATAAAATCTGGCGCAACATTTTTAGATGGAACAAAGCCTCAAGTGCTTTATTAGGTACTTGTTTCGTAGTACATTTTTCTCTTATTTTTAGTGGTGCAGGTTCTCAGTCTACAGCTTATACAAGAGATCTAGAGCTTATAGTGTGTTCGAAACTACTCAGATACAGCGGTATTTTTACTTGGTTAAATTGGCAAACCTGGAATTTGAAACGTAGATCTCATATTCTGCTCCTTTTTAGTTATTTGAACGAATTTGCTTTACGGATATCCACAATTGTTAATAACAATATTGTTGTTCATTCTGTCTTCAGAAATTTATCAAAATCCTTGTATCTACAGAAAAGTAGTTAGGTAGACTGGCAAAACTTAAAATGATTTCTAAATACTAAATCCAACCCAGAGTCAGTTTTTTCAGCTCTAGTTAAAGTGTCGGTTATCTTAAACGTTGGTTACCTTAAACGTCGATTAATAGAAACGTATCGTTGTAAAAATATGTGCTATTTTTCTACAAACCTATGATTAAGCCAACCGACACTTTAACCAGAGGTGACAAGATCGTCCCTTAAACCTTTTTTCTGAATTGGGTTCAAACTATTTTTGTTTGTAATATTTATTGTTATTCTATCTATCGCATCTCCGTCCATATTTCTTATTCTCATCTACCTTAATCTTGAGAATCCTTGCCGCGCAAAAAGCTTTTGTTCCCTAGCTGGTTTTGCATTACAATTCCGTCTTACTGGGTCTCAGATCTCCTCACATCTGCAGCCACAGCCACATGCTTGGTATGCGATCCTAGCGGGCGTCGTACGCTACAGTAACGTAGTTTGCGTAATGGAAGTCAATGGCTATGTTCGTTTATAACGTTAGGAGAATTAACTAACGTGTTTGCTGCAATACACAAGATTATATCGTGCTTTATGTGGGGGTGGATTGTGTAAGGGGTTTATTGTTTCATACATATTTTTGCTTTTCACTGACCGATACACTGAATTCGCGATGAACATTACCGTTGGCGGCGCTGATGTTAATTTCAAAATGGAGGACCATTGTAGTACTTTGCTGACTTTGTGAACGTGTGATTTTGTTTCATTTCAAAGTTTTGTGTACTCTTTACCTTTGTAATCTATCTATCGTAAATACGAATAAAAATCATCTTATGATAATATTATTTTATATATTTTAGGGCAAGTACATACTTATAAATTTGTACTTTTATAACCTATCTTTTTCAAGTAAGAATAATTCATTCTTTTCGTTTATCAACTAGTTCCGTGTCACCGAATTTATTGCACAAGCGGATCTCTTTTAATTTTTTTGTCGGAAACAAAATGGAAACTGATTATCAACTTTTTGATGTCTTTAAAGTGGCAGCCATACATTGCAATTTTACTTGCAATTCTATGAAAATAATTGTTATTTATGGTTGATTCGTGCGTTCAGATATGAAGAACACTCTACCCTTCAACACTGATATGAAAATATCTTAAATTCATTGTAAATTTGAATTTCTGTTATGGTGACATTTGACGTTTGTAATTGATATTTGAACAAGAGCAGTTGTTATTTGTAGTTGTTACGAGTTATAGAATACCACCTCTGTAGAGAAAGATAAAATTATAGACTATAAAGTAGTCGTCTTAAGATTGATTTTTAGATAAGGTTTAGGTTAGAATTTTTTGTAAAAATGTGGATAAAATCCAGAAAGAAAAGGAATAATGGAAAATGACGATAGTAAACGGATATTAGGAAAATTGATTTTAACGGTAGGGGTATAAAAAGATACTAACTAGGACAATAACTAAGAAGACTACGATACACAAAGCGGTAAAAACACGATGTGGCCATGTAGCTATCAGCTGACGAGTACTACTTTACCGGTTTCCAGATTTTGTCTCTAGGTGGCTACGAGTTAATGTTCATCGCGAATAGTAGTTATTTATTAGAAGATTTAATTGAGTGGTCAAAAATTTGACTGAATTCCAAAAAATTTTTGAAACTATTTCTATTAGTTATTTAAGCTACAAGTAATGTACGTATATTATAACCTTCGAGGAAGTATGAACTGAGACAGAATTTACCGAGACGAAGTTCAAGTTACCGAACGAGAATAGTAGTAGTATTTACTCACATTCCGAATCGGCTTTTATATTTATCACAACACCAGCAGAAAGTAATTTCAAATAATGTTAAAGTATTTCTAAAATGTGGACCACTTGACAATTCATAATTATTTATTTGCATTTATTTGTCGTACGGTACTGTAACGTAGTTTGCATAATGAAAGTCAATGGCTATGTTCGTTTATAACGTTAGTCGGAGAATTAACTAACATGTTTGCTGCAATACACAAGATTATATCGTGCTTTATGTGCGTGGTGGATTCTGGCGGTGCTTTATTGGTTCTTATAAATTTTTGCTTTTCACCGACCGATATAGTTAAAGGGCAAAAATTTGACATATTCTTTCAGGGTTGGCTATTGAATACGGCACATTCACCAACATTAATGTTCTTGAAGTAGTTATGGTTATACCCATGCACATAGTATATGTGACTATGGATACGTCATCGTTTTGGTTCTAGGAATAAAAATAGCATTTTTACTTCTTGCTATTCAGTAAAAGAGGTATTAAAATTATGCTAAAAATCGGATACTGAGTTTTCAATGGATATGCATGTTTTGAAATTTGTAGAACACGATTTTAATATTTTTACGATGATGTTTGTACATGTGTGTGGATCTTAGATGAGGTATAACATAGAGATATGGCATTGCCCAAATATATTGTCGAAAGATCTAAGGTTTAAAATTGCTTGCAGCCCCCTGTTTGAGAACAGTGGACCAGTGGAGTAGTTATATGGAAAACTCACCTAAACAAGTAATGAGGATAGGTGACTAACACTATGACCAATATTTCGTTCGTCTAACTGTAAGTGTGCACTACTCAGCTGGCGGATTGTTCTCACATAGCTAACTGTTAGGCGATTCTCGACCATACATCTTTTGCTTGCTCAGTAGTACGTAGCTATAGGAGTGTGCCATATCTGTGTTATGTTATACCTCATCTAAGGTGTGGATGGGTGGATGGATGGATAGATAGTGTCGTAACAATTACTCAAATACTAGTAAATACCAAAGTTGAAATTTTGGATATAACTTTCTGACACTCTAGAATAAATTTGATTAGATTTTTGTATTAATCGTGCAACCAGAAATGGTGTTTTCATGAAGATGTACCTGATTACTTCATGGTGTACAATCTCAGCAATGAACTTACTGCTTATAGTAGGCTCAGAATTATCTAGTCCTTTTGATATTTTACTTGGTTAATAGTTGGCGACGTTGGGTCTTAAACTCCATTTCACAATACTATTAGATGAAGTTGAAACATGTTAACCAATTGAGTCGCTGTTACCTGTTTATGAATACCTATGAATGTTTATACCGCAAAACAGCATTTTGTGTCATTCTTCCACGTGTCGCTGAAACTGAAAATGTGAAAATTTGGTTAGGTCTTTTGTGGTGTCCCCGGAATAATTGAATCGGAGCTGTCCCTCGGTGTAATCTTGGGCTTCTCAGGCGAAAGGAAGTTCGTTATGCGAACAAAGCAACGGCTAGAACAAATACCGCGCGCATTCAAAACATCGTACATTTATAACGCGATACGATCGGTGCGGTGCGACTGCCTCTGTTCCTCAATGGAATCCGTTGACAAAGCATTCAATTGTGTGTTTGAGTATCGATTTTCGCCACGCCAGTTTCCATATATATTAGATTCCCTGAATTTTTTATCTTCGGGTAGATAATTTTCAGAAATACCTTCTTGTTATTTGATTTTACTTATTCGCTTAAAGGAAATGCCTGTTTAATATTGCTGCTTTTGAATACGGAAATTTATTTTGTTTTACAAAAGGATGGAACTGTCGGAAATTTTACACCAGATGCAAATGCTTACACGTTTTAGGATATTGAATTCACTTCCATAAAAAATAACTTTATTGCTATGTGTGATGTATCGGTTTCTTAAATTGTAAGACAAGAATTAGTGCATTCAGGCCTGAGGAGGGATTGCTCGATATATTAAAAATACAAACCAAATAAAAAGACGGTATTAGATATAAGATATAATTTTATATTCTATGATATAATAACCTCTAATCTCAATACTCAGTGCAGGGTTTTTTTTTATGTAATTTATGTTAATCTTCTTCCAGTACTTAATAATCTTGACTCGACTATATTAAATTCAAGACACATATCTGTTGCAGAAAGTGAACCAGTTTGAGTAGATCACGAATTCATACAAACACGAGAATGCTCTGATACTTAATTTATTTAAATTAGATCACAATACAAAACAGCCACTTCTCCAAAATGTGGTCAAATTTCTGATTGCAAGAATTAAAACAAGTACAGGGTAGGGCACAGTAACCTCGCTACTTTCTATAGGTAATTATGAAGGGAGGGTATGTCGTAGAAGGGTGAGGACAGTCACAAAAGCAGCAGATTGTCAGAAAGTTATGTTCAATCGTAAATATGACGTGATTTAAAAAGCAGTGCACATTTACCGTTGAAATTTCTTTTTCGAAAAACTACTAAATCGCAGCGGTGCGTTTCGTACTCGTTACCAAATACTTTTTCGGGTTTTAGTTGCCGACCCAAAATTGCGTGTTACCAACTTAAAAGAAACAGAAAGTGTGTTTATGAAATTAAATGGCGACAACGGACCTCTCAAACACCGAAGAATTGGTCCTTACTTTTTTATGAAGGACATCGTGTGAACATAAAGTTTTGCGCCACCTTTTGAAAAAATTAATTCAGGAAATATCTGGTTCCAACAGGATTGAACCACAGCCCATACAGCATACAGCACAACTGACCTCTATAAGAAGCGACATTTCGTGATTCTGCGCTCGCCGAATTTAACGCCCTGTGACTATTTCTTGTGAGGGTATCTAAAGACTGAAGTGTTTATATATCGTCCCAGAACCCTACAAACCTTGAAGGATATTAAAAAAATAAATCTTTTGTATGTCTACTACTTTTTTTATAATTCACCTTCAAAACTAAGGAGGTTGCTTTGCCCCACCCTATACAAATTTATCCTAATTTGTAACTTATTGCACTAGATCAGTTATCGGAGCATTCATGTCACTCGAATACATTGGCAGGTAATTTAGTCAGATCTCTAGGTGTAGAGGTTCGGAAACTAACTGACCAAACAAACTTCTCGGTCATCCACTGAAGCAGGAGTTAGCACTCCTAAAGTAGGGCATCCTATACCTCATTTGACAGGTTGATTTGAATTTTTAATTGTGAAAATACTAGTATGTAGGAATTTCAACTCATTTGTATTTTATGAGCAGCAGTGCTCACTTTGGTAGCGCGCTCCGAACCAAACAGAATAGAGTGTGGGACTTGGGATTCAACTCCTAGATTCACCAGTCTTTAACCACTTAAAAACAACGCTGTTTTCGTATGATTTGGAATCCCTTATAAGTAGGTATATGTCCCTTGTAGGCATTTTAGACTGAAAACCTACAGCGCATATATGTAAGTAAAATTATCTAAATTTTGTTTGCTCGATGTTCCTCAGTGGCATAATGACATGTTGTATGTACAAAGATAGAACCCAATAATGGGTGTATGTCAATTGTTCATATTCTTTCATATATTCTGACAATCACTTCTATTTAGTCTGTGCTTTTTATTGATGATATGGTGTAAAACGTTCCAAAGTAACATCTTGTCAATTGTCAAGTTAAGAATAAAGAATAAAATGTTATTTAGCGTCATGGAGACTAGTGTGTTTAGTGCTATTTTAACAAAGGGATAGAAAAATATGTTCAGTGAATATAAAATAATGGAATATGTGAAAATATCAGTATGTAATCAATGAGAAAACTATAAAATATGAAACTTTATGCTCTTAAATCTGCCAACAAGAGAAAAGTAGGTTAGTGTGTTAAAAAGCAGTAATGAAACGGTGACATTTTGTTTAAAACTGCCCAGACTTTAATATTTATTGCCGTGGAGTAGTGATTTCGCCTGCAGTCATAAATATTTGTATGCAATTCGAAAAGTTTTGTTCATATTGATTTCTTATCAAACTTTACTACCGCAATCCTTTTAAGTCATTAAAATTTTATAGTTTCACCCATTAACAAAGCAATCTCAGTTAAACTGGGAGAGAATTTACGACACTTTGCTACCGTTTTAAATATTAAACAAGGCTTAAAAGTTAAAAATCAAATTTTAATCTACGGCTTTCGGAGGACTACATCACTACAACTGGGACACTAATCGCATGAATTTGTAAATGTACAGAACAAACTTCACAGTGTATTCTCTCTGTAATGGTTCATTTGTAGCAGTCTTGCAGAAATAATTCAACAACTTTTAAATAAATATTAAGATGCTCGGATGCAAGTGTACACATGTTTGAAGAATGCTTTATGAGGAAAGTGACTTAATCTATAAGAAAGAATTTCTTTTTCTTTTTGTTCATGTGGATCCTTTTGCCCAATAGAGCATCGAGTATCCTGTATGCATTTCGTTCCAGTTTTTCTGACAGGTCTTATGGGTTTCAGATCATTTAATATTTTTTCTCTTCCCATTCTAATTCAGATACTCTATCCATGAATATGCAGTTATTAGTTTATCTTTCTGTCTTTATTTTTATTTTTCTATTTCAATCACCTTTATTTGTCTTTGTTTATTCATTACAATTGGCTAGTTATCTGTTTTCTAATTTTGTCGATATTTATTCTAGATTTATTATAAAATGGTGATAGAATAGCTACGTTTGAAGCTTCAGCTACTAACCAAAAATATTATTTAATTTATTATCTTCATTTTATTCGTAAGCTCTTTAAGTATTTGACATAATAAAATATTCTTATACCCATTTTCTCTAAGCCTTCCAGTATTGCCGTTTTGTTCTCGTTTTTATTTCTATTATTTTATCTATATACCTACTTCTTGAATTACTAGTCTTCTTTTTGTTTTCCCTGCTTCAATCGCCTTTTTCACTATTCTAAACATCTGAAATTGTCTATTTTCTAGTATCGTGTTTATTGATTTTATTTTTGTTATTTCTCTTAAGTTCACATTTTATTACTGTTAATGTTAATCTTCCCTGCTATGGTATCCTTCTGATAATTTTCATCTGTAGCATATTTATCTTATGGTATTTTTTTCAACAACTCTCATATATAATTTCTTATGGATCTTGTATTATTCAGATAGGTGGCTTACGAGGTAGATCAGTATAAAATTTTATGTAATTAATTTATAGTTGACTTAAGTTAACATTGGTAACAACTATGCAAATGAATAGGTTATCGTAACAGTCTCGAAATAATATTATTCTATAGATAATTTTTCTAACAGCGGGTTTTTGCATTATACAAATGGAATGCTAATCCCAAAACAAATATGTCAAGAAAGGTAATTATTTTTATTTATATGTATATAAAGTATTATTTTTTTGAAATTTATATAATCCAGTAAGTACTGTAAAACCCTGAAAAATAATTGTTTTGTTTTCATCTTGCGTTTTCCTGGAGAATTTCATTATTGTGGAGGAATTCATCTGGAATTAAAATTTCATCAGTTGGTAGGCCTTGTCACATGTGCCTGCGTTATGGAGCCTACATTTCCCCACAGAGCTGTGCTCGTAGGGCCGTTCGCTGCGTTATGTTGGCAATGGCAATGGCGTTAGGCCAACAGCAGGGAAATTGAATTTTAATGCAGGACGTGTGGTATTCATGTTTCATAACGATGGGACTGCGGAAAGGTGTCGTTCGATCGAGAATAAGAAAAATTTCTTCATTTATTTACGGAATCACATGTGGGCATTGGCAGTGGAAAAAGAAATTTTGTTAAAATAACTTTTTATGTATCCACTTACATATACAAGAAAATATATAATACCGTAGATCACAAAAATGCTATAACTATTTATCATTTTTTAAATCTATTTATTTTTTACTCCTCAAATTCTCATTTTAGCTATAATCAAAGAGGATTTACACTCATTTATTCTCTCAAAATTATTAAGTTAGTTTTTGAATATTGGTTCAGTGAATATACCTATATTCGAAAAATGATATATTTATAATTCTCTGCAATGATTTTAAAAATTTTCTCTAAAAATTCAAGTGTCACTTAAGTTTATTTGTTGTAACCATTTTATCAATATTTTGCATGAATTTATCCTGTCAGAGTTCAAATAAAATTTTGATTGAATTCGAGAAAATTTTGCCGTATCGTATTTTTCGACCAATCAAGAAAATCTTACTATCATTCTGGTAATGTTATTCAATTGGCACTGATGTAACATATATAACGGAATTTCGGCTGTAACGGACACCCTTTCATCCAGATTAGTCCCTTATAATCTAGGTTCCCTGTATTTATCATACAAAATTATTTTATATAATAATGTTCACTTCAGCAGTAATTACAAATAATTATAAAAATAAACTAATGTAGCTAACTTGACTGTTATACCGTTAAATATTTATTAATTTTTGTTTCAATATCATGACTACTATTATTTATAGCATGATTTACCTACTAATATTTCTCATTGATTCAGATGCAAAATTTTATGCTCTACAACTGTAATTTGAATAATAATAATTAGGGAAACAGGAAATTAGGTAAATATGATTTTACATGTTAAATCCCGAAGTTCGGGAGTGACTGCCCTGTGTAATAATAACTTACACTTTAACGAAACAATTTACACCTACTTGTTTTTCTTGAATTATCCACCATTATTTTGAAATTTTGAAATGATAGATGTTACAGCTGGTTTAAGTCTGCTATTTGAAATGTTTTCGTGTTTAGAATCCTGTATAATAGTGAAATGAGAAATATTTTGTTTAAATACTTTGTAAAGACCTGTATATGCGGTGTGCAATGTTGTTTTGATATTATTTGTTCGTACTAAAACATGTTCTGTGCTAACATTTCTGGATTTATTTAGACAACGACTAGAGTTGGGTAGTTTGGGTGCAGTTGCTTGAATTACATGTGTTTCTTTAAATTTGGGGGAAAGCGTAATTCTGCACAACTACTTTGAAAAGAATCGTTAAAGGCTGTTCGAATTCGTAAAACCAAAGGCAACTGGTAGTGCCACTCAGTCGCATTGTCACAAATCAATCCGTTGCTATATTTGATTAAATAGCACATATTACTCATACCCTTTATAGATACGAGTATAACGGTCAGATAAATGGCATGGGTAGGTAATTATAATTATCTATTTCAGTATAAGGTTAGGACGGGCTTTAAATCCTAAAATGTCACAGCGACATTTAAGCAATTGCTAATGATGAAGTATGGACCATCGTCTGTGGAACTAATTATGAATATATTAACGGATTTAATATATTTTAATTATCTGTCACCTGACAATTAAGCCCCACCCATTCTGATGAAAATTAATCACTTTATATATGCGATTACCTAGAATCTTTCATTAAACTCTACATGGAATATGAATTGCTCTTGTTTTAACGATCATTTTATTGCAGAATATATTCGGATGAAATGTTAGCGAACTTGCAAATAAGCATAAAAGGCAGTTTTATACTATCCATTTTCTAATATTTTTTTTTGTAGGAGGATATTTAATTTAATTGTAGAATAAAAATAAAATAAGTTATTTTAAGGTATGGAGTATATTTTTTATCTTTATTTTGAAGGAATTGTAATTGTAAATTCTTTAAAGGTGAATGGCAACGAGTTGTAAATTTTGTAAACTATGTATTACTCTATTTTCTTCTATTTTTATCTTAAATTTATAAAAATTTTTGATATCCAAATAATACAACTACTCTTTACTAATACTTATATGATCAGTTTTTTTATAATATATATTATGTTAATATTCTATTCATTCAAATAAACAATCCGAAATCTCAGGGGGGGTAGTTACCCCCATTATCCTCCCTTTATATACGCGCCTGTCTGTTACTTTTTGCGTTTTTGCCTTAGTGACATTATTCAAAGTGTCATAATAATCAGTTAATAACTTTAAAAAATAATTAAACAAACACTTATGTACTGACAGTTTTAATAATATGAAGAGAGTATTCGTATATTTTTCTTGCCAACCTAAACTAGAAATTTGATAACAGGTTAATTTAACCGGAGAGATTTTCATGATTGAAAAACGTTCTTTGCTTTAACCAACTTGTGCTGGTTAAATATAATCATGGTATGGTTAAGTTAAGTTAACCATAACTTAAACAGATAATTAAAAAACCTGCCTTAAATCATATCTTGATTTGAAAGAATATGATTTTAGACAACCGTTAATTAAAAATTTAGATATTTGTGAAGAATTATATTATCATAGGTTTGTTGGTATTTATTTTTATGGAAACTTAACTAATCAAAGATACAGATTTAGTCAGAAACTAATATAACTGTTGAATAAGCTTACAAGACGATGTTATTAGGAAATAATCTTCTCGAAGCTTGATCTTAAAACAATCCTTCCACTTGATCGAATCCCCGGCAAATGTCAATCTAAGTTTCTGTAAAAAAAGTAATTAACTTGGTATTCATCCATATTTGTAATTTGCAGTCGGGAAAGTCAATAAAGAGCAGCAGCATCAACAGCATCACTATTCCAACAAAACACTAGCGGCTCATCGCAGCTTGCTGCGTGTAGCTCTGCAAAGTTATCTTTCTTGCTCCTTTCGCAATTAAACTTTTAATTAAAATAAGTAGATCAAATTCTTGAGAAATACCCTTAAAGTTGTTAAGCAAACTTATAATAGGGTTTCATTGACTTTCGTGGATTTCTTATTATGTGCTATAACTATACAGTCACATGCAACATACCACAGCCATTGCACAAATGTTTCAACTAGTGAAACGGATCAAAGTTTAAACTATTTGTGAATTTATATGCGAAACACATACATAAATACTTATATACATTTCAAATATAAATAAGTGAGACTTTTTTTAAATTTTCTTTAAATTGTCAATTGTGTATTAAATATCTATTTCTACCACTACAAAACGTAATTCCACTATGCAATGTAATTTTCTTCAAAACCTGTACTATAATTTATATGAGTTTGTGACATCGTATACACTGTTTATATTATTTTTAATAACTTTAACATATTGATTTAAATTAATCTTGAATTAATATAACAGACTAGCGAAAAATTTAAGGCTGGTTATGATGGATTTATATTTATTTTAATTTAAAATTTTGATATTTTCTTCTGGAATATGATGGACTTTAGTTTTCTAAATTTATCCAATCAAAAAGTATCACCTGATATTATATTTAGTTTTGATGTTTGACACAGGTTAGACATTTCTCTGGAGTGAGGTTAATTTGTTATGGTACAAAATTAATTTGATGTCTGATTATTTTTATTTTAACATAAAATCAAAATAGCACTCACAAACTGTCTTTTGCAGTTTGATACTAATTTAACATATGAAGGCTGGTTTATCATTGATTTAATTTACGAATTTTCAATTTATGGTATAGATTCTAAAATATAAACACTCTCAAAACAAATCTGGTGGTTTATGAACCATTTACAAATTTAGAATTTAAAATTTAGATTTGGAATATAAACAATTTTTATATTCTAAATTCTTAAATTCTTAATTCCAAATCCAGATAATCATAAGAAAGCATTGAACTGACGTTTATAGGTTAAAAAAACTTCAAAGAAATGTCAAACCAACAGTAAAATATTAAAACTAAATATAATATCAAGTGATACCTACAGATTGGATAAATTTAGGAAGGTAAAATCCATCATATACCAGAAGAAAAAATCAAAATTTTAAATTAAAATAAATAAATTAAATCCATCATAAACCAGCCTTAAACCTTAGATCAATGCGTTCTTGTGATTGGTTGGATTTGAAATTTAGAATTTAAATTTAGAATTTAATAAAAATTAGTTATATTCCAAATCTAAATTTTAAATTTCTAAATTTGTAAATCGTTCATAAACAACCATATTTGTTTTAAGTTCGTAAATTTAAATTTGTAATTTAAGTTCATCATAAATCAGCCATTATTTAATTATTGAAAACTGTGTTTCGTTCCTGTCATATAAATTTTTGACATAACATGAGTAACATATGTTACTCAGGAAGTAAATTATGATTACATCAACGGTGGCGCGAAGAGAGTATTAACGCAGGTCAATAAAACAATAAAAAAGACTATATTTGAAAAAAAAAATATTTAGCTACCTTATATTAAAGATGTCTTCAAATCATCCATATCATGTTTCAAATTCCAAGATAGTAAAACGTAAACAATGTTTCCAAATGCACAATTGTGTGAAATTTAAATAGTGTGAGAGTAATGTTTGGAGGTTGAGAGAACACTAACAACATGTTGTAAATCACAAAGGCGAGCTAAGTGATTCGACAGCAGAACATATTGAGATAGATGGCGTTGGTAAAGGAGCTTGAAGCTTGTTTAACAGATTTTAAGCTGTTGATTCGAACACATCTGTTGCGTAAACGGCTACATAACTAACCCAGTCAAAGTTGGAATCCCGCTGTTCTTCTCCACATTCCAGGGCCGCGAAGGTAACGCCGAACACTTCAATAAACACCTAATGAACGCAAATATACCAACATGTATCCTATTTGCGTATTTGTTATAGTTGGGTAATAATTCTATGGAATGTTATATTTGTATTTGTATTCATAGCTGAGATTGAATTGTAAGAATATTTCTTGTGCGAATTGTTGTAAGTATTTGAAATAAGCGAAAGGCGAAACATTTTCTTTGTATACTTACAATAAAAGCCGAAGTATCGCGTCACTTAATCTTAGTGTTAACTTCTAGATCTAGACTTTTTAGACACTTGTCTTGTCTTGTCTAGATTATCAAGACAAGACTGGCAAAAATCCTGTCTTGAAATTTCAAGACAAAATAAGACTTTCTTATTCTATATCATAATTAGAAAATTTTATGATTTTTTCAGATTTTGCCATTTTTGTTTTTCCTTTCTACAAATTGTGTCTCTGGGAATAAAAATCTAAAAATTGGTACACTTATGTAATTTCACCGATGTCGTAAACCTAACCCATAAAGGGGTATATCTAAAAAACCTGTTTCTTTAGGTATTGCTAAAACTCAACTTTGAACACCAAATTTCGAGAACGGTCAGAGATAATTCAAGTGGTTTAAAAATTTGAAATATACGCCTTGATAGAAAATGAAAAGTTTTGGAGAAAAGAAGTTTCTCGGAGAAAATAAAATTATAAATAAATTTACGTTTTTTCGATTTTCTCATTTTCACCTAATCGTTACGCGTTTGTCAACACAATTTTTGGTTTAATAATGTTGTTTGGGTTTTAAATAGTAATAAATGTTCCTCGAAGAAATTTTGAAATATTAGTTGTTTTCGATTTTCTTATTTTTTACCTAATCATGCTAAAGAACGTATATGCAGAGAAAACTTTTGTTTACAAATATATATTTTGTTCTTGAGTTTATAAAATTAATACTTATGTAATAGTAGGAATAGAAGGTGACAGTTCAATGCTGTTTAAATATTTTAAATCAACGTATCGGAGATTATCATTATGTATTAATTTCTAAATTATCTTTTGAACATTTTAAGAGTAAAATCATAATTTACCTTTAAAATTGAAAATATTGTATTAGAATAGATAAGTAACGCAAGGACACCTATAAATTGTAATTGAAAACATTATTTGTTAACATTATAAATAACTGAATAGTAGCGCATAATTTAGTATCGATGAAACGAAGTTGGAAAACATGCCGCACAGGTAATTTCCTCCCCATAACGACCTCTTCCTGAGTCCTGCCCTGTGTACATCCATGCTCCTGCAATCCATATGTTCGGCAACCCTTGTATTCCGCACTCGTTCGGGCTGACAGAGTAACGCAGTGATTTAGCCATTGTGCTAATGGCGTCACCAATTACTGCACCGCAGTTTCTTGTGTTCGGGTAATTGGCAAAAATGCAACGGCTTCTGGATTTGCAGATTTTATCTCGCTTGCGCTAATTTGTTGTCATTATCATTACTGTCCTGTTAATTATGCTTTTGTCCCAACAGCTTTATTTATACAACTGCATTTCGAAATTCAGTTTCATATTTCCAAAGACAGTGGAATATTAAAATTATATTATTTTATAAAGGATTTATGGTGTTATGGGTATAGAGACCAGTTGTGAATGTGACAACTCAAGTTCAAATCCCATCAAGGTGACGTCTGTAGAACTTGCTCTTCTGTCAGGGGCGGCTCATGTAAAGGCACTGCGGAACTGCAGCACCCACAAGTTTTCTCGATATATAAATAAATTTATTAATTTATTTAAAATTGCTTATAATAGTTAACTTTAGGATAAACAATTTTATATAGTTCTCTTATTTTGTATAAAAGGTTATAAAAATACATGTAGCAACACTAAGAAGGGCGAAGAATCCTAGCAGCACTATATTTATCACAGTGCCACAACATATAGCAAGATACCTTATATTGATGCGCGCGCAATCATTTACACACGCAGTAAGAAGCGTAATTCGGCACTGCAAAACAAGCAGCGTGTTTATAATATTTATGGTGTTTATTCCATATCTTTACTTGTTTGGACATTACAATTAGAGACAAAATATTTCATAGTTTATATGTTAGAATATTATTGGAATAATTCACAATTATGACCTCAAACATGTAAAAATCACAGGCATTTACAGTGTCTTTGAAAATTTCATAAGTTGCAGCATCCTCACTGTCTGCAGTGTAAATATATCTTTAAATTGTCTTGATATCTAAAAAAGACTATTTAATCTAGACTTATCAAGTCTTGTCTAGTCTACTTTAATCTTATATGAAGGTAATTGCTGCCAATGATACAAAAAATATAATAAGCTACTTGGAATGTAACTTCCGCAGCTAATCCCATACGATAATAAACTCCGGCTCCACAAGCTCCGCCTCAATTAATGCCTGCTCGAACGTTATAATGTACTTACATTCCTTGTTGCTTAGATATCTATTATACATTATCATTAAATAGTTTATAAACCTGTTTCCTTCGTGCAAACTATTTCTAATTCCAGTCCGTATTTGGAGTGTTCCTCCCTGTTGATGAAATGTGTGCCTTTGTTGTATATTCCTATTTACCGAGTGCATTCTGTGTGGAATCTGTTGCACGTAGAGGACCACATAGTTTCTGGCCATTGTCACTTAATTAACAATACATGCCTAATGTATAATTCATTGGCTAATGAATAATTTCACATGTCATTGGTAATTAATTATGGGTATGTGTGCAGATGAACAAGACTCAGGGCCACGTTCTAAGTCGACCAGAAATTCCACAAATCGAACCTCAGATGCCGCGGGCTCTGGTAATCGGTCAACCAAATTACCCATTGTTCGCAAATATGCCAAAATGCAAGGATAATTCTGTTCGAATTACTCCATTCGGGTTATTAACAACTATTTGCAATATTAGGAGTAGTTTATGAAAGTCTATATATTTTATTTTCATTGAAAATTATATTATTTTACATGTAATCCTTTCAAAGAACTCTTTGTGTAGAAATAATTTCATTAGCGTATTTTTTGTTGTATAGATTGTAGTTCAGGTGTAACTTTGAGAGCAAAAGTATCAGGAAACAAAAGAGATAATTATATTTTGTTTATAAATTTCAAATCAGTGTATCAACATCCTATTAATTCAATATGGACTATTTTCAGAAAAATTTGTGGGTATAAACAAAACACTAAAAACCTCAAAGTTGTATTTGTAAAGTTTGTTCTTGGTCCCCATATTACTCTTTCCAGCAAGTTTATAATTTCATAAAAATTATAAACAAATACTAGAAATTACAACAATAAATTATTTATCTTTTTAATTCTAAAATATATACTTTGACAAAAAACAATTATTTTATTGTGAAAATGTCGACCATTTTTTTGTTGTAGCACTAATATTTTAATTTCGGTGTACAAACCTTTCACTTTTTATAATAATTTATTTTTCATTATATAGTCTTGAGCCAAAACTTATTTTAAATAAATTTTCAGTTTTTTAAGTTAGAATTTTGTTTCTTTAACAGTATCATGGTATTCACATATTCTATAAACGAAAAATTTAAGAGAATGAGCACATTTTATCATAGAATAATATTCTGTAACAGGCAGAAAGAGCCCACTAGTTACGCAATAAATTTTCAATTTCACAGTTATATTTTGTATCGTTAACCATAATATAAGGGTTAAAATTAAAAATTACACTATGGAAACTTGGTCAAACTAAATTTATGGTATATATCTATTCCTGGTACAAAATAATTTATGATTTACAAATATTAATTTAAATAGTATACAATAATTATTTCCTGTTAAACATAAATATATAAAATATTATTTGTTAAATCAAAAAACAATCCAAGTAACTCCCCCGAATTATGAAAGGCTAATGAATAGAATCATTGGAAACGCTATACGATATTTGATAGTGTAGCATCACTAAAGCGTGTGTGCCTATTTTCAAGATTCATTATTTTTGTCGCGAAGCTACCTTGCACAGTGCTCCCTTAGATATTTTTGTGTTCGTCTTATTGTTTTAAAGTCTTTTATTATATTTGTAAGAAAATATAAATTTCAAGTAATTCAAAGTACGTTAAAATCTGTAAATAACCGCACAATATGTATTTATATTTAAAACATACAAGAAAAGTGACGCTTTCAAAGCTTCCATATACTACACGCTACTGTATAATAGTGACATGTTCAGGCAATTTGTCTGGTACTGCATTTTTGTGTATTTTTTTTATTTAAATCTTTAATTACAAGTGGTCAGTAAAAAAACCAACAAGCAAATGTGATAAATTAAATAATAATTGCGAGAATACCACCCACTTGACTTCTTTCAAACAACCGCCCTGTATTTTTTACAAAGGAGCGTTACTGACGTAATTCTTATTTCGGGCAACTCTGGGTACTCCAATATTACAACTTCAGTGTCATTTTTGTCGTCATCATTTTTAAACTGGAGCATAACAATGTTTCCTACACAGAAGTTACTCATTAGTTCCTTCCACAATCGATTCACTTCTTTCTGGGAGGGTTACATCTTCTGTTATTGTTATTCTGAGGATTTAATACCAGTTCTTCATTATTAACCATCAACACTCCATTCTTCAGGTCACATTTAAATCCCTGCTTTTTCATAAGTCCATGCCGAGAATGAACTCATCGTATACATCAGCTACCAGCGCACGATGTTTAATGCACGTTTTTCCAATAGATATGCTCAAATGTATTTCTTCAGATGTAGTAGCTTATTCTCCTGTGGCTGTGCATAGTATAATAAAATTTCTTAAATCCCGCCACTAATGAAGACATACGAATATAACAATAAAGTAAATTCACATCAATGTAAATAAAAAACAAAACAATAACAAGAATAAAATACCTAACAAAACGCCAGTCCTTCCCATGGGAGAGTCCACTAGGTACACTGGTACACATCCCGTCACTTCCATCCCATTCCCGATCCATCGGGAGAGTGGCGCGCTGAGAGCCGGGACTGGACGTGCGTGTTCCAGGGAGCCGTCACGCCTCGTCCTTATTGCCCCTTAGAGCTGCACCAGGACATCTCCGCCGAACACACGGGAACACACTCCGGCGACATGCTCCTGGGCGGGGCAACAGGATTTCATTCAGGGAAGTAATGGAAAAGGTACGAGGGATGCGGGTGGAGATGGGAGTTAGGAATGTAAGGGAGTAGAGCGAAGTTAATAATATGAATGATGGTTAGTAATATTAAATCAACTGTGGTCACCTCAGAACTGAGTATTAGTACCGAACAAGTATAGTTCTGGCAATAAGAGAAGAGTTACGGAAAAATTGTAACGTTTGTCACTATTAGTACGAAGTGCTTGACAATTTTTTTGAACCAATACTAATAATATAATGCTGGATTAGTTTTATCGAGTAGATATTGATAAAAGAAGGTCTTTTTTGGAGTGGCAGTCATTTAATAATAATACACGTTGGTGTATTAATAGATTTTATTAAATGACTGCAACTCCAAAAAAAACCTTTTTTTATGAATAATGTTTACTAATATTAAATCAACTGTGGCTACTACAGAATAAGTATAATTCTGGCAATAAAAAAAGAGCTACTGAAAATTGTAACGTTGTCATTATTAGTACGAAGTGCATGACAATTTTTTTGAACCAATACTAATAACGTAATGCTGGATTGGTTTTATCGTCTGGATATTGATAAAATGAAAGTCATTTTTGGAATTGTACTCAATGAATAAAATCCACTAATACACACCATTAGTGAATTTTATTAAATGACTGGTACTCCAAAAACGACTTTCCTTTACTAATAATTTACCTTCACGCTTCACCGATTTAATGCAAATGGAATTGTAAATTGATTTAAATACATTTTTTTTAAATAATTCAAGTGTCTATTTCAAAAGTTTTCATACTAGTTTTACGATTTAAATCTTTTAAGCAAATTGATTTGGGCTTGCGAATTGTGTTACTGATTAAATTGCAGCTTAATTCTGTTTCCTGGACGTAATTCCTTTTACGTGTGCTTAATTATTTTTTCTTGAGTTAATTCATAGATGTGACATGAAGAGTTACATCCTACTAACATCTCAAAAATATCTTAGTAACTGCTAATGTCCGACTTGGTCACAAACGTCTTGGTGATGTATGATGTGAAACTAGTAAGGATTTAGGAATAATAGGTATGAAAGGTACCTACTTGTAACATCTACACATAATTGTAGGTTGTTTTTTCCAATACATAAAGATGCAATGTACTAATAAATAATATGTTAAAAATGTTTAAGTCCGTCTTTGATTTTTTTAATTATTGGTATTTCAGTTATTTGTGATTATGATTTAAATTCACTAATAAGGGATATATATTTTTATTTATTTCATGAGAATAATAAAGCGAAAAATTTAGTATTTCCAACATAAAAGGAAAAATTTTAAAAAAGAGTTTGTCATCCTGACACGCTTTTTATTTCTCAAATAGGCGCTATAATAAAAATTAATTCCTATGGACTATACACAAAAAGGCTTGTGTTTTGTATTTTACATACATTTCGAATTTTGGATTAATTCTTAGAAAATGAATTGGAATGTAAATTATCCGAAAAAAGTTTTCACTGATTTGTGAATTGTGAATTCATGAGTAGTTTTTCTTACCTTTGATTAGAACTGCAGTACAGTTATCAGTTATTTCAGTATGATGTTATGATTTTATAACATTGTTTATGAGAACCATATTATTCCAGTCAAAGTACTTAAAACAGGATAAAAAATTCCCGAATTAGCACAAATATAGGGAGCGTAAATGGGGGGTGGGGGGGTTGGTTAGCTATTTAAAGGTACATATTTTCACCTTTTCTTAAATATCTTGGGAATAATTGAGTTTATCGAAAAATTAATTCTATACAAAATTTGTGTAATGTAAAAGTAAATGTTCTTATAAAGATGAGCTATTAGGTAAATAACTAAGAGAAGCTAATAGTTCCATGTAAATGAATTTCATTCGTTAATTCTAGAATTAAGTTAATTTAAAGAATTATCTTACTAAAGTTATTTTCCAATAGAAAAATGTAATTGTAACATAAATAATAAGAATATTTCTAACAGCAACGGCGCTTCAAGTATCCTGTATACACATTGCCACTCATATTTCAACTCGGACTGGGTTGAATCCTCACCTTTCAATACGATATAAACCATCCCGGAGTGCGGGTCGGTGAGTGGCGCATAATAGGCAATTTTCAGGCCCGCCACGCCCGGAGACCCGGAGCCGTTACGACTCCGGACCAGCGGCCACTCCGGGAGATTGCCGCGCGACGTGCCCGGACCCCGGAATCGACGGGTAATTATTCCCCGTTTGCATACCCACTAAAAGAGATTGTTATTGCTGCTTCCATCTCCATTGTGGGGGAAGGATAATGTGGACAAGGAATACAGATTTTTATTTTTCTTCAACATAGTATTCACATTATAGAAAAAAAGTACTAATCATATAAAGTTGTTATTATTAGAAAATAAATATAATTATTCCATACACGTCATTTTCACCCAATCAGAATGCTTCACTAGATCAGTGAAGAAATTTTATAAAACCACAGTATCATGGTTATATTTTGTTGATATCAAAAATTTTATGTTTGAATTGCTGTCAGTCGTGAAATAATTAAATAAATATAATATTCGAGCTATGAATTTAATTGGTAAAATTTACTTATAATTCCTGAGAAGTAACGACAACTCGGCTCTCTTAAAATCACCCAAGCTTCGCTGTCGTGATCTAAAAGTAATTTTTGACATTCGTTTGACTGTTGCTAAGCAACAACTATTCATAAATTTTTCCAATAAATTCATGGCTCTTATTATATTATAAATAAATATATCGTTCATTTTCTTGGTATACCAAATAAAAGTGCGAAGTTCGAAATAGAAAAGAGACAAAAAAAGAGGTAAATCAAGAAAGACATGATATATAGAATAACAGAAATATGTAAAAACAAGAAAAGGGAGAAAGGATAAGAAAACTCGGAAAAACTAGATGACAAATTAATAATATAATGCCAAAATACATTTTTTTATGATTAAAGAATATGATAGAAACAGGAATAATTAAAAAGTAGGAACGAGAGTTGAAAAACCTTAACAAAACAGGAAAATTTGGAAGAAACGGATGAAGAAATTAATAATATAATGTCATTTTCGCAAACCAGCTTATGGTCTCGAACCTTCATATAGAAAAATATGGGAGTAAAACAACTACCAAATTTCAACAAAACCTAACAGTCCTAATAAAATTGCTAGCTGGTCACTGTCTTTTAAATGCTTCGGAAAGGTATATATCGAGGCTAGCGAAGTGAAATAATTTAATCTTAGAAATATACTAAGGTTTAAAAAAGCATAAAGATACGAAATTTAAGATGTACCAAAGATCTCACAAGTCACTGACAAAAGTGCATGATGCTTACAATCCTTATGTTTATAATAATAATATCCGATACCTTTAAGATCTTAATGAAGAAGATGGAAAACAGAACAATATCATAAATTAAAAGAGGTAACCTGGTTAGACAATGTAAGACAAAATAGTTATTTGTGTATCAAGGTTCTAAAAGTAATCTTTTTGGGCCGAAACCGAAGTTTGTAGCCGAGGCAAAGCCGAGGTTACAAATCAGATGAGGCCCAAAAAGAACTTTTAGCCGAGGTGCACACAACATTTTTTAGGCGATTACAACAAGAAATTATGAATTTTCATTCAAAATCAATTTTTGACATCTGTCAAAATTTACTTTACGGCCGCATTTACTTTACGGCCGCATTTACCTTACGGCCGCATTTACTTTACGGCCGCTATTTTTACTGGCAAATTCATTACTTTTTCATTAATATTTGTAAAGGAATAGTTAAGATTTTACTTACCTTTGTTTTTATATTCTAAAATAATTAATCACATTAATATGAACTATGTAAATCAATAATAAATAAACTAGCGGCCAAAAATTTTGACTTTGACAGATGTCAAATAAAAATTGATACTTTATCTGATACAGCAGATACGAAAAACAACAATTTATGTACCAGCCGCCTAAAAAAGTAAGTTCTTACAACGCCAACATGTTCAACCATTCGTGGTCATATTTCAAAAACGTGCTGGATTTAAAAAAAAATCCACAAATTTTACTTCAATCCCAACAAATACTTATTTTCATTGCCATGCATCAACCAGTCAAAAAGTTTCTTTTGTCCTATTGAAAGACAAATATAAAAAGAACTAGTAAATAATCTGAAATATAGTAAACACCACCAGAAAGCACACAATTGTAGTTCCCAGAGATTCCCCACCATTATATTCCATCCCGTACCATACCACCCCCAGCTAATTACCCCATGTATTTAGCTCTTACTACGGGGCGCAATTGGCAGAGGGTGGAAAGCAAGTCACGCATCCGTTGTACTGTACCCCCACGGGGCTAGTGACTTATCGAAGTCGCTCGGGTGTACGACACCTGTAACAAATTGCATATGTTGCGCGCAGGCCCACCACGGCTTACTGCGATGTTAATGGCGCCAACACCACCAGCTGACAAAAGCCCTACCTTGTACGCATTTGTTTGCTTCTTAATCTTAGTCTACCAACAACAAGTCAGGAGGATAAATTGCAAGCCAAATATTGTCTTACACTATTTTTCTAGTTGCTATGACATGTTTCGGTGAATGTATTTTCTATCACTTCTATGAAATTTTATAATATATACCTATTTTTTTTACATAGCGTAACTATTAATAGTTTACGAGATAAATGATGTTAATTTTTAAAGAGGGGGTATGTTATGTAGGCAACTCTTTTTTATTTCCATTTACGAAATAAAAGAAGTATTATAATTGCGAAAAATTCGGGGATTTCAGATTTCGATTTTAACTTTCAAATTTCTTTTCGTTTTAATATGATATAGGCAAATCTATAGAAAAAGACTAATTTGCATTATTCCTTTTTTTGTAATAAATATTTGTTTACAGATTTCCAACTGCCTGGATCAACAAAACAACTGAAACTCGAAACCTGATATTTAACATACCTAGGTGAGTTAATAACTAAACATTTACGCATTTTATTTATAGTTATTAGTACTTTATAGCAATCTATTTTTATTTACTATATTACTATTATCCCTTACTGATTTGTGAGGTATATTATTTTTTCTGAAACCAGAGCGAAAGTACCATTTTAGCTCCTAAAATGCGGCGCGTAAGTTGCATTTCACTGACTAGTCATGAAAATATTTAAACATTTTTGTTGTTTTGGGCAGTAGATCTGCTACAACCTCTGCTGCCGCTTTTTTTATACCTAGAGGAACCTGATTAGTTTCGCAAGACATTGCAAATTACTATACGCGTAATCATCAAAAATACAAAACTGACAAATTATTTCATATTATTAATAATTTTCAAAGCAAAAAAATCAAAGCTTTGATTGAAATTAATAAAAAAAAATGAAATGTGAAATAAAACTTTATACGTCATAAGTCCATTAAATTATTTTTATGGTACTCATTTCAAAATTCCTGACTTGACTTCTTCTCATTCATCTTATTCGTACCGTAAAACTCATTTCTCCGGATCTATAAAGTAAATCACAATTTTAATCAGAACATAGGTACATGTCAAAATATTCTATTGTCTTATTATAATCAAGATTATTATGAGTACAGTACTTTTTTATTTATTTTTTCTATAGCAGATGTTAAAGTGCAATTTGATCTACTCGAAATAGTGGATAAAGTAGCACTTTAACCGCAAGTGTAGATAAAGTAACACTTTAACAGCAAGGGTAGATAAAGTACTTTAACTTTTGTTTATTAGAAGTACATTTCCATAACAACGCACACTACTGACATTTTAAAATTGTTCTTAAATAATAATTTAATTATTCTAATTCTATTCTTTTTAAAACCTGCTATAGAAAAAAATAGAATTTTATACACGACGATAAAATTAAATTATCGAAAAATAATTCACTCGTGATTATATCGTTCGTGAATTAACACTTTGCGCTTGTCGATAAAATATTATTTTATCGCCTTGTATAAAAAATAACTATTATTTATTTTATTTTTAAAATAACATGAAATCGTTTTGTTAAAATATTATTACAGTTTAAATAATACTAATAAGGTTCAAATAATAAAAATATATAATATTTACTATATATCGCAGTTTCGCAGTTAAATTTATAATGTTAATCTACATGTCTATCAATTCTACTCAAAACACAAATGGCATAACATTAATGTAATTTCAAAAAAAAATTAAGAAAAAAACCCTCAAAATTTCAACTGCTGAATTTTAAAAACTGTAGTTATATTTATCTTATTATTTATTATTCTTCTCTGTTGGTCAAAGCAGGCACTATCCTGATTTACACCTCGTGTTGCTCCCCGGAACGGCTCCGGGATCCTTCCGGGACAGCGTCCCCGGAGCCCCCGGAGCCGAGAGATGTATAGCGACGGCTGCAGCCCTCCCCGGTCAAGGTTGTTACGGGCCACTGAGACAATTAGTTTTTATTTGCAATGATTTGCTGCTTCGATTCGGAATTGCTTTGCGGACGTAAGGTAAATACGTGCAGATTTATAGCGGTGGTTAATGAAAGACGTACAAGTGATAATGTACCTAGCGGGGATTGCGTTTCTCTGTTTCGTTACGTTCTTATTAGGTCCTAATTCCATTTATAGTTACTTTAATTTTGGAGGAAGGTGTCTAGTTGACATTTCGAATTATTATATGTTTTGTTTCATAATTAATTTAAAGACGAGTAATTAAATTAGAAATATTAATTATACAGTCTATATTTTTAAAGTAATATTATTAAAGTATGCTTTAAAAAAAAAATAAACCACAATAATAATAATAATAATTTAATATTACCTTGTTGACTGTGATAGTGATAGTAGCCATAGCTAAAAAAAACTGATGTGGACACCATGTGACTTCCTTGTACGCTAAATTATACACATTTTCTGCTGCACTTCATTTAAGATCATTATTTGGATAATCATTGTTAAACTTCCATTTGTTTCATTTCATACGAAATGAATCATCTTTTGTAAAACAAATTAAAATGTTCATCACTATTACTTATTGCATTAGTTACACAAAATTATTTCAACCGCTCAAAAAATTACAGAGACGATTTTTTTATTAATTTCGTATATATTTCTCAAGAAATATATTTTGACAGTTGTCAATATCAACTTATTAACAAGAAATCGAATATTTCCTTCAAAAATTAAAAGCAAAGTAAGTTATTATTTTTATTAAGTTTCTGCTAAAACTAAATTATCCTTTTGAAAAGGTCGTTTGAAACTAAAAATAGAAGTGCATAACTAGATGTTATAGTAATTACATAAATAAAATTTTCAGCATTCTACGACTAATTGATATTGAGTTATGCAAAAAAACACTACTAGAAAAGTGCTCTTTTGGCACCGCCGATTGCAATGAGAAAGGTGCACAATTAGATGTTGTAGCAGTCCCATATAGAAAATTTCAAAATATTTCGGATAATAATTTTTGAGTTATGCGAGATACCTACTTACATACAGACATCACGCCAAAACTAGTTAAAATGGATTGAAGGATGGTCAAAATGGATATTTCCGTTCAAACCTGAAAACCAAAATTTTTCGCGATACAATACTTCCTTTACTTTACACAAGGACGTTAAAACACCACATGACTTCCTTGTACGCTAAATTATTCATATTGTTTGCTGTACTTCATTTAAACTTATTTCAATTTTGTAATTGAATTGTATTGAAGAAGGTAGATTATTGGAGACTTCAGCTTTGAATTATTTATTTATTAGACAACGTTTCCGTGCTTTATTGAGAACATCGTCAGGTATAGATTACAAGTTATAATTATTAATCCAAGATGTCAACATGTTGGAGAGTTAAACTGAACTCTCTTCCTATTGATACCACAACTATTATTGTCAGTTGAGATGAGGGCAACAACCTGCAAAAAATATTTGCCATGTTTATTTTTTATTTCTAATATTCACCTAGAAAAATAACACCCGGTATATCTATAAATTTTATTTATTATACTTAAAAAATATGGTTATACTTTCTATTAAAAATTATAAAGTTGACATAAAGGTTTCCGTTTTTAACTTCAACATTTCTACTTATTTTCGTTTACTATACTGATAGCCTACTGTGGTTTGTATTTAAAATAATTTCAATTCCTTATAACCGTATAGTTAAAAGATCAAAAGAACACTGCGTATAAACGTTTCATCAGGTAACTATTGAAGTTTGTATAAGCTGCCAAAAGAATAGAAGTTTCATCACTCTTTTCAACACTATTAACTAATAGTAAAAATAGCACAGTGTTACAAAACTGTATATCCGGTACAGAGATTTCAAAATAACTTTAATAAATAGCAAATTCCTCAAAGATTAGCAAAAGTTATGAAAGTGAAAATATCTTTGGAATTTGGTCATTTAAACAAAGAACATAAAGTAAATATGTTGAAATTTAAATTCGCAGAATAATTTATTTTTAACTTCCCTAATAATTTTAAAAATTTTCTAGTATTAAATATAAACACAGGCAAAGATGATTCACAATAAAAACCGGATCATTTTAAAACAATTCTTAAAAATTTATTCCATTTAGTCATATTATTCAATAAATAAAGAAAATATTATATTATATCATAAATTTTAATCATAAGTAATATCACAAGATTTCTTCATTTATACCTAATATTTTTTTGCACAATAAACACGAAAGCAAGTTGAATGTTAATCCAGACTCCAAAGAGGAGGAAAGATTTTACCTTATGTCATAAAAAATTAAATAAAAATTTATCTGAAAAAATCAGAGAGATCGTTTGGTATTTGGTGAGATATCTTTCAAAGAGAACACAGAATGAAACATTTCATTATTATTATTTTCAAGCATTTCATTTTATTTTCAATAGATTTTGTAGTTCTTGAAAGTATTGCCACATGGAAATTAACCACACACTTTTTCCCCCAAATTTTTGTAAATCTTGGACGTTTAATTACAATTGCAGAACAAATTATTTAGATCAATAATTTAAAAAGAAAATATTTTGAGACTGTCACACTGACAGTTATAAATAAAAACAACTGTTTATTTAATTAGTAGTGGACATTTATTAGGGTAACGAAATTTTATCAGATGTTATAATAGTGTTCCCATTGGTTGAATTTACAAGTAATTTCCATTATATTTGGTTATAAACTAGTCGTGGGAATTTATTATTACAATAGGGTGCTGAACTATTGTCGAAATATTCTTTTTTGGAGAAAAATAAGGAAATAGACAACAATTAATATGTATTAGTATAAATATTTCATTTAAATATTACTTCATTCGCGAGCTGTAAAGGATTAAATTTTGTTGCGATGCCCTGTGATCTCATTTGTCTTTAGCAATTTCATTAGTTGCTTGATTTGAAAAAAGACAATCGCGCGTCCGCATTTCTTAAAACTTGCGGCTGGTAGTTACTTCATGTTCTTGTTTTTGTTACGAAAAATAAATTTTATTTATGCCCAATAATATATTTTTCATTCATACACGAATATGAAAATAACCAATACCCTGTACAACCAACAGTTTGTTCATCACTGGCGAAGACAGATGACGTCAAAGGTCAAAATTTTCAGTTTAAAAATCCACGACATATTTTTAGTAGGGTTTTCACTAGTGTGCTCAAATAACTGTGTTCTTTCAGAATAAATAAATAAAAAAAAATAGGACTCTCCGGTCACATTTTTCGCAAAACAAATTTTGAACTTACTTAATGGAAAATAATGACAGCGAGTACTAAAGTACTTCCGCATCAAATAAATTATTATCTTCTATTTTTCATAACATGTTCATAACTACCTTTCACTGGTAACTTTAAATGAAGTAAACAATCTGTCAATTAAATAGTAGGAGTTTGAATTTCCAAATTATTTATTAATTATAAATTATTATCCTACACCATTCTGCTATCCGGTCGAAGTGTAGTTAATTAATATTGCTGGTCTATTAATAATGAACATTTTAACTCTCCAATAAAATCAAAGTGGAAAATATGATGATGGAGAAAATTGAGTTTAGTGTACATCAGTCAAGCCTTAGTGAAGTGGCGTATTACGCTGACATTTTTGACATGTGTGTTATATGAAACTATCATAGACGGTGAACGTTGGCACATATTCTACTGACAGGAATAACATAGAACACTACGGAGAAATCTTCAAGATGCTTGCGCCATCAAGGCACTTGTCATACCAGAGATTTTATTTGTGAAATCATTTCCTTCTCTCTAAATCCTTAACATTTGCTTTGACCAGCTTTATATAATACAAAGTAAATTTATAGCTTAATGTTCGAGATATCCTTCTCCTAATAAAATACCTGATTAAGAGAATAAGTTATTTATAAGCTAAATATTTTATATTGTGATATCAATAAGAAATTATTCCGTGTAACTGAATAAACTAAGGGATATTCTCAAGTTGGCAAAAGCTTATTTAGGAAGTGTGACATAAATATATCGAATAAATAATGGTGTTGAAAAGAAATAAAACATTAAAAATATTTTGATTTTGACGTTTTGAGATTAGGTGTAAATTAAGGTTGGACATGTTTGAAAGTTTGCTTGATTTCTGTGGTAAAAATAATAATTTAAAATATAAGATCACATATCTATTTGTATAATTGTTAACCAGTCGGTACGATGACATTGTCTTATTTCATTTTCAATAAGTGATAAAGGAAAATACTGCTTCTTTTGATAATCGACATCTTTTCTATAATTCAACAGTCCCCCCTATTCTCTAACTCAGTGGTTAATTTTTAACCAGTTACTAAATTTTTTCTCCCATGAAAATAGATAGCACTGGAGAAAATATCAAAACATAATTTGTAATGTTTGTTTTCATTTGTCAAAAAATTTAGCAACTGGTTAAAAATTAACCATTGAGTTACAGAATAGGTCCCATTATTTTATTTGGTAAAATTGTCAATTCTGTATGTAATCACGCCGGATACGAAATAAATTCTGTTTCTTGCACTTCTAATAAATCATCCACTTTATCAAAATTCAACTTTGGATTGCAACAAATTTAAATTTATAAAAAAATGTTTGAAACGAATGATTCTTATCTAATAATCACATTGAATGAAAAACATATTATAATGCCAGTCAATAATTGAACATTTAATATTAAATATGAATATTTGACGTCTAATAAAATTTATAGACTGCTTCAAGTACCTTATAATTTATTTAGCTAATAAGTTATTTTTAAATAAAATTATTAAGTTTATTAAGAGGTGTATATCTTAGCTCTTCATGTACTTTTTATTTTATCTGATGTCCCATCATTCATTCTTCACAATAACGTTATTGTTATGAAAAGACCACATCCGATTTTTATATTTCTGCTTATGTTATCTGATATTTTGTATAATTGTACTAGATCAGTGGCGGCTCGTGAATTAAAATTTTGATGTGGCAGTAACAGACAACAGGAATTAAATAAAAACTATGTCTACAAAAAGAACCTGCTGTCATTTTTTTAAAAGTAAACTTGAATTTAAAATTCAAAGATATTCGGTGTACATTTGAAAAACTGGAAATGCAACGTCCAAAATTTCAGTTCGGTCGCATGTTTGCTTCGTCCACGTGCGAGCAGACCAATCTGAATGCACTTGAGGCTTGCCTCACGATTCCCTTTTCTAAAGCAGATAGTACAACGAAAGAAAAATCTATAAACGCTATGAGCATTGTAAAAACAATACAGTCATTCACACAGATTGATGAAGTTTGAGGCAGGAGAATTATTGCCTCTGCAGTTCTGAAGTTGGCACTGCGCTGGGCGTACGAATGCTTTATTCGACATTATATAGGAAGAAAAACAGTGGAAATTTGAAAACTAAATCTTGTGGACATAAGGTATTGCTTGCTAAATTAAAAATTTCTAAAGGAAATTTAAATACAATGCAAAATTCTCCTCTTCTGATTTTGTATGGTGAGGCACTGCCTTCCCTACCTCTCCTGACGAACGGCCACCATACTAGATACTGTTAATATATTAGTGTATTTCACTGGTTTTCAAACGGTGGTATACGAACTCGAGAAGAACGATTTTAAAGGTTGAAGGTTGGAACCATGATGCTGAAGCTGTATACTCTGCTGAAACGGTAGTGTGCTTGTAACTTCACCCGTATAGTTCATTAGCCCATTTGTGGACATATTGCTTCTAAATTAAAAATTTCTAAAAGATTAAAATTTAAAAATACAATGCAAAATTTTCCTCTTTTCATTTTGTATGGTGAGGCACTGCCTTCCCTGCCTCCCCTAACGAGCTGCCACCACACTAGATACAATTAATATATTAGTCTATTTCACTATTTCTCAAACGGTGATATGCGAACAGGAGAAGAACAATTTTTAAAGGTTGAAGGTTGGAACCACGATGTTGAAGCTATATACCCTGCTGAAACGGTAGTGTTTGTAACTTTGGCCGTGTAGTTCATTAGCCCGCTTCAGTGTGAATAAATTTGACAAATCAAGCGCAGTGTGCTGTGCAGATGACCGCAATAATAAACAACGTCAATTTGGTCGTCAGCTGACGGCCCTCCGGCGCTCGGCGTCGCTTGCTAATTAGCGTCGTTTATTAACAAAAACTTGGCCTCCATCTTCACAATTACTCTTGTCCGAGACAAATTCTACGATTAATGTACTCGCTTCTTCTTATTAGTTTCGTCGTACCGCCGTACATGTTGTGTACGAGTACGTTCACTTGCTAACAGACATTTAATTAAGAGCCATTTGTTATTTTACGGCATAAAAGAGAATAACGAGCAATCTATCTTACGACTGAATGTGTATCTCTTGCCTGGAGGTTTCTACCATTCTAATTGTCATTATTCTATGTTAAATCTAAATAATTCCCAGAACACTACACACAAGCTACAAGCTTTTTCTTTAAGGAAATTACATTGCGAACATAATGTTACTGTATTTTTACAATTATCTTTTGTTTTTATCAATGTAATTGTTCTAAGAAAATAATAATTAGGAAAAATGTATGTAGAGGAGTTGAAAAATGAGAAATAAGTATATCCTAGAGATTTAAAATGTAGTATAAAATCACATTAAATTTAAATTGAAACATTGTTAATATTAAAAATAGAACATGACCTAACCTTACTTTGAACACCAACAAGTGAAATTATATATATTCTGGGTTGTTCAAAACAAATCCGAGGCTTGGAACATTTTTTTTTATAAGGCCCATATAGTAACAAAAAAAAAGTAAAGTCGATTTCTTTGAGTTGATTCTCACGTCATCATTCGTAATCTTTAATTCAAATTGCCAAGAAGAAAAAGAGGATTGTTGACATGATCTTGTCGGATAAATAAAACACTGACAATATGATGTACAATGTACAAATATAATGATGGCTGAAATACATAAAAGATTTGTAAATACAACTTATATATCGTACGTAATTTGGGCCTTCTCGTATTGTTGTGCCCTGTCTTCAACTGTAACGTAATTCATCCTCCAAACCACAGAACAGTTACATACAGAAGCGACACTCCGTGTCGGTACCTTTCATGTTACCCTACTCAGTTCTATGACCTTGGAGCATTGTGTAGACCTTTAAATTTGTTGACTTCCCCCATCTCTTACTAAGATGTGAGGAAACTTTCCGATTTTAAACAATAAGCCCTTTAAATTTGTTGACTTTCCCCATCTCTCTCTAATTTTCGTTTCCCTGTCTTACTATCGCTTCTTTATAAACTTATTCTGTGCTCCAAACTATGATTGTGTCACTATTTCTTTTACACTTTTTCACATTCAGCTGATAGTAAAAAAAAAGTCTGTGAAACTAGCCTATCACAATCACAGTTTTAATCATCTAAACTATATTCTTAAAAATAGTTTCGAATGGGTTCATGTAGATTTAAATTTGCCGCTATAAATGTATAGCTCATTTCGTGGACATGCATCAAATTATTCAATTTTCAAAATTGCTATAATTATAATACCGCTCTTTAAAAAAGCAATGAATAGAAATTGTTTTATGAAAATTTATATATTTGTTATTATGAAAATTAACAAAACTGATTTATAAATGAAATAATTTTTTCCTACACTATTGCTATTTTATCAAATATTTCAAATTATTTAAATAATACATTATGTTAAATCATTGAAAATAGGCCAACAAAATATCATAATTTTAAATGCAAATTTCATATAACTTTTTATGCCATGTTGTTTCAGGAAAATACATTTAATGGTTATCATATTGAAATATGTCTCGCATTACATCCATAACCATTTTTTGTCAACGTATTTGTTTTGATAATTGAAAGTACAATAAGCCACTACTATGAAATATATTTACATATATGAATACGTTGCGCATTTTAACAGCATATTCGAAAATCCATTAATAATATGACTTTTAAATATTGTCCTACATATGGGTTTTTATTATGCGAATCGACAGTTGCCAATAAATTCGTATACGAATCCTGTTGCTTCAGAGAGTAACTTTTCATATGTAAATATCTCTGAACCAACAAGTCAGAAAATTAAAACCAGGTATTGGTTTTCGATATACAAACTTTGAAGAAAAATCAATCGTTTAAATTAAAGAACTTATGTGCATGTTATCAGTTTTCTATAATGAATGTGGAAAGACATTGCCAAATCTTGAAATGTTAAAATTGCAGTTACCAAAAGGAAAATAAATTAAGAATTAAGGTTTTTGTACATAATTCATAATTATTCATTACGGCATAAAACATATATTTATTCTACTACTACTAAAAGATAGATTTTACATCTCGCACTCACAATAATTCTAGTGAGGCACCGCTTAAGAGATGGAGGTAAAACATTTTTAGTACTCTTACAATAAAATCTGTTGATTTTCGTCACCTAAGCAACATCGAGCATCTCAATTTCCCACGTCTCCCCAGAAAAAAACACTTCTACTTCTAAAGCATTTATTAAAAAACTGTATTTATAATAAAAAAGTATAATTTCCCAAACAGGGTGTTACATAATAATAATAATAGAAAATTTTAGATTTAGACGTAGAAAATATAAATTTAGTGCATTTGGAATACGTGAACTTTTTTCCCCGATTCGTTCTATTGCAGCGCTCGCAAGATCACGCCACAAAATATTCATCCGGGAAAAAGACGTTCCCATACTTGATATGTGAATAACTATTCCCAGACTTTAACATACGATTTGATATTTATTATTTAATCCTTTGTTGCAATTGTTATTGTTTATTAGGTTTATTTTATTTTTCTACCACCAAATATTCTAGTCATGCGAATGACGTGTGCGATTAATTTAAATTTTCTTTATACATTCATAGACAACAACTACATGGTTGAGCAACTTTATTTATACATAATTAATTATTACATATACTTACTTATTTATCCCATTACCAACATAAGTCGTTTACTCCACTTTTCATGTAAATTGTTTATTTAGCTGATAAAAGTGTTACTTCTTTTTAAAATTGAGACAAAATATTTATCAGTTAAGATTTATTTACAAATTATAATTGAAAATATTCTTCTATTACTAGAAAATTGCCTGAGAAACAATCCAAATACCACTAATTCCGTGAATCTAGACTTTAAGAATTTCCTTTATAGCATTCCTGAGGATGAGGGACAGCCGCCCTTTCCTGCCTATACCTGGCTACGCCCATGAATTAAACGGGTTACATTTTAATGTGATTATTTCAGACTTGTCATTTTCACCCAATCAGAATGCTTTATTTGATAACCGTAGATAATTTTTCAGTGAAGAAATTTGATAAAACCATAGTATCGTAGTCATGGTTATATTTCGTTGATTTCAAAAATTTTATGTTTGAATAGTCATTCGTGAAATAATCAAGCAAATATAATTCGAGCTATGAATTTTATAGCTAAAATTTTCTCATAATTCCTGCAAAGTAACGACAACTCGGGTCAAAAATGAATTAAATCACCCCAGCTTTGCTGTCGTGATCTAAATGTCATTTTTGACACTCGTTTGTCTGTTACTATACAACAATTTTTCTTAAATTTTTCCAATAAATAAAAATAAACGATGGAGCGCGACTCTTAGAAAATATGGTAAATCTTCGTATTAAATATTAGTTTCTTCCTTTTTTACCATATTTTGTAAAAACTAATCTGTTTTGGCCACTTTTTCACAAATCCAGAAAGACACTTGGGTTATAAATCGTTATTACTAAAATATTCCATATTGTTGCACTTAGCAGTAAAATTAAAATTATGATATATTTTATCTAACAGTAGAATATCAAACTAAAAAAAAATCTGATTGTCTATGATCCACAGGTTTATAGAATCAAGTTTTAAAAATCTGTTCGGGAGATTTATTTACATGTAATGGTCTCTTTACTAACATTTTGTAATAATAATAGTCACCCTTATCTCTCAGCATAAAATTTAAATTTGTTAGGCGTACGGCTTGCACCTTTATATCGCGATGTAAAACAAGTCATTATCCCTATCAACCTCACTTAAAATAATGACTAAATAGTCATTTAAATGTAAATAAGTGGCGAATGCGACGGCGGCGACTATGTGAAGAGTGCCACACTTGATCCGCTGACACACGCGTTGGAGCTGCTTCAAATGGAAATGTATGCAAATGCACGGATAAATCTTTTCTTCGTTTTCTTATTATTTCATTCAACCAAATTTTACCTTACCGTTATATCATTTTTATTTAACTTGTTTCACAAAAGAATGTATGAGTTACAAATATGACAATATGTATTTTTCAGGCTGAATTTATTAAAATATATTCTATTTTTTCATACTATAGATTTAACACCTTAATATTTAGAAAAGCGAAAAGAAAATAATAATAATGCTACTATAAAAAAGGTACATATTAATGATATTTACAATTATTTTCTAGTAAAACATAATGTTTATAATGAAATGTCAGTTTATTTAAAATAATTGTAGCGTATTTTTTTTAACACACTTTGCATATGAACCGTCTACATAAGTGAATTGAATGTCACGTCACGATGTCGGTCGAACTTTCAAATTATCTGTAGAATCTTAAAAAGAATATTCTAACTGAGATAATCGAAAAATGTACTGTTATTCATAATTTAGTACAATGTGAGTTAAATCTTCAAAAGAGTTACTTTTTAATTTTTTTTCCCTTCCATAAAGTAAAGAAAACTAACTAAGGCATAACAAGGCAATTGATAGTAATAAAATTAACGGTATAGAATCAGTCCACTATTCGATCTAACGAAAACATGGTCCGGAAATATCCACCGATATATGAACTAATCACAAACCATCAGGAATTGTTTGGAATAAACTTTACAATATTAACTTCAATTTTATTACTTGTAAATTAATCAATATATTGGAATGAAAACATAATTATGTACAAAAGTGACAGAAAAAAGAGGAAAAATGATATGACAGGTAAACTATCAACAAATAATTAAAGATGCATTCAGATAAGCATTTAGTTTTAAGGTTTACAATCAGTGGTGGATATGGGGGCAATTGCGAAAATTGGTCTTCACGATTTATTCCGTGTCAATTTTTTGGGCTTTTTTACGTGAACCTCTAACAGAATATTTTCTTACATTGACACATTTTAAATAATTAATTTAACCAACAAAAACACATCAGTCAAGCTACTGTGCTACTATTTTGTTAAAAATTCTTGGTAGTGAATTCTCGTTATACCGGTATAATGTCCTGGTGTGTACGTTGCATTAAAGTGGGAGGAACGGCTGAGCGGAGGACGTACAAGGTGCAAAGTTTGTTAACTAACTAGAGTACAACATCGCCGGTGACAATGACTGTGTAAACAGGCAATCAACACTTTCGATGCCGCCTGGATTCAGCAGAGGTGTCGCACTGTTCGCAATCAACACCGGCATTTGGTAGTGTAATGTCGCGACCGAACACTCATGCAATAACATTCTTCCGCGACCAGTTCAAACATGTTGCTATTGTCACGGTTATTGTTATAGTAAATAATAACTTGTAAGGTAATTGACAGAGGGCTGTCATCTTTGCTTTCAATATTTTCTGATGATAAAAAAAAAGCGAAATGTGAACTAGTACCAGCCTACCACCAGCAAGGTGATGAAACACTGATTACCTATTAGGAAAGTTTCCAACAAAAAAAATTAAATGATTCAATAAAATAACTGATTATTAGTAAACTAGCAAACATGTGGATACATTTAAACTAAATTCATTAGAATTTCAGAGGAAAAGGGATTTCAGCTCCTCTACCTCTCCAAACGAAAATCCTGGCTACGCCTGTGCTTATAAGTACATATTTGGCATATTAATACCGAAACTACTATAATTAATCGAAAAAATTTCAATAATGTGGATATACTGGATAGAAAAAGTATAGTATTACAATGGGGATTATGGTCATTATTCATTCTACAAACTTCATCTTCGCGAATAATGACTATCATAATTCCTTATACAATAATACACTATTATCCGTTGTTGAAATATGTTAATCTGGTTCTGGTGGTATTTGCACCATTGAACATATTCTCGGCCTGCGCTACTTTTCTGCGTCATTTCCCACCCGGGACGAAGGTGGTGCAAATGGAACACCGCAGCCGATACATCTCCCGGCTGTACAACATCTGTGCAAGTCGTTAACACGACAACGACAACTGAATCCGATCCTGAACACGCCACTCGGCTACGCTACACAGCAACAACCTCCAGCACTACGCGCTGCGATGTTGTCTGCTGGGAGAAGAATTCCAGTGGTTTAGAATTGTGTTTTAGAATGAAACTAAATTTAAAATTTTTCCTATTCCTAATCAGTAATCATTACAAATAATGTTGAAAACAGTGGCGGCTTGTGCCTTTACGGAATGAGGAGGCAAATTATTTACTTAAAACTTGAAACTCTGCTTAGTCAAAAAATCATGGAATGTATTGCTAGCTAGTAGCTCCGCTCCTGATAAAAACTGTACTTAAATAACAATAATAATTCTCCTACTCGGATTGAAGACCGCATCATTCGCATGGAAACTACATATTGAATTTTACATTGAGCCATAGTCAGACCCCCAGTCCAAACATTCCTGGAAGAGCCGCTGCATCGATACCGAGAGTTGCTAATGATCGGAGCTCATGCCTCCCTTGCTAACTTTTCTCTCGATTCAACTCATATATTTCATCTTTCTTCTTGAATTGATTCAAGGTCAATACTAGCTTTCTCTTCGCTTTAAAGGTGGATAGGTGGAGACAAATTTTAAGTTTGTCTCCGGCTCATTAAAGAATATTTATTTCTCTCTTTAAACAACACATATAATTGAAAGAAGTCTACTAATATATTTTTTTAAATATACTAAATAAGTCTTCATAATATTCCATTTATTACTTGTACACAATTTTAAAATATTTATTAAACGTGCACATTTTCTTTATTTTTTGAGAGGAGGCAGTGCCTCCCTTGCCTCCTCTGACGAGCCGCCTCTGGTTGAAAAGTGGTAACCCGGTCTGATGATGTTTATTAAACAGTCAAAACCAGTCAGAAAAATCTGATGTGGCTAGCTGTACTTTTTATTTCTTATCTACTGTATTTTTTTATTTCTATTTTATTCCTGTATATTTTTCTTAAGTTATGTCAATTTTAAAATGTCATGATTCAAAGTCAAAATAGGTAAAAATTTCAGGAACATACTAATAGATACAACCTAATAGAAATACAAGAATTTTATTTTTCGTTATACATACGTAGAGTATCTATAGTTTTTTCGAAATAAATGCATGTGGGTGTTTGAATAAATGTAAAAGGTTAGAATATATATCTTTCTTAGTGAAAGTCCGGCAATCCATCTCTCACTCGCTAAAAACAATTCACGTGTTGCCATACATCGCCCTTTTATTTACAGCCCTGAAGCGACCGGCAATTGTTGCCTGCGTATTTTATGTGTTCGAACAATGCCTCGCAAAAAACTCATTTATTTCTTTGCAATTTATATTAAATTAAAACAATGGGCTCGCGAACATTAGTACCGACATTTTAAAATGCTTCCTGTGTACTAGAAAAAGTATTTGCTTGGATACAAAGAATCATTCCATTGAATTTTCAGTAAGTTTCCATTAGGTATATATTATTCTCATTTGCATTTTTTTACACATTGTAGTCATCGGATTATTTTTTGTATAGGTAATTGTATGAAAAGTGTTCTCGTATAAATATATTTGCGAATAATTAGGTCTCTAAAATTTATATAATTTAACGAAAAATAAAATTTTTGAATAGATAGGAAATCCTGGAGATAAACAACGACATTAAATAAAAAAGTATTTGTATCAATATTTCCTTATGCAAGTTAATCCTGGTCAACAACATAACATGTATAAACACAATGCAAAACATGGAGCTCTTCTTCTGGTTTCGGCCGAAAACGTAACCGAAACCGAAACTTTAGTTAAATTTTTATTAAACACGGAAATCTAGTGTTTTTATTTTCTTTTAAGACAATATTTGGTTATTAAATTAAATGAGACCTAAATTTTATAATAAAATCGCCTTTAGGAAGCCTGATTTCACATTAGAATTTTATGGTCCCAAACATCACTCCTAACAAATGCACTTATAAAAGTGAACTCGGCCACTAAAGAAGTAAAACATAGCTATCTATCACCACCTTACAAATATCACAATAAAAAAAGTACTCTTTTCAAGAAGTATTTGTTATTAAATAACAGGTTGTTTTATAATGTATGCTATTCTCTTAAAATAACTTTACTTTTTTTCTTAATTCTACAATAAGTTTTGTCTTCATTCTACGAATTAAATTAATGAGATCTTGCCTCATCTTGCACTTGGTATCTTTGTATTAATAGTTTTAAGGTATTAATCAATGATTAAAGTAAATAAAAGACATCAATTTATTAGAAAATAATTTTAATTTTGTAGTGTTACTATCTTTACTATCTATCACCACACTTAACAAATATCAAAACAACCACCATCAAATAAATAGTCTTTTCAGGAAGTATTTCAATTAACTAATAGGTTCTTTTATAATGTATGCTATTCTATTAAAATAACATTACTTTTTTTTAATTTTACAATAAGTCTTTGCCTTATTTCTATAAATTAAATTAATAAAATCTTGCCATATCTCACAAATGGCATCTTTGTACTCAGAATAATAATAATAAAATAATAATTATGTCTTCAAAAGGGATCATATTGAAATAATGTACAAAACAAAATTATTAATTAAAAACAAAAAAGAAATAGATGAGTGATACCATTTTGAACAAACTAGAAGCGCCAGTTACGACACGAAAACTAGTTTTGGCTGGGCTGAAGTTTCGGTAAATTTTTGGCCGAAACCAAAACTTCGGTCGGACTTTAATTAATGCATATGTATTTTAAAATACAAAGATTTATAAAAATTAATTTGTTATTGAAACAATCCTACGTCACTGGTAAAATGTTTTCCCATTTATGGTTTACGTCTCTAGCTTATTGGATCTGTGCATTCGTTGATTTGGATAGATTATAGCTACTGTAACGATATATAGGTTGCAGTCTCCTTCAACTTGTTTGTTGCATTAGATGCGCGAGAATGATAAATAGATCTATTTCTATTTGAAACGAACTATAGATTAAGCTGTATCTATCAGTTAGTTTTTAAACTGCGATAAATAAAGCCTCGCAATTAGGAAACCCTGGACCAGTAACCCAGTGTATCTTTACCTCCGTACTTGAATCTTTCTTGTCGGAATTTGAAAGTCAAATGGGCGGGCGGCGCTTTCATTATTCCAGCTACGCAGCTTTCTGGAATATCCTTCACGCAAAGCCATTCTCGAAACCTAATTTCACTCGCCTGAGACAAAAACGTATATTTCCTGCTACATTTCATCATTGAATGATATGAGATGAGACGGAAGTTATATAGAACCAGCGGTGGGATTTCCTACTAAAATATACCTATGCTAAAGCTAAATGAAGTTTGCGCTTAAGAATTTTTTCTACTTTACATATTTTCAAGAATTATTCTCACTGGATTCAAAATTCGATATTCGCTTTCACGAAACTAATTCCCACTTACAACAATAATTGTTATGTATTAATTACTATTTATTTATTGAATAATTTAATCGGGAGTTGACTTTATTCTATTCCCTTCATTATTTTTTGACATTCCTTTTAATCTTTAAACTAAGGAAATGTTTTATTGTTGTCACTTGTCTAGTGTCCGACCAAAACACAATTTTCAGCCGAAACCGAAACTGCATCCTAACATTCGGCTCATCTTCTTGTTTCGGTCGAAAACGAAACCGAAATCGAAAATTATGTAGATAAGTTAAAATACTTTATTAAAAAAATTATATTAAAAATCACTTCGTTTTTCTAGAAATACCATCTTTACTAAAGAAATAAAGAGTTTAGTTTTCTAATTACCTCGTCACGAATATCACAAATAATCACAATCAAATCAGTAGTCCTTTAAAGATGTTTTTAGTACTAACTAAAAGCTTCTTTTAAACTAAATACTATTCTCTTAAAATAACGCTACTTTTTTTATTAATTCTATAAATTAAATTAATGAGATCTTGTCCCTTGGCATTTTTTACTAACAGCGTAAAAATGACAATAATAAAGTACATAATTATTATATTTTCGAAAGGAAGAAAATTGAAATAATGTACAAAACAAAACTATTAATGAATAAACGTAAAAATGCCGAGTGAAACCATTCCGAACAAATCTGAAAGCATCAGACATAACCACAAACAATAGTTTCAGCTAGTTTTTGTCCGAAACCGAAAACGAAACCGAAACTTCTGTCGGATACTTCCACCAATCATATTTCAATATGTTATAAATGTTTACATACTACCTATAAATATTCATTTAATATTTTCTTTTAAAATATTTTACGAAAACTCATCAAAATCATGATTTGTAAATTTGGAACGAATGAATTACAAAAGAGGAAGAGATTAAATTAATTAATTAAAATTACAATTGTAATGTGCAAATTTGTGATTTATACCAGACCATAGATTATATTTAGCGCAAGTTCAAAAATAATGTTTAATTAACAATTATAAATTTAATTTCTTTAATCCCTCACTGTGCGAATGTGCAAAACAAATTAATATTAAAGCACGTCAAATTTTCAGGTTAACCCAATATTCCATAAAGCTGCGGAATTTTTAATATCTGTTGATTAATTAAAAATAATGAAACTGCTCCACTGACTTTTGTAAATAATATAAATTGCTACGCTACAAAATGTAATCCTGTGTAATAAATAGCGCTGTTAATGTTGTTTTTATTTGAAAAATTTCACGTGGACTAATTTCCTTGTTTGTAGGTCAACGAAACTATTTGATTCTAATTTATGTGACTGACAATGTTCCAGGAATATAGTAAATACGTCAAAATCAGGGTTGTAGAATTTTGACCACTTTTGGACATTGGTCAAAATGAAAGAAAGGATATTAAACCATATATTGATTCATATATTTCATTTAAAAATTATACATAATTAACATTAAAGTGCAAATTAAACACAATCTATTTTTATTATTCATTAATGTCAAACGAAAAAACTAAATAAATTAATTCGGTAACAATAAATTAATATTGATTGCAAAATAGTATATTGTACAACAAGTATGGAATGGTACTTATTTCATACGAATATGAAATGGACAACATTCAAACTAGTTGTACACTATACTCTTTCTACGATCACGATATAATTTTCTAATTCATTTATATTTTAATAATAACGATGTCTTCATTTCTCTATTTTCTAGTAATTAGCTATAAAATAAAAGTTAAACAAAACGATTTTGCACAGAACTGAGATATGAATTTATAGATTTCCAGGACACTGATCAAAAAGGAAAAATGTTTTTTTAACAACCCTGGTCAAAGTACTTGTCCTGCTTTTATTAAACATGTACAATCTATTTCCCGGAGTTGATACTCACGTCATCAATTGTCATCATGTGATGAAAATCGCGGAGGAAAATAATAATACGATAATAAAAAGTAATTGGATTGTTTGGATATCTATCTACTTTATAGAATGGGGTATGTGACCAAATTTTAATTTTTACATTTATGATACTAGATAAAAAAATTCCGTATTTTTTTAAATCGATTTGTTATTTAAAGTTTGCGAGAAAATAAATATTAAAAATTTGGGGAATAAGAGAGAAAAACTGGAAGCAAATGATTCCTGACATATCCTCACTCCAAAACATTTAATTGCTAATAATGTTTAGTTTTTATTATTACAATAGTTATAGTGCTTAGTTTATATAGTTGATGACTTATTCTATACTGAAACCAAATACCGAATCCAATAATGTGAAAAACCGCAAGAAAGACCGTACCACCTAAAGATACAATACATTCTAGTAAAGTCGTACCAACATAGACAAATATCAGCATGTAATTGGTCACATATCAATCCATTTCCCGATCTCCAATAAACCGTGCAGTTGTGGAAAGTTCGGTTGTTTGCGCGATACTGTACCGTGGATGAGTCCACCCGGACATAGTATACTGAATCATCCGTACCATTAGGATACTGAAACTAAATACCAAATCCAATAATGAGAAAAACCGCAAGATACAATATACCACCTTAAGATACACTACATTCCAGTAATGTCGTACCAACATAGACAAATATCAGCATGAAATTGGTCACATATCAATCCATTTCCCCATCTCCAATAAAATATACCTGTATTATTCAAACTAATGTTATATACATGTATACTGCAACTAAATACCAAATTCAATGATGAGAAAAACCGCAAAAACATACGACCTGCAGTTTATTCTAGTAACATTGATAAATATCAGTGTGTAATTGGTCACATATCAATCCATTTCCCGATCTCCAATAAACCATGTAGTTGTGGAAAGTTCGGTTGTTTGCGCGATACTTTACCGTAGTTGAGTCCACTCGGACATAGTATACTGAATCATCGGTACCATTAGGACACTGAAACTAAATACCAAATCCAATAATGAGAAAAACCACACAAAAGAACGTACCACCTTAAGACCCAGTATATTCTAGTAATGTCGTACCAACTTTGACAAATATCAGCATGTAATTGGTCACATATCAATCCATTTCCCCACCTCCAATAAACCATGTAGTTGTGGAAAGTTCCGTTGTTTGCGCGATACTTTACCGGAGTAGAGTCCACCTGCTCGCAGACTCTGGGACATGTTTAGTTTTTATAATTATAATAGATAGTTATAGTGTTTAGTTTTAATATTTGATGACTTATAGTATGCTGAAACTAAATACCAAATCCAATAATGAAACGAATCGTAAGAAAGAACGTACCTCCTTAACATACAATAGGTACATTTTAGTAAAGTGGTACCAACATTGATAAATCTATATGTGTAATTGGTCACATATCAATCCATTTCACCATCTCCAATAAAACATACCTGATACTAAATACCAAATTCAATAATGAGAAAAACTGCAAGAATCAACGTACCACCTTAAAATACAATACATTCTAGTAATGTCGTACCAACATTGACAAATATTTATGTGTAATTGGTCACATATCAATCCATTTCCCCATCTCCAATATACCATGTAGTTGTTGAAAGTTCCGTTGTTTGCGCGATACTGTACCGAAGATGAGCTTACCCGGACATAGTATACTGAATCATCCGTATCATTACGATACTGAAACTAAATACCAAATCCAATAATAAGAAAAACCACACAAAAGAACGTACCACCTTAAGACACAGTATATTCTAGTTGCGTCGTACTAACATAGACAAATATCAGCATGTATTTAGTCACACATCAATCCATTTCCCGATCTCCAATAAACCATGTAGTTGTGGAAAGTTCAGTTGTTTGCGCGATACTTTACCGGAGTCCAGCCGGACATAGTATACTGAATCATCTGTACCATTAGGATACTGAAACTAAATACCAAATCCAATAATGAGAAAAACCACAAGAAAGAACGTACCACCTTAAGATGCAGTATATTCTAGTAATGTCGTACCAGTGTACCTATTCTGTAACTTTTCAACGATTTGAAGTGTTATATTGATTGACGTCTCGTGTCAAATGTTCAATGTTGTAATCTTAGGAACTTTTGTATTTGAAAGTTTTAGTAAAATAATTTTTAAGTTGGCACTACTCCCTGGCACAACTGTCAAATTGTACAAAATTGTAAAATTGTGTTTATTGTCACTGTGTTGTTAATAGCGTACCTTTGCATAATTTCTAGATTATCATTAGTAATTTTCACAAAATGTCATCACTCAAATTTCAAACAATACCGCCAACGCACAAACCAAACGTCAAGTATAACACTAGTGATATGAATATAACACTACCTTTCGCGCTAGTGAATCGTTTACAAAATGAGTGACGTCATTTGCCCTGTTGCACTCAAAAACCGCTAGATGGTAGTCAGATTATAACACTTTTGAACGCGTATCACTAGTGGTTACAGAATAGGCACCCAGCATTGATAAATCTATATGTGTAATTGGTCACATATCAATCCATTTCCCGATCTCCAACAACCCATGCAGTTGTGGAAAGTTGGGTTGTTTGCGCGATACTTTACCGGAGTCCACCGCCGCGACTCCGGGGGAGATTAGGAGGCGACGCCGGGAATGTATGCGTCGACACGCGGCTCCGTTTACTCGGATGCTATCAGGTCTTGCAGGAGCCAGCATTAAAAAGCGTATTATTTAGCGCCCGGCGCCCAGCGGTCATGAGGTGATGCCAAGGCAAGGTGATTAATCATAATTAACTTCTTTCTCCAGGTTCGTGAAGGGAAGAAATTGCAACGGTGATATTATATATAAGGTAACTTATGGGTAATGATGATGATTTGAATGATATAATACACATAAAAAGTAAAAATAACATGCATAATTTACTTAAGATACAATATGTATTTACAAAACTATAATATTTTTGTTAGTTAATTTATGCTGGTGGCAGGAAATATATAATAAGCTATTCGGAATTAAGTGTCTAGTGCCTCAATTCATTATACGTTCACCCAATGTTAATCCAAATGTAAATGTGGGCCCTATTAGTAGGAATGTTATTTTTACTCCGTTTATAATGGTCATCAAATAATAAATGTTATCAGAATCTTATGATTTATGTTGCTATAGAAGTAAGTTATATTTATATTTATATAACAGTGACGCGAAAAATAAATAACAGAACCTGTGAATAGCCAGTTTATAACAATGTGGCTTCCTTAATTAAGAAGATATCGAATATCGGAGAAAAGACTTTTAGGCCTTGCCCTTTTGCATTTATATTAGGATAATAATGATAATAATAATAATTTTATTGACCTTTGTCAACGGCAGGGTTCAGCCAAAGACTGTTTTTCAACCCAACAAATTGAAACAACATAAAAATACAATACAACATATTTAAGGCATATGAACGTCGTAATGTTAGATACCAATTTTGAAAATAGTAAGTACAATAATTATACTGTAATAACTACTTTAGAGGACTAAACACAATAGTTATATACTTCTGACATATAATACTAACTAAGCTAATTAGTCTACAGTTTTTTCACAATTTTTTTTAAAGAATTTACAGACAGAGAATTCATTTCTTCCGGAATAAAGTTATACCGTTTGGGTTCTAAGGAAGAAAAGGAACTTGCAGATACTCTTTCTCCTGATAGGTTTAGAGCCAAACTACAAGAGTATACAGTTAAATTATACATCAGATGCGATCATAATTGATGCAACAGCACGTCTGCAGTACGAGATTTATTAAATATAAACTGAAACAAAATCAGACAGCCATGAATATAAAAGAAAATATGTATGTGACAGTACTAACAGTTAATTACAGGTCATTATAGATAATTTTATATTTTTGTAATATTGTTATATTATTTTAAGAAAAATAATCTAAATTAATCATAAATAATATTAAAACATAGACAATAAGATTTTTAATCAGTGATGCTTCACTAACTGTAACATATTTTCTTTTATTTCAATTCCAAAGTCGTATGATTATCTAAAACAATGTAATTCGCGCCTCCCTTAGAGATTTTCTGGATCCTTCACTGGTTATATGTGCATCTGACTCCATCAGACGATGCGGTCCGCAACTCTTACAAAATAAGGTATCTTAGATTGATGAGCGTAAATCAACCTCTTTCCTCCTTTAGCAACTGTTAATTCCGAATGAAAATCAAATTTATAAAAGCTCAGCTCTACAGAGACACCATGTTGTTATAAAATGATGTACAAAAACGTGATGAAATAATCATTGTTAAAAAATTTTGTACTGATATTATTATCAAAATTTATGTAACAAGAATTGGTAATAGGTAGCATTGAATAACAAACATACTGCCTGTATTTTTTGTTAGAGTTGATCGTACAATTGGCAGTAACTACCGGAGCAGTAAAGTGCAATAGCCATCTAGTTGATTGAACGGCAGAGTTGTCCTGTAACATGTCATGTTGTCGGTGCGTGCACTATAAACCTGAGATGTAATGTAGGGACATATTGACCTGCTTGATTGAGGACAGCGGTTAAGGGAGAGAAAGGGCACTAAGTTAATTGGATTTACCCAATGGACCATCCTTTCTCGCACCTTCCAGAAAGCATTATTCTCACTGGGACATCATACATGTCGAATGGGAAATTATTCAACTGGCTAGGGAAGAAAGTAGGCAGCAAGATATCAAAACGATAAGAAAATTATATCTTGCAAGTTTAATGACTATGAGGTACATTATACCAGTGAAGACGTTATAAGTTGCTATCTTAATTTTAACAATAAACTCATATTGACTTTGGAATAAATCAGAAAGGAGCAATCACATTTATAGATAAATTTCCAATTTCCAATTCTGACCTATAGACAGTAAAACCTAGATGTAACGGACTAGTGCGGGTGAGAGGGTGTCCGTTAAAGTCGAAAGTCCGTTATATATAAATAAAGTACGTCCTTATTGTAATTCGAACTTGCTAGTTGCATAGAGAGACTTTATTTTCACATTATTCGGACATTTTGTTCTTTATATCCAAAGTCCATTATATCGAAGTTAAAACGAAGTTCTACTATCAAGGGGTAAGGCTTGATGTTTGTTGTTGTCATCCTCGTATAGGCATAAACATGGCCGTAATATCCTTGGCATATAAATAACTTTTTTCTCTGTTAACCTTAACCTAGGCACCTACTATTATTAATCTTTATTTGACATGACAAATTGTTTTTCACTACCGCTTACTTGGTAACCATGGTCACCTATGTCAATAATGAATTATTATTAACCATGGTCGATAATAAAAACTTTAAATTTTTACAGAAACTCGTTTCTAAATCCAAATATTGTTTTAATCAATCAACTCAACCTAGTCGATGTCTACAATATGTCTAAAAATTAACTCCAAACATATCATTCGATTTAAATTAAGAAAGTTGGATCCCATATCTTGAGAACCACTGTTTTTAAATAGTGTTTCACAAGAGTGTTATATTTTTCTTGATCTTGCATTAGTCTTGCAAAAAAATTCAAGGCAAGAACAAGACAAGAGTTACAAATTTCAAAGCAAGACAAAGCAAGAAATTGTCTTGCAAGAAAAGTGTAAGAATATTATTGTACTCTAGCGTTTTCTTTTGCTAAATTGAAATCTGAATTTATTATAAGAATCTACCTGTAAATATGTCACTGATTATGAAAATAATGAAGTATATATTTTTTAAATGTATAGTAACATTAATAATATAGATTTTATTTACCTAAAAGTACAAAAATGTGTAAGTAATAAACAAGTGAATATATAAAATTTTTCATTATACGTATGTAAATCTCACTTTAGAAGAATATATAATAATAATTATTATTAGCTAATAAATGCTTTCTTATAATCAGAAAATTTTGGAAACAAGGTTTTCTATGGTTGCTTTGCACCTCGGTACACAACTTGGCACTAGATCAATAATGATAGTCTTCTCATCCTTGGTGCATAACATACTGTGTCTTACGCCATGACAAAATGTTATAAGTGAAGAATTTTGTTTTCGATGTTATGGTTTCTATCGAGTTTCGATAATTCTTAAAATTCTGAACAATCAAGGATTAAGAAGAAAGAAAAAAATTTGCATAGTTTAAAAACTAATTTATGCAGTAATGTTTAAACATTGATAAATATACGACAATTTAACAAGTAATCAGTTGATAAAGCCACGATACACAGTATATCGTGTGTAGTGGTTCTTATTAGACATAGGAAAAAATCTCAAGTTCATATTTTTTTCGTAAACTTCAAGAAGCATTTCAATTCAAACTTGTTCGTTATTTGTTGGATGAAAATTATACAAGGCTGTGTATTTGCATGTAGTGTGGCGGTGTGTATCACGATCACAAATTACATCTGAAATGATTAGGCAAATGAGATTTTAGTGGAGTGTAGGTGGCGACACATACGCACCCGGCGTACCTCAACAAATAGCACGTAATCCGCGCCACCGACGCCGCCGACGTTGCCGACGCCGCTTACATTACCGCACCACAAATGCGCAAACATCTAATGTGCACGCCAAACACGCCTATGTCTTACTTCACCAAGTCAACTAGGTATGTGTTATTCATATCTATAATAACATTCGATAAATATTGGTACAAGATACTCTTGCTTATTGTGACACTTTCTTCCTAGGAGGAACGTAAATACGGAAACAATTGAGAGTACATTCTTGCTTAAGTCTTGTCTCAGACTAGAGGTTTTAAATTCAAATGCAACTTACGTACTGAGACAGTCAAATATGTAGGTATATAGGGTGAAAATGAACTTAATATCATAAATTTAAGGGTGAGTAGTATGACATGTGTAGATTAAGAAAGTGTTTTTTTTTTTTAATAAAAGCGCATAGTTTTCATGAAACTAACATTTTTAGAATCACTGGACCACTGTCAACGCATTTGCATTCTTATGTAAATAAAAACGTTACTTACGTTAAAAATACTATTTAATTTAATTATGAAGAATTAATATCTTATACAACTAATTTTGAATGTATTTTTGATAAACATATTTTTAATAAAATAAGAATTAAAACAGTAGTTAAAAAAAGTTTCCTTAAAAAAAGTCGAAGTTTCGTTTTCGAACTTTAAAAAAATTCTTTCACTTTCATAATCTACACATGTCATACTACTCACCCTTAAATTTATGATATTAAGTTCATTTCCATCTTGAACATCAGAAACAAATCAAATTCAATGTTATTAGGTGAACCAAACATTTTTTTTATTACATTATTAAACACATAATACTTGCATAACAATTTAGTCATTTGATGTAATGGACTATGTATTTCTAACATCATTTACAACGATAATACTACTTAAATTACCTAGTTATCCCTTAATATTCTTTACGTTCTAACGTTTTCAATCTATACAGTTTTGAATTGTTCATTGCTGATACTTGTATATCCAGTTTTTTCACGCGTATTAACATACATATATACAGACTGCTATTCATAGCACTATACTGAACATTGTTTTTATATCTTTACTTCTTTTTCAACGTCTTACTAACTCTGTGTTAAAAAACTGCAATCCTCTTACGCCTTTTCGGTTTTATTCTGTCGGTTTATTAACTAACTATTATTTATTTTCAAAACCTATATCCCCATATCAAATTACACATTTTTGTGCCCAAATTTTTGATATTGGGAACTACTGTACATTGATAGATCCCCACGCACTGATTACAAATTTTCAAACAGAATTTAATTATTTCATTTCTTTTCGTTCCTGAAATATTTGCTATCAAAGTTTCACCCAAAAACTGTTTTTTTAGTATATTTCAAAAATGAGTAAAGATACAATCTCAACTACATTATCATTCGATTATACGGGAAAAGTTTTATAAAGAAATGTATTGCCGACATATACGTACTCTAGAACGATTAGGTGAAAAATAAGAAAAACGAAAAAACCTAAATTTCAATCTTTCGCCTCGAAATTTTTTGTATCCAAAATTTTTCGTTTTCTTGAGTTAAGTAGATATCAATGCGCTGATTCAAAATTTTCAAACAGAATTTAATTATCACTTCCCGTTTTCGAGATATTTCAGATCAAAATTATACCTAAAAAGTTAGGATTTTTAGGTATACCCGTTAAATGGTTAGGTTTATGGTTTCGGGAACCTCATCAATCTGTTCTACGGGCAAAATTACGTAAGAGTACCAATTTTCAGATTTATATCTCAACAGATAGAATTTTTAGAACGAATAAACAGAAAATGACCAAAAATTGAGAAAAATCATCAGGGGTTCATCAGGCATTTTTTCGATTTTGGCCATTTTCGTTTTTTCGCTCTAAAAATTATATCCGCGGGAATAAAAATCTAAAAATTGGTATACTTATGTAATTTTGCCCGTTAAATCGATTGGTGATGTTGCCGAAGTCGTAAACCTAACCCTTAAAGTGATATACCTAAAAAACCTGTTTTTTTAGGTATTGCCAAAACTCAACTTTGAACACAAATGTCTCGAGAACGGTAAGAGATAATTCAATTCAGTTTGAAAATTTGAAATCAGCTTATTGATATTTACTTAAGTCTAGAATATGAATAGTTTTGGAGAAAAAAAGTTCCTTCGAGAAATTTTCAAATTTAGGTTTTCCGATTTTCTCATTTTTCACCTAATCGTTCCAAAGAACGTGTATGCGGAGAAAACATTTCTTTATGTAACTTTTCGCGTAGAATCGACTGGTATAATCGCTGAGATTATATCTACCCATTTTAGAGAAGTAGCCAAAAAACACACTTTTTTGAGGCGCAAATATCTCAGTAACGAAAAGAGATAATTAAATTTCGTTTGAAAGTTTGAAATCAGCAGGACGAGATCTATTAATGTACACTATTTTCTAAAATCAAAATTTTAAACACAAAAATTATTATTTTTTTAATAGTTGCAATTTCTTTCTCAATTCTTCATTACTAATTCCTTCTGCTAACATAGCTGTATTTCAGCAAATGTTCCTACGTTAATATTTTCGAATTTAGGTATGTCACAAATGGACAATAGATACAGGACCAGGCTCAGTACACTGCCTTGTGGAACACCAAACATTGTTCAGTGGTACAATAAGCCTAATAAAGGATATTGTAATGCAGTGTATTTAGCGAAAAACATAAACAATGACAAAATGAGAATTGACACCTTTTTATTTTTATCGTTACTTAAAATACAATTGTGGTTAAAATTGATATTTCTTTACATTGTACAAGGAATTAAAATAATATGATAACTCCGCTCAGTTTGGCCGTTATTTTATGACAGAAGTAATCGTATTCCTTGTCTTGCTTGAAGTATTCTGTAAAGACTTAAGAATCTCCCTCGTAGGGGCGGTAATTCAGAGCATGATGCATGTTCGCAGCAAGTTAAGCAATTGAGCAGTGTAGCCATAAATTAATATTTACGTCCAAAGTTGGCAACCTATACATCGAGGTATTAATTAGTTAGCGGGCAGTGTCTGTGTACACATCTTGCAAGACACAGCGCGAAACAGCCGGCATAAAATTATAGATTCAGGGCTGGAGAGTTGAGCCAGTTAAGCAATTACAGTTACAAGCCGATGTTAATTGCTTGGCTTGTTCCACGGCTCTGTAATCTCACGTGTAAGTCTGCGGTACCTGCAGCTGGGTTCGAGATAACCGTCTTGCAAATCATCAAACAAATAATAAATGATGCATTATTATCTTTGCGAGTGATTGTCAGTCCAAATAGCAACGGTACAAAATATGTCCATCAAGGTTAGTAAGCACAGTAGAGAAATAAGTAAATTTACTAACACGTTTTTTTGGAAGAAGTTCGTGTATGATATTTTTTATTTTTCTTCGAATCTATATTAGTTTAGCTATTCTATGGATAGCACAACATTCTTGTCCAGAAATAAGGTTTCGCGACAAGTTTGGATGAAGGTTGTCGACCTACAGTCTCATGTGCGGTGGCTAGTGTTGCCCTTTAGACAAGACAAGACTTTGCAAAATCTTGGCTTGTCTAGAAATTTAAAAATAAGACTTGACTAAGTCTAAGCCTAGATTAAAAAGTCTTGCCTAGATATCAAGACCCTAGATTGTTTCAACATTAACTTGCGCATACGCTGTAGCTAAGGACAGATAATTCTTTGGCAGCGTTCTATTTCTACTTTACAATGACTGTTTCAGTTCGGATGGAACAAGCTACGCATTATATAGGTATTTATATTTCGAAAATTTAAATTTTTTCTTAATCTAAAATTTTCTTTTCTTTATCAAGAATAAGGAATTCTTGTTTTTTCTTGAAATTTCAAGACAAGTGGCCCATCTAATTGCGCAGGGCGGACTACGTTGCTTATCTACATAATCAGACAATACTCATTACACTAGGTTTATCAATTTATGTGCACTAATTTCGGTATGTAGTCTAATGCAGCGATCGGTATCCATTAAGTAATGAAGTGTTACATTTTATGAACTCTTAAATTTCAACCAGGTCGCGTGCCACTAACGGAAAAGACAGAAATTGAAGTAAATATAATGCCTTAAAATAAATTGTACTCTTTTGGGACGTAAAACTAAATCTCATTTGGTATCACAAAAGAATGACTTAACCAGATTAACTGGACAGAAATAACCTTGCTCAGTAAATTTAGCAAAATACTATCAAAAATTAGACAATGAAATCTTTTAGGATAATCACTTCTAAAATCTTTTTTTAATGGATTTTTAAAATTTTAAGGAAATTCTAGAATCTCGAAATACTGATTTGAGCGTATCATTTTAAAAATTATCTCGTGCCAGTTAATGAAACTCGTACTGTAGGTTGCCGTCCGCTGGTCTAATTTACTCATAGTTAAGATAAAGATAAAAAACGGAATCCTAATCTAAAGTAAATAGGAGCAGTGTTAACTCACTTGGTATAATGAAAAATTTAGGATCCAAATTCCAACTTAGACAACCTGTATCTGAATGGATCAGAATCCACTATAAACTATAGGTAAATAGTCCAGAAACATTTGGAGATCTTATTTCAATTTCTTGTGCCCGATTTTAACCAATGGAATGATGGGACATTACAGTCAAAGGTAAACATCGGAAAGGAGTACGTTAGGATTACTTCGTAATCTAATTTTATTTAATATGAGGATTAAATTCAGAATTATATTACAAATAGACTTAAGTCTTATTATCAACTGCTGGGTTTATAAATCTGATTAATCGCACATTTCAATAATAATGTATTTGTATACTAAATGTTTTTATATCGATTCTCATCCATCGAATACGATTTTTATGTGTGTAATATTTATCAGAATTGTTTACATAGCCAGGTTTCGAAGTCAGTTTATTAAGTACACAGTTCTTTTAAGTTGACTATGGACTTCTCTCCTCAATGCAGGAAAATAAACTTTGTTCTTTGTGCACAATAGTAAAAATGGTAATGCTAAATTAAAATGAATTAGATATAATTTTATCGCATTCTTCAAAAGAAGGATGAATTTACTATAATTTTCTTATCTTTAATGTAATGATAATCAAAGACGGCGTCGATTTTTTCACGGTAATATCAGTTTAACCTTTCCTCCTCCGATTTTCTCACAAACAGTTTCAAAGTAAAACTACTCCACAAAGAAAGATAAAAAATCTCCAATAACTTACCATCCAGCTTGTAATCTGTGTCAAAGACAATACCTTCTCATCAGCGAGTTCAAAGAACACAATAACTTTTTCAAGATTCCCGAGTTAGAGTACATAATAGACTTTTAAAACTTCAACTATCGATCATGATGGAAAGAGTTTTCATAGTGCGTCTGTTGGAGAACCATTAGCTGCTTTTTACTCCACACTTACCTTGGTAATCGCTCGTGTCGAGCGCAAATTCAATCTACAAGAAGGTGCTAATCGGCGAGCAAATTCTTCAACCAATCGGGCGCTGCAAAAAGGAGACTTTCAACGAAGCCTCGGCGAACATGAACATGATCGCTATTGATAATAAAATCAAATTCAAACACATTTCCTATGTTTAATTATTAATAATCTTTGACTAAATGGGGTTTTCCTAGTGTTGTGTACCACCATTATTTAGACTTTAGAGTATAGATATATTGCATGTTAGTTATAATTTTGTACGTATTTTAAACAATTGTTTAATGCATGTTAGATATTAAGTTATATATTTTGTACATATTTTCTTGTTCTATTTTATTGTTGTATTTTTCTTATTTGTATTTGTATTATCTTGTTCTTTTAAGTATTTGTACAGATCCTGTATTTTCCAAATGCTCACTACGTGACTCATCTGTTTACTACCCCTGTAAGTCACGTAGTTCCTTTGTACTTTTATCCAAAAATCCTTATCTTGACCGTTCCTCTAAACCTAAACTCCAGCAATAGAGATTCCACATCCAGCCCTTCAAGTGGTCAGACCATCATCTCTCCAACAATTCCTAGTGACCAATACAGATCGCCCTAAATAAAATTTATAATTATTTAGTGTCTACGTGTGTTTTTGTGCAACTTAACCCTTGCCATCACGGGACACAACACTAGAGACGTACTAGATCATAAGCAGTCACAGGGGCATGGTTCATTTTATTGTAACAAAGGCGGGATAACGTAGGTTGTTGCTTATTTAGTAAATTAATTTGCTGAGTAATTATACAACACGATTAATGGGAGGAGACATACACTCATATAACTTAACTTAATCTAACTTTCTTTATAATTTTTTACACGTACACTTATTATATAAACCAAAACCGAACATGAAAAGACTATTATTTAAACAAATACTTTCTGCATCATTTCAGACGCCCAAAACTGAACTGAAATTAAATTAAACATACTACACTAAAAACTACGTCTGCACTACGACTACTACGGTTTGAAACTGCTTACAAAACATGGTTGAGAGGCAAATTTACCTTCTCAATCCCTTATCTAAACACTAGTTCTGTCTGTGAAATATGATTTCATCAGAATCTGGTCCCATAATTATTAATTTTTATGACAAAAATGTCAACGTCTAGATGCCGATAACAGAATCATATTCCACAGAAGAAATGCAGTCTACAAACAATATAGATCTTATTACATTATAATAAATTTTTTTCACTGCTAGCCTACGAAGATATCATTATTAACCTGTTACTGAGTTGTGAAATTGTTTTTCTCTACCGCTTCCTTAGCAACGCTTAACAACGGTCAATAATGGATTATTATTAACCATGGTCAATTATGCGAACTGTCACTTTTTAAAGAAATTCACGCTTCTGAATTTATTTAACTCACTGAACGCAAGGAAAATATTATATTTAAATTTGCCGCCTAATTTCAAGTTGGCAATAGTTAAATTTCAGATTAAAAATTAACTATCTTATTCTGTGATCTTATTTCTTGTCAAATTTTTCATGCGTTCACATTATATTCACAATGCAAAATGTTAATTTATGTATTTATTTATTTATTGCAATATTTGAAAAGGTAAGTGTTAATTGTTATATCATTTTAATTATCTTACTTTGTACATTTTTTTTAGGGTTATAATTACATTTCTATGTAAAAACACAAAACGGGTAACATTTATTTGTTATTTATAGTTGAAATTGATAGTGCAATTGTGACAAGTCAAATTTATTGCTGCAGAACCCGTATTCAATGAGGTTTGAGTGTTTCCTATATTTATTGTCGCATTTTAAATTTCTGGCATCATAGACTGAGGTATGGGGCTTGTTGAAGGGTTCGTAGCTAGTAGTGAAAAAAATACTATATAAACCACAGTTGAGAAGATCATTATTGACCAGGCGCCTTGTATCACTCGGGCTTCGCCCTCGTGTTACAATCCTGGCGCTGGGTCAATAATGATTATCTTCTCAACCTTGGCGTATAATATACTATTACATCATTACTCTCTATTTTTCTATTTCTTTAAAATACGACTCGCAACGAAAACGTAGACATAGACAACGTTAAGGTATAAATTACAATTCTGTCAAAAATCGTATTGTTTAATTTTTGTTTTATAGCTCGTTGCTAGGAAATAGTGAAATGAAGACATCTTTATTATTAAAATATAAATTAATTAGGAAATAATATTATGATCGTAGAAAAAGTATAATACAACTCGCTTGGAATGTCCATTTCAAACTCGTATGAAATGAGCACCATTCCATGCTTTTGTATAATATACTATATTATTATTAATTATTACACTTTAATTACAGGCAAGCCCACTTATAGTTAAAATGAAGCGAAAAAAGAGATCAGTATACTATAACACACTTATTACAATTTTATCTTCACATATCTTTAGAATAGTAATCAAACATTATATTTTATTCTTTTTACAAAGAATTTATGAATATGGGGCACAACGGTTTCAGGTGGGAAAGACATAGTTTTTTTTTTAATTTTTCACAATAGAATATAGTTTTTGAGTCTTTGTCTTATAAAACATCTCTTTCGGGTTCCTAAAGAAATTTCTTGAAGGGGCTGACTACTGAAGTAATAACATCATAATCTTGACTTCATTATCGTAATATTCTTGGTAGGGACATTTTTCTCTAAAGAGCGCATCAAAGATTTTTTCGAAATAATTTTCGAAGTGCAAGTTTCATGAAACAATTCAATAACCAAATGATGATGCTAGCTTCACGATATTTAACACTCGACAAGCAAAAAATGACACGTCACCTCCAACTAGGAATGACGATGGGTACCCGGGTACCCGGAACCTACCCGATAATAATGTACTCGGGTATTAAAAATAGTACCCGATTACCCGAAATGTACCCGTTACCCGTTTATTACCCGTTACCCGAAATCTACCCATTAGGTACCTAAAATCTGATGTTGTCAGTTAAAGATAGTGTTCAGCTGCCGAAAACATTGTATCAAACCAAAGATCAAGACTGTGTGCTGATACATCGTCCATGCTGATATTTGCGAATAGAAATATGAGATATTCCTATGTAATTAAATCAAATGTACTTCCGTAATAAGTCTTAATTTTGTAATTTTTTACTGCTGATATACTCGTTTATTATATAAAATAACAATGTTTTTTTTTTATTTCCAATAATTTAATAAATTTATAGGCAAATAACAAAAATTTGTATTAAAAAGATGAATATGAAAGAATAATGCATATTTTAAGGGTGTCAGGTAATTATCGGGTATCAGGTTAGTATCGGGTGTCGGGTAATTATCGGGTAACGGGTAATTATCGAGTTTCCGGTACTACCCGGGTATTCATATCGGGTATCCGGGTACCAAAATTATCAGGTTTCGTCATTCCTACCTCCAACTATGGGTGAATAATAGAGAATGTTAATATGTGCCTATATTTGAAAAGGTTGCCATTTATTCGTGATTCATGTGCACTGCCCTTTAAACACATTGTACCGGTCAGTTCAGACGTTGATTAGAGGATTTTATGCCTGACGCCCCCAAAACACAATCCCATTCTCACTAATTTAATCAAACCTGCCAATGACTTATTACCATCATCCTAATTTCCTATTAAATTCCAAATCAGTATGTAAAAGCATGCATTGATGAAGCGAGTAAGTTATTGAAATATCGACAGCTTTAGTTGGATTCAAGCGCCGCTAACTAGCACATGCGGCTGCGGATGCACCACGGTGATAGCGCATGCGAGCGCGCACACTGTTGCCATGTTGCCATGTCGCCATGTGTCAACAGCTGTGCAGTGTTGCACTGTTGGGCTTATTGCGTCACGCTAACCTGTGCACGGCGCCAATAAATGAACCCATGCAAATTAAATGGAAATTTTCAAATTTGCCGGGATTGTCTCTAATTGAAAATGGAGCTGCTCAAAAATTTCAAATGTAAATTACTCTTTCATATTTCATGGCCTACTTTATACCTCACTATTGCTAATAACGTATGGGACCTACTATGTTAAACAAATGGAATTCTACATGGAGGATTAATTAACCAACAAATCCCTACATTCAAATAATAATAATACGAGGAACTATTGATAAATCATTGTCCCAGCCTAGGAAAAACTAAATATTTTTAGTAATACCATTTTATTTAGTACTATAACTCTATACAGGGTGTGCAACGAAATGTGGAACATAGGACTAAAGTCCATGTTAAAACATGGGATTTCAAACAATTGCGGATACACTTTCTCCTGATAAATTTAGAATAAAACTACAAGTTGTTCAAAATTTAATTTTACATCAGATAAGATCCTAATTGTTTCAATAGCAGGACTGTAATACGAGATATATTAAATATAAAATGTAATACTTTCGTTAAAAATTAGATAGCCATGGAAATAAAAGAAAGTATTTATCTGTCAGTTTAGAGAAGTTTCACTAATTATAATATTTATTGTCTATATTTTAATATTATTTAAGTTGAATTTATATTCATTTCTTTAACAATATGCTAATATTAAAAAAATAGTAGAAATATAATTTTAAAAAATATTGAACATAAAGTATGTAAGATTACTAACTGTCACAATTGACACATAGATATTTTTTTTATTTCCATGGCTGTTGAGTTTGAACGAAAATGTTACATATTATATTTAATATATCTCATACTGCAGACGTGCTCTTGGAACAATTATGACCTTATCTGATGTAGAATTTAATTTCGAACAACTTTGTACTCTTGCAGTTTTGCCCTAAATATATCAGGAAAGAGAGTATCCACAATTTTTTGAAATCCCATGTTAAAGTCCTATGTTCCGCATTTCGTTGCACACCCTGTATATTTAATGGGTCCATCAAACAGTATAATCCTTTAGAAAAAAATCTGATTACCTGCCATTACTGTAGTAATATATTCTATTGTTTTTTTTGAGTAGTACATTCAATTTGTATTTTTAAAATTAGTTTTTAATTTACTTCATACCTAAAATTTCCTTCAACCTTGTTTAACCGAAATAAAATAGTTATTTTTGGCGTTACTAAAACCGGAACCGAATTTGATTCGCGCATGTAAATATATCCCTTATCTTCCACATTTTTAATTTTATAATGAAACTACTTCCATTAACTTGTTTTTTCTTTTAAAATAACTTACATTAAATTTGACAACAGCTTATGTCAAATTTTGTATATATAAAGAACTCATCCGTGTTATAGAAATTCTTCAACTTCAACGATATGCAAAATAAATATAATTTATGTAATTTTCTGTTTAGTCAGAAGTTATATATAAGTAATTATGCAGAACGATACAAAATTTAAAAATATTTATATTTTATTATAACGTAATTTGCAAAAAATGTGTAAAACTCAACTTTGTGGTCAAACCTGAAGTTGGCTGCAGAAAATTTTTATTTCTTGCAAATATTGTCATATTGAAATAAGTTTTTATTAGAGATAGAAATAATAAAAAACTGTTTAATATTATTGTTCATAAAATGTAAATTTTATAATTATTAGTACTTTATAGAACATCAAATCTAGTTTTGCCTAATTTAACCTAATGTAACTTTTATTACAACTATATTTTGCCATAAAGTAGAGTTTAGAGGTAGGTAGATTAACATATTTTGTACAGACAATGTAAATAATATTTTTCTCAAAAAATAATATTTCTTTTTTGCCACATGTATTTTATTTAATTAAAACAACAAATTTTTATTTCACGACTCATATTTATGAAAAATACGTCGAAAAAGAAAACATATTTTGTGATAATTTATATAATTTTACATTTTATAAAAACATTTATGTTATTACCAACCCCGCAGAATTATTTTATATTTCATAAATATTCATAAGGATAAAAATTTTAAACCATTTCAAAGGATACATTTGCATATTTTATATATTACATTAAATTTAAATTTGTATTTAGGATATTTAAATTTTAGTTATTGATTATTTTTTATTCCTGCTATTTAAAATAATTATATATGATAATAAATTAATTCAAAAATTTAAATGTAATAATAATGGAAAATGAGCTTTAAAATTGCATTTCAAATTATGGTTTCATGCATAAATAATATTTTGTTGCAATTTTTTGAAAAATTTAAATTATGAAAATAGTTACTGAAAATATACAAGATAAAGGGAAAATATTTTAAAATTATATTATTGTTTTGCTAATAATTTTTTTTTAATATTTTAACATCAACAGTATAAACATATATACTCGTATTTTTATTCGTAGAGGATTCTGAAGCTATGAAACATTTATAATCAATATTCAATAATTACATAACATACAGAAAATTCCAAGAACAAGGTACTAGGCAAAATTAATCAATTATACATTTTTCTTTTAGCCAAATACTACCCAGGTACCAAATTCAAAATAATTCAAGGTTGTTGTATTGTGTTTAATGCCATAACCATAATTATAATTACATCTAATCAGTTCCTCTAGATTAGTGATGGATCACTGGAAATTTCCCATCAGGGATATTTTTATTTCCTGGAAAAATTCCCGGAAAATTCCCGAAAGTCCTTTCCCGGAAAAAATCGGGACTTCAATTTTGGAAACTTCCTGGAATATATGGGAAAATTCCTAGAACCAAATAAAGAAATTCCCGGGACTAACTAATTTCAAACAGTGTTAATATTCTAATTTCTAACTTTATAACTATAACTATAAGTGGAAAATAGAAAATTTATAAAATTAATTCTTAAAAAATTTTCCTATAAATACATCATTTATAATATTTTTAGTGTTAGTAAAGATTATAATATAATTGTTATTTAATTTTTTTTTAAATTTACGAGATAAAAATTTTTGAAATTTTTCCGAAAAATTCGTTTCCGGGAATTTATCCATCTCTACTATAGATGCGCTATGTAAAAATTGCTCTTGTGTAAGTGTCTCTTTGGTTCGTAGTTAGTAAGATAGGCAGTAGCAGTAATAGGAGTAGGTGAGATGGTGCGTAAATATAATTTATTTACAGAAAACTTACTTTGAAGGACTCTAACTAAATAATATAGATACATATTCCGCACACTGATTTTCTTTGTTTATTTATATATTTATATCTTTAGTTCGTAAGTTTTAAGCGCTCTAATAAGCCAGGCGCCCTAAGACAATGCCTAAATGCCTCCAAGCTTAAGTCGCTACTGGGAATGACTAATAAAATCTATTTTAAAAATCGTAAACTAATATATTATTGTTTATTTTATTGTGAGATAATATTTAAAATGAGAATAAATTTCAATAAGGCTGAGAAGTAAATCCCATGTCGTCGATTTTACGATTAGCCAGCTAGTAGCTACCACCATTACAGCTAAGTGGCAGTAAAGGAGCTTTTAGTTTCACTATTGTTTTCGGACAGAAAACGCTTAATGGCTTGGGGATTTTAAATTATACCCCTTTACTTATCTGCTCTCTGTACTTGCAATCCGACATGGAAAACGAAGAAATAGAAAATCGCTTTTAGTTCACTATCAAATACATTTAGGAACATTGAAATTTCCAACTACAGAATATTTCACTTACTTAATCATAAATTTAAAACCTAATGTAACTTATTGTAGCACAATAATTTATTATATTATCTATATTTTTTTGTGAAAAAATAGGTGTACTGTACACAATTATTATCCACTTAACGAGTCAATAAAGAATTAGCAACTAATATCGAAATTTTAATATTTCTTTACATTGCTGAGTTATTTCCTTAAAATTTTAAATTTTACATTTTTACAAACGTAACATTTACAAACCGGATTTCACATTTCATGCCCTTTAGGTGATCTAGTTCAGTCGGCCGGGAATTGGAACACGATTCAGCGTGTGCTCTAATTCTTGGTCTGCTGAAACCAGAGCACATTCAGAAGTAGTTTTGGCAATTCTGGATTGTGCTCTGGTTTCAGTGGGTCAAGAATTAGAGCACTTAAAAGTAATTCTAGGTGTGCTGAAACTAGAGCACATTCTGGAGCATATTTTGATGCTCTTGATTCTGCTCCCGTTTAGATTAGTGAAGAATTAGAGCACTGAGAAGTGTTTGCTTTACTTATTGATTTGCTGAAACGATAGCAGATTTGACTTTTGGAATGCTTACTCTAATTTTTGATCTACTAAAACAAGAGCATATTCTTAAGCAGTTTTGGCTACTCTGGATTGTGTTCTGGTTTGATTGGGTCAAGGATTATAACTAATCGGGGTTAGTGGCTTATATTTTTTTATGAATCTGTAGGTATAAGGTTTGAAAAATGTTTCTTGAAATAAAAATGATCTGTTTTCTATTAATTTTTCAATTTTAAACAGAAATAAATGAAATGTTTTGTTGAAATAGGACATCATTGAGTTTTGGGATTATTTTTGTGATATTTAAATATAGAGAAACATATTTTGAAAACAATATTCTTTGAAAAAATTCTAAGCGTGATCGAAATCAGTCGGAAATCGGAATTAAATAAAAACTTTTATTATTGATTGAATTCCAGGAAGGTTTCTGGTATTATCCTTTAGTAAAATGATCATTGTGATATTTATTTCAATAAAATTATTAAAATCAATGCATAATGGATGAATTATTGTCATTTCTAAAGTCTCTCTCCATATCTTGAGGATATGGTAAGGTCTTCGAAATTTATCGGCAACCCGTGGGTGATTGTAGGAAAAATTTATGGGAAACATTTATTTGGCATGTAGAAAATTTATAATGGCGTTAACATTGCGTACCGATTATAAAGTAAGTACTTAATTACGTGTTTAATGATCTGCATATCATAATTCATATTTATGATAAAGTTAATTGCTGCACACATAAATATTAATTCATGCCATGTTTTTGAAACCTGCATAAATTATTTAACCAAATTAATTCTGCCATCTCCCACAGTAGATATTTAATCAGATATTTATCTCCTGAACTATAATCAATTATTCATTTGAAATAAAATCAAATCGAGCTTTTCATGGCACACTCATCGAAACGTCCATATAATCAAATCATTTTTAATTTTATTTAATTTAATGCTCAACTGTCAGATTGAACATATTAACTTAAAAATAATCTTTATTTTACTGCTGAATGAAGAAATGTTATAATGTCGTATTTCAGGAAAATAAAGACAAAATAACATGAATTTAAGTTATTTCGATCAATGTTATAGTTACGAGCCAAAGATTGGTTAAGATAAAGTTGTGCTTGTAATATATACGTCATATCTAATAATTTTTAAAGGATGATTATTAATTTGTCAGAATAGGTAACTGTATTCTAAAAAATTAAAACAAAAATGGAATTCGAAGTATATTATTCAGACCTGATATAAAACTAGTTATTTATGCAACTAGCGTGTAAAGCAAGTGTTTTATAGTTGAGTACTGTTTAAGTCATGAGACATAGCTGAATGCGGAAATTATAGCACGAGATAAAAAACATTATGTTACACACGTATTACAAACAATATTTTTTTTACAAACGAAATATTAATAAAAAGGTAACAGTTTTTCTGTTTTAAAAAGGTGACAGCCTTGCCTAAATGTCTCGCCAGTTTTCTTTTTCCTCGTACCAGCATTAATGCATTAAAAACTATGACATATATAAATTCGATATTTGAAGTAGGTACAAAAAAAATCACAAAAAAACACCGAAACGTGGATTTTCTTTGTTGTAACTAAAACTAGTAGATGAAATCGTTAAAATATTAACAAAGTATTTTATAAATAAAATTCACTCTTTCATAGTGTAGGTCAAAATATTACTATTTAGTAATATATGAAAATAAATACATACAGGGTAATGACGCGAACACTCGAACATAGGGAATTAACATATAAAATCATATTTTCCTAATTTACAGGTCCCTAATAATTTCAGGTAGAATAGCTTCAAATAACAGTTGAAGACCATAAAATTCTGCATCTGAATCAGTATGCAAAATTAATACTAGGTACTGTTAGGTATGAAAATAACGCAAATAGCAGTAGCCATGAAATTGAGACAAAATTAACAAATGTTTAAAGATTTACCTATCTGGGTTGCTGCATTAGTTACTTTTATTATTATTTCTAATTACTGTTTTTTCAAGTTACGCTAAAAAAATTAAAGCAATTTTATTTTGTTTTCATTTTTTAAATCAAAATTAATTTATGCAATATTGTTCACTTTAACAGTCAATCATTGATTTAAATCACTTGTTTTGCAATTGTTATTTAACATTACGGATTTACAAAAATTGGGGGAAAAAGCATGTGGATAATTGTTACCATGTGGCAATATTTTCAAGAACTACTAAATCTGCTTTACTTCTTTAGTACAAAACTACTTTACTGGTATATTATTTTTAATTCATAATGCAGAATTTTTTTTGTGCCAAGATGTAATTTTTTGTTAGATTTACTTTGAAATATGTGTTACAGTAAAATCCAGTTTTAATGATAACGAAGGAATCCCAAAAATTTCGTTGCGATAAGCGGAAGTCGCTGTAAATATTTTTTTGAAATTATATACTACACCTTTTTAAAAGTATTAAAAGAACATTATTTACGAGGGGGTATTGATATATAGTTAGCCTTGGATGGTTCCAATATCTGAAAGTGAATATGGTTGCTATGGTTACAACTATGATTGACAAAGTTTGACATCTATAAGTTGAACGGTAATTAAACTGTGAATTTTTGAAAACGGCATGTTTGCGAAAAAGCTAGAATTTGAAAAAGTTGACTTGCGGTCAGTTATTAAATATTTATTTTTGAAAGGCAAAGAAATTTTTGCTGATATAACAGACACTTTAGGTGATCAGTGTCCTTCATATGCAACTATTAAAAACTGGGTTGCGGAATTTAAGAGAGGAAAATCAGATGTTAAAGATGAGCACCGCGCTGGAAGACCAATTTCTGTGACCACTTCGGAAAACATTGATTTTGTCCATGATATGATTTTAGCAGATCGACGAATTGGGCTGAAACCTATAGCGGAAGCATTGAACATTTCCTATGAGAAAACTTTCGGCCAAATGGATTCCAAGATGCTTGAATGCTGATCAGAAGCGTTTTCGTTTGACAACGTCGAAGGAAATTTGCCGTAGTTTTGAAGCAGACCCCTCAACATTTTTGGATCGGCTTGTTACTATGGATGAAACGTGGATTTATCATTATGACCCAGAGACTAAAGAGCAATCGAAAGAGTGGAAGCATTCCGGTTCTCCACGACCAAAAAAATTCCGTGTTCAAAAATCCGCTGGTAAGATTCTTGCTTCAGTTTTCTGGGACAAAGATGGGATAATTCTGACAGATTATTTGGAACAGGGCAGAACTATCACGGGAACATATTATGCTGAGTTGCTATCTAAATTACGCAAGAAAATTGTGGAAAAGCGCCGCGGAAAACTTACCAAAGGTGTTCTCTTTTTGCAAGACAATGCTCCTGCTCACAAGTCCCTTGATTGCAATGCGCAAAATTCATGAAATTGGTTTTGAATTGGTTAACCATCCGCCCTATTCTCCGGATTTAACACCATCAGATTATTATTTATTCCCAAATCTTAAAAAACACTTGAAAGGTAAAAGATTTTCCACAAATGATGAAGCCATACGTGCCGCTGAGGAGTGGTTTGCAGACCAAGACAAAGAATTTTTTTTAGAGGGTTTACAATTATTTTATAAACGTTGTATTAAATGTGTAAGTCTTAAAGGAGATTATGTTGAATAAATAAAATTTTGTTTTGAATTATTGTGGCGTTTTATATGGTAGGCTAAGTATTTATCAACACCCCCTCGTAAATAAAAAGTTCGTTTTTTATGCAATTCTGCTTCTTCTGTATAAATATATTATGCAGTAAAGAATAAAGCAAATTAGTATTCTAAGTTATGAATGATATATTTATTCATTTTCGGGAATAACAGTTTTCTTCGTATAATTTTCATAAAGGAAAATTGAAATAGAAATATGTAAAATTATTATTCCAGTTTTACTTTTCCTCGTGGATATCTATGTATTTAACTTTCGTGTTAGAAATTTCCCGTTTATTAAATTATTTTTAATATTATTCATCCCTGGAATGAGTCCCGTTCATTTCCATATCTTCACTACCTGAAGTTCTTCAGCATTTCCTGAATGAATTCGTTTATCGGCCGCAGGATATCGAATGGGGGCCTGCTGTCCTAGCCGAGCTCGACCGACGCTGCCCGACCGACGCCGACTGTCACAGCGTCGGTATTTACACCGCGACGCGCTCCCGACGAGTCAGTAAGACGCGAGAAGTGACGGTTGGTGATTTTTGTGCTCTGCTCTTGCTGTTGGCTGCGCGTACTCATGGATTAATTGGACTCTGATTCGCAGTTGTTGGTGAGTCGAGTTTCATTTTTTTGGTGTTATTATTTACAAGTGTTGCAGTTGTTTAGCAAAATATAACCTCAAATTTAAAAAAATGTTCAGTAAATTAGAAAAATAAAAAAAAGTATCTCCTATTTTAAACTTAGGTTTGTAAAATTGATAAGTAGAAATAAAATAAATATCAATGCGCTGATTTCAAATTACCTAAGAAAATTAGATTTTTTAAAGGTACCTCAAAATACTATAAATTATCGACTTATATTTATAAAATTAGAAAATTTTAATGTCTCACAAAATATTTCATTATATTTTTGTATACATATCTACATATATGTACCTAAGAATTTAATTAAATTGGAACAAAAATTTTATATATTTCAATACAATTTTTATTTGCTTTTTCAGCAAATATTCATCTATAAATATTCAAGCCTATTCTTACCCAAAATAGTATATCTTTTTTTTTTAAATAGAAAAATTTAATTCAATCCTTTTATTAATATTCGGACTGTGAATTCCAACTTTATTAAATTTTCAAACAGAACCTTTTTTTAAATTAAGCGAACTAAAAAATTTTCCAATATCTGTCACTAAATTATTTAAATTATTCTATATAATTTATTTCTATTAATGAAAGAATTTTTAATATGAACTCAGAAAAAATATACATAAAATATTTTTTCTTTCTCAATATATTAAATTTATTTTTAAATCGAAGAATTATTTGAACAATATACTCGTAAAGCCAAAATACAGATAAATATTATTTGCGTAAATTCAAAATATTTTCAAAGGATTTGAAATTAAAAACATGAAATACGACACGTGTTATCAATTTTCAAAATAATGATACAAACAGGGAAATATTTACGATAAAATCAATATAAAATACATGGATTATAATCGTAATTGTATGTACTTGAAATAATAATTTTGTTCCTTTAATATCAGTTATAGATAATATATGAATTGGTTTTCGAACACAACGATAATGCTTATGGCTTTATGGGAAATTCTATGTAATTTCGAAATTGGTAATAATTCGTTAAATAATATTTTTAGTATTGTGATACAAAATTACTGGTATTTTTAAAGTCATAAATAATATTTAGAATTGAAAGTAATATATGTATGTGTAGGTAAATATTATACATATCGTTGTAAAGTATTAGAAATATTAATATATAAATAATAATACCTATGTTTTTGCTATGATCATAAATAATTATTTAAATGATAACGGTGATATGAAATGATAGCAGTTTGTAGAAATTTGTATAGGACAATAAAACTAATTTTATTATTAAAAGTAAAAGAAAATCATGTATTAATAATTTAAGGTTTGTATTTGAAAATAATTACATATTATTTAATATTTTAATGTACTTATTAATTTTTCTTAGAATTTAATGATATATGATTTGTTGAAAGATACAAATTTTGTTTTATTTAAATACTTTCTTAATTTTCCTATTTTATCTCCAATATATAGGTATCGTATTTTATATTTTATAAACGTCTATTTTAATACATTTTTATATTTTGTAGAGCTACCATACATACATGGATACATATTTACACGTTTTTTGTGTTTGTAATGCTGGTTAATCCTGATAATTTTTGCACTGAGGCAAATTTGAGGAAACTTTTCTTATACATATACAAAATGAACAAACATAGACAAATTTTATATTTTCAACATTTAATTATATTATTTTTATTTTTTGTTTAATGTTACATCAATATCAAGTAACGTAATAGTCTAATGAGGATGTTGATATAATTTTTAATTACAAATAACATAAAAAAAATTCTGAGTATTATGAAATAATTAGAACGCAATATTAAATGTATAAATTCTAAATCAAAAATAGAATACTTTCAATGTTAAGGGTAAGAATTAGAGATTTATGTACAGTAAATAAATGAAATAATTAAAAAAATACAGGAAGAATTATTATAATAAGAATATGGGACAAGAAATTAGAAAACTGCAGCATATTCTGGACAAAATTGTGATAACAAATAATAATTATTATATATTAAATATTATTATTAGACATTGTTGTATAGTGGCGTAGACAAGGGGAGCGATATGGGGATCAATTCCCCCTCATTGGGAATAAATTGTGTAATAATTTTTTCCATTGTAAGAAAAAAATGATTAAATGTTTACTTTTATATTATTAAAATTATTGTAATTATTATTTATGTTAAAACTGAAAGGATTGTGTATTGTGTCTTGAAATTTCAAGACAAGACTTTTTTATTCTAGATCAAGACTGATTAGCATAACCGTCGGTTATTAGAAAAATATCGCATCGAAAAAGTAAATAACGTATATTTTCGACAAGTTACTTTAATTTTTCGATGCGATTTTTTTCTATTAACAGATGATTAAGATAACCAGCACTTTAACCAGAGATGGAAAAACCGGCCTTTATTTACATATCTTATTATGGATTCTCAATCAACAGAACACAGCGATATTTTTATTTAGTTAATAATTCACGACCCTAGGAATAAAACCCTAGATCACTAACCAAGTGAGACACCGCTGCCCGTTCTCATCCTTTCATCATCAGTATACCTGTAGAATTAAGGGACACGGTTTCTAATTTCGATTACTAAACTATGTCAGATGTCTAAACGACTGAGAATATAGTCTTATAAAAGATAGTAAATATACTACACAGTAAATTCATTTACATGAACAAATTCTAATCAAAAAAATTTTAATAATGGCATAAAATCATTGCCATCAAAATTTCGATTGTCAATTGAAGGAATGAATATTATTTAGTGAAGATCTAAATTTAACTGACATTTTTATAATTTGCATTAACATTTGCCTAATTTGTTATATCGAAAACAGTTTAATAATAAAAAATATTTTTAAACTGTTTTTGTACTTCTAACAAATGCACTTCACTTTAAATGTCAAATTGATAATATCAAATATTTTTAAATGTTTTTAATACTAATTTCTGACTATGAAATTCGATAAACTAAATTAATTAAAAAGTATAATAAAATTTCATAACTCGTAATGTATAGATTTATAAATATTTTCATAATATTTTAAACACATTTTAACAGATAAATGTTTCCAACTTAATTCAACAGAGTTACCATATTTCACATAGGTATGTATATATCCCTAAATTACACTCTGTTATTTTTTTAATTAAAAATTTTAAGATTATTATTAAATAAGTATAGCAAAGTATAAAAAATCATATATCATACTTTTTATATGAGGTATTGTTCCATTCGTGTTTTTGGAGCATGAGTATAGTAGTATTTTTTTAATTATCGTCATCATTGTCATTACTAGTATTTGGACTTGCCATCATTTCCTACATCTCGAGCGATAAACCCTGCAGTTTATTGAATATTCAGCTGCTCGCTTTGTGGGGCAATATTTCGGGCGAGGTTTAACTCTTTTCACCTACAAATCAGGCTCCCTTGTGGCCGGGTATCGGGCTTTGCTCGCGGCATCCGACGATACGACCGGCGTCGCGCGATTCAATACGGTGATCCGACATGTGTTCCTGCGCCACACAAATATTATGAATTGTCGGGGGATATCGCAAAGAGTTATGGATAGAGAAAGAATGGAAAACGTAAACGGATCATGTTGCCAAACTTCCAAACAAATATGTATCGCTGTAGGAGTTAGTTCAAGTTGGTTACTGGTTGGAAGTTGAATAAGCGATAATATTGCATGATGAATTTACAATAATAATAAATTGTACATCGTTGTATTTGTATAAATGTGCCATATGGGTAAAACATAAAAAGATTAACTTATAGATCCATTTTAAATGCTACGAATCAAGAATGAAACATTGAAATTATAATTAATAAGGTCAAACATTGGAAATATTTAAATTATTGGAAGGACAATTACATATGTCAAATGTCTCTATAGCGGGAAATCAAATTTGCCATGAATTTTAGACATATTCACATCGTAGTAGAAAATAGAGTGTTCTATATTTGTCTTATTCACGTATCAAACACAAATAACGATTACTATTATGGAATCGCAAATACTTTGAAATTGATGTTTGCAATTGATAATATAATAAGTTCAAATAATAGCAATCGAAGTTGTGGAATATTCTTTGACTAGCAGTTGACAACAAGTTGGGAACAGAAACCAAATAAATGTCTTAATTTATATCAGTTAACAGTGGCGACTCGTGCTACATATTTGTGGGTGTACTTTATCAATCAAAAATTCCTTTTTTGATTAATGTTAAACAAAAGAATTCAATTTTCTTTAGTTTTAATTTAAATTTTAAAGGAATATGTCTTTCCTCTCTTCTGCAAATTTATCTATTAATTCCTCATTATAGTATTGTGATAGAAAACAAAATGTAGCATTCTTGTTGTTAAAACCTCAAATCCAGTTGTTTCTTAAATATATGTTTTTGTTGAATTGTCTTTTATACAATTTACTATCAAACTATTCCGTGTTTGTTTGACTGATTGTATCACGTCTCAACGTACTTGCGCTTATTAAGACAATATAATGTAAAATATAAAGAAGTAATATTGTTATTTGATTTTTACATACATTTTAATAATGTAATTGCAGGATGAAAAAGGTTATTGTAATTCAATCTATTTCGATCTAACATTGCCTTTATTTTTAATAATAGCGTAGAAGTAAAGACAATATTAGATCGAAATCCATTATCTACAAATTTTAAAGAATCTATTATCATTCTCATGTAAATTTTAATTATATTAATATGTTCTTAAATTAATTCCTTATTTGTCATACCATTTTTTGGCCATCAAACATATTTTATTTTTTCTCATTAAAAAATCTCTCTCTCTAGACTTACTCAAGTGAGTTTCAGAAACCTGAAAGCACGTTTCCCTTATTTCATTTATAAAATTCTATCCATTAAATAGAACAGTCTAGTAAATTTCTCATTATTTCTACATTGATGATGAGAACTTAATTGTAGAAACATGTGTATATTGATTTTTGATGTATATGTATTTTATTCTAGTGTTTATATTTTAATTTTTTTGTATATCTACATTCTCTATATTCAAAAGTAATAAATTTTATGAGGAAATTTCAAACAATAAAATATAATAAAGAATATAGTACAGTAAAATATGAATACATTGTATTGATATTATTTAGAAACCACTTTATATACCAAAACATATAATAAATCAGTGCACAACCCACATTCACTGTCTTAAAAAATGATATTGTTGACTCTCTTGACATATATCAACCTAAAATATTCTAGAAACAAGCGACTCTACGGCCTCAATTTGCAACACATAAACATATGGAGAGAATAAACCCGACTCCGGCAGCGGGAGTATCTATAACTCTAGCGCGAACGCGACTGCGGCTAGATTCACGTGAGACGTCGCACTTATAGCCCGAATTTGTTCGCCCGTATCATACGCCACCAGTCTGGGCGGGGGTGGGGTTTTTATACGACGAAAAATTGGAATGCGGAAAGGAATTGATGGGATAAATATATATGTCAAACGAATAAAAATAAATCCAGGAAGCTTGCTGTAATTTCTCAGTATAAAGTCAAGCGCCTCCACCATTTTGCTCCACAAAAACTATTTTTTTTCTTTTATACACGTGTCTCAAGTCATAACTGAAGATGTGTTTTACCAGTGAGTATTTAATTACACATGCTACTTACTCAATGGTTTTACATATGTTGTGCAAGACACAAATTTGAGACATTGATATATCAAATTCAATCATTTTTTGCTGTAATTTCTCAGTATAAAGTCAATCGCCTCCACCATTTTGCTCCACAAAAACTATTTATTGTTTTTTCCATTAAATAACACGTGTATCAAGTAATAACTTAAGAGGTGTTTTACATATGTTGTGCAAGACACAAATTTGAGACATTGACATATCAAATTCAATCATTTTTTTTGCTGTAATTTCGCAGTTAAAGTCAAAAGCCTTCACCATTTTGCTCCACAAAAACTATTTATTGTTACCTCCCGCCTATCAATATATGATAAGGGAGGTATTGTTTTTGGTCAGATTTCTCGAGTGTGGGTTTTCAACATATGAGCACGAATTAGGGTCCCTACAATACGATTTTACTATTTTTAGCGTGATGTCTGTATGTCTGTGTGTATGTGTGTGTGTCTGTGACGATTTTTCGTCCACGATAACTCCAATACGGTACATGTAAAAAATATAATATTTGGTATTTAAGAGTACTATTCTAATATGATGAACTGATTAGATTTCGACTATAATTGGTTAACAGGAAGTAGTACTTTATTTAAAGCTCAACCGTTTTTCCAAAAAAATACCTCTAATACATTTTTTTCGCAAATTCCGTTATTATTAAATATAAAGATTTTTTAATTTTCTACCGATCTGCATAATTACGTTTGTATATAACTTCTAGCTAGATAAAAAAAAATATATAAATTATAATAATTTTACATATCGTTTAGGGTGAGAAATTTCGATAAAACAGGTTAGTTATTCATATGTTCACAAAATTTGACATATGATGTCAAATTTGATGTAAGTAAATTTAAAAGATAACATAAGTAAATATGAAGTAGTTTTATTGTAAAATTAGAAAAGGTGGAAGAAATATATAAAGCATATATTTGCATGCGTGAATCAAGTTAAGTTCGGTTCCGGTTTTAGTAACGTAAAAAATAGTTGTTATATTAGTAATTTTATGAAGGAAACTTTAGGTATGAAATGAATTAAAAATATTCTGAACTGCAATAACAAATTAATTTTAAAACTACAAAATAAATGTACTGAATAACTTATATAGAATATATGTATTACTACAGTGGCGGGAGGTATTGTGTTGGACACATCAAATTTTTTTTCATTAAAACAACACCTGTCGCAAGTCATTATAGAAGAAGTGTGCAAGACATATTTGAGACAGTGACATATCAAATTCATTCATTCTGTTTTTAACAGCTATTAAAAATGTTTTGTTATTATCGTAGAATAATTCACATTGTTGCACAAATTTCTACTTATACAATTACTAATTTAAAATAAATAAATCGTAGAAAGTACACTTTTTATTAACTAGTTATTTATAATACTTACTAATTTAAAAGTAATTCTTACTGTCCATGTAGTATTGATTTCCAGACTTTTGCACTGATAATCAATTTAAGACGTACCCTGCTGATGTTTAGGTTTATTTAGTGAGGCTGTTTTAATATTATATAAAATTGCTATCTATCTATCGATTCCAGTAATATAATAATTCATTTAAGATTTGATTAATTACTTAGCCAGATTGCTTTTAAAAAAAAAACTGTCAACTGTAGTAATAGCAATAAAAATTTATTTTTATTATCATTGCATCAAATAAATAAAATAAAAACATAAATAATTATAATTAAATCTCAAATAATATTGAAATTCATTAATTAATCTTGAAAAGAGCAATTATTTTTTTCCATTTCTACTTTGCGATGGTAACATTGATTGCTTCTACGTCAAATAATAGGTGACGAAACAATCTAGTTGTGTGATTATTTCGTATTTGGTCGTAGACATTGGCGTGCGCACGGTGGGTGCCATGGGTGCCGTGGCACCCCCTAATATATTACTAATAATTAAAAGTTTATATATGTTAAAATGAAGTACTTACTGACATACATACATTTTGCAAGCGAGGACTAGGCAAACATATTTATTATTCTCTCGTTATTCATAGAATTAAACCAAAAATTATGTTGACAAACGCAAAATATCCCAAAAAAACTCATTTTTGTGCCAGAAATTTTGATTTTGGGAAATAGTGTACATTGATAGATCTCTTCGAGCTGATTTCAAATTTTCAAACGGAACTTAATTATCTCTTTTCGTTCCGGAGATATTTACTATCAAAGTTACATCTCAAAAAAGTGTGTTTTTTAGCTTTTTCTCTAAAATGGATAGAGATATAATCTCAACGATTATACCAGTCGATTCTACAGGCAAAGTTACATAAAGAAATGTTTTCTCCGCATATACCTTCTTTGGAACGATTAGGTGAAAAATGAAAAAATCGAAAAAACCTAAATTTCAAAATTTTTACGTGCAACTTTTTTCCTCCAAAACTTTTCATTTTCTAGACTTAAGTAAATATCAATATGCTGATTTCAAATTTTCAAACCGAATTGAAGTATCTCTTACCGTTCTCGAGATATTCGTTTTCAAAGTTGAATTTTGGCAATACCTATAAAAATAGGTTTTTTAGGTATACACCTGAAAGGGTTAGGTTTACGACTTCGGTGATCTCATCAATCGATTCTACGGGCAAAATTACATAAGTATACCAACTTTTAGATTTTTATTGCAAAGGATACAATTTCTAGAAAGGAAAAACGAAATCGGCGAAAATCGAAAAAATGGCAAGGGGTATACCTTAGATTTTTTTCGATTTTTGACCATTTTCAGATTTTTCCTTGTAGAACTTCTATATGTTGAGATAGAAATTTGAAAATTGGTACACTTATGTAATTTTTCCTGTAGAATCGAATGGTGAGGTCGCCGAAGTCATAAACCTAACCATTTAAGAGATATACCTAAAAAACCTATTTTTTTAGGTATAACTTTGAATTCAAATATCTCAAGAACGGGCAGAGATAATTCAATTCTGTTTAAAAATTTGGAATCAGCGCATGGATATCTACTTAAGGCTAAAATATGAAAAATTTTGAAGACAAAAAAGTTTCAAGGCGAAAAATCAAATTTAGGTATTTTCATTTTTCTTATTTTCCACCTAATCGTTCCTAAGAACGTATATGTGGGTAAAACATTTCTTTATATAACTTTTTCCGTAGAATCGAATGGTAAAGTATTTCAGTTTGTATCTCTACTCATTTTTGGAATATACTCAAAAAACTCACTTTTTTGAGGCACAACTTCGAGAGCAAATATCTCCGAAAAAAAAAGAGATAATTCAATTTTGTTTGTAAATTTGGTATTAGCGTAGGTAATTCTTTAAAAAATATTACAAACAAAATTTTGTAAAATATTAAAATTTTCGAACAAAAAATTCGATATTTTCAAATAATTTCGAGTTTACGCAAAAATACAGCATGCGATGCGACCTTTATATACCTGTCGCTTATTAATCTCTCGAACATTCCAGAGCATTCCGATCTCTTTATAATTTCGGAACAATAGCGGCGTCGCTCTTATTCCACTTGACTTGTTGAAAAATCTATTATTTACAATAATAATGACAACTACTTACATCCTTATATGGCAATTAACTCGTAAATAGAACAGCGTAAAATCTTTAACAAACATACAAACAAATTGTCGTGATGATAATGTATTAATTACTACATACAGTTGGAGTAAGTAGCGTATTAATACACAAGCTGGTAGCAGTGTTTATAAAAGATAAATGACAGCGTAGGAACAGTGTTAATTATTTAGAGAGAAAGATAAACATCTTGGTATAAGTGTCAGTTTGTTTCGTGTCTGCTGCAAATACAGCACAGTTAAACACAGTTGTCCAAACACTCGATACACCGCATGTGTTCGTGGGTGTATTGATCCGAGCTGGCCAGAGGCGTAGCACACGGGAGGGCAGAGAAAATAAGGGCGCATTACCCTACAAACAAATTAGGGGTAATATAATAGAAAAAAATTATCTCATTACAGAACTACAAAAATGATTGATTTCAATTAAATATTTTTTTTTCTACCTGCCTTTAATAAACGGAAAATAAATCATTAATATTTAACTAATGAAATACATTTTTAAGTACATAAGTTGGAGAGATTGTTTTCGTTTCATGGTCAAGTATTTAATTTTAACACTTAAATTTTTTCTGGAATTAGTAGTGGCATATTTTATCAAAACAAAAATTACTGATGCCACTTTAATAAAAATGCTAGAACATTACCCAAAATTTAAAAAATGCAATACTCACTAGCTGCTTCCTCTTGGAGTTTATAACAAATAATACGAGAATAAGACTTGTCCAATATTAGATAGTTATATTTATTTAAATATAACGTAATTTTAAATATGTTGTTTAAAATTACTAAAATTTCTACAGTGTCTCGAGCCACTGAGAAATTGGCCCGGAAGCCGCCACTGGAAATAATGAAATCAAAATGGAAATTAGGCATACATTGAAATATTAATAGCTCGGAAAAAAAAATAGTTGTAAATCGCTTTCAACTCGGCCAGTCAAAAAAACCTTGCTCTCGCAAAAGTTTAGTTTCTGAACTAATGATACAAATAACTATTTTGTACAGATTCAAACAGAAATAGAAAAAATATAAAGGTTCTTCTATTTCAGATTTTGGTGCAAGTCGTTTGAGAAATGCAGTAAATATTTAAATTAAATATAAATTTAAATAGAATTAAAAAACCATTAATACTTTAATTTTTCCGGGCAGAATATGCAATATAAATCAAGATCTTTTAAGTGTATCACTTTAAATAATTTAGATTATTAAATGGTAGGTGTCTGTGATCAAATAAATATGAAATAAAGATTATCTTTATCAATGTTGAATGACATTCTCATATGCTAATTAAACGAATTTTGGTGACATTATTATCACGGATTGGCATAACTACATAAAATGTACAACATATTTAGGACACCGACAAAATATCACCAAAAATCTCCCTTTATTGAAATTCTCAGATGTTTTTTTAAAGAAATGATGTAAATTCTTCATAATACCTATGTAAAAAGAGTTTCTTGATTCGTATTTTATATTTTCAATATTTCAAGTTTTATGTTACTAAGGCTTTTAAAACAAAACATTGTCAAATATTTAAAGGAAGAATTGCTGGGTTTCAGTCGAATAATTCACATCGACTTTTGATCCTATCTGGGATCATCCTCAGGATGTGAATCTGTTGTATTTGACTATTAATTTAATATACATTATTTTTTATATATATTCACTCTTTGTCATACATTTATAGCGTAAGAGTGAATGTATCTAAAAAATAATGTATATTAAATTAATAGTCAAATACAACAGACTAACATCCGGGAGGATCGAAACGTCGATGTGAATTATTCGTTTTTACTGACTAAAACCCAGCAATTCCTCCCTTTAAAATTAACGACCAGTCAAGAAATCTTCCATTCCATTGTCGAATATGTTTCTAATTTCAATAACTTAATGTACGGAAGTATTTGTAAAGTGTCCGAAGAGTTCATGTTGAAGAGGAATAACCATTTCATTAAGTTTATTCTCATTTGTGGACGTTATTTACTTTAATGTGTGAAAGAATGAGCTTTTTGGAAATGATCCATCAAGTTTATGAGTTCTCGGTAGTAAGGAAAGCAGTAGGTATAATTTCATTCAGGTAAATGGCCGGGTGGATGCAAATGCGTACAGGGTAGAGTTATAACAAATCTGATAACAAGTTTAGGACCGTGTAACACAACCTTAATATCCTGATTTAAGGAATAAAGGAGATTCATAACAAAACAATTAGTAGCGAAGCCTTGACGTGGGAGGAAGGGAAAACTTCCAGCGACGCCGGTCCTAAAAGGATGTCACGTTTCCTGATAAGATTAAAACTGGAATTGCGTTACCAAGGACCTGCTATTTTGTAAATTAAGTGTTATACCTTACTACAATACTAAATTATATGCAGATCGCAGGATTATACGCCCACGCTCCCAGCCCCGCCTTTAAATTCCTACCTGAATATTTAACTCTTGCTACACCAAAGGTCCTCATTATTTTTTGAAGCGTTCCACGAAATATTTATGCGTAAGGCAGGTATTGTGATCTTTCTGATTAGAAATTTTGACAAATGCCTAAGAATACATAATGTTCTTATTATTGCCAACTGATACAAAAATCATTAAAAATAATAATAAAGATATTTCAAAATTTAAACCTTTACTGAAATATATAAAACAGTTGCAGTACAAAAAAAAACACAACCTCTCACCTGTCCTTTTTATTAATATTTATATTTCTCATGCGATAACTGTTGACACGGTAAAATGAATTATTAAAATAATTAGCTCGTACAGTACTAGTACAATTTCTTTTAGAGTACTCGATAATAATTGTAACAAATTTACCAAAATTATACAATAACTTATAATAATTAAATGGAGCTGAGTAAAAACAAACTTGAACTATAATATTTTAGCAAATTAGATATTATTAAATTATTATTTACAAAAAATCTTAATATATTTAATATTCATTAAAATATTTCAGAAAAACACACGGTTGCATAATTAATACAAAAATCTAATCAGAAGGTAATATCCAAAATTTAAACTTTTTTACTCACTAGTATTTTACTAATCGTTCAACAACATCTATCCATCCATCCATCCATCAATCCATACACACGAACAGACACCCTCAAAATCGTATTCTATTCAAAACATGCTTATCTATTAAAAACTCACTATCCGATTTTTAGCATGATCCTAATACCTCCCTCGGCGAGAAGTAAAAAGTCTTATCTAGATGTCTAGATTCTAGATTGTTTCAAGACTGCAATGATATATTTATATTTCAAAAATTTTAAATTTTTTATTAATTTAGGGTCTTGAGAATTGTCTAGAATTTTCTCGTTTTGATCTAGAATAAGAAAGCCTTGTCTTTTCTTGAATGTTCAAGATAAGACTTTTGCCAGTCTTGTTTTGATAATCTAGACAAGACAAGACAAGAGTCTATGAATCTACATCTAAATTGCAACCCTATTAGTACCTTAATCGCAGCAGATATCAATTGAATTCCAAGCTTGTAACATTCATAGTTTGCTCAATTGTTTACCGGTTTCACAAAATGTTATTAACAAATATTATTTTATCCAACTCCGTGTAATTATAACGATATAAGTATGCTGTTTTTAGATAAATAAAGTAGGTCATAAGTCACTAGTGAGCTAAATATATTCGCTCACAGTTTTTTGGTTCGTATCATAGTAACTACGTTATAAAACCTTCTCTACTCTATTTTGTTCCTAAATGTCATTTCGAAATTCCATCTGTCAAAAATCTAATATGTATTTTATATCAATGATTAAAATGTGTTGGATAAAATGTTGTATGGCACACGTGTGTTAATTACCTGTCACTTGAAAAAATACCACACTCGGCCTAACGGTCTCGTGAGCTAAACTTTTCCCACGTGACTTATCTGCAATGTTACACACTTGTACCATAAATAACTATTATAAAATTAACGTTTCGTGATCAATATTTTTGGGTTGATATAACGCCATGGTTTCAGTTATATTATCCAATTGTCCCGTGTTATTTCAACATGTTAGTACTGAAATAATTTTACCGTATACAAAGAATACTGTTATGACTTACCTACCCAGATTACTTTTGTCTATGAAAACAAAGGTAATGTCCTGAAATCCGTAAAGATTCTAATTCGTAAATATTCATAAAACACCATTGATATATTTGCGATTACAAAAATAAAATTGGTTGAAGCAAGAAACCGTAACCTCACTTTCTGTCTCGGGAACATTTGCAACCTCACCCACGCCGCCCGCATTCTATTTCCACATAATTACGTGTGTTGGTCGCGTGACCCGGGGAGGAAGTTGTATTCTAATGTCGCGGATAAACGATACGGAACGTTTCTCCGTCTTTGCGATTTATAATCGGATCCGTGCGGTAGCGTGGTGCTGCTAGCCGGTGTAATGTACACTGTCAGCCGGTCTTATCGTGCACTGCCGGGAGGTATGCTGCGGGTGTACCGGTAAATGATTGCGACAATGTGCTACTAGCTTCACTTCATACGCTAGTTGCTGCCACAAATTATAGCGTTGGCAGGTAGTTATTATCTCTTGTTTTATTTCAAGGTATATTCTATTATATTTTTACACAGCGACATTCCGTGTCGGTACCTTTCATGTTATCCTATTCAGTTCTATGACCTTGGAGCATTGTGTAGATCTTTAAATTTGTTGACTTCCCATATCTCTCCCTAAGATGTGACGAAACTTTCCGATTTTAAACAATGAGACTTTTAAATTTGTTGCCTTTCCCCATCTCTCTAACTTTCGTTTCTGTGTCTTACTGTCGCTTCTGTATAAACCTATTCTGTGGTAGCACCACAGAATAGTTACATACAGAAGCGACACTCCGTGTCGGTACCTTTCATGTTGTCATATTCAGTTCTATGACCTTGGCGCATTGTGTAGACCTTTAAATTTGTTGACTTCCTCTATCTCTCCCTAAGATGTGACGAAACTTTCCGATTTTAAACAATGAGCCCTTTAAATTTTTTGTCTTTTCCCATCTCTCTCTAATTTTCGTTTTTCTTTTGTATAAACCTATTATGTGCAGAGGGTAAAAATAATTAAGTATTTGTTTGTTGTTAGTTGTTAGGACGAAAAATGTAAATTTTTGGGTCGAGTGAAAAAATTTGCTAGACTTATTTATTCTAAATTAAAAATACAAATTCACATACAGCCTATATTTACCAATCCTGATAACAATGATAGTGATCTTATAGCAGAGGTTATATGAATATATATTATGCACGTTCCCAGTGGCGGCGATATTGTACATTACATAAAAAGTAAAAAAGAGGTTTTTTCAAGCAAACACAACCAATCGATTCTACGGGTAAAATTACATAAGTGTGCCAATTTTCAGATTCTTATTTCAAAGGATACCATTTTTAGAAAGGAAATACTAAAAATAGTCTAAATAGAAAAATCCAAGATTCCTTAAAGTTTTCTTGATTTTTGACGAATTTCAGTTATTCACTAAGGTCTTATTTCGACCCGTGCTTGAAAAACCTTTTATTGTCTAACTTTGAATTTTAAAATTTGGAATAAACGCATCAATATTTACTTAAGCCCAGAAAACAAAAATTAGGAGGAAAATAAATTCTCGAGCGAAAAACGGAAGGTGTTTTAGTTTTTTTTTCATCTTTCACCAAATCGTTCCAAAAAACATATATGGACAGATTCGATTTCTTTGCGTAACTTTTCCCTTAGAATCAACTGTTATAATCGTTTAGATTGTATATCTATCCATTTCAGAGGTATATACAAAATACATGTTTTTTCTGGTGAAACTAAGAGCAAAACTCTGAAGAACGAAAAGGAATCATCATCACTTAAATTGAAGTATAAACACTTTTCTTATTGGCAAACGTTATTACAATATTGTTGATTGTCATCTTCAGTATTTACGAATTGTGTTTTTCTTACTTCACTAATAACAATCTCTTTCATTAAAACGTTTAATATTTTCTGTAGTTTCTTCTACAAGTAAAACTTGCACATTACGGAATGACTGAACAATGAAGATGCATATGAAGATTTTATGTAAATTAAATTTTCGTTTCATGTTAAATATTTATTCAATTTTTTTGAGATTTAAACTGTAGATATTACCTATCTTTATTTGTTGTCCAACAATAAATTAAATTAATTTTTGTACTCATATTTATTGAAGTACGTAGATGTAAAAGAAAACCTAGTGTTCTTTTTTTTTACCAAATGTATATGAAACTAACAAAGATACGTGGTCTTGCTTTGTACGGAACACGAATATATTTATACAACTTGTTTCTCAGAGGTCGCTGATTATATTTTAATTTACGAGCAAATATTAGTTCTGCGCATTTTAAGTCCCAGAGTTATCGACAATAATAAAATAAAGTACCACTGTGTCAGAGTAATTACAGAAATAATTACTACCTATAAAAATGAAAGTAAAATGTCAAGGAACAAATGCCTGTATGATTCATGGGAGCTACAGGGTGGAGCACAGTAACCTCCCTACTTTGAATAGGTAATTGTGAAGGGAGGGTATGTTGTAGAAGGGTGAGAATAGTCGCAAAAGGAGCAAATGGTCAGGAAGTTATGTTTATAATTCCCCTCAATCGTAAATTTGACGTGATCCAAACAACAGCGCAATTTTACTGTCGAAACTTACTTTTCGAAAATCTACTGAATCGCAGTGGTACAGCATGCGTTTCGTACTCGCTACCAAATCCCCCCTCGGGGTTTAGTTGCCGACCGAAAATCTATTCTATTGAGAGGCTAACAACTTCAAAGAAACAAAAAGTGTGTCTATGAAAAGAAATGGGTTTAAACGGACCTCTCGAAAACCGAAGAATTGGTCCTTACTTTTTTATGAAGGGAAAGGCGTGTTACCGTGAATTCTGTTCGGAATGTCACCATGATGACCAAGAGTTTTTGCAACAGCTCTTGAAGAATTGAATTCGGGAATGAACCACAGTTCACACAGTTCAAAATTTAAGGGAGACGTTCCTCGACCAACTGACCTCTGTAAGAGGTGACTTTTCGTAGTCCTGCGCTCGCCGAATTTAACGCCCTGGGACTATTTCTTGTGGGGGTATCTAAAGACTGAAGTATTTAAGCATCGGTCCAGAACCTTACTAACCCTGGAGGATACAATCTGCTTGAAAGTAATCCACATGAAAAATATGCTTCATAGAGCTATGCAAAATCTATTAATTGTTGAAATAATTTGTACAAACAATTTTAATCATATTAAATATATATGAAGTTTTATATTAATTAATATCAATTATATCTAACCTAAATTTTTCTACATTACCCTAATTAAACTGAATATTGTAAATATATTACATAAAATTCATTACTAATTCATATATCACGTAGGCAGATATGTAGGTATTTTCTAGTTAGTAATATTTCATGCATTAGTGATTTTCATTTATATAAATATATTATTCATAATTAATAGTATAATAAGGATAGGATTTTTTCACTTCATTCCACAATTTACGGTTTGAATTAAAGATTCATTTATTACATATATAAACATTAATATGATTAAAACATTGGCAACCTTTTTTACAGTATTATTCATGAGAAATAGATAACTTTCTATACTAGTCATCAATGACAGAATATTCCTGAATGGAACAGGCCCTCATGAAACCCGTAGGTGCTTGTTTCGAGACAAGTTTTACTTTTATTGGTCAGCCTACAGCCTCTGCAAGAGAACTACAGCTTATAGTGGGTTATGAACCAATTTTAATAAAAATTGAAAAGCTGGGATTTCAATTCTAAATCTTACACTTCTCTTAGTGCGAATCATAATGCGCCCGAATCTTTCTATACTTGTTGCACAATATATTATTTCTTAAAAATTGTTACTCTGTAATAATATTTAAAAATATATATAAATAAGATTTATTTATGACAACGTATAGTCCAGCCTTACTAAATAAGAATAAGAAAAAAAATAAAGTCCAACTCTCCTTCACTATACAGCTGAGACGGACCAAGGAGATGAGCTGGTTAACAGATTGTTATCATCGTACACATAGCGACCACAAATTACACATTTCAACCGACCATCCTTCTTTATCGTTTTTTAAAATAATTTTTCTTGCATCCCGCATATTCGTTTTCATAATCTACATTTTCTTCATTATCATTACCCTCTGATTAAGCATTTAACAACAGTTCTCCAGAACTCTTGGAATAGTAACTAGATCGTCTACTTTTCTATGCGCGAATATTTTTTTTCCTGTTTGCCAGTTAAATTGATCTTTTTAAATCTTAATAAAAATTCTCTTGTCCATTCTCCTCGGCAATAGGTGGACCATCTATCCTCAGAGCTGAGTTTAAAAGGACTACTAAAAGTGTATACATAAATAATTATTTTTATCTACAACTATTGAAATATGGGTACATTATACGTGTGATACTACATATAATATACTACTCATATTACACAAGTGTAATATGAAATGACATGATACACGCTACACTTTTCTGTAATAAATAGGGCATATAATTTAACACATAATATTTTATTAAACTGTTAATTTATTAATAACATATTTTTTATTATAAATATCAATATATATGCTTATAAAAGTATAATAAATACAATTTGAAAAGTTATTTTGACATTTAAGTGCTACTGTGGCGCCATCTGTTAAGCTATATATGAACTACCCACACCTAACTGAATATTTAACAAATAATATCAGATTTTTTATATGCCTGATAGATGTAGATAAAGTATAGTATTTGACTCGCATAATATGGCTACATTACACGCGGATGATTAAAAATACTCGCTACCGCTCGTATTTTTAATTACATCCTCGTGTAATATAGCCTACATATTATGCTTGTTAAATAATATACTATTATCCAACACCGTGTAATTACAACGATATAAGTGTGCTGTTTTTAGATAAATAAAGTAGGTCATAAGTCACTAGTGAGCTAAATATATTAGCTCACTGTTTTTTGGTTCGTATCATAGTAACTACGTTATAAAACCTTCTCTACACTATTTTGTTCCTAAATGTCATTTCGAAATTCCATCTGTCAAAAATCTTATATGTATTTTATATCAATGATTAAAATGTGTTGAACAAAATGTTGTATGGCACACGTGTGTTAATTACCTAAGTCACTTGAAAAAATACCACACTTGGCCTAACGGCCTCGTGAGCTAAACTTTTCCCACGTGACTTATATGTAATGTAACACACTTGTACCATAAATAACTATTATCCAACACCGTGTAATTATAACGATATAAGTATGCTGTTTTTAGATAAATAAAGTAGGTCATAAGTCACTAGTGAGCTAAATATATTAGCTCACTGTTTTTTGGTTCGTATCATAGTAACTACAGTATAAAACCTTCTCTACACTATTTTGTTCTTAAATGTCATTTCGAAATTCCATCTGTCAAAAATCTTATATGTATTATATATCAATGATTAAAATGTGTTGGATAAAAAGTTGTATGGCACTTTTCCCACATGACTTATCTGTAATGTAACACACTTGTACCATAAATAACTATAAACCTACCGAAATAGTAAATTACTAAGTGTGTATATAAGGTATATATTTTTTTGACAATTTTTTTTAGTAAATCTTGTATTATTCAGTGTTGACTGCATTAATTTTCAAGCGGCTTCTTGTACTGTTTTTAAACAACAAAATTAACATTCCCTATTAGAGATATTACTCTAATGTACTTTTAGGACCAAAAGTGTATTTTTCTCTTTTAAATAAAACCATCTGTACTATTCGACGTTAAGTCTTTAATCCCTTATTCGTCATTATGAACTGCCCCACTTATTATTTTCTTCCCTCTTGCCCATCCTACATTCCTATGAGAAATATCACTCTAATGTACTTTTAAGACCAAAAGTGCATCTTTCCCCCATTTACCCTAAACGAAGTTCCTATTTTTCCCTTCAAACAAAACCATCCACTTAATTCAACATCCAATCTTTAACCCCTTATCCGTCATTATGAACTGCCCCACTTATTATTCCCTTATTCCCTCCCGTCCTGCCGATCCTGCATTCCTGCCCACGTGACACCCGTCGCATTCCAGTGGCCAGTTAACCGCCAACCGATTCGGATAGCGGGTAGGCGATAGCGGATAGTGTGTGTGTGTGTCGGAGGTTCGGCTCGGGACTGGTATGCAATATCGGCGGACTGACAACCAAACGAGGATTGTGATCGGCGACGCGGTCGGGACGCGGGAAAGGAAAACGTACTTGCAGGAAGAAGAAAAATGAGAAATAGGATTAGGGATTCAAGACCTAGTGACATAGTGGGTAGAATGACCGGTTCTTGTTCTAAGAACAATAGTTCAAATCCCGACGAAACTAATTCAGTACTATCTATTTTTTCATAAATATGCACTCTTCACGCCAGCTAGAATGTCTGGAAAACTATGTAAATAGGATTAGGGATTCATGACCTAGTGACCTAGTGGGTAGAATGACCGGTTTTTGTTCTAAGAACAACAGTTCAAGTCCCGACGAGACAAATTCAGTATTATATATATTTCACATAAATATGCACTCTTCACGCCAGCTAGAATGTCAGGAAAATTATTTTAACTATGTCTACTCTTTCTTCATTTTAAATATTTCATTATCTATATTTGCAAAAAAAAACCAAATTGATTTAACCAGCATACCAGTAATGGATAACAAAACATGAATGTTATGATGAATTAAATTAGCAAAATTGCATTAGGGCTTTAAAGGATAATTTCTACGCCGTCGGAATAGAATCAGCGAATAAGAATTAACTTGTACTATAGAAACTTGTAATATCGCCCTAAATGTCACTGAATATTGTCATCAAATAACATTTATAATCTACAAATTGAACGTCAAGTAGTAAATTATTTTTCAGAATATATCCGAAAAAAAAGTGGCTGAGAAAATTTCATACTTCCGTAATCGGGATATAACTTTGTTATTTTTATTGAGAATATAAGCAATAATGGACATTTGAGATGAAAAACTGGAAAAATCGAACAGATATTTTTTTCTGCAGTATAATCATTATACTACTGTATATCATTACATTATTTTTCCATATTACAGTAAGGATCATTCAAAGTAAAAGTGTCTTTGTGTGCCTCGCATGCAATTATCCAACTCACTTCGATAGTCGTGCAAACTTCCACGCTCGCCATACAAAGTATCACTTTTACTTCAGGGGTAGTCTTTTCTATTTTAATAAAAATGATTAAATTTAAAGAAAATATATAAGGTATTATGCATTTGTAAGTATAATTTTCTTACCACTGACTTTTTTTGGGGATTTGTTTTTTTTCAGTGAGTTATTCCAAAAAACCCAGTGCTTTTTGCACATTATCTATTATGACTAATCCTCGATTGTGGAAAATATGGAACTTAGAAGCCTTATATAGTACGAGAAAAGTGCAAATTTCACTAATCGATAATCTTACTAGATATTTTAGTATACGTAGTTTCTCCATTACCAACATTAATATTTGTACCCACGTAACCGAAAAGGGCTTTTACAATATTCAGGTCACTTATGAGTGCATTGGAAACTGAATCATATTAAAAAACAAACGGAGTATAAAATAAACCAGTAGAACAGTGTAGAACGAATTGAGGTTTAGAGTTGAGTAGGTATAGTTGATGAGCAGTATGTAGAATTGCAGTGTAGTAATCTTATCGATTGTTGGGAGGGTATCATCTGGGCATTCCGAGCGCCGTTAGGCGTCGTTTTCGCGCATCGGGACGCAGCAGTAAAAGACGAGAACAGTGCATTTCACGGCACAAATTGATTTCCACTGTTCTCGTAAATTTAATAACATCACACTCCTCTATTTTTTGTTCGATCTGGAAAGTAATATCAACTGAACTAGATACTCGCAGCTCAGCGTTCTGTTCACCTCGGTTTCATTTCGTTAGTGTTGAGAATTTACAGGAAATCAAATTTATCAAAACTATTACTTCCTGAGTGCTCAGGAAATTTTGAATTATTCCCACGGGGATGTAATTATCAACTACATTGTTATCGAAATAAAAATTTAGTAACGAAACTTCAGTTTGCGACAAATGTAAAAACTTTATGGAGCCGTAAAAGTACATGGCCTACTCCAAAAGAAAATCGAATTATTTTCTTCACTCAACAAGCGTTAAAAAACCTGATGTATCCGCTACATTACCTGGCGTTTTCTTCAATTTCGATATTCTCAGTTTTAGAAATTAATTTCAACTCATATATATGTATACAAGTAACTTTTTTTTTTATTTTATTATCTGATATTGCTAAGAATTTAAAGTAACATTGCTGTATAATTCCAACAATGATAGCATAATTTGACTAGTAATAAAATGGCTTACTATAGAAGGTCGCACAAGGAAAAAAAATTGGTAGACTGGTCTACTTTACCCCACCAAATTAACAATTTTGTCAACAATTTACATTATTTGAAATTAGGAAAGAGCCAACCAAAATTTATGTAGCTACTTGTAACTTTACTAATGTACAACAGTGATAAAATTAAATTAAAAAAAATGTAATTGTTAATTACTCCTTATAAATAATGTTCGATTTGATATCCATTATTTTGTACTTTAGTTACTTTTTTCTTCCATAGATTACTGTCCATTAATAATTTATTATTTATTTATTATATGTATTTAAATTTTAATCGCGCTTTTTTCCATATTTTTTATATTATTATGTATATAGATCTAGTACATGGTTGAATTTGGAAAAATATAACTTTTTGTTGTAGAGAACGATTGGTTTTAAAAAATATTTATTTCTCTTATATGTAGATGTTCCCCTTCGTCTACCACAAATTTATTTATAGTATATTTTGTAACTAAAATAATAAAAATAATAATGGCGGTAGTCGGTTTTCGTGTTATACCCTGTATATATACACTGTAAAAAAAAATAGTGATTTTCTCGAAAAGTTAGGGTAATTTTTTACTATAATATGTATGTAATTGGATATTTTACATAAACTATGTACGTTTACATTTACATAACCAATATTTCTATAAATTAGAAATTTTACGTTTATACATATAAAATAATACTAGAATTATTATGTAATATTTATATTACAATGAAGGTATGTGAATTTACGATAAAATATGTTTATTTCTATCAAAAATTTGTTAAATTTTATAAGTACTATGTAAAAACACAATTCTTTGTTTCTAGTACGTTTTTTTACAACATATAATAATAATTATTTAATTTATTATGGTAAATTTACAATTTTCTATGTAAGTTTAGAGGTAATTACAAGTGTTAATAGAAATTAACAACATTTTGTATTGTATATTTAATTATTAGTCATTTAAGTAGTTACTTTATTACAAGTATGTAAATTTACATACATCTATGTAAAACAATTTGTTTGTCGGCTTATTCCAACCAATAAGACAAGTTCCAATCTAAAACGCTCAAGCATGCGCGTAGGAACTTGTCTGTGCGCATAGTGGGGTGAGATGTGCTACGTTGTTCTGCAGATCGCACTTTGCAGTAAGCTGGCGAAGGAGAACGTTGTAGAAAACCAAAAAGTTATATATTTAGTTGCAAATTGATCTATTGGTAAGAATACTTATATAGATAATTAAAATACTGCATATACAGAAGATTCAATTTAAATTAAAATTGTTCCAAACGTAATTTAATTAATATTGTTTATAATATTTGTGATATTCAGTATTTTGTTTGAGTTTAAAACACAGATAATATAAAAACATGAACAGTAATAATGTTGAAATAATCAATTACAATATCTAATTACAGTCTATATTTCGGAAAATTACATGTTTTTATGTATAATAATTTGTTTGTCGGCTTATTTCAGCCAATAAGGAGGGATAGTGATCAAGGGACAAAGACACTGCTGCGCTGCCTGTGTCTACCCGGTGTTCATAACACAAATAGAGGGACTTGCCGCATTTAACATCTAAGTTATATTTTTAAGGTATTTTTATAAAAACATAATACTTCATCCGCAAAAGAAATATGTACACTTGTGATTATTGTTCCAAATCGTTTACAAATATAATATTTTATAATAAGCATCTAAACATACATAAATATATTATTAATTTTACATTTAGATGTGCACACGAAGATTGTAATTTACTGTTTAATACATATTCATCTTTCATAAGTCATAATTTTCGGACTCATAAGTTAAATTTAAAAAAGAATTCTATTTCTCAAAAACTAACTTGCTCAAATTGTTCTTTCGTAACGAACAATTTAAATATATTAATAAAACATGCAAAAAATCATATAAAAGAAGATAAACCTATAAAATGTATAATTCCAGAATGTAAACAAAACACATTGTTCAAAAACATATCGACATTTAAATCACATTTAAGTCGAAAACATCCAAATAAACATATATCCTATTATAAAAGTAATTTGAATATACAAACTGAAACAAGTAAAACATCAAATAAGAGTAATGTATTTAATAATTATATTGAAATGGCTGATAATATCTCGCAAAATATACCGACACCTGTACCCCAAAATTATGCCAATAGTACATTTAGCACAATAGCATTATTATGTCTAAAATTACAAACAAAATTACTTCTAACTGAAGAAGCTTTGCAGACAGTTATAGATGAAATGTTTGAAATGAATGAAACTACTATAGAATTTGTAAAAACAAAATTCGATAATTTAGTATTAAAATACAATTGTAATTCTGTGGATGTTGTGCAAATCAAGGATGAACTATTTTCCCAAAATGATTTTAAAATTTTTCGTACATTAGAACCTTTATCAACAACATATAAACGACATCAGTATTATAAAAATAATTATGGTTATGTTAAACCAATGAAAATTTTGCTAGGTAGAAATAATAACCATAAATTATGTCATTACCACTACATACCAATAAAACAAACATTAGCACAATTTTTAAAAGATAAAAGTGTTCAAAGACAATTAATTTCAAAATTGATATCAGATAATAATGTTTTACAAAATTATTCAGACGGCAAAGCATATAAAAATAATTTATTTTTTAAAGAAAATACCAATTGTATAAACATTATTATTTATCAAGATGGATTTGAAATCTGCAACCCTTTAGGGTCAGCTAAAACAAAACATAAAATAATTGGTGTTTATTATATGCTCGCCGATTTGTATACACATAACCAGTCCAAAGTTGATCAAATGCAACTAATTTTATTATGTAATGAAAAAAATTTAAAGTATTTTGGTGTTCGAAAAATATTTTCGCAATTAGTTAACGATTTGTCATATTTAGAACAAACTGGATTAAATATTTGTATTAATAATATAGAATTCAAGTATAAATTCGGTTTAATTGCAATAGTTGGTGACAATTTAGGAAGTCACATGATAGGCGGATTTTCGGAAAACTTTTCTCAGACTTCTCACTTTTGTCGTTATTGCTTATATACTATGGATAAATTGAAAAAAAGTGATATAGTTAAGGGCCCTAAACGTATAAAAAATAATTACAATGACGCCATAAAAGAAATAAAAATTAATGATTGTAATCACCAAGGAATAAAATTTGACTCAATATTTAATAAATTAAAATCTTTTCATGTATGTAATCCCGGTCTTCCACCATGTTTAGGACACGATTTGTTCGAAGGTGTGGTTCAGTTTGACTTATTACTAATAATAAAATATTTTAAAAATATGTACAATTTAAGTGATAACTATTTTAATGTAAAATTAAGCATGATAATTACTGATCACGATAACAACAAAACAACTATTCCCAGGATTTCTACTAATTCAAAAAAAATTGGCGGTCAGGCAATTGAGAATTGGCGATTATTGCAGATAATTCCGTTGGTACTAATTCCGTTCGTTGAAGATACTACCGATAAAGTGTGGAACATGTTGATTAGTTTAAGATCTGCTGTTGAACTAATTTGCGCACCAAAACTTTCTTTAAATCAAACTGCACTTATAGACCAGAATATTACTGACTATTTAAATTTACGAGTTGTGTGTTTCCCTAACATTCCACTGCGCCCTAAACATCATTACTTGCTTCATTACGGTGAATTAACTCGTGAGTTTGGACCGCTTATAAGATTCTGGACAATGCGATTCGAGAGTAAGCATAGGTTTTTTAAGAATGTTATTAGACATTCACCAAATTTTAAGAATGTGACATATTCACTTTCTGAACGTCACCAACTATTGCAAGCATTTTACAGTGTAGGATTGTTGTATAATGAAAAAGCTGTAACAAATTCGGCTTCTACTTTTTGCTCTACTTTGTACTCTGATCATATTAATAATCTAATTAAAAGTGTTTGTTTTGTTGATAATGTAAATAAATTATTAACTTGTGAAACCGTAAAATTCCGTGGTAAAATTTACAAAAAAGACATGTATGTGACTCTTGAGAAAAATGAACAAATAGTAAAGTTGTGCCAAATTAAATTAATATTACTATCTTATTGCTACGAATATATATATTTTGTAGGAGATGAAAGTTATATGGAGGAAATACCAGAATACGGGGTATATCTGTTAAAAATTAACAACGAATGTACAAAAACAATTTGCAAATATTCTGATTTACTTGACTTTCAACCTCTGTTACCTACTGAAATTAACAATCATTCTTATATTTGGCTGAAACATGCTTTCCTTGATGAATGTTGATTTTAGATGCCGGTCTTTAAAGTTTGGTCCCAAGATAGGATGATACGAAAATGCTTATCAATTAAATCCATAACTATAGATGAATTGAAAACTACAAGTAAGTATACGTTTTAATTTCGTGAATATCAGCAAAACATTTTCTTTTCTTTTTAGTTAACGATAAGTTTCAAACTAATGTGGAAAAAATATGTTTGGAGGTTGATGGTACTGAGATAGAAGATGACGAATCCCTAGCTGAATTTAAAGGAGAAGTACTAATTTTTTTAACAAATGATTGCGAATGGAGCCACTCTGATATCCACGCTCATTCACCTACAATTTCAATAAATTCATCGGTATCGTCAATCACTTCACCTCCAAGTATATCAAAAGATTTTGATAGTGAGACATTTGACTACGATCTGCTTTTGAACGATCTCCCGTCAACAATTACAAAGCTTTTGCAAGAAAATAAACACTTAAATTTTACAGAATATGCTTCGTTCACAAAAATTGTAGTTGACAGCATACGACTCTACATAGGTAACCATTGCGGACGAAATAACTTAAAAAAAATTTGCGAATATATTATTAACAAGTATCCTAAAACATTTATGGATGTTGACGACGACAATATAAAAATTGGGGTGGGCTATACAGGACTATTAAGAAAACTAGAAGACAGAAACAATTACCTAAATAGAAATGAAAAGCTCAGTCCAAACGATTTAAATAAACGTCTAATACGAAAAAGGCATGCAAAAAATTTACAGGTAGGTTGTGTCAGATGGCAGCCTGGTGAAATTCCGGAAGGAGAATCTCTTGATACATGGGAGGCGAAGAAACAAAAATTAATAGAATACCACGACATGAGCGTAACTGAAGACGAAAATATAGTGAAATTTATGACGGAGACCTATTCGTACCAAAGATTGTTTCTAAATTCAACGCCCATTCCAACTATCGCAAAAATAAAAACTGAGTGGCCTTATTTATTAGAAAATGATTACATTCAGAAACATGTAATTATGCTTACCACATGTGACATATGTAGTAAAATTAATAATAGTGTAAACAAATTAAAAAAAGTAATTAAATTTTTAAATAATGTAGAAGATGACACCGAAAATATTGATCAACTACTTTTTAAATTTCTAAGAGCGGTAACTTTGCACTTTAAAGAAAACATGGCTTCCTTCATCATCACATTAAAAGTAAATATACCTATAATTTTTTTCTTATAATGTAATCGTTACTCTATGTATTTCTTTTAGGAAGGTACCACTAAGGATGATGCATGTAAAGAAATTGAAATTTTAACTCCATGCATTTTAAAATTGAATGGTAAGAATTATTTTTAAAATACATATTATTCTGTAGGAGTATATTAGTTATACGGATAACTTTTGAATGGTGTTCTGTAGTCTGTAATATTTTCGGAATTTATTTGGTAACTTTTGATGTAGCAGTATATTTAAAGAAAAACTTGAATTATTCCACGTTGTTTTAGTAAACAGGGTGGAATGCGAAATTGGAAACACCTTTCTTCTCGTTATTATATGTAGATACCGAAAAATTGTTTAAATAAAGTTTTTAGTATTTTAATAAGCTAACGAAATCTGTATAAATTTGGTATAAAAATGATTTAATTTTCGTAGATATTGCCATATTTGAACTTTTTTTAATGGAATACACTGTAAATAGAAAATAATTTTTCCTTAAAAATAAAGTGTGCGTTGAATTTTTTTTAGCGCAAATACAATACAAAATGACTAAATTGTCAACATATTTTGTTCAACGCACACTTTATTTTGAGAAAAAACATTTAAATATTTTCATTAATATCTTAAAATCTATCAAGTTTAGAAGATAACAACCCTTAAACTTTCTTTAAGGAAAAATTATTTTCTATTAATTAGTGCAATAATATACAGGGTATTCTGTTTTAAAAAAGTACAAATATGACAATATCTACGAAAATTAAACATTTTTTTACCAAATTTATATAGATTTACTTAGCTTATTAAAAGTACTAAAAACTTTATTCAAACAATTTTTTGGTATCTATAATAAAAAAAAAATGTTTGTAATTTCTCATTCCACCCAGTAGAGTATTTTCGTAATACCAATAATTTTTTTTCTATTCTATGTATAATTATTCTTCTTAATTTGATTTTTTTCAGATTCTTTGTTCTATATTGGCGTTGAAAAATGTATTATCAACAATGGTTACAATTCTTTAACACATGCATTTTGCGACATGTTTGCCTTATATTTTATATTAAATATGAAATATCCTAGTGATTTATCATTTACATATGAATTTATTCAACGATATGTCATGAAAATTCACCAAAGCGGCGGGACCAAATCAGCAAAAAAATCTATTATGCGGACGAATTCTATATTAAATAAGGTACTTTCTTTAATAAATAAATTAACTTCATTTCAATATTAGTATTTTTAAATTTCGACATGTACCCAATATCCAGTAACAGAGTTGAGTCGAGTCGAGTCGAGTCAATTCATATTATACGCACTCTGGTTCCGTTTTGCTCGACTCTAGAGTCAGACTGTGTATTATATGGGGTTAACTCGACTTGTACCTGTTAGTGGATATTAGTTATTCACCTCTACTTTATTATAATTAAATTTAATTTGATTATAAAAATATTTGTTAATTTATACATTTAAGTTAAAATATGTACTTACCTAATGCTGTGATAAATGAATTGTAGTATTAAACAATAAAGTAACGTTAAAAACTGTATTTGCTTATTTTGTAATAAAGTATGAATATAAGTATAAATTTATTTCTTACCTGCCTATTCTCTACCTGTAAATAATAAAAATTTAAGGGAATTTGTGGGAGAATTTATGTAACATTTATATATTAATTATAGTACAATGTTCTATACTATGCAGAATTTTGCATAATTAATAATTAAATTTTCAAGTTATTTTATGCATTTAATTCTAGAAATTTTAGTGAAATTTTAAAAAATTAGAGATAAAATATCTAAATTTATTATAGTAGAATTATCTTGTCATTGTTGATAATTTTACATAAATAATATTTAAATTTTCAAATTACTTCGAAAATTATACATATAGCCAAATGTACTATTGTATAAAATTTAGTAAATAAAACATATATTCTATGTAACTAGTTAACAAAATTACACTAACTATCAAAATATTACAGAAAAATTATGTAATATTTATATGTTTATTATAGTAACGTTATATATATATACTATGTAATATGGCATATATGATGGTAAAAAAAAACATAAACTTTATATATAAGTACTTGAAATTTGTGTAAAATATAATATAAATATTATGTAATTTTACTCAATTATGTTTATAAAAAATTATGTAAAATAATAAATATGTGAATTTACTTAAAGTATGTGCCAAATATTTTATGTAAATTATATGATTGTGATTTTACAAATAGTAGACAAAATCACATTCGACAGTAAATTTACTATATGTCACCTAGGCAATCTGGACGCCAATAACAATTATAGTAATTTTACAGAATTTTTTTTTACAGTGTAGGGCGAAACAACTTTATTATTATTAATATTATTTTCACGCCCATCCGTTACTTATGCATCACTTATTTCCGTACCAAAAGCACCATAAGTCGTAAGTGACTGATATAATATATTATTTGCTTATCATTATCAACACAGTAATATAGAAAATAACTAATAGGGTATGAAAATCATACTATTTTCCTATACAAGGTGTTATCTGACAATAATGGTAATTTTGCATCAAATGACACAAATACATTATGTTGTATTTTAATCGTATATATTAAATTTAAATTTGACGTGTGGTTATTTATCTGTCAGATTTCGACAAACAAAACATGCATAGCTATCTACAGTTTTTATAAAAAAAATCAATTAATTTCCCATATTTCAAAATTAATTTATACGATATAATGTACCTGTATTGCTGTCATTTAATACAGATTTTTTATATTTCTATTGATACCACAATCATTATTGTACGTTAAAACAGGGAGCAACAGCTTGCAAAAAAAATAATTATTTTAATCTTCTACGGGCACCTTGGAAAAAAGACCCGATAACTACATTTGGTCAATTAGCAATAGACAAAATTAATATTATTAACTATAAAAAGTTGTAAATAAATATGCATGTACTATCAAGAGACTCACATTTTAAAATACTTTAACATTATTTGATGTAAATTGTTATTGGAAGCTCGAAAAATATAATAAACGACTTGGAAAGTAAATACTGCATTTATTGTTGTATGGTAATAAATTATTATTAACTGTCATTAAAGTTTAATAAAATATAATATAATATTTTAACTATGATCGTAGAAAATGTGATTTTATTATAATCAGAGCATGTAACCGAAAAAAATACTGGTTAACGGTTAACCCTTATAGAGAACGTTATAATAATAACGGTTTTAGTTCGAAAACCGGTTTTTGAAAATTGGAAACCGGTTTAAACCGGTTAATATATCGGTTAAAAATAATTAAAATTAATTAAAACAAATTAATTATAAAAAATTGATTAAAAAAAATTACAGAATAATTAATTAAAAAAAATAATAAAAAGTGACCATCTGAAAAAATATAACAATTAAAAAAAAGCAATTTAATTAATGAATATTCACAAAAATTCCCGTAATATCTTCAGAAAAACGCAAGTCACTTTTCAATTTTAAACTTGCCTGTGTTGACAAAGGCCGTATTTATTTGGGACTTTTTAAGTAACCTTAACGGCCAAAGAGACTACCTACATTTATGACTCCCCAATAAAATGTTAATTGTAAAAACTGTCATGACTCATGTTCAAATACAAATAGAAAACACAGATATAAAAAAAAATATTGTTTTTTTTTCTCGCTAAATGGTGATGATTAAAATATAGGTTAATGTTCGCTAAAACCGGTTTATTTTTTTTTTGGTTAACGGTTACCGGTATTTTCGGCCTGAAAAATATCGGTTACCGGTTTTTATTAACCGATTTTTTTAACCGGTTACATGCCCTGATTATAATGAATACGGTATGGGCTAAATGGCGTGATTTTATGTATGTATGTATATTGGATGATTTTATATTCACATCAACGTCGCTGTATCTAATTTGAAAGGAAGGCCTCATGATATATTTACTCTTTATTGATTTTATTTATGAGGCAGTTCAACTTTCATTTGATATTTCATGCATCGTTGGCTGTTATTTACATGTAAACAACTCCGCCGAAATCAGAACGGACTCATTTGAATATTAATTCATCGCTGGAAAATCTTGTAAAGCAGAATCTTCAAACTGAATTAAATCGTACTCATTAATTTCATTGTTGAATATAAATTTCCACGAACTGTCAACCAGCGCTAAAGTTGGAAGCAGTTACCAGCTGTCATCTTCCAAGCTACACGCCATCTTTATCTCTGCAAATTGTTTAATTTCAACACGAATTACAAATGACCACCTAACCTATAAATCTTCACAAAACTTATGTAACTCCACACATTTTTATTCATACAAAATCATCAACGCCATTAGCTTTGCTCTACTTCTTCTTCTATAGAAAAATCCTTCCAAATAGAAAACACAGTATTTAATTATTTTGAGCCACCGAAAATAGTATATTGTGTTATTAAGAGTAAAAGTGATACTTTGTGTGGCGAGCATGGAAGTTTACACGACGAGCGAAGCGAGTCGGACAATTTCATGCGAGGCACACAAAGGCACTTTTACTCTGAATAACACATGCTATTTTTTCTTCAAATGTAGAAATTTTAAAAATTAATTACTATTTGACGTTTAATATGTAGGCTACCTGTCAGTTATTCATAATTTTTAGTTACTTTATTTTTAGGTTATCTAGTTTTTATAGTGACATTTAGGTCGATATTACAGATTTCTATTGTACAAATTACTTCTTATTGGCTGATTCTATATACGGCGGCGAATAAATTAAACGGCGGCTAGAATAAAAAATTATATTACGCCGGCGTTGAAATTAAACTTCAACCTTGTCAATCACGTCACAGAAGATGTCACTTTTATGACGTTTGATGAAAAAAGTTATTTATTAGTAGATAAGAATATTAAACGAGTAATAAATTAATAAAATTCTCAGGACGTACATGTTAGCACAATAGGTGATAAAAAAAGGTAGCATGGGATGTGACGACACAGAGGCACGCTTTTTTAAATTTAATAATTTTATTTTGAACATTTCATAATTATTTCTATTATACTCTACAGGCAGTGGTGGCTTCCTTGGTTTAGTGGCGAATCCAGAAATATTCCTAGGGAGGGGCGAATTACCGTTTTTTTTAATCATAAACAAAAATTATATTAACCACAAAATTTAATAATTTTTACAAAATAACTGACTTAGAAAAAACTTATAATCAATTGATCTCCCTTCAGAAGTTTTAATTTCTTTAATACAGAAAACCTACAGGTTCAACCGCAGTCATACTTCTAGGTAGTTCTATTAATATTGTTAAGGATTTATTTGCTAATAATATCAGCATCAAATTGTTTCAGAACTTTAGTGCATGACGGGAATAACAGATTCATTATAAGCAGGGCATGTAACCGAAAAAAATACTGGTTAACGGTTAACCCTTATAGAGAACGTTATAATAATAACGGTTTTAGTTCGAAAACCGGTTTTTGAAAATTGGAAACCGGTTTAAACCGGTTAATATATCGGTTAAAAAATAATTAAAATTAATTAAAACAAATTAATTATAAATATTTGATTAAAAAAATAGAGAATAATTAATTAAATTTTTTTTTTAAATATCATCTGAGAAAAATATCACAATTAAAAAAAAGCAATTTAATTAATGAATATTTACAAAAATTCCCGTAATATATTCAGAAAAACGCAGGTCACTTTTCAATTTTAAACTTGCCTGTGTTGACAAAGGCCGTATTTATTTGGGACATTTTAAGTAACCTTAACGGCCAAAGAAACTACCTACATTCTCTCTAATAAAATGTTAATTGTAAAAACTGTGATGGCTCATGTTCAAATACAAATAGAAAACACAGATATAAAAAAAATATATTAAAATTTTTTCTCGCTAAATGATATTAAAATAAAGGTTAATGTTCGCTAAAACCGGTTTATTTTTTTTTTGGTTAACGGTTACCGGTATTTTCGGCCTGAAAAATATCGGTTAAAATTACGGTTAAAGTTCGCAATTTTCGTTAAAAATATCGGTTACCGGTTTTTATTAACCGGTTTTTTTTAACCGGTTACATGTCCTGATTATAAGTTTCTACAACAACATTTCGGCAAATAGTTTTTGTTCTTGACAATTCTGCTCTAAATGAAACAAATCTTTATAATGTCTGTGTAAATGAAATATCTGGGCTCCAGATTTATTTATTATTATTTTCAAAATTCAAAAATCTGGCCTGTCTAAGGGGGGGTTTAAGCGAGCCTTCTGCGAATTATTGTGAAAAACGTGAAATTCTTGAGTCTTGGCCTTGGAAATATTGGAAAACGGAAGGGAGGGTTAAGTTTCCTCTATCATACCTTCATCTTTTTTTTTTTGAAAAAGGACTCTGAATAAATGACATTCCAAATAAATATGAATACTTTCTATACAATTACATGATTCAATAAAATGTCTTATTTTTAATAAACTTCATTAGAATTTTGTGGGGGGGGGGGGATTTAGCCCTTCCATCCTCTCCACTGGCTACAACGGTCCTGATGTAAGCCTAGGAGAGTATTGACTGCAGATGAAATTAAGAATTTCAATCTGTTCCATGACAATTTTTACTTTCATTTTGGTGGGGTACTTTGTTGGCCTAAAGCTTCTGTAACGAACCTACAGCTTATAGTATCGAACTCCTCGGTTGGTTAATAATTGAAACGTTGGAATTTGAAACCCAGATCTAACACTTTGCTCAGTTCGATTAGAAGCACACTAATCAAACCTATTTACCTTATGAATTTCTGACTAAGTATTGTGTCATGTCAAGTAAAAATGAATATAGTTATTGCATGAAGCGATATGTAAAGAAAACTGTGCAATTTGAACGGTTATATTTTTGCTATTATTGGATATTTTTGTGTTCTGTATCGCATTTGAGTGGGGTAGATTGCAGCTTGTTATCCTTTCGGCAATAGTCGGCAATGTTCGGGTGGCTTCGCTCCGGTCACGTTTATAAATAGAACGTTTAAGTGCAGATAGGAACAATGGTTCGCAAGATAATGGCGTCTATTATTTTGCAGTTATGAAGATCTAGATGGAATTAAAGCCACCGTCTTGATATTGTTATAACAGTTTTTATTCTCCTAAATGGTTTTTATATGATGCTTTTCATTCAGGATTGTTTTCTCCTTCTAATGAAAATAGATGAGTTTTATTGCTGCTTTCATGCTATACCTTTCATAAAATTACATACATTGTTATTTTGAACAATATAAAAATTTTACTGAAAGGAGTAAAATTAGTTTTGAGAAAAAATATAACAGGGGAAGATATAATAAGTACTATTCAAGACTTTAAAAAAATTGTGTTTCGTTTCGTTTGAACTTTGCAAAAATAAGAGCAGTTCATTCCAAGCGAACTTTTTTAGTGCCACTGGTTTAATAGTATATTTAATTATGGTATTAATAAAATAATAGCTATTTATATAATAAAGAAGAAAACAAAAGTGGTTATTTAACGCTTAAAAAAAATACAAAACGAGAGGAGACGACCAGTTTTCTTATGTGTTTCATACAATATTTTTTTCTATTTCCGTTTGAATAAGTACAAAAATTTATTTGAAATTATGAATTTTTCACATTTTGGCAACATTTACAAAATAAACAACAAAATTTTGTACGTTACTAAATTACTACAACATGATTGTTGATTATAAATATATAAACGATATAAAGTTGTTATTAAACATTTTTGAATTGTAAATGTCACTGTGAATTTAATAGATGTAATAAATGTAATAACTATATTATTAATGTTTAAGAGAATAAGATCTAAATTTGATTTCGCGGGAAATATTGTGATCAATAACTGAAATTTGTGAAATAAGAAAAATATGTTTCTATTGTTTTCTTATTATCAGACTATACCTTCTTATGAAACACTAGTAGAGTAGTGTCATGGGGCATTTTTCTATATGTAGAAAACATTTTAAATATTTTAATCCAAACCAAGTCCAGAAAATCTTAATCTTTTTTGGTTCTCTCAGATTCTAAATCTATTTAATTCTCGCTTCTACAATTTTTCAGATTTTTCAGAAGCCTTTTTAAACAAATATCTACATCGTCATCATTGTCCGAATCTTGTAGGTATTTTTTCGACAGGCTTGTCAATTGACCTAGACATCTAAGAATAGTAAGTTTAAGTTTTTCGCCATCATAATAATACTTATGATTATTGTTTTAATCAAGTCTTATATTTCATAATCGAGAATCATTTTGTATTTAAAAAGCAAAAGAAGATAAATTCGAGACGTGATCAGATAGTTGGTTAACTCGTCACTTTTCGTCTCGCGGCAATAACACCCTAGTACACTGACCATTCCAGTACTCCACCACTTGTTTATAAAGGTTACAGTTAGTTGAATAAATGTTTAAGATTAGATGCACCTAATGTATAGTATCTAAATTGGCCAAAAGGGAGCAATGTTCGTTTGTGAAGCAAATTAAAGGCAGGCAGCGGTTATTCCTTATCGTCCGTCTTCCTCATTCACTGAACGTCGAATTAAATTAAGCGCAGGATTGATGAATCACATACGAAGGAGATTCATCTTACTTCTCATTGCGAATGTTTTCTTTTCTTTCAATTTCTTTTCGGGAAATGCACTACCTTTGCGCGCTCAGCAAATTAGTAAATTAAATAGAATGAATTACTCTTTTCTCTCCTCGCTTCGCCTCTCCAATATTCACCCTGATCTTTTCAAATATTCCTAATGCATTTTTACAAACGAAATCAGATGAAATACACCCTTAATCGCATTAAAAGATTTCGCAGAGTAACTGTTAGAATTTTCTACTACTGATCTTTTTGTATAACTCGGCAGAACGCACGAAAAGTGGATCAAGAAAAATTAATTACATTACATTTTCAATAACTTATTATCATTTAATATTATATATACCTACAAAGATTCATACTATGATACAGCATTTCCAGTAGGAACAGCATGATAAGATCAAGCAATATATGTATACAGATTTAGATACATTGTAAAAAGATGACACAAAGGTTGCTAAATAAATCTAATCTAGTAATACTTTCTTCTTGAAAATCAAAAAAACCAATTCGTACGTAGTTAAACACAAAATGGGCTATATAATCATTGTCAAATTGAATGAGAAGTATAAAAACTAAAATTAACCATTGTGACTATCAATAATTATGACAAAAATTATATTTTATATTATAATTTCACTGAAATTAGCATTTGAAATTCAAATTTATGTAACGGCGTCATATGTCTGACGTCACGTAGGAGAATGAGTGAGCAGTTTACAATGCTAAAACTGGGAATACAATGAACCTAATTTTTTTACTTAATGATCTCGAATAAATGTCGGTAATGATAAATTTAGTTATAACTATTCATGAAACACAATGTATAAGATAGCAATAAAGGCAATTCATGGAATAAAATAAAACTATTTTGAAATTACAGTATAGAATGTTTTGGTATAAATTTGGTTGACATTGAAATGTCTGTACCTACTCATCTGTCCAAATACTCAGTGTCTTATTATTTTTGAAGGCTGTTTAGTGTTTACATACATAATTTTAAACCTGGGTAACTTGCCAAATGTACATTATGATAGATAATTTTTATCGAATGAATTCAAATTCTCTAAGTCACATATCCCCTGTTCAAAACTTTATTATTGTTTTTCTCCGGAATTATCAGCAATTAAACGATTTAAAAAAAATCGGGTATTTTTATTTTTTGTACAAAATCATAAAATTCCTATTATTATATATTTACTATACATTTATACAGATTCATTCATAAATATGAGTATTCCATCTCCCTGAATTATTAGAAAAAAGTGGAGAACTGTCTTTATTTTTAGGAATTTCATGTAAATGGCACAGAAAATAACAATGCAATGATTGCAGTTGGTTTGAAAATTGTAATTCGTTTGCAGCTTGCAGGCAGATATATGCGAATAGTTGTGGAAAATAATTAGAAAGGACAGCACATTCCGGTGCACATTTATGACAAGTGACACGTCGGTTCAAACTGTCTGCATGGCAGCTAATATATTTCATTCTGCCACACGCAAGAAGAGAGAAATACCTGGAAGTCAAACATTACATAGCAACAAATTCCCCTAGGAATGGATTACCTACTGCTGAAAGATTCTGAAAGTCCAACTACGGAGATCTGAAACCATAAAAAAGTAAATAAAAATCTATTTTGAGTGCCTTCTAAGAGTTTAGATTATAATTTCTCGTTTCCTCAATGTACAGTATAAAATATATTTAAAATTTGTTTCATTCTAAACTAAAAAATATATTTCTTATCCGCGGTACAACAATCCTAGATAGACAAGAACCTCAAACAGCGAACAAATATTAGTAAGTTACTATTGTAACAAGATGGGAAATACGGCCCTGGTTTGTATCCTGCTTGTGAACTAAATTTCTTCTGTGTATGATCCTGTCTTCGGTATCTACACGTTAACGTTTTTGTAATAAAAAGATGCCAATGAGATCATATTTCACGGACAAAATTTGTGTTTGGATAAGGAATTGAGAGGTAGATTTGCCTATCAACAAAAATTTGTTAGGCAGTCTTAGGTAGTGTTAGCTGTAGATCGGAAACAGACATAATATAGTCTGTTTAGTTCAATTGTGTTTTATTTTAATTTACATTTGTTCGTCATGATTCAGGAATTACAGTCGAAACGTTGGTGTATCAGTGGATTTTATTAAATGACTGCAACTCCAAAAACAACTTTCCTTTTACACTATTAAGTTTCCGAACTAATCGGTACAATAGTATTTTTATTTGAATAAATATGGGCTAAGTTGGAATTTTAACCCCAGATCCCATACGACCATAGCATTTACCCAAAACAAAAAATCTATGATAGAACGAAGGAGCCGCAACTTTCTTTTATTTTATTGCATTTTGGTGATGTATGTTGTTATTCTATAGCCTTTTTAAGGGGCCTACATATTATACTGGTTTCCGAACTACTTGACATGGCGGTATTTTTATTTAGATAAAGATTGATGAAGTTGCGAGTTGGAAAATGTTTGAAATGAAGCATACAAAACTAACATTCCACAATATTTTTATAGAATAAAAGAACGTTTTGGTACATTTTTGGTAATACCCCATAGAATAGATGATCTGAAAACTTACGGAAGAACGTTAGAAAAATATGGAATGTGAAGAAAAATCGAACACAATTGTTAAGGCAGACAAAGGCTAATGATTGGGGGCAACCCTGAAGTTTCAATGTAAGGGCTGTACACGCTGTAGTGCGTAATGGATTAGAATAGAATTTTACACTATTAGGTTTCCGAACTACTCGGCATAGTGGTATTTTTATGTGAATAAATATGGGAGAAGTTGGAATTTGAACTCTAGATTCCATAGCACCATAGCATTTAACTAAAACAAAAAATCTATGATAGAACGAAGGAGCCGCAACTTTCTTTTGTTTTATTGCATTTTGGTGATATATATTACTATTCTATAGCCTTTTTAATGGGCCTATAGCTTACAGTGGTTTCTGAAGTACTTGACATGACGGTATTTTTATATGGATAAAGATTAGCGAAGTTGCGAGTCGGAAAATATTTGAAGTGAAACATACAAACCGAACACAATATTTTTATAGAATGAAAGAACGTTTTGGTACATTTTTGGTAATACCCCATAAAATATGTAGTTCATTTGAAAACTTACGGAAGAACGTTAGAAAAATTTTGAACGTGAACAAAAGTTGAAGACACTTGTTAAGGAAGAGACAAAGGCTAATGATTGAAGGAAAACCTGAAGTTTCAATGTTACCTCTGTACACAGGGTAGTGCGTAATGGATTTGAACAGAACGTTTTGGTACATTTTTGGTAATACCCCATAGAATAGATGAGCTTAAAACGGCAAAACGTTAGAAAAATTATTGAACGTGAACAAAAATTGAAGACAGTTGTTAACGAAGAGACAAAGGCTAATGATTGAAGGTAAGCCTGAAGTTTCAATGTTACGTCTGTACACAGGGTAGTGCGTAATGAATTTGAACAGAACGTTTTGGTACATTTTTGATAATACCCCATAGAATAGATGAGCTTAAAACGGCAAAACGATAGAAAAATTATTGAACTTGAACAAAAATTTAACTCAGTTGTTAGAAAGACAAAGGATAATGATTGGAGGCAACCCTGAAGTTTCAATGTCTCGGCTGTACACGCTGTAGTGCGTAATGGATTTGAACAGAGGTAACGCTTTCCTCGGTGCTTTTGCAGCCAGGGGGCGCTCATACCTGCGAGCCTACGCCCCGCTCCGTGAGCTAAATTGCACACATCAGCTGTCAGTTCTGGAGCTGTGCGCTATCTAATATGTCTACGGTATTCTGACATGCGTCAGATAATTACGTTGTCATGTTCCCTTTACATCTCTAAACAACTTAGCGGAAAAACATTCCTGTCGTCTAAAGCGAATCATAAAAACGCCCCCATGGAGATCAATAGCGACGTTGGGGCCTTAATTGTATAGCCAAAGCGGTGGTTCATTTGGGTTGCACCCTTCGAGTCGAAGTGAACGATGCATGTGATCTGAAGTTGTATGTAGCGTCGACAACTATTAACCAAATAAAAGTTATGTTCAAGCGGTTCAAAATTTACTTCCTTGAAGGTAATCTGGAAATTGAAACCACAGGTTTTATCTAGAAAGGTTGTACCACAGATAATGATATTAGTGTAGATTTAAAAATACAGATAATTTTTTCCCTTGGTTATCAAATGTAAGAATATACATTATTATCATTAACTTAAGAAGAAAATTTAGTTGAAAAACTATCTGACAAGTTTTACTTGCATTTAGTATTTAGTAGAGCGGTGAAGATTATCAGCCTACTCCTCTGTAAGAGACATACAGCTTATAGTGACTTCCGAACCACTAAAATACAGTGGAACTTTTATTTAGATGAATATTAGCGAACACTAACACTACGAGGTTTAGTAAGCCTCTTTCATTATTTCGAATCCGAAATCCTACGTATTACCAGTTTAGTCACCACCACAGTTTACCGTTTCGGTTTTAGTAAACGACTCGACAAAGCTAATCTTAACCATAACACCATAAGTGAACTATTAAGTCTCTCTCTCTATATTCCGAACAAGTTGTAGGTAATAAAAATGATTAGGCATGATGTACAAGGCCTAATCCAGCCGAGGGTCGTACCCTCAGTTTGTGTGGCTTGTTAACCAACCCCAGTGCTACTGATCGATGCGCCGTTGGCGAGAAATGATGTTTGGATTATGTGATTTGCTGCTATTTTATCATTGATCGATTTCATTTCATTAGCCGCTGTGGTTACGAACAATGAACGGGTTAATATGTTTGTTTAGTGTAATTTAATATTACCATGCGGGAGTAGAGATTTCGCACATCAATTTCCTACGGTGCTAACGCACCCACATTAAGAGCTTTTGGTCGGGAGAGTTTAACACACTATAATACCTTATATTAAAAGTTTCGGGTATTGCAAATTAGCTCTAAATATCTTAACCTCAACAAAATATTACAGATATCATTGAACCTAATAGGACAGCTAGTTAGTGTAAATCTTAGTAGTAATATAGTTTGGTCCAATAACATTTGTTTGGTTTTTAAAGTCTAGCAATTAAGATAACAGTACCAAAAACCACAATTGCTTAAATAGTAACTAAGTAAAAGAAAATAGTAATTACAATATGTTTAGGTTTTAATCGCTTACACCTTGACCTTATAGAGAATTGATCTGGAAAATTGAAGTTTCGTATGGATTTGACTTGGTATACGTATATAGGTAATTGTCATACTTATTTATATTGACATTTAAATATACACATATTAATCTGTTTAGAAAAAAAATATTTATAGTTATTTTCAATGCAAAGAACATAATAGTCGTTGATAATATGTACCGATTTATGCTTAAAAGGAAATAAGTGTCGATATACCTAAGCTTATTATAAGATTAAAGTGCAATAATATTACGATATGTTAGGAAAGCAATACTTTGTGGGTAGTTATGAAAACCTGCTTTTAATAAAAATTTTACTATAAATTTATACTAAAAATAATTTAAACACAAAATAATCTTCAAATATTCGAATACAACCCTCGAGTATATAGTCAAAACTCGTGTCTACCTTATGGCATATTAGGCTAAGAGAATTTATTTTGGGACACCTCGGCACCCCAAATAAAAATCCCAATTAAATTAAATATACACTATTCGAATAAATAACAATAAAAATATATATTATAATAAAGTAGAATAACATTAATTTATGGATATAATATTCGTAACATAATAATATTAGTAATTTATTATAAGAAGGAATTTTGCCAAAAAGCGACACTAAATTAAATAATCCAACAGGTAATTTCTCATCTACCATCTATAATCTATTTTCTTTTTCTATTTCATTTCCATAAACTCCGAAAACCTAAGTCTAAAGGACCATAAAAAATTCTGATTATTTTAGCACAGAAAAAAAGCCTTTGTGAACATGATTTTGATAATCAAGACAAGACATGAGTCCAGAAAGTCTAGATGACAACACTATCAGTACCGTGAAATGAAACAATATGTACTATCTATCAGCGGAAGAAGTGAGATAAAGACTTCATTGTACTTAATTGTAAATAATACATAGATTCTAAGCTAAAATACAAGAATAGAAAAATAAACGAATACAAAGATTTCAGTTTAGCAGAAGAAATTTAATTTGGGTTTTAATTGTATCGTTTACGTTTATATTACAGCAATCAACATTTTACTGTTGTACTCTGGATAATAATTGCTATTAATGTTTCCACAAAAGACAATTCCAGCGACATTTTTAACCTGAAGTAAACACTCCCATATCCATTTCCAGTTTTCCCCGGCTGAGGTTAGCACTCTGGTTTTTGCATGTTTATTCCGCGTGTAAACATCGCAGGCTCAGTGCAGCTCGTTTAACTGGTCTGGGAGAAGAAGCGACAGTGACAGCGTTCGACGCAGGCGACAGCGAATAAAACAGAGTTATGTGTCTGCGGAGATTTGCCAGTTAATTTGCCGCGCAGTCATTGCCTCCCTGGAGATACAGACGGGTGTTGGTGGTGTTGGTAGTGGTGTCGATAGCACCGGCCGGCGTAGTAAGATACGCAGGTTTAAAGCGTGAAATATAACGTGATAACAACATGTTGCTTAAATGTAATGAGTTATGTGTTTGGCCTGTTTATTATATAGAACTAGGGTAATTTAAAATTAATATGAAGAGAAAGAGTGTATCGAAGAAAATAGTTCTATTATTTTCTTCTGCGATATCATTGTACCATAGAAAATTAGTGACTTAACAATGCAAGCACAGGTCTGTCTTTCTAAGTCATTCCAAATTCCAATGAAGATTAAAATAAAGATTGAGATTGGAATTTCTCCCGATTCACTCTCTTTAGTCTACAGTTTGCAATGAAATTGAATAAAAAAAGGTAGGAATACACGGTACTGAATTTCATATAGTAACATGAACATCGACGTTTTTTAATCAAGAAAGAAACCATAACCAAGTATTCGGCTCCTGTTTTTTGTTTCGGCCAACAATTTAACTAAAACCGAAACTTTAGTTAAATTTTTATTAATCACGGAAATAAATAATTTGTATTACCTTTTAAGGTATTATTAGATTACTAAGGTTTCAATTAGTTAACTAGCACCATTTCATAAATATCACAAACAATCACAATCAAATAAGTAGTCTTTACAAGAAATATTTGTTATTAACTAACAGATCATTTTATAATAATAATAATAATAATAATAATAATAGTGTTTATTTCCCAACAGCAAGCCAATTACAGGGAACAAGTATATAATAAATATAGATAATACAATTAACAACAAAATTCATTATTGAATAAACATAAATAATAATACATAAAAAAAGAAGAGAAGTTATTAATAATTAAACAAAAATATCTTCGTAAATTTGTTCAGCAAAGTGGCACATTATATGGATTGGGGAGCGAATCAGAACATCTGTGCGGGCAATGGAGAGATGAAATGTCCTATGCTGTCTTGAAGCAGGCCTCGGCACATGGGAAGGAATCCGTTCTAGAAGGTACGGTGCATCTACTTGGTTGTGAACTAGTTGCCATAAAAGTTTTGCACAAACTGATTCCCGCCTGGAACTTAAGGAGGGTAAAGCATGACGTTCAAGGAGTGTATTTTGATCTGCATCTCTACCAGGGTAAACATTATCAAGTTTAAAAGAAATGTACTTTAAAAATTTTCGATGAATACGATCAAGATGATTACGCTGACTTGCGTAGAAAGGAAACCAAATTAGACCGGCATATTCGAGTTTAGAGATGACAAATGCAAAATAGAGTGATTTTATAGCTGCTATATCTTGAAATTTATTACAGATCCTAAATATAAAACCCAAAGTTTTACTAGCAGAAGAGCATATATTAAGAATATGCTCATTAAAATTGAAATTGTAAGTGAAAGTTACACCAAGATCTTTTATTGAATATTTCCTAGATATAATATTATCACCTAAAGTAAAAGAATGTATAATACAGTTAATTTTGCGAGTGTAGGAGACTATAAAGCATTTTTCAACATTTATTTTAAGTTTATTTTGTGTACACCAGGATACAAGTATATTTATATTATTTTGTAGTAAGTATAGATCAGAAGGGGATGCAATTTTACAGTAGATCTTAATATCGTCAGCGTAAGCCAGAGCAGGACAAGTAAATAGTAGTAACAGTTCATTGATGAAAAGGATGAATAACAGAGGGCCCAAATTGGAACCCTGAGGAACTCCAGATGATGCAATAAATTCGAATGATGAAAATCCGTTATAAAAAACATAGCATGTACGATGAGACAAGTAGGAAGATAGAAGTTCTAATAATGAAGACAGAGCTCCAAACGAACTAATTTTAGATATAAGTAGTTCATGATCAATCGAATCAAAAGCACGGGAAAAGTCACTATACATCACATCTACTTGACCTTGGTTATCAAGAATTTCTGAAATATATTGAGAAAAGCAAGCTAAATTTGTTGTTGTAGATCGACCACGCAGAAAACCATGTTGATTGACAGAGATTAGAGATTTGGTGTTGTATATTATAGAATTATAGATTACTTTCTCAAATAATTTAGCAAAATTGTTTAAAATAGATATTGGACGATAGTTCGACACAATAGATTTGTCACCTTTCTTGTGAACAGGAATGATGCGCGTACGCTTCCACTGCTCTGGGAATGTAGAGGTGTTGATTGCTAAATTAATAATAATAGCAAGAGGTATAGCCAAAATATATCTACAATCCCTAACAAGGAATGCTGGGACTTTATCATCACCACAAGACGATTTATTTGGAAATTGTTTCATTAACTTAATAAGATCTTCTTCACTGACATTATGAATTGTGAACGATGGATTGTTGCTATGATTAATGTGATTATTTGAATTAAATGCTGAACTTGAGTTGAAACAATTTGAGAAGCTGGTAGCAAATGCATTGACTACGTCTTGGGGATCACTATATTCAATATCATTGTTAATAACACTTCCAGGAATGCGGGAACTACCTTTTTTTAAGTGCACATATTTCCAAAAATCACTTGGGTTAGATTTCAGATTTCTTTCAACCATTATTAAATACTCTTTATAAGCACTGGGAATTTGATCTTTGATTATGGATCTTAATCTTTTAAATTCATTCAGATAAGATATTTTACCAGTTTCTAACCATTTTTTCCTATAGTGTTCTTTAGTTCTAATATTATATTTTATATTTGAAGTAAACCATGGAGGAAATTGGGATACTCTACATTTATATTTTGGAACAAATTGATCAAAACCTTTGTACAATATCGAGTAAAATTCATGAACAGCTGCATCAACATTATCGAATTCATTAAGTACAGACCAATTAATATTGCATATATAATTATATAATTCACTGAAATTTGCTTTCTGAAAGTTGTATCTAAAATTATTTGCGGTAGGAAAATTAACGGGATTAACAGGAGAATGAATGTCTCCTGTGATAGATAAAGCAGGATGATACATATCTTCGGGAACCAATGGGAAGTCACACTTGGTGATATTTAGAGCAGTAAAGTTAGAAAGGGCTAGATCAAGAATATTATGATGATTATTTAGTACTGAATTATATTGATTTAAATTTAAGATATCACACAAATTACGAAAGGAGTAAGATTTAGTACATGTAGAAGAAGAATTATAAGAATTAGGGAGATTGAAATCACCTATAAATAATATTTTTTCATTCAAAAATAATAATTCAAGCGAATCTGTAAACAGTTCAAAATCACTTGCAGTTAGATCAGGAGGAATATAAACCGCACATAAAATGAAGGTATAGTTTGAAGAGTAACATTTACAGGCTGTTAGATCGATTAGTGGTATTAATCTTTTGACATGAGATGTGTCAACCAAAGAGTAATTTAGATTTTCATGTAGAGCTATTAACACACCTCCCCCTCGGCTGCGTCCAGTACTTGAAAAGTTTCTATCATCTCGAATAATGTTGAAATTATTTGGAAAGATTTCAGAGTTAGAGAAAGATTCATTTAACCAGGTTTCAGACAAAACCACGATATCATAAGACACAGAACAACAGTTTACATAAAACAAATGACTTTTTGTATTCAAACCACGGGTATTCTGATAATAAATATTTAATGTAATTGGCGGGCTGTCGGGCGTAACTAGTTTAAAGAACTAACAATCGTTGGGATATTATTGACATATTTTATTATCAGATTATGTTCACCAGCTGCTGTACGGGTGTCTAGTTCTGATTTAACTGTTTTAAAATATTCAATTTGCATTTTAGTTCGATCTCTTGAAATAGTAAGATGTTTCCATTTAATAGATGATTTGAGTTCTTTAGTTTTTTTAATAACTTTAATTACATCATGTTCGCAAGAAAACTGTACTTTTAAGGGACGGGACAGACTTTTGGTTTTATCATAACGACCCAACCGGTAAGTTTTAATAATGGGACATGTCACATTAATGTCAGTTAAAATATTATTTAACGTAGTAGTATCACTCTGGAGACGTTGTTCAGAGGTCAAAGAGTCATTTTCTGGAGAACCAAATATGATTAGGTTGCATGTACGTTTTTGACGTTGACTAACTTCCTCAATAATATTTTCAGATAATAGAGAAACTGACAGAGAGGGTTGAGCTTCCTTATTAGATTTTTTTAATTCTTCCATATCTTTTTTAAGTTGGAAAATTATGAGTTTAAGGCTATCAATGTCATTACCTAAGCTGAGGCAATTAGAGCAATTCCATTTCAAGCCAGAGTTTCTTGAATTTAACCTGCGGGCTTCGGCTGAGCTAATATTGACACAGTCAATATTAAATTCATTTTTACATACAGAACAGGTTACGCGTCGATGTGTTTCTGTTTGTATGTTACAACAATGACACTTGTCAGCCATATTAACAGAAAAAAAGAGAAATGTTGAGAAGCACCCAGTATAATATATTTATTGAAATACCCAGTATAAACAATAAACTGTTCAGATAATTTAATTAAGATGACAGGTGAATGAACTCGCAAAAAATATGCAGGTGTAAACCAAGATCACCGACCACGTTTTTTTAAAAAGTGAAAGTAAGTTAAAAATGAAGATAACTTACCTACAGAAAATGTCATACACAAACTATGCACACACCAAAATAGCCCTGAAGTGGACGTATCCAAAAGTAACACACATATGAATATGAAGACAAGATAAACCACAAAAATTTAACAATATTGAAGAGCGAAGAAAAAAAGCGTGTAGCGTACAGAAGCAACAGTTTTATGTTTGATATTCTCTTAAAATAACTTTACTTTTTTTCTTAATTCTACAATAAATCTTTGTCTTGTTTCTACAAATTAAACTAATGAGATCTTGCATTATCTTGCACTTGGCACCTTTGTACTAGTAGCCACAGAATAATGAGTACACCGAATCTGTGGTCAAAACCAGTATGTTTGGCCGAAACTGGCCGAAACCGAAACTGTGGTCGGACATTGTTTTTAAGACTTTTAAATTTCAGGAATATACTCCCAAGTTTGAAATTAATATTATTTATTTGTTTTACACATAACTCAGAGATAATCTGTTCTCAAAATAAATATTCAGATGTCAGCCAAAAGAAATCACCTAAATTTATCAGTCTATATGCATATTTAAAATCTGTGTAATAATGTAATTTTGTGAATGAAAAAAGTGTGAATTTAAAAACTATGTTTATATATATATATATATATATATATATATATATATATATATATAATATTAATAGGTATAATATTTTATTTACAGTAATAAAAATACAGTATCGATAATGGCTTCTCTGAATAAATTATGTTTTTAAATTTCATTTGAATTATGATAAATTAAAATGTATCAATTTAATTCAAATGAGTTTTGATTATAACTTGAATATCGTGTTTGTTTGAAACAAAAAGAACAAACTCTTAATAAACCCGTCATGTTGTCAGATGAATGAATACTTCCTCTGTTTTAATTCTCTGTACATTTCAGTCAACTATAAATACACAGTTTGGCACGTTTTCACGTACACCTGACGTAAATGCAAATGCATTCAAGTGATAAAACTATGAAAGTTGCGAACAATAAAACTTCAAATCGGTTTCAGCAATTATAACTCAAGTAGAAATGAAAATTTTCCATCAGAATCAGACACAACTTTGAAACAAATTATCCAATTGTGTATTAGCGTGTAGATGTGGAGTTAATGCGGGATATTTACACGTAAAACTTTATTTAATGTTTCTATTTGGTTCAGTACGTGGCAAATACAAGCTCGAATAAACATGCTTAGCAAGTCAAAATAAAACGGAATATTTATACAATGTCAATCTAAGCAACCAGTGTAGATCAACAATTAATAAGTACTTTAAAGAAAAAAAAATGTGGGGTATTTTTATACATACTATATTACAAATCAAGGGATAGAAGTGTATGATATTTTCCGAGAAGTTTGTAGCACGAGCGGTAAAAATATTAAAAAAATTCAAAAATGTCCAGTCAAATATGAAATTTTTTAAAAACATCGTTGCAACAATGTTATGCATTAGAAATAGGATGTTTCTTGATTTGGTGCTTTATTTAATAGACGATAGTTTTTGGAATTCAGCAGACCTACGGAGACAGTGTTATTAAGGAGCCAGGTTCTTCAGTGGTTTTGGGAATTTTCGGAAGGAAGAGAGTCGATTGAAAATGAAACACACACACACAAGAACTGATGAAAATGTCGACAGAATCCGAGATCTTATGCGATCAGATCATCTTTTGCCAATACTAAATTATCAGGAAATAGAATTTGACTCACACCACCGTTCATCAGATTTGACCAATTCATTGGAAATGAGTAAAATCTCCTCAGCCTCCATATTTGCCTAATTTAAGTTCTTGTAACTTTCTCCTCTTCGTGAGATTGAAAAACTACGGCAAGGTAACTCATTTTGGGACACTTCAAAACATTATACGGCTGTAACCGACCAGCTGAAGGTGATTCCAGTATCCGATTTCCAGCACTCCCATGAGGATAGGAAGAACCATCTTCAGCATTGTGTGGCTTCCCAAGAAAGTTTTTGTTGAGGAAGACAATATTGAATTGTAATTCTATTCAAATAATTTATAAAAAAAAAACAGTCTTATTACCTAATTACACACCTCGTATGTAGTTTAAACTCATTCGTAAAACAATTTTTTATATAACGGACTACCTAAATTAACGGACACTCCCTGACATGTATTAGTCATTGTATAGATATTCTACGGTATATAGAAAATAATGCACATATACATATTAGATCCCGTGAGAAATAATGACATTCCTGTCCCACTTTAATGTCACAGAAACTACCTTCTATACTCAGTCGTGAAAAATTATGTTAGGTATATTGATTCTCATAATGAATTAACAAAATTTATTACATATCAAACTAAAGTCATTGATAACTAACTTATTTCATTAAATAAATTAACGAAATCATATTGTCATTATGTTCAGTTGTTTGAAGAACGCCGTCTACATTATAAATATGCCATTAGCAATATCTGCTGTTAATAACAATTATTATTGATCTATTGAATTACGACTCATTTATATTTATGTAAATAAATGAAAACCTTATCAACTTAATAAATTTCGTTGCTTAGAATCTAAATTTAAAATCACAGATCAATAGGTATATCTTACCACTCCATGTAACCACTTCAGTCAACCTATTATTCTTCATTTCAATTTTATTTTCCCCTGTTAACACAGCCGTCATAAGCATTTTGTAGAAATGATTGTAGTAGCGATTTGGTTGTCGTGTGATTTACCACGTATCTAATTCCGTTTTCTTCGATTAGCATCAGCGGCTGGCGTGAAGTGTTGACATGCCCCAGCCACTTGGGGACGCCTTATCGGCTATCGGACACACATTAAACACCCCTGATAAAGGGGAAACTAACTGCTTATCAACGCAATGAGATTGGACGCTTCTGATAGTCCAGGTTTCATCATAACTTGTTATGGGATATTTAGTTTCTTAACAAGATGCAAAATAGAATGACTATTAAGTAGTTTTTAACCTTTTAGTATTCGAGAATTTCTAAACATATGAAAATACTAATTTAGAAATGAATTTAACAAATATTTTTTATTAAAATTGTTTATTCATATAGGTATGTATTTTTTTCTATTCCCTACAGCCTGATTTATACATTGCATAGAATAGAATGGAATAGAATAGAATAAGGAATGGAATAGAATAGAAATATGAAACAATGTAAACGCATGGAACCATTTATACTTGCACAGAATGGAATAGAATGGAATGGAATAGAATAGGAAATTAATTATTTTTATTTACTATTCTGTTCCATTCCATTCCTGTTCCATTCGTGTTACTCCGAGGATATTCGTGGAGTTACGTCTGTTGGATTACGCGTTTTGTTGTTGTAACAGCGGTGATTAGAAGGCGCTGACAATATATAAAAATAGAATGTATTGTGATTGACAAGTGTCAGACGATCAATAAATGTCTAGTTTATGAAATAAGATTTTTCTTATGTTAAAGATAAACATTACAGTTAAATAGTTTTGATATTTTAGTGACAAAGTGAGGTTATTCTATTCCAAGTTATTCTGTTCTATGCAATGTATAAATGGGTGCTACGTATTTCTGTGCCTATTTCGTTCTATTCCTTATTCCATTCTATTCTATGCAATGTATAAATCAGGCTTACTGTATATTGGCAATATTCCTTCATACTATCATGTACGGATATTTATGTCGTATACGCACCATGTGTGGATATAAAGTTAAAGTTCACTGCCAACATCAAATCATTGCCAAATCTATCAAATAATTATTGATGCATATAATTTTCATTTTTATTCTCATTGCATAAAATAACTAAAATAAAAAAATAATCAATTATGGAAGAAATTTGATATTCGACTGTTGACGATTAAATGTTCAAATTGTGAAGCCATATATGTGAGTCAAACAGACTGCAGTGATAATGTTAGATTTAAAGAACATTTTAATGCCTTAAAAACAAGTAATCGTACAATAGATATAAATATTTTAAATGTTTTGCACATCTGTAAAAAGAGATTAAAGATGGATTTTCTGAAAATTCAAAGTGCATTAAAGAAAGATAATATTCTTATGAATGAACAATTGGAACGAATCATTGATTTCCTTTAATCCTTTTCCTGTGAAAATTTACCGTTTATGAATGGAATGGAAAACATCTATGCATCTGTTAGCTGTCCTTAGTACAGATATTTAAATAAGTACTTGTGTCTTCCTTTGTGTTTGTATTTTCCTGATGATGGCTTAGTAAGCCGAAATACGTATCGGAAGATTAAAATTTTTTGAAACCTACCGAGCATTTTAGTTTTTTGTTTATAGGTAAACAAAACAAAAACACTTGGTTATTCACAATTGATATTATATTAGTAAGAGAAAGAATTTGCAATAAAGTAGCAACGTTTTTTCGAAACCCAAAATTAGTAAAAATGTAAAGAGAAAATTTATCGATTATCAAATCAGAAATTCTTTAACTAGCATTTGACAACTAGTTGACATCAGAAACCAAACAAATGTTCTAAATTATATCAATTTTTAAATACATATTTCAATACGTCGTTTTCCAATACTATTAAAATGATATCAGAAGACGACGAAGACAATAAAGTGACAGATTTGATTAATTTGTGACCTTTTACTTTATCATTTCGCTTGTTCATAGTTGTCGTCTAAATATTAATTTCTCGTGATAGTGTTCGAAAAAAAATTATTTAGTGAATTTTCACAAAAATAATTTAATCTTATATACCAATTTATTGATTGTCTGTGAAATGTTGTGCCTAATTAGAAATGTCAATCACATACAAACCTCTTGTATTTCAACGGATAATAACCTGTCCCTAATATTCTCCTTTCCAGAATCAGGTGCAGTTAAAACTTTTCATAGTTTAATGAATTCATTCTCCCGCTAAACCTCTGCTAACCCCAATATTTGGCTTTCTAACCAGCACTGCACCTCCTCCGTAAACTGCACTCGAGTAAGTTAGAAATACTGCACTTGATTTAATTGAAAACCACATCGGCGCCAACCTAACTACAGACTCTCACCGTTCAATATGTAAATTAATTTAGAAGCTGTCAAAGTGTTAAGCCAATGACAAACTCCGCCGCTAAAAATCCTCTGTTGTTTTATGGAATATTTTGTCGATAATTTATGGACGGATCGCGAAGCCAATATTGACATATGGAGTTATAATTATAAATCTTTCTCATGATAGCGATGCTTATCTTCGTGATAAATGGTTTGGGGGTAAATTATGTTTGATTTGATAATAGAGGAAAGTTTCCGTGATGTAGTGGCCATGTTGTACCGGGATGGCTCCCTGAAGTCGCAAGGAGGTTAAACTGTTCTGTAATTTACTTAAGGTTCTATTTAAGACGAATTTGTTAAGTTAAATAGGCCCTAGAGTAAGTTTCCTAGCTAACTTCAGTCGTTATCTTGAAACTACTTCATATTTCATCCCATTTATTAAAATTAAATTCTCATGAATCTACACCCACAAACTTTAGAAGAATATTACTTCATTGGAAAAAATAGACATTTTTGGAATTAAACATATTTTCTGTATGAATTTTCATTTATAAACTATTTTGTATCATATTAAAAAGTATTCTTCGTGATTTTTTTTTAATTATATTTTTTACAAAAAATGTTACTTTTTTAAACATTTTTTATATCGAGAAAAAGGAGACATGAATTTAAACGTTTGTGCATTTTAATCTTTTACATATTAATTCAAGAGATAATAACTTCGTTAAAAAATATGTTTTTCTTCGACCACTATGGAAAGTGGCACATTTCCCACATTATATAAAGCTTTAAAGTTGCATTTCTCACAGTAATTGTCAACACTGCGCATACGAAAATTACTTTTTGTAAGGTTAAGTGCGCCATATTGTTTTTATGTCAAATAGCTTTCGTGCATGAATTTTTGTTCTGTAACGTTAAGCAATGTGGTTGTAGAAAAAGTATAGTGTGCCACTCGTGCAGAATCACGTAATTCCTACCTTGTATGATTATAGCACTCGACTTCGTCTTGTGCCGAAACTTTCACGCCTCGTGGAAAATAGGTAATTTTCTGCAATTGTGACACAATATGATATAAGAAAAATAAATCGTTTTAATTACATACACTTTATTCAAAATATGTAAGTTTTGAGTAGGTAAATATTTTTTCTACGACCACTACGGGTAATTACACTCTTCTTACACTACATAAAGCTTGAAATCATTTCTCACATCATTTGCCAACATAACGCATGTGCAAAGTAGGAAATATCATTTTACTCAGTAAGTGTCTTGTGCCGAAACTTTTTCACTTCGTGGAAAATAGGCGAATTTCTGCACTTGTTGCACAATATACTATTTTATTTTGCTCTTATATTTTAAGAAAAACGTATTACACCAAAAACAAATTCAAATTTTTATTGGTGTCTTACTTTCTGGCTACCACTGCAAAATAATTATTTCATTGCTTCAAAAATTTTCTATATATGAAGCTTAAATGGTAATGTACTCGTTACCAGAGAACAAACATGTAATTATATTTATAATACAGAAAGTTTGACAGGGTGAACGAATAATTAATTTTCCATTTCATATTTCTTTGTTCAATTTTGGTGAAATTTTATTTGAAGTAATACACCCTAGTGTAAATTATTCCTTTATCAAAAATCTCATCCTAGTGTTGGTGTTCTACTTATTTCAGCCTTATGAATACATGAATATGAACGAGCAAATTGGTAGAGTCACCATCATAAATATGTATACACATAACAATACAAGAATTTGCTTATTGTTTCCAACCCTTGCCAAATCTGAGAATGTGGTTGCGTGTCTGTCATGTTCGCCCTATCTTATTTTATGCGCCATAACACCTCGGCTATGCCACACATCTAGCCCGCACAAAAGGGAATTTTTATTCTCTCGGCGAATGATCTGGTGGAAGTTAGGCCTTTGTGCCGCGCTTTGTTCTCCGTAATTGCGGCATTTTTAGTGGAGTTTTTGTGATTTAGTGTAATCAGCAGGTGGGAATAAATCAGGAAACTTTCCACCTTCATCAACATTGGAGAACTTGTTACATTTAGATTACCACCACTTCGACATTTTTACTAAGGAAGTACTTCACATCACAAGGCACATGAATTAATAAATTTACCTGATAACTATTACAAGAATAAGGGCCGGTTTTTCCACTTCTGGTTAAAGTGCCAGTTACCTTAACCATCGGCTAATGGAAATTATCGCATCGAAATAATAAATAATGTATATTTTTGACAACATATTAGTTTTTCGATGCGATATTACTCTATTAACCGATGGTTAACGTAACCCGCACTTTAACCAGACATTGAAAAACTGGCCCTAAGATATTTATAAGTTAAATATTTTATTTTGTGATATCAATAAGAATATATTCATGTGTTGACTATTAACAACCTATTAAATAAACTTAGGGATATTCTCAATTTGGCAAAAGCTTATTTAGGAAGAGTGAAATAAACATACCGAATAAATAAGGTTTTCAAGAGAAGTGAAACATTAACATTTTGACTTTTGAAGTTTTGGGTTAGGTGTAAATTCAGGTTGGACAAGTTTGGAAGTTTGTTTTATTTCTGTATTAAAAATCATAATTTAACCTGTCGGTATGATGACGATGTCTAATTTTATTTTCAATAAGTGGTAAAAGAAATAATACTGTTTCTTTTGACAATCGAAATCTTATGTAGAATTCAACGTTATTTCATTTGGTAAAATTGTGAACACTTTCACTTATAGAGTAATCACGCCGGATACAAAATAAATAATTATTTTCTGTTTCTTGCACTTCTAATAAATCATCCACTGCATCATAATTCACCAACAACAAATTTAAATTTATGACATTGAACAAAATTTAAGTGAATGTTAATACTTAGGCATGACCTAAAAACCTTTGAAACGAATGATTCTGATCTAATAATCACATTGAATGAAAAACGTATAATAATGCCACTCAATAATTGAACATTGAATATTATATAGGAATATTTGACGTCTAATCAAGTTTAAAGGCTGCTTTAAAAACTTTATAATTTATTTAGCTAATAAGTTAGTTTATTAGCCAATAAAGTTATTAAGAAGTTAATATGAAGAAAAAATATTTTTTTGGCATATATATTTATTAGGAAGCTTATTAGGAGGTAGATATCTCGGTCCAAATAATTTAAAGTGGGATAATATATTTTAGTATACCTTATGTGTCTATATATTTAAAATGAAAATTACTTTATCATTTACAATTTTTAAAAGTTTTCATGAAACTTGTCATAGTCGTATACTATAAAAGGTGATCACCCGAACTCCATTAGCCCATTAGAAAGTTTTGTATTACTTTTTCATGACTCATATACTCCTTTAATATTCCGTACTCTAAATGTACCTATTCATCTACATTCTTTTATGCTCCAATGTATTTCTTATAACATTATATTATTCGACATCGAAAAATCAGGAAGGACAAAAGGTGGATAGAAATATTATCGTAATTGTTCCCAAGATTATATTTTGGGGGAACTATATACTTTTGTCTTATAAAAACTGTAATGTAAGGTAATAACTTGCATGTTTCAGGCTCTTATGCACACAAAATGTTCTTTCGTCAATTCTCCTGATAATATTCCATAACAACGACTCTAAATTCATGTCGGTTATTTAAGAAAATAAGCTTCTTATTAAGTGGGCGCGCATATTCTATAAATGCTAAATAATTATAAATATGGTGCATGTATTTTTTCAAATGGGAGTTTAATGAATTTTTTTTCTGAGTAAACAAAATGTGCAATGGCAGCATCTTCAATTTTTGAATAAGTCACCTTTATACTTATTTAGCCACATATAACAAAATTTTCTATTTTGCCATTTGAATCTGTCGACTGGAATTTTTTTTTATTGGAAACCCATATAGGTTTTAACAGATTTTTTTGTGATTCATTTTTTAAACAATTAAGTAACAATAATGATAGTGAGTTTTATGGTTTTGTTAAGTATATTTAATGTAAAAATTTTAAAATAGTTCAGCCCCACGAGCCCCTCTGATGACAATAACTTTAGTATTAACGGTAAACCTCAATATGCGGAATGTAAGTTTTTATAATATTTGTGTGCAATTGGAAAAAAATATCGACAACCAAAGAAATTCATATAACAGAAAAATTTTATATCAGTAACAAAAATTATGTTTACAATTGCTATGTCAGAATGAATCATTATTTATTTTTAAGTTAGTATTACTTTAGAAATTTATTTTTTTTCGTAGTTTTTTTTACATAAAGAATAGCTGTTCACCTTACATAATTAATTACATATTCAAGTATTTAGAAACTATAGGTATGTACTTATACCTATGCATTATCTTAACAATTATAAAATTTTCTTTACTAACGAATTTTAAAATTTTTTCACCAGATGTCGTCATGAATTTTCAGAGCATACATTGGTAGATAAGAAACTGAAATAAACAAAATGACTTTTTCTAAATTCATAAATGACATAAAAGTATAGCAACATAACCTACATCCCTTTACATATCCAATATTTTAGAGTTACACCCTGAAGTGCGGTATAAAATTTTCATCTTTCTCCAATAACCATCTTCCCCTAATAACATATTGAGTCACAAAAAATAAAAGCCGATCCTGTAAAATTGATACAGCAATTGGCGGTGATCAGGGAATTTATGCGGGTCGACTTCCTGCGAGGGCCGTAACAAGGCAGAATTATTATTTTATGGAAAGTTGTTCGGCGGCTAACGATTGCAGGGCAGGACTCACATCATGTATGCGCATAAATGATTTATCGGACGCCCGCCAAACGCCGGAGACGAAGTGGCGAATTATACGGGGCTGAAATAATAACGCAAGAGTGACACCCCTTCCCCCACATCGGGGAAAAGTGTTTCCAACTCTACTTTCATTCAACCACTCACGTATTGACTTTTCAGAATACAATAATTTTGTACCTATTTTATTATCAAAATATAATGAACATCGTTTCGTTCTATCGGAATTCTTCAGGTAGATATTTTTACATGTTTTAATTCTATTGCTGTTATTCTACTTTAAAAGTATCAAATTTATTAGAAGAACAATAAGAAAGAGCAAACCTGGTAAAAAAATTAGTGCAGATTTAAGAAAAATAATAAATTTAGATTCTAAAACAAGAACAATTAAACTAAAAAACAGAACATTAATTCCCCAAAGTTTAAATGTTAAGCAACACTTAAACAAAAAAAAAATTCTTATGTGACTATTAAAGGGAAAGTTAAAATTTAAGCAATATTGGTGCAACCGACCTTTAGTGGTTTAAATACATCAAATGATAGATTTTTGAATAAGGTGACGGAAATAAAAAAAACTCAAATAAGATTAACCCTAGAATGTTGAAATCTTGTTTATGGAATTACTACAACATCTAGTCATACATTCCCTTTTTTTGTTCCAATCGGTCTTTTGAAAAGGACAGTTTACTTTTGGTAGAAAATTGAACTTAAACTTAATTAAAAATAATAATTCATTTGGCTTTTAATTGCTGTAGAAAACATTTGATTTTTTGTTATTAAATTGATATTGACAACTGTCAGACTATATTTCGTGAGAAATATGTATGAAATAATGAAATAAATGAAAACATTATATCTTTCTTTGCAAGTTTTTGAGTGATTAATAGTATATGAGGAATTTAAGTGCATGATGTAATAAACACTTGAGATACTTTAGTCCTATGGTATGTATACTCTATTTTTTTCATTTCCGCATATTCATTTTAAAATAATATTTATTTGGTTATATTTATACAACTGTCGAATACATAACAGCTTTAAAAACAAATCATCACAATGCACATTTTTCTGATAAGCTGGGCTACGATACATACCTACATGTACCTATTTGTTTCTGTGGTACCACAATGCTAGTTTATTAATTTAATTAAAAGTGTTACTTCTGTCTTCGAAAATGAAGAGTAAAATTGGCTTTTACTTCCTGAAGTGCAAAACGTTATTTTGTGTAATGCAATGAGGCGTTGTGATAAACAGTTTAATAAAATTTTCAAAAGATAATCCATTTTGAAGGCAAGTTCAAATATATGTATGAATAGAAGAAGTTGAAGAACGATTAACGATAGAATGATATCACTGTCAAGTGAAATAAGTTTAAATTTAATGTACAAGGAAGTCATGTGGTGTCTACATCAGATTTTTTTTTTTTCATATTTATAGCAATTTAATATTTTCTTTTTTTTGGATTATTTACTTTTTATGAGAACTTTGGAACAAAATCTAAAAGAGAGAATAATAAATTATAATGTACCTGACTTTTAACATAAGAAGTTTAAATATAATGTTTAATTAAAAATCCATTCAGATGTATTTGCTCTACACATATACATAAATATGTCTCTACATTTGAATTGAAATCGATTATTATAATACCTCTCTTATTATATGTTTCGATCGGTAAATAGACATACGTTAAATAAAATTACTGATATTTTGAATAAAGTGGATGTACAAGTTTATGGATATTATAATCCATGATGTTAAATTTATTTAAGTCAGGTTAGAGATTTGAATGCATTGATAATTGAATTTAATTCTCCGTCATGTAATAATCTGATGCGGCTTCACATTTGATCATTGGCCGATTCAGGCTTTCAGCCAAATTTCAGCATAAACGCAAATAATTATTTTCGGTATCGGACTCTATACAATGATAGTTTAAATTTAGTTACAATACTAGATTGTTTATTTGATGAACATTTTCACTAATAGTCTATGCTTCATGGACGTAAATAGAGCGAGTTAATGCTTAATTACTGTTCAATAAACATTTCCAACAATAATTCGTTTACCTAACAACTTTCTTTAAAAAACAAAATATGTTGTTCCGGCTTAAAATTTTAAATGAAATCTCACGATTCAGTTATTTTGATTTTAATTTATAAAGAATATAATAAGACTTTAGAGCAAATGTACCGTTCTTTTGATCTTTTGAAAATACATATAAAGAAGTGTAATGAAACTAGGACGAAATAGTTGTCCTTTATTTTAATCAGTTTTAGATGTAGGTACGCTTAATAATTTAGGTAAAACGTATCTTACGGCTAATGAGATCACAAATGTCAGATCTAGCTGTAACAAACTTCATATAAAATATCTAACTACTTCCAGAAAACTAAACAAGGATCATATTTCAGGAGACCTTATATGTCGCAGTGATAAAAACGATTCAGTGCTTTCCTCTTGAAAATAATAATAAATTTTAAACCTTGCGTGTCAGGAATATGAGCCATGAACATTAGGACAGCAAACGACCATAAGATACAGAAATGGAAAGAAAAAGAATACACAACAAATACGTAGGTGTAGATGACGAACATGTAGATCAAAATGCATCACTGTTTACAAAGCAAAGACTTATACCTTGAAACAAACGGTTTGTGATAGCTACAATAAACTACAAAAATACATCAAAGGTCCAAAGCAAAGCCACATAAATTGCAGCATTTAACATTAACATGCCCAAAATTACCACCAACAGAGTACCAGAAAAGGCACAACAACAAGGCGAAAAAATCCACAGAAAATTATGTGAACAATTTCGAGAAACTCCAGAAGTACCTTACTACAAACATAAGCTAAAAAGCTATATGAAACACCACTTTAAAAATTTAAATAATAGGACAATTATTCAATTATGATTAGTCTGACACCTTTTCGGTGTGTTTTCGAACCAGAAAATGCATTATTCTGGTATTTTGTTGTAGTTGCTAGGAAAAATAACAGTTCGAGAATATTTTTTCCGGTCGCTGCCAAAGCGTTCCTTTACAGTAAGCAATCCATTATTTTCCGTAAATAAATATACAATCACATTTATTTCTTAATTGAATATAAACCGATTGAAAAAAATAGTACGTAGGAAAAGTGACTTCCCGGACTCCTGGTGTTGCTGGTCTGGCCTTCGCTCGTCCCGCAATTTCCATCACTGTCCGGGAATATATCACTTTTCCTACTAGATACACAATATACTAATTCCAGGAGAAAGCAAATAAAACCACTTACCTTATTGATATCGCAGTTCCGGGATAAAAAAATCTAAGAAGAAACTACAAGAAAATATTACAAAATATTTAGCACTAGCATAGATAAGAAACTAACCTGGAACCAAACAAACTTCAACATAATCCCCATCACGATAGGGTCTTTTTACAACTATTCAAATTAAGTGGAAATATAGATAATAATAATAAATTAGCAGTCCTTAATTATCTGGCGAACAATATACTTCATTTTTTATTTTGCAAGTAACATATCAAATGACAATACATCTTCAAAAATTATACGAAAAATGATTATTATAAACCTAATCCAGTCGCTTTTGTCCTGCGAACAAATGCAGCACAATCGTAGCCAACTGTTCCTCCCATGTTCCAGTTCCATAAATGTATAATTGGTTGCTGCAACGCTAATGAGATCAAGTACTCCGCGAATGGCTTCAGAACATCGCGTCTTGCCGTGGCAGGCCAACTCGACGCTCGGCGTCGCGTATTTCTGCGACGCTGACGACGCCACTGGCACACTGTAATTATCAATATGAACGCGCGGAGATCAAAAGGAATTTCCCTGAGAAAAGCAGCTGTCAGAAAGAGTTTGTTTGAAGAATAGTCATTATTAGATTTAAATACAGATTGTTTGATGTATTTGTTGTATTTTAATTAAGATATTATCGCAGAAATAAGACCAGAGAAATTTGAAATATGCACCAGACAAAGAAACAATTCTATTAAATAAAAAAAAATAAAGAAGAACACAAACCAACCTTAAAAAATATAGCATAATTTTAGCGTAAAATTGTATTTAATTATCTCTTTTCGATCCTGATATTTATGCTCTCAAAGATGCATCTCAAACTAAAATATGTTTTTTCGAGTATATATCAAAAATGAGTGGAGATACAATCAAAACGATTAAGAAATGTTTTCTCCACATATATCTTTTTTAGAACTATCCGGTGCAAAATAAGAAAAACTAAAAAACCAGAATTTGAGTTTTTCGTTAAGAAACTTTTTCTCATCAAAATTTTTCATTTTCCATATAAGTAAATATCGAATTATCGATGCGCTGATTCAAAATTTGCAAACAAACTTCAATTATTTCAAAATTAGACCCAAAAAAAGGGCTTAACCCTCTAATGGGTTGAATTACGACCTCGATTATATCAATCAGTTCTACAGGCAAGATTTTTGTTGTGGTGGGTAAATTTTTTTTTTTGACTAGGTGCACACTATTTTTTCAGTCTATCACATAAAAATTATTTTTTTGCACTTACTTAAAAAAAAAATCACACAAACAATCCGTTTGTTATCAAAGAAATGGCTTGTTATTTGCTTTTGAACGGAATGGAAATAATTTTGCTTAAATATGAATTGTTTTGGTCAAGACGGAAATATTTATTTCCGTTGCCTAATCATAAGTTGTGGACAGTTATTGTACCTTTTGACAGGTCGTATATTAAATGGAAATGAATAATAATGAATATGTAGTGGCCGCATAAAAAAGATTTTAATTTTAATTGAAAATGTATTTTTTAAATTTTTACCTATAACCGTTGTTAATCATCAAGAAAAAACATATGATTTCAATAATGCTCCCGTATTTGAATTTCAGAAATGAACTATTAGAAAACAGAATTACTTCGAAGTTATAGTTTCCATGAAGATGTGATTATAGTTTTACGGTTTCTGAATGTAGAGAATATTTCAATGTAACACTTAGACAATGCATTGCAACTGCAACATGATAATTATGCTTGTGTCTTAGTGAAAACTTTGTTTGCGATGATAACGGTTGGAGGAAGTTTGAATGTGAGTTTTACGAGAGTGACTTGTTGCAGAGTCTCGCCATGAAAATGAGTAAGGTGGGGAACCAGACGAACTCGCAGGACCCGCAGGCCGTGAACTCGCGCGTGTTCGTGGGCAACCTCAACACCTTCCAGTGCTCCAAGACCGACGTGGAGCGTATGTTCCAGAGATATGGACGTCTCGCCGGTAAGGATGCAAAATAAATATTCTTATATAATATTTTTTAAGAAAAATTAAACAACAGGTATATAGGGTAAGTGGGGAGGAGATGGATTTTTGGTCTTAAAAGTACATTAGAGTGATATCTCGCATAAGGAATGTTAATTTTGTTGTTAAGAGACACTGTAAGTAGCCGCTTGAAAATTTATGTAGTCAACACTGATGGCCGTTCCACCAATGTTACTTAAATTTTAAGTTTAATTTAAACGGACAATATCACATCGGAGTGAAATGTCAAATGAATTCTTTAACATTGCTGTCAAAATTTCGATTAGATTTTTTTGTTAAGTGTTGCTTAAAATTTAAGCTTTGTTTCTGCAACTGGGCATAAATAATCAGAGATTTACTTAAAAAATTGATAAAAAAATTTGTAACTTACACTCACAATTAATTAATTAGGTATGTTTAAACTAATTATTTGTGTATATACTTTATATATAATAAAATGATGTGCATAAGACTACGTTACCTAAAAATGTGGTTCTATTTGTGCACTCATATGTAATTTACTTATTCATTTAACCTCTGCTCTGAGGATAGATGGACCACCTATGGTGGGGACAGATGGACCAGAAGATTTTTTATTGTTAAAAAAATCAATTTAACCGGTAAACAGGGAAAAAAATAATTCACACATGGAAAAGTAGAAGATCGATTACCTGAGTTCTGAAGAAGTGTGGTTAATCAGAGGGTGATGATAATAAAAATGTTGAAGTTATTAAAACTAAATATGCGGGATGTAAAGAAAATTATTTTAAAACAACGATAAAGAAGGATGATTGGTTAAATTATGTACTTGATGGTCGATGTTTACATGAAGAGTGTACCACATATGATAAATGACAACAATCTGTTAACTAGTTTATCTCCTCATAACCTTAGTCCGTCTCAACTACATACTGGAGGACAGTTGGACCTTTTTCACCCCGAATAAAATGTTTTTTTTTTATTTGTGGCTTTCAGAACATAGTTTTAATTTTGTTTTTTAAATATTATCCAGTATTACGGAGTAATAATTATATTTCCAAAAAGTGGTCCATATTACCCCCACTTACCCTAATAAATAAATCAGGGGTAGCTTTCATGAAATCGACCATTACAGGGATAAAAAAAATCAACTGTGGCCATGGGCGCTGACTACAGGGGGAAATCAGGGTTCATGTGGCAATGTCCCCAAAGAGGCATTTCTCGTTGCGCATATTTTTTTACATTAGTAATAAAGCCCAGAAATGTTATTATTTTCAAGAATTAATGTACCTCATTACATTGTTAAGTAACTGACTACTACCCTAAAATAGTACCAGTGAATTAGTTCCCTCACGGTACCTATGTATACAAATTTTCCACTAGTACAGCCCCAATTACAAATTAAATGTCAGTCAATAGGAGTTCATATGATCGATAATAATACGCGTCTCAGGATATACTAGGGACCCTAGTACGTTAGTCCCGCTCTGCGGAGCGCCGGAGCGGTAGTAGGCCTTCAGCTACTCCCGACCTGACGGTCTGGCTAGACCGCTTTCCAGGGCACCCCATACCTTGAAGGTGATCTAGTTCAGCCGGTCGAGAATTGAAACACGCTTCAGCGTTTGTTCTAATTCTTGTCCTGCTGAAACCAGAACAAATTCAGGAGCAGTTTTGGCTGTTCTGAATTGTGCTCTGGTTTCAGTGGATCAAAATTTAGGGCACTCAAAAGTGTTTTCTCTAATTCTAGGCCTGCTGAAACTAGAGCTCATTTTGTAGCATATTTGGCTGCTCTGGATTATATTATGGTTTCAGTGGGTCAAAATTTAGGGCACTCAAAAGTGTTTTCTCTAATTCTTCGCCTGCTGAAACGTGAGCTCATCCTGGAGCAAATTTTGCTGCTCTTGATTGTGCTCTGTTTTCAGTAGGTTAATAATTAGAGCATTTTGAAATTTTTCTCTAATTCTTGGCCTATTAAAACCAGAGCATATTCTGAAGGAGTTTTGGCTACTGTGAATTGTGATCTGTTTTCAGTGGGTCAAGAATTAAAGCATTCTAAAGTGTTTATTTTTTCTAGTAACTTTATGTTTTGATTTTGGTCATTATAAGAAATTGCACTGTGTTTTAAAAAGAAGAATAAATGATAATTTTGGGTAATTAGGTTAGATACCTAATTACCCAAAATTATCATTAATTAGTAATTAGGTATCTATTCGTTACATTTATTTTTCTCCAAATCTTTTACTAATATAAAATAATGCATGGTATAATAACTCAATAATATTCAAATATGATTATAAACTACATTGTATAGATAGGAACTTTATTCAAACCACATATTTTTTATGAAATAAATTTATTTACAACTCACCCTGAAACAGAAAATTATATAAATTACAAGATTCCAATATTTTACTGTAAAAGTATTTTATTAAGATTATTCCATTTTGTTTTATTTCTGATTAAATGACCTTTTCTTCTTGCAACTTTTCACCAATCTTTAACAACGTTACAATATTGATATTCATATTAATATTCTGATTTATATTTTTCGCTTTCCCCTTGGAAGAACCCAAAGCATGTTTAATAGCTTTAACCACCTCATTCACTTGGCTCTTGTCGAAGATATTGAGGGTCAATGGTGTGGTTTCAAGACCAGTTCTCACCACAGGATCTTCTCCATCTTCAGCGAAGATGATTGCTATTAACTTGAAGGATGATTGCAGCATCTTCTTCACTTCTTCGTTTATTTGAATTCCTGTGTTTCCTATGATGGTTATGTATTTTTCTCCCAAGTACTAAAAAGGTTTTGTTAATATTTTGTTATTGGGAGTGGAAATAATTAACATTGGTGTACTAGTGCGATAAAACATACATTATTTAATTAGTAATGTACTCATTACTCATGAAATAAGATATTATCTTTTTTAGAATATCTATAACTAACTAACTAACTATCACTTCACTATAATTAGAAATGTCATGTATAATATAAATTACCATAATTTATCCATTTTACTTTTTGTTCCCTTAAACTTAAACAATGATTTTTTTCAAGTGAAAGATCTATCAAAGTCTTCTTTTAAAGATAAAATATAGCAAATATAATATCGAGGCTAAACAATTTTCATTGTATTCAATAATACATGTAATAAAGTGGGAAAGTTATGAACAGTTGTTTTGCTAACTCAGTTAGCTTGCCCTATCGCTTTCGTTGATAACTTGTTGCGTTGGACGATCGGGAAATGATTCTCTCAATAGATCAGTAACTTGTCTTCAATTAGAATTTGTCTTATATTATTTTTCCATTGCTTTTAAATTTGTAATCGTGGTAATGACATATCTCATGTTTCACGCTATAGTATTTTATTATAATAGTTATTATTCACGAAGATAAAGTTTGCTTCACGATCCTCAGGCGAGTGATTCAAATCATCTGAGTGAATAATGATCATAATCGCAAATATAATACTCTACTTTTTCTATTCCTATAAATTCGGAAATAACGCATATGTAAATATTTTATTAAATGACAACATAAAAATTTAAAAATACGTAATGACATATGACTATATCGCCAGCTGTCAGACAGCCGTAGGAAAAGTGATCCACAGCACGACAGATTTAAAATAAACGCCCGAGAAAAGTGAATTGTGAGTCATATGTCACTGTCCTGAAATATGACTACTGTAATTAATCGAAAAAATTGAAATAATGAAGATATATTTGTACAGGAGAAGAAAAAATAAAAAATAAATTCACTCCATTTTTCGTTATCTAAAAATTTCTCACGTGACTTATTTGTAATGTAACACACTCCTACCATAACAACTATTATCCTATAGACTTAGACATTAGCAAAAATGTAATAATTTCTTAGCAGTGTAACCTAAATTTCGGTTTGATGTAACTAAGTTGGGGAAAATATACGGAATGTTATAAAAAGAGTCACAAAAATTTAATATAGCTGAATGTAACTATGTCTTTATTTTATTTAATAATAAATAACAACCTATTCTACCAGTGGCTTAAAAAGCGAGAAAACGCTTAAACCCTCGTATACATAGAATACAATACAATACCAGTGGCTTAAGATATTTGCTTCGAAAACCTTAAATCATTTTTTTTATTTTGAAAATTTTTTGTTTGATAAAGATTGAGGACCTCAAGAAACTTTCAAAATGTGTGACCTTTTTTGACACCTATATAATATATACGAAAACTATATCATTAGTACTTACTTTTATTCTTGCAGCGTCAATATTATTACTTTTAAGATTTCTTATAAATTCATTTGTTTCTTTTGTGATTTCTAAAGGGTTCGCTACATTAGATGTTAATTTATTTAATCCATCTAATACGATTTTACTGTCCATTCTAAAACAATATTTATTTAGAGCATATTTTTAATTTTTTATAAAACAAATTTTAAAATAAACCACTATTTATATAAATTGACTCACAAAATATCAAGAACCTCTTCAGCTTGTTGCTTCTGTTGTACGACAACATAACTTTTTTGTTGGTTAAAATTCTTCAAAAATGTAGGAAGTAATTCGTTTTTGTAGAATTCTACACAACTAATCTCCAAAATATAAAACAAAAAAATTGATATAAGCGCGTAGCACTTCATACTGGAAACAAAGTTTTAAAAAATTCGTAGGTTTATATTTATAAACCTGTCGCATTTATATACAATTATGCCTTTATTTTTTATTATTCATTGATAACAATTTATTGTTACTTATGTTTTGTATAAAGGAAATTATCCATATCAAAATATGTCGTAAAATGCCATTACTAATTTAAAAAGAAAAACGAAATCTATTGTAGTGCTACAAAAGAAATATGATATTATTTTTATACGAAGCAATTACCGATAATATAATAAAAAAAGATAAAATAAAAAATAATTGGTTTCAAATTTTATTTATTATTGCAAAATGCCAACAAAATTCGTTATTTATGTATCAAGAACGAAAAGGTGCATTATTATAACCAAGCCTGAGATTGGTAGCCAACGCAAGCAAGAAGAGGAGTCTATTAGAAGAACTATTTCTAATTATAAATATATGACAATAAAATAATAGTTTTTTGTATATCAAAGGTCTAAAGTATATTTTATTACGCATATGGAATTTTTACTACGAGACAATAGCCGAATAGCCCAGGAGAATAAACCATGTGAGTAATAAAAAATACTTAACCCATATACCTATATATACATTATATTTTTTTTCCGAAATCGTTAAATTATAATAATTATTAATTAAAAATATAAATAAATAGCATTATGTGTTTGTAAAACGTCAGCTAGCTATTGGGACGGGGATGGCTGCGATAAGAAACGTAGTGTCAAAGTGTCAAATAATTCTTTATAATTATCATTTATGTTTACATCTGCTTAGATGTCGTCTGCGTGAAATCAGATACATTATTATCAAAGGTATATAATAAATAAATTCGCCAATAATATTATAGATAGAATGACATGTTTGTTATTTTAGGTAATGCTAAAATAAACTGCAAAAATATAATATTATTAAAATATTGGTTAATTCAGTTTGACAGATGAATTCGCAAAGTTATATTTTGACATAAGAGTCTGTAAAGTTTTACTTTAGCTTCTACTTTGCTTCGCGCTGTGATATCGTATACCTACTTTAGTATCGATTTCGAAAAAATATTTTATAAATAATAAATCCTAAATTAACAATTTCTCTCACAATTTTTTATATAGCATATTTTAATATTGTGCAAATCATTAAATTCAAACTATTTTTTTTTTATTTAGTCATTTGTTATTTATTTATTATTTCCATCCCAATACAACAATAAATACAAATATAAATATCCAATGAGTTTTGCTGAGAAACTCGAGCTACAAATATGTGACGAAACTTTCCGATTTTAAATGATGAGCCCTTTAAATTTGTTGGCCTTCTCCATCTATTTCTAATTTTAGTTTCTCTGTCTTACTGTCGCTTCTATATGTAACTATTACTTGGTATTCTAAAAAAAAGTCGCAAAAATTGTGTAAAGTTAACCAGGTGTGAATGACAAAAATTGTGGTTTGACTGGTTTGAAAGTTGGTTGTGTACCACTTTTTTTGCAAATGATTATTCAATTTATCAGTTTTCATGTTGAAACATTATATTTGACGATTGAAACGAAATGAAGTTGGGAAGAACCTTGATAAGTCACGAAGAGGGAAGTGGAATATTTCAGCCGCGTTTTGAAGAATATTATTTTTAATAGCAATTTTTTACATTATTAAAAGTCGATATCTAATATTTTTCATTATTTCATTGATTAAAACTAAAAATGAAAAATCGTGCAATATATGCAAGGTAACAGTTTTACTGCTTCATACGCAGTGAAAACTGTTTTGCCTTGCTAAAAATGTAAAATACTATAAGAGTGATTAAGATTATAATTATAACAGTAAAACAAATAAAGATTATATACTTTATTATTTTTTACTTTTTGGCAAATTCTTGCAGACGGGGTAAGTTTCTCGTATGTGGGTGTATTCTCAGGGAACAATCGTGCAGTATCGATATCACCGGCACCGGCATCGGCAACCCAGCGTCAATTTGTGTTGAGCGACGCGTCGGTCTCGCTCGACGTCGGCTTTTGTACGTTCAGTGGTTCGTGTCAATAATGTGCGTCTCCTTTGATTAGATTGCTGGACGGAAACTAAATTGACCGTGAACCTTATTTCATTTCTCGCTGCTAACCTAATTTTATACCCACATACAACTTCAAATTAGATTTGCCAGTGTAAACGGCGGCCTTTATTGTACTTTTATGCCTCTTACTCATTCTAACACCAGATCTGGATTATTGTACCTGGTTTCGCATGTCTGGGTAAATTACAATTTACAGTATCTGTCAATATATGGGTATATGTTAACATAAAATACAACAAATACATATTATTATTTCGAATACTGATCTTATAATATTAATATCTTATAAGGATACGAATTGCAAAAAGTATCGGTTCGTGAATTTAATTTTTTCGATTTAATTTTTCGTTTTGGTTTCAAGTTCAAATAAAATCCTTCGGTTCAGATTTTTGGTTAAATTTTCTATAATTAAAAATATAGGTTTCCATATTTAAGAATAGAAAAAATACAAAATAAAAGTTTCCATACTAACTAATACCTACATATATATATAATTTTAAGGAAATTCATTTAACCGCCAAACAAATACTTAAAATAAAAATTTAAAACCCGGTTCGCATTAATGAATCTGTTTTAGATTGAAACATTTGTGGTTCAATTCCTGCTTGCAGTTAAATCATATGAAGTTGATGTTGATTCGTTTCGGTTTTTTCCTGGTTCCGATTCAGCTTGAGTTTCTGGTTTGATCTTCTGAAAGTAAAGTAACTGTTTTTATTGTTAAAGTGATACTTTTACTAAAGTGCTACAAATAATATTACGATGGCAATATATAGGAACAATATGTACCAGAAATTCATTTCCAAACTCGGGCGCCAACTTTTCAAAATTTCCTTGGGGACAACATTTTTAATAACGACCAAAATCAAAACATAAAATTTACCATTAATGCACTAAAAAAATGCTGAAAAGAGATGAAAGGAAAATAAGAATTCCAATTAAATATATTTGAAATTATTTTTATTTTATTTAAAATAATAACATTAAAGGGCTTCGTTATTGACAAAAAATTGCTGCGCTAAGGAAAATGTCTTTTTGAGTGTATAGTCCTGATCCCGAGGAAAATTATCTTTGGTGCATGAACTTTGATGCCCCCTTTCGTCGGCGCCCAGGATTCTAATATCAAAATACTCACTTTATTCCCTTAGCATGTACTATACTACTTTTAAATTCCTACGTCAATTTCTCGTTATTACTATTTCAGAAAAATTGAAAAATGTGACCAGCAATACATGACTGAGTATATAGTCATGTGGTAACATACATTGCAGGTCAGGTGTTCTTGTTAAGATATTTTTTTTATTTTTCTTTTAAGATAAATTTTAAATTTAAAAAATATCAATTTTGCGTTTGTTTTCAGGTATTTCAATGCACAAAGGATATGCATTCGTTCAATTCACCAATCCATTCGATGCACGTTCTGCTTGTCTTGGAGAAAATGGTCGCACAGTTCTCAGCCAAATACTCGGTAAGTTTTTATGGTTCTCTTTTATGTAAAACATAACGAAAGTATTTTCCAATAAACAAGTACAAAATTATCCTGAGAAAAAATAAAATTGTTTTCAGTTTTCTTTATTTGTTATAGGTAACAATACCTTAAAAGAAAAAGATTTTGCTAAATACAAATTTAAATATATTTCATAGAGATAAATTATAAATAGTTTTCGCTTTTAATTAACTAGTTTTAGTTTATACCCTTAGTCAGTGGCGGATCCAGAAACTTTCCTAGGGAGGACTGTTCATTTTTTTTAAGTAATCATAAACAATAAAATTCATAATAATGTTAACCAGAAAATCATTGAATTAGAAAAATATATTACACCGTTTATTTATTTAGGTGTAGTGTAAAAATAATTGAAACAAGAATATTTATATAACTATGTTTAATAAACGAAATATAAATAATAAAAGTTATTAAAAATAAGTAACACTATGAATAAATAAATATAAACTCAAATTTAAGAATAACAGTTATTAATACAAACTTAAGCACTAAGATTATTTATTTAAACATTTAACAATACGCACTACTTATTTACACGTTATTTATTTTCTCCAACTATTTATGTTCCCTACGCGTATTAATATCAAACTATCCTCGCGGTCTTTTCTGCTCATGCTTAAATAGTAGAGCAATTAATTCTGAAATATTCTCCTACCTTCGAGCGTTAGCACAATAGAAGTACAGGCTCATCAACCATAATCAAATTATGGTAAATATGTGTTGTATATATGTATACAAAAGAATAATTCCCCATAATTGTATATTATAGGTTCAAATCGATTTTAGAGCTACTTTATATATTAATAGTTTATTTTCCAATGGTAATTTTAATTTGGGGCAATCTAATAAAACTATTGTAATTTAAAATTTAATTGGTTTCGCTTAGTTGCAATGTGCTTCTTCCATGGTCAGGCGTCTGTCGAATAAATTGGCGAACATGTTTCTCTTCTTGTACTATACGTACATGATATATTATTAATAACATTTTAAATAACTATTTATATCATTCGACATTTTCTTTGTTCATAAGCTAAAATTAATAACTTCATCTTTAGAAATATCACAAACAATGTACTGCTCTATTTGTACTCCAACTTATTAAATTTCCAGCAATAAATTCCACTCATAAATACGTGTACAAGTTTCAATTAAAACGACAAAAAATTACAGCAATATCGCATGTCGTCACTCTACCTCATAACAGGCCGGCGGGACAAAAAAGTTGTTAAACACTTGATTAATATCGGCGTTCGTTCCCCACGTGAACTCACGCTCCAACGTGAACGTGACGATAAGGTCCACGCACCATACTACGCCCCTCAAGTCATCCGCGTGATCCAATGAGCAAATACTATGAAGGGGATCATGAAAACACCACTTCCATTTCTAAACTTCTGCTTTCAATGTTTCAATTTCAAATTTTTTTGCTGTATTTTTCCAAACATAAGTAGGTGTTTACTGAAAATTGGTTAAACCTTTGCTTGCATGTACTAGTTTAAGTGTGGTAAGCCTCATGTAATCAAACTTTCAATTTTTACTAATATTTATTATTGCAAAAACAAGATATGTTGAATTTAGAACGTTATTTTTTTACAGTTTAAATCTTAAAGCGTTACACTTCTATAGTCATTTTTATTTACTGATGATCGATTGCAGTAGGTGCTACTTCATTTAAATTTTAAGTTTCCCTTAAATTGATAATATCACATCGGAATAAAATGTCACATATACTTATTAACTTTGCTGTTAGTGATTCTGTGAGACGAAACGAGACGAGATTTTCTCGTATCATCCCATTTTAATTGTAAGAGTATATTATCCACAAAGGTTGAGAAGAGTATTATTATTAATCTAGTGTCAAATTGTGTCCCGTGGTGCGAAGTAACCAAAGAACATAAGGCGCTGGTCAATAATAGTCTCCACCATAGTATATATTATTTTTTTCACTTGTAGCATTTAAATCCCAATCCTACTAAAAAAATATATTGACAATAACAAATATTTTGGCATGAAAATCTTAATATTCACAAAAATTAAGTAGCTTGTCTTTGTTTTTATAATTGAAGTTTAAGTTTGTCAACCTCACATTTATATTGTGAAGCCATACTTTACACTTTCCTTAAGTTAAATGATTCAAACAATATATAGATTTGGAGTTTTGAGTTTTTATAAAAAGAATTTATTATTGACCTATGTGATCATGGTACCAAGTAAGCGGTAGTGAATTACAGTTTCTTCGGCAGTGTAGAAATTTAATTTCTACCGTGTGAATCAAGTCACAAAAAAATGTCACATTTATGACGTTAGAAGAAAAATAATTTTAAAACCTCGAAAAATTTCGCCGAAATTAATGAAAATCTCGAATCTTTGTTTTAAAAATCATTTCGTCTCACTCCGAATCACTATGTAGAAAATAAGCTACAAAATACCAGAATATTCTACACTATTGTGTGTTACATAAATTGAAATTCCAATTGTTAGAATTGTGTATTTTTTATTTCATTAAAATTCAGGATTCACGTAGGAAGATATTATTTTAATTAAACAATGTTAGTGAAAAATTTAATATTTCCAAATCGAATGCAGCATTTTAACTATCCGCATTTTATAAAAATGTCACGTACGACGATCATCGAGTTCCAAATAGAAAGAAACAATGTAAACTGAATAAACCAACCATTCCAAACAAACTAAACAATTTGCTCAACAAAAAATGTAAATCATTGATATTCAAATCATAAATTTCGCGTTGTAAAACTGAATAGCGAGCCAGGTATTTACATATGAAAATCTATCATGTCTATGTACACGCGACCAACAGCGAAAAAACTTGTTTAACGCCCTGTGTGTCATGCAAGTGTATTAACAGTGCCTGTTCACGCAAGCACCCGTGCTTTGCACAAAATGGCGACAGGAAATCTTCTTCTTTTCTTATCTTTTTTTCATTTGTTAACATTTATATTACACACTGCATCAATGGGGAAGTTTAGCGTGATTGAAATTACCTGGGAAATATTTTGTAACCGCAAATATATGAATAATTGTTTAATTTGTTATAATTAATTATTTATCATCGAACTTTTGTGATGTCGCAAGCTTTCCCTAGAAAGTATGGTGCTTAATGTGACTATATGTTCTTCGTGACTTCTCCACCGTAGTAGCAAATTAGGAAATTGATTACTTATAGTCAATCCAGACTATCAAAGTATAAAAAAAGTTATTCGTGTTTAAGTTATTCGAATTTTTAGTACCCTTAATATCTACGTCACAAAATTACACCTTTCTCTCGAATACATCTACCCAATTCTAAATTCTTGCTACTTCTAATCCAAATGTTAGTGTCAGATGTCATATTTGATAATTAAACTGTAGCTGGTAATTAAATATAAATACGAAGCATATTTCAAAAAAATATTCATGATAATGAAATGAATGATATGTTGAATGACGTAGATAGAAAAATCATGCCAGTGGCTGACTATATTAATATTATTATTATTATTATTATTATTATTATATATATATATATATATATATATATATATATATCATTTATAAATTATTTTATTAAAATGATTACTATTTATGCATATTTCCAAGTAAGGAACCCAATAGTTATTTAAAACATATTTATATGTTATGTACATTATATGTTATAGCAGCTGTAAGGTATTTATTTTTATCTCAGATGTATTTCAATCTGTAAATTGCTAATAATCCATAATTTTTTTCTTTATTTTCAAAATGAAGTGATGGAAATTTATTTTTGAAATTTGTTTATTGAAATAATTTGGAGATAAATTAGTTATTGTGAAGTAAAATTTGATTATTTAAATTTTATTTATTTTATTACAAAAAGCAGGTACGTTGAACAATATCTAAAAATCCTTAATCGTATTTATTTTATATGCATTTTACTCCATAAAATCCTTTTTAATAAAGTGTTATGAATAAGTTTGCATATAAATTCTTCATTATACTCCGAGTCTAGAATGGTGTTTTAATTATAAAGATCATTTGATTACTTTTAATACCTGCTACTTTTTATTATTTTTGAGATGAAGAGTAATGGCTTTTGCTCTGAAATTTAAAACATTTTAATTATGAGACCACGTTCAAGCAAAGGCAATTCAGAATTCAGGAATAGGAATATTAAATGGTAATATAAATGATTTAAAGTTTCTAATAGTTGAAATGAGTATATGAATATAAAATGAACACATTGCATTTTATTAAAGGTAATATGCACTGTATTAAATTTAAATATAAAATGGTACTTAAATGAAAATTAGCTTTACCTAAACAAGAATCATGCTTTGTAAAATAAAATTTTATTCTGTCATTCTTTATCCCGGGTACTTTAGCTGGCATGGAGAATGTACCCACTAGGTTAAGTGGGGGAGAGATGGACCGGTAGGAAAGATGAACTTTTGGTTTTAAAAGTACATTAGACTTACATCTCTTATAGGGAATGTTAATTTCATTGTTTAGAGACAGTGTAATAACCTAAGATTTATTTTAAAATATTGCCAAAAATAACTTTACTCGTATATACTAAATTAGTTAATTACTACTTCGGTAGGTTTAAACTAACTCTTTTTGTACATACTTTATAAACATCTGTATAAGACTTAATGTAACCTAAAAATGTGGTTTTGTTTGTACACAATCATAAGTAATTTAGTGGTTCATGTAATCTAGTCTCTAAAGATAGATGAACCACTCTACATTGAAGAGAGATACACCACAGAATTTTTATTATTAAAAAGATCAATACAACGGAAAACAAAAAAATCATTGGCACATAGAAAGGTAGACGATCTAGTTGCTAATCCACAAGTTCTGAAGAATTTCCCAAAATTTGGCAACTTATGAGAACTTCACCAATTTTCCAAAAATATTCCCAAGGTGGCAATATTGCCCATTGAAATTGCCAATGGCACATTGCTAAGTCCGTCTTACCTGTATAATGAAGAAGAGTTAGACTTTTTTGAACCCGAATAAAATATTTTTTTTTCAGAACATAGATAAGTAAGCCTAGATTATATATTGTTATACATAAATTTTCTTTTTTACATATTATTCAATAATATAGAGTAATAATTATTTTTCCAAAAAGTGGACCATCATTTTTTTTAACTAATTTCTTTTAATTCGTTTGAGCTGGAATCATTTTAAAGAGCTGTGCGCTGTATGGTGGAGTGGTAATTCTTGAGGGAAGAGAAAATGTATCGTTGTTTAATCTAATGTGGAATCTCCTACATGTGCCGTATCACGTTTCCATAATATCGTCACACTCTGCGCCGCCATATTTAATTCAGTCTATTAGGAAAACGGAAATTATATTTCATCACGACAATGGTATTTCGCCACAAGTCCCTACTTGAATGTGTTCATTATTCATTCCTCTCATGGTTTTTAATCTACATATTTAAATTCGGATGCACTGCACGCCAATTTATGACTTTTACAGCCACCAAAAAGAAGCCAAACTTTACAAATTGCTTCAATATTTTTCCTTTTTCATAACAATTCTGCCTTAAATTAAAACGAAAGTATACTAGTTAATATATTTACTGTATAGAGTGATATCTACGGTTCAATAATCGTTCATGCTCAATAACTTTACCCAAAAATATCACTATATCCGAGTCTTTTGAAACTCACTATAAGTTTAGAGTGACCATTCGTACTGATTTTGTCAGTACAGTACTGATTTTCAGACCCTTGTACTGATAAACAAATTATAACATATTTTGTACTGATTTTTTACATACTGTACTGAATGTACTGATTTTCGATATTTTATAATTATTTTTGATAGATGTTTAGAGATTTTCATATAATTTAAGTATTAAATAAATTTCTATCTCTCGACGTTGTTTGATTTTATTAGTAAGTGACTTGGTTAAAAGGTTTGATTTTGAGAGGAACTGTAAACTTTAGTAATAGCAATAAAATTATAGCAGTAATATCGCTATAATTTTTCCATTTGTTTTTAAAGCTAATGTAGAGAAAATGCAAAAACAATATATTAAAAGTTATATTTGGATTTATAAATATTCTGCCTGAGAATAATAAAAGCCATGAAGAAATCAAATTTAAAGAAACTAAAACAGTATTTGCTATAACACTGCTTAAACACAATAGAAGAATTTTTAAACATTAATCATCGCATATGGCATTAAATTTCATTTTACTTTTGTCACTTTTTTTAAATATAATATTAAATGACTTACTATAAACATTTCAATGTAATATAGTCACTTTAATCTAAATATAGAACATAGGTTTTGTACTGATTTTATTAAAAAATAATTGGTCACTCTATATAAGATTATGGAAGCTTCTTCAATGAGTAACTTGTAGGGCAATAAAAAAATATTGCAATACCATCAATGAATTAAAATTTCCTCATCGGATTTGATCTGGCTTAGGTCGACACTTCACCATCAGGATTCAATATTTTTTCAGATGAATCAAAATAATTTTTTTTGGATCAGATGGACGAATTATTGTTTGGAAAGGGAAGAATAAGGAAATGAAAATAAAAATATTATGCCCAACAGTGAAATATGGAAGAGATTCTATGCTTGTTTGGGGCTATACGAGTGCAGAATGGGTGGGAAACTTAATTTTTATTGATGGGAATTATGTGCTGAAAAAATAAGGTTAAGGGATTCTTAAATCTTTCAACAAGATAATTACCCCAAACATACTGCTAGTAAACTGCTAGAATAGCTATTGTACAATTGTAGACAACAATTAAAAACGTCTCCACAGTCCCAGATATGAATACAATTTAACATCTGTGATTTATTTAAAAAAATATTTAAAACAAGAAGCCCAAAGAACATAAAAGAATTACAATATTTATGGTAAAAAGAATAGGAATGGCGGTCCAGAAGAAAATTGATTCTATATAATTTACAAGTGTATGGTGTACAGTCTATATTGGCGTACTTAATTGTTTTAATAAACATGATATTTTTTTCTCAATTTCATTATGATGAAATATTAGGGAAGTCAATACATTATTTTATTTATAAATAAAATAATTTATAATATAAAATTTATTTCATATACATATAAACAATAAAAAACTTTAAAAGAATACAAAACTTTTTTCCTTTATTGGTGTACGGGGACTAATTGGTTTGAGTGTATGTTCACATATAAAATTAAAATGTTGGGTTCCGTTTTTTGAGACCCACTGGTTGAGTTCTGTTCTTTAAACCTGTCTTGTAATGTAATATAAAAATTGTTTGCACCTTTAATCTTCTTTGTAGATCTTGTTGTTCTTAAGATGGCAATGGTGGTCCATTTAAAAGGGACACCTGTACAGTACTAAAATTCAATTATACTCACATAACACACTATAATTTTCTTGCAACTGGTTTTTATGTGTTTTTTTCAGTCGAGAATATTAAACAAGTTTATTAGATAATTAGCCATAAATGAAATATACAAAATATCATAATATAATAAAACAAATAAAATGTGTATTCTAACAAGAATAGTTATTTTTGGAATATTTCATGTATATATTCACACAATTTTAAGTTTACAATTCTAGCTTTAAAGGTTCAACTCTGATTGGAAATAAATATGGAACTACAAAATTACTTTTGCATTTATTTAAAATGTCAATATTTAACGAGGATTAATCCCAAAATTTTAAATAAAAACATGCAAAAAACTTATTTTATAATAATGTCACTATTTTGTTTATTGTATCAATTGTTGTCCGTTTCTATAGATATACATAGATACTAAAATCAATTGAAAGTAATATTTTTCTTCTGCTTATACCTAAATATTTTGTGGAAAAGTATAAAAAACATTTAGCCTTTAAATTTTTACAATATTAAATATTGTAAATTATTATTTCAATACGAGCTACATACATTGTACTTTTACCACCATCATATCAATTACATAATTAATCGAAGAAGTCAGAACAAATGTTTAAAATTTTTAAGGTCATACATACAACAATTGCGAAATATTTGTTTCTACGGTTTACAAATAGAAAAGGAATGGGACACATTCCACTAAATCTTTTTTGGCTAGGGCGTTTTGGAGTATTAACTATTAACAAATTATACTTATCAATATTAATTGACCAAAATTATAGACAATAACATTCACTTTGTCGCAATCTAATACAATTTATCAATAAACTTTGTTTCTTTTAATATTCGTAATGTCTTCATCTGTACTACAGTGCAGAAATATTTAATAATATAATAGGTACTTCAGTTATAAATGTTTTTCTGTATTTAAATTTAATTTAGTTATTCCATTTCTATAGTAACGTCAAACAATGACAATACGTATTATTAAAAAAATGTAACAATTACTGATTAAACAATATATAACAATGAATGAAATGCGTATTATTTAATTTCAATTTATTAAATGTTTATAAAAAAAACTACATTATCGCTTATAACGAATAAAGTAAAACGAAATTTTAAATAGATTCTTTAGAATTTCTGAACTTATAACCAGTACTGGTAACCCATATTATTAAAACCGAAAAAATAAATAAAAAAAAACTAGAACTCATATAGAAACCTTTACCTATCAAACTTACCAGATAAAATAGGAACCCAAGTCAAATAAAAAAAATCAATCAAAATGTTCTATAGAAGTTACTAAAAATATTGTTAAATTTTATTATTAGAGGAAAAGTGAAAGAAAAATTAATCATATCTTTGTTTGCATGCAATTTAATGTCATAAATTTAAGGGTGAGTAGTATGACATGTGTAGATTACGGAAGAGAAAGATTTTTTTTTAAATTCGCATATTTAAGGGTATTTACATTAAAGAAACATTTTTAGTACCACTGGACCACTTACAACCCATTTGCTTTCTTCTATAAATAAAAACGTAATTTTCGTTGAAAATACTATTTAATTGAATTATTAACAATAATATCGTATACAAGTAATTTTGAATGTATTTTTGATAAACATATTATTAACACGTTAACTGCCACCATTAAAAAAAAAGGTGGGTCCCTTGGGCCATTTTTTCTTTTTTACAGATTTAGGGTATTTTCATATTATAAAATACAAGTATGATAACAGAATTGATTTTTTTTAATGTTGCTCTAAAATTTGAAGAATTTTATTAAGGCACAATATATGTACCCCACGGCCTGAAAAAATAAATTCATATGTACACGCCGTGAGGCACATGTATCGCGCTTTGTGACAAGTTTGTACACGTAATAATTGCGAAGAATTTGGAAGAACACATGAGCAAAATAAGACAGCTCGAACAACCTGGGAATGTGATGTTTGTATAAAATCATTCTGTGTAAATTGTTTTTTTCAGAGACATAAAGCGGCAAAAACAGAACAGGCTTAAATGAGTAATTTTTATTTTTTCACATATAATTCACTTATATGCATACTTTTTTTATTATTTAATTTCATTTATATACATAATGTACAAGTTTTGTTTTAAATAAATATAAATATGAAACAAATTTGCAGTATTTTATCATTTCAGAGACTAAAAAACAAAAAAAATCATGCGCTAAGAATAGGTTTTGGTCTGTCAGGCCACCGAGAATTAAACTACGTTCACAGATATGCGTTGCGAGGTACAAACGTTAGACCACGGAGCATAATGTGTATTCAAACACTGAAGCACAAACGATGTATCTCAGAGCATACGAGGATATTTTAGTGAGACACATAAGATGTACCTCATGGCAGTTAACGTGTTAATAAAATATGAATTAAAACAGCAGTAAAAAAGTTTCCTTAAGAAAAGTCGAATTTTCTTTATTCGAATTTTTTAAAAATTCTTAAGTTAATTTCCACCCTGTATATTTCTACAAATTATTTTTTTTTTTAAATTTCCATACTTTAGTCCATCATTGTAAATACATATAAGCGTCACATTTGATTTGAAGGAGGCGGAAAGTAAGAACCGTGTTGCAGGTAATGCATTACCCGTACAAGTCCCGCACGTACCCGGATCTAAGTGGGGCGGCCGGGTCACAGTCTCGGCGTCCCTGGCGACCGCCTGTGCAAATTCTGAAAGGCTATTCAACGTGACGCGCCTAAAAATTGCCCCAAACCTTATTATAAGATACAATTTAAGTGTCCATAGAATTTTACACGTGCCCAAACAACCGTTCCCTCAATGGAGAAATATGGACCAGGGACCAGAGCCCTCTATTTAAATTTCTTTTCTTCTTATTACATTTTAAATAAGATGTCAGCCACAGAAATTGCCAAAAGCTGCATGATATATGCGAATGTGTGTAGCTTTGCAAATGTACAAATAATATTAAAAAACACATACACATATTTTTTCGCGAACACAAAACAAATTGCTTTTCCAATAAAAAAATTGCTGCAGTACATATAAATGTTTTGTATGTGTGTTTGGTTGAAATAGATTGACATTCGTTTTTTTCAATTTATTACCAATTAATTTGATTCAATGTTTGAAGATAACTACTGCTAAAATTCAATGTTTAATACTTTGTTGTTTGTTATACAACAATGGGTTCTTCTTTTTTTTTACTTCAGAAAAGAAAATGTAAAAAATGAGCGAAATAACTCCATGAAGTGCTAATGCAGATTTTGAATTGTAACTTCAACAAAAAGAGGTAGACATTTTTACTGGATTGCAATGGACTCTTTATTTTTCTTTAGATTTTTATACAAAGATAAGCTAAATACATAAGAGGCTCATTTTCGATTTAAAGGGATTAAAGTCAATAATATGTAGAAAAATATTTTTGATCTTCTGTTTTGTGTTTACATTTGAATTTACAGAATGAGCTAAACTTGCGGAATAAGTCTAGAATGTTTCCCATTGACTTTTTCATCTTTAAAACATAGAAGGTCACTCTTCTAATGGACAGCAGTCGATTCTACGGAATTTTTTATGTACAAAGTAAAAACATATCATTAAAAATAAGATTTTTGTTCTTTTTTAAATTTTGGAGTCTAACATCAAGTTGTTCAGGACAGTATTTGATTTTACGGACTTTTTTGTAAATTACAGTTTCAGCAAAATTTAAGGGGTATTCATTTTTGTTAGAGAGCGACAAAGATACAAAGAATTTAAAATAAGTGTTAGAAAACTAATTCATTGTTTTTATACCAAACAACTTTGGAGATATAAGTTCATATTCGATTAATCTTCGGAACAGGGTTGGTCACAGAAACCTCTCTACTTTTAATAGGTAATTGTGAAGGGAAGTTATATCGTAGAAGGGTGAGGATAATCGCAAAAGAAGCAAATAGTTGGGATGTTGTGTTTATAATTAATTTCAATCGTAATTATATGGTCCTTCATGCAACGCACTTTTTCCGACGAAACTTTGCGTTTCATACTCGCTACCAAATCCCTCTTAAGTTTATTTGCTGACCGTAAATCTACCGACCAGTGGCAAAAAAATGTTTGCTTGAAATACGATGCAATTTTTTACGAATTTTTTAAAAAATATTTTTTTTATAATCAGCACGTCGTACGGTATATACCCTTTAATTTTTTGTCCTAAGTTGTGGAACACCCTGTATATCCACAGTATATAATAAATTATATTTATGTTAGTACATATTTGATTCACATATAATAATGGACAATAATTTATAAATATTATATTTACTTTATTTTAAAAATGTAAACTTTTGTACTATGCTATACAAATCAAACCTGAGAATAGAAGTGCACAAACCATTTGACCATTCATAGATTGAATGTGTGAAATCTGAAATAATATTGAAACATACTGAAATGTCAATATTCAAGTAAGTTTCCATAACCTACCTGAATTCTGCGGAATAAGCAAAGTAATATAATTTCATGAACATGCTAGTGTAAGAAATACTACACACATAGTTCCGCTAGTAGTTCACTAGCTCTCTGCTCACCATGTTTTGCCCAATTTAATTTTGAACTTTCCGAAACTTTTGCTCCATGAAATTTATGCTATAGTGTTTTATTGTAACCCAGTTTCCATCGTGAAATTTTTAACCTAACTAATTACAAACAAGATTTTTTATCGCGGAAACAAATGAGAAAGTAAATCAACAAAAAAGAGATGTTTGTTAATTCCGGAACAAAAGAATATGAAATATAATAGCATTGGGTCAACAGGTAGTACGTTATAAAAACAATTTCAGTCAACGCTATCTTGATCTAGGGAACGATGACCAAATAGAGTTGCGTGCTTATACTGGGTAAATCTAAACAAAAAATTATAGTATTTTATTAGGCATTTATCCGCGTGAAACATAAAGGTTAACACTAAACGCAATTCTTTCTACACCTGGATAAAATAACTACAAGCTGCTTAACTTTATCAAGAATTGATGTGTATACGCAAGATTTTTGAGGATTTTGATGGTATAATTGAGAATTGGGAATGCGGCAGAGTTGTAATCAGGGCATGTAACCGGTTAAAAAATCCGGTTAATAAAAACCGGTAACCGATATTTTCAACGAAAATTGCGAACTTTAACCGTAATTTTAACCGATATTTTCCAGGCCGAAAATACCGGTAACCGTTAACCAAAAAAAAAAAAAACCAGTTTTAGAGAACATTAACCTTTATTTTAATATCATTAGCGAGAATTTTTTTTTTTATATCTGTGTTTTCTATTTGTATTTGAACATGAGTCATAACAGTTTTTACAATTAACATTTTATTGGAAAGACACAAATGTAGGTAGTCTCTTGGGTCGTTAAGGTTATTAAAAAGTCCCAAATAAATACGGCCTTTGTCAACACAGGCAAGTTTAAAATTTAAAAGTGACCTGCGTTTTTCTGAAGATATTACGGGAATTTTTGTGAATATTCATTAATTAAATTGGTTTTTTTTAATTGTTATATTTTTCCCATATGGTAATTTTTTTTAATTAATTATTTTGTAATTTTTTTAATCAAATTTTTATAATTACTTTTTTTTTAATTAATTTTAATTAATTTTTTAACCGATATATTAACCGGTGTAAACCGGTTTCCAATTTTTAAAAACCGGTTTTCGAAGTAAAACCGTTATTATTATAACGTTCTCTATAAGGGTTAACCGTTAACCAGTATTTTTTTTCGGTTACATGCCCTGGTTGTAATAAAGAATTATTTTCATAAAATAAAATAGTTCATGTTAAAGTCGTTTTAAAATGTTCTTCCCTACTATTTTTTCAAAAATTGTCTTGTAGAAAAACATCCTTCAGTTCTTGTGTGTGGGGAATACAAAATTATATATGAAAACATACAAGAGTGCGAGCATCAAAAGAGGTTAAAAACCACTGCATTAAATAAAAGTGTTTTTTACAAATTCAAAGTTCTACGCAGTTACCAAGTTTTATTTCGACAACACACAGTCACAAAGAAAAATCCGCATCTTTCAAACTAATAAGATGCTATATTTTGCGAGTGAGTTTTGTTAAGCGACAATTTTTGACGTTTTAAGAATGTCTAGAAACATGTTGTTCATATATCTGTGAAAGTTGGTTTTCGTTCACTTCTTTTTTTTTTAAATAGTCATCCGACCATTCGTGATTAAATTTTATCCTGACAAATTTTCCAATTGCTTTACTCGAGCCTGTTGCTAATTTATCTCATGACATTGATCAAAAATTACTCGCTTGACAGCTCGTGATTTTTTTCTCAATGCCACTCGATAAATTGATAGGCAACTAGTTTTCGAACAATCCAAAAAAAATCCAACAGAAATTAACCATTTATATTATTATAGTGATTATTCCACATGTCTTTTCACTCAATAAAAAATGCTTTGTTAATGTCAAAAATTTTATGTTTGATCTGTTCGAGAAATAATTAGGTAACTATAATTTGAGCTATGAATTTAATTGGTAAAATATACTCATAATTCCTGCGAAGTAACGACAATTCGGGTCAAAAATAACTCTTAAAACACTCCAGTTTTGATATCGGTATCATGTCATTTTTTATACTTTTTCGTCTATTACACAATATATTGTTTTTCTACGCTATATTCTTTGCTTCGTATTAGTTACTGTTATTTTTTCAATTTTATTACATATTTTATAATATTTCTCTTAAAGTTGTTCCCTATTCTTGAATTACACAATGTTTTTCTTTAGTTGTCATTTTTATTGATGCCTGTTTGCTTCCTCTTACTTTTGCTAATTTCCTCATTTTTGACATGTTAAATGATATTTGACGTTAAATAGAAACGAAATTAAAACAAAATTATAGTAGACCTTTTAAAATAAGTAAACCGGTAAGTGATTCTCCAAAGTAGTGGGCGAAATGGATAAAATTGTGTCGGGCGATAACAAATGAAAGAGGAAATGTTCGTGATTTGCCAGTCACCTTTCACCTCACCGTTGTAGGGTTATGAAATATCAATTTCACACGTACGACAACATTAAAATTCAATATATTTCTCTTAAAGTTGTTCCCTATTCTTAAATTCCACATTGTTTTTGTTTAGTAGTCATTCTTATTGATGCTTGTTGGCTTCCTCTTTCTTTTGCTAATTTTCTCATTTTCGAAATGTTGAGTGATATTTGAAGTAAAAGAGTAAGAAAATTAAAAGAAAATTAAAGTAGACCTTTCAAAATAAGTAACCTAGGTAAGTGATTCTCTGAAGTAGTGGGCGAAATGGATAAAATTGTGTCGGGCGATAACAAACGAAAGAGGAAATGTTCGTGATTTGCCAGTCACCTTTCACCTCACCGTTGTAGGGTTATGAAATATCAATTTCACACGTACGACAACATTAAAATTCAATTTGTATGAAGTAGGCGGCGGAATGAACGTAAACGAGGTCTGGGGGAAGATGTTATGAGCCTACAGGGAAATGTCGGCAGGCAGGCAGGCAGATAGCTCGGTCGCAGGGCCGGCTTATCTCGGCACAATGCCGATCCGTGATGAAACTTTAACTCCAAATGAATTCCATTATGATGAGTTAATTTCAGATGAAATTTGCACGTAATCCATCATAAAATCTTTAAGAATCCTCCGGAGGTATTTGCCCATAATCAAACTATAATTATATTCATAATTTCACGTACAATTGTGCTTACTAAGTAGATAGTGACGTTGTAATCTGTGGTCCAATGGACAGAGGATCTGTTGTTCTGACAAAGTGACAAACCGAATCCTACTGAAGTAAATGATCAAGCATTCTTTAAGCTAGTAAAATTTTATGTAAGCTGAGGTCTGGTAAACTCATTCTTCTTAAATATATTTTAATTACAAACTTTTTCACTTTATTTACTACTATGTCAAATGCGTTGAATGCATTGTATTTTGCAAATAAAAGGTACTTTGTCAAAAGAGCTTCATATTAATTTTTATTAAAAATATTATTTAAAATGAACTTTTATTAATTTAAAGCTAATCAATTTTTAAAGATATTGCTCGTATTTCATTAACAATATGTTTATCTTAAATTTCTTACATGAAATACACTGAACGTTTTCTTAATATGAATGAAAGCAATAGAGATGTGGCCAGGTAGTCAAATATAAAACACACCCGCGGTAGCAACTGACGACTACAGAAAACAGTACGCGCTTTGCTCGTTTACTATTGCAACCTTAAAACGCAGCGGAAATACGGAGAGAAAATAATGATATTAACGCATCCACATAGAAAACTATTACTATAGTGAACCGAGAGCGCGTTGGTTTATTAAATTCGGATTTATTTTATATAGTTAACTACTTTATCATTACATTTTATAGGTTGATTTTCCATTTAAATTTTAGTTAGTCTCGTAATATTATATTAAGGTAGATTTTTATTACGGTAGATAATTTTATTGTATTTGAATTTATATTCGCATGTCTATGAAATCAGCATAGATTCATGGACAAAAGTTAGTCCTCCTATTAATAATAATGTACCAATTTTAAGAAAGAGTATTCGTCATCATGAATGTGAAATGGAGCCCTTCTAGAAGCTGCTAGAAATAAAAGAAAATTAAGTTTAGGGAGTAATTTTATGAAATTATATCCATGTAACAATGCTGTGATAGCGTTGCCGTCTAGACAAGAATTTGCAAAATTTTGTCTTGTTTATAAATTTCAAGATAAAACTTGACTAAGTCTAAATCTAGATTAGAAAGTCTTGTCCAGATATCAAGACTTCAGATTGTTTTAACACTCTATATTATCTTGCATATACGCTTTGGACAAGGACAGATAATTCTTTAGCAACATTCTTTTTCTATTTTATAATCACTACTTCAGCTCGAATGGAACAATCTTCGCATTATATATTCATATTTAAAATTTTTTAATTTTTTAAATAATCTAGTGTCTTGAAATTATTTTTTTCGTCTTGATCTAGAATAAGAAAGTCTTGTCTTGAAATTTTAAAACAAGACTTTTGCCAATCTTGTCTTGATAATCTAGATAAGACGGGGCAAAGTCTAGAAAGTCTGGATCTAGATGGCAACAATAATCTGTAATTCTTCTATTATAGTGCTTCTCAATCTTTGTACTCTTGTAGCACAAAGAAGAAAAATTGCACGGCACACCTACCTAGACGACGAAACTTTTAAGTTAAATAAATAGAACAAGTATAAAGTTTTAAATTATTCAAATATTTGACAACCAAAAATGTGTCATGTAATATAGTGGCTAACCTAGTTATAAAAGACATCTCTCAAATGCAACAACAACGCAGAGTAAACATACCTCCTAAATTACCATCTGACTGCTAATTATAATCAATTATTTTATGATTTTCGCCAAACGCAAACAAAGAATGTAATGTTTCCTGTATTTGCAAGCAAGCCCTCACCCCCCGTAGTGAATCCTTGACGCTCTCGAGGCATTACCCCGTGACACGGCTTCTGCATTAGCGGAAAGTCCGGTCGCTCACCGGACGCCGCGCTCCGGTAACCGACGCTATTTTTACCCAACGAGGTTAACCGTTTAGCCGGTTACCGGGGAATCCCCTGGTCACTCCAGATGGAACATGCGTGTAAGTGTAAGATCCTCTAAGAAAGGATGATGGCATGGAAAAAAGGACTTGGTTTAGGTTAAGGGGATTCTGTTGTATAAGAGCTAAGGCATTGGGAAGTGAATTGTAATAGTATTTTATAAATTAGCAAGGTAATACAGTTTTTACTCGTGATAGTAGAAACTTCTAATCCTGTCAGTTACTGATGTTATGTCAAAACAGTAACAAAATACAATTTTCAATAATGTAAACAATGCACCAAAACTAACTTAACAGCTAACTTGTAAAAGTTTTAAATGTTAGTAGCTTGTCAAGGTTAGTTTCTTTAATAAATAAACAGGGGTGGGATTCTATAACTCATTACACTACAAATAACAAATGTACCTGTTAAAATATCAATTACAAAAGTCATATGTCCAATGTCACCTCAGCGAAAATTCAAATTAGCAAAGAATTTAAGATATTCCCAAATCAGTGTAGACCTTTACAGTGTTCTTTATGTATGTATGAGTATATGTAGTATATAAGTAGGTGTCTACCACAAATAAACATTACTGTTGTAGAATAGCAAGAATACTTTGTAGTTGATATTTACAATTGATATTTTAACATGTCCAATTGATAACAACCGAAATTATAGAATCCCACCCCTGTTCAGATAAATAATGGTTGACATTAGAGTAACAAATATATGCTTTAATGTTATATGAACTAAATTTATGTATACATATGTCGGTCGTCTCAATTTAAAAAAAGAAAACATTTATATTGAAATATTTGTAACATAATATTTTTTGTTGCAGATGTAAACATGGTTGCAGAGCCCAAACCACATCAAATTGGTAGACAACTACAAAATAGTGCGAAAAATGGCAACGATTGGTAAGTTTCACAGAACTTCTTTAAATGTTAATTATTATAAAAATAATGGCAATGTTGCATTGATTTATATTACTTGTTCTGCAATTGTTATTTAACATCCCAGTTACAGTGACAATTCCACTCAAAATTTGTCGTCCAATTAAAACATAGTATTTTGGTGCATTGAACCAATCAGATTCAAATCTCACTGACTATTGTCAGTTACTTGCAATAGCCGCGGAATTTACACGACTAAAAGGCGTTACTTAGATATAAAGTAATCAAGAAAAATTCTTCGCTGTAGACAAGTCTTAGTAACCGACGATAGTAAAATTTTGACGTTTTAACCAATATAAGTGGTATCGTTATAAATGAATTTTACTACTACTACTACTAGTTTCTTATTGTTTCTTTAAATTTTTATCTATTATGAAACCAAAGGATAAAGTTAACTATACAATAATAAACATGAACTGTGAAATAGCCCACATTTTACAAATAATGTAACATTAATTATATTTAATTATTACTGCCGTTGGTGTGAAAAATATTCCCGTACAATAACATAGGTACTATTCATACCTCGAAAGTTATTTAAATACCTAATACAAAATTTTCATAATCCAGCACCAAAAAGTTTTATTTTATTTTAGTACCTCAGACAATGTAGATAAAAAATATGACAATAAATTCTATTCTTCTATTCTTTCAAAAAAAAACCTCGCTATTATTTCGTTTAAAGTTTAAGTTCCCGTGCAATAAAGACTTTTTTAACTACCCTCTTCCACGCATGGTTGCACCCATCAGTCTGTGTAAATGTCAGCGGGTTAATTCCAAGGCACACCGCGACTACGCATATAAACACCGGCTGCGACTTTGATCCAATAACCGGAGTGGAAAGTTGGAAATATGGCGCGAAATATTTTACAACTTTATTCTACCACATCATTCTAAATTTCTCTAGAGAGAAATGGTCGACGAAATTAAATTTTATGACAACACAAGTTTTTCAAATAATTCTTGATGATGAGGACGAATATTTTAACAGGAAGGTATTACGAAAGGGGTTACGTTCTGGCTTTGATGTCATATTTTTTTAATATGTAAAATAAATATTAGTCAATAAAAGTAAAAATTAATTCATACTTATTTCAAGATTTTGTATTGTTTTCTTAACAAATAATTCAAAATTACGAAAAAAAGAGGCTATAAATTATTATTTGCCTACTATTTTCTTCACTAAAACAATATTACTTGTATTGCTTAGAGTTTTCTTGCTTTAATATTTTATCACCATTTGTGTATTAAACATTACATACATATTAGAAGACAGATGAATTCACAAGTAATTTGATGAAAAATTCCGTAAATTCATTTTTTTACAGTAATCAGTATTCTGATTCCAGTTTCTCCTAAAATTAAAAAATCAAAGCCGGTATTTAAAGTTTGCAGTAATGAAATGTAAATAAAAGAAAAATGTTTCAAGAACGAATACTTTGTAGCTTTGTACAAATAAATACATATTTTCTTTAAAAGTCACAAAAGTGACACCTTTTGTGAGGTGATTGACAAGGTTGAAGTTTAATTTCTACACCACCGGAGTTTTTCTACTCCCGTATAAATATATCCTAATTATTTAAATTTTTTCGATTCATTATAGTAGCCATATTTCCGGAGATTGAAATATGATTCATAATTCACGCTTCTTGGCCAATCACAGAACCAGAAATCAATTATTCACATTTATTTTATATTTTTTTATTTACAAAAGTAGAAAAGCTATAGTATTACATTTGGGATTATGGTCATTATTCATTCAAAACTTCATATTCTCGAATAATGACAATCATAAAATCATAATCCCTTATGTAATAAAAATAATATACAAATCTAAAGAAACTATGTATGTATATAAAAATATGTAATATTGCCCTAAATATTACTACAAAACTAGATAACCTAAGAATAAAGATACTAAAAGCCATATACAACTGAGAGATTTAAATTAAAAAATAAATTATTTTTATAAATATCTACATTCGAAGAAAAATTAGCATATGTCAGATTTAAAAAAAAAAAAAATTATTTTATACATTTCTCTTACTGAAATAATAAGTCTTTCTATTTTTTGGTGCAAAGCTGTTCTTGTTTAGTGTCTTTGGAAGGCTGTAGATTTCTTTCTCCAGATTTTTTCCATTTTTTCGTGTCTTTTGTTAATCGTTTTATTCCGGTCAACTCTGCACTCTTTTTATTTCAGAAGTGGTTTTACTTTTTCTGCTCATGGCTTTATTGGTATTCGTCGTCTTTTTTCTTTCGCATTCTTGATTCATACCTATATGTACCTTATGGTACTTTTTCTTTGCTCATTATCGTAAATCGACAATAGATATGTAATGACGCCAATACTCTAAAAATACATTAAATGATAAAATGAATTAGTTTGTTTGTACAGTACAGTAACAAATAATAATTATAATATTAAATATTAGGTTTTATGGGCAACAGGGACATGGAATTGGTTTTTGTGGTGCATTTTTATAGCAGTTATAAGTGCTTGGGACATGGATGATGATATAAATGTATCATTATCGCAATCTGAATTAAAGCAGATTGTCCCCTCTGCAATGGGTAATAAATATAAAATCAATTTGTAAGCGTTAGGGCAGCACGGAGTTATGACGAAATAACTAATGATTATTCCAGCGTTGAATAGTTATCTTTGGAGCTTAATAATTTTATCTGCCATGGATTTATAAATTTATCGGATTTATCCATGAGAGTGACATGCGAAAATGTAGGTCAGTTTAAAATTCATAACCCCAGTTCATTGATTCAAAGTAAAACTGAGTAATCCAAAATAACCACATCCGGGCATAAATTACCATCAATTATCTGTCACGAGTCACAATTGCCTGTGACACATCGCGATAATAACAATCCATCAATATCCACTCATCCATCATGGCAAGCCGCACTCGTCACAATTAAATCCGAAGATAACGCTGGGGAAAAATGGGGGACGGTGGTAAGTCCAAAAGAGGTGGTAAAGAGGGGATACTTCACAGCCTAGAGGTTTCTTCATTAAAGTTGATTTCAGTTTGATAATATCAGTAGGCTGATTTATGTTACATAGTCCATAGTTTTACAAATGCAATTGTTGTCCATTTCGTTGGGCTATTCAATTTCGGAAATTTTTGGAAACAAAATTAAAAATCTTTTGTTTCTAACAAATGAGGTGGTAAAGAGAGAATACTTGACAGACTAGAGGTTTCTTCATTGAAGTTGGTTTCAATTTGGTGATACCAGTAGGGTGATTTATATTACATAGTCAATGGTTTTACAAGTAGTAGTCCATTTCTTTGGGCTCTTCAATTTCGGTCAAGTGTGCTTTGGAAACAAAATCAGAAATCGTTTGTTTCAAACCAATTCAATAGACGCCTAAATTTCTACAAAACAGAAGCAAATACGTCAGGTGCAGTTGTAGCATTTCTGGATAACACTGAAGATATGATTTTAAATTAATCTGCTTATTTTGATGAGCAGCATATTAAACTCCTAACTAATTGAAATGATTAGTCAAAATTTTGTTTGAAACAAAACATTTTCGATTTTGTTTCTAAACACACTTGACCGAAATGAATAAAATCAATATTTTTTTAATTTCTTAATTGGAAAGAAAAGAAAAATCTGTATTTAACAGAGTTAAAGGCAATTTTGAGCCCCATAGAAAATTTAAAGTTGGTATGAATTTCTCGAAAAGTGATCGAGCTACAAAAATTCGAAGGTTGCTGCCAATTCCTCATAAAAAGTTGCAAACTAGAACCTTGTATGAATTGAAACAAGAAAGTTATAAGAAAAAAAGTAAATTGGCCATAATCAGTTTTTTGCTCATATCTAGTGTCCTATGCTTTTTTTTCGGGAAATAAATACGTCATTAAAATGACCAAGTAATGCGACTAATTTGCTCCAATTCAATCTATTTCATATCTCTTACGGTTCTCAAGATCACAATGGTTAGCCTCTTAAAACCTGTATATGATACTAGACAATCCTTTTTTTAAGTCGATTTATTATTCGTGGTTTATGAAAATATAAATATTAAAAATTTAGGGAAGGGGTGATGCAACGTCAGCGTGGTAGAATCGTGAAAGAAGGCAGATAGGCTGAGAGCGAAAGAAAAGTCTCTCTGGGAATGTTGTAAAATAGACGATATTCAGAGTTAGCTAACTTCACCTATAACAATTTTTGGCCCTACAATCTCTAGATATTTCTTTTTTGTACAGAAAATATCGAAAGAAAATATATATAATATAATATATCAAAACGAAAAAAAAAAAGAATTAAAAAAATTCTTGACAGTAACAAATTCATTATTAATATTCCTTTGATTATTTTTTGCATAAAGTTTTTGAAGAAATTGTTATATAGATTGTAGATGTATATCCCCTGGATTTTGTTTCTTGTGATGCACCTTGTCCAAAATGATTTCAAAATAAATTTTCGCAGCTTCTGTTGAAGTCAAGCGTCACTCCGTTGAAAATTGTTTTCTCATCAAAGTCTCACTGCATAATCCTTTTAAAATAATTAAAATTTCATCGTTCCGGCCATTAAGTGAGCAATTTGAGTTTAAATGAAAGCGAATTTACAACACTTTCTACCTTTTCAGATATGTAAATAAAAGAAGCGTTGAGTCCTTGACGACGTCGCGTGCCTTGATTGTTTTCTTGGCGGATAGGCTTCGCTAATGGAGTTATTGCCAAGGATTAATCTACACTCAGGCACACATTATTATTCTGTTTAACGAGTTTTCTAATTGTGTTTCGTTTTAACTTAGTTTTCATATTGAAATTTGTAACTGCCACCTAACTACGACAAAACCGTTCTTGTCGGACAAAACTTTGTTGAGCAGCGCTTTCTACAAGGAAAAACAAAACACAAACTCAATCGTCAGCAGTTGAAAGACCAATCCAACAAGTAAAAAATTAATTTAAACGTTTTGTTATACAGGAAATAGTTGATTAAATTTTATCTCCAATAAGATTTTTCATGTTTTCTTCTTCTTCATATTTAATTAATTTTAAATAAAAAATTTATCCACGCATTTTTATTTTTTAAAAATCTGCGAATAGAACATTCATTATTTTTGCCCTTATTTTAAAGTTTATAGAGTTCAGTCTTAGTCGTAGTTCAGTCATAGTCAGTAAGTTATAATGTAGTTCGGTTTAGTTCAGTTTATTCTTATGGTGCTACGAATCATAGAGATCAAGTCCTCCCGCCGGAATGTTTATTTCCTTTCCCGTTTCTTGTAAAAAGAAATCCTTTTATCGTAGATTAACACCTCACTTGCATATTATATTCAATGGGTAACTCATTGTTTCTGAATGTATATCTCGTAAAATGCGATTAAATCCTATTGTCTTTTATTCGAGATTTTAAAATAATATTTTTTGAGTGTAACATCATCTTTGTCTTTTTTTATGTCATTGTTTCTGCGAAGTACTTTACAATAGATCCTAATATTGTTCTATAAATTTTTGTTTTATTTTTCTTTGGAATAAATTTATTTTGCAGTAAGTTTTTATTTACATGAAATGTCCTATTTCATGTTATTACTTTCTGCTTTATTTAATAAAACAATATTGTTAAATTATTATAAAATAATTTGAACAAGAATTATGGGAGAATAAAGAGAAAATTGTTACACTTATTTGATACTCGATAAATTTATAAAAAAAAATATTCCTACGTACAGAGCTTGGAAAGCGATATCTACTTCGGTAAATTATATAACACAACTTTTAAGACTATACATTTCCTTATTTATAAGTTCCTTCATAAACCAGCTTATAAAACACACTACTCTGTAAACTGAACCTTAAAAGAATATTGTGCTGTGTAAATAAAACTTTGTTATAACATCTACTTTATAAAAATAAATTTATAGTTATTATTATTTCAATAAGTTTAAAATTTATTATTATATTTAATGTAATTTAATTTTACACAAATCACTTTTCTTTTCAAATTCGTTTTAGTATTTCGAATTCTAATTGTTTTATTTAGATTTATTTTTTTTCTTCGATTTTCAAACTTCTTTTTAGCAAAATTGATCCAACCTATTTCATTTATAGTATATATTTTACCAGTTTATTCTCACATAAACGTCTCCAAAAATCATTTTACATCAGAATCAAGTTTTCTTCAAATTGATTTGTAAGATGTTTGTTCAAATAAACAGAAGTTTATTTATTTATATGATTTTTTTATTATAGGTAAATTTAAAAAGAAAAAAATTCAGTATGCAAAACTATAGAACTATGATGTATGTGTGCATCCATCAGTACTCAACAATAAAGTAACGATCATCGTACCTACTCGTAATGACGCTCTGGTTTACAATATTTCATAAATGTTTCATTCTGACATTTATTGAACTATAAATAAGTAGTTGAATAAAAATTTTACGAAAAAAAAACAATTGTTTTAATAACTTTTTACTCGAATATCTCACCGCATGACATTTGACATTGAATGAAATGATTTGACAGAGTTAAGAGAATTCACCATTTTACCATAGTTGACGTTCCGGTGACTGATTCGGCATCTGTATCGATCTCCTTAACAATGCATTGTCCAGCATCGCACTGACATTTTCATTCCATTTGCGGACCGTTGCCAAGCGACACCGCTGGAATTATTCACTTCACCCCCCCATTACGTCAATCACCCATATTTGTGTATTTTTAATTTCATATTCTCACACATCACTGCCTCCTCTGATTCGCATCACACGCGCTTTCAACTATTTCACGTTTTTCCGTGTTTCGTGTTTGACTTGTGCTACCAATGAAAATTTAAATCATTTTTCCAATTCATATAAATTGTAAATTAACAAACACTAGTAATTACTGCAAAGTAAATACAATTACTTCATAAAACTATGATGAATTCAATTTTCGAATATACCGGAAAATATCAACAAAATTATTATTTAGTTTATCAAATCATAACAGATTTTTTATATCACGAAAAAAGCTTTGATTTACTAACTGAATGTATGAACTTTTTCACGTAATATTTAGATAAATATATAAAGTTTAAGAAATAATTTAACCGAAAATGAAAAAAATGGATATTCTAAATTGCACATATTTGTCACATATTTATTGTGCAACAAGTGCAGTAAGTATTTATTTCCCGTTTGGTTAGAAATTATCGGTACGAGGCCAATAAGTACAGCTACCTTTATTTTTAATAATAATAAAACTTTTAAAAGTTTTGACCATTGAAGTATTCCGGAAGAATATCCTTTAAAAGATTTATATTGAAAATTAGTTCTTACATATCTTCCTACAAAGGATATAAAACTGTCCTTACATAATAAAAATATTGAAAAAAATGTGATCGAAATTTAAATAATTTTTTATTTTTAAAATGTAGCTTGTCGTTAATAGAATAATTAGCAATTAATAAAATAATTAGAATAATATACTTAATTTGAAATTACCTAGTAAACACGTATTTAAGTAATATGAAAAATAAAATTAGAACAACAATATTACTTACAGCCGGTAGATTTCGTTATTGTTTTCCATCCTTAGCCTACTGTACACTGATTTTAAAAATTAAATTTTACTTAAATTTTTATCGCATTTATTTCAATATTTTTATAATGTAAGGATATAAAACCAATACATGGTTGAATTCAGAAAAAAAAACACGCTATCGAATAGGCATAAAAAATATGTATAATCCCATTAAAAAAAATAACTTTTTGTTGTAACTTGAGAACGACTTGTTTTAAAAAATATTTTATTCTGTAATCAAGTGGCCCCTTTGTTCTCCTACAACTTTATTATTTAGTATATATTTGTATCTGTAAAAACTTTTGAGTAAAACCATGTGCCCCACTTTCGAGTCCACCCTGTATGTATTTAACACGACAAATGATAACCGCAATAAACTGTTTTCCATTATTAATTCCTTATGTCAAATTTCTAGTATTTACCCAGTATATATAATATACATATTTGTAGTCAATAAATCTTTTGTAATTGTAATGTACTTCCACCAAAAATGAATTACTGTCACTATGCTGTATCATCCTAAACAGGAATTTAGAATTAAGAGATCACACATCGGATATCTATAGCACTTATTATTTGGTCATTCCATGTTCGATTAAATGATAATAATGAATGATGATGGATAAAACATGTGCAAATACTCGGAATGATGATATGTTTACTCATTTAAACAACGTGTAATTAACGTGCAGAGTTGGAACGTGTATGATGATACATTGTGCATGTTCAATAATGGAAATCATTGTATTAATATGGTAGGTGCATTGGCAAATCATTTCAGATCATTAGTTAATGATTATCTAGTTTCGCTCCATTATCAATTACACCATTGTTACACTTCGATGACGGTCGAGATCATTCAAACAAAGGCATGACAAGCTATAGGTCTCGCCGTTAATTCCATACTTCCCTGTTAACGAGGATTTCGTCGTTAAATGACCAACTGGAATTTAGATATTGATCATTTGTAAACTATCACAGAGACTTTCTTTACTAAAAAGACTTAAGAAGTCAAGTACATTAAAAAATGTCTCATAAAAACATTCAATAAATTTTAAAAATAGTTAGTAAGAGTAAATAAAAGAATAAAAGATAAAATTAAGATACAAGTAAACAAATTCGTCCGTAAAGTTACAAGAAAGTTTAGTACTGCTATGTTTTTCAGGAATATAATATTGTATTAAATAACAACAAAAATAAGAAATACTCTGTTTTAAATGAAAATAACATACATACAGGGTGTTTCAGGACTAGTGTAACAAACTTTAACAGCTTATTCCTGAGGTCATTTTGAGCCAAAAATGTCATATGAACATAGGTCATATTCCTTCTAGTTACCAAAATACAAGAGGTTGAAGTTCTATAAATAACACGAAATTTCCTAATTTTTATAATCAAGGTACTTTCGGAAAACAAGAGTTATATTAAAATGTCATACCTTATTTGTATTAATTAAATATTATTATCATTAATATCTGTTATTTTATTGTCTTTTAATAGTATTGAACAAAGAAGTATTGAAATACTTCACTTGAAAATTGATATAATTTAAAACAGTTTTATTTCTGCTGTCAACTAACTGTCAACTGTCAATGAATATCTGATTTTAATTTTGTTGTCCAAATCGTATTCGTTAATATCAATAAATAAAATTAATTAATACAAATAAGGTATGACATTTCAATATAACTTTTGTTTTCCGAAAGTACCTTAATTACAAAAATTAGAAAATTTCATGTTATTTATAGAACTTCAACCTCTTGTATTTTGGTAGCTAGAAGGAATAGGACATTTTTGGCTCAAAATGACCTCAGGAATTAGCTGTTAAAGTTTGTTATACTAGTCCTGAAACACCCTGTATATTAATCAAAAGACAATATTTGGGTTTAAAATTCTGTAAATTTTTTATTAATTTACAACATTTCGACAGCTAATAATTTTAATTTAAATACAGGCTTTGAACTAAATAAGTCGTGTTTACCTGTCATCTGTTTTTAATGTTATGTCAATGTCATTTGTATATTTTCACTTATTACCAATTTTACATGTTGTCTTGACTACTTATTTATATTTATTATCTCCGTACCGCGACATTTTATATATGTGTAGGTAAATTATTCTGGAATCTTCCAGAGTGTATAAAATCCTCGGAGAAATTTTTAAATTTGGGTTTTTTCGATTTTCATATTTTTCACCTAATCATTCCAAAAAACGAATATGCGGAGAAAACATTTTTTTTCAAAAGATATATTTTCTTCTTTTTAAAAATGAGTATAAAATTAATAATAGTTAAATAATAACAACCTTACTGACAACAATTATAAATGTCTTTACAATTTAGTTAAATTGTTTCATATTCGAAGCACATATGTTTTTTTGCTTTTAATAAAACAGTTCGAAATACGAAACAAGATCTAAAAAAAAGTTGCGAAAGGGCAACACATGCCCTACTATCAGCCCTGCGTATAGGTGAGTGGCAAAAATAATATTCCATACTAATTTTGGATTGTACTTATTTTTATACTATTTAGTTTTTGTAAAAAAAATACAATTTGACAGGTAACAAAATCAAAAAGAACATGTAAAACAAAGCCGGCTTGGTTCTAATATATATTGCGTTTTTCCATAATTATATTTCACATGGATGAATTGAAAAACTAGTAAGCTGTAACAGAATATGTAATAGGATGGTAGTGTTAAAGAAATATATTTTTGTTTATAAGGAAGCAATTAAAAATCACTTAAGCAAATTGAAATTACAAAAAAACTTACAGGATCGTTTTACTCTCAATATATTATTTATTGAGTATATGTACACATATTTTTATATATAATTCTCGTATATTTTATTTATATTTAAATTGCGCATTAAATATTTATAAATAAATAGTACATTAACTACTTTTGTCTATATGTGAATTAAGTCTATAAACAACATTCCGGAATAAACAAGTATGTATTTGATTTTCTCCGAAACAAATGAAGCTTTATTTGCAGAATTTCATACAAAAATATATATTTACAATTCTCATTAAAAATGTATAAATAGAAAGTACAATGAGTACATATCTGTATGTGAATCATGTTCATAAATAATTTTATAGGATAAACACAAATATATTTGTATTTTCTCCGTAAATATTAAAGGTAAGTATACAATCCCATATAGAAATCTCTTCATAAGTAATTTAAAACTTTATTTACATTTGCGCCAATTCCCATATTCCATATATCAAATAATAATAACCCAAACTTTCAGCAGTTGAAATGCTTTCAGTATTTTGTAAAATAACCTCCACAAAATGAAATTTATAAACTTTCCTTTTGACTTGTGCAAAAAGCCCGGGGCAGTGGATATTTGTTCCACGATCTGTTAAACAGACACAAAACACATCAGCGCTGAAAAAATCCTGCGAAGCGACGGCGATATGACGTGGAAAACCTGGGGAAATTGCGGCGACAGCCCCAGCTATAATTCATCATGTTTTATGGCAGAAATTCTATTAAATAACACTACACTATAGAAATTATTCCACTAAATAAGTTCAGCGTGGTAATCGAATCAGGAAGAATTGCGCGCAGGGCCGTACCAAGAAAATTCATAAGGTGTAGGAAATTTCCTCGTTGAAACGATTTAATAATGTAGAAGATTGTTTGAAAAATTTTCAGAAACTTTCACAACATGTTATTAATGAGTAACTTACTTGTAATGTATAATAGATACAAATGATTGATTATTTTGTTTAATAAAACACTTTATTTTTTCGAAATACTAAAACTGATATTTTATGTTAAATTGTTAATTAATTGTATTGTATAAAATACTTAAAACAGTATTTAAAAAATACAAAATACAAAATATCAAGCAAAAGTATTAGAAATCTGTAATGAAATACTTTATATTTGAAATATTCAGTATTTCAAGTAATAAAATACTTAGTGTTGTAATTCAAATACTATTAAGTATTTCTAATACTTTTGAGAATTTTAAATACTTTTAATATAAAAGTAAACATTTTGGTGGAGTTTACAATACATTCAATTGCAATGAGAGATTTGTATAATTAAAAAAAGGATCTATGTATGTTCTTCGAATTTGACGTGTTGCTCAGTTAAGGTACAAAGAAATTAATCTCTTTAGTATATAACTTCGCGACCAAATGACATACAACATTCGACGGTTTGCATTTTATATATAAACGAAAACTAATATTTTATATATTAATATGTATTTGAAATATAAATATATTTCAAATATATACTTATTTCAAGCATGTATACAAAAGTATTTTAAATACAATTTTTTTTCCAATATTGAAAATTAATGTTTTGTATTAATAAAAGTGTTTTAATTTATACAAACATAAAATAATTTTGGCATGTATTTGAAATAACAACACAATAGTATATTGTGTTATTAAGAGTAAAAGTGATACTTTGTGTGGCGAGAATGGAAGTTTGCACGACGAGCGAAGCGAATCGAACAATTGCATGCGAGGCACACAAAGACACTTTTACTCTGAATAACACATGCTATTTTTACTTCAAATGTAGAAATTTTAAAAAATAAATTACTACTTGACGTCTGTCATTTTTAAATTAATTAAATTGTTGGATACTTATTTGTTCAACCTTGTCAATCACGTCACAGAAGATGTCACTTTTATGACGTTTGAAGAAAAAATACTTTTAAAAAAAGTATTCAAAAATCTTGTCAAAATACTTAATTTATTTGAAATACCTATTTAAAGTACTATAAAACACTGATAATTTTACAATATTCAATATAAATTTATGAATAATTTAATGTTCTTACTGTTAAACCAGTTGATGGTTGAACCATTTCAGTTGACAGTTGCCTGACAGACGTACGACGTAGTATTATATTAGCATAATGGATTTAAAAAAAAAATATTGTAATGGAATCCTGTGAAAGGGGCAATATTATTGATATTACTGCAATATTAAGTAGTTTTTGATTTTCATTGATTACGTCTATATTCTCTCAGTATTATTTTTTGTATTTTCATATATAGATAGAAATCCATCTACATTTGTGGATGTATATATATATATATATATAAATATAACACATAAACAACTGTTATGTAGTTAATTTTTTTTTTGCTAGATTTTTGAGCAGAATCGTACCTATATAGCACAACGTTCAGAACGAAATAACTGCTAGTGGTAGTAAACTACCATTATTTTTGCGAATTTAAAAAAAATATATTTATATTATATAATCAGAATATCAAATAATATGTCATTAATGTTTCGTGCAGAGCTATAGAAACATCCTGTATATAAGGATTTGGATTGAAGATTACAAATTAAGATTGAAGAAAAATGCATTATTTATTTGAAGTATATACCCAGTATTTCCAGGAATATATTGGTGATACTCGTATTGCCTATTAAAATTTTCCGCTAGGATCGAAGCACGTGAAACCTAACATCATTACCGTATCGTGTGTCCCCTTATAAGATTTTTTTCTTGTTAAAAATAATTAGGTGTGAAAATCTTGTGTCCGTCCCTGGGGCGAGTGTAGACGACAAATATGACCCCTATTGATTTCCCTGGGCTCCTGACACCTATAAATCATTTCCCGTGTAATAATTTTATAGTAGTATAAATTCCTAAAGGCGTAAGGCACCGATAAAAGATGACGAAAAATACTCGACAGGACGTAAAATCCACTTCGGCAAAATTTTTCTAAATAAATTATCCTGGCAAATGCATTTATTATTTATTACGGCAGGTACTAACTTATTTTATATCGATTTTCCGTCGAAAATGTTACGAGCTTCATATTTTATATTCGATATTTAATAAACAATGTTGAATATTTTATGCAGTTTTGGAAATTTTGATTCTCATGGCAGACAAGCTTTATTTCTTCAAGTCAAAAAGTTTTATTGAAAACTAATAGCAGGTTGTACTTTTAACCTAAATCTTAAATATATAGATGTTTAAGCTACAAGGTCACGAACAGACTAACCCCCCCCCCCCCCCTACCAGAATGTTTAGTTATATATATTAACACGTCAATAGTACTTTATACTCAACGGTTAGAATATTATTATATATTATTGCCCGTCTATCTAAATATATATATATATATATATATATATATATATATATATATATATATATATATAGATTGTACACCTCATAGGCGTCCGCAGGATTATTTTTTTTGGGAGAAGAGGACAAAATAAGAATTTTTTGAAAGAAATTAACATGTACGTCACAATATCACACATTCTTCCTCCAAATTCTTGCTACTTCTAACCCTATTGTCACTGTCATGTCAGATATCATATTAGACAATTAATCTAAAGCTGGTAATCAAATACAAAATACAAACCATATTCCAGGGCTAATCCAAATTTAGAAAAAATAGTTGATAAATAAAGAGTGATCAGGAAAATTTGTGAAAAAAATATTCACGACATGGAAATGAAAGATATGTTGAATGAAATAGGAAGCAAAATCATGCCAGTGGCTGTCAAAATTCAGACCATAACATTCTTAATCATTTATAAATTATTTTATTAAATTGCTTACTATTTATGCCTACTACCAAATAAGAAACACAATAGCTATTTAAAACATATTTATATGTTTTTATAACAGTTGAAATAGATCAATTTATGTAATTGAAATTATTACCAAACCCCACAGTTTGAGAACCGAATTGCCTTAACATCTTTTCTAAAACTACACCTCGCTTTCAAATTAGATGGAGTTTCATATGTAAAAATAAAGAAGTAGTGGATGACCTCATTTTCTATTATAATTGTTATAAATATTATATTACAATTAAACGTATAATAAATTTTTGTAAACTTTAAGTACAATTACTGATTTTTTTAATATAGGTAATTCATTTATTGTATGTATGGTGGTTCAAAGTCCAGTTTTATGTTATAGACAATTGGAAAAATATATTTTCAACACAAATCCTACAGCTGAGGGTAGAAAGGATGACTGACTATATATATACAGTGTGTGCAACGAAATGCGGAACATAGGACTTTAATATGGGATTTCAAAAAATTGCGGATACTCTCTCTCCTGATAGATTTAGAGCAAAACTGCAAGAGTACAAAGTTGTTCAAAATTAAATTCTACGTCAGATAAGATCATAAATGTGCAACAGCACGTCTGCAGTACGAGATATATTAAATATAAAATGTAACATTTTCGTTCAAATTCAGACACCCATGGAAATAAAAGAAAATATCTATGTGTCAATTGTGACAGTTAGTAACCTGACTTTGTGTTCAATATTTTTTAAAATTATATTCGTACTATTTTTTTTTAATATTAGCATATTGTTAAAGAAATTAATATAAATTCTACTTAAATAATATTAAAATATAGACAATAAGTATTATAATTAGTGAAACTTCTCTAAACTGATAGATATATATTTTCTTTTATTTCCATGGCTATCTGATTTTTAACGAAAGTATTACATTTTATATTTAATATATCTCGGATTAAAATCCTGCTGTTGTAACAATTATGATCTTATCTGACGTAGAATTTAATTTTGAACAACTTTATACTCTTATAATTTTGTTCTAAATTTATCAGGAGAGAGAGTATCCGCAATTGTTTGAAATCTCATGTTAAAGTCCTATGTTCCGCATTTCGTTGCACACCCTGTATATATATTTTCAACACGTTATAGATGATTTGAATCAAGAGCTTATTTATAAGATCTTTATTTAAAACAGGGCATGTAACCGGTTAATAAAAACCGGTAACCGATATTTTGAACGAAAATTGCGAACTTTAACCGTAATTTTAACCGATATTTTTCAGGCCGAAAATACCGGTAACTGTTAACCAAAAAAAAAACCGGTTTTAGCGAACATTAACCTTTATTTTAATATCATTTAGCGAGAAAAAAATTTAATAATTTTTTTTTATATCTGTGCTTTCTATTTGTATTTGAACATGAGTCATGACAGTTTTTACAATTAACATTTTATTGGAGAGTCATAAATGTAGGTAGTCTCTATGGCCGTTAAGGTTACTTAAAAAGTCCCAAATAAATACGGCTTTTTTCAACACAGGCACAGGCAAGTTTAAAATAGAAAAGTGACCTGCGTTTTTCTGAAGATATTAAGGAAATTTTTGTGAATATTCATTAATTAAAGTGCTTTTGTTTTAATTGTTATATTTTTCTCAGATGGTATTTTTAAAATTATTTTAAATTAATTATTCTGTAATTTTTTTTAATCAAATTTTTATAATTAATTTGTTTTAATTAATTTTAATTATTTTTTTAACCGATATATTAACCGGTTTAAACCGGTTTCCAATTTTCAAAAACCGGTTTTCGAACTAAAACCATAATTATTATAACGTTCTCTATAAGGGTTAACCGTTAACCAGTATTTTTTTCGGTTACATGCCCTGATTTAAAATATGATCATTTAAATATTCAAAAATTGTATTACAATTAATTTTTTTTTTGTTGTGAAAATAATTTATTTAGTAATGATAATCTTAACGACTTTTTTTAAATCATTTAAAATTTTACATATCTTTACAACATCGTTTGATGGTAGATTTATTTACCTGTGAAACAAAACCTTTTTCTTAGCTAGTTCAACACAATTGTAAGCAGAACATGATTTACCCATTTTATTGTTTATTATAATAAGAATTAATTAAAAATAATAGATAAATAACTTCCTACCAAAATTAATCAAAAGCACTTATGAAGTTAAATAGAAATCATCAGTTCTTGCCACTCAACGCGCTTTATCTCTCTCGCACTGTGTTCATTACAACTATCTCCGTCTAATCTCCTTACAGACGTATTATTAGTTCAATGCGACTGCCATTTACTTGAGATTTTAAAATAATTTTTTTAGAGTCTGTATAGATATATTTCTAATACTCTTATGAGTAGATGACAAGCTATAGATTTTGTCATGCTATAAATTAAGTGAAGGTAGCTTTATTTATTAAGTGACGTTATTTTTACAACTTTTTATTTTACTTATTACAAAACATCATAAAATAGGGACCTTTTCTTTTACTTTAATGTAATCGTAAATTGATTTAGTTTAATTTTATAGTTTATTCAATATTGTTTTCAATGAACTATAAAATACTGATTGCAACAAGTGATTATATATTAATGAATAATTGAAAATGTAATTATTGTTGTTTTCCATTATTAATTCGTTTTTCTTTTGTTCCAGGGACTACTATTATGATAGGTAAGTGTTTGAATATAATTAATGGTTATAAATATTTCCTGAATATATTTAACATACTAACATGTTTATATCACAAACAAAATAAATTTTCAGTAAACAAGAATGTTGTTTATAAATTTTATTACGGGCTTTACATTGTCCATTTATTAATATATTATTATAAATACCTAAAGTTATGTACACGAATATATTAAAGCGAAATTCTAAACAAACCGCAAAGCGTAAATACCAAAACATGCAAATAATTCAAATATTTTTTAAATTAAAATATTGCAATCCTATACGAGTATATTTTTAATCCTATGTGTGCATAATTTAATCAAATTAAATTGTCGGTTCCAAATTTGGCAATAAAAGCATTTGTATATGTTTATGCCATTTATGATGATATCTGTCTGTGTGTAATAATATTTCCGTGCATAATTTTTAATTTTCTTTATACCTAGTAAGTACATTATTAGTAAATCAGTGATTTAAATCACTTTTTCTGCAATTGTTATTGAACATCCCAGATATACAAAAATTGGAGAAAAAAAGTACTTTACTAATATATTACTTTAAATTTATAAAGCAGAATTTTTTTGTACTAATGTGTCATTTTCAAGTTTAATTTACTTTGAAATGCGATTAAAGCGATCCCAAACATTTCATTGCTCTATCTCTAACCGATGAAAAAAAAAATAACGTTAGTTTACATGTGGTCACAATTTCGACATAACAAGTTCATTGCTATAAGCGGCATAGCTATAAACTAGTTTTATTGAAGTTTTTTATTTTTTCTTTAAATTTTTATTTATTCTTTACAATCTATGAAATGTTTTTCAAATGTACTAAATCTTTAAGAAAAATCAAAAATATCTGATTTAAATTTAATAAATCTATAGTTATTTGTGCTGCTAGGTAGGAAAGTTGTTCATTTCTGGTCCGAAGGATATGTATACGGCCGAGACACAGTCGAGGCTGGATACTTCTTGAGGACCAGAAAACAACTTTACTACCATGTAGCACACACTATTTTTTATCCTACACAACAAATCAACATAATAACATAATATAAACATCTTACGATTACTGAATTATTTGCCATTTAACTTAACCTCAATGAAATTTGAGATTTTCATTACCAACATTGGAAATAGAATAAGAACAAAAAACAAACATTTATTTTGACATATTAATTAGTTTTGCAATTTTGTTCCGTTATTTACAGAATATATAATAAAAGAATACCTAGAAACTAATGTAAGTGTCAAAATTATTTAAAGTTACAATATTTTAAAAGCATATTGACATATTTTATTCTGGTTATTATTTCTAACGCATTAAACACCATCTGTTAGTCCGCACACGAACTGTTTTTTTTTTCTTCCCTAGGGAATAGTGAGATTTTGCAGGTCTAGACCGGCAAATGTCTACTTTCTTGCGCACGCACACGCAGGAAAATCCTATTTTCAACATGTGTAGGATAAAAAAGTTTTTTTAAATCGGGTTTTTGTGCAGCCCTGATTTAAATTCTTTTTAAAATCTTTATTCTTCCTGATTGAAAATAAATAATTACACATTGCACGTATGAATTGTGCAAAATGTATTGAAACAGAATGTTAGGCGAGTACTTATTTAAATTTAAAATTTTATTTTTCTCAGTGAATAAAGTAGATTTGTTACAGTGACGCAATCAAGGGGGGTTTTGAGAGTTCAACTTTATTAAAGTAAAAAACTATGTAATAATTATATAATGCATGTCAATTTTGTTACTATTATTTTTTTTTCTATAGCAGATGTTAAAGTGCAATTTTATCAACTCAAAATAGTGGATAAAGTAGCACTTTAACCACAAGGGTAGATAAAGTAACACTTTAACAGCAAGGGTAGATAAAGTACTTTATCTTTTGTTTATTAGAAGTACATTTCCATAACAACGCACACTACTGACATTTTAAAATTGTTCTTAAATATTAATTTAATTTTTCTAATTCTTTTCTCTTCAAAACCTGCTATAGAAAAAAATAGAATTTTATACACGACGATAAAATTAAATTATCGACTCGCGAAAATTAATTCACTCGCGATTATATCGCTCGTGAATTAACATTTTCCGCTTGTTGATAAAATATTATTTTATCGTCTTATATGAAAAATAACTATTGTTCTGCTTCAGAACCATTTTTAATTTTTTTTAAATTTTAAGTAGAGAATAATTGATTGGACGACCTTTGGTTGTAAAACTTGCTATGATCTTACAACTGCACAGAGAAAAAATGTACGACTCAAATCAATTACTTAGATTCATAGCAGTATAGCATTTAAACTAAAAAGCAGAAATTGATGAATCATTATTAAAAATTGAAAATGATGCATGATGTATCTATAAAAATGAATTTTCTAAACGAAACTAAAGGATTTCTGAGTCAAATGGAACGTTTACATTATTTTTCATGAAACGAATATGGAAAAAATTTCAATTTAATAGGAAAAAAATACAAAACATCATTGTGATCCTTTTTGAAGTTATTGATCTTTATGATGCCATCATCAAGTTTCAAAGAAATATGCGAAATAAATTTTATATTTCTGAAGAGGAAAGCATGCAAATGTTTCAAAAAAGAGTATTAGCATGTAAAAAATTAAAAGAAAATTTTGTAATAAACAACTATTGTTTAATAAAAATATTTTATCAGTATAAACTAAACTGAGCTAGTAGAGGTCTCAGAAAGTAAATTAAAATAGTCTATTGATATAGAAATTGATTACAAATTTATCCAGTTAAAATAGACACATTGTATTTGAAAACCAACTGCGAAAAAAATTCTGGATGCGCCTCTGACTTGTTAAGCCCAGTAATAAGATGGGAATGTTATATTTATTACATTTCAGTTATTAAATTATTATTATGGAATGACTATTCTCGATATATTTTTATCCTTTGAAAGTGCTCTTTTAAGTTATTCACTTTAAATTTTCCAAATTCCCTTGGCGTAGTCTATTGAGATTATTTAAATTGGCAATTATATCCCAATGAGACTGTATCCAGTCTACGGTTCCATTTATCCAGTATCATTAAAATTTCATAACATAGGAATGGTTGTAAAGTTTTGATTGCTTGGTATTTTTGAGCACGTACATAGGTATTGTGAAAGTTTGCCAAGTCGTTGGCATAGCGCGGACTTAGGAAATTCAATTAAGTTTAATGCTTGATTCAGCCATTGACTTGCTTTATGCTCTGGCGATGAACCAGTGACGGTGGCGGAACTATGACGAATAAAAAATATTTTTACAGCTTTTACCCAAGTTGTAAAAAATAGTACATGAAATTCTATAAAAATTGCGGCCGGTAACAGTAACATAAAACGTCATTTTTGTTGTGTTGACAAAATAATTCCTTTTTTATATACTACACTTTTTACTTATTTATTTTGTTATTATACTTCTGCAGTTATTATACACATGCCTGACGTCATTTCACTGTAATATTTTTAACCTAACTATAGTTTTATTTATACAACTGAAGATCACAATGCAAAAAGGGGAATGTAACAATTTATGATGAAATAAGATACACTCGTATATATTTTTATATACGAGGTGTGTTCAAAAAATATCGCGAATTTTGTGTTTTTTCAAAAATTATTTATTTATTCATGAATATCTATTTTGTCCCCTTCAAAGTAATCCCCATGAGATATTATACACTTGTGCCAACGGTTTTTCCAATCTTCAAAGCACTTCAAAAAATCATTTTTTTTTTATCTTGTTCAGCTCCTCCTTCGATGCCGTCTTTATCTCGTCAAGCGTAGCGTAACGTCGTCCTTTCATGGGCCTCTTCAGTTTAGGGAACAAGAAAAAGTCACAGGGGGCCAGATCTGGGGAATACGGTGGCTACGGCATCATTAGTGTGTTGTTTTTGGCTAAAAAGTCACGCACAAGCAACGATGTGTGAGCAGGGGCGTTATCGTGGTGCAAAAGCCAATTTTTGTTCTTCCACAAATCCGGGCGTTTCTGGCGGATTGCTTCGCGCAAATTGCGCATAACTTGCAGGTAATATTCCTTATTGACCGTTCTACCCTGTGGCAAGAACTCATGATGCACCACGCCCCTGCAATCGAAGAAAACTGTCAGCAAAACTTTCACATTCGACCGAACTTGGCGCGCTTTTTTCGGTCTTGGTTCGTGCGGCAGCTTCCATTGAGATGATTGAGCTTTGGTTTCCACGTCATAACCATAAACCCACGATTCGTCACCAGTTATGACCCTCTGGAGCAAATTTGGGTCGTCGCGGACAGAGTCCAACATCTCATTAGCAATGTTCATGCGATGCTGTTTTTGGTCGCAATTGAGCAATTTTGGTACAAATTTCGCGGCGACCCGTCTCATGCCCAAATCATTGATAAAAATCGAATGGCACGAGCCAATCGATATGTTTAGGTCCTCAGCAACTTCTCTAACGGTGATTCGACGATTGACCAATATCATTTTCTCCACTTGATTAATTTTTTCGTCTGTTGTTGAAGTGCTCGGGCGTCCGGCACGCTTTTCGTCGTTCACATCTTCTCGGCCTTCTGAGAACATTTTGTACCACCGATAAACGTTGCTTTGGTCCAAGGTAGCTTCTCCGTATGCCACAGTCAACATTCGGAATGCATCCGCGCACTTAATTTCATTTTTCACACAAAATTTGATACAGGTTCTTTGTTCCATTTTTTTGAATAGGTAAAAATCGAAGACGATCCAAAACACGTGCAAGCAAAGCAGCTGTCAATAATTAAGTGAACATTCAAAATGGCCGAGCTTGTCGACATAAGTGAGAGACATGAGTACCAACATAAAGCCACAAAAAGATCGAAATTCGAATATACGTAACCCGCGAAAATTCAAAATTCGCGATATTTTTTGAACACACCTCGTATAAATGTCCAATGCAATAAAGTTCAAAGTTTCAGTATTATTTTTGAAAAATAAGCATACAACACAAACACTTTGGGAGCGTTATGTGAAACACTACAACAAATTTCTACTTTAATAAGAGATTCCTTATTCCATTAATTTCAATTACGTTATTGATTCCATTATTTCTCTAGTGAAATAATAAGAGCAATCAAATTGGAACGTAGACATATATAAAAGCATTAACAGATACGAAAATAGAATATTCGAATATTATTAATATAGTTTTTTAATTTATTATAATATTTACTCGTATATTACAATTCAAAATACTTAAATAACAACTTCATTTTATATCGTTTATATCTTTATAACCAACAATTTTGGTGTAGTGATTTAATAATTGTCTTTTTCGTTTACTTTACAAATATTATCAAAATGTCAAATATTCATAATTTCATATATATTTTCATACGTATTCAGACGGAAGTAGAAAAAATATTGTGTGCAACACGAAAGGTAACAACAACCACCTTTGTACTTTGATTCCTTAATCCTTACTTATTACATAATAGTTATTTATGGTACAAGTGTGTTACATTACAGATAAGTCATGAGGGAAAAGCTTAGCTCACGAGGCCGTTAGGCCGAGTGTGGTATTTTTTCAAGTGACAGGTAATTAACGCACGTGTGCCATACAACATTTTATCCAACACATTTTAATCATTGATATAAAATCCATATAAGATTTTTGACAGATGCAATTTCGAAATGACATTTAGGAACAAAATAGTGTAGAGAAGGTTTTATAACGTAGTTACTATGATACGAACCAAAAAACAGTGAGCTAATATATTTAGCTCACTAGTGACTTATGACCTACTTTATTTATCTAAAAACAGCATACTTATATCGTTATAATTACACAGTGTTGGATAAATAATTATTATTACCTTCTATTACAAAAAAAACGGATTCGCTTATTATAAGAATAGTTTTTTTCTAAAAAAATTTTATATTGTGGCAATAATAAACGGAATCTGAAAACTTGTTTTCTCAATTGCTTAAAAACTACGTAAAAATGACACTTTCCTCTTTTTTGCAGTATTGTCTTCAGTTAGGTTTTTCAAGAGCAAGTTTTTAAAAAATTGAAGTTAAAAATTAATTATAGATTTGAAATAAATATAAAATGAATAATATTTTTATACAAATTTTTAAAATAAATGATAGACAGGTTTGCTGTTTTTTGCACTTAGTCTATTGTATGTGAAATAAGAGTTGAGCTGTGTGGCAAGAGAGAGTGTCTTATAATGCTGCCTGTATTTGATTGACAGTGTAATAATGTTATTTGAATAACTGCAAAGTAAATATAGTTCTACTCCACAAATAAGTAACGCGAAGAGATAAACTGTTAGTTAAGGTTTAACAAAATTAATAGTTATTAAAGTTACATTTTTTCGATAGCTCATATTACTATAAATTATTACTTCTCTTTTGCACATATTTCAATTATAATGACTTGTATATATATCATAATTTGTTCCACATCTATTTTTTTTTACTAAATAGAAAATTACATGTACATATACTATTTATAGCTGAAGTTAATATTTAAAATGTAAAATACCATAAAAAATTAACACAGTTATTATGTTCATAATAATATTATAATTTAAATTCTAGATACAATTAAAAAAAAAGCCTGTTACTTTTTTAATACAGTATGTACTATTTGTAAAAAACAATTCTTGCAACACTTGCATCCAAAGTAATTTATTAATATTTTCATTAAAGATTTCCTAACTTTGCAGCTACTTTGTCCGTGCCCTCTGGGTTTAGTAGCATTTTAATCATCCTCCGCCACTGGCAAGGCGTCCGCAGCGTCGTAAAAAGACGCCGGCCGTCATCGCGCTCAAACTACCGCGGAATATATTCATGTAATGGATTTAAAATTAAGTGGATCGTGTGTGTTATACTCACCCTCGTACGGAATAGTTTAGTCTTTAAATCATTTAGTATTCAGCGGAGAAAAATTCCTACTGCGGAGAAAATGTACCCGGGTTTAAAATAATGGATATGGCCGGTTTTGCTCCTTTTGCCAGCCAGGTTTAATCATAACCTCTTCAGAATTATGGACAAAAGGAAAAGATACCCGCTAAACGAAGTCATTGTATACACATTTCTCTTAAAAGGATCTATTCAATATTCTTACAGTGCATTACACACTGCTATTTTAGTTTCATTTAATACTGATACTAAGTTCTATTTCTACATTTATATAGAGCTTTTTTTTGTGTAGATACTGTGTTTCTATATTTCTGAATTTTTTTCCCCAGATTCGTTCTGCTGCAGCGTTCGCAAGTTCGCGCCAAAAAATACTCATTCGGAAAATGACGTTCCCACACTTGATGTGTAACTATTACACATCATAAAATTTTTAAGAAATGTTCTTAGCTGTTCAACGTGCTCGGATTTTTTTGTTTTTTAATATTGTTTATTTAATATTTCATTTAACTTTTTTTCAATTGTGTTTATTTTTTAAAATGCTACAGGGTCGAAAATTATTCTCATTCCAACAGTAGAAATCTGAATATGAGTTAATTTAAAATTCTATTCTTCCGCCAAAGAGAGTTAACAATACTAAAATAAAACTAAATTTCACTTTAAAAAGTATTTATTTTGTGAATTTTTTTGTTAGGGGGGCAATAAATATTTTTTTAAACCTACATTGCGTCCCGGATTGACTCTGGAACACCCCCATGGCTGCATTTTTTCGATACTGCTCACTACACTGTAGGTCCTCTGTCCTGTTACTGGACTTCGATCTGTTGGACAGTGTAAATTAAATTAAATTAAACATAACAATTTTTTAAAAGAATGCGAAATACTTGTGCACTAGGTAATGAAGTAAGAAACACAAACAATTGCTAAGTACTAAATTATTATCAGTAATATTGTAATAAGATCTGGCAATTAATTACTTCTCAGTCTCAGGCAATAAAAAGCATGACTTCAAGTTCACTATAAATAATAGAACTACAAGAAAGAAAATTTTTAAAATGATTTTCTTCTTCTTCCATAAACTCAATAGGGAATTAAATGAAGAACATATTCAACGTAATATGCAATTTTTTTTTCCTTCTGTATGTATGTAGATTCCAGGTATTCCATAGAATAGCTAGTTTAAAAAAATATATATTAAGTTTTAAGTTAGGAATTTCGGATAGGCTGGGACTGTATAATTAGGTATTCTCTAGAATACCTAGATTCTTCAATTTAAAAATTACACACATAATCACAGAAATCGTCATATTGTTGTTAAAATCAATTTATTAAAAATAAACATTCTTAATATAAATGTTGTTATCTGTTCCAGCTACTACGCAAATGCACCTTTTGTTGGTCCTCCCCGTATAGCTCCAGCTCCAAAACGTCCCCGTCTGGCTTCGGCTGCAGGACCACGTAAAATTAACGCCCACACACACAAAACAACCAACGCTGCGTCTTCGCCGCCTACTATTTCTGTTCAGAATGAACAGATCAAAGTCTACAGTGAGTACCAATAAGCATTTTTATAATAATAGGCCAATTCTGAACGAATCTTTAAGTCTTACAGATCTGTAGAAAACTGACAAAAACGCATCTATATTTGTTGATTAATATAAAATTATACATAAGAATGCTGCTTTCGTTACGATTTTGTTCATTATTTACAGATTTACAGATCTCTATGACTTACAGATTTGTACAGAATTGGCCTATAACTGTATTCAGTGCCGTATTACCGCCTAGACCAACAAAGCCATGACTTAGGGCTCCAAAGTCTTAAATTCATTGCAAAATTGAATTTCCGTCTGATGACATTTGACGTTTGGCGTTTGTAATTGATATAATAATAAGTACAATTGATATTTGTAATTGTTATGACTTATGGAATTCCACCTACAGTTTCAAAAATCAGAAATGCAATTAAATGTAAATGGAGCAGTAAAACAAATTATATATAGATGTATTTATTAAGTTTTAGGTAAAAAGGTATAAGCAATTTTATATACTGTTACATAAAAATAACATTGCCTATAAAAAATATGATATATATGAAAATTGCAGTTCCTATGAAAAGATAAATATCAAAATCTGTGTTCTTCTGACTACATTTTTTAATTTAAAGATAAAATTAGAGTGAAAACAACGCACATTTTGAATTTTGATTTTCATTTTTTCATAGCAACTGCTATTTTCAAGTAAAAGTTTTTCAAACTATTTGAGAGATTATATTTTAACTAACAATTAACTTCAATCATCATTGAATTTGTATTTTTATGTAAATTCCAAATTTATAAAAATGTATTGGACTATATTATATTCATAATGTATGGTAAATTTACTTAATTTCAAACCAAGTATTAATAGTCCTTATTTACTTGGAATATAGTTTGGAAAATTGTTGAAGCAATAAAATTTTGGAGAATATCCGAGATTAAAGAAATACCTAAACATTCAATTCAATTCTTAAACTGTTAAATATTAACATTAAACCTAGTTAGAGATTTGCTTTATTAACGTTTATGTCCATTTCTACCTCATACATAATTTTGTTTATTATTTACACTACATCAAAAGAAATGACGCTTTTTTTTATTCAGGTTGTTTACCTTACAGAACAATTTTGTAGATATTTCTACACGTTCCGTCTTTTGTTACAGGCAACCCAGACATCTTGATCTGCGGAAACTGCCGAGAGATGTTCACAGACCTTCACGATCTCCTGGACCACAAAAAGACGTACTGCAAGTTACGATTTACTTGCAAATGTCACATGCTTAATGGTACGAATAATTCTGTCTCATTGTTGCAAATCACTTTCGTGCTAATCTAATTAGTCCCTCTATATTTAATCATTCTATTACCAATGTTCATATTCAGAGCACCCATTTGTATTATCATAGATTATTTATAAAGTATGATTAATATGATAATATGCAATAGACCAATATTAATAATCATAATCTAAATACATTAAATTGTTCTATAATAATATTACGTATCAAATTGTACATTGTTAATTAATAATAACTGGTTAAGTGGTTCAAATTATTTACTTACAAGTTAAATATACGCGCAATTGTTATTTTGTATATTTTAATCATAATTTAAAATTTCCATTAAATATATAAATAAGCAGTAGTAGTTTTTCAGTTTTCAAATTTTTATTTATGTAAAAAAAAAAAAATTCATATAATAATAATGGAAATTCATTGATGTTTTGTTGATTTTCGGAAATTTTCATTTCACTTTGTAATAGTTCTATGACTTTGTAATAGTTCTATGAATGAGATCAATATATGAAAGTAGTATACATAAAATTTTTTTTGTTGAATCAAATTATGAATTTGACGAGGTCGTAGCTAGAAAATCTTTTTTGTGTATAACTATGAACACAAATATCTCGAGAACAAATATAGTAAATTTAATTTTTTTTCTTAAAATGCAATATACGAGTATTATCGTTCAGATTGTATATCTATTTATTTATGAGCACATTAAAAAAATTTTTTTTGCGGTGAAATTTTGATAATCAACATCTATCAATTTGTATTACTTTCTTAAAAATTTTCTGTATTTATTTCTGTATTTAGATTAGTTAACATTTTGACTTTAGCTAAATTTGTAACTACATAACATAGAACACAGTTTAACATAGTTTAGTTTAACACATAAAACATAGAATTTTTTGAAGGTTTTATAAATGTGTATGACTGATTACAAGTTCAATGGTTCTTTGTCTTCTGTTTCATTTTGTTTTTATAATCAGACTTGTTCATCACACAAAAATGTCTCCTTTTCTACCTAACTGATTAATTTGACGTCGTTCATTTTCACCGGCTTCATGCAATAAACATAAAGACGTTTTTCTCATCCCTCTAGTACAATTTATTTGTACTACTACGAAATATACCGAATAGTGCCGATTATGCACGAACATAGAAAATGAGCATTGATCAATAGGCTCTTGAACTATTGTGGAACTACGAATAATATGAAAATATACAATTAATGAGTATTAATGAAAATATTTCATTTAAATATTGTTTCGTTCGCGAGCTACAATAGATTAAATTTTGTTACGGTGTCCTATAACCTCCTGTTATTTTATTTCTCTTACCATAATACAATTTTCATTTGCTCTTTAAAAAAAATGGCATAGGACTTCATTTCCAAATAGTACAGATTAATGTTTTATGTTCTGCGATTCTTATAAATGAATATATCAATATCCTATGACATAATCGTATGTCTCCTGTGCAATATTATGTTTTGTGTTCTATATCACTTATAAATGTTGATGGGTGAATTCCCAGCAACAAATATTTCAAAAAATTTCCCAGGATATTTCCCGGGAAGTTTTTTGGGAATTTGTGAGGAATATATTCCCGCAAATTTCCGAAATGGAATTCCTGATTTTTACTGGAAACCGTGTTTAGGGAAATTTCCGGAAATTTTTTCGGGAAGAACATAATAATCCCGAGGGGAAATTCCCAGTGACCCATCACTACTTAAAATCATCCATTATATTTTTTTCCAAACGCTCTAAAACATTTTTCTTACATTTACATTTATTGTATCTCTTCAGATCTCCCTCCCTCCTCAGCAACAACCTCCCTCCTGTGCATCCAATGCAAGGACTCCTTCTCGAGCGCCTGGGACCTCATGGTGCACGCCCAGGCCGCCCACACCCTCAACATCTACACTCTGGGGGTCCCTGGCCAGCACGACGGAGAGAACGGACAGAACGGACACGGGCAAAATGGACATGGACAAAACGGACACGGACAAAACGAGCACGAGGACGCTGATGGGGATGAGACTATGGAAAATGGGGTGGGGAATGGGGTTAATGGGGGCGATGGGGGGAGTTCCGGAACTGAGAGCCCTCTTTTGGAGGAACTTCATAAGGTAAGAGGGTTTTTGTTTCAGTCTTTATTTTAAGGAATTACTTATATAAAAAAAATACTTTTTCATTTCCATGTCTTTATGAAATTGATCCTCACGTCATCAATTTCTGTTGCAAAAATTATTAAACTTGGTAAAAATTTACTGTACGGTCTACACAAAATTGAAATTTTTGCCCGTAGAAACCCATTTGAAGTTACCAGTAGCAAGAAAACAGTGGTCATTTCGATGGATTTTAGAATGATTTTGAAATGTTTGAAATTGTAAAGAAATGTACTTTTTCTTAGAATATTTATTAAACATAACATAACCTAACGTAACCTAACCTAACCTAACCTAACCTTTTTGATAGTTTAATTCTATTCCAATATGACAAAGGATTATCTCTCATGCATGAGAGTATTTGATAAATGTTTATTCAGACACATGCACGTTTTGATAATTTTTGTAGACCGTAATAGTAAATTTCAACCTTAAACTTTTATCTAGTATCTTTGTCGTATACCTTAGAGTATAGAAACTACAATAAAGGGTGTGCGAGCAAAAATTAGTAAAGCAAAGTTTCATCAGCTGATATCTGTCAATCCGCCATTTCTGTAGGAGCCAAGAGCCATACTTTCATTTGTTATACATAATTCAAATCTATTTCTTTGTATTATATAAATAGTTTTCTTTTAAAACTACAAATATAATGTCATTTTGTAAGGCTTTGAGTTTTAAAAATCAAACATGGCGTTATATCTTATATCTGTCGCGAAATTGTCTGCTGGCATTGACAATTTGGGCTTCAATGTGTGTTGGTAGGTTTGTTAGTTTAATCTACAACTCTTTTTGTATACAGTAACCGTTTTTGTACTTGTATATAACATTATTAATTTTGACATTTAGGTCTACGTCAGTTGTAGTTTGTACTATATAGTACATTACCCACAATTCCCTTACTTGTTTATTGCATTAAATGCGCAAGAATAATTGACAGGTTCACTTCTATTTGAGACGAACTATTGTAGTAAGACAAAATAGAAAACGATTTTGTCTTCTCTTTATGAATTAGGTAAAGAATATATATTTTTTTAATGTTGATGTAAATTAATGAAAATATAAGCGACTATTTTTTTCTTATTGTCACCGTTGTGTTTTTGGTAATTTCAGGCAAATGGTTCCAACTCTACCGAATCACCAATGACCGACTCTTACGATGGAGATGAAAACAGCCACGGAGATTGAACCTAGATCTTCTAGGCGCGCTACTTCTCTGTTTCACCCTTGTACAGCCCTTTTTGTTTGCCCTCCACAGTGGTTCCAAAACGGTTAGTCCAAATTTATTTTTTTGGTGATGGAAAAGTAAATTATTTCACGTTTTATTTTTAAAGAATCATACATATACATTAATTATAATTACATTGTCGTATGTAAGTTTAAAATTTCAAACATATAATGTTAATTTTTGAGCTATTTTTATAGTATGGGACCAGAAATATAAAAGGTCTATTATTACTATTAATTTTAGCAAAATTGTACAAAATTATTATGTGTAGATTTCTATTTTATATTAGGACTGAGGTCACAAAACATTAAATTCTTTGTGGATCGCCCACTATTAGGAAAAATACATTATGTTACTAGGACAACAAATTGCGTATTTTTACTTGCGACAAACTAAACGAAAAATTATTACTTATTACAATTACGGTGGTATAAAAAGAAACATTATTTTCTTGGTAATGTAATGTTTTTTCTTCAGTAGCATAATGTGAAAATATAATGCACTTGAAAAAAATGAATAGATATTTATATTGTATAACATTAAAGTATTTGTCATTTGTTTTATGATGTCAGTCGTAATAATAATTTCTAATATTTTTAAAAATAATTCATATTGCTATTTAACATGCTTCATATAATTATCCTGATTTATAAATAAAATGAAAATTCAACATGAAAAAGGATAATTTTACAAGTGCGATTTTTATCGTTTTATTGTTTTTCACATTGTCATAACAACTATTAAACAATTGTAACAACATGAGATTCATTTAAATGTGAATGTGACATGAAATGATTATAGATTCACTGTCATTTATTTCTTTACATATCATGCATTGTAGCTAGTAAGTAAATGTAAATAATATGAACATACGTTGTTTAAGTATGAGTACATTTCTATCGATTGTACAGTACACTATAAATGATATATACAAACACTGTCACATTTTATTTCTACTAGACTCACGTATAGAATAAAAATATCATTTTCATATTTCTGATTGCATGAGAAAGGTAAATAAAGAAGAGAAAAAGATGGTCTGGTTGTGGAGCTGAAGAATCCAAATAAGAAATTGAAGCATTTTGTTGTTAAATGGAGTTTTCCCTGGTTTTTTGAATTTTGTATAAATTAATTTTCAAAAATATGACACGCGTATTAAACATCATAACTCATGAATAATGACTTATTTCACACAGTTATAATAGGTACAACGTACTATTATATCATCATACACTACTTAAACGTAATAGTTGTTTGTATCACTAATCCAGAAATTTATTGAAGAAATATTACTAAGTACTACTTAAAATTTTATACACTATAGATTTTTATGTAGGTAATATTTTCGATTCTCATGGATACGTAAACAATTCACTTGTTTTATTTTAAAAATTCAGTTAATATTTGTTCTATCCTAAAAAAATAAAACAAATGTGAAAGATATTTTTTCAACAATTATTGTAATCATAATCATACAACACGAGTATAATATGAACAATAAATCAAAAATAGTGGTTTTAATTAACGTTTTACATTTTTAATAAAACAGAATTTAAAATTTCGTCAAAATATGATGCTAAAATATTTAACTTGGCATTCCTACATTTTACCGGCCTAGACCAACAAAAATAAAGTTTCTGGACGAATTTAAGTGTAATACTATTATTTATTTTTTTAAATATTTTTCTATTAAATAATAGATTTAACATGAGAATGAAATAAGTTGCATACTATAAGTATATAAAAGAATTTTACTTTTAATACTTTTGAAGTAAGTACGTGTGGTACTTGAGGCACTGTTCTTACAAAAATATTGTATCAAAAAGTCGAAAATTTTCTTGTTTATTAAAGATTTAGTATATATTTTACTAATTTTAAATTTAAAACTAATTTTGGATATTATTAAAAAATACTCTTCATATTCCTTTTTTACCCAAAAAATCAGAGCCGTATTCAGGTTTTTTTCGTACCAACTCCACAACCCAGGAATGGAATAAAGCAGAATTTATCTTTTCCACTTTATGTCAATGTATGAATTTTAGACTATTTCATTACTAGTCATATTTATACTATTAATGTTGTCTGAAACGAAATTTTAAAGTGTATTATAGAATGTATTATAGATTTTATATTTATTATTAAATAAATATGTATATATTTAAGTGTGTACTAACAATAATTTTTATTTTCAGTTTTGTTTCGAAATTGATTCACCCAGATTTTTGCAAACTTAGGTATGTTTTATTTTATTTTTTACTTTATTTTTTCCCATGTATTCCATAGTCCTTGTTTCATCAAATAAAAAAGGAATTTATCATTTTTGTCATACATAACAACAATATATTTTTTACAGTGATTTTTTTGCAATACAATACAATACAACAGAAATAGGAACAGCAATGTACCATTCTACAAAAGGTAGGATTATTATCTCTATTTTATATTTGAATTATATGAAAACAACATAAAAGATATTAAAAATATAAAAATCTAAGCGAGATTTAATAAAATATATTTTAAAAAATAAATGCTTTTATAAAATAAAATATAAATGTTATCGATGAAGCTGGATATTATCCATCAAAAATGAATTGAAAATTTAATATTTTATTTTTCACTTTTTTCTTCCATTGATATACTTCACATTTACTTCTTTTACCTTTGATTTTATTGGCGTGGAACAAATTAATATTGATTTTATTTAATGAAAATTAGGTTATAGAATTTTTTTATTTATTTTATTTGTATTTCAAATAAAAATATAATAAAGGTAATTGCAATGAATAGCAATTAGAAAAATTGGAAGAATATTACAAGGCCACGTTTTTTTAAATTTAAAGCAATGTAATAATTAGTTTCTTTATTTCCACCTATTCATTATTTTTAATTTCAAATAATTTATTCTACAATTGTTTAATATAAACATCAATAACTTTTACAGTAGGCGTTCGAATTTTAAAATTTATACATCACATTAAAGCCTGAACATTTCTCTTTAATATTTGTAAAAAGAAAAGGTATGTTACAAAGTGTAATTTTTAGAATCATAAATAAATATTCAAAATGATCAGCTTTTTATACAGTTTTTTTTATTACATGCTTATTAAACATAATATTGCTCTTAAAGTATGTAGCCAAAAAATTTATTTTTACATACATATATTATTCTTTATACAGTATACTTTTAGATAGTACAATTATAATTGATTATTTTATTATAATAATTATTTATTTGACATAATTATAAATAATGTCTACTCGGGAAACTACGCAACGATTTTATTTGAAATTAAAATATGTTGTATAAAACATCAAATTTAGGAATATTTTATTAATTTCACAAAAGAAGACAAAACTGTTTTAAAAATGATAATTATTTAAAATATTATAACATATTTTTTTTAATTATTACACCTGTAAGCCATGTATATTTTTTCAAATTTTATGTTTAAGTATTGAAATGCTGTCTTTTTGTTTATATTATATAAATAATATTATGATATTTTTTTACTTTTTGTTTGTATATTTTTTTTAAGAAGATATATTTATAATATTTTAAAATTTGTAATAATGTAATACACTCATTAATAATTTAAAATTAATATACTTTATATTCGAATTCGTATCAAAAAATACTGTCTTGTTATATATTTATATCTTTTCGAAATCATAAACCTCAAATGCTGGCGTAATCTGGCTTTTAATGCCCGAGGGCGTATAAAGTTGTGCTTAATAAATAAATGTCAAACAATACAATAAATTTTAATTTTGATTAAGTAACTATTTCGAATTCACAGAAACATTTCATATATAATTTCATATAAATCTGTTGAATTTTTAGAAACCAACTTGATCTGTGCAGCCTCAGATTCCATTAATATTTTGTCATTAATTAATAAATTTATGTAAGAACAATCTGACAATGCCAGCTATCTATAAATAAACCACAGCATGAAATATATACCTACAGATTTTTTTCATTTTAAGTACCAAAATGAAATAAAACGTTGTATGTACCACCGGCATATAATCTTTTGATTAAGCCCTTAATACATAAATAACTACTATTCTATTATTTTTTAAATCGCTGTACGTAAAAAATATTTCCTATATATCAAGAAATTAATTATGTTCATTTTAAATTTACCGCATTTATTATAGAATATACATATACTGGTACATGTTCAAAATGAACTGAATATAATTATTACTTCCATAGTACATACGTATTTTTTTTTACTTTGTAAAAATAGTAATAGTAAATGAGAAACAAAATTAATAAAAAATTTCTTAACAAGAACACAGTAATAATCATTCGATATCATAGACACTCACATGCTGCTTTAAATTTAAATTATTTAGTTATAAATGTTTAAAAAAATATTCTGCCGGGAAACCATGTTAGTTTAAAATATTATTTCATAAAGACATTGAAAAAGAAATGTTTCTTTTATTATTATTTATAAATACTATCATTATAAGCAAAAAATAAAGTGAGTTTTAAAAAATAAAAGTGCATTTTGCTGCTTCCCCTTATTACTTTCATCTGCGAAATGAATACATCCACTTTAAAAGCTATTTAGAATTATCAATTTAAAAAGTCATACTTAATAATGCATTTAATATTTGCAAGCTCACTAAATTAATTACAAAATTGGTCTTGAAAGTAATTAGAAATAATACAATTATGTAGAATTAGCTCGAACACATTTTACTAAATAAAAACTGAATTACAAATTAACAAAGAGCTTTTACTCGTTCATTTCTTCACCGCTCGCCATTTTGTGTAAAGTTAACCTCCATGTTTGTAGTTAACATTTCCTTGAATTATGTTTTAATTACTTTAAGAAATTTTAATTTCATCTTGCTACCCCTTTCACTTCATTTACTTGCTAATGAGATTTTGAAGAAAAGAAATGTTTTTTAGCCATAAGTGAAAAAGATTTTGGGAAAACTTACTACTTAAAAAATAATTGTAACAATAAGTATAATTTTACCTACATTGAATGATTTTTGGGTTTTAAGTAATTTTTCCAGAATACATAATTTTCCTTTAACATCCAAAGTGAAATTTCATATTTCTCTTATTTATCGGAGTTTGTGAAATTTATGGTTTTTTACTTGAATGAAACGGTAATAAAAATATATGAATTAAAGAAAAAAAAATTGTGATCGATGGGTGGAACTATTTTAAGGATTTGGAATTTCGAAAAATTTTGTGTAATTATTTATTTGGTGTATCCGCCTATAAATCATATGTAGGGAGAGTTTCTTCGCAAATAAATATTCAGTGGTCAGACGAAAATGAATATCCTAAATTTATCAATTAATTAATTATTTATATATTAATAACAAAAATGCTGATTATAGATTTTATATTTTTTTTTAAATATTGTTAAAAGTGGTTGCGGAAAAAAAATAATAACAAAAAGTTGACAATTTTTGTCCAGAATTACGTCGACGAAAAATATATGGAGGTAAATATTTCACATTTATCTTTTACATATATTTTATGAACGTAAGTTTTAAAGTTTGAAATTTATTACTTCAAATATGAAATATGAAACTATCCACATTATTATATTTTTGTACAAACAATATTGAAAATAAACCCACATATTTTTGTTTTTACATCCTAACTCGGACGATGACTTTTCAAAATTTCAAGAAAAAAAGTATACTGGAAAGGGATGAAGCGAACATAAAAAGTAATTGGTATCCCTGAGTAATTAACACAATTCATATTTTAGAATTTGCTTTGGTTTCAGCAAGTCAAGAGTCAGAACATTCTGAAGTACTTGCTAAATTTAAAAACTACTGAAACGAAACCACAGCAAAATCCAGAGCGTCATTGCTCCAGAATGTGCTCTAGGTTAAGCAAGCCAAGAATCAGAACAATCTGAATACTTTTTGGTCCACCGATACCAGAGCACAATACAAAGCTTCATTGCTTCAAAGGGGGATCTGTTTTCAACAGACGTAGAATTAGAACAAACATTTTAGAATGATCTAATCCTTGATTCATTAAAATCAGAGCACAATCCAAACAGCCAAATTTGCTCCAGAATGTGCTCTGATTTCGGCAGACCAAGATTTAGGAGAAACACTTTAGAATGCTCTAATTCTTGAAGCATTAAAATCTAAGCAAATTCCAGAACAGCGAAAATAACTTCACAATGTCCAAGAATTAGAATAAACGCTGCAAAATGTTCGAATTCCTTACCCATTGAAACTAGAGCACAATCCAAAGCCAAATCTGCTACAGAATGTGCTCTGGTTTCAGCAGGTCAAAACATTGGGCAAACATTTTAGAATGCTCTAATTCTTAGTGCACTGAAACCGGAGCACAATGTAGAACAGCCAAAACTGCTCCAGAATATGCTCTGGTTTCAGTAGTCCTAGAATTAGAGCAAACGCTTCAAAATGCAGTAATTCCTGACCCACTGAAGCATTGCCATATTTTTAATAATTACTAATAATATCTCATTTTTACTACTTTAAACCACTTGTAATACTGTTCATCATAGAAAAAATACAATAAGATATATTCGAGGTTCACAAAGTAAAATGTCGCCTCTTTGATAAATAAGTATTGTAATTATTTTATACTAACTATTATGGATTTATATTACTGAGTGTACTTCTGATTTTGACATTTCGATAAAATAATTTGATAAAGTAATATATTGTTAGAAATATTAAGTAGTTGAACTGATTTTGACGTGGTGTATTTCATTTCTGATGGCCGGAACATAAATCAAACCGTTAAGTGCGGGTGTCACTCTATTTATTTATACCCGATCGAAGAAGGAATAGTTTCCAGACAAAATTAATAGATGTGTATTTCTCCGTTTTGGATGATGTATATATACTTAGGAACGATTTCAATTCATAACCTTTCATATTTTCAAATGATTTTAATGTATACTTTTAATAAAGAAAAACGTCAATGTAGATTATAACCCAACCAGGTAATTTTTATTATTTTTACAACCTACATGTATATAAAACAAAATAAAATGATTATTATTTCAAATAATTTTTTAATGGAAGCAATTTCTTTTTCACATTTAATGAGAGCATTAATTAAACAGCAAAATGTTTAGTTAAAAGATTTGAAAAATGACATTGTTTCACAAAAGATCGAATGTTCCTAAATTTTCATGTATTTAATAGAGGGTTGTGCGATTTTAACTACCTACTTGTTTTAATAAGTTTTAACCGTTCTGGACAAAATCAGTCAAAATGAAAAAAATAATCATTGATTCACATATTTTATTCAATAATTATGCATTATTGCATTATTTATAACAAACGAAAAAACAATCCTAAATGCTATTCATTCATATCAAACAAAAAAACTAAATAAATTAATTGGATTAATTGACTGCTCAAAATAAATAAACTAAATAAAATTATGTAATATGGAAATAAATAAACATGTGTTTAATTAAGACAAAGAGAGTTTAAATTACTCAACAAATTAACCATTCCAGATGTCTAAACTACTCAAACAACTCTGTTTGTGAATAAACCTCTATAATTTACCAGTTTAGTTTATTAAACTTTGATACTAGTAACGAAACATCTGTAGAAAATAAAGGTTTTTGTATGTTATGAAAAATGTTTGAATTATTAAATATAAGTAATTTATAATATAATATTTTACAGTTCTGTTCGGCAATTATTTGAAGCTTTACCTAATTATTTACTATTTAATAGATCATTAGTAGAGTAATGCGTTAATTATTTTTAATTACACATCCTGTGTTTACTTTATGCATGTTATTAAAATGGAAGTAGTTTTAATTATGAAGCGTGCTATAAAGTATTAATCTGCTCTCAACATCTAATTAAAAGTTAATACATATATGAAGTAAATATCAGACCCATGGCTCGTAAAATGCTATTATCTAACTATATTAATAATGTCAATTTTTTACAATTAATTTACATTGCACATATGCTTAAGTTGATAAAAATTCTTAGGAGAGTTCATATTATATAATTTGAATTTTGGAAAAAATGTGCGAAATGAAAATAAAATATAGGTACTTATTAACAATTATTAATTTTGTAGACACTGTAATTGCGGGTTCTGAAAGAACAATTTTGAAACATAAAATGAAATAAATTTTAGGGTTAAATTATATATAGAGTACAATAAAAAAAATATATTATAAAGTAATTTATTATAACCTTATGGCAACTAAAGGAGGACATCACTATATCTGGTTTTCTTTATATATTGTGCATATATATATATATATATATATATATATATATATATATATATATATATATAATATTTTCAATCAAGGTCAGTTGCCTTATAATTGAAAGTTACATGTTTTAAAGGGATGTTTTTTCCCTCGTTTTTTCCCATACATGTACAAAAGTAAATTGTCAGATCACACAATGTTTTAGAAAAGAGATTATATTTTGCAGAATATATATTTTATATACTGGAAGTTGTCTGTATTTTATCTGTTTCTTTCATTTTCACATGAAGTTTTTTAAACTTTATTAGTTATTCATCCATTTTAAATTAATTTCTACCCCTGTATGTGATATTGGATCTATACTATACTTCTTTTCACGTAAAAAAATTGCAAATAGTGCGAATGTTCAAATTTCTCTTGCTATTGTAAAAGGTTTGTAGGTATAGTTCACCATGGGTGCACAATGACCGATGAGATATATACCGACGTGCGAATTTTTATATTTTCTTACGAAAATAAATAAATAAATTTATTTTTACAGGATTAATATTTACTGAAACGGCGCTCCTTACATATCTACTCTAAATATTTAATTCTTTATCTTCAAAATTTTGTTAATAATTCCCGCATTAATGAAAAAAATATAAAATTTCTGTATTCTACTTTAACAATATAAAAAATAAAAATTGAAGGATTTTAAACTGCAAACATTCAGACACAATTACAATATACTCTTGACAAAAAATGTGATTTAGTGATAGTTGGCATAAGTTGGCAATATTGAATAGAGGAAACAGTTCCATGATGCAGCAAATGCTGGGAATAAAAACGCAATGGCCATCGTAATATTCCCATACATTGCGCACATAACCACAAACGGCAATAACGTACGGTACTTGGAATCATGCTGCATTGCTGCGTGCCAGTCGGTAATGCAGAACGCCGTTGCCTCTGCAAATTCAAATATCTGTTTCAAACGAACTATGCGCCTGCCGTACAATTGATTTTCATTGTGCACAAAGACACTCGGAAATTCTGTCGCATATTTAGCCGATATGGAACTATATGTTAATAATGAATGCGAAAAGTACGAAGGCAGATGAGAAGTAATGCTGACGTGCCACTATATTATTGTTACTCTCAACTCTCAAGATATAGAAGTGTACTCTTAGGAAGGCTAAATTAGTACGGCTCTACTCCTTTACATTCTTATAAAGGAATATCAGCAATGTGGATCTATTATTTCGAGTATTATTCTTTATAAAAATTCTCTTTCTGTTACTTTACAAAAGTTTTCTATATTATACTTTTCAAAATTTCCTTGGGGACGAAATTTTTATTAATGACCAAAATCAAAATATAGAATTGTTACAGAAATGATCTTATTTTCAATGTAAAACATTTAATTAATTTTATTTTTTGTGCTCTGGTTTTAGCACACCAGAGTGCAATCCAGAGCAGCTAAATCTGCTCCAGACTGTGCTCTGGTTTCAGTAGGTCAAAAATCAGAGTAAACGCTTTAAAATGCTCTAATTCCTGATCCATTGAAACTAGAACACAATCCAGAGCAGCCAAATCTACTGTACTCTGGTTTCAGCAGACCTAGAATTAGAGAAAACACTTCGGAGTGCTCCAATTCCTGACCTACTGAAACCAGATTACAATGCAGACCAACTAATCTGCTCCAGAATGTGCTCTGGTTTCAGCAGACCTAGAATTAGAGCAAATACTTCTGAATGCTCTAATTCCTGACCCACTGAATCCAGAGTACAATCTAGAGTAGTCAAATCTGTTCCAGAATGTGCTCTAGTTTCATCAGACCTAGTATTAGAGCAAACAATTTTAAGAGCTCTAATTCCTGACCCACTGAAACCAGATTATAATCCAGACCAGCTAATCTGTTCCAGAATGTGCTTTGATTTCAGCAGACCTAGAATTATAGCAAACACTTCCAAGTGCTCTAATTCTGGACCCACTGAAACCAGATCACACTCTACACCAGCTGATCTACAGTAGGCCAAGAATTTGGGCACACGCTGAAGCGTGCTCCAATTCTCAACCAACTACACTAGACCACCTTCAGAGAATGATATGCCCTGAAAGGCGGTCTGGCTAGACCACCAGGCGGAGCGGAGGCCTGGGGGCCCATTACAACCGCCCCGACGCCCCACCGAGAAAGACTGGGTCCTAGGGTCTCAGGATCTCTAGCATATCCAGAAACGCGCATTATTACTGGTCATGTAGATTCTTATTGGCTGATATTCAATTTGTTATTGTGGTTGTATTAGTAAGAATTTTTAAATTAAAATTCGTATACATAGGTACTTTGATGTGAGGATTTCACTGGTAATATTTTGGGATAATAGTCACTTACTAAAAAATGGATAGACGTACAATAATTCTTTAAAATAATAGTAATTCAAGGCTTTATTACTGATGTAAAATACGTACGTTAAGGGAAATTTATCCTTAGGGGCGTTGCCCCTAAAAAAAATTTCCTTGGGGGCAGGAAGCATAATGTGTTAAATTTCTTGGTAGACATACGTATTTTGTGAAAAAAAATTATTGTTAATATGAAATCACAGATTGCAACAAACTGATTACAAAAAAATTATTGTTAGTTCTTCAACAAGATGTTTTGAAACACAATAGAACATCAAAATCAAGCAAAATAATGAAGTAATTGTATTTGTTCATATAACCTCTAAAAGCTTTAAGCACCGAAATGCGTAAAATCGAAACTGTCGTAGACGTCATCAGTGTTTGATGTTATGTTTACATTCCAGGAGACCAAGATATATAATGTGATTAACTTATTATTATCTTAGGACGGCTATATTGCATTCCACTTGAAAAATCCTGAAATATTTCCTATGATTATCTAGTTACTAAGACTCTGATGTTGTTGTCGTCGCATATAAGCAAGTGGGGATTTCGCGACCACATTCACGCTTGTATATTTCGCGGGACGTTTTTATTGTGCGGTGTGCTGCACAGCGTATCACGTTTGGCCTGTCTCCAGCTCTTCGCTACAGACTCCGTTCTGTTTCAAGCGATTAACTGCATTGCGGATTTTACAGCGTTTGTTTTCTGTTCCGCTGTCACATCGACGAATTTAAAACGCTGGAATGAAAAGACTTACAACCATTCAACATTGGGCAAAAACCGGAATTAGTTTCAGTTAGACAAAAGAGCCATTCTGCAAATTTGGATCAAATCCACAAATTAAATATCATCTATTACAGCTTGGAACTTGGATTACAACTTTACTCGTATCAAGATATAATTCTTAAACTAAACTTAAATTTCCCTATATGTTATCTAATTCTTCATCTACACTCAATTAGTTTAAAGAAATGTTATCGAGAATAAATTGCGCTTACATTCCATAACCATATATTTAAAAAAGTATAGAACACAGCTTATTTTAATATCCCAAATAAGTCAAATATTATTAAGAACAAAACCAGGACAACTAAAGAAATATTCCATGATACAAGTAATTAAAAAGTCCTACTATTTCTATCGGATACAACGATACCGGCCTTCTAAAGAAAATATATATTAATTATTTAATTATTAGACCTAATTGTTATTGATTACCGTTATTAGCTATGTACAGATCATTATTATATAATCATTATTTTAATAACAAAATACAATCTGTTTATATTTTTGATTCAGAATATTACCAAATTACACAAAACAATCGAAATCAAAACTTTCTTCGGATTCTATTCCTTTAAGTATTTTTTAATTTTTTTTAATGAAGAAAGCTACGGTCTACGGTCAGTCGTAGTCACACTTGGAAATAGCATTATTAATATTGTTATTAATTATAAATTAGACATTTGTGTTCCCACTACAATATTTCGGTTAGCTTTTTCTTATCAATTCTGCTTCAAATCAAGGCTTTACATTCTAGATTTGTTTATTATTTTCGAAATTCAAAAACAATCCCGATCACCCCAGAAAATAGCTAACCTATTATTTTTATATATTTCTGCTGTGTTAATTAAAATGTTTGCTTTTTTATTTCCATAATTTAAACATGACAAAGTAAACAATTAAAAATTAAAACAATTAAATAAATAATGAAGAAGGAAGTTGTCATAAAATTATAAGTTATTTATCAATGATCAAGGGATATTCGATGAGAATTTTTTTACATTTTTAAATTTCCATAATCTAAAAATGACATTTTGTAAGTAATACACATGTAATACAATTAAATAATTAATGTTTAACAGATGTCAACAACTTTTATTTACCTAGCAACATCATGACATACATAAGTGTTAAGAATCCGACTCCTTTCAGTGTGTGTATTGATGGGCTAGTTTCACAGACTTGATCAGAATACAGTGATTAGATTGGACATTATTTTAGGCAAAAAAAATTCGGTGTAGGTAAGTTTTTTTTTTTTGGATTGGATAGTTTCGCACACGTGATCAGAAATACAGGAGTTCGTTTGGATATTTCTTTAAGCTACAATACGTCTGTAACTTATAGTATGTTGCAAACCATTCGGGCACAACTAAAATTTTATTTGGCTACGCTGAAATTTGAACCCAGATGTCACAATTTTATTTATAGTGCGTTGGCCAATTGGAAAAGTATTAATGTTTTTGATTAGAAATTGACCAATTTTGTCATAAAGAGCGTATTAAAAAAAATATAAATGGTGATAAAAAAGATGAATTAAAATGAAATATTAAAAAAGTATTAACACATCAAATTGAATTTTATCTATTTTATTATTGAAAAATGTTTATAAATGATGTTGGAAAGATGAATGAGTATAATGCCCTGCATTGAAGTTAATTGTCTGCCGTGTAATTAATTTAATGAAGTTCATTGTCTGTACACAAACACAAATCAACTGGAAGCGCTCATCATAAAACTCCCGTCACACGGAATTTTCAATTGGTGTGCAAACAGATCAAATGCTGTCATTCATTCTGTGATTCTGCAGCATTCAGCACTAATAGACGCCGTGAATTATTGATGTTGGTTAACGTTTTGCATTTAACGATTGCCTGCGTCCACGGACCTCCGTCGATAATAAAACACACGCGGTGGTCACGGCCAACTTTACACTCAAATACTTTGTATCATTGCGCATTTGAATATGCAAATGCAGACAAAGTTTAGAAAAATACACTATGCTAATTCTAAAATATAATTCAAACCTATTTCATCTAATAAACTAAGTGGGGAGAGATGGAAATATAATTGTTATTTAGGGAAATTTCCCTAAATCAAAAGAAATTGAACATCCTTTTGGAAAATTAGGAAGAAAATATATATTTAAGGAAAATTTTTTTTTTTCTGACTATAATTATTAGTTTAATTATGTAAGCTATATAATTATCTGTTCCACCTTCATTTTGTCTTTGCGTACCAGAGAATCATAAAAATACACAAAAATGATGAAAATTCAAGTTTCTGACTTTTTCATGCTACACTGTTCACTACTATTAGTTGGCGTATAGAATTTTTAGGTTATCAATTTAAATTTATCAGTTATTGACTGTTTTTTAGTAGCTTCATTCTTAGGTTTTCATAGTAACATTTGGGATGACATTGCAGGTTTCTAGTAAACAAGTTACTTATTCTTTACATTCTACATTCCACATAGTTTCTATGGATACTTGTTTATTTTTCTTCTACGCCGGCGGTCTAGAAATAGCTATATTTCTACTCGATGGCACAGAAATTTAATTTCTACCTGGTGAATCAAGTCACAAAAAATGTTACGTTATATGATGTTTATATCAAAATAATTTTAAATCATCGAGAAATCTGAGCAAAATAATTGAAATTCGAGAATCTCGACTTTATTTTCTCGTCTCGAAGCTTTGTTTTTAAAAGCGTTCTCATCTTCCCCGAGACGAGATATTCCGAGACGAGACGAGCAAATTTCAAGAAATATTTCGTCTCACCCGATTTACTACTTGTATTGCAGACATGCTATTGCATCAATTATGTTTATATATGATTTTAAAATTTAATTTTGAACATTGTAGTCTTGTAGTTCTAAATCTATCAGGAGAAAGAATATCAGTATGTTAAAGTCCTATGTTTCGCGTTTCGTTGCACACTCTATATATAATTTTCTTTTGTTAGGGAAGAAATGAAAGAAATTGTTATACTGAATTTTTATTAAATGATTTGTTATTCAATGTTTTTTTCAATTGTACAAACTTAGAAAACAAATATAATGCAACTACAACAACTATGCCGATACATTGGCTCATCAACCAAGATATACCGGATTCGAATCTGTATTTGTATATCATTTCATCATATTAACCTCAACTACCTACATCCTTAGAGGTTGGGCGATCGTTAACATTAGTGATATTTTTTAATGTATTATTCGTAATTATAAATACTAATATTAAGTAAAAGTTGTAAATGCTACAACAATGTACTTTCATAAAAATTAAGTTATTATTTTCCCGGCGCGATATTTCTCATTTCTATAACAAAATTGATTTACATTCCGTGTATAGCCAATATGATAATATATGCCAGTTACAGCTTACATTCTTCTCTTGATATATGACGCTCGGTTCCGCGTTAATATTAATTTTTCATTGGGTAATTGCTCGTATGAAATTTGTAACTGTCTGAAGAAGAATGAAATCTGTCCCTGTATAAAACTAGTCACTTTTACGCGTTTTCTTTTTCCTTGTGGAGACTTGTAGGTTTTTTATTAGAGAGCAATAATTTTTCATTTCTTTAATAAAGATAAAAGGTTTGTATAGTCTAGACGTAAAGCTACGCCGAATGGAAACTGACAAAATAAATTTTAAAAAAACACTTAACGCCCAGAGAAAAGAAATGCGAAATTAGGGACACCTATTATTTCTTTTAAACGTTATACAATTTACAAAACTTACATATTCGAGAGTTTTTTGAGAAAACAATATTTAAAGAAATTTACAATAAAAATTAGTTTTAGAGTTAAATAGAGTACAGCGATATGAAAATTATTATAAAATATTCAAGAATTATAAAAGAATAATTTATTTGTTACTTGTATACGTCCATTTATTTTTATTAACCTGCAAAATGACCTTCACAAGCTACTAATCTTTAAAACTGACAGCTAACTTGTAGTCATACTTTATATTATTAGCACGGTAAAACCGTTTTTACTAATGAAACTGACTGGCGAGCCAGTTTTTATTTTAAATCAGATAAACTGTTACCTTGCGTATATTGTAAATAGTTTATTTGTTATACACCTGTAAATAAAATTAAATTGTAACCAAATTCAGTCAGGTTCTAATGTTGTGTCAAAAAATTGTATGATAGTAACTAAAGACAACTAATAATAATGTAAACAATGCAATTAATAACTTTAATAATTTTTTACAGTATAGCTATTAGTTTGACAAGTTAGTTAGTTAGGATAATGAAGAGGTCAAATAAATAAGGGTTTACAGGTACGTAACAAATAATTTTAAAGTTAATAGATAATTGCATTGTTGACATTATTGAAAATTCTGTTTTGATATTGTCATACAAACTTTTGACACAACATAAGTAATTGACAGGATTTGGTTATAATTTTAATTTTATTGTCCTTAAGTCTAATGTGAAATAATATAAACTTTCAAATTTAAGCATATCCTTGTGACATTGAATACCAGGCTACAGAACGGTTTGTTATACGCTTAAAATTACTAAATGAGGACATAACTACTTATGTTTTTCTTTTACCTATATTGTACTCACGATATCGTGATTGTACTGATAACTACGTGAACAATATTATTAATTTATTACTCGTTTATTATTTATTTACAAAATAAAACATTGGGATATAATATTTTTATTTGAAAATTAATATATTATTATATAAAAATAAATAAACATGGAAAACGCCATTTCGTTTGCAATAATAATACCGGTAGCAATTAGCTTTAAATAATAACAAAAATTGTAAATTCACATTTACTGTTTTTGTAAAACATCATTACCTACCACCGAGAAATCTTTAATAAAACATATTTATTAATTTTTGTGTTTATGAATAACTTCTATAATTTAACAGTACCATACGAGATGTGTAAATTAAGTATACTGGCGTTCGATCTAGTAACATTTAGGACGCGGAACTTGGAGACGAGACAAGTGAACATGTTATTTAGTTCAGTTCGAGTATGACCTCGCTAGATTCATTTAGTTGCCCGTAGCGAATTTTTTTCGTAAAACAGTGCTATCAGATTTTGTTTCAGATTTGGGCACAGTGTAATTGAAACTTTTACAAAACTTACAGACTTATAGAGACCTTGTTATTTCAAGGTGTCAAGTTTTTCGGTTGTTGATTACAGGTTAAAACACACAGCGGATGGCTTTCATCTTCAAAAACTGATGTCGACAGAATCTGGGATCTTGTGCATTTAGATCGTCGGTTAACAGTATCGAATGATTGGGAAAGAGTTAAATTGATTAACACTATTGCTTTTTAGATTTCAACTACTTCATTGGGGATGAGAAAAATATGCGCAAAAATGGTTAAAAAAAAAAACGAGATTTTAGACAGTAAAAATAATTCTTTGGCTTCTCTGCCTCCTTATTCAATTGATTTAAGTTCTTATGACTTTTTCCTCTTACCGAGAATGAAAAATCATCTCAAGGTAACTCATTTTGAGACATTTCAAAACATGTAAATGGCTGTAACCGACCAACTGAAGGTGATTCCAGGATCCGAATTCCAGCACTGTCATGAGGATAAGAAGAATCGTCTCCAACACTGTGTGGTTTCCCAATGAAGTTATTTTGAGGGAGATAATATTGAATTGTAATTCTATAAGAACAATTTTTAAAAAGAGAAAATCAATCTTAATAATTAATTTACATACCTGGTACATATCTACATATCTTTAAATGTAGTATACCCATAATCTATATTTATTTTTTCTTTTTTCTCAATAATCTCTTATCCCTTTACGTTGTTAAGCATAGAGATTCTGAAATTCTCTAAACATTTTACTTGCATTTTATTAGACTGCCTCAACAAAGGACCTACAGGTTATAGTGGATTCCGAACTACTCGAATTACGTTTGCATATTACTTTTGGTTGTAGGTTTATTGTGGACTATTTCTTCAAAATTTAACCTATTTTAATATGTTTTTCTGAAGATAAATATTAGAAACAGGAGAAATTCGTTTCCAATAAATTCAAAGATTTGTATGATATACTGAGAATGTTCTCTTTTCAATAATATTACATCTTATCGAATCCACGAATGGTACATTACGGTAATATTTTCTTTAGATTCAACATTGTATTATTACGAGTATATTTATAGCTGTTGAGTTAAGAAGAAAATCCGACAGTAACAAAATATTTTTATATGCATGTGAGTCGTATTTGTATTGATTTAACATACGCGATTCTCGAACTGGTATCGTATCTGTATCAGCGGATCCGCTATCCGAAACGTGATACGTGGAACATGTTAGTGCAGGCCGACGTTTCTTTGTGCTCCCAAGAAGAATAAAAACCAAAAGAAAACATTGATACACCAGATCAAAAAGGAATTTAAATAACTTTATGTAAGTATTCCTTCAACGGCTTCAACGGGTTCTTATTTTTTCCTCCCTTAAACGTTCTTGCTGAAACGAAAATAATGACGAAATAGTTTTCAAATTATATGTGCATTACTTCAACAATCATAAATAATCAGAGCTTGTAATTTAAGTTTTACAACCATATTAAAATTACGTTTTTAGTTGGTTGTTGTTTTACGAGGCTAACCATTGGAATCTCGAAAACTGTAAGAGATACGAAGTTATTTAAATTGGTGAATGTTGTCGCATTCCTCGGTCATTTTAATGGTGTATTTGTTTTCCCCAAAAAATGAGTAGGTCATTGAATATGAGCAAATAACTGTTTTTGGTCAATTTATTTTTTCACTTATGTCTTTCTTGTTTCAAATTATACAAATTTCTAGGTTGCACATTCTACAGTTGCAGTTTTGCACACCTGATGAAATTTATTTTAAACAATATTTCTCTGGAACTAATGATCGGATTTGAAAAATAACAAAACTGTTGAAAAGAGAATTGAAAGGCCTTTCGAACTGTGTTATGTTTGACACCCTTTTCCATTTAAAATTTTTGAGGTGCAGTCCACCCCCATTTTAGGGTTGAAGTTATACCATTGGTACTAATCCATTCAGGTGTCCCCCTTTATACTAAAATTGACGTGTTCGACCGTTTTTTGCAAAATTGATTTTAAGTGGCCAAAAATTGCGCTGATAATTTTCGTTGGGCCAACCTGTATTTCTGATGGTACGTGTTGAATATCCTTTTGATTTGCAAAAAAGAAAAATAAATTAGTATAAGAAAAATGCAAATGCATTTTGATCAAAGGTAAAGTGAATACATTTTAATCGTGATTAAGTCATGTGGTAATTAGAATGACTTGGCTGGAAGGTAATGAGCCGTTCATAACGCAAAAGGCAGGCGCGATCCATCTGCAAAACAATCATTTTTCTTGATAGACAGGCGGATTACGGGGAGTTTTTTACGAGCGGCGCGAACAATCTATCATTGGAGTGGATTTGGTTATTTATGCGTGCAACGAGTTCATTACACCGCATTTGCGTTGCAGTCGAGATTTGTGCAGCCGAACGCCCGGATAAAATCTATAGTTTTGTACTTTATTCACCGGACAACAATTCAATGTAACTTTATTCATTCGATATTTATGGATGTCGTGTTTTTAATTGACAATTGTCGATTCCAACAACATTTGAATATTTTTCATGCAGTTAACAGCCGCACACAGTTTAATGTGAAAAATCAAAGCCAACAAAATAGATGCAAGACAATGAACTTTTCAATTTATAACAGTTTTATAGGATAAAATTGAATTATTAGAACTAAATTATTATTTTTTTTTTTTGGAAATTATTAATCTACTTACTAGCAATATATTGTATGAAATTTCATAGCTACACTTGAATGGGATCTTCCCACAATTTCTTTTTTATTTTATTTTTCAAAAACAGAAGTTTGTGTATGAATATTTTTCATATATTAATTTCCATTTTAAAATAAATAAGTGAGAAATAAACTATTATAAATTCCTATAAATTCAAATTAGCTTCTACTACATTCTACTGTCTTACACGTATCGCAATAAACATCTGTGGTACCGCAAAACAAGAAAATGAGACCCATTCTGTTCAAATATATAATAAACAAGAAGAGTAAAAATATAATTATAATTATATGTAAAAATAACAACTGAATTCGCCCTGTTGAGAACGAAAACAAAATGTGTGTTTACAACCGAAACGTCAAACTTCTGTACCATGTTATATGTTTGTTTCTCTCATCTTATATGTCCATTTCTGTAATCTTATATGTCCATTTCTGTAGAGGTACTGATACATCACATCCAAATAACGATAAAAGTTTATAAAATTATATATTTGTTAATATTATTTTATAGTAAATTACTGGAAACATGTTTATGATAAAGAGAATTTGAATATGCGGAAAGAGCCCATTAGTAAACTCTTTAAAATATTTTTAATATTAAGCAATAACAACAGCAAATATAGAACGTAGGCATTATAATTGCTATTACATTCAGGATATAAAAAAATTATATATAAAAAATCTGATGTGTCCCACACATTACCTCCCGCCACTCTTTAATAATATATTTGTAGTTCTAAAATATTCAGAATATTTTTAATTCATTTCATATTCGAGAAATTTGACCAAAAACAATACCTCCCTTATTTATATATTGATAGGCTGGAGCATTAATTTTGGGACATAGTTTTTGAAAAAATGTTGTTTGATATTGGATAGCTAATAATTTTGCATTCTCGAATGCGAAAGTAATTTTTTGCAATCTCCGTGAAATGAAGTTACTCCTTTTATGAATTCAATTGAAGTTGATAATCAATTTACAAGTATGATAATTAACTGTTTGATAAGTTTTTTTGTGCAACAATATAGTTTATATATTGAAAGAGGTTTTTGCAGTATTCCAATTATAAATATTGTTATTTCGTAGAACGATATTAATTTTCCATCTTCATATAAAATTGTATATTCTGTTGAATGGCATTACCAGGAATAATACAGTTGGTTTGTATATTTTCATTTAAATTCACAAAGGAGAAATAAAAGTTAAAATGACGTTATTACTTTTTCAATCCAGCTGTAAAGCACTCGAAGATGAAATATATAACACGTCTGTAGTGTAAATATATTTTAAATTAAGTTGTTTACTTCATTTTCGCTTGGTTTGTTTTCATTTCTAATTTTTGAAGTAGAAACACATTTAGCCAAGATTAATCTCTTTGATGTTCATCTTTCATTTCTTAAAATGCATTAAAGTCAGAGTCAAACTAACATTATCATTATATTTTTTGCTTGTTTACTCGCTTCTTCCCCTCTTTCCATTTTCTTTTTCTTTGTGGCGCTGAAATGTACTGATTTTTTTACATTTCTTTGTTCATCGCATTAATTTGGCTTCTAAATTTTTCATCTTGAATACACGGCAGTTGCTCTCGGACAGTTAACACATTAAGTTTTTAGCTTTAATTTTTACAAAAATTCTACAGTATCATAAAAGAGAAAATTGACACAATTGATACAATTTATTTGCGACCATATAACAAAAGGTTTTTCATTTACTTATTACGTATATAATAACGAGAATAATAAAAAATAAAAAATAATAATAAAAAATCCATTGTTAAAAAGATAATAAAATTATAATACCGTATGTAGTTTTCGAATAAAGTTGCTTTATTATAAGAAGGTTAATTAATTAAAAATAAATTTATAAATTTATCTGAAAAAAATAAAAACCTAAAATATAACTCGATAATTGTTATAGAAAATAACTGTCCTACTAGCAAGGTAAATAAATTTGCACTGTCAAGTGGCCCACATTTTACAAATACTTTAATATTATTTGAAGTTAAATGCTGCTGATTTCGCGAAAAATATTATAAGCAACTCGAAATGTACCTATATTACCTATCCAATTATTCTATTATGTTGACATTAAATTCGGGTCCACAAACTTCACCCTAGTTCAGAGACGGATGATCCCGAAGTGATACTGGGAAAATTACCGATGGGCCAGTCAAAATTTTAAATTTTCTTTGAATTATTATTACATTATTATATAATTTTTAATAGTGTAAGTTTATTTATTTAGGTGAAGTGTAACAATAATTGAAACAGTAATATTTATGTAAACTAAGTTTAATAAACGAAATATGAATAATAAAAGATAATAAAAATAAGTAACTCTATGAATAAACAAATATAAATACTAATTTAAGAATAACAATTATTAATAAAAATTTAAACACTAAGATTAACCAATCTAAGCTAGCAGACATATTAAGACTGGTTCGCAATGCTTCTAATGTTCTGTCGTCTAGAAGGTACCATAACATTCCCGATCTTAATTGCTCTACTATTTAAGCCTGAGCAGAAGAGACCGCGAGGACAATCTGATATTAATACGTGTAGTGAACATGAATAGTTGGTAATATAAATAAATACTTGGTGATTGTTTTTTAAATAATTAGTGCGTCGTGTTAAATGTTTAAATAACTTTTGAAAACACAAACTATAATGTGCTGATTTATACTTGTTACACTCGTATTTCAATTATTTTTACACTTCACCTATTAAATAAACGTTACATTATATCATATTTAAATACATATCAGTAAAAAAAAAGATTAACATTTTCAGTAATCCGTACCGAATATTTAGTAGAGTCGCCTCAATTTGCATTGGAACTCGCAAGTATATGAAAGTTCACCGTCTCCATCATAACTCACACACCTAACTAAAACCGATAACACTATTCACATACGCTAACAATCCGCGCAAACTTCGTGTTCGTGAGCGGTATTTACGTGAATGCCGTGATGTATTAAAACATATGGCGTTATACACATGGAGATACAATATTTCAACGGCTTCATCCAACGTTATTGCGAGTACAGATGACTGTTGTAATTGCCTCTCACTTTCTTGAGATATATTTGGGATACTCGGGCACTCACGGCGATTTATGGGCCTGGAACACACTTTCCGCGCGATAACATAAGTGGAAATGAGATTTATATCGGCCTAAATGAAATCAACAACGACGGATCGCATTCATTTATTAACGGATTATTTTTTTACCTCTTTACATTACAAATATTACAGTCTTTGATTATTATTACTTCTTGCCAACTTTTCTTGTCACTTGTTGCGTTACTTGCTTCCATTTGTTCTGTTTGTTTCTTCTATTGTTATTATTTATCTATTCTTGCCAGTTTACTTAGAATCTATATTTGATTTTATAGTTTAATTATAATACATAATTAGACATTAATCATCATATTCTTAATAATTTCTTTTATCGAGTCTTGTCCTGTCGTCTAACAGAATCCCTTCTTCTCTTGTCTCCGAAGTTCCCTACAAGAGTGACGTATTTACAGGGGATGATATGGGGGATATATCCCTTCCTATTATATCGAACAAAGAGTAAAAACTAAACATATTGTAACAAAGTTCATTTAAAAACATTAAGTTGTTGGAATATAGAGTAAATTTTTAGATATTGTAACGTTTATTTATTTAGGTGAAGTATAAAAATAATTGAAATACGAATATTTATTTTTAAACACCTAATACAACGCACTATTTATTTACACGATATTTATATCACCAACTATTTATTTTCATCACTCGCACTAATATCAGACTGTCCTGAGGTCTTTTCTACTCAGGCTTTATACTAAAGCAATTAAGTTCTGGATTGTTCTCGTACCTTCGATGCCTCAGCTCTATAGAAAGGTGAAACGCGTCTTGACTTGTCTGCCGCGTTGCCCACGGCGTATTTTTTTTTGCGGAAATCTAAAAAAACAAGACAATTTAATTTTATACTACAATTTTTTATTGTAATACTCTTTTGTTATAGATACCCAGGTTATATATTAATTTGGGTTATATACCATTTTTACTTCCTTGTCTCAACTCTATTTTTTTTTAAAATGTTATTTTGAAATGTTAACTGTCAAAATTTTTTTTATATATTTTGTATCAATTATTAAAAGGTGTTGAATAAAATATTGTATGGCACTGGCACACGTGTGTTAAATACCTAAGTCACTTGAGAAGTACCGTAAATAACTATTAATTGGCTTTTAATTTTTATAAGAAATATTTGATTGTGCAACAAAAAATGTGTACAATTTAGCATACACGGAAGTCCTGTGGTGTCCACAATAGATGTTTTTATCATAATAATATCAAAATACTATTGTATTTTATTTATTTTTATTTTATTAGAAGCATATTTATTTTAATCCAAAATTACTATATTGTATTTCTCCACAATATTTATTTAATAATAATAACACTTCAAAATTTTCATATAAAGTCGGTACATTTTGCTGGTTATTCCAACTGTTATGTTTTTGGCAATTTAAATTCCATGAATTTGATTTTAAGAGAAATTTTTTGTTTACCATCACCCTGTTAAAACCAAATAGAACCAACCAGCTCTGCGGCTCCCCAATCACAAGCCACGTGATTCGGAATTCCTTACATTGGACATCCGCTGTCATTACGAGCGCAATGCCAGCGCATTACCGCGGCATGCCGTAGTTGTGCACGGCGTTGTTGTGCACGGGTGGGGTGAAACATGTAGTGGTATTCTTCGTAAATCCTCCCGCTCGTGCTATATTGCCCGTATGTGTTACATGTGCATTCCGCCCGGCGTGCGGTTGCCCGTGTTTATATTGTGCCGCAAACAGAGAGGGCAAAAATTCACACTGGAATGAAATACCGACTGCAGGGGGGGAGTAGGGAGATTTTGGTACTACTTTATTTACATTTTATACATTTTGTTCAACGAAGATTAATGTTATCATTTATATATATTGTTATATATTTATATTTTAAAATGTAAACACACTTATAAAACAGTGGGGGTTTATAATCGATTTATAAATTTAGAAATTTAAAATTTAGATTTGGAATATAACCAATTTTTATATTCTTAATTTTAAATTCCAAATGCAGCCAATCACAGGAAAGCATTGAACTGAAGTTTATAGGTTAGGTTGTAGAGATGGGACCGAAGCCGAATAATTATGCAATATTCGGCCGGCCTATTCGGCATATTTTAATACTGAATATTCGGTTACAATAAATAAGTGAAGTACAAAACTGTTTAGTTTTGTTCAATTACATAAATTGTGACGTGTCCCTGCTCGTGGGCGCCAATTTGTGACGTGTCCCTGGTCGGGGGCGTCAATTTGTGACGATCACTTGGGCCGCTGCGACTTTGGCGGTCCGTGATGTCGTGGTTCTTCCCCAGGAAGTCGGGTTTTCTCGGGCGCCAATCAGCGGAACCTAGGGAGAGAACAAAATGCCACGGGAACTCTAGGTCGGTTAGGCCAGGGTGGTAACTAAAATCCAGAATTACTAAGAAAAACCAGTATTTATTGCAGATTCCTTTGGTTCCATACGTCGTTAACGCTGGGAAGTCACAGTCGTAGTCGCGGTCTGAATTTATCGCGGTCTGGAAGGAAGTACAGCCAAACCAGATACCAGCTTGAGACTGTACGGTAGGGATGGGTCGTTGTCGAGTCAAGGAGAGGAATAATACCAAACTGGATGCCAGCTTCAGGAATCAGGACGACGAGTATCACCAAACTGAAGCCAGCTTAAAGTTCTACTCGTCGGGGTTAGCGGTCAGGACGGTAATACGGTCTTACCTACAAAAAGTCGGTCTGTAGATCTGTGGATCTCGGAAATAAATCGCAGTTTGTCGCAAGTAAACTCAGTTTATGTCGCTATCGGAAGCTAGTAAACAAGTGATCAGACTCAGCCTCGGAGGCCGTATTTATACCCCGATTACTAATTAAACTTGTTTAAACAAATTGTACGACAAAGATAGAGAGTTTTAAAATATCGTTATTTTTGTTTAATAAAATTTAATTTTATTCTAGACGTCGTTCTTTGACTTCCCTGCGTTTTACAAAGTGTTATATTACATTTTATGATATTTTAGAATATTTCATAATTTATTTTGGGACATTTGAATTTCGGCTTCGGTCGGAAGTACGGATGTTTGCCGCATCTGCCCAGTGGCGTCTTGGTAGTGGTTTGACAGCTTTCTGTAGAGTGAAATATCTGTGAAAATAAACATTTTACGCAGGGATGTTTAACGTGAGTATGAATATCAGTAACAGGGTGATGTTTTATGCACGTGATTTTGTAGGTGGATCAGAAACTGTCACTTGGCCGAGCACGTGGTCTCGAAGTTAGGTTAGACAGTGTGCTTGGTGAAAAAACGAGATGAACGGCTTCCCTGTGGTCTGGAAGGCTTGTGATGATGATGATCGGATGACGGAACAGTGTTGTTTGAGTAACGGGGAGTATCCGTGATTGCGGACAGGAAGTCAGGTTAGTGACGCTTCGTCACACCCTCCCCTTACTCCGGGAGTGAAATGAAAAGACACGTAAGTTTCTTTTTTCCGGTTGTTTTTATTATTTTACGCTGTTTGCCTTGCCCTCTTCTTCTTTTTGTTTTTCTGACGCCGTTTGGGAGCGTTCGTGGAGTACTCCGTTACCCACATCACTCCACCTCCGGGACGAGGTGCCAGTACCCTACACCGGCGGAACGAGAGCGCAGGCGTGGCCGTGGTGAACTCGGTCGGTAGCTGCGGCGGTGTGGTCCCTCCAGGGGTGCCCCGTGCTGCACTCGCGGTACGGAACGGCGGTGAAGACGGCGGTCGAGCCAGCACCGGCGACACATAGTCTGGGGGCGACCATTTCGGCGGACGGACGACCGGCCGGTGTTCCACGACCTGTGCGCTGGGCGTCTCTGGGCGTTCCGGTGTTATCTGGATGGGTGAGGCGTCCAGGATAAGAAGCGAGGGCGAGGGCGGATGCCGGTGTGCTGGTGGAGGAGTAACCTCCATGGGGGCAAGGCTAGATGTTCGGGCCTCCAGCGGAGGCACGGCAGGACGCCGTGGCGGCGTCTTCAGCAGCTCAGACGGGTCTGACTGCGTTTCTCCTCGGAACGGCGGTGCGGGATCGACGGCGGTTCTACCTCGGAACGGCAGCGGGCCCGTCGTGACTTCACTCTCGGCGGGAACCCGAAGAGCTTGCATCACGGCGGGAAGCCGAGGACTCGGTGACGGCGGTGCGGGATCGACGGCGGTTCTACCTCGGAACGGCAGCGGGCCCGTCGTGACTTCACTCTCGGCGGGAACCCGAAGAGCTTGCATCACGGCGGGAAGCCGAGGACTCGGTGATGGTGCTGGATCGGCGGCGGTTCTTCCTCGGAACGGCGGCGGGCCCGTCGTGACTTCACTCTCGGCGGGAACCCGAAGAGATTGCATCACGGCGGGAAGCCGAGGACTCGGTGACGGCGGTGCGGGATCGGCTGGTCGCTGGTCGTGACGGCCTCGGTCGGCAACTGTGGCTGTGTGATCCCCCCAGGTGTGCCCGGTGCCGGACTCCCGGAACGGAACGGAAACGGCGGTGGAGTCGGCAGCGGCGTCACGTAGTCTGGAGGCGACCATTTCGGCGGTCGGCGGGCCGGCCGAGGTTCGACCAGCGGCATCCTTGGGGTCACGGGGCGGTCAGGTGTGTCAGGAAGCGGCGACGTCTCTATCACTAACAGCGAGGGAGACGGCGGATGCCGGGGTGCTGCGGTGGCAAGGCCAGGTGGTCGGGCCTCCGGCGGACTTGTTTACCAGCATGTTGGACGACCTAAACTAAAGGACGTGGGGCGGTTGACTGACTGAGCGTTCTGTCGTCTTCCGCTGCTGTCTCATCTTTCAACGGCATGATGTCGGCTTTTCTGAAATTCTAGAGTTACCGAAGATGAGTCCCTGCTCGGGCCGCCAATTTGTGACGTGTCCCTGCTCGTGGGCGCCAATTTGTGACGTGTCCCTGGTCGGGGGCGTCAATTTGTGACGATCACTTGGGCCGCTGCGACTTTGGCGGTCCGTGATGTCGTGGTTCTTCCCCAGGAAGTCGGGTTTTCTCGGGCGCCAATCAGCGGAACCTAGGGAGAGAACAAAATGCCACGGGAACTCTAGGTCGGTTAGGCCAGGGTGGTAACTAAAATCCAGAATTACTAAGAAAAACCAGTATTTATTGCAGATTCCTTTGGTTCCATACGTCGTTAACGCTGGGAAGTCACAGTCGTAGTCGCGGTCTGAATTTATCGCGGTCTGGAAGGAAGTACAGCCAAACCAGATACCAGCTTGAGACTGTACGGTAGGGATGGGTCGTTGTCGAGTCAAGGAGAGGAATAATACCAAACTGGATGCCAGCTTCAGGAATCAGGACGACGAGTATCACCAAACTGAAGCCAGCTTAAAGTTCTACTCGTCGGGGTTAGCGGTCAGGACGGTAATACGGTCTTACCTACAAAAAGTCGGTCTGTAGATCTGTGGATCTCGGAAATAAATCGCAGTTTGTCGCAAGTAAACTCAGTTTATGTCGCTATCGGAAGCTAGTAAACAAGTGATCAGACTCAGCCTCGGAGGCCGTATTTATACCCCGATTACTAATTAAACTTGTTTAAACAAATTGTACGACAAAGATAGAGAGTTTTAAAATATCGTTATTTTTGTTTAATAAAATTTAATTTTATTCTAGACGTCGTTCTTTGACTTCCCTGCGTTTTACAAAGTGTTATATTACATTTTATGATATTTTAGAATATTTCATAATTTATTTTGGGACATTTGAATTTCGGCTTCGGTCGGAAGTACGGATGTTTGCCGCATCTGCCCAGTGGCGTCTTGGTAGTGGTTTGACAGCTTTCTGTAGAGTGAAATATCTGTGAAAATAAACATTTTACGCAGGGATGTTTAACGTGAGTATGAATATCAGTAACAGGGTGATGTTTTATGCACGTGATTTTGTAGGTGGATCAGAAACTGTCACTTGGCCGAGCACGTGGTCTCGAAGTTAGGTTAGACAGTGTGCTTGGTGAAAAAACGAGATGAACGGCTTCCCTGTGGTCTGGAAGGCTTGTGATGATGATGATCGGATGACGGAACAGTGTTGTTTGAGTAACGGGGAGTATCCGTGATTGCGGACAGGAAGTCAGGTTAGTGACGCTTCGTCACAAAATATATAGATAATAAATTTGAAACAAAAGTGTATCTACAATAATAATAAATAATGTGTCGTTGTACAGTTTAGCGGTAAACTTCTTGAAACTGAAATAATTAAATTTAATAATAATCAAATAAGAAATTATCTTAACAAAAATAGGACGAGCATTTCAAAATAAATACAGTTATCTCCGCAACGAGGACCACCAATCACGTTTTCAAATTGTACAAAAATAAATTATCCGGTAATGCCGAATATTTGGATAAAATTTCGCCGAATATTCTTTATTCGGTTATTCGATTAAACTGCTATTCGTCACATTACTATTAGGTTGGTATCAAATTACAAGTGATAGGTAGTGAGTGCTATTTTGATATTTTTGTTAAAATAAAAATGATCAAACATCAAATTCATTTTACAGCAAAACAAATTCATTTTACTTTAAAGAAATGTCAAATCAACAGTCAAACATCAAAATTAAAGGCACCTACTTAATATAACATGATACCTTATGATTTAGGAAACTGAAATCCATCATAAAACAAAAGAAAAAATCAACGTTTTAAATTAAAATTTCTAAATTAAAATAAATAAATTAAATCCATCGTAAACCAGCTTTTAGTTTATAATTTTACCTCAAACTTTTTTATATATAAATATAAGTAGTTTTTTTAATTATTCCTATTTGGTTTAATAATTTTCACTAAAAAAATCAACGTTTCGACTGTAAAACTTCCTTCATTAGTGATTTACAATAGAAACATTAGCATATTAGTGGATTTTATTAAATAACTACAATTCTTCCAATTCCGAATAAGGTTATTTATTAACAGGGTAGGAAGATTAGTCTTTTTATAAAGAATGGGAACTAAGATTGTATATTCCGGGACGTAGGCCGAGGCAAATAACCACGGATGAGTCATGAATAGCCTGGCGAGAAATTATTATTTACATATATTTTATCATTAACTTCTGATTTTTACTGTCCACCAAAATCATTTGGTACTTATACATATTTCAGATGAAATTAATTAAAAATTAAAAATATATTATTTGAATTTAGTACTTTCATACTAGGTTATGTTGATTTTCGTTACGCATGGGCGAATTGAATGTTGTCAGATCACAAATTTAGAGATTAAAAATTATTATGATAAATATTTAAATGATTTGACCTTTAATTTTTAATTCAAGTCCAAATTTGATATATTAGATGATATTTTGTGATTTTATCTTTATCTAAATATAATAATTATTTATCATGTACCATGTACATAATTAACATAAACTGATTGAGCATTTAATTTAAATTAGCAATAATTCGTTTACAAAATGATGACAAATTGCCAGTTTTCATTTAGTTTTCCCATAAATTTGGAATAAATCTGTTATAACAAATTTAACACTAATTGATAATCATTTACTAAAATTATTTCATTTGTATATTTTTATTGATTCTTGATTGCAACAATTAAAATATTAATATTAATAGCTATAATAAAATAAATAAGTAAATATGAATTAATAAATAAATAATTTATTTCAACAAATTTATTTATTGATTATTACAATTATAATTATGATATCTATTGAATACTGATTAGGAAAATGAAATTTTCTGATAATACATTAATTATTTGATTATGAATAAAACCATTTCCAAAATTGATAAAAAAATCTGTTATCAGTACGTAAAACATTATTTGAAAAGCCTGAAATAATTGTTTTATGACATGTTTATTTGCATTTTAGTGGTGTTTGTGATACTATAGCCTGTGCAAGAGAACTACAGCTTAATGTATTCCGAAATATAAACGAAATCAAATCACCAAACAAAAAAATTGGAATTATATTTTTCCTTCTTTGTACGAAGTAAAGGAAGTAATTTATGCTTTCTAGTAATTTATTACAGGTACTTAACTTAGTTCAATTTATATTATGAAAAATAATTTCAAAAACAAACAAATTTTTTATTTTTAATACATAATTTATTTAAACATTAATATTACATTTCAGTTTATATGTTAAATGTTCTAAGAGCTTCTCCGATTTTCATTCCCTTTGCCACTTTGAATTGATCCAAGTTATACTTTTCAATCCGGATCACTTATTTTTCAAATCATTCGACTGGATCACTTTACCCTCTCTACTGAACGAACTGATCCTAAGTAATCCACTCGCCGAGTTAGATCAGTTGATTCAGATTGTCACGTGAGTTTGCTGTATATCACTTCCATTCGTTTCATATATTCAAACTGTCTTTCCAAATGGATCATCTTATGCAAAATTTTATTAAAATGTTTATCACTGTTCCTTATTGCACTACACAAAATTATTTTTATCGCTCAAAAACTTGTACAAATTTCTCACCAAATATATTTATCAATTTTTGTCAACCGTATTAAATTTATTAACAAGAAATCAAATGTTTTGTATAAAAAATAAAGCCAACTAAATCTAAATTATTATATCTACATATTAAGCTTTTGTGGAGCAATCAAGAGATGGCAGGACTAAACGAGCCTAATGTCACCCATTAAAGTTATACGACCTTGATACGTACGTATATATCTCACGTAACTCAAAAATTATTAACCGTAGAATATTGAAATTTCGTGTGTGGGACTGCTGTAACAACTAATTATGTACCTCTCTTTTTTATTGCAATCGGCAGTTACCAAAAAGGCATTTTGCTCGAAGATTGGAGGATTGTATCTCACTTCAAATGAAATAAGTTTAATGAAGTGCAGTGAAAAATGTGTTTAATTTAATAGGCTTACAAAGAAATCATGTGGTATCTGTATCAAGTTTTTTTATATTATATTTAAATTTAAAAAAATGTTATACGCGTTTTTATATTTTTATAAATTTGACATCGAGTATCCGTAATTGTGAGAAATGTTTTATTTAAATTAGGAAAAACGTAGTCCCTAAAGGATGGCATAAAGCTCTGTCCTTCCCTTCCCTTAGTATAATTACCATTTAAATATAATTTTTCCAAACAAGAGTTAAATAAAGCTCGTGAATTAAGTGCGGGCTTTGCGCTAAGTCCGGCCCTGGGCACGGCCCGCGGTTTACCGACCTCGGGCGGATTAAGCCGGGTTTATGTCCTGCCCAGCATACTTTTCATTTATCCTCAAATAAGGATTTAAGTTCGCCATTGCTTAAAAAATAATATTACTTTTCCGCCATTTGTTTTCACATAAAATACAGGGTTACCAACACAATAAACTTGTAAAACGCTAAATTAAGTGACACTTTGTTGAGATTTACATGCGAAATTTGACAGATTTTTTAATCGGAGAGAAAAATTTTAAGATTCAAAAGAGTCGGTTAATACAAATTAAGGTATCCTTTCATATAAATAATACAAATTATGCCCGTATTCATAAAATGTTCGTTGTAGTTAAAACGCTTCGTTAATTTTTTTGACAAAATATAAAACAGTAGACAAACTAAAAATTTTATTTTTTATCAAAGACGAATTGTGTTATTAGAGAAAATATTTAACGAAGCGTTATAACTATAACGAACGTTTTATGAATACAGGCTTTAGTCTGTTATAATTTGTTCAATTTAATTCATTTCACAATTTGATTTTTTCATACATAATTTATTAATATAATTTCTTAACTTTTATCTTCATATAAAAATATTGTATTTTATTATCGTTTCTAATTATAATATAATTCGTAATTTTGCAAAATATTCGGAGCCAAGAGAAAGACACTTTTTTTAAAATATACTTAGAATAATATGACAGATCCAAAAACCAAACAATTTTATTGGTTTTTTTTATATTGATTTAAAATATCGGGTGTTTTTTTTGCTTAGATAGAACTTACGAAAGGGTTAACTGTCAAACGAGCTGCCATACTGCGCTCACTTTTTGACATTTATGAAAAGTGTACTCTGGCAAATCATCATGAATAGACTCACGCTTAAACAACGCTACCAAATTATCCAAATTTACTTTGAAAATCAGTCATCGATTCGCGCAACTTATAGACGACTTCGTGATTTTTATGGCGCACATAATCGTCCATCTGAGCAAGTCATCCGTCGAACTGTGAATAGATTTAAAAACACATACTCTCTAAATGATGCAATAACATCAACACGTCGGAGGAATGTGCGTACTGAAGAGAATATCGCCGCAGTAAACGAAAGTGTGGAAGAAGATCCAAATTTATCGATTCATCGTCGTTCGCAGGAATTGGAGCTCTGTCCGTAAAATAAATAAATAAAATGTACATATGTGCTTAATGTTACGCCGAAACTAGTCAAAATGGATTCATTCATGATCAAAATGGACATTTCCGTTGAAACCTGAAAACCAAAATATTTCATTATTTCAATATATCCTTTTCTTTGTACAAGGAAGTAAAAACAGACTGTTTGATTTTATTGGTATAATTATCGAGTTTAATATTCGTAACATTATTTTTAGAAGTATAACCCTACTTCTTAAAGTTTATTTTGGAATCTAGGAATTCTGGGACAACGTGTGAAATATTCAAGAGCTAAGACAAGCGCCGAGTAGCTGATGACAGGACGACGTCAGTCGTGACGTCGGTGAGACGCCGGTTGCTTCTGGCGTCTTTTGTGTTCAGCAGCCTTTACTAGGTCGTGAAACACATTTCCCAATTTTGAACGAAAGAAGAACAGGCACAGAATCAAATATTATTTTATTTCATATAAAATATGCAATTTAGTGTTTCTGTAAGGCGAGACAAATATGTCGTCTTGTCTCGCAATTAGTTTATCTCGTCTCGAACAAGATTTTATCTAAATTTTTGAGACGAGATAAATTTAGCCGCGATAAGGTCGAGACGAGATGATCTAACGAGACGTCTCGAATGTCTCAGTCATTATTATAAATTACTATGGCATATTACATATTTTTGTAAGACATTCTCTTTGCGGTTTTTCAAGAACTTAACTGTAATTTGAAAATATAAATAAATAAAGATCTTACTTTGTCACTGTGTTTTTTCGTAAACTTGTCTGTAATAGCCTTTTGATTTGGGTTTACTCTCCTTACCGAAAATTAAATTATATTGTTTTCTGAGCATTTTTAAAATATGATATTTAAGTCCTTTTGTATTACCATCTTTCATTCGTCACTATAATTTTAGCTTTAAAAAATACGACAAATACCATATATGGAAGTACTCTTTCTAATTGTGCTTCTAGTCTCAACATTTTGTATTCTATTGGGTTTCTTTCTTTTAATAATCCGTTTGGATGGAGGCGTATACATTTTATCCTCCACACATGTTACAGTGCTCGACATTGTACCTTGCTCACATTCAATCTTGTACATCTTTTATCGTCCACATTTTTAATCTGCAAAAAAGTTTTACACACATTTTATCTCCTAAATCATTTTATTATTCACACATTTTATCTTTCACTCATTTTATGCTCCACACATTTTACCTTTTACACATTTTATCTTCAGAAACATTTAACACTGAATATTTTATCTAATTATAAATATATAAATTCCATGGGAAATAAATGAATGAAAGGTACAATTACAATGTTTTAAAGATGAAACGTTGGCGAAGATAAAATGTGTCGAACATAAAATGTTTGTAAGATAACTTTTTTCACGGATTAAAAGTGTGCACGATAAAAGGTGTGCAATATTGTATGGTTGAAAGATACAATGTCGAGCAATATAACATGTGTGGAGGATAAAATGTATACGCCTCTTTGGATGGGGATGGTTTATTGATATCTCAGACTCACTACTGCTTTCAAAAAAAATGTCACAAATTTCAGTCTTATCTGATGTAGAATTTAATTTTAAGCAACTTTGTACTGTTATAGTTTTGCCCTAAATCAATCTGGAGAGAGAGAGTATCCGTAATTTTTTGGAATCCCATGTTAAAAGTCCTATATTCCGCGTTTCGTTACACACCCTGTACATAATTTAATTGTAAAATGGAAATAAATGTTAATTGTAAGAAAATTTACACTTGTCGTGGCATATATGAAATCAATTAAGAAATAATATTACTCTGTATGATTACAATACAATATCTTCTTTATATACGTTGATGAAAATGAAAAATGCCATTAATATAGATTGTCACTTGCAAGTGAGTAAATTCCTAAACTGTGTCGTAACTAGTAACATAATAGTGTACACCGAATCACAATTTCTATTCTCCCAAGCCCAAGTCCCTTCTCATTAATACTGAAGTGTAATTTAAGCATGTCAATAACATTTTCATAGCTGCTGCAGTATTAACACAACGCTTAATAAACTGACCATTGTGGAGCAAGTAGGTTTGCTGTGTGAATTATGTAATCCAAGTTTCTAAACGTAATTACTCCCTGCACTCAAAATCTCGTATTTGATTTGTTGATTAGGGGCATTAATAATACGACACCAAAAATATGCCGACTTCCACGCGGTAATTTAATTTGATACCGCGTTATCGTCTAATTGTACTTTGTGATATTTGTAGAGTAGTTTGCTGCAGGTAATCAAATGCTCTGCACGGAGGATTATTACTGAGATAAAAGCACTTATTTGTACGAACGTATTCATTTGCTCATTGTTACTCATTTCGCCACTGCGAATAATTAAAGGTTAAGTGTTGTTGCTCCACCTTTACAACTTTAAATCAAATCATTCTAAATTCAAAATTAAATTCCACAAACTTGTTCGTTATTAAAAAAAATAATGTAGGTATATTTATTTCTGTGGCACAACATTAAAAAGAGTCTCATTTAGGTACCTAAAATACTTATTCGTTTACTTATATTCAAGTAATAACACTATTGGGTTAACATGTAGTTACTAAAAAAAAATTGAAAGACCTCAAATAAAAAAGTACGTTATTTTGAAATTTGTTGGTGCCTAAGCAGTTTTTACAAAATATTTGGTATTTTCAAGAGAAGTCTGTTTTATTTTTCCTATTCTTTTTATGCTGCAATACGAGTACTATTGAAAACAAAATTTGATAATGAGATAGATAATAAAAATCTCATATATGCGTATACGACGAAGATTCATGATAAAAATTAATAATTCTTGCAGCAGAAATTGATGACGAGAGAATCAATTACGGGAAATAGAGGGTACCTACATAAAATCAAATAATTTAAATAATAGTTCTTTTTCTGGAAATAATGTTTTTAACGAAATGTTTGAATTATAAAACCAGTATATAACAATTCGTCTCGAAATAAAATCTAAAATTGAATTTACACTTTAAATTTTATTAAGTGGATAATGTCCGGTTGCATAATTACTTATATTTTCCTTAAATGAGCAATGTTACATCGGAATAAAATGGCTAATAAACTATTTAACATTATTGGCAAAATTTATATTAGAATTTTTTCATTTAAGTGTTGTTTAAAATTTACGCATTTTTAAAAAAAATTCTCTTCTTATTATGGAGTAAGCCGAAATTGCAACCAAGAGCTATTTGATAAATATTTATGTGAAACCAAAACCGAAAGTTTATTATTTATCTTGTTGGTGTAGCCTAATAATGTAACTAACATAATATATATTAATAAAAAAAAATTGTGATCTCCAAATTTTTTTAAATACCCCAATTATTATTGTAAATGACCATTGAGTAGAATTTGTAGAAATAGATTTAAATTTTTTATAATGATTATAATTGGTTACAGCGTTTCGACTCCAATCGAGCAGAGTGTGAAATCTGGAGTTCGATCCCCCGCAACGGAAAGTATTAACCCCATAAAAATACCTCTTGGCCGAGTGGTTCGAGTGGTATAAGCTACAGATCCCTTGCAAAGGCAGTTGGTTGACAAACAAACATTCCATTACAATTCTAATAACAATATGCAGAGAATTTCCAAATTTCGACACAAATCAGCAAAAGAGATCACTGACAAAGAAGAAACAGATTACTTATTTTGGGTATTATCTGTAAATAACTTCCACGACCTAGTAAACAACTACTGTTCCACAGTTCTGAAAGTGTTTGAACAATTAAAACCGAGTTCGATATAGTTCTTCACCGAAAAATTAAAAGTTTTGTGGTTGTTTGAGCGCAACTTTGTTGCGGCTCCTTTCACTGGCTGTCTCCGATGCTATCAGTTTCTAGTTGGACAGACAGGACTTTTCATTTCCGTTTTCAAATACAATGTACCGTACATCGCTCGCGTCCTTCGTTTCCACAGAATTGTTAATATGAAATGCTGTAAACGCTTCTGCTGGCAACTTGTTCAAAACAAATCGAAATAATGCCCATACACCATCAATGGCAAAAATATAACTAACGGTCTCTGCTGCGAATTGTTCACGAAGTTGTTACTCGAATCATTCAGACATATTTTGTTCATAAATTTATAGAATATATTGTAAAAGGCATATTTCATGTATTACATAAGACAAAATCAAAATCTACATAACCTTTTTTCTTATAAATTAATAATAATATATTATTCAATGAGCATATAATGTGTGCTATTACTCATACTATACTTTATCCACAACTATAACAGGAAAAATATGTTTATTATAACCAAATATGACATCACACTTTGACAGATAAATAACAATAGCTCGCGTCACTGTTTCACAGGAGACTTAACGCAAGACAATTATTTCTCTGTTTCGGAATTAGAATATCATATTCCAGCACGCTTATTGATGTTGGAAGGAGCTTCATTCTTAAACGATTTTTGGTTATATTTTGTTATTTGAGATTGGCATGACTGCATTAAATACACAAAATATCTAGGCAACTGACAAAGTAATTCTAATTTACCTAGGCAACAGACGAAACAGAAATCACTGTCACCAACCTAACTATTCTATCAAAAAAATCCCTTAATGGAAATTGTCAAATATTATTATAAAAAATAATGTAAATAAAAGCCGAAACAGAGAAAATAGTATAAAACATTCGTTATAGAAGGCAATTTAAGCACTCGTTCGTTCGGGCACTCGCTGCTTCGCGCTCGTTCCCGAAATTCAAACTCGTGCTTGAAAAGGTTGCCTTCTACAACTTATGTTTTAATATACTATTCTAATGTTATTTAGATACAGTTTAAGCTTATGTAAAATAGGAAAGTATGAAAAATGACAAAACTGATGTAATTTTTTATCGAACTGTCAATATTATTCAATTAGCGACCGTAACGAAGATCATTAATTGATAAAAAAGATTGAATTCTAGGTACATTACTTGACAGTTGTGGATAAGATATTTTTCAGAACTCATAATAAGAATAAAATATTTTTCCTACGACCACTGTTAAAAATAGTATTTTTAACGGTTGCTTAGCAAATTAAAAATAACAGTTTATAACACAGTAAATACTTTTAAAACGTTGTCATTGACAACGTGTTAAAAGTAAAAAACAAATTTACTTTTAACACATCTTATGTTCAGTTGTTCATAGCAAATACATCATGACCTGTCATAAATGTCATTCTATAATACATAGTTTTTCTTTACTAATAGGTACATAACTGGGGTCGTAGGAAAAATAGTGTATGATATTTGTGTTAAAAGTGATTTTATTTCGTTCGTGGGGTTTGTTACACTCGGCTTCGCCTCGTTTCAAACTTCCCCACTCACTCATATAATGTCACTTTTAACACTTATATCATAAATAACTATTTTTAGTTTTAGTTCTGTACTTATTTATTTATTAAACCCAACGTTTCAGTAGCATAAACTGCTGCCTTCTTCGGGGTAATGATAAATACAACAAAGCAAGTAAACAAGTAACTACGAAACGAATTATAACATATTTAATATAGAAAGCCATGCTTTATTAATTTCCAAACCATCGTTGTGATTGAGATTATTATTCTTAGTTTTAGAAAACTCAATGCCTTCTCTAATTAACCTTCTGTTGAGGGTTGAAGATCTTGAAATAATAATCGCGACTGACGATTTCTCAGGGTGGTTTAATCTCATCGATCGTTGATGTTTAGTTAATCCTGTAGAAATAGTTCTACCAGTCTGACCGATGTACACTTTTCCACAGATCCAAAGAAGACTGAAGAGGGATGACGTCTTTAACTTGTCTCAGTATACATATGTCTTATTTTTATATATGGAGAAACGGTACTTTCAATGTCTTCTTGCTCAGGATTCTACCTATGTATATTTTCTGTGATGTTTTCAACACACGGAAGCGAAGCATACATCTTGATTTAATTATTTGCTACAAAACAATTAATAATAACCAATATATGTTCTGTATATAATAATATCTTAAAAGCAAGAGGAGTACTATGTATCCACTGTATTTAAATATATTATTTATTTAAATTATGTTTTATATTTGATAGCATTACCTAATACCAAACGATTAATATCACATCTTAATTTTAATAAAACATTCAATAACTGCTAGCTGTTACGTAAACCCCCTACCTTCAATTACTTGTTTAAATGATAATTAACCGCCCAGAAATCGTCAGTATCGTTTCAGCTGTCATGAGGTGAGTACCGTTTATAATTTTACTTTTTAATTTGAATGTAATAACTAATTGTGATCTACTACTACTTTATAATATTGAAATTAGTGTACAATGTATAATTAATTAATTAGTATAGATATTTGTTCATGAATCAAAAAAACGATATTTTATATAAATAACCTAATTTATATTTTTCATTGTTTCAGGTTCCAGAAACTTTCTAGATATAAGTTTTAGATATAAGGGGGGAAGCAGGTACTTCTTCAGTTTTTTTCTCAACACTCAAATATGTAAGTCCAATTTTGAGTTTAAGAGTAATGTCTTCCCTGAATTACGACTTTTTTCTGAATACAGTTATTTTTATAATTCCCTATTTAATTTAAATTTCCTTAAGTAGATTTCTGATTTAACTTATCTCTTGTCTTGCAATTATATTACATTAATTTATTTCTCAAACAAATAGATAAAACTTGACACATTAGGTATTAGATGAGATTTTGATGTAAAGTGTGGAGTTTAGATATAAGGTGTGATGGTTAGAGGTGCAGAATGATAGTTAAATATAAGGTATGGTGGTTAAATGTAAGGTGTGACGATTAAATATAAGGTATGATGCTTAAATATAAGGTATGGTGGTTGAATGTAAGGTGTGGTGATTAAATATAAGGTGTGGTGATTAAATATAAGGTGTGGTGATTAAATATAAGGTGTGGTGATTAAATATAAGGTGTGATGGTTAAATATAAGGTATGGTGGTTGAATGTAAGGTGTGATGATTAAATGTAAGGTGTGATGGTTAAATATAAGGTATGGTGATTAAATATAAGGTGTGCTGATTAAATATAAGGTGTGATGAATAAATATAAGGTGTGATGAATAAATATAAGGTGTGATGATTAAATGTAAGGTGTGATGGTTAAATATAAGGTATGGTGATTAAATATAAGGTATGGTGATTAAATATAAGGTATGATGATTAAATATAAGGTGTGATCAATGTAAGATATGATGATTAAATATAAGGTGTGATGATTAAATATAAGGTATGATGATTAAATATAAGGTGTGGTGATTAAATATAAGGTGTGGTGATTAAATATAAGGTGTGATGATTAAATGTAAGGTGTGATGGTTAAATATAAGGTATGGTGATTAAATATAAGGTATGGTGATTAAATATAAGGTATGATGATTAAATATAAGGTGTGATCAATGTTAGATATGATGATTAAATATAAGGTGTGATGATTAAATATAAGGTATGATGATTAAATATAAGGTGTGGTGATTAAATATAAGGTGTGGTGATTAAATATAAGGTGTGATGATTAAATGTAAGGTGTGATGGTTAAATATAAGGTATGGTGATTAAATATAAGGTATGGTGATTAAATATAAGGTATGATGATTAAATATAAGGTGTGATCAATGTAAGGTATGATGATTAAATATAAGGTGTGATGATTAAATATAAGGTGTGATCAATGTAAGGTATGATGATTAAATATAAGGTGTGATGATTAAATATAAGGTGTGATGATTAAATATAAGGTGTGATGATTAAATATAAGGTGTGATGATTAAAAATAAGGTATTATAATAAAATGTAAGGTATGATGATTAAATATAAGGTGTGGTGATTAAATGTAAGGTGTGATGACTAATTATAAGGTATGAGAACGAAATGTAAGGTATGATGATTAAATATAAGGTGTGAGAAATGAAAGGTATGATGACTAAATATGAGGTATTGTATGATGTTTATAAGGTGTGAGGAATGAAAAGCGTGGTGATTAAATATAAAGTGTGGTGATTAAATATAAGGTGTGATGATTAAATATAAGGTGTGATGATTAAATGTAAGGTGTAATGATTAAATATAAGGTATGATGATAAAATAAGGTGTGCTGGTTAAATATAAGGTGTTATGGCTAATTATAAAGTTTGATGATAATTAAATGTAAGGGGTGATGATTAAATATAAGGTGTATGAAATGAAAAGTATGATGATTAAATTTGAGCTATTGTATGATGACTAAATATAGTGAGTGATAGTGTGATGGTTAGATCTGTGATGTGATGTGTAGATATAAAGGTATGATGTGTGAATGGAAACAAATCCCTACTGCAAAATTACCCAGAAAGTTTTCAGTTAGGATGAGATGTTAGCTTAGGTTAATAATGTGTCAAGTTTTATTCAGATTTTTTTACTTTTCCTTATTTAAGAGTACATTTTTAATTTACTACAAATATTATTTAAATGTTTACAATCTCTTAATATTACATAACTTTTAAATATCCCATATTTTGGACAAATGGTAATAGACTTCCATATTTAATAAACTCAAATAAATTATTAACTTTTCCCTTACAAAATCAATTTTTAACTTAAAATTCCCTTTGTACAGAATTTCTATAATTATGATATTTGAATGAGCAATACCCCGTAGTAATACTTGATAAGTCGGGGCACTCCTTTCTCTGCTTACAGCATTCTGATCGTTGGTATGGGTTGCACGGAAGGGTTGTGATACCGCCCTCGTATTAGCGTGTCTATAAGTTGGAGTTACGGATGTGCTTTGTGCATCTTGCTGCCCTTTTACCATTTTGGGCGTTAGTATGGAGGGCCGGAAGGGTGTCTGACCGCTAGCGTGTTGAAATGTCTAATTGTGGAGTGAGTTTGTACGTTGACGATATCCCCATCAACAATTTCGTTTTCGATTTCGACTTTTTCTTGGCTTTCTTGCCAATTCCCCTGACCCTTTTCGCTGAGAAGTACACTGTATTAGTTTAAGTTACGCCAAAATAGTTATAAGTTGCGGTTAGATTTAAGTCGCGATAGTTTTAAGTCTTCATCCTTTCCTTAAACCTAAAACCACCCCTTCCCCCCTTGCCGATGTGGAGAGACCTTGTCGTGGTGGCAGGGCTTAACCATCCTTTAAACATCAAATGACAATTCATAGAGGATGGAACCAACATCTCCACTTTAATATTATAATCATTTCATTTACAGATGAAACAATTTTTATAAATTTCTTCAGATATTTTTAGGAATAATAGATGACACGCAGCAGAATCTATTCCAAATAACATATAGCAATGCGGCAGGAGTTATTTCAAATGATATTTATTAAGGAAGCAGCAATTTTATTGGTAAGTGCAAAATATTTATTTATAAAGAATAGTGAAATAAATACTGTAATTTTTTTTGAATTCCTTTAAATTTAATAATAGTGAAAATAACTGATATTTTTCTTATTAACACAAATAATTAACCGTAATTATATTCAGGGTGGGCCTGACATAAATCAGTTGATTTTAATAATAATCATTTACTAAATATGGATTTTCAGTTTTGTTCCGACATAAAACCAGCTTTGTATTATTATATCATGTAAAAATAGTGTGTATTAAACTAAAAATGATATTCTGTGAATTTTATGCATAACATATTTTTACTTGTGATTTTTTTTTATTAGTTTCCCTTTACATTGATTATTAATACTTCTATAACTTTTTTGCGCAATACCTTTTTGTCATATTTTACTCGTTTCCATAATTTTTTTAAATAAATAAATAGGTATGTTAAACAATTCAAAGTTAAGTAATTAAAACAAATCAAAGCTGAGGAATTTCTATAAAACAGATGAGTTATTCATATGTTTACAAAATTTGGTATATATGCTGTTGTCAAATTTGACGTAAATAATTTTCAAACGTAGAACAAATAAATATGAAGTTTTTTTATTGTAATGAACATGACAGAAATATGCAAGGAATTGATTTTAGTTATGCCAAAAGTAACTGTTTACTGCAAGGAAATTTAAGGTATGAATTGAATTAAAAATATTCTGAACATCTAAATTTAAATCTAAATATTTAATGTACTAAAGATTTTTTTATAGAATAAATTAATACAGTGGCGGGAGGTAATGTGTTCAGACACATCAGATTTTTTACTTTGCTAATAATTAAAAAAATTATAACACTAACAAGATTGGTTTAAAGAAACATTTGCTATATTTCCTGTTTCCTGTCAATTCATATATTTAAATTTAGAAAAATATCACCAGTGTATTTTACACAGAAAAGACTAAACATTTGATTTTGATTCCTTAGCATGTACACCGCGCAGGTCTAAACGACTTGTGCAAATAGAAAAACTGTAATCTCGAGGGAGGAAGAAATGATTGCGCTGGTAGTTATAGTGCATTGGATTCCAAGTAAAAGATCCGAGTTGACAGAGAATAAAAAAGGTTAGGATGATAAATAACATAAGGTTATTAATGGCCTCCGTACACATATTTTATAAATGTAGCTTTCGGATGCGTACATCCGTACACGAAAACGAATTTGCTTGAGAATAAATCTATGTTTGTTATGCTTTATGACTCCTGGTTGTGAACGGCGCTACAGATTTCCGATTTTCTCTTTCTCGGCTTCTGTGATAATTTATTTAATCTGCGCAGACATCGATATATTTCCAAAGCGAATACAATTCTTTTCATTGTAAACGCTAACGTTCAACTTGCCAACTTGGCGTTTCCATTTGATATTTGAGCGTTTACGTTTTACTCAACTCTACTCATTCTCGGTCTCCATGTGAAAGATTGTAGTTTAAATCGTTTTACGCCACTGAATAACTTTCAATAGTTACACTCTCTTCTCTTTTTCCTTGCTTATTGCCAAATAAATTCAATTCGCTTCAAAATATTTGCTGGATTGAAAACACCCAATAGAAAAAATCAAATGGATTTAATTTCTTCATTCAAATACTTATATAATTAAATATTTGTAAATGATATAGATACTTTGTTATATTTTTGAGTAATAATACATTCTAAAGCAAATCTGTGATGAACTCTAATTTTTGTCCTTATATAAGTAAATTAAAATCACTGCCCGTAAAAACCATTCGCTATAAGGTTTAATGTTTTCACAAGAGTCATATTATTCCTGGTCTTGTATCAGTCTTGCAAAAAAATCAAGACAAGAACAAGATAAGAGCTATAAAAATTCAAAACAAGACAAGCAAGTTTAACAAAAATCTTGATTTATTTAAAATAATAAAAATAGTTAATTTAAAAAAAAATCAAATAAATTATGATTTTTTTTATTTTTAAATATCTATTAGTGTTACCTACTGCACTGTTTTAATTGTTTTAAACGAAAATAAAATCTGCAACATTACCGAAGTGGGGAAATTGGTGTTCTTATTCAAATATTATAATGAAAACTGAAAACTCATCTGAATAAAACTTGGAAAGCTAACAAAGAATTTTCCTTTTTGTTATACATATATATATATAAGTAATTATTTTTGCTGTTGTTATATTAAATATCATTTAATTTTAAAATATTATTATATTATTAATTTAATTAAAATCAATGATTTTTATGAAAAAATCAGTTGATTTAAATCATGATTTACATTTTATATTTAATAAATATCGTACTGCGGATGTTCTGGTGTATGAATTCTGATTTTTTCTAATGTAGTATTTAATTTTGAACAACTTTGTACTCTTGTTCTTTTGCTCTAAATCTATCAGGAGAGAGAGTATCTGCAATTTTTTTAATCCCATGTTAAAGCCCTATGTTCCGCATTTCGTTGCACACACTATATAGAACATAATGTCCACTTCATCTAAAAATATACATTATCATGATGAAAATGTGAAAATCGAATTGTAATTTCATGATATACTTTTATTCATCCAAATCTTGATATACTTTTTTATCATGATAAAAACAATTCTCACTCAGATTAAGTAAAAAATATAATGATATATTTATTGACATGCGAATAGACATTCTGTTTCTTGACTGGAGTGGGTTAAAAAATAATTAGTGTTTTTCGATGTGTGGAATTTATTGTGTATCATTCCCAGATCAGCAGGAGTTTTGTTCTTGTTGGGAAACCGAGACTGCGGCAAAAACTCCGAAGTCCCGAATAAAAAGTCGCACTAGTTTTCTGTTCTGATATATTGGCCGAAGTTTCGGACAACTAAAATCAGTTTCCGACAAGTGCTACATTCAGAGACCCGAACTCTGCAATGCAATTCTATAAACTTTGTTTGAGGGACAACAAGATATTTTTATTTCCTGGGGAACGAGCTCTTCAACTTGATAGTGAATACGAGACGGCACCAAGTACAGAATGTTCCATTTCCGATCAAATCTATTTAAATAAGGTGTAAGAATCACTTCAACTTTGACTTCCAAATGGGTTTCTATATTATTTTCAGTACACCATGAAAAATAATTACATGATACTTGTTTCAATGCTAAAAATAAATAATTTTTAATCTTTAGTTATGTATAAGTTCTATAAGTTCACTTTCCAATACACCGATATTTTCTTGGACTCATCTATTTTGATAGATCCAGATTATTGACAATTAAATATGAACAAACGAAAATATATTCTCTTTAATTACAGATTCGAGTCAGAGGAAAAAACGATTCGAGTTCAGTTTTAAATTCTAAGTATTCGATACCGTGAGTATTTTTTAACGTGAAACATTTGATTTATCATCACGTCCATGATTACGACTTGATATTTGATTAACAGCATAACAGCAATGTATATTTGCTTGTCTCATTTAAAATTAAACATAGGGAACGAATCTGACATTTGTGCTTTGCGTTATAAAATTTTCTGACAGGCTTACACCAAGTGAAACAACAGTTTTAAAAGTCATTAATAACTTTAGACGAAATGGTGGAATAGTAGAATGGTCTGCTAGATCACTCGATATTAAATATCTAGATTTCTTTTATTGGTGACCTTTAAAATCAGAAGTTTGCATTGGGGGAATCTCCAAAATTTAGATGAATTAAAAGTTCAAATTGAAAACATATATCACAATATTACAATTGCCCAAATATCATCATATGTAATTCAGAAGTTTTATAGCAGATTGACTCATTGCTTAGCAGTTACAAATGGATTTTTAAAATGTTATTGTAATTATTGTTTATTTTTTCCGTATTATATTCTACTATTCGATCATTTTCTCTATAGTTATTAATGATTCTTAAAATAATAAGTTGTTAAAATGAGACAAGCAAGTATACATTGTTGTCAATCAAATATCACGTCGTAACCATGGATATGATAAATCTTAATGTTTCACTTTTAAAAATACTCATGGTATACAGGTGTCCGTTTTACGAGGCTAACCATTGAGATCTCGAGAACCGTAAGAAATACAAAGTCGGTTAAATTGGGGCAAAGTTGTCGCCATTTTAATGGTGTATTTGTTTTCTTGAAAAAATGCAAAGGTCATTAGATATGAGCAAAAAACTGATTTGGTCTATTTATTTTTTGACTTATAACTTTTTTTTTTCAGTTCATACAAGTTTGTCCCAATTTAATCGTCTTCATATCTTTCATGGTTTTCCAGATCCCAATGGTTATCCTCGAACCCAATATACTTTCTCATATTTTTAAATCGTTTCGATTCGTTGAACTATAAAATTATGATTATTTTATTATCGTGAGAAAATTAAGGTAAATAGGTTTATTATATTGTTAGGGTTGACAATAATTTTTGTTTACAATGGGTCTTTTATTGATAGACATTCAGACCAAACAAATTTTGCTAATCTTGAATATGGACGATTACATTATATTTTTTGAGGCAACTATTCTGCTCTACAATGCAAATGCCACACAACTATAATACGTTCTATGAGAATGCGGACTTTTAGTTCCTTAATTCATTCTTCCTTCCATAAGTCTTACTCCTCCAATGACTCCCACAAACCTGCCCTCCAATTTAACTATCATCTTTTATTTCCTTAGTAAATATGCAACAGTAACAGTACATCCCATAAATCTCATTCGACAAATGAAACCGCGAAATGACCACGCCAATTTAGTTCGCCGTGCGTGCGATAAACCTTGGCGGGCATAAGACCTCCGTGCGGTCTCCAGACAGTTTATCCCTATCCCGTTCTTCCCGCTCTAAGTTAGAATTTCCCGCGGGAGCCGGCCCGTGTCCGTCGCTCTCTTGTTCTGCACAAAACAATGAACAAATTAAGGTCAGCCGTTTCATCAAACAAGGCTATGTGTCCATGGATGTGTTTCAATTAACATGCTATTTGTTCTAGCTTATTTATAGCACAAAGGACTCCACTAAATAAATTTGTTTGCTTAACTTACTCTTCTCAACAGGAGCACTTTGCTTGCAATGTTGTCCGAACTACTGCAACTTACTTTTTATATAGTTTTTTATAAATAAAATAACCGTAACAAATAGGGAATGATAAGATACTGAAGGGCTTGTTTTGAATTATCGTGTTTCGTTTTTAGTTTTAAAATAATTTTCTTAATTTTAAAAGCAAAAGCAAGCAGTGCATGACATCAAACATAAGGTGTTATCGCGATCTTATTGTTTTGTCATGTCAAAGCTCATCAATTTTAATAAAGGTTTCATGTACTACTTTATGGTTTTTACTTTTACAAATTGTCTGCGTATTACAGATTACGTTAGACAATTCATTGTACAAAAATACACAAAACAAATGAAACCCCATTAAAATTGATGACGTTTGATATGACGCAACACCGTTGCTTATTCGAGGCGACTATAACCGTTTAAATGTTTTAAAGTATCCTAAAATGAGTTATTCCTAGAGGTGATTTTTCATTCTCGGGAAGATGAAAATATCACAAGAATTCAAGTCAGGCGAATAAGGAGACTGAGGAGCCACAAAAATTGTTTTAACTGGCCAAAGATTCATATTTTTTTTAAACAATATTTGAGCAAATTTTTCTTATCTCCAAGTCAAATTCTGATGAATGGTGGAATGAGTCAAATTCGACTCTTACCCGAACATTTAGTATTATCAACCGACGATCTGATCGGACAAAATCTCGGATTCTGTCGACATTTTCATCAATTCTTGAAGATGAAGGGCTTTCGCTGTGTGTTTCAACTTCAATCGACTGTTTTTCTTCTGAAAATGTCGAAAATCAACCAAAAACCTGGCCCCTTGAAATAACAATGTCTCCGTAGATATGCTTAAGTTTTGTAAAAGTTTCCGTTGCATAGTGCCCAAGTCTGAAACAAAACCTGATAGTACACCGTTGTTTGAAATTTATATTACTCATTTTTACGCACTAGAAATAACTGTTTCACGAAAAAAATCGCTACGGGCATCTAAATTCAAACTCGTACTGAAATGCTCGTCTGCCTTCCCTCCAATCTCGCGTTCTAAGTGTTCTGGTGATCGAACGGTACGTTGCCAATCTTATTATTTAACGTTCACATCTCATAAGTATAGAATTTGGCTAGTAATGTAGTATGATCACTAACATATCAGTAAAACTCTCATGTCATGGAGAAATGCAGAATATAACTAATAGTAAATTTTATATCTTCACTATCTGAATTAAATATATAATTATTATTGTATTTCTTTATTTTTATTGTGATGTGTCATAAAATTTAATATCGAACAATACTGTAAATAAAATAGAGGGAAACTGTGGACTGTACTACGTTTGTTAATGATCAATTTGAATTTGGGACCCCGCAATAAATTATGTAAAACATGTTATAATTTTCATTGTCAGGTAATTGAATGATATTGTTTGATTAACAATAATTGCGGCAACAAGAAGGCCTAACGTGCAGATATTGGAATTTAATAATATTTTGGTGATTAAACACCAAAAGTGAAATTAGGTTAATTGTAATCGTTCCTATAGATAGAAGATATAACTATCCGGAATATGAATATGTGCGTAATTTTCAAATAATTGCCAATTACCAGTCCCAAATTAAAATTAACTAGCTATTTCGTGTATCTCGCGCTATTTTCAAACATCTCTTTCTAATTTACTTTGAACAAGCCTAGAACCTTCACATTATTATTCTGATCAAAGAAACACTAAATTATGAAGTAATTTGCATTTATTATTGGCATACCTTATTTTTCCATAAATTGAAAATTATTTTCCCAATTAAGAAATAATATAATACCATATTTTTCGTTTAAACATGCCAGTGGCGTAACTACCGGTTTTCCGCGTGTGTCAGCGTCATGTTTTGATTAAACTCGTAATCGGTTTTTAAAAGATTTGAACTAAACTAAAGACTAAAAACCAGAAGACTTGGATTAAATAATGTTTATACAACTTTTCGCGTTTATTCTGCAATGTTTTATGTATTTCATATCGTACGATGAATTGTACCAAATGGATCAGGAGATACATTTAAAATATTCCGCAGATATTTCGGATTTGATTACGCCCCAGTTACTCCCATATAGAAATTATTTATTAAAAGATTTATCCAAAATTAATTCCATTAGAAAGGAATACATCTTAATAAAAAATTCTTCATGCAATAGTTACAGTGAAATTTGAACTGCATATTAAATTTTTTCACCATCCGTTTTGGTTGCCTCAGCAAAGAGATAATTTTTAAGAAAAGCTATTGAAGCACTTTCAATTTGCCCGATTTTTTTTTTGTATTATTGTTTATTTTTAAATTGGAATTTTATTCTTTATTTTACTCAAAAAATATCCTCATCCCAACAATAGAGCGACTTGACTCTCCTCAATGAGTTAATTCAAAATTCTAGATCGTTAAAAAGAATTAACTGCAGATAAAATTAGATTTCATTGAAAAAATTTTATATAGTGCCTTTTTATAGGGTCATAATTTTTTTTAATCTACTTTGGGGAACACAGTCCCTTGCCTGCCTTGTTACGCCACTGAAACCTACATATACACAGGTGAATACTAGATATCTTAACAAATGATATAACATGAGAAAACAGTTTTTTCGTATTATATCTGTGCCGCTATATATAATGAGGTATATATGGTATTGTTGGTTAGATTATTTAATTTTGCATATATATATATATATATATATATATATATATATATATATATATATATATATATTGATATTAATTGTAATTTATATTTATATAATAATAAATTTTCAATGTTGATAAGGCTACTAAAGTGAGCTCGTTATACTAAAAAAGTAAAAAAAAAAAGAGTTATCTGTCATCACACAAATAATTATAATAAAATACTATAAAAAGAAATCATTTCATAGCCGGTGTTCGATATCGCACTTTGTTTCATTTTTTTATTATTTGAAATGTTGAAATGTAAATTACATTTTCGTATTGAGACTCTTGTATCATTTAAGATTTCATTTGATTACAACAAACGATTCTTATATTATGTTAATTCTTCAACTTTTGTCAAAAATCATAACCAGTAATAATAATAATAATAATACGTAATAAGCATTTTTTACAAAATCAATAATATTTTAATTTATTATTATTGTGAAAAAAACTCATAAAAATAATCAAATAATTTCTTTGAATACAACAAATTCCATTACCTATATTTTTATTGATTATCTCAACTATTTTGATTATTACAATTCTGTTATTAAATTAACACAGAAGACACGAAGCAAGTTACTGATGATGCGATGAATATAAGTATATTTTTTTTAAATAAACAGAAGAGTCAAATTTTTAAATCGTTCCGAATTTGATAACGAGATGAATATCCATATATTAACAATCAGGATATATACCAAAAAAAGAAATGTTTAACTTTCCATTTACATTTGTCCTGAATCTTGATAATAAAATTTAACAATATGTACATTATTTAAATTAACTTCCACTAATAAATCCCTTAAACTGCTTCTTTTAAAAAAAATGTGGTCTCGAACCCCAACTACGTAAAGAGTTCTTTTTATGAAGCCACAAATTTGAATATGATATAAATTAAAATACGAAAATAAATTGAAACGGTAGCTTCTATTTAAATGAATATAATATTATTTTATTTACAAAGCATTCCCGTTACAGGTAGAGAGACGTGTTGAATCTAGTGCAGCATCAAGTAGAAGCAAGTCGGTCACAAAGGAATCTGCAGTACAGCAACAAGAGATGTAAGTGTATAATTAATGTAACTCAACTGTCATAATGCAGGTAACAAACAACCCGGTCGTGTATTATTCAGGGTGCAGACTAAAGAGTTAGGGCTGCAGTCGAAGTCGGCTAATTAATTTTACATCGGGTACAGTTCACTAGTTCTCGGGATTATAGATACGCGGAGTTGCATTCATATTTAAACTTAAATCTGAGATTACATTCCTGTTGACAAAACTATTATAGTTCTTCTCAAATAGAAATGGACCTGTCAATCATTCTCGCGCATCTAATGCAACAAACAAGTTAAAGGAGACAGCAACCTATACCGGGTGTCCCAGCTCGACCGACACATGGGAGTTTTACATGGGAAATCAGTTAATTATGAATAGTATTTTCCCAGTGCAAGATATTAACTTGAAATTTTGTATACTTATCGGAGAATATTAATTCTATGAATCACACTTATTTGAAATATGCAATTTCGTCTGCAGGGCAAGATTTATTAAATTTAAAATCTAATATTTTCGTTCAAAATCAGAGAGCCATGGAAATAAAAGAAAATATTTATCTGACAGTTTAGTGAAATATCACTGATTTTAATTCTTATTTCCTATATTTTAATATTATTTAAGTTGAATTCAGTTTTTTTTTGTTAAATAATATACCAATATTACAAAATATAAATATCTACAATGGCATGTCATTAACTGTCAGAACTGTCACATAGATATTTTCTTTTATTTTCATGGCTGACTGATTTTGAACGAAAATGTTAGATTTTATAATTTAATAAATCTCGTCTTGCAGACGAAATTACATATTTCAAATAACTTTAATCCATAGAAATAATATTCCCCAATAAGCATACAAAATTTCAAGTTAATATCTTGCACTGGGGAGATACTATTCATAATTAACTGATTTCCCGTAAAAACTCCCATGTGTCGGTCGAGCTGGGACACCCGGTATATCGTTTTATCTAATGATGTGCAATGTCGTACTCTTTTCTCGCTTTTCGCCTACCAGTGGCCCTAAACAGTACAGTGTTATAGTAGCTATACCTACCCAAATCAACGAAGTTTAAAACTGAACTGACCTAATAAGCTAGGGGCGTAAACCATAAATGGGAAATTTGACATTTGATTTTTTTGTCATTATACTTCAACCAACTTCAACAGTTTCACAAACGTTAAAAACTAAATTGTACTAAGTTATAATAGCACACGAATAAGCAAACTATAGTCTTGTTACAGACGCAAAATAGAAAAATGTGTTATTTACCCCAATGCAAACCAGTGGCATGGGATTATTTCAATAATAAATGGAATTTTTTAAATATTTAAATTTTAAAATACTAATAATTTATACAGTGACATACAATTCAACTAATGGGTTTTCTCCATTTTCTTAAAAATAGAAAACTTATAAATGTCTTGAAAATATGAATCAATTTTATGTTTTATTTTTCTTACAAAAAGTAGAACATTTTTTTTAAATTTTATAAGAGCACCAATAATCGCATTTACTTAATATAATTTATAACAAATCTTGAGGTTTCATGCGCAACTTTAACAGAATTTTAAAAAAAGTCACTAAAATTTTAAGGTTTGTGCAGCAAACATTTTTAAACCACTGCTTATTATCAAATATTCCATTTATTTTGACATAAATAATACTCTTTTATCTACAACTATTGAAATATGGGTACATTATACGTGTGAAACTACATATAATATACTACTCATATTACACAAGTGTAATATGAAATGCCATGATACACGCTACACTTTTCTGTAATAAATAGGGCATATAATTTAACACATAATATTTTATTAAACTGTTAATTTATTAATAACATATTTTTTATTATAAATATCAATATATATGCTTATAAAAGTATAATAAATACAATTTGAAAAGTTATTTTGACATTTAAGTGCTACTGTGGTGCCATCTGTTAAGCTATATATGAACTACTCACACCTAACTGAATATTTAACAAATAATATCAGATTTTTTATATGCCTGATAGTTGTAGATAAAGTATAGTATTTGACTCGCATAATATGGCTACATTACACACGGATGATTAAAAATACTCGCTGCCGCTCGTATTTTTAATTACATCCTCGTGTAATATAGCCTACATATTATGCTTGTTAAATAATACAGGGTGAATACTGAAAACCTTGACATAGGGAAATAACATGGGAAAACAGTTTTTTGCTGTTTCCATCTGTCCCGCTAAATAAAATCGGGTGTATATGGTATCGTTAGTTAGATTACTTAATTTTGCATCTAATAAAACTAAATGTTATGTAATAAGGCCTTTTCTAACTGAAATATTTGATAAAATAAATTGTATTTTGAAGGTTATCCTTCATATTTTCGAATAAGAAACGTCAAAAACAAAATGCTCCATAGCCGAGTGGATACGAGGGCTGTTTTATAACATAAATAATCTACAAGACCTGGTTCGAGACCACCTCAGCCCTATTTTTTTTTTAATTAAATTATGTTTAAAATATCTTTATTATATCAGACTATTTTAATAAAATAGCAATATTCATATTTTTATAAATTAAAAAATCCAAATATTTAATAGAATTATTATTTGCTGTCTGTCAAACTTAACAATTAATTCGAATTTAGTTTTTGGTGTATAATTTTGTATTTCATGTTTCGAAACATGATATTTTAAGTATAATTTAATTTAAAAAAAAGTAGGGCTGAGGTGGTCTCGAACCAGGTCTTGTAGATTATTTATGTTATGAAACAGCGCTCGTATCCACTCGGCTATGGAGCATTTTGTTTTTGACGTTTCTTATTCGAAAATATGAAGGATAACCTTCAAAATACAATTTATTTTATCAAATATTTCAGTTAGAAAAGGCCATATTAGACAACATTTGGTTTTATTAGATGCAAAATTAAATAATCTAACTAACGATACCATATACACCCGATTTTATTTAGCGGGACAGATGGAAACAGCAAAAAACTGTTTTCCCATGTTATTTCCCTATGTCAAGGTTTTCAGTATTCACCCTGTATACTATTTTTGAAATATATCTTTGACCATTTTAACTTAAATGTGATACTGGTTGCATATCCCTGACTAAAATTTTAATAATTTTTATTATCAATTTAATTTACAGCACATTTCAAATATTTAATTTATTATAATAATTATAATTTGCTTTTCCTTCATTCATTAAAAACGTGTACATTTTATTGAATTTTTAATAAATACTGGTTTCAAAAAAATTATATTTTATACTTTGGGTTTACAAAGCAAGGTATAAACAATATTTGTGTAGAATGTAAATTTTTCCATATATTTTTTAAATGTTCTTTAACTGTATAAAGTTTAGTAAAATGTTTTCAATTGCCTTACAATCCCTAATGGTACATATTTTTTCAAAATTTTCTCCCCTTTTAATACGCACAGTACGTTGCTTCCCCTTCGACAAACATTGGCGAGAAACAATAATCTTAGGAACCTGGAATTGAAATTTTATTTCCACAAGGGGAAATTCCGTTAAACCAATTTAAAAATAAAAGCGATTTAAGAATCCACTCCCCTATTATGCCCTTCGCCGCACAAAAATTAGTCCCATTATTTAAGAAAATTAACCAAACAATCCGAATCATACAGCTGAAGACAAACTGAACAGTCGTTTCCAGAATTCAATTACATGGAAATTTAAATACGTAGCAGTAGATAAACGAGACGGGAAAAACAAAAAAGAATCGATCTGAGCTGTGGACGAATGCGTTTGTTTTCTACCAGAACACGAATGGGAACAGACGGCAGATTTATCGCATCCTAGAAGGCCGAGAGAACAGTTGAACGACGGAAACAATGTAGTAATCGGCGGAGAGGGGGACGCTGTCAACACCAGTTGCTGTGAGTTGACGATATACACCCTGATATGATTTTCTGCTGCGATCACCTAGCAATTTCACAGCAATATGATCTTTACAACACCTATTTATCTTTTACTAAACAAAAAAATCCTCAATATATTAATAATTATTTATTATTAAACACTATTTATTACATTCCATCTCATATTACATAATTATTTTTCATAAATAAAAACATAGACAATATTTTTCATGATTAAACTTTATTGCACATGCAAACGCATGACCTTAAACACCAGTCGCCATCTGTTGAGAGCGCGAAGTATTTCGTATAGTTCAGCGATTACATAACAGATGGCACAACGTATTCGCTCATAGCTCTACAGTCCAGATACCTACAGAAAGAACAATAAGTTATATAATTATTATTTCTCGGTAAAAAGGGTGTTTGTCACTTACATGACATGTCAGCTCTCTGAGCTGGTAGGGTATGGCAATCAAGACATACCCAGCACAAAATTTTTGTTCATTTTGGGGCTGTTGCCTGCCATTGTGCAGAGAGCGCCCCTTCTTACTGTAAACCAAACATAGTATGGCCGTATTTATTTGGGACATTTTAAGTAACCTGGTAAGTTAATTCTGTTTATTTGGTACATTTGAAGTAACCCAGAACTGATCTCGAACTGACCCAACTCACCCAGCTATTTTGCTGGGTTGGTGAATTGAACCTGTTTTCTATCTTTGTTTACACATTACTTCTTTTTCTATATCTGTCAGAAGTTACATCTTTTAGGGTCGGTTTTTCAATCTCTGGTTAAAGTGCCGGTTATCTTAACCATCGGTTAACAGAAAAATATCGCATCGAAATAGTAAATAATGTGTATTTTTGACAACTTACATCAGTTTTTCGATGCGATATTTTTCTCTTAACCGATGGTTAAGGTAACCGGCACTTTAACCAGGGATTGAAAAACCGGCCCTTATAGGTTAAATCTAAATACTAAAGCAAATAATTTTAATAAATCACTTAAATTTACCATTTAAAATTTTCACCAACTATCAAATTTGGTTGTTTATTTGGTACCAACACGGGTAAGTTTAGGATCAGTTTAGGGTTGTATTCATATTTCCCAAATAAATACGGCCTTTATATGCAAATTTTATTATTTATACTCTATTTTATTAACAAAAGCTCTAATTTTAAACAACTCGGAACAAAAAAAATGCTAGTTGATATTTTGACAGGAATGTTTAATAAACCATTAAACATTTTAATCCAATATGTAATTGTTCCTGTAAAGCAGCTTTAAAGAAAACTTAAAATTTTGAGTAACATTGGTGCGATTAGCCATATTTTACTACAAATTTGTAGATTAGCTAATTTTCCTATAATTCATAAACAGTTTCAATATATTTAAACATGATTTATGAAAAATGTACAAGATATGAATTATTTACTCAGAAGAAATTAAATTTTATCAAATAACTTTCCTTGGTACGTATATCATTCTCCACAGCCGTTAAGAAAGAAATATGCCCAAATCCAACACTTCCATAATTTAAATCCATATTTAAAGGAAATTATTGCGGAAGAATAGAGCATATAAATGGTCAATAAAAGAAAATGAATAGTTCATACCCTGCATTTAAATAAAAAAGCGCTTATATGTAAATTGCAGGAATATGTTGATGATAGAGGATCGTAATTCGTGGCGAACGCTGCTCTTCTAGTTCCAAATTCCCCAAAATTCCGGCCAGCGGGCGAACCATTTAAGTTAATTGAATTTTCTTGCTTTCTGCAGTCGTGGATCCGCCAATTGATTCACAATTGTCCCTTCTGCTGGGGACTTCCCTTTATTTGAATAGTTAGGAAACATGCGTGCAATTTGGAATCAAATTTAAAACACACAGAAAATTACAATGATTACAATAAGTTAATTTTTAATTTCTTTTTTTATAAAATAAAAAATAATGTAGTTTAATTTAAGAACATGCATCCTGTAGTACAGTAACATATGGAAGCTTATAGTTATATTTTTGCAATATTTTATTATAATGATTCATATTTTAATTAAATATAATTTTATTATTTATAATAAAAATATGACCATAAACAGAGGATTAGAGAAAATTTGTAAGTTGTATCTTATATCGTCCGCTATATTAGTGTCTTCAAGCAATGAGATTGTGAGCTGATTGACAAAAAAAATTACTACGTCTTTAGATAATTTTAAATTTTGAATAAATTTAATAATAGTAGCAGCTTGTAATCGACATTTGGTAAAACATATTATTTAATAAAACAACATGAAATTTATCTTAATTTATTTACATTTATTTAAGTAAAATGTAGCAACGATCGTTTTCGGAGGTGGTTTATATAGGCAACATACATCACATGCTTGTATCACCATTACATATACACATGTAATGTAGGCGTTTCAACAAATTTACAAATTAAAAAATATTTCCCAATCAACGGTATCCGCGAAAAAAAAAATAAAGTGGCTTACATCTGGTGAAGAAATTTATTACTTTCGGGATTGGGATAACGCCTTGATATTTACATTAAGAATATAGACAGTTATGCAGTTTGAAGCTGAAAAAAAAAATCCGAAGAGATATTACACCATCAGTGTAATAAATAAATTATTGTATATCGTTCCATTATTTTTCCAAAGATGCAAAACTTCGACAAGCATGGATTCATGTATTAAAAATAGGGAGAAAAGTTAACATGTACCTGAAATGTTTGTTCTGACCATTTTTTTTATTGCAACCTATTGTATGAGAATTATGTAAATATGAGACACAAATAATTAATTAAATATTATTATTAGTATGTACACATTTTAACAATTGGATATCGAAAATTCTTGTTTAAGCAAAAAGTATTTTATCTTTTATATTTTACCTTATATTATTGTAAAGAATAAAATATCTTTAGGGGCCGGCAAATTTTATCTAGCACACCGGCGTCAATGCACCCTGGAACAGCCCTGGATATATATTCAAAATTCAACTGTATTAATATTGAACTCTTCAAACTTAGTACTTAGTTATTTATGTACTTTGCAAATTTGGTAATGCATACGGTAAGAAAAATATGGCAGAGTAGGATATCACGAAGAGAAAATAATTCGTTTGGGAAGTTTGGTGAAATCCTCAGGCACACGACGAAGTGTGAAAGTGAAAATCAATTGGAAGTTTTATCGCAGTTCTAGACAATATTTCGGATGTGTAAAATAGATTCTCTCTGACTTCAAAGCCTCTTGACTGGTGCCTGACACGGGAATCCCATTTTCATGACGCCGTACTGACAGCTTTTCCTTTGTTAAACTTGTGGACTAAGGTACTGAACTTCCACACTTTCATATGCTGAACCAGCAAATTTCCAGAAAAAACCCACACGTATGTAAAATCCAGCAAACTTTTAAATGACAAAGAACTTGCTTACCTTATACCAACAGCTCTAATAAACCTAAAAACTTGTTTAATTGTTTCAGGAAACTTTCATCTCTAAGTTTTAAAATGCATTTTGCACGTTAAATGTAAAGTAAAAGTTGGAATTTCTACTTATATTTTAACACGTTTTCTTTGTTGTTATCAAATGTTCTTCTCATTGTAATCAATTTCGAACGAAATTATTTAAAAACTATTTATAATTTTATATATTCTTAATACAAAGTTATTTAAATATTAAACAATTAAAACGTTAAAAATAAAACCAAAAAAACATTTTATTGGAATACATTATCTTTGTCGTAATCAAGTTCTTACTATAATAAAATTCAAACAACTTTTTTAAAATATGATTTATGATTTTACAAATTTCACACCAATATGTTTAAAATTATAAAAAAAAATAATATATTTAATCTTCTTTTTTTTTGTAAAAAAAAAAGTTTTCCAAGACAACAAAATTTAAAGAAACATTGGAAATAAATTTTGAAATATATACAGCATTATTTAAAAATAATTATAAAATTCTGAATGTTTATAAATATATATTTTTTTTAAATTATCGCGTGTTTTTGTAACGTAGAATTCTCATTGGAGTGTGATTTGTTATAATGCTTTTGTTCACTTTTATTCATTACTTCCAATAGTGTAACCAAGGGGGGTTAGCTGAGTACGCTCACTCATGTGTCAAGATTTTCAAGATTTATGTTTAGGCAACTTTTTAATCATTTTATTAAATTCATTTTTTTTTAATTCATCTAAACAAATTATTGACACAATGTGCTATCCTTCTCAACCTAATAAATTTTTTGAATATACTAATTTTAATAAATACGGCTATATGTCTTTAATAGTAAAAAAAAAACGTCAATTTAACTTTTAATTTTATATATATTATTTCTTTTTAGTTAGATAATTGTATTTTTATTACTAATATAGAAGTTTATTTTATTTTGTCCACTATATAAAAACTGAAATAAATTTAAGAATACGCATTTTTCTCAAAAAAAATATGTTATCCAAGGGTATGCAAATATTATGTTACTGAATTCAGAATAAAATTTTCTACGGAATGAGTAAGTAAAAAATATATGGTCCAATTTAAAATAAGAATGTTGATCTCACAATTTAAGAAGCACTGGTTTAAAAAATTATATTTTATACTCATTAATATAGTCTTGTAAAAAAGAAATTTAACCGACTTCGTAGCTCTTACGGTTCCCGATGTAGCAATAGTGGACATAATAAAATGAACACACATAAATTATTTTTTATAGTTTACATTAAATAAATTATAAATTGTGCTGATTTTATTAATTTTTTACTCGTTAATATTAATGTTAATTATTGTAATACATAAATTTAAAAATATTCCTCTGCTTTTTTGTTGAATATTATAACTAGGTAATATATTCTGAAAATCTTTTATTTGAAACATCTTTTAATTTGTCTTTATTAATATTTCAATATAGTTTAATAAGTCGCCTTATAAAAAGAATCGCACGCCGTGTATATTTGCTTTAGACATTAATATAACAACGTTATATTAACAACAATGAATTAAAATAGAAAAAAACCTTTATTGAATTATTTACGCAAATACACACATTAAGTAAACATTATTAATATTTTATTTATGTTTACAGGCATTACAAGGATGAAGAACTTTCTAGGATTTATCCAAGGAGTAAATTATGTAGTATTTGTTAATAAAGATCATCAAAAACTATTCCATGAATTCATAAATATTTATTTAGAAACATGAGTATAAAATGTACATGTATTATATTTATTTATTATAACAATCAGTCCTAGTTATGATATTTTTGCAGAATTAGTTAAACTATTATAGAAGATGGCAATAATTCATTTGATTCATGATTCAGCATTTTATACTACTGTCACTTGTACGGTAAATAATAACCTCATTGTTTAATATTATTATTGTTATTCAACAAAATCAAATGGGCAATATTTCGTATTGTAATAAAATGTAAATATAAATTCATAAATATTTATCTGTGATAAACAATAAATGTGTAAATAAATTTATTTTTCAGACCTTTAAACCAGTTTTAAAAGAACAAGAACTGGTTGGTAGAACAAAAACCGGTTTGTGATAATATAACCAGTTTTTTAAGAAAAAACCGGTTCTAAGAAAGTCATTATTTTTAGCGTATTGCATATACATATATGCAAATCAGTTAACGGTAAATTATTAATGAACAAGAATTTAGTGATATAGGTACATATGTAATTAGGCACACTATATTTTTATAACTATGTAATTCATTACATAATGACTACAAAATATTTTTTATTTACTGTTAGACAACAAATAAAACCAATGTACAGTGATATAAATTTTTACAAAAAAAGATAAACATCAAAAATGGTAAATACGTGAATATATTTATAAATTTTATATATTTTAAAGGGTTTTTATTGTTACAGACAGCTGTTTGGAGTCCAGTGGCTGAAATTAGATACAAAGTAAGTGAAGAATTGTGGAGAAATCTCCACATGAATAGTGATAAATGATAAAACATGTGAAATTAAACTTGTTGCTCAATTTTTGTTTGTCGATTGTAACTCCTTCGCGGTTAAACATACAAAACTATGCGTAGATTATATAAAAATTATATTCTGTGTAAAATTAAACTAGAAAATATTTTTCCGATCAGCAGTTTGGCAGGAAGTGAACTGCTAAGTTAGAAAGTTTTTCAAAAATATTATAATTTCTGTCTAGTTCATTTTTTTGTTTTTGGACAGTAGCCCCTTAAAAATTAAATTATAGACTTGCAATTTGAAAATTTGGAATCTGCATTAAATTCCGAATAAATTGAAGTCGGTAGTGTTTCTACTGAAGAGCGGTTCGAGAAATACTAAATTCTAAATGTATCAAAGGATATCGTTAGAAATTTCTACTTTCAGAAACCTATCTATGAGTATATAAGTACTTCTTGTTGCGCTGATTCAAAATTTTGAAACGTAACAAATATCTTTTCCCAGTCTTGAGATATGGATCCCTAAATTTAAAGAGATTACTTGACAAAATGTCTTTACTTTTTAATGGGTTTATATTTGAGTTTTTTGTTTGTAACTTTTGAATAAGTAAAAATATCGAACGGAGACTTAAAAAAAGATACCCGTTAGTATCTACAATTCGGATATCAAGTTTCTAATTTTTCCCTTGATGGGTTCGGGAAATAGAATTAATTTTTCAAAAATTCTTCAAATAAACTAGCCCTTATGGTCGCCGCTAAGTATTAATAATGTTTTATAGATATCCTTTAGAATTTTCAATTCAGATATCATTGTAATTTTTTTTGTAGGTTAGTTAATGATTGGAGCTTTGAAATATATACTTTATTTTATATATTTTTATACTTTAAATATATATGAAGTATAAGACGTGATTCTGAAACATCAATTAAATCGCTTAATTGGCCAACTCCCGAACCCTTGGCCCTACGCCCTTAGAGCAACCCTCGTTTCCCAGGGTATTTCAAAACGGGACGGGATATTTTCATAAAAACCGCCGTTTCCAAGATATGAGTTTTGTAAGGGTTGGTTCACCCTATTTTGCCTATTTAAAGTGCTAAAGGGTTGAAAATTGAGTATCGGGGGTATTTTAACCCTATCTTTCACAACCTCTAGTTTACTATATATTCACCCCTAAAGTTGGTGTCATTGACTTTTAAAGAATTCCGGAACTATGAGGGCTAGAAGAGCCGGTATTAGTTATGTAACAACCCTTTTAAAAGGGCTGAGCTGTAAAGGAGGGTGATTTTATTATAAAACGGATATAATAATAAAATATTTGATGTAAATTAAATATCTCTTTATTACATAACAATAATTATAAATACATATATTGATATTTATTGATTATTTTTAGTTCTAAACTTATAGAAAAGTAGCTGCCGCATCCAGGGATGAAGTGCAAGTCATCAACTCTCTAAATAAACAAAAAAAGTTACAATTAAAATCAATACAACACGTAGAATAATTACATTAACTCATGCATGTACAGCGCAAGATATGCACAAGTTAGCATACGTTTATGAGGTGATCCTCTTAAGATGATGATTTTTTGGTTTTATTACCCCAATTCGACTTCGTAGATTCTAAATTTGCTGTCCAAATATCCCTATGACTATAATTCTTATGTAATTTTGAATTTTGAAGATACAACTAATTAGTGAAATTAGGAAATACAAGTATGCTATTATATAGAGTCAAGCGTCAAATTAACAAATCTGATGTCCGTTTTGGGCGCCAACCCCTAGTTTAAGGGTAATTCACGTTTCCCCTGGAATTAAATTTTAGGCAACACCCAACACTACCTTGTGTCACCAATACATAAATATAGGGGATATATTTGTTACAAATATTCTACGACACTAGAGGAAAAATTTGAAAACTTGTGGAAGTAGCCAATCAAATATTAGTATTTGTTTCCACTCCTAGATTCGATCAGGTATTGATTTTTGAATGACCAATCGAAAGAGGATCCCTATTTGTTTTGAATTTTTCAGATAAGAACTTGGCGGATGGCATTTAAATAACTATTCAGTAGAACATTTAGAAATAAAATTAACTATATTTTAGAGTTCTTCATAAAGACAATTGAAGCATATATACGGAACGGATGAATTTTATTCCAAAAATTAAATATAACAATTATTAATTTAAATTTTCAATACTAACTCAATCAATCTTGTGCACTGGAATACAGGCTGAAATGAAGAATGCAGGCATCGGCGTTTAAATTTCAAATAACTAGAGAACTCTACCGCAACTCTATGTAAACAAAAAATTAATACTTTTATGTAAAATACGTAGAATAACGTAAATTGTAATATTAAATATTTAAAACTTACATGTATTGTACTATTCTTACCAAATATACTGACCGAGTTTTCTGCTGTTCCTCCAGTCCTTTGGTAGCCTGAAACCTCCTGAAACTCCGCGTAAAGATATCAAATCTGACCAAAAGACACACAAGACACTTCAAACACTGACACTTCTGCTGTATTTTAAATCTGCCAATTATTGTTTCAAATGTTTCAAATTACCGAAACAACAGCACACTGTGTCTATAACTCTTGGCACATTTTTGTCTTGATACACACAAAATAAAATAAATATTTATTTACCAACAGTTTCACACATATCCCACAGGGATCGAATCTAGAAGAATTGGTGCAAAATTCGTAGTATATGTCTTCTTTTCGACGTCACTTGTTAACAATAAACAATATGTACATTATTTTAATAAAATTAGTTGACTAATTGTATAGGAGAAAGTATTTGCTTACTCAGAAAATAAAAAGTAAATGAGAAGATAAATTCAAGTGATTTTATATTTTTACGTATCTAAAATCTAACAATATAAAAATCATACATATAACCTTATGTTACGTTACATAATGTACGTATATTATATATATTAGTAACAAAGTTTGCTAACTGCTACAGTCTGTTAGAGAGATACATTCAGTATATAATCTCTATAATATTTAAGAAATGACCTTAATTTTGATTTAGTGGAGGCGTCCCTGATACAGTGCAATGTGTTCACTAGATCAAATCGTAGACAAGACATACCCTCATGCAATGCAGTGCATCATCTTGTCCTAGAGGCATAAAGGATTGCCAAATGGAATTAAAAATCAAATTAGATACAATAATAATTTAATTTCATTTTATAATATACTTTATATAAAAAATATAAAAGAAATATATTAGTAGTGAAATTTTTAATTCCATTTGTAAATAGGTGACAATAATTAAATATATTAAATATAGTTGCATTAAATATTAATTGGATCATCGTCTGGCACATGAATGAAAGTAAGCTGCGTGTCGTCCGTCTGTGCGGAGTTGGACGTGAACTTGGTCGAGTGCGTCGAGTTCTGCGAGTTCGACTTCTGCAAAGGCCAACAGGATGAGCTGCTCAGCTGCGACTCGGGGCAGTCGTCTGACCCGATGGAGATGTCGGCGATTATGCCGCTCTCTGCAAACAAACACACACTTTACTCTTCTACTCACTACTTTCAACAATTTTTTTAAGTATTAAATAAGTTAAAAATTAAATATATCTTTCGTTTATATTTTAGCAACGTCGAATTTGTTGCGTTAAAGTTTAGACATGAGATGAAGTCAAGTGCTGGATTCACACAAGGAAGAATATTGTAACGAGCATGACTCACTGCTGATGATTCATCGCGACCGACCAGTTAGATCAGGTAATCTCACCAAATAAGTCACCTGAGATAAGAGCGACGCCGCTATTCGGAAATTTTATAGACTCCGGAAGATTCTACGAAATTCAGAATAATAGCCCACTGATATAAATTGTTACGACACAGAGGAACGTGAGTCAATCCAGTTTAGAAAAACAAAATATAAAGTAGAGATAAATTTTGATATCGTACGAATTTTAGCGTATAAATAAATTTAGTAGTGTATAAATAAATGCATATTAGTTAATAATTTGTGTATTAAGTGTGTATTACTAATCGTTATGTTTACGAGTAGTTTGTGTTATTTCCGTTTAAATTAGAGTATTCTTTTTTTTTGAAGTTTTAACACTTCAGCCATATAAATAAACGTTACAATATATTAAATTTAAAATAAAAATATTACACATGATTTTTCTTTTTTATAAAAGTGTCAATAGCGAACGAGTTATAAATTAATAAAATATTCGTGATGTGACTATATGATTATACGTAAAAGTTGAAAGAAATATATAAGTAGTGATGTCTTTCTTAAGTGAACAAAATTGTACTCGTATGTTATTTATTTTAACTCTAAAATTATCGTTATAATTGAAACACCTCTATAAATAATTTAAATTGTGAACAAATTATTTAATAAACATTATTTCCTTATTTCTCCTTTCCTTGCAACTAAGAAACAAACTCACCCATAGAGCACTGGCTATTAAGCGTATGACTCCGACTGTGTCCCGTGTCACTGCTGTCGAACTGCAGACCCGGGAGACTGGGCAAGCCGGTAGCCGCTGGTAGGTGTCGTCCTAGAGTCCCACCAGACCCAGCGGAGCTGGTGCTGCCTGAGGAGACGCTGGACACGGAGATGATGCTGTGGGGTCGGTTCGTGCTCCGACAGAGCTCGGACACTGGGCCCACGATCGAGTTGCGGAATCGCGGAGCTGCTGAGGGAGAAGGAATATTAGAGAGAAATATATATAAGGTGGAGGGTTATTACTTGAAGGGTTACTCATTTTTTATAGTACGAGAAAATTTTTGGGAAAAACAGTACTAAGATTTTTTTTAAATAATCTCAAGCAGTTTCCTTTGTAAATCTACAATTTAATGTAGTGTTATGATAATGTGGAATATACACGATTAATTTTGATGCATGTCAATGTCAAAATCAAAATAAAAACTGTTTGAGTTTGACAACGTAAATACGTGATATGATTTGACACATGTCAAACTTTGCAGTTCGTAATATTTATGTTTAATATTATTTCTACAACACATTTCTAGAACTACATAGAAATATGATAACTTTACTATACTACTACTATAACATTAGGTCAAATATATATCAAATATCTAGATTTTGATTAGTTAGGATAAAAAAAAAACTCTGTAAAGGTAAATTAATATAAGGATTTATAAGCTTCATTTAAAAATTTGCCATATAATTATTTAAGAGCGAAAATAAAATTTATCTTTTAGATTTTTGAACATTGTTCTATTCATGTGATGACAATTTGATCAGCATTGTTGAAATAATAAATGTTAATTGAACCATATTTATTGTATTTTTGACATGCTATAAACAATTTTTTATGTAAATTTGTTAAATAAATTAACGATAATCTATTTTACTTTTTTATAAGTACGAAGTGTGGAGAACGTATTGGTGATGAGCGATATTTCAGTAATTGTGATTTAGTCTTTGATATTGAAAAATCACAGGTCGTGATTGCTACCCATTATTTTTAAACCTGTAATTCGTGATCACAGTCACTGGTTCGCTATTTTTTTTACGAAATAACTTCAATTAGTAACACTATTTCGAATTCAGCCGTACAATTACTGTGATCACAATAACGCTTTAAAATCACGGATATGAAAGTAGCAATCACAAAGCACAATGTGATACAAAATTAGCAGTTCGGGAGTATGGCTTCTCAGCCTCACTAAACAATTTCCATTAGTATCAAAGATTCCCACTTTAACCGTACAGTATACTGTGATCACAGTCACTCTTTAAATTCACGAATACGAAAGTAACGATCACAAATCATACTATGAAACTGTGATTCAAAATAGCGGTTTCGCCCTTCACTAAATAATTCCGATTAGTAATAAAGATTCCCCACTTTAACCATAAAATGAACTGTGATCACAATCACACTTTAATATCACAGATACTAGCAGTTTCGTTCATCACAAGAAAGTATTTAGGAGCAGTTTGATCTCATTTTTTGATTGGATAATATTAAAGTTTTATGCAATCAGAAAACAAGATAAATCTGCTCCTATCTTCTCCTCACTACGGTCTTATAAAAAATAAACCATATGAACATGAACTAACCACTTATATTTTATATTATTTTATTTATTAGTAATTGTTCTATTTCTGTTTTGTGTTTGAGATAAATACGATGATTAATAATATAAACATGTAATATATTTCATATTTCCCTTTTTTCTGTATTGAAAAGCACCTATATGTGCAATTACAAATTAAATCTAATATTTAGAAACACTGGCAATGTCAATATTTATATTAAATGTGTAAATTTGTTTTTAATTAAAGCAATTCCGTAGACAGATAAGTTGTAGTAAAAATTTATGAGAAAGTCGTATAAGGAAATGTTTGCTTATGAATATTTATAGTGATAACTTACTCTTCAGCTGAGCAATACTGATAGATCTATCATTGATATTATCAGCACTTGGGCGAATATCAAGGCACGGTTTGTTTCCAATTCCCATGGAAGACATTTCCTGTAATCTTATCTCTGGAAAAGAAAAATTCAATAGCTTCATAAATATAGAATATGAGTCATAGGTTACCTCTATTTTTCATTGCTTGCTTCCACAGTAATTTGGATAATTCTTCAGTCCACAATTTCTTGACTTCTTCTGACGTAGCTTGTAAAGTGAAAGTATCGTTTGGTTTTCGTTTTCTAAACCAAATTTCGAATTTGGTTGGACTGTCACCTATTTTAGCGGTCAGTCCGATGTCTGTCATTTTAATGCTGTTCTTGTATATATACAAATCGAGATTCTAAAAATTAAAAATAAGAACCAATTCTTTCAAAGATGTATGAATTTTTTACCTTTCTGTCTGGGAACCTTCTAGCTTTACTGAACAGTATTAATTCTTCGAAAAGAAATACTTGACGTAAAGATTTTTTAGCTCCTCTTCCTTCAGAGACTAAAAATTCGTTTTGACGCAATAAGCGACCTTGTTCTTTTAAATTTACCTGTAGAAAAACTAATAAAGAACTGACTCATTTTAAAAAAATACAACAACTTACATCACACTCTCTAATAGAGTCCATGGCAAGAAGATCATTGCCATGCCGAAGTTGGAATTTGACCATTTCTTCGGCGGAAATAAGATCTTCCCTTTCAGCGATGGATCGTTCAGACGAACCTTCTGGTAACTCGGGACACGCTTTCATTAATTGTTGAAGCAGTAAGGCATATTTTCCCATTCTTTGTACAGGTTTCAACAAGTAGCTAGCTAAATCTAAATTGTCCTTTAGCTGGATTTGTTTGCTCTAAAAAAAAAACATGATTTTAGAATATATACCAGTGGTAAACAAAATATAGAGATACTTCACATGTTTACTACTTTATGTAAGCATTCCAAATTACAATTTTATTTTTATTGAAAATAAATACATATCATATTTAAATTTAAGATTTACATTTTATTTAATCTGTGTTTAAATAATAATTATATCAATCCGTCACCCATTTGAATTTATAAACAAAATTTATTGTGCATGCAGTCAATTGTTTTATATTTATTTCTACATGATTTTTGAAGAAATTTAGGTTGAAAATTAATTTTAAGATTAAACCAAACAGAACGAAGTAATAAATTTTAATAAAAGGATCACAAATTTAACGAATGTTTTTGAGAAATTTTATGGTTTTTGAAATAAATATTTTTACGCCACTAGGTGTATAAGAGATTTTAATATTTGATTTAATTTATATGATTGTAAATTATTAGTTAGACAAAAGTTAATACTGTATAACATTCAATTTTAATTCTATTAAAAATTTATATTTTCAAAATGTGTTACCCTATTTTAACACTCTGTGTACTTGTGTTTTCTTAAAGACTGTCTTTATTATTTTTATCGTAAATAGAACTAGTAGTTAGGTACCTTTTTTACAAATTGCTGACGCAATGTATTGTTTAATTTTTTATAAAATAAATTGTGAAAATATTTCATTGAAAATTAAACAATTGAAACACTTGTCATTGAAAAACTGTAGATAGTGAAATTCCATTTCTTACCTTGAAGAAAGTTCTGCCATATTCCGTCATGAGGGAATCTGACTTGGGTTTATTCTTATTATACAAGGCATAGAGGGCAAATTTACTCCTATGCCGGAGGAAAATCTGTCCTACATGCAGTGGACTGTTTTCACACATTTCAAGTTCTCTTAAGAACTGTTGACTGTGAAACTCGTAGATTTTCTCTATGTTGCCAAACACTACATTCCGTTGACCTCGTAATGCCTGAGGAATATCTTCTCTGAGTAACTCTGGGATGTAGTTCTCTATTACGTAGTGGAGTGACCGTACGTAATCTCGCTCTGTTTGAATCATTTCTCTCATTATGAGGAGGATTGTTCTACAAAAAGAAAGATTACAATAATCAAAGGAATGACATTAAAGCTTTTATCCAACACCGTGTAATTATAACGATATAAGTATGCTGTTTTTAGATAAATAAAGTACGACATAACTCACTAGTGAGCTAAATATATTAGCTCACTGTTTTTTGGGTCGTATCATAGTAACTACGTTATAAAACCTTCTCTACACTATTTTGTTCCTAAATGTCATTTCGAAATTCCATCTGTCAAAAATCTTATATGTATTTTATATCGATGATTAAAATGTGTTGGATAAAATGTTGTATGGCACACGTGTGTTAATTACCTAAGTCACTTGAAAATATACCACACTCGGCCTAACGGCCTCGTGAGCTAAACTTTTCCCACGTGACTTATCTGTAATGTAACACACTTGTACCATAAAAAACTATTATTTCAATTTCTATCTATAAATATACTTATATTAATCATTAATGGAGTGATGTACTTACTTTTGTGTTTTGGGATCAAGGCTTTGGTCTGGAATATTAGGCAGGTCAAGATTTGAAGCTCTACAGTAAAGATGACTGTTGCCTATTACTGGCGGTATGGATTTGTTCCTTTCATTGTTGTATTGTTCGTCTGTTTCTTCTAATTCTTCACTTACCGTACTGAAATTAAACAAATTATAAATAACACATATTCTTATTTTATCCAAATCAAATATTATAAATTACCAAATCATTTTAAACTAAGTATAGTAGTAATAGTTTACTTCATATATTACTATCTTAATGAAACATACATTTGGTAATTTTAATAATAGTTACTCAATGTTTAAATATGCATTAATAATATTAAACATTTGTTACATACTTGTAAAAAACATGGAGTATATTTTATTATTCACTTGCTTTGAATTTCATTTGATTAAATTAATGTAATGTAATGTCACATGTATCATTTTCGTTTGAATCAAGTGTTGATATTCAGTTTGACTGTACGATAACGATAACATTTTTTTTTTACTTATCTATTCCTTTCGGCGTAAAGAGAGAATTACTTTCCTTTACAATACTGTGTACTAGTTACGTCAAAGTGTAGATTTTTATCTATATACAAGGATTATTTAATATTTTCTTAGTAAAATTAAATGTATTATTCATATTTTAATATGTAGCTACTCTAGTAAACAATAATCAAATAAAAATGTTTCGTGTTATTATGATATTGTTTTAAAAAATTAAAGTGGTTTATATGGTAAAATTTGAACGATTTAAGAAATTAAAATTAAACATTATCGTACTAAAATGTTGAATGTTTAAATAAATTTGTAATTTTTCGAATTGGTTACAGCTAAAAAAAATATTCGATAGTTTTATTAAAGTTTGATTTAAAACGATTTTATTTTAAACAAAATTTTAAAAAAAATCATAACTGCTCGCTTGGATTGCATTTCTACACTTTCCCAATTGTATTTCAGAAAGAATCAATTTTATTTTAAATTGATTAATTGTTGAGAAAACATCAAAAGAAATTCAGATGTAATCTAAATTAAATTTGTTGCGTCCAGAATTACAATAGAACAGTCTATTCTGAATTACATTAGATGCTTTCTGATTTATAATTGATTATTCTGAATTACAAAAAATGTTTTCTGATATACAATTTATTAATCAGAGTTATACTATACTGAGTATACATTTTTTTTTGAATGTTTTATAAGTATTTATTTCAAAGTATTATTAAATGTTTATTAATGTAAAAAATAATCCTGATTTCTTATAAAATTTATCAGGTTTTTTTAGACTTTTCCAGACAAATATGAAGTACATATAACATTTTCTGAATTACAATTGGTAAAGGTGTAATTTTATGCACCAAAATTTTTGTAAAATGCAGGCAATAAATGTTTATTATATACTAATAGTTTGTGTGAATCTATGAAAAGTGGTATAATTTTATGCACCAACAATTTTGTAAAATGCAGGCAATAAATGCTTATTTTATTTTATATATTAGTTATTTAGTAATAGTCTGCGTCTTACCTTTTGGGAAAAACATCGCTCTCTTCTATGCTATACTGCCTCTCATTATGATCAGCATGCGACCCGCCACTACTGCTCTCACTACACGGCACGCCCTCCCCACAGTACTGACACGAGCACCTCATCTTCTTATACACCTCGTCCCCCGAGTGGCTCTGACAGACAGACGAGGACATGCCGCTGTCACATCTCCCACACCCACTCACGCCGGAGTCATTCTTCTCCGTCTCCAGCAGATCCTCCTCCTTGATGTTGTCCAGGCCAAGGGAGTTCTTCCTGTCGAGGGCAGGCTTGCAGGAGCAGGACTGCAGGCTCTGCACGTACTTCTTCTTCAGCCGCGCGGACTCGGTGTTGTCCTCCAACTCGGATTCCCAGCAGTCGCAGGAGACTCCGGCGGCGTGGTGGTTGCATTTGTAGATGAAGGCGAAGGAGGAGACGGATCTACGGCGGTGTTGGCTGTTTGGTTTGAGGGGCGTGCTGGTTGGGATTTCTGCTGGGGGTATTCGAGGGGGTGGTAGAGGTTCACTTGTTGGTGGTGTTTCGGTGATTTCCTACAAACAATAAAAAAATGAATAAAGCGGATAAAATATTTTTTTTGAGGTGTGTGCAAACAAAAAAGAATGCTCTACAAAAAATAGCATCACAGAATTACAGATTAAATAGGAGTCAATATATGTAGAACGGTCAGTAGTTGACTGATTTCAAATTTGTTTACTGCGCAACAACTCATGAAATATTGGACAAACTTTACATATATGTTTCTATATCTCTGCAAAAAACTTTAAAGACATAGGTAATTTGATACACTGATTATATAATAAAAATATTTTTTTTGAAATTCGCAAAAATAAGGGTACTTCATTCCTAGCCAACATTTTAATGCCACTGGTTTAATAGTACATTTAATTATTTATAATTGATATTACTGTAACAGTATAAATACTACCTACAAATTATCATTTATTAATTATATGTAGGTCTCCAATACCTTCATTATTAAATGTACTATCAAATCAAACCAGTGATACTAAAAATGTTCGTAACGAATACACTGCCCTTATTCTTTTGTCAAATTATTTAATTAAAGTCTCATGCAGAGTTATAGAAGCACCCTGTATTTATAAATGTTATTTAATATTGTACATTATTGTGAATGTACAAAAAACAATTATTTGTAAATATCCGATTAATATAAGTAGATAAATAAATTACATCCTACTAAGCATTCGTTTTTGTGTATAATATCTAGGAACTTTTTGTATATGTATGTATATTTGACGTAAATTCTGTTTTTACTTCAACTTTTTTATTATATTGTTATGAACAGGTGTTTGCGTTCGTTTAAACTTTAAAAAGCGTTAATAAGTCAAAAAGTAAATTTAAATTTATTAATTTTTAACAGGTCTATGATGATACATATATGGTTTTAAAATTTGTGGCTCTTTTTTAATCATCTGTATTTTATTTCTATTTATTATTTTGAGCAGATCAACTTACCACCAGAAGTTAAATATAATAAAACAAACCAATCTATTACTTAAATTAAAAATAGAATATACCATAGATATTTATATAATAATAGTAAATATTATCAAAGATAAAAGTACGTAAATACAACTGTTGAATTGTTGTGACAGTATCGACTCGAAAACATATAAAATTTACAAATGTAATAAATTTATAATTGTTTTTAAAAATAACAATCAAATATCTGTTTAATAAATTAGTTTTTTAAGTTTTGTCATAAAAAATGTCAAAAAAAGCTTCTGATTCTTTGATATTTATTAATTATATTATAATGAGAATTGAATAATGTGTATATTACCCATTTTTTTGTGGAAAATCCTTTAAAATAAGTCCACAAAGAAATCATAATAAAAACTTCACATTACACTCAAAAACAAAACACATCACATTCCGGCAAAAGCGCCAATCAGACTGACATTCTGTTGGATTTCTTATCGACAATTTTATTTTAAATATTTATCATAGTAGAAAACTTCCCAGAATGAATAGATACTACTATCAATTACTATAAGCTCCTAAATCAACAGAAACATAACCCAACTTTCTACGTCAATATTCGCACGAAATCCCAACGGCGAGATTCCTTTTACGGTGATTACCTGACATATCTCGATTAGCTTCTCGTTTCCGGACTTCGCCGCCATCTTGTGCAGCTCCCCCAGGAGATCGGGCTTGGAGTCCTCGGCGGATGAGAGACACCGGCCCAGCAGGTCGTAGCACCGAGACGTGTCTTCCAGACGCTGTCGGATGTCCTCGAGTTGGTCGCTGAATGTGGTGATGTCTTGTTTCAGCTGCTGGGTTGTGTCTTTGAATTTCTTGGCTTTGGGACCTTGGCAATGCGTGGAGGATTCGAAAAGGTCGCCTGCTTTGTCGATTTGTCTCTGCAAAAAAAGAAATCATAGAAGAAAAGTTGTGTAAAATTTAATGTAAAGTAAGGTTTATTTAAAACATTTTTTTCTACAAGATACCATTTTTAAGATATGACCCGTTTTCTTTATTAAACAAAATTTCAGTTATCTTCCAAACTATACATTTTTGGAGAAATGTTGTAGAAGAAAATTTTTTAAAAATTATATTTTAAGCAGCATTTATTTGAAACATTTTTTGTTATTAGATCCACTTTATGATATTTGAATCTTTTTTCTTTACTTTCATATTATTTCCGAATATAATCAGTAGATGTCAGACAACCTATCACTAGAAACAATTGGCAATCATTGTTGATTTCCGACTGAACCGTTAATTTTACAATATCATTTATTTAAAGAAAGTTTCGTAAAATTAATTTTTATGATATGTTTGTTTGAAACATTTTTACAAATTTCATTAATGTTTCAAAATATGTATACAGGGTGTTTCAAGAGTATTGTAAAAAACATAAGGGTATGCACAATGTGAAATGTGATATACTGCTTGTAGTGCAAAAAGAATTTAATTAATTAATTGCACAGTCCTTAGACTGACATTTTTGGGCCATCTATATCCAGAAACAAGAGAAAATCATTGTTCATTCTTGTAATAATGTTTATTTGAAGAAAGTTTCTTTAAATTAAATTTTAACTTTTTTCGAAATTATTGAATTATCACTGAACCGTAAATTAATATTTTTGCTTTAATTTTTTTTTATAAATTTTGTCATTTTAATTAATGAAATATGTTAGAAGTCATTTTATGTCCACAAATATGATAATAATTTTAGGTTTTTGTTTTTTATAAGAAAATTCATTCAAAGAAATTGTTTTGGAATTCAAGTTTTCTTATTTTTTGTGGTAAATTTATTTTCATTTAAATGGTGTATAAGATTTCCCCTAGGTCAAAGGTTTACAACTTTTACTATTAAAACAAATGAAAGTATTTTACAAGGTTTGGAATTCTTGTTTATTTCTCATCATAAAAACCAATAATTATATTTGCGTTCAATAACAAATAAGGATTTTCCATTAACTATTAGGTCAAAGTTTTTTCGCCAATACCATTGATGAGTAAATTGTAGAAATGGAATTTGCAAAAAAGAGGCTACAACTATTATAAAGCAATAAAGTATAGCTAAACTAGACCAGTACGTATGTCATATAAGTAAAGTAATTACTTTTAAACTATTCCGTTTTTAATTGCAAATTTCTCTTTTTAACATATTTAGAATATGCAAGTAAAATTAGCAACAATTAATTTTTGCACATTCACAAACTTTTCCTTACCATAGCAATGAAGTAAAACTTTTCGAACTCCTGATTTTGTTCCCTGACTTCTACACTATTGGCAACCCTGATTAGTTGGTTGCAGTGATTCTTCAAGTTTTGACTTCCTTCCGTCTGTAGCCACAAAGAAATCTGCAACAAATAAATTAAATTATTAGCGACATATGTCAAACTGTATTAGTTTTACTAAACACGCGATTTGGAAAATTGTAATAAAATAAAACTTCCTGTAGCTTGCATGTAGAGATGTCATAAGTTCTCAAACATTTATTTCACAAGGACAAAGAAACGACATAGTTTACAGATGTTATAAACTATAAAACTAGTTTAATTTATGTCACTAGGAATAAGAAGTGTCATAAATGATGCAAAACCTACACAATATTATGTTATATTTTAATTTATTACTAACCGAAGAAAATGCAATTTATTTTGCGAAAATGCAAGTGAAAATTACACTATACTTTTTATATTTATACAAACTTATTTCTCTCCTGTATAATCGTATGTATGATTTTTTGAATCCTTATTTCATTATTCTCAATGTTGATAGTAATATAATTTCGGTACAGCACTCATATTTTAGAAAGAAAAGTATTAATTTACTAGTTTAATAACGTGAAAATTTTATATATGTAAAAATAATAATGGAAGTTACACCGACCCTATTAAAATTTTGATAATTATATTCTATTTTCTTTAACAATATTAAATAAATTTTCCTTTTAAACAGAAACAAAACTGTGAATTAATAATAGTAAAAAGCATTTTTGTCCGATTATTATAATATAGTATTAAACTGAGTTTTTATACTTTTATATAATTTTTATTTTATTAAGATTGTCTTCAAAAGTGATATTTCATATCATATTTCACTCAAAAATGCAAAGATTTTTCAAAAAATGATTTTTTATACTCTTATACTTCTGACATCACAAAATTTCGATGAGAAATAATTATAAATAAATGGAAACATAATTTTAACTTTCAATTACATTTTAAGTTATAATTATTCATATATTTACTATTAAAACACATGTAATTTCAATCACGCTAAACTTTCCAAAAGTATTTAATTTACCGATATTTAGGAAATGGATTTTAAAAAACTGATTTTGATCAAACTTTATTTTTAGAGTAACAATAAATTGTTTTCAAACTAATAGCATTGATCGTAACTCAAATTAAAAAATAATATGAACTTAAAAAAAAATGCATAAATAATAATAATAATTAGGTATAGTTTTAAGTTGATTACCAATCATTATTATACACAATGTTGAATTCCTTAAATACATTAAGGAATGCGAAAGGATTTCGCAATCAAGTATCAAACAATATTTTTTCGAAAACTATGTTCCAAAATTAAAAAAATGAAAAAAGAAAATTTTAAAGTTTATCAAATCAAATATTTTTTGACTGAAGACACTTAATTAATAGCAGAAATTATATCAATTTTCGAGTGAAATATTTATTTACCATTAATATTATGTCGGAAAACAACAAAGACACTAAATGTTAGATTGGAATAAATTGGGACTTTTCCATCCTGATACAAATGACTTTTGAATCCTGTAGACACAAACCAATCATTTCGCGTGTTGATATTTGTACATATTATTAATAATTTATTATATATTAACATATTATCTTCTCATGACAGTTTTCTCAAAATAGTTTTTTCAGACATATATAGGTATGACAAAGACTTCCACTGAGTGTACCTCTACCGACATGTGTCGCAACTAACGTTATATGAATTTTTCCCGCCAATTAATTACCACACACTATTCTAGATATGTTGCACGACGTAACCGAACCAGTTCATCAGATAACGCCACAATTAATTCGAATGATTGATCAGGAGGGGGAGTGTGCACCAGCAAGGTCGATTGCAGATAAGATGCATCTACATCTACTGCAATGCAATATGCAAACGAGGGCCTAGTTACCTGCAATCACAACTGCAATCGTTTCTACGACTCACTGCATGAACAAATTGCAGGGAGTAAGATTTGTGGACGCATTGTTACTTTCTTGCAACGAGATGATTATGAAATGTTTGCGAAAATAATTGTCTATAGTTTTTGTTACAACTTATTTACCTAATAAAATAAAATATAGTCGTATATATGTAAACATTCAACTATTTACATTTTAAAAATATTTATTTCATATTATGAGAACTTGAATATAAGTATCACCGAACACCGATTCTTTTGTTACCAATTATTTCTAATGTTGCCGTCTAGATGTAGATTTCTAGACTCTTGTCTTGTTTACATAAAGAAAACAAAATTAGCAAAAATCTTGTCTTGAAATTTCAACACAAGACAAGACTGTCTTATTCTAGATCGACTAAAAAATTCTGGACAATTTTCAAGATTAAGATTGATTAAAATTTTAAAATTTTCGAAATATAAATATATCATGTGAAACTTGTTCCATCCGAGCTGAAATAGTGATTGTAAAATAAAAAAAAACAACCCTTCCGAAGAATTATCTGTCCTTATCTAAAGCGTATGTGTAGGTTGATGTAGTCTTGAAACAATTTAGAGTTTTGATATCTAGACAAGACTTTTTAATCTAGACATCCGGTATTTATAAAACGTTCGTTATAGTTATAACGCTTTGTTAAATATTTTCTCCAATAACACAACTCGTCTTTGAAGAAAAATAAAAATTTTAGTTTCTCTACTGTTTTATAATTTGTCAAAAAAATTAACGAAGCGTTATAACTATAACGAACGTTTTACGAATATGTGCATTAGACTTATAAGCCAATTTTGAACAAATCTGCAAGTCGTACAGATAAATAAATCTGTAAAAAAACTGACTAAAACGCATATATTTGTGTTAATTAATATAAAATTATAAATAAGAGTAGCTGTTTTCGTTGCGATTTTGTTCATTATTTACAGATTTACAGATCTGTCACACTTACAGATTTGTTCAGAATTGGCCTATTAGACAAGTTTTGTCTAGACGGTATCACTAACTAGTTCCCATTAAAAAATGATCTCTGCGGTGCTTTCTCTCTTCCAGTTAAAAAACGTACACCTAGTAATAGATAATGTGCCACTAGTAATATAGGTATTACAAAAATACAAATTTAGACATAAAATCTGTAAAATGCGAATATCAGACGAGTTTGTGTAAGTTCGGCGATTTTCGCTTTTATACTGTCTTCCGAATTTATTAAGGATAAACAAAATTGTAATATTGTTTTCAAATTTTATAATATTAACAGTGTACGAATTTTACTTAATTTTTTAAAATGATACAAATTCAGTCTGTTATATATTAGTAACTTTTTTAATACCCTGTATACGTACATTTAAAAATATTGTTTTTATGAATTATTTAACTTCACATTTTATTTTTTATTAAAAATTTGCTTTACACATTCACACAGATGCACCTTCTAGTAAACTTAAATGAAAACTAAAATTAATTTTAAAATACATTTATCTAACATATACTTGAAGTATTTGGTAAATAGTAAATAGTGTCTGCAAATATGAGATAAAATATTTAATATTATCACATTAGAAAATGCAAGTGTAAGTTAAATTGTTTGAAAAAAAATTGTAAGCATGCGCACAAAGTAGCATTCTTTGTTTTGTTGGTTATGTTTCTTTTGGAATATCAATACAGTGCTGCTATCTAGCGACAACGCGGTAACTGATTAACAGGTGATATTAGTTAACAAGTTGCTTGTTATTCACAGTGCGTTGTGTGGAGAATGTTAATGTGGCTAAGCCAGGTGACACAAGGATGTAGTGTTTCCTTCTTCGGCCTTCTGGGTACTTGGAGTTTTTATGCAGTGGTTTCTAGGTGCACGCCATCTATGAATGCACTGCAGGATTTTTAATTTAGATTACTCTATTTAGGAAACATGGCAGTCATTTGTAATCAACATATTTTATTATAAAATCAAGAAATCTTGATGAAGTAATTATCAGTTATATGTTGACAGATGAAAATAACCTTTTAAGAAAACTTGTCAATCGATATATAAGCAATAGAAAATATATTCATATTTTAAATTAATACTAAAGGCTTAACTATTTTCTAATAAGGCTGAAATTATTATGAAATTTTAAGTATTTATGTATGAACTTTAATCCGTGATTTTGTAAAATACGCAACTTTGAAGCTTTATATAATGTGAGAAAAGTGCTACTTTCCATGATTGTCGTAGAAAAATGTTTTTGTTCTACACGGGTATAAAAAAATTGATTATAACCATACTTTAATTTGCGCATGCGTGTAATCAAAGTATTTTACTTCTCGGTAGTCAAATATCGCCACAAGTTTTCCTCTGTATCATTTATAATGCTGATAATCTACAAATAAAGCTAATTTCACCAAAGTCGTGGAGTTATATCTTTGCAACTAAATAATACATATATTTAATCATTTTTCTGAATTCGGATTGTAGTTAGTTTTCCATTTCAGGATATTAACAAGGAATATATAATATTAGGATAACTAATCCGGGTTTGTGGTTAATTTCTTTTATGAATCTGGAATTAAATGTTTAATGTGGTTCAAATGGAATAAATGCATTTATATTTGTAAAGTAACATAATAAATTGCACTTTTCATTAATTGCCTACTTTTCTTAATAGCATAAATGCGTATTTGTAACTGGAATATTAGACTGAAAAATATACAAAGTAGTTCACTAAATAAATAACATTTACCATTTACTACCTGTAGATTCGTGGAAAAAGTGGAAGTATAAATTAATTTCCTATTTATTCTACAGATCGTTTAATAAATGTCTATAATAATTTTAATTTTCTCGCGTGATCGTTTCCATTTATTATTAAATTTTCTCCGCGAGGAAAAGAAACGGTGCCGAGTACCAGGGGACTAAAGTAACAAGAATCCGCGCCTTCTCTCACGGTAAAAATCCCCACATAATAAATACACATGAACGAGAAATTGCTTTTAAGTATCCCTTTTGAAAGTAGCGAGATTTAAGCTGCTAAAGGTTAGTGCTAATATATTAATACACTGCACTACACCTTTGTAATTAACTATAGTTGTTAGGTGGCTATTAGACCGAGTAGTAATCATAATTTTGTTATTATACTTGTGCTTACACGCAATTATTTAGAATTATGTTTATCGGTTTCTAAACTCTGTGAGAACAATATTATCTACCATATATGTAGATAAACAGTGTTATCATTCTAATATAAATAATAATACGGATATTTTTAATTGTATATTTTACTGAAACCGGATTAGTGAAATATTTTGTTACCAGAAATTAGATAAGGACATTATCTAGATTATATTAAATGCACTTTTAATTAGAAATGTACTTTTTTTTACATATTTAGAAACTACATAAAATTACACATCCAATGATATGTTTGAAGTTAATGTTTAGTTAAATAATGTTGACATTAAAATAACAAACGTCAAATTCTGCGTTCTTATAATGTTAATTTCATGTTTAAATTTAAAAAATCTAGTTAAAAGAACGCAAAATTTGACATTTGATTTCTAATTATTCATGTTATTTTCAGGTAAAAGTATGCATACTTAATGCCAACGTAAGGATTTTATATTTTAACATCACAGGGTGAATACTAGAAACCTTGACATAGGGATTTAACATGGGAAAATAGTTACAATCAAAATAGTTGCGATAATCAACGAAAAATATGACTGAATTTGTTGTAATCAAAGAAATGATTTGATTACTTTTAGGAGTTTTTCCACATTAAAAATAAATTAACATATTATTGACTTTGTAGTAATTAAATGTAACTATTGATGCAATAAAATTGTGATTACTATTAGTGATTTTGCCACTTGTGGAATTAACATAAAATGTGATCCGTTTGTTGTAATGAAATAAAATAATCTGAATGTTTTACAATTTAAACAAAAAAAATATGTTTAATGTTATTTATTGTATAGGTACTCACTTCTAAAGTTTTATGTCTCTAAACTAAGTCACCATATCGACTGTGACTTTTGACAGTCTGTCTGATTGTGTTTTCACTTTCTCATTTTTATTCATTTTGTGAGTTTCTTGCCTTAAATTGGTGATTTTGAACCATTTCAGTCACGCGGTTAAAAAACAAATATTCTGGCCTTTATAATTATTGCTTCTAATGTACTAAACAAAATAAAAGTCATGTTTTGGGCATATTAGATGTTTACATCGTACAAATAGCATGATTCACGAAAAAAATCATGTATTTTTTCAAAGACCCTATTCCTACACCTCTCTAGTTGGCAAGAGATGAAAATAAAGAATTATAAAATAAAATTTGTAATATACTCTTCAAGAATTTAATTTTGTTTTTTATCACAAGAAAGATTAATGAGACATTTTTTACGACAAATGAACTTAATAAGAAGAAAATTAAATGTAAAGTCGTCTGGCTCAGATATTTTAACAAAGGCTAATTTATTTTTGTTTTTATTGCATTTTAAGTGAACTTGTTTTTAATTTACAAGCACACTACACTACAAAAGAAAATATAATATCTGTTTGATATTTATTCCTATTATCATTTTCAAAGTCTTTGTAAAAATTTAATTCAATTTGTCTATTTAATATGACAAATAACTCTGAACTTGACTTCCATGCATCATATTATCTAACGGATTGTGTCACAAGATATATTGATCTATAAAATGATTCAACTTTTGGCTATCACAGAATTTATTACGCTGTAGTAGAAACTGTTTCTATAATTATTAATTAAAAATTATGTATGCATATATTAAGTTTCTTTCAAAACAAACCGCAGTTGATAAATGGAAATAGTGTCACACATGTTAAATAACTGCCTTATCTATCTGGATCTCGGTTTGAGAAATTAAATGTTTGTTAACTATAATTTATTATATTTTATATCACATATCATGTATCTTGTTGCACTGGCTAAATATTTATAGAGCTGTTACTTGGAATTAAATAGTGTAGTAGTGATATATTACGTGTATTACATTAATTAAATTACAAGCATAACATTAAGGAAATTAATGTTTCAGTTTTTTATTATCTTTAACAACAAATATTTAATTATTAGAATATGTTTGAAGATGGAAGTGAAGCTGTAAAAAGTTGTCAAAAGGTGGGTTAAGGGAGGCATTAACCTAAGTTGAGTTAAGGGAGGAACTAACCTACTTTAGGTTAGGAGAAATACTAACCTAAGTTAGCTTAAGGGAGTTACTAACCAAAGTTAAGTTAAGGGAGACGCTAACCTAAGTTAGGTTAGGGGTGTACTAACCTAAGTAAAGTTGTCAAAATGTAATTTAAGGAATACTCTAACCTAACCTAAATATATTTGACATAAAAAACAATATACCTCACAAAGAGTACCTTCACACATATGCATGTTGGCAAATACTGTGAGAAATGATATTTATCACACTGAACTTTGAAGCTTTATGTACTAAGAGAAATGTACCTCTTTCCATACAATACTTTGTCTTACCTTTTTTATATTATACATTCTGTAATGTACCTCGTAATTTTGTTATGAATAAACAATAAAATACAAGTAAGACCTAATTCATTTCCTGTTTCATATAAATTAGGTAAAATAATATATTTATAATTTTGTTGATGTTGAAAATTAAGTGTTGTCAAATAACGATTAAAACTATAAATTTATTAGTATTTTCTTTATAAAAATAATGTGAAGGATGCAATTTCTAAAATGAAATAATATTTGTTGTCCAACTTGTCAAAGTTTTATGAGTGTTTGACAGTTTGGAAGCCAGTAATTATAATGTTTGTGTGTCAAGAACGTTAGGCAAAATGATGAGTTTAATAAGTTAACCTATATGGACGAGAGACAAAGTAATGATTGACCACTCTTCATTTTACAACACCGTTAGGTTTATTTGTAGGTATGTGGGCCATTGTCAAGGCTGGATATTGTTAGGCGAAAGTCGCAGCCGAATTATCTGGCGGCTTAACTAGTTTATTGCCTGCTACTTTTATTTTTAATTAAAACTATTGTTAATTACAGCGATTTAAGATAATAAAAATAGCTCTGTGTGTGGCTGAGGTTAGTGTAAACTTTACTAGGGCTTATCACTGAAATTAAAAGTACTTTCTACCATGTGAATGATAATTTCCGGCTTTAAGAAATTGGTGTAATTTGTTCAAGCAGTGGAGAAACTGTTTCTATGATTAGCTATAATAAAATTTAGGTTTATTGCCTATTACAGTGCTATCAAACTGTAATATATCCGAATTCTACCGAACATCCATTTACATAAAGTATCATCCATATATTTTTTAACATACATTCCATCATTCCCAAGCAGTTGATGAAAATATTTTCATTAGTTCATTTTCTATTTAATATTCACTCCTTTCTGAAGGAACAGGGTATAAAATCCTATAGGTATGTGCGTATGTGTTTCATTCTCAATTACCTTTTGATGGTTTAGCTTTAGCATGGTATTTTCACAAGAAAAAGTGTATCAAACCCAAATTTCAATATAACTATAATTGCATTTTTGAGAGTGGATATTGTCTGTCAATTATTTGCTTTTGTGACTAGAATTTGCAAAAATAAGGGCTGTGTACTCCTGCATTGCGAACATTTTTAGTGCCACTGGTTTGATAGTACAATTAACAAGGTATTAGGCACCTACATAAAAATAATATATGATTATTTGTAGGCAGTGTTTATACTTTTATTTCATTTATAACAATTATAAATAATTAATTTTTCTATTAAACCAGTGGCACTAAAAACGTTCACTAGGAATGAATTACCCTTTTTTGCGAATTTCAAAAATAGTTATTTATGCAACTAGTGTGTAAAGTAAGTATTTTTTTAGTCAAGTGCTGTTTAAATTATAGCACAAGATAAAAAAAAATATTATGTTACACACGTGTTGCAGAAGTAAACAAAACCATTGATAAATGTATTTACGTTGCCTAGCAATGGTACTTTTCAAGCACTAGTATGCGAAAAGTAACTTTACAAATTCAAAAGAGGGCATAAACTGTGTACTTTATGCCCGGTTGTAGGAAAAATTATTTTTGTTCTATAATCACTGTATCAAATTATATTTGTCATTAAAGTTTCGTATAGAGCTATAGAATCAATAGCGTTATGTTGATTCATTTCATAATTATGTGTGTTACAGGAAGATTGGTTAGCATTTATTATTATTTGAATATTTTATTTTGCAATTTGTTCATGATGTTGTTTAGCAACTTTATATCAAAACGGTTTTTTCTTAGTTTGCTAATCAAGGATTATGATATAGGTATAACACAAAATAGTTTCACAAACTTCTGTAAATAATTTTGTATTTTCTGTCTAAATTTTATGCAGGAGAGAAACAATGAAATCTTTACCTAATTTTTAAAATTTTATTTTGTAGTGATATTTACTTTGATCATGAAGTGAAATTATATTATAAAATATATTAATATCTAATATTCACTTGTTTCATTGTAACAGCTTGATAATGTAAGAGGCAGATTCGGATAGACTTATCTACAATCACCACAGCCTTTAAATTATTTAGTTTTAAATTAGCATGTAAATAATGCAACCTACTTGTCTCCGTATTGAGAACTGAGTCTAGTTGTACAATTGATTGGCATTCACACATTTCGTAGAGTATGTGACAGTTTGTGTCTGGCGGTGACGGTATGATAAGTAAGTGGCACTTCCGATAGGTAGTAAAGTCCCCGTATTTATTCAGCATTCGCGTGTGGATAATAAAGTAGCGTTCGACAGGCATCTCGTGCGGTTTTGTGCGAATAAATCGCCAGGTAATAAGTATGATGTGAAACTAGAACACGAAACACGAACACGAGCAGTTTGATTCCCTGCAGACTGCACTGACCAAGTTTAACCTAAACGGAAAATCGGAGAAGTGATAACTTGCTCCTGTCACGGATGTAGATTGCCATTGCTCCTCTGAGACACCACTTGGAAATGGAAATTAGAGAACGGACTGATTGTTGCAATCAAACGCTAAACTTATTCTCTCTGTTTGCTCTTGTTGTGCTTGTAATCAACCTCAACCAAGTGATTTCATTATTCCAATCAATTCTTTTTTTTGTAATCAACACTTTAAAATCACAATAAAATCAGTTATTAATGATTCTGTACTAGGCTTACTTGATATGAATTTCAAAAGAATGTATAAATTAAATAAAAGTCAAATGCTAAACTTATTCTCTCTGTTTGCTCTTGTTGTACTTGTAATCAACCTCAACTAAGTGATTTCATTATTCCAATCAATTTCTTTTTTTGTAATCAACACTTTAAATCACAATAAATTCACTTATTAATTATTTGTACTAGGCTTACTTGATTCGAAGTTCAGAAGAATGTATAAATTAAATAAAAGTCAAAAGCTAAACTTATTCTCTTTGTTTGCTCTTGTTGTACTTGTAATCAACCTCAACTAAGTGATTTCATTATTACAATCAATTCATTTTTTGTAATCAACACTTTAAAATCACAACAAAATTACTTATTAATTATGATGTACTAGGATTACTTGATACGAAATTCAAAAGAATGTATAAATTAAACAAAAGTCAAATGCTAAACTTATTCTCTCTGTTTGCTCTTGTTGTACCTACTTGTAATCAACTTCAACTAAGTGATTTCATTATTCCAATCAATTCTTTTCTTTTTTTATAATCAACACTATAAAATCACTTATTAATTATTCTGTTTTAGATTTACTTGATACGAACTTCAAATGAATGTATAAATTGTAAAATTGAAACCATATAAAACAGAGTTTGCTAGCCGAGGCTATTAAAAGCTCTTTTTCTTGTGGTGCATATTAAAGCTTTTCGTCGACTCCTAAACAGATCTTGAAATAAACAGAAAGACAAAATAAAATTTAATAAATAATGTAACAAATGTTTCCATACAGTTTCCTAAGTCAATCATGTTAGTGACTTTGGCTTACACAATTTTTAATGGAGCTAATTTTAATCTTGTACAATATTTAAAGCTAAATATGCAGCAACATTCCATAACATTTATGGATTCAATACTTTAAGTTATGAAATGATTTTTCATTCAACAATAATATTTATGTATTATTGATTCAATAAACCAGTGTAAAACTTATGGAAACAAATTTGGTTTCGTAGCAAATTTATGGATTCAATAGCGATTTGTCAAAAAATTGTGATTATTATTTAAAAACTATTATTTGATTATAATATTATTTTAGTAGCAAATATTAAAAGGCAAGTATTTATCTGCTCCAAATAACTACAAAAATGTAAGAATATTTTATATTCTTTATTATTGCACCATAAATCTTTAGATGGCCATCATTTTTCGATACCATATTCTGAAATTTTTATTAACATAAGTAAATAATTTGAAAAATATTTTGAGAATACATATTATTTTCGTGGACTTGCCTTCTTATAAAATGTATTAAGATATCAAAGGTAAGATGTATGTATGTGAGACGATTATGTTTCTGGCGTTTCTGATTTCTGTCGCAAGTTGACGTTTTTAAAAGAATATGAAATCAGCTAAAGGCAGATGTCAATTGAATTCCGAGATTGGAGAGCGAGGATTTTACGACATCTAAGGCCTGGTATGATTTATAGCTTCGGCAGTTTGTTCAATAGTACACCGGTTTCAGGTTATTAATAAATATTATTTTATAAAATTTTCTTGTGAGTAACATTCTCGTGATTAAGTCTGTATGGGTAGATATGATAGGTGCATTATTCAATTATTATCTCATATTATTTTAAATAATCTGTACGGTAATATTTTTGCCATACTGACTGAAATTACATGGGATACAATTATGACATAGTTAACCTGCTTACTTTTGTCTATGCAAACAAAAGCTTAATATTCTGAAACCGGTAAAATTATAAGCAGACATTGAATGTCTCAACTCGTAGATTTTTTGACCGTAGATAGAGTGTACTACACTTTACCATCTGACAGGTATTGTTTTGAGAATAAATTATTAATAATTTGTGTGAACTATATTTAAACTCGGGGTATTTGTTATTTATTAATTATTCATCTTTACTTCATTGTATGTAACAATAATATGGTGAGTTCTAAATACTAGGATATAATGTAATACCTTTTCTTCACAAATGTATGTTTCGATGCCATCTTGAATTACATAAACAATGACTAATTTAATACACAAAAGGTACTAACGTTATTTTAGAATATGTAGTAATAATGTTTCAAATTTATTCCGCTGTTGTGTGGTTTTATTTCGCAAGAAAGTACAAATGTTTGTCGCTGTTGAAGCATTAAATATGGTTAGTTTTCTTGGTTTATATCCTGCAAACTGGGCCAACTCAGTAAATAAATCTAGGTGCACAAATCACACTGACAGTAATAACACGCACCCAGTAAATCCATTCTAATAGCCGGAGTAACAGTAACAGCTTGACTCCCGCGCCAAACGATCTCATACGCAGGTGAAAACACCGTCACCGTCACCGGCCATTGTAGAAAATGCGTTATTTATACATAACCTTATATGCAACAATGATCTCTTCATAATACCTAACGCCCGAGAAAATTGTCTTGTAAACTAGCGGATTTCAGATTTCTAGCGCTGATAACTTCATATTAACACGGGAAATTATGTACTGTAGAGAAAATTTGGAATCTCACACCATACCTCTAACCTATTTAATTGAATACGTTTTCTCAACGCACTTTTTACCGACATACAATAAGGGAGGTATTGTAATCATTAGACGAAGCAGATTTAAGAATAGCGAAAATATACTACGAATATCATTACTGTAACAATATGAAATGTTTACATCTCGTATCCAGAATCGACATGTGTTAGTTTTGATAATTCTGGTTTCGTGAAGAACAAAAAAATTAGATAAGGAAGAGCAAAAAAAGAAAGAATTAAATGATTGGGGTACGTATGGAGATCAAAAGAAACATATAATAAAATCAATACTGCTATGGAAACCAGAAGGAAAAAGAAGAAGAGGGAGGATTAAAAAAGATAGAAGTAATAAAATGGAAGAAGAAAACAAAATATACAAGACACGGAGAAAATTCAGAAATCTAACAAGAAACAGAGACCAATCGATCTTAGATCATATATCACTATATTGTACGCGTTAAATTTTTGAACAAACATAGAAGGATGGATATACCATTTCCATCTTTTTTTTGAGGCTGAAATAAGAATTAAACCTCGAATTAAAAACCCATCATGACATATCTGACATTGTACACAATTGTCAAGATGTTTTGAACAAACTTTGGAATAAGAATTATGAATTATTTTATGAATTAGGTACATAGCTTCAACCAAAGGTGCTTTTTTGAAATGATAATTCTGACTCTTTCGTGCGTCTACTCGAAGAAACAATGCAGCTGCTAATCATTTGCTTAGAATAATTTCTGACATATACATATATGACTGAGAGATTTTTGAGAAAAATTCAAGGAAAGATGAGAAAATATATGATAGGGAATGAAATATTCAGAGATTAGTTAAATGTAATATCAATCGAGGTGACAATACAACAGGGTCACCTAAGGTGGATGGGATATGTACAAAGAATGGACCAACATAGGATAACAAAAAGAATATTTGAAGCGAAGGAATCTGGAAAAAGAAAAAGACGTAGACCCAGAAAAGCAAGGAGGGATGAAATAAGAAAGGCAGCGGAGAGAAGAGGAATCAAGTGGGACGAAACACAAAGGCTAGTAAGAGACAGAAAACAGTGGAGAGACATTTAGAAGAAACTACCCTAAATCCGCTCTACTCCGAAAACCTTACACTGAAAGGTGAACAAAAACTTTTTTATTAATTACTTTCTAACGTCAGCAATTTTAATTGAAATGTATTTTTTAAATACTTGAATACAAAATATTTGTGATAAACATAAGAAAAATGTGTTTTCTGACTACACATATTTATGTTAATAAGAGTAGAGGAAAAAACGAACAATTTAGTAAAAGTAAAATAATTAATAAAGAATGAGAGAATGAGATGAAAGAATTGAATGAAACGCGTAACGACTAAACGCTTCTTGGCGTAATCTAGTTCCCGCGTCGCCTAGAGTCAAGATGAGCCAGCATTCTCATCTCGGCCGATAAAAACTAATACCCACATACATTAAATCCGTTTGTTTGATGCCTGTTGGCTGCGCAATAATTAACTGAAACTTACACGTCCACTTTCTAGCTGTTTATTATCTGCTTAGCGTTTTACTCAAACACTAACTCAAGATGAGCAGATACCAAATTACTACCTAATCTCTAATTAATTTGCTCGATACATGTGTTTCAATCTGATAAAAATTAATGAATATTTGTAAGATCAACCTGGAGAACATATTAGGAAGGATGCTGTAAGAACGTATGTTTACTTGTTGATATCTTATCGTGCAGGATCTTATACATATTTTTACTTTCTATTCTAGTGGAACATCATTTTGTAATGTTTAGTACAAGAATTTATATTTTAAACACCAACTTAAATATATGACATTAATTTATCAGAATGATTTTATTTATCAAATTGTACCAATCGCTATTTTTAAGTAAATCTTTAAGCGGTAGGTCCTTTACATAGACCATAGGCTGACAACTTATAGAAGTAAAATTCAAGTAATAACGTCACGAAATAAGTATATTACATACTTAAAACCCTGGTCTATTTAAGAATGCTGTACCACAAAAGTTGAATTACGAGTATAAGAATTTTATAGAATAGAAGTACTGTAATACAGAATTGTACTCGAATTAAATTGATAAATAGTTATTTTTTATACAAGACGGTAAAATAATATTTTATCGACAAGCGGAAAGTGTTAATTCACGAGCGATACAATCGCGAGTGAATTATTTTTCGCGAGTCGATAATTTAATTTTATCGTCGTGTATAAAATTCTATTTTTTTCTATAGCAGGTTTTGAAAAGAAAAGAATTAGAAAAATTAAATTATTATTTAAGATCAATTTTAAAATGTCAGTAGTGTGCGTTGTTATGGAAATGTACTTCTAATAAACAAAAGTTAAAGTACTTTATCTACCCTTGCTGTTAAAGTGTTACTTTATCTACCCTTGCGGTTAAAGTGCTACTTTATCCACTATTTTGAGTTGATAAAATTGTACTTTAACATCTGCTATAGAAAAAATGACTTTTATTACATCTAATTCGATAGCATAATATTTGTAGAAGAGAGTCTCTAGTATAAAAATAGTTAATTGTTTTTACATTTATAAAATACTTGTGATTCAATAGACTTGCAATTTGGTGATTGGGAATTATACATCAGACAGATAAATAGAAAAATATTTAAAAGTCGGCGCTTTTCAATTTTTTTTAGGGACAACATGGCCAATATCAAAACATAAATTTATGAGAAAAAATAAATAATAGAACAAACATTTCAAAATGCCAAATCTGCTATAGAATGTGCTCCGGTTTTAGTAAGCCAAAAATTAGAGCAAACACTACTGAGTGCTCTAATTCTAAACCCATTGGAACCAGAGCATAATCAAAAGAGCCAAAGCTGCTTCAGAATATGCTCTGGTATATCCTGAGACGCGCATTCTTACCGATCACATGGATTTCTATTAGTTGATATTCAATTTGTAATTGTGACAGTATTAGTGGTAATTTTAAAATTTGTATACATAGGTTTTTTAATGCTAGTAAAATTTTTTAAGTGTAACTCACACTTATTTTGGATTATACTTAAAAATGGAAGGAAGTAAAATAATTCTTTAAAATAATACCAATTCAGGGTTTTATTACTGATATAAAAAAATGCTGCACTAAAGGAAATGTCTTCTTAGGGACATTGCCCCTAGGAAAATTTTCCTTAGGGGTTTGAACCCCGATGTCCCCATGTAGTCGGCGCCCCAATAATTAAAGAAATTTACTCCTGAAGCTTTTTTTTATTGATTTCATTAAAATCATAATAGATTTTATAGGCCGCGTTGATAAAAATGACAAAACACTGTTACCCCTTTCCTTAATACAATAGGCAACATCCAATTTTCAAACCAAAATACCATTTCCTTCACTCACCTCATTGACCTCATCTTCAAGGGCCCGCAGCCTAGCCAGCTCCTCCAAGGCCTGCTTCCTCTCTGCGGCCAAGGCTTCGAGTCTCCTGCAGACCTTCTCGGCGACGTGGAACGAGTGCCGAGCGTGAAGACTTCTCCTGCGGACATCTTCACTGCCCGTCAACCACTGGGCTCGTTCTGTGAGGGACTCTAGTCTCGAGGTCCCGGTTCGGCGGAGGGTTGACAGGGTTGGGTCGTTCAGGGCTCGGTGAAGCTGCCTGCAACGAGAAGAAAAGAAATATTAAAGGAGGAGGAAGAAGATTGTTATGTCGTCATGTATTCGTACTTTGTACATTATGTTTTTCGATTGAATTCGGCTTCAAATGTACTAGGTGTCAATGCAACATTATTTCTAGATGGAACAGGATTACAAGTAGGTATCTAAGGTAATTGTATCGTAACCAATTTGCATTTTAGTGAAAAAGGTTGTCAATTTTCATTCTCTTTAAGAGAACTACAGTTTATAGTAAATGGGATCGTTTACGATAGTAGCAAATTGGGAAATTAATCACTTATAGTCAACCCAGACCTTAATTCTATAAGATAGGAACTATCAAAGTTTAAAAAAAGTTATTGGTTTTTAAGTTAATCGAGTTTTTACTACCCTTAACATCTACGTCACAATATTACACCTTTCTCTCTTACACATTTACCCAATTCCATATTCTTGGTTCTTCTAAACCTACTGGCAGTATTAAATGTCATATTTAACAATTAATCTATAGGTGGTAATTAAATACAAAATATATTTCAGGGCTTATCTAAATTTAGAAAAAATAATTTCAAGTACTGTGCGATGAGGAAAATTTGTCAAAAAAAAATATTCAGATAAGGAAATGAAAGATATGTTAAATGAGACAACAAAATCATGCCAGTGGCTGTCAAAACTTGGACTATAATATTCGTAATCATTTATAAATTATTTTATTATAACGCCTACTATTTATGCTTAGTTCCCAAGTAATGAAGACAATAGTTATTTAAAATATATTTATGTTTATATACCGGTTAATATAGATCAATAATTTATATAGGTAATTGAAATTTTTAGCGAACACCATAGTCTGAGAACAGAATTACTTCAACATCTATACATCACAGAACACAAATAGTACGGCTTAATAAATAAGAATTAAGATTTTCTGAAACTATACCTCGCTTAATTAAGTAAAGTTTCACATAAAAAAAAAATTGTGAAGGACGCCATTCCGTACAATTCAGATAAAGCGTTATTTTTATTTGGTTTATTGGCGACACTGATATTTAATCTTTCATACATACTTCAATTCGAGTATATTGCGTAGTGCAGAAAAGCATTCATATCCATGCGAGTACAATTTTTGCGGTACGAGACGCAGTCGAGGATCGCAATTTAATACAAGCATGAATGAGTTTTTTTTTGACGAGTTGCACAGTGTATTTTTTAAACGGCCACATAAAAACTAAAGTATTTAACACTTATTTCAATATTATCACATAAACAATCGGTTTGTTATCAAACAAACAATAGTGATAACCATAGCAACAACAAAGATAAGAGAGAACATCGGCTCATGGCTTGTTAATTGGCCTTTAAATGAATGAAAATAATTTTGCTTAAATATGATTAGTTTTGGATATGACGGAAATATTTATTTCCGTCGCCTAATCATAAGTCGTGCGCAATTGTTTCTTTTGACAGATAGTGCATTAAATGGAAATGAATAATTTTTTGCAGTGATCACCTAAAAATTATTTTTGTTTATGATGAGGGAGTTTCGTCCACTTTGACACCGCTTGCTTATTTTGTAAAAAGGTCATCTATCGACATTTCCTTTTTCCTGTTTCGTATTTTGTATAAACTGATATAATCTATAAAAATTTTCTTTGATATTAAAAAAAATGTTTAATATAAAACAACAAAATATAAATTTTACTGTGTATACTTATAAAAAAAATACGTATGAAAAATGTTCATTTATTTAGACCAAATACGAATGTAAATAAAAACTTTTAGTAAAAGAAGAATAACTGTCATTCTACTACATATGTATTAAGCGGTAATTTGCTTTTGTAATACCAAACATATTGAGCATTAGAATTGATTTATGGATATTTATGTAAGAAATACATGTCTTCCAACTTACGTCCTGTCTTCTGAATTTGGACCACTTACAGCGGCCGCAGACTCAAAGCCTGACCTTGAATTATCCATTTTAGAATTGAACTAACGGCACATAATTCGTAAAATAAACAAGAGAAAGTCGCAAACTTTAGAGGAAAACATACCGCACTGTAACGACCAACACTCGCATTCGCACTAACTAATCATACGGGATGATTAGATATTATATCTGCATTCTTGTTGGGATTACATATCGGTAAATATGAAGATAGCAAATAAAATCTTTATTATTAGTGAACGATGTTTAAATTAGCAAATAATTTGTTAATTTAATGTTTATTTATACTGTGCTATGATTCCATGAAACGACGTGAAAAATAAATTAGAATTTTAATTGTCTTAAAACAAATATAGATAATTTGTAACGAATCTATAAAGTACAGTGTATTCTAAACTTGGGCACAGCAAGTATATTTAAAAAATAAAATAATTATGTATGAAACGATGACGAAAAAGTGCAAGCAAATCAACGAGGCTATTAAAAACACTTTTTGTCGAGGTGTACAAACAACTATTTTTGATTCATTATTCGTATTATACTTTAAAAATTAAATACAGTCTATTTCCCGAAGTTAGTACACATGTCATTAATCTCTGTTGCAAGAATTATTAAACTTTTATCTTATCTTTGTAATTACATTATAATTTTATTATCGTACGTGTTACAGAGGGGTACACCATGAGTATTTTTTAAGGCAAAACATGGGAATTTATCATATCCATGGTTACGACTAGACATTTGAATGACCCTTGACCGTAATGTATTTGCTTGTCTCATTTAAAATGAAACAAATGGAATGAATTTGACAGAAGTATTACATTTTAATATTGTAGAAGTTATAATAAAGTGTAATAATAAACAAACAAATAAGTATAATAACGAATAATTAAACAATAAATACAATAAATTTTCAAAAATTCATTCATAACTGCTAAGTAATGACTCAATCTGCTGAAAAACTTTTGAATTTCATACTATGATATTTGGGCAATTGTAATATTTTAAGAAATGTTTTGAATTTGAACTTTTAGTTAGATTTTGAAGATTTCCCCGGTAGAAACTTCTGATTTTAAAAGTCACCAATAAAAAGAATGATGTGTAAGATCAAGTGATCTAGGAGACTATTCTTTTATACTATCTTTTCTTCTGAAGTTATTAATGATTCTTAAAATTGTTTTTGCAGATGGTGTTAACTTGTCAGAAAATTTTAAAATCCAAAAAGCAAATGGCATTTTAGTTTCCTATATCATTTTAAATGAGATAAGCAAGTGTACATTGCTATCAATCAAATATTAAGTCGTAACCCTGGATATGATAAATCCAATATTTCACGTAAAAAAATACTCACAGTTTTATCTGCGTCTAAACACCTACGAAAATTAGATAGGAACAGTAGTGTAACTGTGGTAACGGATATTTTCAAATATTTTAAAAATTGAATATGCTATTTATGCTTCATTTTTGTAATTAAGGTGATTTTGGGCTGGATAATTTGTGCTTCATTGTGTGTTTAATTAGTTTTATTTACAACTCTTTTTGTATGTCAATGATTTTGATATTAGCGTTAATTTTAATTTTTTGCAAACGCAAGTCGTAGGTAGTCTATTTTTAACCAATTACAGCACAAAAAAGCAAAGCCAAGTTTACAACAGCGAAATATTTCGAAGTATTCGTTTAATTTGCCGGTCAACTTGTCAATTTAATCACTTTACTGATAATTTTAAGAAAAAAAGTTTTATTTTTATTTGTTTTGGTAAGAATATTGTAATTTTGTTTGCAAACGACAACTACTTTAGAATGGAAGAATTCTTGACTGGTCGTTGATTTAAAGGGAGGAATTGCTGAGTAGGATCGAAACGTCGATGTGAAGTAATACTTTTATTGACTGAAACCCTGCAATTCCTCCCTTTAAGACAACTACTATGTTCTTAATCAAACTTTAGAATAATAAAACCTTATCCCCCTACCTTTGTTGATGATGAAGGAACCGTCTCATCATCTGCATGGGAGGCATCTCCTGGTCTCTGATGTCTGCCAGAGCGCCCAAGAGGGATTTTCCCACCGTCTGGCATTGCTCCACGAAGGGTTCCAGTTCTCGGAAGAACTCCACCCACTCCAGCTGGTCGTGGGTGCAGGACCCTCCACAGGACGCAGGGGCTTGCTCTGTGGAGATGTGCGCCAAGAGGGCGGTTTCTGAGGGGATTACCACTGGCTGGAAACACAGAAGAAGGGGGATGTTAGATGATGTTAATGTATTAATGTGAAATCAAATACAATTTTAATGTACTGGGTACTGAAAATCTCGATATAATTCGGAAAGAAAGGTGTTCGTTAAAGATAAGTGTCTATTACATAATAATAGTGTATTGTCCAACAAGTGCAGAAAGGTGTTATTTCTGCATCAATTTTACATGATAAATGAAAATGTAACTATTTAAAACCAAAATTTTTATAAATAATAATTGCCCACTGTGTAACAACCGCAGAAAGTATTTATTTACAACGATTGTAAAAGTTATAGCAAGAGATGAAGTCGAGTGCTGGAATCCCACGAGTAGGAAGTATATAAATCTGCATAAGTGGTGCACAATGTTATAGAATAGATATGCTAAAAAAAATACCTACAATGGTTTTTTCTACATACGCCCTACGTATTCGATAAAATTTAGAACAATAATTTGCTAATTTAATTATAAGCAAATTTTAAATAAAAACCTAGTGTCAATTTTCATAATGAAAAACAACCTGAAGTTTAACCTACTAAAGTAAATTATTATTATTATTATTAAGGTTTTATTATACGTCTACAAATTTCTATTTATCATAATTTTTTATTTTTTCAAAACAAGAAAAATCTTTTATTTCTATGTAACGAGTAACTTATTGTGCTTTTTCAAAACCCCAAAGGACATATGTCTTTTCTCGTTACAAAATTGTAAGACCTTTAGAATAAAGGAAGATTCCGAAGAAGTACGAATTAGTAAACATTGACATAACATTTGCTTTGGGTGAACTACTCTCGTTTTGAAATTAGAACAACTGTAATTCATTTTGTTATTTACTCTAAACTTTTTCCTTGGTACTCTAGTAGTCTGGATCTAGCACTAGGTCAAAAATTAGATCAAGATTTGTTTTAAAAATGTACTTTACTTTATGGACACAATTAAAAAGTAGATGATGTTCTTATTTAAATTTTCAAATGATCTAAAATTATGTTATAGCTATAAGTATTTTAGTAATTAAATTCTTGATGAGGCAAAGATCAATAGTAGTAAAAATAAAATATTGGAAGTGTCTAGTAATAAATGAGTATCATTTTATGGATATTTTTCATGAGTAAAATCTCTCCTATTTGCAAATGAAGATGAGGTCTATAAATATCAATTTAAATGCGATTCCCCATTGGAAAATGGCGGATTTTTCTCGTGGAAATTAATGAATGGCTGAGCAGGAGGACATAAATACATTTCAAGTGAAATGAGGTGTCTACAAGCCGCATGAACCACGTTCTAATATCTTAACACGTTTCGTATTAACAGCCATAATTTATTTCGTGATCGCCAAGAATGAAATTGAAATTTGCATCTAAATTAAGATTTATTGAACTCATTTAGATTATTTACTACTTTTCGATTGGTATGCACATTCTTCCAGCATAATACGGTCTAATTAATATTTTTTGCAAGTCTATTTTGATTAATGAAGTGATTATGAATATTAATACTTGTAAACATAATATATAGTCAAAATAAAACTCATAGAGAAATTAATATAATGCTGAATTTATTATCAACCTGATTATTCCACACATATTTTCACCCAATTAGAATGCTTTTTTGATGAAAGTAGGCAATTTTATAGTGAAAAAAGTTGTCACATGGTTACATTTTATTAATATGAAAAATTTTATGTTTGAACAAAAATTATTCTTACTAAATCTTACTAAGCAACAATTATTCGTAAATTTTACCGATTGTTCCATACATGTCATTTTCAACCAATTAGAATGCTTCATTTGATGGCCATAGATGGTTTTTCAGAGAGGAAATTTATAATATCACAGTCACAGTCATGGTTACATTTTGTTGATATCAAATATTTTATTTTTGGACTGTTGTCATTCGTGAAATAATCAAGCAAATATAATTCGAGCTATGAATATAATTGGTAAAATTTACTCATAATTCCTGCGGATCAAAAATGACTCTTAAATCATTTAAGTAATTTTTGACATTCATTTGTCTGTTACTAAGAAACGACTATTCGTAAATTTTTCTAATAAATTCATGGCACTTATTATGTTACTTATGATATATACTTACATGGCTCTCATAAATAAAGTTTTCAAAAAGAACATTTTTAAAGAAATTTACATTTATAATTAATTAAGTAGAATAGAGTATAAATGATTAATTGGTTATGCTTTTGTTCGCTAAAGGGGGATATTACGGTATCTGTTTCTCTTAATTTATTTCTAGTTTACATTGGGATTTTTACAAAATATGTCATTTTTAAATGTTAAAAGAAATTACAATTTCCTAAAAAATAATTAAGATTAATTGAAACTGTGTATCACTTCTATAAAATGAATAAAAAAGAGAAATATTTCGGGCATTATTAGAATACCTCTTAAGGACAAATTCCAAAAGCTTGTTAATTCAAACATTCTCCTAAAACATCATATATCTTTATCTGCTTCTATAAATTAAAATTAACTATAAAAATCAATTTAAATTTACATCCTAACGGTTCGCTCGACAGAATTCTTCTTAATTTATGAGACGCCGAGAAATAATTACGGAATAATTGAGTGAAATATTTGACTACTGACCTGGAGTTTACTGTTAGCCAGGGCCGTACACTCAGTGTTCTTGCCGGGCCTCCAGATAAGAATGGAAGAGATTTTGACATGGGCAGTAAAAAGGGGGAAAGCTTTGTCCAGGATGTCCAGGGTTGAATCTTCACCACTTTCGGCCAGGACCAGGATGGTTAGGCCTTTGTCCATTCGTTGTTTGCTGAAAAGAAAAAAAATGTTAAAAAACAAATTTATTTATAGCCAAAATTTATTGGCATTTACTGAAGTCAAGCAAATGCATTTTAAATTAGTAATATTTTAAAACATAATGGTATGTTCTCCTTTTTACTTCTTTGTACGAAATAAAGGAAGTATTGTAATCGTAAAAAGTTTCGGTTTTCAGACCAACGGAAATATCCATTTTCACCATCCCTGAACACATTTTGATTAGTTTCGGTGTAATGTTTAAACGTACGTATATATCTAGCAACTCAAAAATTATTAGACGAAGAATGTTGAAATATTGCAGCTCTTTTCACCTCCCGCCTACAAATATAGGTATAGATAAGGGAGGTATTGTTTTTGGTCAAATTTCTCGTGTGTGAGTTTTCAACATATGAGCACGAATTACGGTCCCTTTTTTTACTATTTTTACCGTCATATCTGTATGTCCGTGTGCGTGTTTGTGTGTGTTCTTCCACGATAACTCCAATAGGATACATGTAAAAAATATAATATTTGGTATTTTAAATATGATGAACTAATTAGATTTTGACTATGATTGGTTAACCGGAAGTAGTACTTTACTGGAAGCGGTAAACCGTTTTTCCTTAAAAATAACTCTAAATAGCAATTTTTCGCTAATTACGTTATTATTAAGATTTTTATTTTTCTACCGATCTGCATAATTATGTTTATATATAACTTTTACCCCAAACAGAAAAAAAGGATGAAATATTTAAAAGAATTTCGGTTCCGGTTTTAGTAACGTCAAAACCATTTTTTTTTTGGTCATACAAATTTTATGAAAACTACAAATTGAATGTACTGAAAAACTTATATGAAATATATTACTATAGTCTATAATGGCGGGAGGTAATGTGTTAGACACATCAGATTTTTTTATTGCAATCGACTGTGCCAAAAGAGCACTTTGCTCGTATTAATTAATTTTTCGTATAACTCAAAAATGATTACTCATAGAATGTTGAAATTTTGTGTGTGAGACTGATTGGAGGATCGTATCTCACTTTGAAATGAAATAAATTTAAATGAAGTGCAAGAAAAATGTGCATAATTTAATAGACGTATAAGTTATTTGGTTATTATAATAATTATTGATCAATTAATTAGATTATAGAAATTATAGTTCATAATGGCTAAATAAATGGATAGCTGTATCCTTTCCTGATTATGTTAGAAATATTTTTTCCCGATGTATTTAATTTATTTTATCCTTATTTAGAGATGAGAATAACAATGTGTGAAAATTCCCATTTATAAAATTTTTGAATTTTTATGAATGCTATATTTGATGTACAGTTAGAAGTTAGGAATCTTTTTCATACTGTCCATCTTCCTTTACGTTGAGATACCGACAAAGATTACCTGATAATTACCTGTATTTCATTAATATTCAAAATTTTATTGAACAGATAATTAACGTCGCATAAAATTATTTCCAATTAATTTTGCATAAAAATGCAAATCAGGATGTTAAGATGTTTTACATATGTAACAAGATATAAAAGGAAGATGTACTACATGATAACATTTACAATCATAATAAACATTCAAATATTAAAAATCAGTTAACGTTACTTAATTGGCATGAAAAAATTAATAAATAAACTACAGTTACTATGGTTACGATTCTAATTCAAATCGGAGAATCTAACCTAAAAATGTTTCCTTGATTTTTTATGGTAATAAATTTTGATGCCATCAGCGATTAATTGTATGTGACTTTGGTAATTGGACTTGGAGATTTAAGTCAAGCATTACAATTTATATGCATTACTCTATAGAACTGCAATAATATTAAAATTGCAAAATCGTTTTGCTATTACTGATTAATTTTTGGCAATAATTGGTCAGTCTGAAATAGAAATATCTTTAAAAAAATTATTATCTGACATATCCTACAGCTTACAGTGGGTTAGAACCAGCTATATTTGGTTATTATTATTGAGAAGACCTATAAGGTCTATTGCAAGATACCCCATACTTAGTTTTCTGGAACGAAAACATGGAAGAATAACATACGTAGCAGAAATATTAAGTAGAAATAATATCACTAGTCAACAGGCAAGGAAAATAGCGGGGAATAGGATTTTTAAAATATCATAAAAATAATAAATAAATAGGTGATACTTTCTGTTAATTCAGCCAAATTTATTGTTTCAAACTTGAACGTTTCGATGCTACATAGGTCTTTTTCAAGAGATAAAATTTATAATAGTATGCTATGTATATTGTATGTTATAAATTTCATCTTCTGAGGTAGGATGTAGGATCGGTATGGTAAAAATATTACCGTATAGAATTTTCAAAATAACATGGGACAAATGTAATATCATATCAAACCATACTTTAGACTTTATCACGAAAACGTCACACACAAGATAATTTTATAAAATAATATTTATTAATAATTAGAAACCGGTAAGCTATTGAACAAACCACGGGTGTTATGAATCGTACCAGATGTCTTAAAATTCTCGCTCTCCGAGCTCTGAATTCAATTGACATCTGCGGCAGTTATGATACTCATAACTCAAATTTGTCAGTATAATATATATATATATATATATATATATATATATATATATATATATATATATATTTCACTAACAGGTATAAAAATAAGGTGTAAAGTTAAAAGTTGATCAACTTGTGCTTGCGTCTAGTTCTTAGTCCTTATTCCTTATTCTTATTCCTACAGCATAAACCAACTCATATGTTATAACTGTTTTAACTTAAGACTATTCTTATTTCGCACCTTTAGATAGCTAAGAATTATCCTAATTTACATTAATAATATTAATACGGAACTAAAAAATAATTTAATTTAAAGTCCATAGAAGAGGATGTCGAGTATTGCCTCCGTGAGCCACCGACTCCAACCAGGCATAATAAATTGCGACGATCCTCGATAGAAGAATACAGTTATATAATTCCAGTGTGCCGAACTGCGACAGTGGAGGAAACTGATATTGTGGAAAGCAGTCGGTCAGCATAAACGCAGGGAGTGCAGAACGTATTATTATTGTATGCAAATTGCGCTAATCTATGTAAGCATGGCTGGCGGGGAAGAAAGCCTAGATGCACTGCCACGGCTAATGCAGCTAGATGTGGACCAGTGATGCCCAAACCAGATACGCCGGGGCCCAACACCGCAGGCGGAGGAGAATGAAGATAGCGAATATGGAACACATTCCGGCAATGTAGTCAAAATTCAGATAGAGAAACCTGATTGGACAAGAGGCAAAAATATAATTCATTTCATTAACAATTTTGTCGTAAACTGTTTTGCCAGAAGAATCAAGGATCATTCGGCTGGTTACTTGTGACTTGTTAAATCAAGTGCTAGTCTACAAATAATCAATGTGTAGTAATAGTCGTATTTTTATACAAAGGGAATGCCAAAGATATGAATAATTTGTATTCAATTTTCAATAATCACATAATGTCTCTTTATACTACCTCATTTTAATTTGTATCGTTGAACGAAGCGATAACAAGAACGTGTTTCGTATTCTGATACATCTGCACAAGTTTGATGTTTGGCATGTACTACGTTTATACACGTTACAAATTAAATAAAATATCAGGCAAATATTTGGCAAAAAGTTGAAAAAATATGGTGCTAGGTAAAATTAATCAATTATATATTTTTCTTTTAGCAAAATACTACGCAGGTATAGCAATGCATTAAATTTGTATAAATCACCGACAGGTTATCATGTATTAGTAGTAGATAACTCTGGAATTATCTTTGTATAAAAATACGAGTATACTTATCAACTGTCATATTACCAGCACTACCTATTGTAATTTATCGATAAGGCTGGGAATATACGCACGCAAAAATAACAATACAGGGTGGCCCAGCGAAAATTATCAGCGCAGTTTTTGGCCACTTAACATCAATTTTGCAAAAAACGCTCGAACACGTCGATTTTAGTATAAAGGGGGACACCTGAATGGATTAGTACCAATGGCATAACTTCAACCCTAAAATGGGGGTGGACTGCACCTCAAAAATTTTAAATGGAAAAGGGTGTCAAACATGACACAGTTCGAAAGGCCTTTCAATTCTCTTTTTAATTTTTTTTTTTTTATTTTTCAAATCCGATCATTTGTTCCAGAGAAATATCGTTTAAAACAAATTTTATCAGGTGTTCAAAATTGCAATCAAGTAGGCTTAAACAAATGACACAAAAAATATTCAAAATATAATGAAAAAGTACAAAAATATGCCAAAATATGTACATTTATTGAATGAAACCCACATGAAGAAATATTATGCAAGTGAGTTTGACTTCGGCATTATTAAAGTAAAATATTGGAAATGGAAGAACGACAAATACCCGAGGAAAAATTACTTAAGAAAATCAAAAACCACTATTAATGTGCTGCATCAATAATAGATAGTACCGATGCTCCAACAATATAAATACGAATGGGTTCGAAATTGAAACTAAATATGCAACTGAATATAAAATATGCTCAAAAGAGATATATGCAAAATAAATAATCTGATGTAGACATCACATGGCTTCCTTGTTTGCTGAATTATACAATTTTTTTGCTGCCCTTCATTTAAACTTATTTTGCTTGAACGTGAGATCATTCTAAGGTTGATAAGTTTTCAACTTACATTCGTTTCATATTTTCGAACTTCGGAATGGATCGTCTTTTGAAAATTTTATTAAAATGCACTACACAAAATTATTTTAAACGCTCAAAAATTTGCAAAGCAAGAGATATTGTTTTCACTTATACATATTTCTCATGAAATATATTGCTCTTTTGAAAAAGCCGATTGGAACCAAAAATGGAGGAGCATAACTAGATGTTATAGTAATTACATAATTAAAATTTCAACATTCTACATTATTTTTGAGTTAAGCGCAAAATTCAAAACAACACTACGAGCAAAGTTGGCACTGCCGACTGCAATGAAAAACTATCTAACTGTCATGGTCAAAATGGATTCAGGGACGGTCAAAATAGATATGTCCGTTGAAACCTGAACACCAACTTTTTTTGCGATTACAATACTTTATTTTTTATATTGTTATCAAGTTGCTTACAAAGTTTGTTTCGTAGATTCGCATTATTGGGTATTTTTGCTAAAGAATCTAGCAACGGAATATTGAAAGCTAGAAAAGCGTTTTTCTGATCATTTTATCATTTCTATTTTGAATTAAGATAATCACATGACTTGCTAAAATAGCTGGTTCCAAACTACTCGGACACAGCGATATTTTTATTTGTATACATATGACGAATCTGGGTTTGAACCCCAGATCTCACAGACCGCTCAATTCAAGTCAGAGCGCGCTCACCAAATGAAATAGTGCACGAGAGCAGCACCGTCGACTTTGTCCAATATTCTCATCTCATTTCACATCATTCCAGTAGCGGAAATTTAAATAAAAGTCAAAATATACTCTTCCGGCAAAAACAAGTTGTATTTATACATTGAAAGCCAGATTTAATGTTGCCTGCTCGAATGTTATCATATAAACTCCACCAAACAATTTGTTTTCCGAGATAACAATGTCCCCGTTTGGTGGTCGCTGGCGATCGAAGTAGTCATGTTGTCTACGGCGGAATGTTTGTGTTTTGTCGCTTTGGGCGAATCGCGGCGGGGAAATGAAAGGCCCGAATTGGCTGAGCTGAGCTGATGCCCAATGGGAAACGGATAAATAATGATGGAAACAAAACTAGAGCAATGGGATGGATCCGAGCCAGCTAGATAAACAAACCAGGTGACGTGAACCTTATTGCAACTATTGTTATTACTGATTGAAATGTACGAGCTTTAGTCATATTGCGAGTAACTGTTCATGTGATAATTTAATCTCCGGATAGCTCGAATCATATGCGTAATTTGTTTGCTAGGTACGTGCAAACATATTGCCAACTGTAAATATATTTTTTTCAAATATTTACTTATATATGGGATTGGCATACCATTTCCCAACTATTTTCATATGCACCTTATACATTTAATGCTTGAATAAAAATCTATATAATGAAAAAAAATTATTTTATGAGCTAAATATTATGAAATGCTTTTATATTTAGAAATGTATATAGTTTTTTTTTAATTCAAATTATTATCTTTTTAACTAATGGATTCTAAATTAATATTAGAATATTTGTTTGCATTCACAAGTAAGTTTTGAACGAAAATTTATGTTCCCACATTTTAAAAATACCAAAAGTACATCGATGCTGTTTTCAATCTTTCTAACAGAACGAGAAAAGATCATTGAATTCTATTTGAAATTCTGAAGTCTGTCCAGAAAATGAAGTTTTGCAAAAAAAAAAACATGAAATTCCTATTATTCCATTATGGTGGGTACCAGGGCACGAGGGAAACGAGAAAGCTGAGGAACTTGCAAAACAGGAGCTAAACTTTCAAACTACGGACCAGAACATTCATGTGGTCTTCCACAATGCCACTATAACAAGGTGGTCACACAATGGGAGGCATCTGCCATTTCCTCATTTTGGAAAAACACTTTAGGCCTCAACCAAGCAAGAAAATGCATTTTTCCAGCTACGACAAACGCCAAGGAGCTACTAGCTCTCAGCAAAAAGAACCTTAGAATAATGACAGGAATCCTCACTGGCTATTATCCTTTAAAATACCAATTGTACAAAATTTTATCGTCTCTGTGAAGAGGACGAAGAATCTATTGGAACACATTCTGTGTGAATGCCCAGCCGTAACCACACAGAGACTCAATCAACTAGGTAAGAGGTATCTTACGGCAGATGAGATTGAGAACTTGACTCCTGGAGCTATAATTGGCTTCATCAGAAAACTGGAATTGTTTCCGGAAAAGAAGGTAAGGACTGTGTCACAATAGATCTTTTAGGTCGCGGTGATAAAAGTGATAAAACGCTTAAATCCTCGTTTACAATATAATATATTGATAAACATCAATGCACTGTTTTTAAATTTTCCAACAGACGAAAATAGAACATAGAATTCTGTTTGAAATTCTGAAGTCTGTCTAGAAAATGAAAAGTTTTGAAGAAGAAACATTAAATTCTCTTATTTCATTTTCTAATTTTTCTTGTTCCTGAACTTATATTTCTTTACGGAATAATTTCTGTATAATGGAATAATTGTTGAGATTGCATCTCTACCCATTTTTTAAATATACTAAAAGTGGAGCTGCAACTTTAATAGCAAATATTTCAGGAACGAAACAAAACAATTGAATATATAATAAGTATTTTTGTAATATTTTAGTTGTGTAATAGTATATTGTGCATCAAGTGCAGAAAGCCGTCTGTAACGTACAAACGTGCGTCGGTTGATCGCAATATATTTAGCAAAAGACCATCTTTTGTTAAAAAAAGCTTGAAGAAGGTTGCTGAATATTGTTGTAGTTAATATTTCCTTTAAACATAGAGGTCGTCTCTGGCTAAAGAAGGCTTAAAAAGGACGCAAGACAAGACAAGACAAGACAAGACAAGAGAAGACAAGTGCTGAATACGGACCATTGTGATTTGTTAATAAAATCAATTAGTTTTGAAGAACTACTTGATTTTTCTTGACTTGAGCATGACTTGAATATCAAATCAAGCTATGAAACCCTAGATATTTGAATAAACTACGTATGGCCACTTTATTTACCACTTGAAAAAACCAATAAGAAAATCGTCATTGGTTAATTTAGCTGCATGTTAGTGCTGAAACCCAACTTTCATCATCCGTTCCTCGTCTTTGTGTTTGCTTTCAACAGTTCATGTCACTGAGCCGAGCGGCTGAGTTCCTGGCAGCAACAAATCATTTCAACACGTGCATCAATGCAAATGATTCTCATTGGCCATGGTAGGTCGGCTGAGGCTGCAGAATAAGAGTATTGTGAGTGCAGACAGCTACAGCACCAGCAGGTGAAACCGTTGCGTGGGTAAGCACAACATCACAATTAGATGAGATGAAGATTGGAAACAACAACGAGATTTGCTTTTTGCAAATTGTAATGAATATTGCTCGGGAACGGCCCACATTCTTCATGCACAGCATTCATTAGACATTAATAGAAAATTTTCTATTAAAATTTTAATTGATCATAGTGATGTAAGTTGAGAATATTACCTTGCAAGAAAATTTTTATGAAAATATTTTTAAAATATTTTTTTTAGCAGGTATCGTTGACATTGAGATTTTATAGAGCCATCTAGTTCATGGGTACATGAACTATTTTGTGGATTTTTCAATTTCAAGACTAGAAGAATTGGAAGAACCATCTACTTCGTGATTCCATGTATTATTTTGTGGATCCTTCAAGAGTGAGGGAAGACGAGACGTTGTACCACAGAATAGTTATACACAGAAGCGACACTCCGTGTCGGTACTTTCATGTTCCCCTTTTCAGTTCTATGACCTTGAAGCATTGTGTAGACCGTTAAATTTGTGCTCTTTCCCTATCTCTCTCTAAAATGTGGGGAAACTTTTCCGATGTTAAACAATGAGCCCTTTAAATATGTGCACATTCTCCATCTCTCTCTAATTTTCGTTTCTCTGTCTTACTGTCGCTTCTGTATAAACCTATTCTGTGGTTGTACATAAATGCGAATTATATGCCTTGCCAAAGTATTACTTTAGTGCGAACAATTTGACAAAATATCATATTGAAAATAGCAGAATTGAAATGAACATTTATTTTTGTAGTGCTATCTCTAATTTATTGATGAACTTTATAATATACCTAATATTTTATTATTATATTGAACATTGTTTTTTTGCTTTATAATATAAAGATAGTGATGGTAAATCAACGAGCAAGAATAATTTTACGTGTCTTATAAGCTTAAAAGTTAATTATGAAAATCACGTAAATCACGCCAAAAAAAATAATATTATCGATATTTTTATCGCGTCCTAGTAAATAAAGGTCAATGATTCTGTACAGATTGTATATCTTAAAAAATGTGCAATTTTATTTATAAATAAATAATAATTCCAAGAAAAAAATAGCTTATGATTGATTAAGATCGAAATGAGACGATAAGAACAATTTTCAAATAAATATTTTTTACTTCATCAAAAGATAACATCCTAGATAAAAAATTTAAAATTAGATATGAAACAGTAACTAATAAAAATAAATCCACAATCTTTTCAATAGTTGCAATTATAAAACATTCGTAAATAATGTTGTTATATAATATTCACAAGACAGTCGGGCTTTAATTATTACATATTAAATGTTTAGAAATAAAATTTTCTTTTTTCTTACAAATTAATTAAATCCGTATTTCTATAGTTTATAAAGAGTTATAAGAGTATATGTAATTGTATCAGTCACTTGAACAGTAATACTAATTAAGATTCATAACCTAAGGATTTATTCCTACAATAAGAACAGATAAACAAAACTGGAGTATAGCTAAGCTGTGAAGCAGGTTATCTGTAGATATTCATCTTCAGTGCATGTTCTAATTGATGTAACTCATTGAATTTTACACGCGATCAACATTTGCAACTAGATTCACTTACATGAAATAAGTTTAATGAGCGAAGATTAAATTTATTAGATAAAAGAAATTGTATAATAGTTAATTATGAATTAAAGGAATTAGGAAAATATTTCATTAATATTTGTTAATAACCTTATTAATAGATCAGATTTTTTTTACAAAATTTGCGAAGTGATCTTTGAATATTACTACAAAATAATTATACATATATATAATATGCGTTTATCATTTTCGTGAAAGTTTTCTTAATTCAAATTTTATTATTTTGGTACTGTTTCCTACCTTGGTATAGAAGCGTAGTACATAAGAAGTGTAGCCACTTCATATCTATTAAGGCCGGCCCTGCTTACACATGGGGCATCACACAGAAGAATGGGCCTTCCCAATCTGTCGTGTGTACCTGAAACAAAATAACATGACATGAGAAAAAAAATAAACAAAAAATTTATAAATAAAATGTATTAATTATTTTAAGTTCAGAAAATAATGAAATACGTATGATCAAGAAAATACTAATAGCAATTGAATATATGGTTTGTTGTTTTTGTTTGCAGGTTAATAGTGCAATTTGTGTCATTATATCTCCACTCAATTTTAAATAAATGTCCCATACTCATAAATATGTGTGCCTGGTGGTCTGACTAGATCACCTTGCGGAGCATCTACGGATGCTCTGTGGTCTAGTTAGTGGGTCAGGAATTAGAGCACACTTATGTTTGCTCTAATTTTTATCTAATGAAGTTGGATTTAATTCTGGACCATGACCTGCTCTAAAATGTGATTTTCAAATATCAGAATAGTCTAAAGTGTTTGCTAGAATTTTTGACTTGTTGCAACTGGAACGCATTCTGGAGCAAAAAGCTGCTCTAGTTTGTGTTCTGGATCGTATTCTGGCACAATGTCTACTCTAGACTGTGATCTGTTTTCGGTGGGCCAAAAATCAGAGCATTCTTAAATGTTTGCTTTAAAACCGGGCATGCTGAAACTAGATTGCATTCTAGAGCAGATGGCTGCCCTAGATTGTACTCTGGTTTCAGCTGATAGTGAATTGGGGCATTCAAAGTAATTGATCTAATTTTTGAAATTTTGAAATTAGAGCATAATACGAAGTTGATTCTGATGTTCTAGAAGAATATACTTTAGATTCAGATTACTGATTAATTCTTATTTTATTAGTTATTTTAAATTCCATTTCTATGTAGATTTGTAAATAATAAAAAAATATAAGCAATGTGATGAAAGTTTTATTACTTCCATGTTCTCTATTACATCGTGTTTTGATTTTCATTTTTTACGACTAAATAAAAATATATGAAGAAAATTATTGCAATACATATTCTATTTATAGATAAAGGACTGAAAAAATGTATTTGTAATAAAAAACGTGTTAAATAATTCCCATCTGGAAGTCATAAACCAGAAATAAATGTATCCTTAAAATCAATTTCTTGTCCAATATTACGACTAATAAAAACAATAATCCATAAAATCCACACAAAGCTTTCTCTACACGGAAATATAAAACGAACTTTGAGGTTAATCATATTCCGAATTTCTTCAATACTAAAATCCCCACCTATAATTACTTCTCATTGTTTATATCTTAAATGCGTGAAGATACAATTAATTACACCCATCGCATATTAATTCACAATACGCAACGTGTGGGTGTCACCGGCCAGGCAACATGCTAATAGAATCGTAAGTGGTAACAATTGCCTGATACCGGTCGATGCATAATGCATTCTCTTTCACTTTTGCACATGTCAAATTAATCGCAACAAGAAAAAGGTTATCGGGGATTATAAGCATTGACAGTAATTATGGTCTTGTATTGGCGGTGGTGCACAAGAGGATTACTAGGTGCAGATATCTTATCACGCGAGGATATGTTCACAGAATTTATTATAATGATTAAGTATAAGCAATAAATATATGCTATAGCCAATAAATGTAATAGTGTAAGCACACTGACGTCGCCAGCTAATTTTATTTTCTGGAATAGGGACTCAAAGTATTAAAAAACCAATATTTTTGTTAATAAATAAATGCTATTTAACAAAAAATAAATCAACTCTGAGGGCCAGTTACCTTAACCATCGATTAATAGAAAAATACGCATCGAAAAACTGCCATAAGTTGTCAAAAATATACCATTTCGATGCGATATTTTCCATTAACCGATCATTACGGTATCCGGAAAAAACTATAAATTATATTCAATTTAGAATTATCCGTCTAGGATGTCATGAAGCAAAGGAGTCTATTACTTTGTCCATGTTCATTTTTTTGCCAATTACCTTTCAATATTTTTTTTAATTAAATTTGCAAGCCTTTTATGGATCATAGTGTGATAATGTATCTTAAATAAGTCTTTAATCTTCTTAAATAAGAAAAAGTTCTTTCGCGTCGTGCTTTTGACACTGGAATAGTAATAATTGTACATGATATATACCTACTTCAGAAAAAGCGACTTTGTGTATCTAATAAATTTTTAAAAAGAATTATATTTTTTATTGTTGCTTTCAGGATGGGCCAGTGCACACCCTGGCCCACCCCTCGCGACGGTCCTGTGTAAGCAGGAAGAAAAGAACAAAACTGTTAAAAGTGCAGTATTTATCTTTTTGCTTCAGTTGAGCCACAAATGTATGTATGATTTTATAATAAATTTACTTTTAATTATTAATTTGCGGATGTACTTTGTAAATAATTTTTACTAGAGTTGACCTGATTTAAATCATGATTGTTTTGAAAAAACATTTAATTAAATGAAATATTACAAAATAATACATTTTGTACAAGATTCTTTCCTGACCGAATTTTCGAAGAAAACTTACAAAGATTAGTACACAACAAGACATAACCTACAGAAAGGTCTTCACAGAATTATAATTTTAAATTTTATGAGATTGTTGCAAAAATAAATGATTTTTGATTTTTATAAAAAAAGACATTTAAAAGGAAGGTAAAGTTATACAAATGGCGACATTTTGAAATTTTGAGGAATATTCGTTAAACCGTCTATATTAAAAAAATCTATATTTATGCTTCTAAGTTCTAACATCAATGACTTGATCAACATTTGATCAAAATGGATAGACAGGTGAAAATTTGTTATTTTTGTTTTCGAAAATACAACAAAAGGCAGATAATTTTCCAAAAAAACATTTAAGAAAAAATTTGAAACATGCAAAAATGGTGATTTGAAAAAATAATATATCTATTATTTTTTAATTGTATTTCATATCGGTTTGTAGAATCACACCATATTATTTTATGTTAATACGGCATATTACACACTTTACTAATCAAACATTTTTTTCTTATCTGTAAAATAAATAAGAGCAGTGAATCAGAATTCCTCGTAATATTACATAGATTCGCGTGAGATATACATTTTGATAAAAATTTTATTTAAACATCAGATCAATATTAAAGATAATGAATACAGATAAACAGAGAAAAGTATGACTAATAACTTCTTGTATAAAAAATAAATACAATATAATAAAATAATTTATAATGGAATAAAATTTTTATAAAATTATTTCATATTCCAATAAAATATTATCAAATATCGATGGTAAGCAAAGTGAAAAGCAGTTGAAACACTGTTATAGGTTACATTGTAGATATGTATATTATATATTAATTAAAAGAATTAATTAAAAAATAAAATTAAAAAAAAAACACTTTAGCATAAAATTTTCCTGAGAAAGGAATGTAATAATTAAAAATTATTTTTATAACTTTGTAAATACCATTCCTATCAAAAGGATGATAATATAAAACAATAATGGTAAGCAACGTGAAAATCAATCAAATGTAGGCTGTGCTACATATTAAAATTTATATTAATGTGCTAAATTAAAAGTAACATTGAAAAGTACTTGAAATTTTATTAGCTAAATTATTTGTATTATTATTAAGATTAAGACTTTGTCTGAGTGAAAACTATCTTATGTAGCATTTTTATTGACTTTTCAGTAGCAACGGTCTAATTATTTCGCAACTACTTTATCGTGACAAACGTCCCATTTGGTTTAATTACCCTTTCACTAGTATTCCTTATTTAGTGTACCCTTTTGAGTCGTCATAAACATCTACTTCCTCATGGCCCTATCTGTGCCATCATATTGTCACCTAGCTATCTCTCGCGCGGATCTATTCGTAGATGAATCTATGCAAATCAACGATCACAGATCACCTAACCTCACTCCGTCCAGCTAGGTCACGTGTCACAGGGCCGTGAGAACCTGCGCAGTGCGCACTGAGCGTGCAGTCAGCTGTCACGACGGACGCATGCGCAGTGACACTAATAAGCAGCTGATGCGTCAAAGGTGTAAACGGACAGTGATTGATCGTGGTTCACGAAGATTGACCTGTTTTAGGTGTAATTGTTTTGCTAATGCTTCTATTGTAACACACTTTCGATGTTGAGCGAAGTAATGTGCAATTTGTGAATCATAATTGTGGATCAATCAATTCACGCTACTTAAAACAAGCGAGAATTGATTGTATATAAATTAACACAATAAATATAAGAAAGATCATTTTTGAAAGACGGTGTTATAAAGGAAATGTATAAGATACAAATTATTCTATAAAATTTGTCTATTTTACTTAGAAACCTATTGTCATTTGTGATGTATTTGTATGGGATAAATTTATATTAATTTTTTTTTTTTGTTTTTAAATATGATTTTGTATTTTTTTCTCTCATCATTACCAAGTCTGTATGAGTTGATATGATGGCTTGGTTAAAGTTGAATTATCCAATTATCCCAAATTATTTTGACAAGTCAATACGGTAATAATATTACCGTACAGACTTAGTTACCTAGCTACAGCTCTATGTAAACAAAGGCTTAATATCCTGAAACCTGTAAGTAATAATAAATGTTTAGTTATTGACAGCTGTGTTTTATTACTGCTTTACAAATTTTTGATACGTTATTAACTGTCAGAATTTGGTTTCAAATTTATTATAAGTGAATATCAAATAGATTATTGTACAATAAACGCAAGGTAAATTTTTACTGCTTCAAGGAAGTGACAGACTTACCTAAATGGTTCGCCAGTCATAAAAATCTGGTTTACCTTGCTAATAATGTAATAGCTATTAACATATCTAGGATAGTTATGAGTATCATAACTACCGTAGATGTCAATTGAATTCAAAGCTCAGAAAGCGAGACTTTTAAGACATCTACCGCCTGGTTCATACCAGGGTTCACGTTATTAATAAATATTATTTTATAAAATTCTTTTGTGAGTACCCTTTCGACATCAAGTCTGTATGGGTTGATATGATATGATAATTGTCACATGTTATTTTGACAATTCTTTACGGTAAATATTAATTACCATACTGACTAGTCAAATTACATGATATATAATTAAGACTCAGTTATCCTGCTTACTTTTGTCTATAATTAAAAGCTTCATATTCTGAAATTGGTAAAATACTGTATAGTAGCTGTCACTTTTACAAGTTACTGATTTGAAAAAGTTAGTTTCCTTGGTGAAAAAACAGTTCAAATAAACGACGATTAACAAGTAAATTACAGATAATAATTATATGGTCGCAAAGTGCATTTAATTTATAATACTTTAAAAATAATGTAGGTCATAATCAAACTTATTTATTGGCATCCACCAGTTGGTATGAAGTATGCCTGATTGGGAACCGAAACTTGTACATTTGTTCGTTTTGTCGGGTAGAAGACACCATTCACACGCTCAGGGGAATGCATCGTAACGATTTGAGTGTTTGTTATCAGGTTTGATTAATGGAGAGGCAGTGTCTGTAGGTCTGGGGTTTTTATTATTGAGATATTAATATGTGTGGATGGGTGAACTTTCACGGAGATCCCAGATAGCTGGGGTTATGTGAACGGAAGGAATTCACTCCAACGATTCTACGTTTCAACGCATTTTTACATGGAACTACATTAGCGCTGTGTCAGTTTGCTGGAAAATAAATTATAATTGTAGAAAGACATGAGTTTCTAGAGTACAAGTGTTGGAAATGTTCGTGGTGTGGTTCAATAGTTGTTTGTCTTATAGGATCGTGTACATGCCACCTTGCTTTCATTTGACAAAATAGAAATTCTATTCTGGCAAAAAAATATACATATAGATTTTAGATTCCAGAAGAACTCTTGTACAAACTAATTTATTAGGTCTTCTAAGTTCATCACATGTGGTAGTGAATCTTAATTTTATTTCTTCAAGGCTCAGATTCAGATTGAGTTAATTTTTTTACTTCAAAATTATAATATTAACAATCCACCAACTTTATTAATTTAACTATAAGAAAGATAACACATATTGAAATAAAAACTATTGTTTAAATGAAGTCAAACAGAAAGAAAATCTAATTTTAGTATAATCACTAACCGGCGATATTACTTTCCTACATGAAACTGGGTCTCAAGAATCCGAAGAACTTGTTCTAATACAAGTTTTACTTGAATTTTAGTTATGTAGCTTGTTAGACTGTGGCCTCTGTAGAAGAACTATATCTACAACTTATAGTCAATTGCAAAACACTCGGATACAGTGGCATTTTTATTTAGATAAGGATTATTCAAGCTGGGATTTGAATAAATTCGAGTCAGCGTGCTAACTATACGCTAATTCTGAACAAATCTTAAGTCTCACAGATCTGTAAATCTATAAAAAACTGTTTATTAATATAAAATTATACATGAGACTGGCTGATTTCGTTCCGATTTTGTTCATTACAGATCTGTAAGAATTGTTTTGTTTAGAATTAGTCTATAAGTGAGCTACCGGGAATAACTTTTTTTTACGGTGAACAAACACCAAATCTTGTTATTCTTTGCTTTTCATCGTTAAAACGTTGGTGTGGAGACACAAATGACTAAATTATAATTAGAGGTGTGAAATAAATGCGACGACATTTGTCCGAATCGTAAAATTCATATTTTAGATATTTTATTTCATTTACTGTAAATCAAAAGTGTAACTTTTTGATTTTCTGCTTCATTTTGTTACGAAACCGAATGTCGGAGGAAAGATTTTTGGATCTTGCCCTTTTGCATTTGCATCAGGATAAAAGGTCCTCGAACCGAAGAAAATTTTGATCTGATTCGACTAAATTTGATCACATAAATAGGTAGTTATTCTATTCTATGTATAATATTGTTTAAATAATTTTTTGTTAATTAATAAATTTCGTGAATAATATTATTACATATTTTATTGTTCATGATTCCCTGAAAAATGTAATTCGTCGATCCGCCACTAAGGTATCTTTTCTTTAGTATTACCGAATCAAATTTAATTTATAACTTGATCTGATTTGCGGTAAATAAAACATACTCTTTGAAGATTACATGCGATAATATTATAATTTACGGATTATACAAGAAGATTTGTACATCTGTAGCGTCACCTAATTCATCGTCATTTAATTACCCGCAACCTAATTACAGCAACCCACTCGGCGTTTCTCTTTAATATCTATGATTAAATCCTAACGCAATCGATAATCCCATGATAATTTAATTGCAAATAACAATAATCTGCGCGGTTATTGGGACTCCCGTGCAGTTGCAGACGCATTGCGGGACTGTGGGTATCCGCTATGCGGAAATCACATGTGTCAAAGTTCACGTCCACACCTACACTCTGACAATGTGGATTACATGACGCCTCGCACTGGGTCAAAACTCGATTTGCTAAGCCTGCTAGGAGGAAATTTCTTCATTTCTTAGTAACTATCAAGGCATGTTACAACAGGAAAATTCTTCTATGTTCGGTAAATAAAATTTGTTGCATGGTGCTCTCACGAAAATAGTTCGATAATGTAAGTATATTATAACCTACGAGAAGGTACAAATGGACGCGAAGCGAATGGTCATCATTTAACTTCAAATAATGATAAAGTATTTGTAAAATGTTGGCACAGATTTACTCATTTGCCACTTTATATACCTATTTAATTTTGTCTGTTGGTAGTCGACGAATGGTACATGAAATTCGAATGATTTTCATAATTACCCTAACTAGTGGGACAGTTATTATCTATAACACTTCGTTAACAATTGTTACAAAATAATAAATGTTATCAGAAAGTTACGAGCTATATAGCTATGGAAGGAACTTATACTATTGCGAATGGTGGCGCAAAAAATATAATTTATTCTAGATAAAAATAATGATAATCCGTAATTTAAAATATTTGTAAACGTCCGGTATTTTTTTTTTATCTTCAATAGAAATAATAATTGCTTGACATAAATTGTAACAGCTTTTTTTTTAATGGTAAAATATCATATAATTTTAATATAATATTATATACAGAATAAACTATTATTACTAGTTTTGTAGCAAATAATTAAATTTTTATATTTTATTAAAAAAATCAGTTGATTTAAATTATGATTTAATTCATACCAACCGTAGTTTGTTTAATAGTTATTAATAAGTATTATTTTATAATATTTTCTTACCGGAAAGGTTTTTTTGACCAAGTTTGTATGGGTTAATATGACGCCATGGTTACAGTTATTTTATCCCACGTTATTTTGACAAGTCAGTATGAATAATATTATCGTACATCTTACTTTTGTATATGTAAACAAAAACTTAATATCCTGAAACCGGTAAAAAAATAAACTGTTTTTATTATGGTAGATTAGGTTACTTTCATCGTACTTTGTGGCATTTATTATTATTTAACTAAGAATTTAACAAAATATCAAACAACTACCATTAGAAATTTAAATGAGAAGAAATACTTAAATAGACATTGTAATATTTGTCAAGAGCATATCATTTCGGAAAGGATCAGTTTCTCAATACCTTAAGTGTCTTTCTGCTATCAATTGTTTTATGTTTAATGATAGTTCATGGAAAGAACAAGAACAAAAAGAAAAAGAAAGCAAAGAAAGGTATTTTGCATGTGTTTAGCGTTTGAAATGAAATGTGTTAGTGGCGTTATTGTCGCCAATTATAATTTCACGGGTACTGCAAATTTCCAGCAGCCATTAAGAATGCAAGCCGCTATTATAAATCAGCAATGTTGTAACGGTTATAGCTTTAGAAAGTAAAATTTTTCAAACATTGATCTTGAATCCAGCAAGACCTTAAACCTTCACCTTTAGTTAACTCGCAATTCTTCAATTAGAAACCCGTCGAAAAATGCGAAAACAAAACAAGAAAAACAAGAAAGTAATTAATTTCTTAACGATAAATCCGAGAAACAATAACAGCGGAACAGCGAAACAAAACATCTAACAAGAATCTTAAACAGAAAACAATAAGACAGCGATACAACACCTCACAATAAAATCCTAGCCAGTAAATTAAAGTGTTTACGAGTTTCACATTAGCATGTATCACTGATAACACGACATGCTGTAGGTACGACGTTGTAGGCCTGTGCTCCATGCTTGTGCCTCGCCCAAGCAAGAATGAGATGCAGATTCAAGCAACAGCGACCGCCAGTACAAATACTGCTTTAAATGCGCAACTTCGCTGCATTCTAATTCCAGAACAAAAACCAACATTCATCTTCACTTTCTGTTTTAAGTTTTTTCAATAACTCTGTTAAAAAATTAAATCATATTATTTTGGTGAATGGAACCAATCACATTCTAATTTCTCTGACAATTTTAGTTATTGGTAATTGCGACGAAAATTATACTACTAAGATAAATAGGAATTTTTCGAGGAATTGTCATGCCGAATGCTATGCGTAAGTAGAATTTTGTACTGTCAAACTTGTTTCGATTTTTGTCGCAACAATCAGTCGTGACCCTGACGACAAAAAATAGGGGAAATGCATTATGTAAAACGAAATCCCTTAAGAGGGAATTGATATAAAACATACACCTTCGTTATTTTTGATAAATTTAAACTAGTTTTAATAAGCTAGTTTTCTACCTTCAGATTGGTGCGAACTAAATTTACCTATCTACTAAATTATACTTTTAATTTATATTTTGCTACAGTCATGGTAAAAGATAATTTTGTATACCTATGTGTATAAAATGATCACTATAATTTTATTTTAAATATTCCAAATAATATGATTACAGCTTTAACTTGCTGTTTCTTTTTTATACGAATGTCGTATTGTATTATTGTCCCTAAAAATAAAATAAAAATTATGTGGATAAAACGATCACTGGGATAATTTCGTTCCATTAAAGAGGAATTGTTTCACCCCAAACACCCAATTTACTTCCAAATATTGAAGATAATCTCATTTATTTCACATGCAAAAACGAAACCCTACCTACCCACTACCTTATAATAATAGCGCTAACATTTTCCTGAAATTCTGACTTGCGACTCGATTCATGGTGGAGAGAATGATTCTAAGTGGAACTACTAGGTGGAGGACCGTACACAACAAAAACAGGACAGGATTATTTTACCTCGAGGGATCACTTTATACACTTTTCGCCTACCAGTAAAATTCTAGTCACTAGTAGTATATATGATAATAATGAGACAGCGATGGGTAATTTGGTTAGTACGTTCCGATTCTAGTGAAAGATCTGGGGTTCAAATCCCAACTTCGCCCATTTTTATTTAAATAAAAATACAGTTTCTGGAATTCAGCCAACTTTATTCCTTCAACGTCGAAAGAATGAAGTTGGCTGAATTCCAGAAACAATCGCCTATTGGAGAGATATTTATATTTGGTTAAAGACAATCAACACTGGGATTTAAATCCTATACCACAACATTCCGAGATGGAATTGAGCTTTCCACATTTTGCGCTTATGGTTTCAATAATCCAGATTTGAATCAAGCCCACATTAATTATTATTTTAATGGACTTTGGGTACATTCATCATCATCTGTGGCACAATATTTCTAGATGGAATAGGGCTTCATGTAATTTAATGTTAGGTTACTTGTTTTGCGATACGGCGATAGACAAGATTCGCCACAACCACACAATCATACTAGCTGTTCTTAGGATAATTTATTTTCCGGTAAAAAAAGGTTATTCCTAGTAAAATGCGTGATAAAACAGAGTGACACATCTAGTAATGTGTAATGAGCTATGATGAATTAATTAATTCATTTATTCAGCAGATCGGGACGATTTAGTGCAAGGAGAATAAATCCTGCGACTCCGACACATCCAGGTGTGCATTCTCCGACCAACACTCTCTAATGATCGCACTGATTAAATATATTAAGGATGTAGGTGTTCTATTACAAGTTGGCTAGCAACTTCGACTCCAATTAAAGTGATTTATTAAGTGAATTATTCTGCGTACGTCAAAACTCTCCGCTCTAGTGCGACTCGTTCCTCATGTTTATGACTGCTAGTTTTTGCACAACAATGAGCACTTAGGGAGCAGATAAATTACGTATTATAGGTCCGAGCTTCATAAACGAAGAAGAACGAGCTCACGATGGTAATTTGCTGAGCGTAAATGCTCCTTGATTAGGACTACGAAAAAGTTAATAGGAATGTGCACGTGAACTATAATAACTCAATACATTACTTTTCTAGTTACTCGTACGTTCTTATTCAATTTACTGGATGTAAATAATGAATTAACTTGGCAATATGCTTCGACTCGTTAAGCTTAGTGTGAAATCTGAGATTTGATTACTAGTGACGCCAATTATTAACCGAATAAAATAAGAGGTTCAAGAGGATAACAATCTAAATATATAATAATATATAATATATGATAATATTACACAAAATATAAAATAAAAGTCCTAGAACAATTGAATTGTGAACTTTTAGTTGAACAGAAGTATCATCTAGGCTTGTTAAAATTAAATAAGCATAAACTGTCGTGTCAGCTAAAATATCTAATAGTGTAAATATGTTGATATAAATAATTTTGGTATTTGAAGATTATAAATATAGAAGAGTTAAAATCAGCCACACTTACTTTTTCAAATACGACTGTTTCGACCATACAAGGATCTTCTCCAGGAGATGAAATTTAGAAAAGTCTGCTATGCATAATGTGTATCTATGTTATATTTATTAGAAACATATTAAGAATAGCACACTTTGATAAATTTCAACTCCTGGAGAAGACCTACATATATGGGGCAAAACATTCTAGTTTGAAAGAATAAATATGACAGATTTCCAAAAACTATTGCACGTTGTAAACACCCTTATATTGTACGGACGCATCGAAGGTACCAGAATATTCAAGAGTTTAATTGATCAGGTATATAAACCCAAACAGAAAATAATGCGGGGACAGTCAGATATGAATAGGAGTGGTGAACATAAATAGTTGGTGATATAAATATCGCGTAAATAAATAGTGTGTAGTAGTCCGTGTTTAAATAAATAATCTTAATGTTTAAGAATTTATTAATAATTATTACTTTTAAATTAGTCTTATTGTATCAATTATTGTTACACTTCACCCAAATAATAAATGTTACATTAAATTCTATTCAATATACAAGTAAGCCAAGAATCCTCCTAATTCTCATAAAACAGAAAAATATATTTGTCTTAATATTTAAGGTATCTAGTTGTAATTGTCCAAACGCTAATTCGAGGTCAAACATCTAAGGAAGATGTTAAGAAGTAACTATATTTTATATTAATTAAAACATTTTACGCGTTTTTAGTGAATTAAGTTCATATATTTATAAAAAAACACATTTTATTTAAGATCAATCAAAAGATTTAAATTATTTTTTTCCTAGAAACGTAAGTAATACTTACTTAATTATTAAAGACTGCTATAATGTTCATTACATTTTTTGCTCGATTGACGCAAAAAAGTAATTGAATTATGATTTTCTTATCAATTATCCGATCAGTAAGTAATATTCAGATTAACTAATCGACTAGTAAATTGGAAACATACTGCTGGAAATTCATTGGTACACCTCACAATCTAGTCAATTGAAGAAAATAATAATACATACTGATGTAAAGAATTGTGAAAACATAATTAAGACCTGGAATTCAGACAATCAATGAATAAATAGTAACATTGTTTCGTGAGGACTTAAAAGAACTATAAATGATTAAGTTCCTGTTATGTCCGCTTCTTAAAATCAAATTATAACTAACTAGAATTCATCCTGCACAAATTCCTGAACTCTATCTGTTATTCTTGTGTGCATTCTTATCTGAAACTCTAAACCGCTTGTCTCGACAGGTGCACCAACAATGCTTCTTCAAACTCCCAACTATGTATTCATCAGCAAATAACAAGCGTCTGAATAGGCTGCTTCCTGTGAAGTAAGCAGCAAGAAGACTGCAACAACACGAAGTCAGCGACGAACACGCGTAAACGTCCGCCATTATCAGCAGGACTGCTGGCGCATGCGCGAACACGCACGAGCGTGTTATCACGACAGTAAATGCAGGAATGTTCCTGTGTTTAATTGCTAGATTGGTGTTGTACACCTTGACGGAAGTTGCTTGTTGATTGAGTGGATACTCCTGGGAGGTTATACAGAGAACAGTAGTTGCAAATTGACACGTATTTCTCATTTATACATTGTAATTTATAATATAAACTAAATTATATTATTGTTTTACAAATGAGATAGGGAATTTAGGTCTATACCTAAGATTTTCATTTTTTTCAACATTATGGTTATAGGACTTGTCTAAATTTGTAATATAATGGTAATGCTTCTGACATTGCAAGATTTTACTGACCAAGAATTGATGTTTATAGTTTATACATGATAAGTTAAAGTTCTGACTGCTTTCAATCTGATATCGTCTAAATATGTAATATAATGGTAATGCTTTTGACATTGCAAGATTTTACTGACCAAGAATTGATGTTTATACTTTGTACGTAATAAGTTAAGGTTTTGACTGTTTTCAATCTGATGTCGTCTAAATGTATAAATTCAGTTTAATGGAATTCTTCAAAATCTATATAAAGGTATGCAACGAAATGCGAAATTTAGTACTTTAACAAGGGATTTCAAAAAATTGCTGATACTCTCTCTCCTAATATATTTAGAGCAAAACTACAAGAGTACATAGTTGATCAAAATTAAATTCTACGTCAGATTGATGCAACAGCTCGTCTGCTTTACGAGATATATATTAAATATAAAATGTAATACTGATTATAACTGCAGATCGGTCGACAGGAAGGGGAAGTTTATTTTGTTTCGGTCATTGTTTTGCGACATTTCGTAACAGATAAATATTCCAAAAGAAATATTTAAAGAAAGTTGTAAAACATAAAAAATATTAAACTCTTTGGTTTCTTTATTTTTTAACTGTTATATTTATGTTTGTCACACAGGAAAACAAATTTAATTTTCTGTTCAAGTTATTTTTTTAAATTTTTTTATTAAAAGTTTCATTTTTGTAATGTAAATGTATTCTCTTGAACAATTCGGTTTGACCACAAATAACGATTATTGTAACTATAGTAACCGAAATCAATTCATTGATAATCTATCTATTTTTGGAAAATCTTAATAATATAAAATATGGAAAAACTTTTGCAATAACTCACCAGGCAGGTTGATTCCAGACATCAGCAATTTTTCAGGAAGATCATTAATTGATTTGGGGGCAGTGATCTCCACAGATCGTTTCAGGGACCCTGAAAATAAACAGAAATATTTATAGAACACACTGGAATATTTTCAAGTACGTTAATCTTAAATCATGTTTCATACAAGTGATAAACAATTTTTATTATTGTTCCGCATTCAATAAACTCATAAACTTTGATTAATATTGTTTATAAATAAAGCATTCTTCGCATACCGCTTGCTAGATTATTAATTGTGTTTATAAGATGACTTTTAAAATGCATTTCAGCTGGTTTCTAAGAAACATTAATGAATTTATAACAGCATAGAAGCAAGTGTACACTTGTGTGTAAACTTGAAACCAATATTTTCATTATCTTAATCTTGCGAAAATTATAAGTATACTAAGCCAAGATATTGCAATTCTCGTAGTTATTTGAATAAGGAATGCAAGTATAAATATACATTGGAATTAATAATCTAACATTATTTTATTAGTTCTGTAATGCCATTTTTTTTACAACTGTCACTAATGTAGCATACATATTAGGATCATGGAAAAACTCATAGAAATATAACCATCGTATCAATAATAATTAAATCACTTATTTATTTTTCGCGCAACAATTGACGTGAATATAAATTATTTCCATAGCAACATAAATCATAAATTTCTCATAATATTTATTATTTAGTTACCATTGTCAACGGAATGTTAGAAAATAACTGTCAAAATAGTTACCTCGCAACTGGCAAAAATAACTATAAAGAATTGCATATTATGTGTAGAAATAAACAAATAACATGTCTCAAATGCATGTATTTTTCACCGTGCGAAAAATATAATAAGCGACAAGGACCTGATACAATTATTCTCGTACGGTAACATGAACTTACATTCCTTTAGAGTAATTAATAATAACTTTGTTTTAATATTCCATTGTTATGGATGATCATTTTGCTTCCCAGTTTTTATTTTTTAAATTTGGTTTTGGTTTTTTATGCCAACAAATAACCTGTTGGAAGTAGAAATCTCTTCTTTTACAAAATTTATATTTATATATTATTTGATCTTTTTACTTCATTATACGAAGTAAATGAAGTATTCTAATTGCGAAAAATTTCAGTTTTCAGATTTCAACGGAAGTATATGTTTTGATTATCCCTGAATCTATTTTGACTAGTTTAGGTGTGACATTTGTACGTACGTACGAGATTTGAAATTTTGTGTACGAGATTGCTATAACATATAGTTGTACACATCCCCTTTTTTATTATAATCGGCAGTACCAAAAGGGCACTATACTCGTAGTATTTTTCATCTTCATCTTTTAATTAATAGGACTCTTCAAAAGGGCATTTTACTATCGGCAAAAACTTAATAAAAATAATAGTGATAAACATTTTAATAAAATTTTACAAAGAAGAAGGATTAGCCAGAGAATTATCTTACTTTCACGTGAAAAAGTTTAAATGAAATACAGCAAAAATGTATATAATTTTGCGTACAAGGAAGTCATGTGGTGTGTTTTTTTAAATATTTCTAAATTTTAATTTTTTTTATTGCTGTAATAGTGCAAAAACATAATAAGCATTGCGAATATTGTTAAATTAAATCATCCTAAATCGGTAGGAAATAGTTAAATGACTATAATATTTGTTAATATTATTATTTTTATGTATTTACTCATAGGAAGAGAAAATAAACGATTAATATATAGTTATAACTATATACAATGCGCAATATTTCATACACTTAGTAAATACGTTCTGACTAATCTTAAATAAAGTATTTTACGAGTGTAGAAAGTGATTCGATGTTCGTATTTGTTAATAGAACATATGTTGCTTGACACTTATTACACTTATAACCTTATATATCTGTCAGTGATTTTAATTATACACATAGATTGTCTTATAGAAATCACTTGAGTATTTACTTACTATAAATATGTAAAGTTATTCTGTGTTTACTTTTATACAGTGTGCACGTCATTGTGTTTATTTTCCACGTATCGTCTTGGTTCAAACTCTGTGCATATGCACATTATAGATGCAGCTGTTGGGTGAATCACTTTCTCTATTTGACTGGGGTTCGAGTTCTGTAATTAAAGTGTCAAATTTCATGTGACGGGTCTGTTATTAGCATGAAATTGTTTTACGAAATTTAATTTTGGAAATGCATTAAAGATTTTGTAATGATGATGCAATTAATTAACATATCATCATATATTTTGTGGTCCATATTTCAGTCGGATACAAAAATAATTATTGCAGACACAAGGAATGTAAGACATTGTTCCGACCTATTACATCTTCCTTGATTGAAAAGATGTATATTTTGCGTTACTTTTTATAAGTATATACACTCAAACCAACTAGTCTCCGTACACACATCTTTAGCTTTGTTTTTGAAATGTATAAACCATCATGAAATCTTCTGGAACTCAGTAAGTTTTTAAGATGAACTATAATAAACCTTTTTGGATCAATTGGATGAATTATTGTTCGGAAAAAGGAGAAGTAACAAATGAAAAAAAAAAAATTATACCCAACAGTGAAGTATGGAGCTAGTGCTTGTATAGGGCTGTATGAGTGCAGAAGAGATGAGAAACTTAATTTTTATTGATGAGAAAGTTGGTTATTTGAATATTTTAAAAGAGAATTTGGAAAAATGTGCTACAAAATTGGGTTTAAAGAATTCTTAAATCTTTCAACAAGATAATGGCTTCAAACATACTACACGTAAACTGTTACAATAAGAACAGTTATTTATTGTAAAATTGTAAACAACAATTAAAAATGCCTCTACAGTCTCTAGATATGAATCCCATTGAACATCTTTGTAAATTATTTTTAAAAATGTGTAAAACAAGATGCTTAAAAGATTTAAAGGAACTGCTACACTTATGGTAGAAGAATATGGTAAAATTGATTTCCAAATCCAAAATAATTAGTGGAAAGTATGACAAACCATTTAAGGGATGCAATTATAATAAATGGCGGTTCAAAAGATCATTGATTCGATATAATTTACAGGTGTACGGAGACTAAATTGGCGTACTTAGTTGTTATAATAAATATATTTTCTCCATTTTATTACAAAAAATTTGGGTAGACGATACATTATTTTATTTATTAATATAGTAAGTTATAATATAATATTTATTTATATATTCAAAGAAAAACTTTAAAACAATAGACTACTTTCTTCCTTTACTAGTGTACGGAGTCTAATTAGATTGAGTGTATATTTTTATATTATTAATTTCCAATTTTAATCATTTTCTGCTCAGCCGATATTGAGATATATTCCACAGACGATTTATTATATAAATTTATAAAAAATTAATAAATGATTTTTAGAACGATCTCTCGTCTTCCTTACATGCAACGCGATTTAATAATAATACGTTATAGACAAAGTTACAATGTGAGTACTGCGAAAACACTTTATTTCACCTAATAATCGCCTATTAAATTATATATTTCAATATCCATATTAGGTAAATAATTTCTACAAAAACATAACTGCCAGCACGGAGGTTCGAGATCATATATTATAATGAATTTATCTACGGTATGCGCATAATTATGACCAGTGACCAGTGTATTAGCAATTCAGAGATAAATCAAAATGAAATATTATAATTTGCATAATTCCTCTCAAGAATGTTACTTGGAAGAGAAAGATGAAATGGCGATACACAAGATAATGTCGTTATGTAAGAGACGGGGAAATAAAAAGTTAATTCTACATAGTTACCGTTTGCCTTATATGGCAGAATGATTTCAGGAAAATTATCTATATTATAATTTTCTAAACGGCAAATAAATTATAGAAACGCATTAATCGTTTTTGTGTTCACAGAAGAATCAGGGTTACAATTTACTAAATTAATCACTTATTACATCTAATTGATAAGACACAATAAATAACGTTTTTTTTATTTTGTTATACTTCTAGTCACGTTCTAATCTTTAATTAGTAAATTCCTAAAATTAGGTCAATAATACCCGTAATCACAAATGCGAAAGTAAATAGCAAAGTAAAATTGTGAAAATAGAAAAATATATTTATTCTTTCTTATAATGGTTATTTTTGCATATGAAATATTTCACTATGACATGGTAAATTAAGTATATATGTACAGTAAACCAAGGTATGACATCAAGTTAAGGAAATAAACATGACGAGAACTAATAGCAGGGTTGTCAATATCAATAAGTATCTATGACAGTATGTGCAGAAATAAACATATAACATATCAGTCATATACTCGTATATTTAAATGTCTCAAATGAATTTTTCTCCGAACATAAGTATAGTAGTAACTGTTTCAATTATTTCATTTCGAAAAAATTGTTTTTCCGATATTTTAAATCATTGCTAGGTTATAGAAACTAAATATAAAATAAATAATCTTTTTTCTGAAACCAGAGCTTAAGTACTAGTATAAAAATATATAAATACCCAGTTGTACCTCATTTTTTATTTTTGGGGCAATAGAAACATTTTTGTCGTCTTAGAAACGAAAAAAACTGCACTACTAAATACTTATAGCAAATATGATTTCCTTATTAAATTTAAAATTATTTTTTTACTATAATTTATTAAAGATTTAAAAAAAATGCATACATAATTCGTCAGAAAACTGTCTGTACTTATCTAAGAGCCATTCAAACATGACTCCTTGACAGTAATGTATCATTTTCCTGACTCTTATGTAAATATCTATTAATGGGAGAAAATCTGGCAATATTTATTATACATTATGAAAATGTTATACTTAATATTTTTTTTGAAAATTATTAGTGTTAAAGAAATATTATTTACTGTTTACCAATTATTAACAAAAACTACTAAGCTCTTCAAATAAAGGAGTAACTTATAAAAACAGAACCTATTTTTAACTAATGTCTCTTACGTACGTGTATAACATTTAAATTGAAAACTTTATAAGGGTAATGAAAGTTTAGATAATAATAAACATCAGAAGACATTGCATGTGAAATTACAATAATCAAAGCCCTCATAAATTGAACCTATTAACCAAGGGATTATAATCATAAGCGGACAAGTAAGGCAGTATGAATGACATTAAAACGCTATACTAATGAAATACGCTGCTCTTAGACATAATAAAATACCATAATATAAATTAGCTCCATACTATGCGCGTACGAGTCTAGTTTTTGCGTTGCACTACTATCACTTACTCTAATTTGAGCTGTCAATTTACTGGCTCAAAAGTAGGTATCAACAATCAATTAAATAGTTAAATGGAAATTTAAATAATTACAAATCAAATATATCCGGAAATTACAATAAATTCAATGTACAGGAGTAGAAAGTGTGGAAAAGTAACTTAATGCACTTCATTTTTACCTACGCTGAAAGCAATGCCGTACATTTCTTTCTATACTACACCAACTCATTTTCAATGTTAAACAAAGTGTATAATATTAACAACGCAATGATTATTACTGTATATACTAGTATATAAGCGAACTTTTAATATTTCATTTAAAAATCTGAGTTTTGGTACTTGAAAAAATTGTTTTCTTTGTTTATTAAAACAATTATTATTTCGATATATTTTCCCTTTGTTTTTATCATAAGGCAATGCCCTGATTATTGTAATGTAGAATGAATGATGAAACAAATATATCCTTTTGTTATTATTAAATGAACGGAAATTGATTGAATATTTTAACATACATACCTATTTCCGTTGCCGAATTAGTTAAATCATGTATATACATATATTCAGGGCCGATTCTGGCGTACGTGCAGAGCGTGCCCCTGCACGTGGGCGGCCAAAATTTGGGGCGGCCAAAAATTTACTTTGTTTTACTCTTTCACACAATGAATAAAAAATAAAATAAAAAAAATAATAAAAATTATTTTTCAATAATTTAAGGTTTAACAACGAAATAAATAACAATGGTCTGTTGTATTATTTTTAATTTAAATTTACGACACGTGTGTCAAGCATATGCGCACATTATTTTTGTGCATGACAGAGAAAATCGAGAAGCTTCACATCCTTTAAAAATGTAATTTTTAATAATAAGTAATTTCACCTTAAATACATAAAAAAACTTCTTGCGGCGCATTTTCATTTACTCTTTCATCTGCATTTGAGGGGCGCCAAAAATTTTACTTGCACGAGGGCGGCCGATAGTGCAGAATCGGGCCTGCATATATTATAAAGGATGTTATACGGATTAAGAACAAAAGAGATTTAAATACATTTTCCAATTCTGACATGACATGGGAATTTTTTAAAATTTAAATATGAGTCGAAATTTGCCATTTTTTATAACCACTTACAATATTTTAATATTATAACGGAATGGTTAAGGTGATCAGACGTATCACATCAGGAGGAACTATCCCACATTAAATTCGTTAGTCTCGCACTGAAACTGTCCCCCAGTGTTCACATTGCAATTTTTTAGCTCACATTGAAAACTGTTCCCCAAAATATCCCATATCAAAAATACTTACGTTCTAATTACGTCTTCTAATTCGTAATTCGTATTAGATGTAGTATATAGTAATATTGTTTACCATAAGTTATCAGATAATATAAGTTAAAATGTTTCTTTTTTTACGTTTTGTGTTTTCTTTCCCGTTAATTTCTTTAAATTATATGGTTCTTCCTCTAAAATATAATAAATATTATTATTTTTTAAAAACTAATTGCTTTGTACTTTTTTTGATCAGATCTGGATTGTAGTTCCAAAATAAAATGCAGTTTTCGTATTACTTAAAATACCTTTTTTTGTGCGTCCCACATTCCATTATTAAACATCTGGTCACTTTAAGAATGGGTTATGTGACCATAAATTTCAGTATACGAAGGACAAAATATAAAAACTAACCAATACACCGTCTCATTATAATAATAAAAACTAAACATTAGTTTGCAGAGTCTACTTATTTCTAATTTGAGAGTCTACCAGGTTGTTTTATAGATCAACGAATCAAATTGTTTCAGCTCACTTAAAATGAAAAATATTTAAGAAAAAGACATGAAAATTTTATTCAAGCAGTAAAATGGAACTATATTAGATTTTTTTCGGTTTATGCGAGTAAATTTTTTATTAATTATTATTCATATTGACATTGTTTCTGTTTGTCTCTTCGCGTTCCTGACCCAGTCCCATGTTATTTTGAGTTCAGGAGAGTTCACTCTCGTACCGGAAGCGAGTGACAGGCGATTAGGGGAGCGCCCTATGCCCTACAACTCTTCATTCCGTATTCAACCTTCACGCTCCGGAAATAGCCTTTGTTTCTCTTCATTGAGATATGAGTGGCCAACATATGAGATTACACCACGTGCCAGATCCAATATTGGGGCAATTATGTTTTTAACCGGGGGTGGAAATTCAAAACTTCCATGAGGGTTTTCTTTGCTGATTGGTTATTACTAAGTAGCATTTACACTATGCTTGGCAGTGGTGCTTTTTATAAATGAGTGTCCTTTATTTGATGTTATTTTTTTGTTCTTTAAAACAGTCGTATAGATCGCTAATTGTTCCACTTTTTCGTATTTTAGAATTTTACCTTGAAATAATATTGACAGCGTGCTTAAATCAGAATATAATCATATTTTGTAAATGTGCGCCTTACTGTTTCTGTCTATCTATTTATCATACGGATGAATGAAATAACAAACTATTTAATGACAAGTGAATCTACACTCTATTTTCAGCAGTTGATCCTCACGTCATCAACTTCTGCTGCAAGAATTATCAAACTTTTATTTTGCATCTTTGTCGTACATGCATGTCATAGATGACACTTTTATTCGCTATCTCATTATCGTACGTAGGTATTACATAGGGGTACCTATATGTATGCTATCTGCGTTATTCCTGACATTTATTAAGTTTTTAGCGTCGACAATTTGTGCTTCATTGTGTGTTGGTAATTTCATTAGTTTATTATAATTATTATTATTCATTTGTATGTTACATCCATTTTTATATTTGTATATAATACTGTCAATTTTGACATTTATTTACTTCAGAAATCACACTATTTCACACGACAAGATAATTTCATTAATCTTCCTTACTCTTCAACGATTTGAATCATATGATTACATTTGATGAAAATTTTTGAAACAATGAAAGGGAAGGAAATATTTCAAAACGACTTTTATGAAACTAATTAATTAAGAATAAAGAACCATTGATCTAAAGATTTATTTTTTTCCAATGCAGCCACCTTATTATTGTAAAATTATCAAACTTTAGTTCTATGTAAGTTATTACCATTAATATGCAAACGATTTTCATATCTAGTGGAATATATTTCTATTAAGGTAAAAGGAAAATGAAATAGAGGAGGGTCATCCAATTGTCGAACCAATAATTTGAAATATTTAAATCATGCGAAAATTGTAATATTATCGAACTTTAGTTCTATGTAAGTTATTAAATTGAATATGCAAACTATTTTCATATAGGTATAGTGGAATATATTTTTATTAAGGTAAAAGGAAAATGAAATAGAGGAGGACCATCACATTGTTGAACCAATAATTTGAAATATTTAGGTCATGCGAAAAATGTAATATGTAACTGAAATTATTTTCATTTTTATCACATCAGAATAAAATGTCAAATGTACTATTCAACATTGGTTTCGTGTTTTTCATTCGTCTTATTTCTTTAAAATTGTCTAATTTTAGTACAAAATTATTAAGATATACAAACGATTTTCTTATCTAATGGAGTATATTTCTATTAATTAAGGTAAAAGTAAAAAAGAAATAATAGAGCATCATCCCAATTCCCAATAATAATTACTTCAAGTAATTGAAATGTTTAAGTCATGCGAAAATTGTAATATGTAACTGAAATTATGAAGTGGAAAGCCTGGTAAAGTGATGTAGATTTCCCAGATTAACTGTCCCTCCATGTCATGTGCCAGTCCAGTCCGTGATCCAATTCCGTAAAACATATGCATTGCAATCCATATTTAGACTAGCTCGTATCTCGTGTATAATTTCCTTTATTATTTCCTCGTCAATATGGCAAACAGTGGAGAATAAGGAAGTGAAGCAATCTTTTCTTATCGCGAATAGCTTTTAGGCATTGCTCGGGCGGTTCAAACATCTGTTCAGTTATTACCAATATCTAAACGACTAATGTAAAGCAAATTTGCCATTTTGCGCCGGTCACTTCATACGCAACTTCACGGAATGATTTATTTGTTGGATTGTTATTATGTGTTTCATAATTTAATTTACATTGAATGATTATATTGTAGTTTATTTGCATTATAATATTGACATGTAATATAACTCTCACGCATTAATGCCTACATATCAATAAGAATAAAGCGAGAGGTAATGGTTCTAGCACGAGTTTCTAAGATCATTCCAGCCGTGGAACATGCAATTCTCTTGCACATTAAAAACTAATTAATTAATTAACTGCAGCGGTCATTAATTCCGATACCATTCTTGCAAACGCAAATAACTTCACATCATTTTCAGAACTCCTATCTGTGCAATTCTAGTTACAACATACAATGGTAACCTTTGATAAATACATTTTATTCTACGTCACGACATTTATAATAGGAACAATATCTTTTCTACATAGAAAAGAAAACAAAAGTAATAAAACTAAAAATATATTATACAATTTACGACACTGTCTGGAAGCACATCGCATATTATTTTATATTACAACATTAACGTTCTGATATAATAATTTACATGAAAAAATAGTGTCAAATCAGATAAAGAAAAAAAATCAAAATAATTATTTTTTACTACAATTAAATACAAATTATTTTCCAATCACATTTTCAAATAATTCGAATCAAATAATTATCAACATAAAATAAAATAAATTCTTTGGCTAGTAATATCATTAGATGCCTTTGCGTTAATTAATACTTCTTTGAACATCTTAAATCAGATTCCATTTCCCAACAGAATTTCGGTAATTAAAACTTTGTAATGGATCGCTTATAGGGATTTTAACGAATTAAGCAAACCTAACCTTATTTCGTAATTTCATGCGTTTAGAAAAAAAGATGGAATGATTTAAAAATATATATATACCTAAAAATTGTTTTGATTTTTATTAAAATAAATAGGATTTTTTCCCACCATTGAAAAAAAATAAGTACTTTGTTATAGTAAATATTTTTACCTGAACGTAAGTTATAAATTATTTTTGAATAAAATATAAAAAGGTCTTTGTTGCTGTCCAAATTTTCGATATCTACGATAAAGAAAATTTAGAATATTAACTTTTTATTACTGCAAACAGAAGAATGAATCCTAATCCTATTTTTAGATTGTTACTTAAACTCGACATTATTAAACATGTGCAAAAGTTTTCCACAACCGCGGAATTTAGAAACCACTCTAATTAAAAATAAAACCTCTGACGTATTTCTTCACTTTCGCTACCCTATTCTCCGTGGACAGGCTCCAATCACGCTCTGTATATGGCATCATCAGTCCCGCGATCAACGTATTAAGTGGAAGCGATTCAGAGCAGCCTAGCGTTAATCTAATTCATTCCCGAGCAGCTGAAGCTTGAAAGTTGGGCTTGGCTTATTATATGCAAGCTCTTCCACATCACTCACACAGCGGTAGTTAAGCCGTGAATGTCGCCACACATGGTCGGGAGACACATGGACTTGGTTGCTCAAAACCATCAAAAGCGATGGATTTATTCCAGGGATATTATCAGTCATGTTAAGGAAATAGATATTTTGATCTAAGTTTTGTAATATAGACTGAAAAAGGGACTCAAATTTTGTTAGTGATAGTGAGTTGTTTAGACCTCTTCTACGGTTCTTAAACGTAATCTGAACATACAAGTACATACATATATTTTTTATTGCTTTTTGAACTATGTACAGATTACAAACTAATGTTTTCAATTGTTATTTTGACTACTGACGAAAACTTAGTTCCCAAAATAACTATTTATTAGTAACATTTTATTTGTAAGTTCAGGAGACAAATAATTTCTAATTTAATTAGATTACAACATATTCAAATGATGCACCAAAGAATAGACCAATAAAAAATATCCTTGTACACCTTCTAGTTGATCTCTTTATTCGTCCTTGATATATTTGCTCTGTTAATTTAGACCTAAGGTTCCTACTTTTGACAGACAATTATAACATAGGTACTACAGATACAATTCCATTGACTGTAACACTAATTTCTACTAATAAAATAACATCAGTTTACCAACTTACATAATATTTTAACAACTAATACTGTATGATCAATACTGGCGTACGGGTATGAATCGTTGATATTCCCAAATAGAATGAAAAGTAAAATCCAAACGATAGAAATGAAATATTTCAGAAAAGTTAAAGAAGAAACTATTCTAGATAGAGTAAGAAATGAATCCATAAGCGAAGAACTTTAATGCAAAGCAATACTAGTCTTTTTAGAAAAAAAACAACTAGCTTGATGAGGACACATATGAATGAACGAAAGGAGACAGAGACAGCCAGTATTATATATAAATATAATAATAGATAAAATATACGAAAACAGTTGTAGAGTAAACTAACGGAACTATCAACATAGAATGAAGCACAAGTTTTTTTAATATTTGAAAATATCCATTACCGTGGTACTAAAATTTCATTTTTGCCGTTGATTAGATGCAAATAAAATATATACTCCTCTGTAACACGTACGATAATGAGTTAGCGAATAAAAATCCCATCTATGTCATGTGTATTCGTATACGACAAAGATGCAAGATAAAAGTTTAATAATTCTTGCAGCAGAAATTGATAACGTGAGGGTCAACTGCGGGAAATATCGGGTAAATCTAAATTGCAAAAAATATGAAATATGCATAGCCATTGTACATTTTTCAAATTGTCGCCATTTCCATTGCGCTTTTATAAAAATTAATTACAATACAAATACAATGCAAATGTGATTTTTTTATTTGAGTTTTTATTTTAAAATAACTATGTATATGAAATGTATCTGATTCATCATAAATGATTGTAATTATAAATAATTGGAAATAATATTTCTTTGATCTCAGCGAAATGTCAAAGAAAAAACGACATGATTATGAACAGTGACTGTTAGTCAACAAGTTATTAGCATAAGGTGTTTTTATGAATGAACTTATATTTGAACAAGATAATGAAAATGCATATGTCCATTTAATTATACAAATAGGAAAAGCTGACATTTCACATTTCTCAAGATGCTTAACCAGTTAACCTTCGATTACCGTAATACAAGTATAAACAACCATCGATTAAAATCACTAAACTACCGTTGCACATTAAATGAATGAAATTAAACAAAATATTATAAGTATACAGCTATGCACACAATGTTATGGCTTTACTAACAAGGAAGGTACGTTTGGAGAGAGAAAAATAATGACAGCAGAGTACATATGAGATGATGTTTTATCTTAAAGTAAATATATGTATGGTTGTTCTCATACTGGCTCTTATATAATGTACAAACTGCGGTGTATTCCTTTCACAACAGGGGCTTTCGGAATAATTTTTTCTATTTCCCGAGAAAAACAAGCGGTTTTTATAAAATATCAGCAATATTCACATATATACGGTGAGTCCCAACAGCTGTAACAGTTATTATTATACTTTCATAAATAATTTAGTGATCTAAGCACAGATGGTCCACCTATGGTGAGGAGAGATGAACCAGAGGATTGTTATTGTAAAAGGGATCAAACCAACCGGTAAACAGAAAAAAATCATGCGCACATAGAAAGTTGGACGATCTAATTACTATGTCACGAGTTTTGAAGAACTGTTGTTAAAAATGGTTAATCAGAGGGTGATGATAATGAAGAATTTGAAGAATATGAAAACGAATATGCAGGATGCAAGAAAAATTATTTAAAAAAACGATAAAGAAGGATGATTAGATAAAATGTGTAATTTGTGGACAATGTTTGCACGAAGAGGGTACTACATATGACATATGCCAACAATTAGATAACCAGTTCATCTCCTCATAGCCTTGGTCCGTCTCACCTATAAAGTGGTGGAGAGTTGTACTTTTGTAAACCCGAAAAATTATTGTTTTGTAGTTTTCACATCTCCATTTTTTGCTTATATTTATAAGTAAGGCTAGATTAATAATTGTTGTTATATATAATTTTTTTCTTATATAAAGTGTCACATATTAAAACTGATTGACGTTTCGAAACGCCACCTTTTTCATAACCAGTTAGGAAATAAAAAAAATGTTATGTTTCTCGTTCCCAGTTTCTTTGATGTTTGGCCTGTCATATAGAATAACAGGAAATTGTAAAAATTTACGTACTTTTTTATAGTTCAAAGCTATCTTAATAATTAATATTTTTTAGTATTTATATTTGTGTAAATATGGAATAAAAAATAATTTATTAATATATGATGAACAAACATTATATATTTCTCAATTACGTTAAAGAGGAATATGAAATATTCTAAAATTGTTTTGAAAGCTGCGCAAAATGCATCGTTTATTTGCTTGTAATTTTTGCTGCCAATAAATTATCTGCTTCAGAATCACTTTGCTCTCCACTGACACAAAATAAGGAGTTAGTGACACATTTAGATTAATACCAGTGTCCTAGGGCAGCGCGGCCGTCGTTTAAAGCAATTTTCATGCCTCGTTCCTGTAATTATTGTTCAACTGGTAATTATAGAAATTTGTTACTTGCGACATGTGCATCTGTAATAAGCCAATAATGACATCGTATTTCTTCGATTGACACAATCAAATCAAAAAATCTGCAAGCCTGGGGCAACGGTAAGTGTTGATAAACTAGAACGCAAATATGTCAGCTGTGTGCTGTGTTTGTATCCCGTTCTGGGTATGTGCTACTCAATTCGAAACAAATATTATATCACTTACGGTTCTTTACCTATTACTGGGCATGTTAGATCTACTTTAGTAGCATGGATCAATGCTTTAAATCAACTGCAAATGCGTGTTTCGATAAAATATCAAAATTATCCATAAGTAATATAATAAGAGCCATGAATTTATTGGAAAAATTTACTAATAGTTGTTGCGTAGTAACAGACAAACTAGTGTCAAAAATGACATTTACCTTAGATCACGACAACCAAGCTGGAGTGATTTAAGAATCATTTTTGACCCATGTTGTCGTTGCTTATGAGTAAATTTTACATATTAAATTCATAGCTCGAATAATATTTACTTGATTATTTTTGATACCAACAAAATGTAAATGTAACCATGACTATGATACTAAAGTTTTATCATATTTCTGCACTGAAAAACTATATACGGTCATCATATGAAGCGTTCTGATTGAATAAAAATGAAGTGTGTCAAATAATCGTAAAAATAAAAACATGAAAGTACATACACTGTTTTGTTTTGTTATTTCCTGGTTACATTTCTGAAGTCATAATTGTGAATAAATCTAATAATGATCTAAAATATATACTATGAAATATTTTATGTCTTTAATTATGACTATGCTACTACAGTACTAATTTAGTAAATTAATTGCTTGTTTTGCAATGCCGAATTATGCTTCTCAGTTCTCACTGCAAGTGTAAATGCTTGCGCGCGCGATTTTTATTATCTTTTATACACAATATAAGAACTACTCGTATGTTCAATTGTTGATAAAATTAATTATTGTAATGAATTATAAATAAATTAATAAATTAATTTACATGTTGAGAAAATTTGAGGGTGCTGCGCACTTCCGCAGTGCCTATACACGACCCGTCCCTGTTTATTAGAGATATCGGAAATAAAATATTTATACTGTAATACTACAGGGACTTTAACTGCCGTGGAAAGTACAGCAAAGTTGGTATTTTCGAACATGATATTTATTTAGAAGATTTATTCCCATATTCATAAAACGTTCGTTATATAGTTATAAAACTTCGTTAATTTTTTTAACAAATTATAAAACAGTAGACAAACTAAAATTATTTTTCTTGAAAGACGAATTGTGTTATTGGAGAAAATATTTAACGATGAGTTATAACTATAACAAACCTTTTATGAATACGGGCATAATAATATCTCTATCATGTTTTACGCTTTTTATTATGAAAATATCTTTAGCTTATTATTAAGTGAAAAGGCATTACGTATTAGAAACTATTTTATATATTTCACAGCTAGTGACATTTTTTGCGGACTATTTATTTGTTCCTAGTGGCAAATTCTCGTGGAGAATCCGGGTTCTTGTTACATTTCCAGTCAATTACCTAGGCGTTAGTAAACTGACAACTCTATATTTCATTTATCTCAGTGTCTCCGTTGCCCTTAGCAACGTGCTTATTTACTTTCAACTCTCTGTCTCTCTTTACTTTATTTTTAATTACAGCCTCGTGTGAGGTCTATTGTTTATAACAAAAACTTTTATTTATAACCTTAAAAATGTAATGAATGCAGGAAATTAATTAATGCTCTAGTTATAAAGCATATATTAGCGGAGAGTGATCATTTAGAGAGTGTGAAATTTATAAATTATGATTCTGTCAATTGATAAGAGCCTCATTCGTTGAGGATGTAATATTATTTATTACATCGCTAAAAATATCGAGATAAATCACTGGTTGACAGCTCGGCAGTTTTGTAATGATTTTTTATAATATATTTAGCGCTCATTGTATATGTTAATGGCAATATGTCGGTGTTTCATAATACATTACACAGGATTTCAGTGTCAAAGCTAAATTGGAAATTGCGACTTTTTCAATGATGTATTGTGAATTTTGACTAATGATTTATGCTTTGTTATGTCTATATTATGTTGAGATTCATCCGACACACATAAATAAATTACGCACTTAAAATGCTAAAGAACCGTAATCCTCAATATGAAAATAATAAGGCCTTGAAATACAGAAGATATTCTTATATTAAATTGCCTTTTCTAAAAGATTATTCTATTTGAAATAGGATTTTACATTTCCCAAAATAAGGATATCATAAAGAATTTCACTAAAATAAAATTGGATTTCATAGATATTTAAGTTAAAAAAAAAAAATAGGTAATAAAACAGAACATTAAATTTAACTAGTGATAGAAATCGTCGAGAGTAACTTTTTTTTCGAAATCTCATTTTTTTATAAACTTCGTAGAATTTTATCTAAATATCTACAAGGTTTACAAAAAAAGTTATTAATAAATATTGTAGCTTTCGTTGAGTTTTATCTCTGGTTAAATTTAATGTAATTGTCCTATAGTTATATTGAAAGTTTAATAATATAAGATATTGTTAAACAGTTTTTGACATTTTTGTTGTTGTAAAATTGATACTTCTAAGAACTGCACACCACTTTAAATGTTAAATTGATAACCTCAAATACAATACACACATGTAGCATAATTAACTATTACAGTTATTGTAATGTCAATATGAGTTTGGTGTCAATAGTTATATAGAAACTCATAATGTCCTAGCGGATGTTGTATTCCACATAATAAACTTCGTATTCGAGTTTTTTATAAATATACTAGTATGTACCAGGGTTGGCAAAAATTATGATTTATTTCAATAAATCAAAAATATTAATTATTTTTAAAAAAATCAAATAAATCATGATTTTTTTATTTATTAGATAACTGCACTTTTTAATTGTTTTAAAAAGCAATATAAATATTTAAATTCATAAACGAAAACGGAATCTGTAATAAAAGCAAAACGATTCATCTCAATAAAACTAGGAGGAGTAATAAATAATTTTTACTTTTAGTTATTCATTTAAATACTTACATTTTTCTTTTCTTATATGACAAATGAAGTACTAAGGTATAATTTAATTTTAAGATAATATTATATGCAGAATATATTGTGGTTATTATTAATAGTTTTGTAGCAAATAATTAAATTTCTATTATAATTTGTATTTTTTGATAAAAATCAACCTTTTTATTTAAAAACTCAGTTGACTTAAATCAGGCCAACCCTGGTATGTACGAATGATTTAATTGCACGAATTTATTTTCCCACAAGATTAGGTATTCAAATACTTGAACCTCTCCACAAAGCTTCTTCATTTCCTGAAAGAAAATATTCAAACATAAAGTAGTTGTGAGTGTCCGAAGCACGTCTTTGCATGAATTTTCTGTGTGAACCTCAGCGATTACCATTCCCTCATAAAGTACGGCGTAACAACACAGAACACATCATAATCACGGCACAGCGTACCCGCATTGAGAATCAAACACATTCTGTAAACATATCCATTCTGAAAGGCAGCATTTCACAACGCCATGGCTAACAGCATGTTAGCAGCAAGCGCTACTATATTTACTCACTACTTATTTATACGCGTGTCCGAGATGATAATTATGAGTGCGTAAGTTTCTAAGGCTGGCATTAGTTAAGTAAAGCTGGTGCTTTGCTTCCGGAGTCATTTCGGTTTCTTTGTGTTCGGTAGTCAATATTGAAACTTTCCCTACACTTTAAATACTTAACTAGTGTATTGTTTTGTCAATTGCAGGCAGACACGGTTTTGTAATATGCACTCAGAATTCACAGCAATTTTAACGTAATTATATACATACTATCTACCACGAAATCTTTCCCATTTATATCAATAATAATAATATAATAATAATAGTATTCAATCAATATTCATTATATAATTACAAAATATACCAGTACAATAGAACGGCGTATGACAAAAGCGAACCAAATGGTATTTTTTGTTAAGTTAGGTTGGGTCAATTTAGATAACTTTAGGTTTGGTTAAGTTAGGTTAGGATAGTTTACTATAGGTTTCATGAAGTTTGATTAAGTTAGATTATGTCAGATTTGGTTATGTTAGTTTAAGTTTAGTGAAGTTACGTTAGGTTTGGTGAGGCTAGCTTAGGTTCAGTGAAACTAGGTTAAGTTAGGTTTGATTATATTTGGTTAGGTTAGTTTAAGTCAGGTTATGTTAGGTTTGGTTATGTTAGATTCGATTATATTAGGTGAAGTTAGGTTAGATTCGGGACAGAAGAGGAAGATTCCTTATCAAAATAAAAAATTCGGGAATTCTACAGAATAACAAGTTAATGTACTTAAATGTATTATTAAAAGTTTTTGTTTGAACCGTTTTTTTTTTTATTTTTTATCCAACTTTAATCGAACTTGAATTGCCAATATATACAATTTTTTTTGTTCATAATATACTAAAAAAATTATGGTCGTTATTGTTATTAAAATATACATTATAAAATACAATTTTTAATTGTACGTTTCATATTTAAAGTATAGCAGAAAATAATGATAAATTACTATATAATTGCTGAACTCATTATCATTATCCGTGGTACAACATTCCAAAGTGAAACAAGGATTCAAGTACCTAAGTTACTTGTTCTTTAAAAAATTTTGCTTGCAGTGTAGTGTTGTAGTTTGTCAGCCTCCGAACTACAGAGACGCAGTAGAATTTTTATTAGGATAAATATTGGCGAAGCTGGGATTTGAACTCCAGATCTCACATTCCGCTCACTTCAAGTCAGAGCACGTTAACAAATGCACCACTACAGCTGTAATATACTTCCTTATATTTTTTAACCTTTTTCATATTCTTTATGTGTTTGAGTAGCTTAGATTTAATTTCTACTATCTACAAGATATGTTAAATTTAGTTTGGTTTTATTTGAAATTGATTGATTGATGTCCACACTGAAAATTCTCGACACATGCAGTATTCTCCAAAGTGCGATTTTATTTGGATATGTGACTTGTTTGCTAAAAATATAGTTTGTGAGTTTGGCTCCATATTTTCCGCGTTTTTCCGTAAATTGAAAAAGTTTGCAACTGTCTGAAAACTTTTACAGATTGAACCATTTATCTTATTTCATTTCGAAAACATATGACAATTCAAAACAATTTATCTGCGTGATTTTTTCCCTACAAAGTTCCATAACTTTCCAATATTTCCAAAAAAGAAAATAGCATGTTCGATCCTGTGGCGGTTGCTATTTTACATATTTTACAACAAGTCCTCATTTATATATTTAATTATATGTTCTGACCCGTTGAGTGCAACCTTTACACACTTTAGCAAAATCCCTTAAACATTTACACTGGTAAAGTCATTTCAAACAGATTCGTCTTTCAACTAGCATAAATTTTTGTTTCTTGTGAACTATTTTAGGATCTCACTGGGATTTGAACCCAGGGCTTTCATAGGGCTAATATAATAATCATTTTTTATTTTCAATGCGGTTACGCACAATACCCTAATAAACTCTAAAACGCTAAAATCTATTTTTTCTATAAATCATTGTATTTTCTTCCTAAAAATAACTCATTCGCTTAAAAGTCGATAATATTTATAAAATTCCACTTGTGTTAATCTCTATCTTTGGAAAATGCATTTTCGTCGTTGGAATTAACATTCGTAACATTTTGAAAATATTATCGATATAATATAAACTCACCACTTGTTATATTACCCTTGACAATGAATTACTTCCTCTTATTGGTAAAATATTTCAAGCGTTGTAATTAGCTGATTTTCATAAGAATTGTATTCTCACTATAATAATAACAGGATTGGTTAAAACACAGACACGTGACAAAAACAATGAAAGAAACGACAAAACATAATCACCACATTTCAATCATCAAATAATAAAATCTAAATTCAACTTGGAATTTTAAAGTATATTATATCTTGAAATAGAAACATACTCTAATCGATATGAAAATCATTTACATAATCACATTAATAATTTGTCACTAAATTTATTAGACAATTCCTTAGAAATAAGAAGATTGAAAAGAACTAAACCTCTAGATTTGGCAACTACATTATGAAGTAAAAACAACATAAAACTGGAAGAACTCCAACGGTAGTTATTTCTCGCAGGTTATTATTTAATTTATTAGATATGCTTGTTGGTTTTTTTTTCTTAACCAGTTGTAAATAAAGATTTAAATTAATTAAAAAAAATATATAAAAATGCTTTAGAATAGTTCTGTTCATAATGGAAACTACTCGTAAAGAAACCTAGTGAAATGAGAATGTTGTAATAATAGAATAATAATTATCTCCTACTTAATTCCATGTTATGTCACGCCTCTCCTTGACAAGGACGAAAACGAAAACGACGGAGGCAGCAGGAATTTCATTACAGCTGTTGCACTAACGTGTTTCTCTGCCCACTTGTCACTTATAGTCTGGGATGGTTCTCTATGCAACTATTCCAAACATCCATCCAACTACTTTCAGTTTTAATAAATGAAGATATCAACTCTGAACCTAATTTCTCTGACACTCCTCGGGACTGCACGGTTTGATTTATGTGCTCGCTAAATCAGGATAAAGATTATGAGGCATAAGGTGACAAAGTAGTTTATGCAGATCTTCGATTATAATTCCACATGATTTATCGTATTCACACGGTCTTAAACAACACTAGGACATTAGGTCATAAAGAAAATTACGGAGAAATATACAGAAGAAATTTCTATACGTTTGGTTTTATTTTAAACATTTCCATATGATCTTCAGTTAAAGAAAAATGTTGAATGTTCATAATATTTTTTTTAGGCGGCTGGTACATAAATTGTTGTTTTTCGTATCTGCTGGCAACCTTAAAGTATCAATTTTTATTTGACATCTGTCAAAGTCAAAATTTTTGGCCGCTAGTTTGTTCATTATTGATTTACATAGTTAATATTAATGTGATTAATTATTTTAGAATATAATAACAAATGTAAGTAAAATTTTAACTATTCCTTTACAAATATTAATGAAAAAGTAATGAATTTGCGAGTAAAACTAGCGGCCGTAAAGTAAATGCGGCCGTAAGGTAAATGCGGCCGTAAAGTAAATGCGGCCGTAAAGTAAATTTTGAAAGATGTCAAAAATTGATTTTGAATGAAAATTCATAATTTCTTGTTGTAATCGCCTAAAAAATGTTGTGTGCACCTCGGCTAAAAGTTCTTTTTGGGCCTCATCTGATTTGTAGCCTCGGCTTTGCCTCGGCTGCAAACTTCTGTTTCGGCCCAAAAAGATTACTTTTAGAACCTTGATACACAAATAACTATTATTCCACATCTTGTGAAAAAAAAACTTAATTGGAACAAAACAATAAAATAAATTTTCATACGGACATATTAGAAAAATCTAAAAGACCAAAATAATTACAATTACACTCATATTAAAGAAGAAAATAATCGAGATATTTTTCTTTAAGGGTGCAATTGTACAAGAGTGTAATTATCATTTTAAAAAATCAATCATATATTTTTTATACGTTCTAAAGATTTCACATAATCTGCTTCTAACAATAATGACAATGATAATAATAAAAGTAATACCAGATCTAAAAACTGCTTTTAGTAATTGGGAAATACATTAATTTATTTAAATATTTATTTAAAACTGGTAAAAAAATCAACAAGCGAATGAGATTAAATAAAATAGCATTGGAGATCATTCACTTTTATGGTGTTTGGTCCTTAATTTAGATACCAAATCTGGAGATTTAGTCCGTATTTTTTTTCTGCAGAATTGTTAAATTTAGTGCTAAATTATTAATATGATTATGAAACTTGTCGTAGTGTATCGTATTTCCACGTTTACTATGAGAGCTTGCAGGATTTTTCATTCTTATCTTTGATCAATAGAAATATTAGACCCGTATTTTTTATATTTCCCCAAATTGACTTTTAATAATAAAAAACTGCTGTTAAAAATGATATCCTCCCAAAACACGGTTTGTTCAGTGACGTATCAAGGTTCTTACCCAACTTCACTTCATTTCAAACATCAAATGTTTTAACTTTCAAATTGACAGATTGAATAATCTTGTGTAAATACAGTGGCACACAAAAACCTTACAATGCTTTTAAATTACAGACTGTCTCTTTACCACCTATTAAACAAGCCAAACCACAATATTTGGGATATGGTATCCACACTTGGATATCTTCATAACAGAACATACGGACGTACTATTTTTGCGACTTTTTTAGTACGATACTTTAAAACGATATTGTAAATAAAAAAGAATTAGATCTCTCGTTCGGAAACATTTTATTCGTTCCGTAAAAACACATTTACCGGATTTATAACGTAAATTCTATTCATTCTAATTAGATTTTTAAGAGTTTTATTTAAATATTTTGTAGGTTATTAAAGTTCCATAAACGTAATTTACGTAAGAACTTTCTTTTACTGTGACATTTCTTCTTTTTCTTAACATTTCTCACAGGTGCGACTATGTTGACAGTATGATTTAATCTCTTATAAAAATATGCATATTTTCTCACCGACATATGATTAAATTACACGCAAATTATTTGCGATAAAATTCCAAAATAATTGAAAAATTCACTGTTACTTTCATGTTTAATTAACTGTAATCTGGAACAAAAACTGCGATATGTATTTATGTAAAAATCCCTGCAAGATTTCATGCAAATTCTCACGGTTTTTGTTGGATTTTTCTCCATACACAACACGTTGCTTCCGAGGTTTATGAATTATGCATCATCTCCATCGCCTCGAGACTTCTTTAATATATAATAGTGGCATAACGGTGCGGGAATGACATTCTGCTGCATAGCGTCGCATTTTGCAACACTTCACTTTATTTGCTGCACCAACTATTGCTAGTGTCGATAGTGGTTTATGTAAAATTGAGATGTTATTGAACGCTTGCACGATTCCACAGATGAACATGTATAATCAAAATTTGAAGATATGGGGCTTTGAATTTTACGTAAGATCACGAGCAAAATATGAAAGTGGCAATTACTTTGAAATCCTGCTCAATATATGTTTCAATACTTCTTTCCTATAGGTATATTTCTTAACATTTTAATAAAATAAAAATTTTAATTTTCTTATATTAATAAGATAGCAACAGTTCTAGCAAGAATATAAAAGTAAAAATATACGATTTTTGTGTACTATTATATTGTTCTAGTACAGTTGAAATTTTTAATTAAGAAAATGTTACACTATGTAAAACTATTTGTAGGTACAATTTGATAAGAAAATTAAATGTTTGATTCAATTAAATGAGAGTTTCTTTTGTATTCATATTAGTTACTAAAATCATTAACAGTTTCTTTTCTTTTTTAAATATTTCGCAAATATTAAGTACAAGGTAAAATTGCTAAATTTGACACAAAAATCCTTTTTAGAAATAAATAGCCAAATTTCAAGCATGATTTTGAATAACAGAAGGTTAATCATTTTACAATTCATCAAACACCAAACTTTTAATATAAAAGTAATAGTTTTATTGATATATAATTTTATAAATACTGTCACATCATTCAAAAATAAAATACTAGATACATTGATTAGCAAGAATCAATAAAAATTTCATAACATTTTCGATTCGGTATATACAGGGTGGCTGATTTTTCATTGTCCAGGCCATATCTCCTGAAATATTAAATATACAAGAAAAAGTTAAATAGGAAACTTGTGTAATAACACCTTGCCTATAAAATAGCGTTAACAGATATTTTCCCTGGCCTACTGATTTGGCGGAAATATATTTAACTTGGTTTTTTTAAATGGAACACCCTGTATGTTTTTACGGAATAAGATTCTACATCAATTTCTCTTTACAATTATGTAAAACAACTGGAGATTTACCTTTAATTTATGTTTAATAATGTAAAAAATAAAATTATGTGAGACGGCTGTGATTTGCAATTATTTTATTATTTATACCTGTAGACAACTGTCAAGAAACAGACAGAAGTATTTATTAGTTGAAAAGGTGTTGTACTTCGTAATTACAAAAGAAAAATGAATTTCACAAATAGTGAAAGGGTTGATATGCTCTGCTGTTTTCACAAATGAAATAATAATTTAATAAAAACCATAAAACACTTCTAATAAACACTTGTATCAGATTTATAAAAAAAAATAGTGATTAACAATGAGAAAACACAGCCGACTTATATAATTTTATTTTTTGCATTATTAAGCATAAATTAAAGGCTAACCCCCACTTGTTAAACATAATTGTAAAGAGAAATTAATGTAGAACCTTATTCCGTAAAAACATATAGGGTGTTCCATTTAACAAAACAAAGTTAAATATTTTTTCGCCAAATCAGTAGGCCATGGAAAACATCTGTTAACGCTATTTTATAGACCAGATCTAATTACACAAGTTTCCTATTTAGCTTTTTCTTGTATATTTAATATTTCAGGAGATATGGCCTGGACAATGAAAAATCAGCCACCCTGTATAGTCGTCTCGCTGTATAAATGCTAGTACGTCACAGTTTTCTGAAATGATAACCAACAACCATAATATGTGACAGCAGATATTATGGTTATTGGATATCCTTTCAGAATACTGGTAATGTACCTAAATCTAAAAAAAAATCTAAGATGACGGTCCAAAAATGAATTAACTAAGATTTCTAAATTTCTAAATATATGATGCATTCAGAAGTTATTTCTGCTCAATATAATAAGAACACATGCTTTATCATAGGCATAGATGACGTCACGAAATATATATTTTGTTGTAATGACTAAGTAGAAGATTTTGACTGGTCGATGATTAAGATGAGTTTTTACTCCACATTCTACAAGAGGTCTTCTTCAGTTTCACTCCCTGAAGATCTGTATGGGGTCGAAATCGGTCACAGTAGAAATAATGCCTTTCAAATATTGACTAAATTCCCTATTCTATTTAATCATAACTTGGATTTTGGACTATATATTTAGTTTCACGATTTTTAAATAAATTTTTAGAATGTTATTAATGTTTTTGAGGCTATTGAAAGAAAGAGAGTAAAAATGAGGAAACGCTTGAGATTCCAATTCATCTTACGAAAAATAAAAGAAAAAAGAATAAGCCAAGTGAGTAAGCTAAAGCCAGTGCACTAATAATCTTCTTAGCATCGCTTCTGGGCCTCGGGTTTGCATACTAATTTTCTCCCGGATGTAACTACTGTCCGAAAAAATCCGCAAGTCACGGTGTGGCAACTTGAGCATAATCACATTCCCTATCAATCATATCGCGGGATCCTAATTTAATGATCTATTTACCACTGGTGATTGAGCATGATCGCCGAATCTGGCTCGAATGCGATAATTAACATATTATTAACACATTTTGTGGTGACCATGTTGAGAATTTAAATTGGCCGATAAAATTTTATGTAGCTATCATTTCAACTTGGCAATTTTTGATCGACACAGATCGGTATCTGTTTGCATACTGTGTTCATGCCTTATACGGGATTATTATAGGAATTGATGATGGCGGAGTGTTATAAATATAAAGAGAAGTTGTTTCTTTTTCACATTAACTGTTTTTTCAATTTGTTAAAAACAGCAAATCAATATATAATTTGTTTGGACTAATAATTTCTTGTAAGGAATCTAAAAAGGTATTAACTGAGGAAACATTTATTAGTTCAAGGAAATTGAATTTTTATTCTTTCTGACTAATTTGCAATTATTTTTATTATACCAAGCACGACATTCTATTTTTAATATCAATTTCTTTCAATCTAAAATTGGTTTGCAAATGTCAATTATTATTTTGTCAAATACCTTAAAGATAATATACTGGTAAATTAATGAGATTTGTTTATCTAGTTTATAGAAAACAAGACAAAATCGATTTACATTTTGTTTAGCGCTAAAAATTCAACATATACGTATGTCATTCATGTCACTAATATAATTTCTGAAGGTGATTTTAACGTTGACAATTTGTGCTTCATTGTATGTTGGAAGTTTTGTTAGTTTAATCTACAACTATTATTGTACGTTTCATCCATTATTATATTTGTATAAATACTTTACATAAACATACCAGTTTTCAAATTTTTATCTCTACAGATTGAATTTCTACAAAGAAAATACTGAAAATGGCCAAAAATCAGAAAAAATCTAAGGTCAATCACTTACCATTTTTTCAGATTTTGCCATTTTCGTTTTTCCTTTCTACAAATTGTATTCTTTGCAATAAAAATCTAAAAATTAGTATACTTATGTAATTTTTTCCGTAGAATCAATTGGTGAGGTTGCCGAATTCGTAAACCTAATCCTTAAAGGGGTGTACTTAAGAAACCTGTTTTTTAGGTATTACTAAATTGCAAAACTCGTTCTCGAGAACGGAAAGAGATAATTCAATTCGGTTTGAGAATTTGACATCAGAGAATCGATATTTACTTAAGTCTGGAAAATGAAATGTTTTTGAGGAAAAAAGTTCCTCGAAAAAAATTAGAAATTTAGGTTTTTTCGATTTTCTCATTTTTCACTTAATCGTTTCAAAGAACGTATATGCAGAGAAAATATTTCTTTATTAAGTTTTCCTGTAGAATCGGCTGGTATAATCGTTGGTATTGTATCTCTACCCATTTTAGAAATATAGCCAAAAACATATCTACTTTTTTGAGGTGCAACTTTGTCAGCAAATATCTCAGGAACGAAGAAAGATAATTAAATTCTGTTTGAAAATTTGAAATCGGCGCGTCGAGATCTATCAATGTACTCTATTTTCCAAAATTAAAATTCTGGGCACAAAAATGAGTATTTGTCTTAGATGGGTATAACATAGAGATATGGCATTGCCCAAATATATTGTCGAAAAATCTAAGGTTTAAAATCGCTTGCAGCCAGCTGTTTGAGAACAGTAGACCAGTGGAGTAGTTATATGGAAAACTCAACCAAACAAATAATGAGGATAGGTGACTAAACACTATGACCAATATTTCGTTCGTCTAAGTGTGCACTACTCAGCTGGCGAATTGTTCTCACGTAGCTGACTGTTAGGCGATTCTCGACCATACATCTTTTGCTTGCTCAGTAGTACGTAGCTATAGGAGTGTGACATATCTCTCTGTTATACCTCATCTAAGGTTGTAACTCTACACCATTTTGATAAGGAGTTATAAGTTTTGAAAATACTATAACCTAACTAATTAAAAATTATCAATAGAATCCTTTCCTACCTTGCGACCGCCACTCGACCTCATCCTCATCGCTATCAATATGCGGGATAGCCCCCGCGAACTCGAACATGGGGGTGGTCTGCATGGCCATGTCCTTGCGGGGCACGGGAGCTTCGGGCATGGGGCACTGGCACTGGCAGCCGCACGGCGGCGACGTCTCGCGGTCCAGCGGCTGGTACTGGAGGCACTGTGGGCACGGCAGCGCCAGGTCGTCGAGGGGCACCCGCAGGATCGAGTGCTCCACGCTCAGGAGGAGGTTGTGGAGGAGGGTTGGCAGCGAGTCCAGGGTTTCGCTGAAAGGGGGAGAAGAAAATTAGTGTAAAGTTGTAGATGAATAGGGAAATTAGTTACAGGGGTGATGTTAGGTTGAGGATAGGATAGGACTGGAAAATGATCAGAAGTGAAGATATGACATAGGGGATGTCAATACTACTGTTCTTAATGATGGACGATTTATCTAGAGCTAATTTTCACTATCTATCACCATGTATCATCCTATTTACTAATTTTACTAATAAAAAATGTCAATATCACGGTATCTAATGGACGACAAGAAAACATCAAGATGATTTGTGGATTCAGATGTGGTAATGAAAAAAGAAACAATATGTACGGGCTATCAAGTGACGAGAGAAGGTGTAGGCTTTGCGGACATGACGAGGAATCTTTGAGGTAATAAAGATATTGTGCCAAAAAGTTCGGAGAGAAACAAGAGAAGAAGAAATTCTGTAAGATGATTTAGGGTTATTATATGATATATGAAGTATGTGTGTGTATCACCATGTATATATTATGTAAATTGTATACCTAAATGTAGATTCTAAGCTAATTTGCAAAAATAAATTAATAATAATAAATAATACTATTGTCCTCATTTGCTACCCTGAGCTTACCTACAGGGACATATTATACTGCACTGGATATCAGGACACAAGAGGATCCTAAAAAGTTAGACAGTTGATAAACTCGAAAAGAAAGGAGAGAAGATTTTACAATGTGAACCGGAATATTCATGTAGATTTCCAAAAAGCTACTACAAGAAAGGAGGAATCTGTCATAATCTCTATTCTGGAAAATCGTCCTACACTTCAGTCAAGCAAGAAAATTAATTTTTTTAACTATGAATAGAATAACGACAGGAAAAGATCCCTTCAGATAAGCTCAGGGTAGCAGAAGAGAACAGTAGTATTGGCATCCCCTTTGGAAGATCTTCACTTCTGATTGTTCGGCAGTGTCCCTGTTCTTGATCTAATATTAGTGAGTGGTGATATTGTGAAGCATATAGTGATATAAGAGAACAGTAATATTGGCTGCATTCAGCAGAACAAATCGATTAGTAATCGATGAGTAATCGTCTGCTGAATGCGCCCGATGAGTACGAAGCGATTAGTAATCGGACGCCATTTTTTCCATCGCATTTGAAAAGCGATTTGTGAATACGATTAGTGATTAGTTTGGAGATTTGTAAGCGGCAAAAAGGGTGACAGAAGTAAATTATGAATTTAACAACATATCCAACAAATTTAACAGTCTGGGTAAATTATCGGCAATATTTCGTACAAAATCCATATTCAGGCCATCATCAAAGAATATATTTAATATAATGTTGTCCATATTTATTAAATCCGTACTGATTCAAACAAATGTCAAAACAGAATGAATCACATAAATTTGACCAACGCTTCACTCTGCCCTCTAGTCTCGAAAAATGTGCATTCAGCAAAACTACTCATTGGTCATCTTCGATTAGTAATCGCTCAAAACCGATTACTAATCGTATTTGATCTGCTGAATGTAGCCATTGACATCCCCTGTGAGAGATCTTCACTTCTGATTATTCGTCTGCGTCCCTATCCTTGAGCTAATATTGGTGATGGTATATTCAATAGTGCTGGTATAATTTATTAGTTATAGACAAGATCACTTCAGATAAGTTCAGGGTAGCAGAAGAGAACAGTAGTATTGACATCCCCTGTGGGAGATCTTCACTTTCGATTGTTCGGCAGTGTCCCTGTTCTTGCTCTAATATTAGTGAGTAGTGATATTGTGAAGCATATAGTGATACAAGAGAAGAGTAGTATTGACATCCCCAGTGGAATATCTTCACTTTTGACTGTTGATCTAATATTAGTGAGTGTTACTTACCCATCGCCGCCGGTGTTCCTATCCTCCACATCAGCCATGGTGTGCAAGGCGTGGGCGGGCACGGCGGTGGTGGTGAGGTGGGCGCCGCGACGCGCCACTAAGGCCAGGTGCGGGGGCGAGCCGCGAGCTCCGCGCACGCACAGGTAGCAGTCGCGCGCGCGCACCAGCCCCGCGGGCAGCGCGCCCAGCTGCAGCGCCACGCTTCCCGACACTACCAGAGGGAAGCCTCCTCCCCACGCCACGCCACCGCATTCCTACAACAACAACGGGGTTATGGTTAGTCTACTTGAAGAACGAATAGTACACTTGAAGGTCTGGGCTGGGATTCTATAAATTTGGTTGCTATTATTTGGACTTGTTATGATAACAATGGGGTATTCCAAGCCTACGGCTTTTAAAGAAATTCTTATTGGATATCATTGTTTACCATATATAAGTAATATTAAAGTGAATATAATCATTATTTTTCTGATTTTTAATACCATAATATCAAAATGAAATTGTAATGCATTTGAATCGAGTACGTAAAATTCAGTATCCGCCTTGTTGTGACGAAGTAGGCACTCGCGTCAGCCTATTGGCTCTTGTTCGAACGCGCCACGCCTCTGACTCAGACCTACGAATGATGTTCTCAGCTGATTCTCAGTGCCTGTGACGTCACACGCACGGCCGATTTTTTAGTGTGTAATTTATTGAAACTTTAAAAATTTATTTCTGGCGTGTTTGAAACCTTTCGGCGAAAAGAAAAAATACGGGTCTAATATTTTTATGCATAGAATAACATATTAAAAAATGAAAAAAACTTGGAATACCCCATTGCAAATATCAACTACAAAGTATATTTGCTATTCTATAACTGTAATGGTTATTCATGGTTGATACGTATTTACATATACTCGTATATATAAAGAACACTATACAAATATACCCTGATAAGGGACTGTCTTAAATTCATTGCAAATTTAAATTTCCGCCATGGTGACATTTAACGTTTGACGTTTCTAATTGCTGTAATAACAAGTACAATTGTTATCTGTAGTTGTTATAGTTATGGAATCCCACTCCAGTTCTGTATAGACAGTGAAGATAAACGTACAAGTATATAGTTTGAACCAAAATAACAAGAAAACTACAAATAGTTACCAACTTAATTTACTTAGAAGCTGTTTAGGTTCATCATCGCTTTTGCTTTATTTACATACAGAATTGACCAAAAAATTGAAGATATATAGAACGAATAGTGTACTTGAAGACCAGTCCTGTATAAAGAATGGTCATATTTGCTATATATTTATACAAATCAGGGCATGTAACCGGTTAAAAAAACCGGTTAATAAAAACCGGTAACCGATATTTTTAACGAAAATTGCGAACTTTAACCGTAATTTTAACCGATATTTTTCGTTAACCAAAAAAAAAACAAACCGGTTTTAGCAAACATTAACCTTTATTTTAAAATCATTTAGCGAGAAAAAAATTTAATATTTTTTTTTATATCTGTGTTTTCTATTTGTATTTGAACATGAGTCATGACAGTTTTTACAATTAACATTTTATTGGAGAGTCATAAATGTAGGTCTCTTTGGCCGTTAAGGTTACTTAAAAAGTCCCAAATAAATACGGCCTTTGTCAACACAGGCAAGTTTAAAATTGAAAAGTGAGCTGCGTTTTTCTAAATAAATTACGAGAATTTTTGTGAATATTTATTAATTAAATTGTTTTTTTTAATTGTTATATTTTCTCAGATGGTAATTTTTTATTATTTTTTTAAATTATTTATTCTATAATTTTTTTTAATCAAATATTTATAATTACTTTTTTTTTAATTAATGTTAACAATTTTTTAAACCGATATATTAATCGGTTTAAACCGGTTTCCAATTTTTAAAAACCGGTTTTCGAACTAAAACCTTTATTATTATAACGTTCTCTATAAGGGTTAAACGTTAACCAGTATTTATTTCGGTTACATTCCCTGTTTGTAACTAACTTTTAGTAATTTCTAATTACAGTTGAATATAAAAAGTTACAATTTTTAAGTTTTTACTGTAAAATTTTTCATATACAACTGAAATATTCCAAAAATACCCATGTATGAGTCCAAAATTTTGGTTTTTGATTGTTGACACCCTTTAAACCCAATTTTAGGTCAGGTTTGGGTTCCTTTTTACCCATTTTAAGGTGTGACAAATTTCCAAATGTACTATACAATATGTTTAGACACTTTTCAACTCATTTTTGGGTATAAAATGCAACACATAATCGTGTTAAACTTATTTTTTTAATTATGAACACCTAAATCATTGTTAAGCACGTTAAACCCATTCCAGGGTGTGAAATAGCCCAAATAAACCCATTTTTAGGTAAAATTTATTGATTTTTTTGAAAAAACCAAATTGATAGTCGCCGATGCGCTGATTTCAAATTTTCAAACCGAATTTAATTATGTCTTCCCATTCCTGAGATATTTGGCCTCAAAGTTGCACCTCAAAAAAGTGTGTTTTTTGAACATATCTCTAAAATGGGTAGAGATACAGTATCAACGATTACACCAGTCGATTCTACGCGCAAAGTTACATAAAGAAATGTTTTCTCCGCATATACGATCTTTGGAACGATTTGGTGAAAAATGAGAAAAACGAAAAAAACCTGAATTTCAATTTTTCGCTTGGAAACTTTTTGTCACCAAAATTTTTTATATTCTGGACTTAAGTAAATACAGATGCGCTGATTCCAAATTTTCAAACCGATTTCAATTATCTTTTACCGTTCTCGAGATATTTGTGTTCAAAGTTAGACCTGAAAAAATCAGTTTTTCAGGAATAATTCTGAAATGGGTTCAGATACGACTTTGGCGACCTCACCAATCGATTCTACGGGCAAAATTACATTTTTGTACTAATTTTCAGATTTTTATTCCAATGGATACAAATTTTATAGAGGAAAAACGAAAATCGTCAAAAATCGAAAAAAATCGCAAGGGGTTCATCAGGCGATTTTTCGATATTCGCGATTTTCGTTTTTTCGCTCTAAAAATTGTATTGATTGGAATATTAATCTGAAAATTGGTACACTTATGTAATTTTGCCCGTAGAATCGATTGGTGAAGTCGTCGAGATCGTATCTTGACCCATTTCAGGGATATTCCTGAAAAACGATTTTTTTCAGTTCCAACTTTGATCCCAAATATCTCGAGAACGGTAAGAGATAATTGAAATCGGTTTGAAAATTTGAAATCTGCGCATCTGTATTTACTTAAGTCTGAAAAATGAAAAGATTTGGAGCCAAAAAGTTCTCCAAAGAAAAACTGAAATTCCGGTTTTTTTCTTTTTTCTCATTTTACACCAAATCGTTCCAAAGAACATATATGCGAAAACATTTCTTTATGTAACTTTGTGCGTAGAATCGACTGGTATAATCGTTGAGACTGTATCTCTACCCATTTTAGAGATATAGTCAAAAAACACACTTTTTTGAGGTGCAATTTTGAAGCCTAATATCTCAGGAATGGGAAGAGATAATTGAATTCGGTTTGAAAATTTAGAATCAGCTCATCGGCGACTATCAATTTGGACTATTTTAAAAAACCAAAATTTTTGACCGAAAAATGGGTCATTTTGGATTTTTTCGGCTGTAAAATCAAAATTTTAAGGTGCAAATCTAAATATTGTTAGTTTTCATGATTAACTATGATTGTAAATTACTTGGAGATGAGAAAAGATATTCATTTTTATTTGGATATGGTTTGGAATATATTTGCGAATATAGATAACAATTATCAAAACAAAATTTCCAAATATAAGTACTTCCGGTCATCATTTCCGTTGTAGGCCAAGGTTCGTGGTCCAATTAACAACTATCAATTGTTTTACAGACATCCTTTTGTTTAGATAAAGTTCATTTGTCCTAATTATTTGTTTATTAACTTTTTCTTATATTATTATTTCCACCTTCTAAATACTGGTGGCTCAATGAAAATTATCAGCGTAATTTTTGGCCACTTAACATCAATTTTGCAAAAAACGCTCGAACACGTCATTTTTAGTATAAAGGGGGAACACCTGAATGGATTAGTTTCAATGGCATCACTTCAACCCTAAAATGGGGGTGGACTGCACCTCAAAAATTTTAAATGGAAAAGAGTGTCAAATACCGGTAACCGTTAACCAAAAAAAAAATAAACCGGTTTTAGCGAACATTAACCTTTATTTTAATATCATTTAGCGAGGAAAAATTTTAATATATTTTTTTTATATGTGTTTTCTATTTGTATTTGAACATGAGTCATCACAGTTTTTACAATTAACATTTTATTGGAGAGTCATAAATGTAGGTAGTTTCTTTGGCCGTTAAGGTTACTTAAAAAGTCCCAAATAAATACGGCCTTTGTCAACACAGGCAAGTTTAAAATTGAAAAGTGACTTGCGTTTTTCTGAATATATTACGGAAATTTTTGTAAATATTCATTAATTAAATTGCTTTTTTTAATTGTGATATTTTTCTCAGATATTTAAAAAAAAAAATTTAATTAATTATTCTCTATTTTTTTAATCAAATTTTTATAATTAATTTGATTTAATTAATTTTAATTTTTTTTTACCGATATATTAACCGGTTTAAACCGGTTTCCAATTTTCAAAAACCGGTTTTCGAACTAAAACCGTTATTATTATAACGTTCTCTATAAGGGTTAACCGTTAACCAGTATTTTTTTCGGTTACATGCCCTGATACAAATTAAAGTTTAAATAATGAATAGGTATGTCATATAATATCACTACTTTTATTCCTTATTCTTATTCCTTAAAACTGACAGCATAAATACATCTATCGTTACGCTTATTCTTGCCTATTTATATTCCATATTCTTCAATTTAAAAACAAAACAAATGTTCTTGAACTAAATTATAGCAAAATTGAAAGAAATAAAAATAGAGAAGAGTTAGTTAATTTGAAGAAATAGAAAATACAGAAAAATAAAGCAGAGAATGTGTAAGAATTTTCCTACAATAAGAAAGAAGATAAGTAGCAAGGAAGATAAATTAATGATATAAAGTAAAGAAAATATAAAAGGAAAATTAGTTATACGTTTGACTAAGTAACATAATACTTAATTTCTTATTGCACGGTATAACTTTTCGAAGAAAAGACCTTAGGTACAATAAGTACATTGCAATCTGAGATTCCCAGAGACACTAATTATCATATAAATATCCTTACTTTAAAATAATTCGGAACCGACTATAAAGGACTATTGGGGAGGCTTTTAAGTTAACACATATAAACACACTGAAGAAAAACTATTATGTAAATGTTTAAATCTTGATTCCACCTCAATTTTAAGACAAAAAACATCTCAAAAAGATTTTTTTATTTCAATTACAGTATTTTTGTAATCTATGGTAGGAACATAATAAAATTCCTCTCCAATGATGAATATTTAATGATATATAATAATATTAATTTTTGCTTTGCATTACAAACGAATAAATATGTCGAATGCATGTCAAGGGAGAGAAATAATGACTGGAAACTTGTCTAACAAAATTTTTACGAACATTGATTAGCATTGGTATTAAAACATCAATCGTGGTCGGTATTTCCATTTAATGATAAAATTACAACCATTAACCAATAACAACATATTTAATTGATACAAAATTGAAACTTTATCTTTCCAGATATTTCTTAACGACGTACAAACAAGACAAATTAAGTTATCGTAAAACAAACACTATAATTTTCTCTTTTTAACCCAATTTCAGAATGTTAATCATTAGCGGCTATCCAAGACTTGCAATATCATTGGCCACAAAGAAAGATCTCGGCAAATTGACAACATAATCACACGTCACTGGGAAATGTCAATAGCAATTGGGAGGTTATTTGATGAATTTATTTACTTATTGTTAAGGTTTCTTTCGCGCAGATTTAATTAATGATTCCGACTTTTTCCAATGGCTTTCTACTTTTTGTACACAAAGAAAAATTATCAGAGTGACCTTGAATGTTTGTTCTAGATTAAGCGAATTTAGAACGATTCGTATTGTGGAATATTTAAATAAATTTTTGTTTGTTTATTTACAAGCAAATGTTTCTTTATTTGTTTATGCAAGACAGTTAAAATATTAATGTAAAATTAAAAATAATTTTATGATTTTCAATTTATATTAAAAAATGTATATTGTTGTCGATCCGTGATAACAATGATTTTACATAATTAATAAATAAACATTAATTTAATGTTTTTTCTATGATCCTTAAGGTATGCTTGTTGTATACAGGCTGTTCCAAATAACTTGTTAAGCATGGGGATCTCGAGAACGGTAAGAGATACGATATTGGTTAAATTAGACCGCATTAAGGGACCATTTTAACGATGTCTTTGTTTTAATAAAAAAAATGCATAGGTTACTAGATATGACCGAAAATGTAAAATTTACTGTTTTTAATTTTTGATCATAACTTACAAAATTAAAAGATTTTGGTGTGTACTTTCTTCAGAGACTTTTTTATAATAAATTTACGGGAAGGCTCTTAATTTTTTTATCGTGTACCGTTTTTAAGTTATCGGTGTTAACTTTAGTTTTTTATATGGGTCTTGTAATAAAACGGTTCTTCTTTATCTTCTGATAATGAAATAAATATTACATAATACAAATAGAGATATATAGCAAATATTTCAAGAATTACAATAATAAACAAATTAGTAAAATACATTAGCTATCGCGTAAAGTGTCATTTAAACACAGTACAATAACAAACAGTTTTACTGTTCTTTTATTACAATGCGCAATTATATATCTCGCAATAAAGAAGGCATTTTTCCGGTTTTAAATGTAGAATGTCTGGAGTGGTTAAACAATTTTCTATTTAATTGGTTGCGGTTGCGGCTGATTAAGAAAGTTGGCAAAACACTAATGAAGCTGACGCAAGGTCGATGAAGCCGCTATCAAGAGTGCCTTGGCGTGTGTGACTTTGTTTGCTTTTTGCTGGGCAATAACTACCGATTTATCATCAGCGATGGGCTAATTTCCTAATGCAACGCTCATTTACATGCACTGATTGCACTTTCGTGACCATGGAATTACACCTTTGAGGATATCAGAATATGTGAGATATGGGAAATTACATTTCCTTATAACACTTAAATATTATCTTCGTGCAAAGAGTGGCAAATGTTGCGAGTTGCGCTTCTCACTAAGAAATTAAAAGGAGATTCATGGCTAATGAAATTATAGAGCACATTTTGAGGCAAATAAATTAAACTGAAAAGGAAGTATGTTAACTATAAAAATGTGAGGCATTAAGTACATCAGAAATAAGATAATTTACATCAACACCGGAAGTAACAGAACATTTTGAGGCAAATAAATATAGCAATTTAGAACCTATGACGGATACATATTAGATACTGCAGCAAAAATGTGATGCAATAATAATATAATATATAAAAATTGAAAAAACAACTACAGCAATGATTAAAATTTCTGAACCAAATAAATGATTTAATTAACAAGAACATCGAGTAAATTTGTAGGAAAATAATCAGATCAGGGATTACACAAATTTCAGTGAATTTTGGGGAAATTAATTAAAATAACTATGAAAGAAATACGAGAAAATTTTGAAGCAACACAATTATAACAAATTGGACAAATATAGTGGGAAATTAAATAGATCAGAAATATGATAAACTAGAGCAAATTTCATGGCAAATTAGCAAATATCAAGAAGTTAGGAAAAAACTATAGTAAAATAATTAGAACAGCTACAAGGACAGTCTATAACAAATACTATGCTCAATGTGAGACAATAAGTAGATCACTGGGATACAATATAGAGCAAATCAATAGAACACATTTTGAGACAAATAAAAGGAAGATATTATAAGAAATTGGCATAACAAAACTGATGGTCAATAAAATGATTCAACAAATTCTGAAAGATGATGTAATTTAATCAGGATCTCTACTGAATTAGATGAGAAGATTAACGTTATGTACAGTATATTTCCCGCAGTTGATCTTCACGTCATCAATTTCTCCTGCAAGAAGTATTAATTTTGTATCTTGTATCTTTGATGATGAGTCTTTTATTCGCTCATTATCGTACATGTTGAAGAGGGGTATATATGTTATCTGCGTCTAACCAACGACAAAAATGAAACAGAAACGATAATGTCACCGCAGTAACGGATATTTTCAAATATTAATTAACCTGAATATGTCATTTATGTCGTTCCTGTCATCGACGAAGGTGGTTTCTGGCGTCGACAATTTATGCTTTATTGTGTTTTGGTAGTTTCGTTAGTTTACTCTACAAATCTTTTCCTCGATCTTTTCGTACATTTCTTCTAATATTATATTCTTATATAGTACATTTATATACCTACGATTTCACCCGACAAGATGATGTCATCAATTCCCATCCCCCGCAACGATTTGAATCATATGGTTACAATTGATGACATGAAGATCAACTGCGGGAAATAGAGTGTACAAATAATAACAGTCTTTTACATATTTCCTTTTTAAATTTATATTTGCAGATCAGCAAATTTAGCCCATTTTACTATATACTATTCAGAAAGTTAGGACATGTAAAATACAAATCTTTATTGATGTGTAGGTAGCTATATTATAAATTTTATGTTAGTTTGTCACCGCATAATGAAATCCATGATTTACCTTTGAATATTTAATTCTACGAATTTATCTTTTCTATTTCCTTTTTAAACATCCTTATGATGATTTAATCATCCACTATTTACAATTCAGCAATCGAAGAGCCATGAATCCTTTGGATTATATAAAGGCTGTTGATACACCTCGTGCAGCGAAGGTAAACAAACAAGTGTAACGAATCAGATTTTTGTCTCTAAACATTTAATTCTATGTATTTATCTTTTCTATTTTGGAAATTACTTATGATAATTTAATCATCCACTATTTACAATTCAGCAATCGAAGAGCTGTGAATCCTTTAGATTATATAAAGGCTGTTGATACACCTAGTGCGACGAAGGAAAACAAACAAGTGTAGCGAAACAGATTTTTTGTCTCTAAACATTTAATTTTACGAATTTATCTTTTCTATTTCCTTTTTAAACTTACAATGATTTAATCATCCACTATTTACAATTCAGCAACCAAAGACCTGTGAATCCTTTGGATTATATAAAGGCTGTTGATACACCTCGTGCGGCGAAGGAAAACAAACAAGTGTAGCGAATCAGGTTTGCGCGTGTGTCGGTGTTTTTGCAGCGATGTGCCATTATCCCCAATACCCGCACACTCCACGGCCACATTGCAGGGCGGTCAACTGCAGCGCATTTGCATACGCGACAGACGGCGATCTTAATGCCAGCATCCACACTTCTACCCACCAACTATTAAATTGTTGTAAAGAATTATATCACCATTGCCATCTATCAGTCAAAAATTGAAACAAACACATTTTCTTAGTTCAAATTTTTGATTTAGCGCCCCAGTAAATAGTTATTGGCGTTTTTTTTTGTTTTTCGAAAAATCGTTATTACTCCCTTATTTTAAGACATACAAAAACTTTCAACATGTGCTTTCGGTTCTTTAAAATATTTATATTTACAATTATTTTCTATTTTATCAAATAACAATATATACTTTATTTTGAAAAATTTTGAACCCACGCTAACATGCCAGGATCCACACAAATTTCTACCCACCAAGTATTAAATTGTTGCAGCGAATTATATCATCATTGCAATCTATCAGTCAAGAGTCGTGCACCTAGCGACAGAATTCAATACAGTTTTGTATTTTCGTTCTCGAGAAATTTTTAATGAATATAGAGTTAAAAAAATCCACTTTTTTTCCTTAACTATGTGCAATAGTTTAGATGGCTATTTCTTTTTTTTTTAATTGAGCTTCTTATACTAGTGTAGCTTTCCAACGATATTTAAGCCAATTAACGAAATCATCAAAGCCGGTTACAAAACATAGAAATGAGGTTCCTAAGGGAAATATAAAGAAAAACAAAGATGGGTAAAATAAGAAACGACACCTTTAGAAATAATTTAAACAGAAAACCAGTAAGAAACATCATACAAGAGTGATAATTAAAATGGGTAGGACATGTCCACAGAATGAGAGAAGAAAGGCTAGCTAAAAGCAAAGCTACATATGAAAAGACTGAAAGAAAGACCGGGAAGTTTTACAGATGGGACTAGTTTTAGAATTAAGTTAGTTTAGGTTAGGTAGATGTCACGTCTTATATAATATTTTGCTTTTAACAATTGGAGCTGTTGTAGAATATAGTTTTTAATTAATTATAGTTTTCAACTCACACCGAAGAATATCAAATGTCAGTTCATATCTATTTCTTCCAGACAATTTAAATCTTTTCGGGTTAGATCACAGGAACCAACAGTATACCAACTACCAATGTTCTGTACTGTTTTTCAGTTTTCCTCAAATTTTTTGAAGTGTTGCCAAACTCTTCTTTATTTTTCGGTAACATTAAATATAAAAAGTTTTGCCATACCTCTTCAACTTTAACAAAAATTATTTGATTTTTAATTTGGTTTTATTTGATTTACTTATTTAGTATAGACGGTATTTTTAAATTGTGAATCCATACTTTACACTTTTCTTGAGTTAAATGATTCAAACAATGTTTAGATTTGGAGACATGAGTTTCTTTAAAAAGTGACAGTTTTTATTATCGACCAGGGTTAATAATAATTTATTAATGACCTAGGTTTAATTATTAATAGTGGGTGTCTAGGTTTGAACTGTTGTTTCTCGTGAAATAATCAAATTTACTCAAAATACCTGCGAACTAACGACAACTTGGGTCAACAATAATTCTAAAATTAAATGTCGTTTTTGACACTCTTTTGTCTGCTACTACGCAACAAGTATTAGTAAATAAATAAAGAAGACAAAAAACAGGAGAGCCGCAAGGCAAGATTGTTGGTCTGCTAAAATGTAACTATAGACATTTCATCATATAAAGAATAATAATAATAATATAATTCGTCCTTGCTTAAAATGCTTGAAAATTTATGATTCGCTGACAAAAATTCATAACGTGCAGTATTAAAATCGCATCAATATTGTGTTTAAGCATGTCCTAAAGTAATCGTAAACCATCGAGTAAAATTACGACCTCACGACGTGATAATATGCACATATTGTACCCATATATTTCGCCCATTTATATATGTACATATTTTACTTTGATACCAGTTATTATTCAACAAAAAACCGTCGGGCGCATATTATTTCAGGCCCTAATTTCAAACCCTGTTATTTATTACAAAGTATATTATCTCGCAAAATACAATTGCCAAACGCCCTGTAATTCCGCCTACACGGAATACGCATCACTCATATGTCCAGACTATAACCATTATTAACGAATATTACAGATTTTCAAAATAATTTACAAAATGATTATTTAGCATTAAAACACATCCGGGTGTTCCTTTTGCCGAGGATGTTTTTACAGTTAAATTTTTAATATTATTGACACATAACCTCAAAAGTCAAATATACTAAAGATTTTACCGTTTCTGCAAATACTTTCAAGAAGAAAAAAATTCTAATTACGAATTTTCGAAGATAAAAAAATAAGAATTTTCGGTTATTAGTTTAGTATTTTTTCTGCTTCAAAGTATTGTGAAATTGTCTGAGTAGAGGTAGAGGTTGTAAACAAGCATCCTGGTTGCTCAACGTGCTATTTACGCCCGCCTGTGGGGGTACGTGCACCAGATACTCCCCCAGGTTCCCGACGAGTCACGGAGTTGCACGAAATTATAACAGATGTGACCTCACTTTGAGGAAATTGCAAGACATATAATTGAGGAAGACCAAATACTGGATCGGAAAACTAAATTCCGAATTTATAGAGTATATTATGTAAAATGTAAATATTATTCGTGCCTAACCTTGGTAGTATCAATGCTTTATTTATAGTTTTTGAGTTTTAAATGAAGAATTGTGGTTTTGGAAAATAGAGATAGTACTCAACACGATGATTTCAAATTTTTAAACAAAATTCAATTCAATTTTTCCTTTCTGGGGTAAAAAAATGTGTATTTTTTTAAATACTACAAAAATAATAGTGCAATGTAGAGATATAATTTCAATCTTTTTATCATTTTATTCTATGGGAAACAATATATAAAGAAATTATTTCTCTACATATACTTTCTGTGGAACGATTTTGAGTAAAATGACACATACCTAATATAAAAAATTGGAATATCAATTTTTGTATCTTATGCTAGTCATTGACTCTTATTTCGAACTAGCTTTTATACATAATAAAATCACTTTTAGAAAGCCTGATTTACATTATAATCTTATGAGGCCAAACGTCACTTTTAACAAAAGTACTTATAAAAGTCAGTTCGGAATACGGGCCATTAATATTATATTTTTACCATTTTTTGAATAATCAAAAAATATCTCAGAAATGTAAAGAGATCTTTGAATGTTGTCTAAAAATTTGAAATTAGCGCATCATCTTTCTATATATAAACTTGTCAAATAAAAATTTTCGATCCAAAAACTGATCATTAAAAGATTTTTTGACTGGTAAGGCAATAATTTTTGGAATTCAGTCAGTATTTCAATAAAACTTTTCATATTCTCATAGAATAATTGTCTTATCCAAAAAACATTTTTTTGGGTTATTTCAGGCGTATAAACACATTTTTTATTTGGGAACTTTAAAAGTTTCAATATTCAACTGTAGTTGAAAATTGTTGTCAATAACAAAAAACTATTCTCTTTGAATTGAAAATGTTTATTATTAAATCCTTACTAACCCATCAGTTAAACAAATTGTGTATCGTACACTATTTTAACTCAAAATTTATGTAAATTTCATAAAATATAACATCTAAATTGTAGAGCGGGATGTTATGAGCAGGCCACATATCAGAAGAGATCAATTGCTTTATTATTTATAGTTCCCTTTACTTTACAGAATGGATAGATTCTTCACTTAGCTGTAACATACCTATTTAATCATTTTATTCTACCTAAAGTGTATTGGGTCATAGCCGCCTACATCCTGTAAGTCTAGCGGCCTCCTATGACAAGAAAATGTATTGATTCTATTACATCTCCGTACGCATAAATTATTATAAGTTATTAGTGAAAATTGCTGTGAGCGATATAAACGGAATAAATCTTAATTTTTCTTACTTCATCCATTCCAAATATGGAAGTAGTGTCTAAATATATAGTTCTACCACATTGCTCAGTCTGAACTAATTTAGTAGCTCTCTACCAGTGCTGACTACCACGTGTTAGAATATTTATATCCAACGAACAATAACTTGCCAATACCAGAAAACTTACACTAGATTAATAACAAAATAATAATAAAGATTTTATATTATTAACAATTGCAAGAGAATTGGTACTTGGTTGACGGAATATAAAAGTAAAAAAAATATTATTCCATTGTTTAATGTTATAAGGTCATTTCTTATCCTCAGATATATTATAAAACATTATTCATATCATTTGATGCATAAATCATATTAATTACATTAATATTATTAATTACTTTTAGGAAAATATTATTGTTATACATTCTCAACTCTAAAAGATTGTTTCTTATTATCTTTTACAAAAGTGATTCCTCATTCTAAGGAAATACGCCATTTAACTAATAGCCCAGTCATATAGTTTAGGAGATATAGTGAAAATACCGAAAAGAGTGCGAAAATTTTGCGGTTTTTCGAGTGGTACGAAATTGGCACAGGTCTTTCGAAGCTGCAAACTTGGATGTACACTACTGGTAGTGGTCCTAACAACATATTAAAAAATCAGAACTAGCCGTTAGTTTGCGATTTTAGCGATTTCTAGTGTACTATTTAACTGGCCTATAATATTTTTCCCAAAATCTTTTACGGGTTACCAAGAAGTACTATTTTTGATTGCCATATTATTACATTTACCTTTATGCACCACTAGCTTCTGGAGTTAGTATGTTTGTGCCATTTTTTTCTTTCTTCTTGATATATTTTTAATTTCTTTTCTACTATCAATATACAGGGTATTTCTATACCTCTACACAAAATTTTCAAGGCATATAATTTGATATACTGAAAACAAAATAAGGCAATGTAATCGTTTCGAACATTTTTAGTACTACTGGTTTGTTTATATTTTTACTTCCTTAATAACACAATTATAAATAATTAAATGAGCTATTAAACCAGTGGCACTAAGAAAAGACTACCATTATTTTTGCGAATTTCAAAAAAAAATATATATTTTTTTGTACGTGTTATTAAAGTTTCGTGCAGAGGTATTGAAACACCTGTATACTATTTTATCAAAATATGTTTGAATTATTTTAGGAGTCAAAACAAAATTTTACATAAATAAATTAATAATAATATTTTTAAAACGCTTGAGAACACAAATACATATTCAAATTTTAAAATGGAAAAGTGTTTTTTTTTTAATTTTTTACTGCTTCATCACATGATTGTGTACCTATCACATATATTTCACTAAAAAAGTTTCATTATATTTTTGAAATGTAATACTAATAATACAAACATATTCAAAGTAATAATCGTAAAAGTAACAAGAATAAATTCTAAAAATTTGTCAAAAACTCAGTAATGAGAAATGTAATAAAAATACTACCTCTTTTATATGTATCTTATTAACCTTTAAGTTAAAAGGTAAAAATATAATATAAAAATATTTTAAAATATATTTTCCTTGCTCTGGTGAACTAACAACAATACAGAGGACGGAAGTAACATCAATACCAAGTGACATCTTTAATTCACTGTAATCTATTTATGTCAGCATTGGTTTTGAGCCCGATATGTTATAGTTTAAATTGCTTAATTAATTTATGGTAATTTAACCAATTAATGGGGTTATTACCCACTGTAGTGGTTTGCTTACTGAGTTGAAAATTTGAGCAGCGTAACTGTAACACGAGAAGGTTGGTTTCATAAGCAAAATTACATGCGAAATTTATTCATTATTCAAAACACGGACTTGTAAACATGGAGTGTTGTTTTCACAACTTGTACATGGAATTTTATTTTGAATTTAATTTAATAAACGTTGGACCACTAAATTTAAACAATTTATATTTAAATTTAAACATTTTTCTCATGCATAGGTATAATAAGTATTATTCAAATTTGGTCAAAATATTTTCAAAGAAATTTTATACAATGAATAAAATTTACGTCAGAAAATCATAAAATAAATATAATAAATTTAACCTGGTTTATAACAAAGTTAACTAAGTTTACTTTACTGTAGTTTAGTTTTTGAATTCATTTTTAAAATATATAAGTATTTCATTTTAGCATTAGGAATATATCTATTTCTAAATATATTTTTTTTCATTTATTTAAATTTAAACATGTTTTAATACAAACATTTCTAAATTTTAGTAAATCTAATATTCATTCGTTGTTTTGACATTTGCTGCATATTACAAAGTATTAAACAATTTAGGTTTTTGTCGGTCAAATAGGCAGTTATTTAAAATAAGTAAATGTCAAACAAAATATTCATCATCTTTTTAAAAACTATTAAAACGAGAATCTGATTGTAGAGATCTCAAAGCTTATTTAAGTAAATAAATAATAATAATACATGCCTACAATTGTTTTTCTTTTCACAACATGCATAGAAAGCTCTACTTTCTTCTTGTGAAATAGTGAGAAATATTATTTTTTCCTCTCTGGAGAGGAAAATGTACTGTGTTACAAACAGTATAACATGGATATTATTATTGTATGAAATATTATTTATTATATATTATTATATAAAAAATATATATTTAATAACGATATTCTTTTTAAAATATAATGAATATTGGCAATACTGTAACAATTGCACTGCTAAACGTCAAAGTTAACAGAACCTAGTTTTCTAGCTTGTTATGTTGCTGCGCCTTTTCGTCCTAATAAATCGATTTTTGAAAACTGTTGTGAAAAAAAATGTTATGTCTAACACGAAAGGAAAGCAGTTTTCCACTCTCGGTGTAAGCTCGTGACTTAAATTCGAGCTCGAATGGGAAAAAGAAACGCTTTCATCTCTAGTTTGATAAATAACTATTTCATATACCAGATATAAGAAAATATCGGAACGCTGATGCCAAATTTTCAAACAATTGAATCTTTTTTCGTTCTAGAGATATTTGCCTTCAAAGTTTAACCTATTTTTTTAGCACACATACAAAACATCCTTAATTGTAGTAAAAGGAACGTATATTTTTTTGTAGTTTCTGTTGTATTCTTAAAACTGGCTTTAATAGAATTTTATTATAATTAGTTATGAATAAAATCCTTTGATGTATGATATGTTTCCAAGTTTAATTTGTCTACAAATTTGGCTTATGTTTACAAAAATTACCAAGTCAATTACAGATTAAGCACCTCATATATCCTGCTTAAAATTCTTGACCCATATTAGTGTACCGTTACAAATAATTTTGTACAGTTTAAAATACAAAACTAAAGCATAACCCAATAACATTCGGCGCAATAAATAAGCCGCTGCATTTGCGAGGACAGGAAAATGATCCATTCTCGTCGGATTTACATAATCCGCCCGGAGTTTCGGCGTGATTGATTCCGGCCATTACGTAAATTTGTGAAGTCCGGCACGGATCCTCGTGGGCCGAACCACGCGGCTGCGCTATCTTGTAGCTGTCACTTGCAACAGACCGTTTACATGACTTACAGAGGTGTAGGTTTACACACATCTGATTCTACTAACAACCAAACATGTCTATATTTTCTAATACATTTCGTACCTAATTAGTTGCGAATGAGAAAATAGTTGGGAAGATCTAAGTTTAGCATCCCAAAGTCTAGTAATCAAACAATATTTATAACTGAATATTACAATGTTTATAATTTTTCATTACGAATGTGTAATTGTAGCGAGTGTTGTCTTATTGTGTAGATAAGTAACGTAGCCCGTTCTGTCCAATGGTTTTGCTGATCTTACAAAGACTATAGGCTGACACCATATATTACTAAAATGTAATTAAAACGTGTCACGATGCAAGAACCTTGCTAGTTGAGGCCTTGTTTCTACCAGGAATGTCGTGCCAAAGATGATGATACTTATATAATTTATAAGTAAGCACAAGTTATGGAACGAGAGATATTGCAGTTGTAGCCCTTTTTGCTTTTAGATAAAATAGTAATGCTTATTTTTTGTTCAAATACAAATACCTCTCCTGTTGTGAACTTCAAAATTAAGCGTTTGACTTAAGAATCACATTGAGCTACTATTACTATCCTATTGTCATATATAAGCAACATGCTTGAGAAAATTGTCATAAAATTTTAAGTTACTTATCAATGAGCGAACGATATTCGGTGAGAAAATTTTCTTTTTTTTATTTCCTTAACCTAATTATGACATTTTGAAAGTAAAACAATTAAATAATTAATGTTTAATAGATGTCACCAACAGTTATTTACCTAGCAACCTCATGAAATAAGAAGTGATAAGAGTATTAGGGCTCTTTTCAGTGTAAGTGTGTTTTGGTTGACTTGTTTCGCATACATGATCAGAAATACAGGAATTCAGTTGGATTTTTTCAGGCTAAAATTTTTCAGTGTGAGTGTATTTTGAATGGTTAGTTTCGCACAAGTGATCAGAATATTGGGATTTGATTGGACATTTTTCATGCTAAAGATTATCTTATTAATACTCCTCGTACCTTAAAATTGAGGTTGCAGCGACTTCGTTACTTCTGTCTCTAACAAAGTTTTTCTTTAATTCAACTAGTGATCTATTTTAGATAAAGTAATTTATAAAAAAAAGGTATAGTCAGATACAACTATCGTCTAAGATAACTATAGCTGCTTTTATAACAAAAATTGAACACCTCTGATTTATTGATGATTTACCCAGTATCTAAAGAATTAAATAGAAATCATTTGTTTCGAGATAAATTTTTGTGATGTAATCTGTGTTTGCAAAATTTTGACATATAGACCTTTTGTTGATTCAATAAACTATTATTCGGATCACTCACAATCATGTTGCTTAACATACAAAGTACAATAAAAATAACAATATACGCTGGTTCCAAAGGTATCAAGATAAATTATGAGAAGAACGATCGAAAAAAATCAATGATTTAAGTTATGCCCTGATGCCGTACTAAAATTTAAACGGTTCATTCCAGTGATTCCCTTGAGGAGATCATGAAATAATTGCAACATGTTCACGTCTTGAAAGCATTCCAGCCTTTTTGTTCTTGCGAAGAATGTTGATTAATTTCGGGAAAAATTAGGCCATTCCAATCTGCATGTAAATGATACTTCTTATGCCTGACATGAACTTAAAACTTAACCTAAAAATTCTCCACGTTCAACGCATTCTTCATCCTTCCTCACCGAATCACAAGTAATGAATTAAAAATGTGCTAATTGGAAGCGTCGCTTGTAACGATTTATCGCCACGGAGCTTTTATAATGAGGCAGAATTTGTTACAATAACGACAGCACATAATTTAACCAAATGCCTAGAGGAAAATGTGATTGGGATTATTTAATCGATGATTTAAAAGTTCATTAGAGGTTTCATTATGCTGATTATAGGTACTCGACCTAATTGCCAATATTAATAGCATGCAGGTTATATAATTTCATGAAAAAGATAATTTCAGGCTAATCGCGGATTTATTAAATAATAAGGGCCACCACAGAACCAATCAGCACTGTAACAAGAGTATTTTATAAAATAATACTTCGAATTATTTTATCTGAATGAAAAGATGACGATAACACATACGATTTTGCTTAAGGTAAAATTTATTTACAATGTTATGATAAAAAGAAATAAAATTATGAAAAAATATAAGTATTATTTAGCCATTGGGCTATCAATAGCCATCAAACCGTGCGCCTTTAGTTTCATCATACAATATTTGCAAATTACAATTCGAGAGCTGAGCGGATGCACCTTCTTCCTTTGTTACCATATTTTGTAAAAACTAATATGCTTTTAGACCCTTTCTCACGAATTCAGACTTAGAATTGCGCGACAAATTTTAATGTTTTTTTTACCAAAAACTACTCTTGTCGATTCTGAATGCAAGATCAAGTGTCCAAACGCTCTAGAACTCAATTCTCGAAATCGTCCATAAATTTTAAGTGTACTTATCACACATAAAATGTGTGTAAGATAATTTTAAGATAAAAAGTGTGCACAATAAAAGATGTGTAAAATTGAATGTTTGAAGGATACAAAGTCGAGCAATATAACATGTGTAGAGGATAAAATTTATATGCCTCATATTCGAAAGTATGAATTATTCCTAAAAATTAATAAATTTTTGGCTTTCCAACATTTATAACTATGTATTTGCTTCACTTTTAATAGGTAATAATTTGCAATTGATAAAGTATTCCTAAAAACATTTTTAGTAAGATCCTCCTCATAAAATCTGATATGAAAACTATACAATTACATGTCTCGAATAGATTCTTAAGAAAATCGGGACAAACGAGACGAAACCGCGTATTCACTTATGTCCTTCGAAATAATCAGACATGAAAACCAGGATAATTACGAGCATCAAAATGTTCTTTAGGACCCAGGAACAAACAAAAGAAATCCGGGACGTCTGGAGAATACCTAAATCTGTGATAAATCGGATGATAAAAAATATTTGTTCTTTACATGTTTACTTCATGCTTGCATTCCTACAAAAAATTCTCACTTTCCTTGGAGCTCCCCACATAAAGTTGCATTTTAATGCCCCTGCACACATTCTTGTGGCATGTGTGGCAACGTGAAGACGATATAAGATATGTGAAATATGTCTCCCCGTCTGTACGACGTGGTCGTGTGTTCAGCCAATGTCAGTGTCCAGTGAGAAATAAGAATATGTACACGACTAGTGAATGAGATATCAATGAACTGAGGATGTCGTAGTCAAGGTTACAAGCGTGTAAACACGGGATGGAATGGATGGCTTCGAAGAAGAACACATGATTTTTCCTCCAAAAACCACCAAGGAAGGTTCAGTTATAGACGTTTTACTATAACTGACTGCGTGTCGTCAATAAATCACGAACAATATGATTCTGCTTAACACGAGGAAAAGAAAAAAATATGCTTTGTAACATTTACTATTAAATGTAGTCCTCATTTATTATTTATTACAAAAAATGAAAATCAGAAAAAATGGAGTAAACAATTTGTTTAAAATGAGGAAGTTTCATCCCTTTTCTTGTACTATGTGAAGAAGTCAGCTATCGTCTTTTGTCTTTTCTTATTTTGTCTTTTGTATAAACTGATTTATAGTTCGGCCGTACACTCCATGCACGTATGAAAAAAACGAAAACTTGCAATTTCCGAAAAAAACAAAATTTTATTGCTCCTTTTGAAAAACCGCAAATTTTATAAAAAAAAAGTTGATTGACTCTCAAACATGAACTTCGCGTACTTAATACAAAAATAACTTATTTAATTTAAGACCCTTGCAACATTTTTGACTATTTTTTTTTAATTGATTAACTTCTGAAAAATGGTGATAAATGAGTGAATTAGAAACTGTTTATAAAAACCTAATTATTTCTGTTTAATTTCTCTTGTAAAAATATATCAAACTGACCGAAATTTTGTAGGTGTCATCTCATTAATCGGTAGATATATCATCGTTGTGTTTTCTCTAATTTTTAAGTGGATCAAAAACCTCTGAAGAAAAAAGCAAACAGTAAAAAACCCTGCAGTGGGTTCCCACGACCGATGGACGTTTTCATTTGCATCAATTAGCATTTCCGAGATGAGACGAGGTGTGTCTACGCAGACTTCGACACTGTAAACAATACGTTTCACAATGCCGAAGATGTTTCTCTCGTACCGTTATCATTTTACGCGTTTGTCTAGTTTCCGTGTTCCTATAAAAGGACTTGTATGCCGGGAATGTGTGGACAAATTTTCTGTCAAAGTGTAAAATTACAGCAATGATGAGGTGATGTTTTGTGGACGACTAAGGAGCGAAGATTTATGCGCAAATGACAGGTGCTAAATAGATTTAATACAGACGTACTTGAGGATATTGTCTGCTGGTTTCATACAAGTATGAATAATGGCTTCTTAAGTGTAAGATATTCCTCACAGTAACGGATATACAACTAAATATATACTCAACTATGTGCTGTGTAGTAACATATTTGCGGCATTTGCAAAAATTATTATTTAGCAGAAAAAACATAAGCTGAATTCTTTGAAATAATAAATGTACCACTACGAAGAAAACTTAACTATTTCAAGAAGAAAAATCAGTTAGAATATGATTTACTTATATAATAATTTATTTTTACTTGTACACTATCGAGTTTCACATTTCGCGATTTTAACGGATTAAATTTATTTCAGAAAATTAATTCAGTATTCAGAAGTGATATAACAATAAGGAATATTACTACGTCAAACTATTATTTTATATTCAACAACGCAAATAGAAAAAGTATTTTCTCAAATGACTATTTAGTAGTCAAACAAAAAGGAATCCCTTAAATTCTTCAACTGTGAATGTTATTCTTGATTCAAATTAAGTACTTAAATTACGTTCATATGATGTATTTAATTTTTTTCATGAAAACTGTCCTTGTTTAGTCATTTATAAATCTTATTACCTTAGTAGACAACATTCCTAAATAGAACAGAACCATATATATCTAAGACAATTCCACTCATAATTTGTCATCCAATTAAATAACAATATTTTGGTGAATTGAACCAATCAGATTCAAATGTCACTGACAATTGTCAGTTACTGAAAATTGCCGCGGAATTCACACGACTAAATAAGCGTTTCTTAGATACAACGTCTGTCAAAATTATGACAAGTAATTAATTGAAAACAAAATACATATATTTTGAGGAATTGTCATACCAAATACCATTCGTAACTAGAATTTTACTTGTAATTTTTGCCTAACTCACTCCTACTTGTTGCTTTAAAAAATCGTCACTTGTCCTGCGGACTCGTTTGATTTTCGTCGCAACAATCAGTCGTGACCATAACGACAAAAATTTGAAGTAAGATTCTAGTTACTAGTGATATTACAAATGATAATTGTTTTTTTGATAAGTTTACTTGCATATATTGTCAGCCTACAGCTTCGGTGAAGGACCTACAGATTACAATGGATTCCAAACTTCTCAACTACAGTGGTGTTTTATTTGGATCATAGTTGGCTTTTGGATTTGAATCCTAGATTTCACAATTCATTTATTTAAAATTTATTTAAAGTAGAAGCGCTTTGACCAAATGAGCGTTGTTAATGAAAAAATTCAATGGATAGTTTTTGCTGTACCACAGCTAATTTTTATTGTTGCTTGAGCTCTCCGTTGTTTATCCACCTTCCCACACTTCATAAACAAACAAACATCTACATCCACATCCACATCCACCAGTTTCAATTATCACCTAGGTGGTTTCCAGGAGCCTGTAATGCACATTCACACCGGTGGGACTGTGGGCGCGGTAAAGGCCCGTCCACACTATCAGCGACACTGGCTACACCGCCCGCGAACAGATACCATCGGACCACCCAGGAATCGGCCTACCACTATCGCCATCCTGTGATGAAACAATGAAATTTACAACACTTGTCTTACAGGATGACAGATGCTGGTAGAATAGGAGAACTTCAAGAATGGGTTATGATCTCAGATGAACTCATGAAAATATTTACAACAATCTTATTTACATTTACACAAAACCTCCATACAATCAAATGTTCGTTGAATTGAAATCAATATTCGGTATATAATAAATTCGATTTTCGATTTAGTATTCGGTTTTGGCTAAAAATTGGTTGAAACTAGTGTTCGTATCATATCTTTCGACTTTGTTCGAAAGGGTTTCACTCGCCTATTTTTTTTGTTTGTTAGTTAATAGTTTTGTTTGGTATGTTATTTCATTTTCTTTCTTTCAAAGATATAATTATTATTTTATTGTCGTTTTTCTGAGACTTTTAGTACAAATGTGCCAAATGTAAGATGAAGCAAGATCTCATTTATTGTTTTAATTAAGAAAAATAAGTAAAGTTATTTTAAGAGAATATAGCATACATTATAAAAGAATCTGTTAGGTAGTAACAAATACTTCTTGAAAAGACTACTTATTTGATTATGATTATTTGTGACACTGATAGACAACTGACGTCTTTACTTCTTTAATAAAGATAATGCTCCGTATTCCGAGCTCACTTTTAAGTGCTTTTGTTGAAAGTAACGTTTGGTCTTATAAGAGTAGGGTATAATGTAAAATCAGTGATTTTATTATAAAAGCGTGGTCAGAATACCGGCCATTACCTCCACAAAAATAAAGTGATTTTCTAATTAATTGAAGATAAAAAACACTAGGTTTCCGAATTTAATAAAAATTTATTTTGGAATATGTACCTACCCAATTTTTTTTAAATCGATACATTATAGTTTACGATGAAATATATGCTAAAGATTTGAAGAAGTGTACTAAAATCGTGAAAGAAGACAGTACACGGAGAAAAAGGTTTCTTTGAAATTAATATATTTATTTCTTTAACATTTATTTATTTATTTCAAATATAGTGTATTTAAAATGAATAAGCAATATTTAATTTGAAGCAGGAAGGTTTTTTGTGTGTAACTAATGAAATCTTTGAATATTTTTTTTGATTTAAATAAATATATATTCCTTTGGAATTAATCATGTTCAAATAAATTTAATTGAAAAGAATATTTATTTGACAAAAAGAAATGTCATTTATTTACATTTATACATTCCATTTTTTCCATTTAAATAATCTATTTTATAGTCTAGTTTGCGTTTCTTTGCTTTAATTCCAGATTTATTAAAATGAAACAAATTATTGTTCAAGTCAAAAAAAATGCATCGTACGCGGTGGTTGGTAAGGGTAGGGCATAAGGCAGAGGACTCACGAGTACTACGACTAGCTTCAACACGTGCAGTCGCTAGATGTGATAAAAACTCGGTGCAAGTTGATGCAAGTGAAAAATTAGTACTTTTGTATACATTCATAAGTATGGATGAATCTCTATCAAATCTATTGAAAGATTGGGGATTTAAGTCCTTAATCAATATAAGGTAAGGTAAGTTTTTATTTTATGTACTTTTGAAACTGTGTCAACTTGATACGACTATATGTAGGTATTTTACAAAATGAAAGTATTTCGATAAATTTTATCTACTTTAGACAATATTTGCCTGTATAATTCAGTTTATTTTTGTTTTTTGGGAATTACATTCTGTATCTCTACATCAGTCAGTATTTAGGGTCAAAATTATTACTACTAAAACAATATTTAACACAACTATAATATTTCTTTTATTATTCTTCTACTCATGAATTTTGTTCTGCCAGGAATAAAACAATCCTTGATAAATTTTTTATTATATTATTTTGTTTTTTATCTTATTTTAATTACAAAAAATGATATTGATAATGAGGCACTGATGCTATTAACGCCAGATTTGATAAAAAAATGAATTCCAAAAATTGGAACCCAGGCAAAATTTATAAAGAAATTAGAAAATTAAACAGTGAAATTATCTATGGGGTATCTGTATCTGATCACTATACTTGTGAGTTAATTTATCTATATTACAATTTAATTTAAAAAAATATCTTTTTAGGACAAGAATATTAGCACTTGTACAACATCAACGCAAAGTAGTACTAGTTCTTCCGAGACTTTGAGTGCAAGTTCAACTTAGATATCAGATGTGCTAATACCTGTTGAAGGAAGATTATACACCTGCTGTAGAACGTTTTTCAACTGGATTTTATGAAAACGAGGAGTTAGAAAATTTATCAAATCCAACCAAAAAATTTGACCTGAAAAACAAATTCTCTCTAGAAAATCTAGAATTGCATTGGTAGATCTCATTTTATGACATTTTTTTTAAATCCAAGGCAGGTAACTATATTTTACTTCTGTTAAAAAAATTTGAATTCATATTCTTATTGTATTTTTTGTAGTTATACAGGGTGTGCAAGGAAATGCAGAACATAGGACTTTAACATGGGATTTTAAAAAAATGCGGATACTCTCTCCTGATAAATTTAGAACAAAACTACAACAGTACAAAGTTGTTCAAAATTAAATTCTACGTCATATAAGATCATAACTGTTGCAACAGCAGGTCTGTAATACCAGATATATTAAATATAAAATGTACTACTTTCATTAAAAATCAGATAGCCATGGAAATAAAAGAAAATATCTATTTGTCAGTTTAGAGAAGTTTCACTAATTATAATACTTATTGTCTATATTTTAATATTATTTAAGTTGAAATTATATTCGTTTATTTAACAATATGCTCATATTAAAAAAATAATACAAATATAATTTTAAAAAAATATTGAACACAAAGTAAGGTTACTAACTGTCACAACTGACACATAAATATTTTCTTTTATTTCTATGGGTAACTGATTTTGAACGAAAATGTTACATTTTTTATTTAATATATGTCGTACTGCAGACATGCTGTTGCAACAATTATAATCTTATCTAACGTAGAATTTAATTTTGAACAACTTTGTTTTCTTGCAGTTTTACTGTAAATGTATCAGTAGAGGGAGAGAATTCACGATTTTTTGAAATCACATGTTAAAGTCCTATGATCCGCATTTCGTTGCACACACTGTACAGTTAAATATGTATATTTTTATATTTAAATAAATAATTTATTTAATATGAATAATTGTATTATTTTAAATACCTTGTATAATACATTTAAATGAAATAAATGATTTATTTGAATTATTTAGTTACTTCAACGATATGAATATTTTTAATTGAAACTATTTTATTTCTTTTATTGAAGTAAATCTTGTATTTGGCAGTAAATAATATTGTTTCCATTGAAGAAATTTTTGGTTTTGGTACAAAGAAATATATTTTTTATATACAAAAAAAATCATATTTATTTGGGTTAAAAGAATTATATTAAAGAAATAAATTCTCATTGCGAAAGAAATATTTATTTGCCACTATTGAAAGATATTATTTCTTTAACATAAAGTAAGTTCCTTAAACTCAAAGAAACCTTTTTCTCCGTGTAGCGAAAGAGAGAAAGAGAGAGTCATCTTTCACGAACCAACCATTCTGACGTCACATATCCCTTTTCCAAAACATTTAATTGCAAATAACTATATGATTGCAAACTAATGTTTAGTTATTAATATTACGAGAAGGTATAGTAGTTAGTTTTTATATTTTATGACTTGGAGAATGTGACCATATTCTAGTATTTATTTTTCAAAATTTTAATAGACAATTTTAGAAAGATCTTTATTTGCCACTTGTCTGTAATTAATGGGGAATAAAAATCTAGCAATATTTAGTATTTGTCTCTTATACGGAACTGTTTAATTCATTGTTCATCATATGACGATAATTTAAAAACTTCTCCTTATCTTTTACGCGTTTAAAAATAATAAATCATGAATAATATTTTTAACAACTGTTCATATGATTCATAAAAAAATAAAACATTTGACACATTCAATTATTTGATACTAATAGCATTGATAGATAAATATCAGGAATATATTGTCTGTTACTAAGAAATAATATTTTATTTTGCTTACTTACACATAAGCAGCAATGTATAGTAAGCATTTTAAATCAAATAAATTTCTAGGATTGTAATAAGCAACCAGATACGATTTTCGATAAAAATTAGTGACCCATAAATCCCTATTTACTTCTCTTATTGTAATCGTATTGAGAACATTTTCTATTTCCCATCCGAATTCCTAGAATATAAAGTTTAATTCTCATTCCCATTGCCGTATTTGGCAGAAGAAAATAATATTCAATAAACTCTCAACTTTCTTATTTATAATTGTAATATTGTAGTAAAGCTACAATTTTCCAGTTTTTTGCTCACTTGTAATCACTACGTCCATGACCTTCCTTATGCCGCAGAGTAATAAGGTTTGTGGGTAAACCACAGGCATGCAAAAAACTCCGCAAAAACGTCTCGACAATTACAGTGATCGCCGGTTTAATAACCCGATGATTTGCCCACAGGAAAGCTCAGGAAGATGGATTGGGACGTTATCGGTGAAGCTCAGGCTAAGGAACTCCCTTCTTCGTTTATATTCAACAGAAAATCTTGTTTTCCTTCCATTTGAATAGAATAATGAAAAGCAAGTTTAATATTTACATTACAATTTTTAGAAACGAATGAAAATAGCAAAAATCCAAGATTTCTTACATTTTCTCGATTTTTGACAAATTTCGTTCTTTTGCCGAGGTCGTATTTCGAAAACAATGAGAAATAATTGAATTATGCGTAAAAATTTGGAAAGTCCAAAAAATAAAAAAAAATGAGAACAAAGATCTCGAGCGAAATGGGGAAATTATTCCGGTTTTTTCGTTGTTCTCATTTTTCACCAAATCCTCCCAAAAAAGGTATATGCAGAAAAAATATTTCTTTTTATAACTTTGCCATTAGAATTAGTTGGTATAATCATTGAGATTATATATCTATCCATTTTAGAGATATATCCAAAATACATATTTTTTCAAGGTGCACCTTTGGGAGAAAAATCTCAAGAAGGAAAAGAAATAATTAAATTCTGTTTGTAAATTTTAAATAAAATCGATGTCTATTAACATGCACTATTTTTAAAAATCAAAATTTTAGAGAAAAAAAATTGTAATTTTCATGTTTAACGGTGAATAGTAATAATATGGAGATGTAGAAATATTTCTATTTTTAATTGAAAATACATTTTTATTTTTATTTTTTACTGGTCCATCGATAAGCAAACAATGTTTGTGTATTACTTGTTGTATAAACCCATTTTTAACTCTAGTAATGAAAGGTTTTGTAAAATTTTGTGATTTTCTTCTGCCTTTTGGTAATAAAATTTCTACAGTGGCTCGGGAAAATAAAAATAATCTGAACGCCACTCAATTTCTATTAAACAAAATTTATTCAGTTCAATAAACCTGACGAGGTTTCTAATGTTTGCAAAAGTTCTTTTACCATAAAATAATAAATCAACGTTACAAAATATGCAATGTGATTTAAATACTTTATAAGTAAAGCAAAGATATACTTAACATAAACATTTACTCGCCAAACTAGAAATTTCGTTGCTTCCATTATTTTGTTTACTATCCATAAACACTCCTTTGTTTAAGTACTAAGATAATATTTTGCGAAGAATTGTATTTATGTTAGTAGAAACACCGGAAGCAAAAATATGGTTTCAGGATTTCTTTTTATGTCTTGTCAAATATGACAAGTATGTTTAGTCTACAAGTATTTTTTTATTTTTAGTATTGTTTTATTGTGCACATACTTTCTTAAATTAATCTCCAAAAAATATTTACATATAGGTTCATGTTTCACACTTGTATTTTTATTTGTCTCACATTCACATACACCACTTACCAGCGCATTTTTTATAGTACAAATTAATTTTACCATTAAAAAATATAATACATTTTCTTTTCAGTAATTGGAATTTGAAGAAAAGCGTAATTTAATTCAGTAATTGTAAATAGATACATTGATAAAGGATGAATATAATTTGTTTATTATTCACATTAGACAACAAAAATTTTCCATATTTCGAAACTTAACGTTTAATAAAAATACTTAAAAAATTCCAAATTAAAACATCTTAAATTTCAAGATTAGTCTTTTATATATATTTTAGTTACAGGTAAACATATTTTATGTTAAACTTGCATAGATTTAAATCACTTGATTAAAATCAGTAATTTAAATTAGATTTAAGTCATATCGATTTTTTAAAAAACCTTGGTTCAAATCAAAATTGATATTTAATATTGTAGACTTACGAAAAGTGGGGAGAAAATCGTGTGGATAATGTTACCAGGTGACTATACTTCGTCGCTAAAACGATTTTACTGGTATATTATTTTGAAATTATAAGCAGAAAACTTTTGCACTAAAGTGTTTTTTTTTTAAATTTACTTTGAAATATGTTACAGTAAAATCCGGTTATAACGACATCGCAGGGATTCCAAAAATTTCATCGCTATAGCCTATAGTCGGAAGTCGCTGTAACCAATAAAAGTAAAATAACGTTAGCGTATGTGGGTTTTCAAACAAGTGGTCCCAATTTCGACATTATTACCAGTTTGTCGTTATAAGCGGTATCGTTATAAAAGGATTTTACTGTAGGTTTTTATTATTTTTGAAATTATACCATACCTTTTAAAAGAAATCAAAATCCAATTTTGTTGTTATAAATCTTATCTACAGAAATGGTTTTAAAAATATAGGTAAAATAAAATAACACTATTTTTTTACATATGGCACATAATATTGTTTATAAAAAATTAAAATTAGGTATATTGGCATGAATGAAATTAATAATGTAAACAAAATAACAAATATTTTTCTGAAGAAATTAAACTTTATTATAAGAACCAATAAAAATTGATACGCTTGAATAATTTTAATTTTCAATGATAATTTGTGGTATGAATTGCCAGCATTATCAACTTTTGCTTCAATCAGTCTAATTGGCCGATCACGTTGCTTACTAACCCCAATGAAAACCTTTTTTGTGCAACAAATTACCATTCTAGTTAAAAAATTATATTTTAATGATTGAAAAGTATTAAACAAGTTTGTTTTGAATAATAGAATGCTCTATGTTGGAATGTCTTGCTTGGGCGGAACAAGTTAATTGCGCGATAAGAGCGGAGTGTTATTGCCGGTGGTTTATCGGGCGATATTGCGAGTGAATAAACAGAGGACGTTCTGGGAACGCGAACCCGGGATGCGGAGATGCGTGGGAACAAGGATCGTCTTCACGCAATGCCGCGGTGCGTTATTATTCTTCATAAATCGCCACTTATTGCCCCGAAGAACAAATAAATTGCTGGGATTATGCCGCGCACTCTGTCATATTGACGAATAAAATTCCGAGAAGGAAAAATGTGCCAGTAAGCCAACAACTACATTTTATTATATACAATTTTGTTATTGTAAAAAACAATTATATACATGCTTCCACAAGGCAGAAACTTTATATTTTCACTGTTCACATAAACACAAACATCTTTTACATTAGTTACTTGATTCTTAAATATTAAAAACAAAAAGTTATATTCAGCTGATCTATATGAATGAATAATAATATATTAATTTTAAAATCTTTACACAGTTTTTTTCATAATATGAGTTAAATGAGTTTATCGGTATTTTTTTTGTTAAAAATGACATAAATTACCAGGACCGGATTAACCTATCAGCGGGCCTAGACAAAATGAAAAAGGTACCCCATATTTATAATTTATATTATAATAAGATTTTTGTGAAACACAAATTAAAATTATATTAAATATCGAAAACTGAACCCGAGTTCTCAAAGTTAATAGCCGAGGTTTTTTATTTTATACATGAATTTATTATTTTAACTGTGTAAATATAACCCCCTTATTTAAATTTTTTCGATTAATTATAGTAGCCATATTCACCTTTCTCACCAATAACAGAACCAGAACTAAATTATTCACGTTTATTTTATATGTGGATCACCATTCCTATGGCCGTCTGACAGCTGACGGTATAATTATTTGTCATTGTGTATTTTTTTGTTGTTTTCTAAAAAATATATGCGTTTTCCGAATTTACAGGAGTAGAAAAAGTATAGTAATACATTCGAGATTACGGTCATTATTTACCCAAATGATATTTAATAAATATCAATTTTCACTAATCTCACAGCACAGAACTCGATTGAATCCGGGCCCTAGACTTTTGTTTTACTTGTCTATTGATTAATCCGACCCTGTAAATTACAAGAGCATAGCTGAAGTGATATTTGTAATGTACCAGAAATGAGATTTTAGAAAAGTACGAACGATATTTTTGCTGTAGGTAGACTATCCCTTAACATAAGTGTAAAAGAACCGCTGTCTTATTTGATTTATTTATGAATATTGAATATTTTATAATAATTTATGAATAATTATACCCTATAACTAATTTTCATGTAAATTTCTTCAAAAATTTTTTTACATTAAACACAGCGTTTAAAATAAATATAGGATTCTAAATTACAATATAAAATTCTTATTAGATAGTTTTTAGTTATCCAAAATCCTTATCTTAACATTACTGCTCCAAGAATAAATTACTAATAAAATCTATTTAGCATTAAAGGAACATTATTATCTAGTTGATATTTTTAATGTAAGAATTTAATTCAATACTAAGAGAAAAATTCTCGTATAGAAACACACATTGCTGAAAAAACCTAACAATTATTGATATTAGTTAGGTTTTGTTGAAATTTATTGTTTATGATTTTGAAATTACATTTTTTGTTTTGTTAAAATTTCAATAATTTAAGAGAGATAAATCAATAAAATTTCTATGACGTGATTATCATCAAAATAGGCGAATGAGAGAGAGAAATAGAGATTTCAACTTTTAATCCTCTATCACTCTATAATAATTTTTAGTTCATTATACTCTTCAAACTAATGTGCAATGTGGTTTCTTTATAAAGTGTCTTCTATGAAAATAAAATTTTCTCTTATCGTTTGTTTGTTAATGGTGTTGTAAAGCAACTTTAATCACGATCACATGAGGCCGAAATGAGGCAGATACATCAGTGCTACTTCTCCTTCACATAATAGTTTTTTTCTGCCTACGCGAGATGTTTTAATAACGTGTGAAACAGCTGTTTAGATTGTTAGAAACCAGGCTTGTAAATAAAATTTTACTTATATGGATATTTAGATAACCGTGTCAGTAATAATTCATTTATTCTTCTTATTAACTACTTAAATATTTATGTTTCAATTTTCGGTCTTGTTACGAGATGTAACATAAGATGTGATATACTTGATGCTATGAGGCTAGAAGAAGCAATTTATTTTAATGATGTTGGTATATTTGATATGTTTTTATATTACGTTTAATGCTTCATTTAAAATTTAGTAATCAAAATATAACGTCCTGCTGGTCTTGGAAATTAAAAGAAGAAAATATCTTATTTAAAAAAAAATTGGGGCACCTCAGAACAGACCGCCATCTCTTAATTAAGCGATAAAAAGTTTCACCAAATCAAAACATTTTTCAAATTAAGTTGAAATTATTAACATTACTTGTAGTTAATTTTTAAAATAATTTAATGATATTTCTAAACTTCGGTAACTTTCAAAACGAATAGTAGAGCAATAAGTTATTTATACACAGTATAAGTTATAAGTTATTTATATACAGTATTAGGAAGATGTTTATGAACGAAAGTATAAACATGCATAAAGAAATACTTCGTGATGCTTACAGTAGTTTCATGTCCTACTATAACTTCTTATTACCCAAATTAAGAGATCAGAGATCTTTAATAAAATTTGCGAAATCAGCAAATGCTGAACTTTGCCAATAAGGGTTATTAAAGTTTATTATTATTAAATAATCAAAGACTGCAAGTATGTCTCATAATATAGCAGTAATTACAATTATAGCTTTTTAAGAATTAAGTGCTTTTTTCAGTTGATAATAAACACTAAGAAACCAGAAATTCTTATGGTTTTTTAAATTCTTAATTAGACTTTTATCGTTGTTTTATATTCATTCATTTACCGATTTCCTGTTATTAAATTAGGTTCAAAACAAGTAATTTGTAAATTTCGTTAAATTCGAAATTACTTTGCAACTTTTTGAATTTCGAAGTTCGAATTTTGTATTTCATATTTATGAACGAATTTTGAATTTCGAATTTTGTTTTCGATTTTTCTTCCTTTTATTTACTTTTGTTTCTTTGTATATCAATATAGTAACATCGAAACCAAATTGTTTCTTTGAGGAACAAGATAATAACATTCTTAACACAAAATCTTAAATTACTAAAAGAAATCCTAATATAATAAAATAAATTAGGTATATCTATAATTTCTTTGTCAGTCTATTTTTATAATTTAAAAATCTTTTCTATTTCATTTATTTTTTTTCTATTTTTTATACCTACTCCCTTTTGAATTACGAATTCGTATATTTAAATTTTGAATTATTTTTCCAATGAATTTCGATTTATTTTTTAAATCGACAGCACAACTTTAAACGATCATTTCAGTATAAACAAACCCTAGACTCAGATTATAGAAAAGTATACCATTCGGTAAAGCCGAATATTCGTTATTCCACTATTCAGCTGAATTCTCGGCTGAATTGCTATTCAGCACAAGACTAAGTACTTGATGCCTTTATACGTTTGAAATTAACATCCCTTTATAAACAAGTACTAGATCTTATATTATATATTAAAACTAGTAATAGTAATCACTAATTTCATGAACCTTCAGACAGATAAACAAATAGACATCACGCAGAAATATTTTTTTCCTTTTTGAGTAGACCTTCAATTTTCCGATGTTCTTATTAACAATAACTCTGTGAAATAAATTGAATTTCTTACTCTCTCTAGACAATTGTACAACAAGAAACAATCTTCTTCTGCTAATGAATTTTTCCCGTGGCATCGGTAATGAAATTTTTGCATTGTCTGCAGTCGCAGCCACCTAGGATGCATTTATTCCGCAGGATAAATGGTTGTAATTAATAACTCGCATCCTGGTAACAGCTAACGACTTGTATTCATAATTACCGCCATAAAGAAACACTTCTACACTTTCATTTCGCTATCAATCATCCCGGGCAATATTTACCGGGGAAGCCGAAGGTTCGGGCCTTTTCAACAACACAAATTAATCGGTATTTTATGCAGAGGATACTTCGGTAATGTATTCATGAAGGGAGAGTTATATGCCTTTTAATGTGGAGAATATTTAAATGTATTCATATTTTTATAATCCTATGCATGATATCTAAGCTAATTTAAGGTTAGACAAATCAATCTATTTCTTATGGTTGTTTTATGAAAATTTTTTTGAGAAAATAAAACCTCCAATAAATTAGACATCAAATATAACCAACTACCTTAGTTATAAAACAGACATAAAGAATCATACCCAAATCAAAATAGTTATTTATGCAACTAGTGTGTAATGTAAGTGGTTTTCAGTCAAGTGCTGGAAATTGTAGCACGAGATAAAAAAAAACACTATAATACACACTTAAAAAGAAGACAGTCTTGTATGGATTTGAATTATGGGTGCTAAGTAAAAACATTGAAAAGAAACTAGACGGTTGGGAAAGAAAAGTACTGAGGAGAATTTTTGGAGAGGTTAAAGAAGAAGAACCATCTGAGAAATACAAGATATGTATGGTTTTCCATTTATAAGCCACATGATTAAAGCATAAAGATTAAGATGGCTAGGACATGTCGAAGAAAAGAGCTACCAAACGAGCATTATTAGGAGGAGAAGAAGAAAGGAAAACGAGGAAGACCGAAAAAAAAATGGTTAAACGCTGTGAAAGAAGATCTACGGGAATAAAGTGTGGTAAACTGGACTGAGACAGCCAAAGATAGAAAGAAATGGAAACATTGTGAAGAAAATAGAAGCCCGGGTCTTTGAAGGCCTATAGCGCTAAATTGCATTTTATTTAGCAAAATTAATTACAAACTCGATTACAAACAGAAAATAAAATTTCGCCGATCAATTCGTTGTGAGTATATGAAATTGCTGGCAATAAATTGTACAACTTCTTGTCTTACACATTGTACTGTACAGAGTAAGTGTTGCATGTAGTGTAAACCCAGCTTAACAACGCGTGTTTACTTTCGATGTTCAACTATTCAACTATTATTTTAATGAAAATTTAATGATCTGTCATCCGGCTAAGAATATCTGTAATTAATTTTAAAACCAGAGAAAATTAATACAGCCAGATGATTACTAGTATTTCATACTTGTACAGAGTAATTAAAAATTAATGGACATATCACACCGTACTTGTCCTTGTGATGATTTTGACACCTTGTAACCTAATTTCACTGACTAGAGAAGTTTTTTATCAGATTTTTAAAGTGTTAATTTTATGGCCGTACAAATAGTGTTTATTTTCACTTAAGAAAAAGTAGATGTAATAAAGAAAAAATTAGGAATGAAAACAAAACTGTTTTAGTAGGCACAAGAGAAAATTTTGAAAGTAACAAACACTAAGCACTATAAATATTAAATACTAGTTATTTAGTCATTTTTTTATACATAAATATTATTTTATGAATAAAAGCAAAGGAAAAAGGTGCAAAAAATGCGTAATTAATAATTAAGAAATAATAATAATAAGTTATTTCAACTGAAGTATCAGATATTTTATATATTAACGAAATCGGTTATAAAATAGAAATAAATTTTTGTGTTTTATTTTTAAAAACTGTTTTATGTCTTATAGCGTATTCCCGTATTCTTAACTAAAAAAAAACAATAATTAAAATTGTACTTTTTGGATAATTTGTTAATAAAAAATGAAACAATACGTCATTTTCTTTTATTTAATGAAATATTGAAATATAAATATAATTTTCAATGATAGTGATTATATATTTTTTTAATTCTTATTGTTAGTTCGTTATAAAAAGGAGGTAAATATGAATTGAAAATGGTCATTTTTTTTATAAAATTTGTTTAAAAAAATCTAAAATCATTGATTTAAAAAAAAAAAATTATAATTTGGAGATAACTAGAAATGTTTTTTTTTAAAAAAAAACAAACAAATCAGATTTTTTTAATTTTTAAATATATCAGTGTTATCTACTTTTTTAATTGTCTTAATATATGTTATTTCATAAACGAAAACGAAATCTGTAATAAATCTGAAAAAGCGGTGAAATTGATTTTCTTATTTAAATATGATAATCAAAACTCAAAACGATTTATCTAAAGAAAACTAGGAAAAGTTACAAATAATTTTTCCTTTTGTTGTTATTTAAATAATTATTTTATCTTCTGTTGTATGACAATTAAAGTGACAAAATATCATTTAATTTTATGAAACTATTATATGCAGAACATTTTTCGGTTTTTTAGTTTTTTTATGTTTGATAAAAATCATTGGTTTATAATAAAAACATTTTAATAGCGATTTAAATCAGGCCAACCCTACTTTAATATAATCAAATAAATTGTTACAAAATTTAAAACCATCAATGGATGAGTCAATTAGTATATTTTTAATTGATATATTTGCATAAATATCGTACAAGGTATTTATAGCAGACATAATTTTTCAGACATTTATCTTGCATAGAGAATATCCATTTAAAAAAAAACACTCACCACTTATAATAGATTGTCATTATTACACACTTTTACAAGTTACTATTTTATTACACTGATCATGTTATTTATAACTTACACTAAAAATTAACAACACTTTGTCCACGAAAATATCCAAAGTTCTACAAGTTTATTTTTATATTCTTCCCCTATATCGAGCACGTTATTTCTACATTAAATTGTTTTTCCCCACAACGTTTATTACAACATTAACACTCTTACAAATTCTGTTACACTACCTTCCACATAACCACCTTTTTACACTGAATCCCTTTTCCAACATTACATTTTTCACCGCACACTTTATTTTACCGTCACAGATCCAAGCGTTCAAATCTCGGCAACTTGTCCGTACGAGCGCTCACATGTGAGAGGATGAATGAAAGCGACTGCGATCCACCGACCATCAACTGCGACTGCGACTGCGACTGTAGTTGGCGTAGCCCATGCACTCAGCGGCATGCGCTGTTTGTTTACGCTTTACTCTCCTCCCCCGCATGTGTGGGGCGAATTGGAATTGGAATTGGAATTGGAATTGAGCAGATGCAACGCGTAGCTAGGATTAGAGGTTAGAGGGATGTAGGGTATGCAGCTAATGTGCTAAATGTAAATGTAGAGAGGAGATGTTTATTCAGTAATGAAACAATGTGACTGTGCGATTTATTTTTGGATATTTCATTCATAGTCCTGGTTTAAATTGTTAGGGGTATGTGGTATGTATAGGGTGTTTCATATGATGCAGAGCTGGATTTATGTATTTTGGGGCCTGAAGTGGTTATAAAATTTGAGCCCTGTAGGTATTTTATATTTTTGTTATATATGTATTTAAACTTAAAAATCTTTCAATTATTTTTTTCCGTACACATACCCTAACAAAAGAAAAATAATTAATGGGCAAAGAAACTACAATAAGGGAATAATCAACTGGTTCTTCCACTTCTTCACTAAATTTCTTTTTTAATTTCTCTCCTATTTCAATAAATTCTGAACAAATAACATGCTATAATAGGCAATAAATAAAGAAACAAAGGTGGAATCAGTACAAAAATGTATTTGAAATTATGATTTTTTAACATTCGCAAAATAAACAAAAAATCAATACCAAGGACTGCTTAATTTTATGCTTTACTAAGTTAATACAACAAAATTGTTGGTTATAAACAGATAAACCATATAGTGAAATAATGGTATCTGTAACATAACTGAAATTAGGAAAAGAAATAGTCTCTTATTAAACGGCAGTAGGAAAATACCTTTTCCTTTCTGTTTATAATACTGTGTAAAATATAAGTAATTTAAATAATTCTTTTTCGAATTTATTGCTAAATTTCCTCAGTCCCATGGAATGCTAACTTCAGCCGCCTAATTATTTTATAGTAGCTATACTCATATTGAGTTTTTTTTTCCAAAATATGCCTTTGTAATGGATGTTTCAATTTTATTTTCGCAACTTAAAACCGATTTTTTGTTCTTTGATTGAAATGGTTATTTTAAACGCTGGTAAATCGAAAATATCGTATTGAAAAACTGATTAAAATTATCAAAAATATACGTTATTTACTACTTCGATGCGATACTTTTTTATTAAGTGCTAGTTAAGGTACTTAAGGCACTTTAACCAGACAGGAAAAAATCGGCCCTTAATCTTATTTCTAATGGACTTTGCATGCTCTGAACTTAGTTAATGTAGGTATTTTTGTAAACAATTTCAAGTAATACACTTATTAGATTAAGGGACAGTTTTATTGTTTTCAAAAAAAAATTGGACCACCTAACTTCCGTCTGTTATCAAGTTGCTCTGTTTACTGCTTTTTATTTTGATATTAATTAAAAAATCTTAATAGGAAATAAAAAGGTGGACCCCTTAAATTTGCGGGCCTGAGGCGGTCACTTCTCTGGCTTATTGCTAAATCTGGCACTACATGTGTATGTCGTATGAACATAAAATCGTAGGTCTGTTGGTTATATATCTTTATAAAACCAGCAATAATTTTAGTATTTGAAATTCGGGAAGATACTAGTAATTATTTTGTATTTATTATAAATATGGTTTTTAGTTCGCGATTATTTGATTTTCCGTGTAAGCAATACAGCTGGTCCCTATAAGGCACGTATGATAAACACATACCGTACGGCATTAAAATAATGAAATAACGTTTGCTTATTAATCTCGGCTAACTAAGCCGCTTCAATCGTGGTGCATTTGACTTTAGGGCAGATATCCACATAACGGTGCACTTTGATGTCGTGTCGAGGTGGGCGAGAAGGAACAAACATATCTTATCCGTCTTTAGTAATTGAAAACTGAATTATACAAATTGGATGCATAGATAATTAGCCGATTCATTATGCTTTTTACTAAATAGGTCGACTTAAGTTATGAGAGGTGTGGCGAGAGGACATACGATGTGGGAATTGGAATCATGCTCGTAACTTTGTTTCAAACGGAAAATCTTTTTCCTACTCGTAAATTCAAGATGTGCTCATTTCAGATTGCGTTATCATAATCGATATAATAAAATATTGAGGTTTCCTGTCAATAATTTTGATACAAACAAAATATTCTACTGTGCTTGTAGAATAACTAACTTATCACCAAATAATTATCAAACTATCTCCATCTCCAATAATCTAAAACCGGTAGAAAAACAAATTTACCATTTACCAATCTAATTTGACAATATAACTTACTGCTTAGGAAACCCAACCGGTAATCAATAAAAATATTTGATGTAAAATATTTTGTTAAGTATTAAGAACGGTAAGGATATTTTACTGCTTGAAGACAATTGTTCAGAGGAGAAGCGAAGCGACGACTCCAATTTATTAGAAAAACGACAATCCGTTTCGTTTCATTTTGCAATTTTTCAAAGTCTTGTCATTCTTGATTGTGTTTTTGTGCCAGAAATAAATGGGAAAATAATATTTTAAGGGCAAGTACCATTATCTATCAGTAATAGCAGTGTTTATATTTGCCCTTTTTATTTTAATAGCAAGAAATAAATGTACCGCAATCTTTCCATACATTTGTACTAAATATGAATTTACGTACCGTTAAAAATGGTAAGTAAAAATTATTTTAGTCGTAAAAAATCGGTCCTTTTTAGTATTAAAATTTTTCTAGAACATAAATTATTAACATTAATTTTACCGGAGAAATATTGAAATAATACTATTAAACAGTAGCGTTATTGGTATGACGTTATTTCACTACATGTATAAATGTAATGTGAAATATTATCAAAACACTAAGAATTTTAATATAATATGCAAAAAAGTACATACGAAAATAAAATACGTAGAAAATGAAACAGATCGTATCTCATAAAAAAATACAAGGTAAATAAAATTACCTATGATTACATATGCTACACTAAAAATACCATTGCGATCTTAATGTAAAAGTGCTAAGACGCTAATTCCTCGTTGTACCAACAAGGCTTAAATTTTAAGCAACATTTCAAAAAAATACTAATCAAAATTCTGACGGCAATGTTGAATAGTTCATTTAACATTTTATTCCGATGTGATGGTATCCATTTAAAGGAAACGCAAAATAACAACAATAATCTTAAATATTTAATTCCATTAGGAATTAGTGTGTAATTTCATATATGTCCGTGAAATTTTATGTGTGCATATTACATCCTTCCAGTAATTTATTTGTAAAATCTAGCGACAAGAAATTCATATTCCATTTAACCAAATACGGATAAATCTTTCCCATAAAGCTACCGACCGGTAGCTACAAGTATAATAAACAAGATTATACATAGCTAACCCACATATTTATCTACTTCGTCGACTAGAAAAGCACATTTATGAAGGAATAAAAGTTTATAACCATCGTTTTAATGTAATTACTCGTTCGGTCGCTAAGATGGCGCCTTGTGACATTTCCGATTAGATTCTACAGTTCTACCGCTAGAAACGCCCGTGCTACGACATTGGATACTCAACAGTGACGGCTCGTCAGAGGTGGCAAGGGAGGCACTGCCTCCTCTTAAAAAAATAAAGAAAATGTGTACGTTTAATAAATATTTTAATATATTCTACTAGTAATAAATAAAATATTATGAAGACTTATTTATTATATTATATGAAAATATTAGTAAACATTCTTTCAATTATATGTGTTGTTTAAAGAGAGAAATAAATATTCTTTAATAAGCCGGAGAAAAACTTAAAATTTGTCTCCACCTATATCCACCTTTAAAGCGAAGAGAAGGCTAGTTTTGACCTTGAATCAATTCAAGAAGAAACATGAAATATATGAATTAAACATGCAGAGAGAAAACATAGCAAGGGAGGCATGAGCTCTGATCATTAGCAACTCTCGGTATCGATGCAACGGATCTTCCAGGAATGTATGGATTGGCTAGGGCTCAATGTAAAATTCAGTATGTAGTTTCCAAGCGAATGATACGGTCTTCAATCCGAGTAGGAGTATTAGTATTATCATTTAAGTGTTCACCTCCTCGATGGTTCTTGTTGGACAATAAATTATAAAATAATAACAGCGGAGCTACTAGCTAGCAATATATTCCATGATTTTTTGACTAAGCAGAGTTTATAGTTTTAAGTAAATAATTTGCCTCCTCATTCCTTAAAGGCACAAGCCGCCACTGATACTCAGTGCAACTGCAACTGCAACTGCATAATGCAGATAGGAATGTGACTGGACTGCAACAATGACAGACTTGTGTGCGAGACTAAACAATGTTATCTGTGTGACATGAAACGCACGCAACTGTTTTTGCTGAACAGAAGAATGCAGTGTTAATTAGTGGGTAACTTGGTTAGTTAATAAAGCGGTTTATGGAAATGCTTACCCAGAATTGTCACAGATATTAATATGCAATCCTTTTATGTCTCCGGCATATATACACACATTTCTACTTAAACCAAGAATAATAACTGCACATTCTGCAATTAATTGCTTTTTGCCTTATTATCGTATGTAAATCATTCATAAAACTATCGTTATATAATAAAAATATATTGCTTTACTAAGAATATTATGTTACTTATTTTAAATAATGGTATACATATTGTCAACCAATGAATTGTTTGTCATATGTCTGCATTTTGACCAGTCCAGTCATTATAGAGAAAGAAAAAGCTCTAGAGGTTATTTATTTAGATTATTAAAAAAATAATTATATTAACTTTACACATCGTTAAAGTTGAGGAATTTGTATAAAACTGATGAGTTATTCATAGGTTTACAAAATTTGACGTATACTGTTGTAAATAATTTTTAAAAGATAAAATAAGTAAATATGAAGTTTTTATTGTAAAATACAAAAAAATTTTAGTTAGGCCCAAAATAACTGTTTTCTTCGGTTTCCTATACAGTATTAGAAATTTGATTCAATAAGGAAATTTCAGGTATAATTTGAATTAAAAATATGCTGAACAAACTAATTTTAAAACTAAATATATGAAGTAATTATTTTTATAGAATATTATTACTACAGTGGCGGGAGGTAATTTGTTAGAGATATCAGATTTGTTTTAACACAATTAAAATTAAAATTACAGGTTCTTTCGCTCACCTTAATTCATACAATTGTTTTTAGAGAAATAGTCTCCAATATTTTTAATTTGAAACTTGAAAACAATGTGTATAAAGACGGTAAAATACCACAATAAAAGTAATAGTGAATCAAATTTGTTATGATCCTATTATAATGTATATTTTTAAAATGTAATTTTTTTCATACCCTTACGTTTTTTTTCTAATTTTCCAATAGAGAGAGTAGACAAAATGTATCTCACCTGAAAACAAAAAAAAGCATTAGTATGTAAATAAAATAAAACAGTTAATGTAAAAATATTGCGTTATTATCGTAAAGAAATTAAAAGAAAATATCAAATCTAAAGTCTGATAATATTTTCGATTTGAATTTCCACATTGGATTTTATTCCCTATTATTTTCTTTTCCCCGACTCAAGTGTAATCTGATTTACCGAGCAATGGAGAAATGATTGCACATAGTCTGGGTGGCTCCTGGTCGCTCAACGGAATAAAGAAGCGATAAGAGGATCAAATCGTGGGCGGGAATTGAGACGGAAGTGACGTCATTATGGCTTATTATACCATTTATCCGATCCCAGTCACCTGCTTAATATATTGCACAATTCATCAACTCGGATCACAACAAATACTTTACTTTATATTTAAATCATAACAATTGCTTTTAACATACCTATCCATACCTAGAAAGAGGATAATATGCTGCAATTTTAATAGTGGAAAATGTATTTTTCTCTTTTTCTTATTTTAAATTAATTGTTAAAGGGATGACAATGTATAAATGTCAGAATTTTGTAATGTAATGACCACCACACTCGCATCAACTCGCATGTGACAGATTGGAAATAATAAACGATTCAATCATGTCTTCAAGACAACTGTATGGCGGTAGGATATGTTAATTTAATTAGGGGTCAAAAGTTGACGATTGACGAAATTTTCTTCTTGTTTATTTTATAGTTTATTATAGGACTGAGCAAAATGCAAATAATATTGCTGTCTACATAAGGGTTGATTAAGTCTAAAGCCCGTTTACACTATATTCTTTTCCTCTACTTTCTTACTAGATATTCTAGACAGATTTTCATCCGAGTTTCTTCGAATTATCCGATATTGTACAACGTACAATGTCGGAGACCTTTGAATTATTTTGCAATAGGCGTGAATACCAACTTAATAGAACACCAATCTAACTTAACACTAACCACATATAGGGGGAAAAATATGCAAAACTCGAATAGAAATATACAGCCAAACGTACTTATATTTCTATATACGAATGTCGTACTAAAATCGGATGAAGATTTATGATTTACATTTTACCAGATTTGTCTATATATTTCTCGGATAAAAACTAGTACTAAGTACTATAATCCAGGTAAAAAAAATATAATGTAAAACAGGCTTAAGTCTAGATTAAAAAGTCATGTTATGATCTTTTCTAGATATTTAAAAAGTGTCTAGAATTTGGTGAAGAATCTTGATCTAAAATAAGAAAGTATTATCTTGTCTACAAATTTCTGTAGATAAGACGTTTGCAAGTCTGGTCTTGATCTTGATAACCTAGACAATAAAAGACAATAGTCCAGATCTAGAAAGTCTAGATCATACAGGAAATAAGTTATTTATTAGATATCGCTAAAAAATTAAGTGAATCAAACCCATAACAAACTAAGGAACCAGTCAGCAAATAATTTACTTCTATTTATTTCTGTATATTAGAATTTTATATTTGATTTTCCAACTAATCCCTAAAAGAAAACTTGGTTATCAATAGATTAGGTTGTACTAGTACAATTATATATATATATATATATATATATATATATATATATATATATATATATATATATATATATATATACAGGGTGAATACTGAAAACCTTGACATAGGGAAATAACATGGGAAAACAGTTTTTTGCTGTTTCCATCTGTCCCGCTAAATAAAATCGGGTGTATATGGTATCGTTAGTTAGATTACTTAATTTTGCATCTAATAAAACTAAATGTTGTGTAATAAGGCCTTGTCTAACTGAAATATTTGATAAAATAAATTGTATTTTGAAGGTTATCCTTCATATTTTCGAATAAGAAACGTCAAAAACAATATGCTCCATAGCCGAGTGGATACAAAGGCTGTTTCATAACATAAATAATCTACAAGACCTGGTTCGAGACCACCTCAGCCCTACTTTTTTTTAATTAAATTATGCTTAAAATATCTTTATTATATCAGACTATTTTAATAAAATAGCAATATTCATATTTTTATAAATAAAAAAATCCAAATATTTAATAGAATTATTATTTGCTGCCTGTCAAACTTAACAATTAATTCGAATTTAGTTTTTGGTGTATAATTTTCTATTTCATGTTTCGAAACATGAAATTTTAAGTATAATTTAATTTAAAAAAAAATAGGGCCGAGGTGGTCTCGAACCAGGTCTTGTAGATTATTTATGTTATGAAACAGCCCTCGTATCCACTCGGCTATGGAGCATATTGTTTTTGACGTTTCTTATTCGAAGATAAGAAGGATAACCTTCAAAATACAATTTATTTTATCAAATATTTCAGTTAGAAAAGGCCATATTACACAACATTTGGTTTTATTAGATGCAAAATTAAGTAATCTAACTAACGATACCATATACACCCGATTTTATTTAGCGGGACAGATGGAAACAGCAAAAAACTGTTTTCCCATGTTATTTCCCTATGTCAAGGTTTTCAGTATTCACCCTGTATATATATTAAGTAAGTAATGTGACTTATATCATAATATGATAATATTGCCAATTTATTAATAAAGATGTTTGCTTCCATTTTCTGTCTTTTCTGCCAAACCATTTTTCCAAAGCAAACAATCAGCTGCTTGTATTTGTTTTTGTCGTCGGTTACACATTTAAAAATTCTCGTCGTGCAATATGACGATATCCATATGATATCACAACGTCTCCGAAACAGATCCCAGGGCCCAGACTTCATTGTCTCGCACGGATATCCGACAGCTTCGATATCTGTTTAGTGTCGGTAACACGGCTGCTTGTACCCGGCCTGCAGAGGAAACACGTACGCTGAAGTCATTGTTTCCGGGACCATTGTAAACTTCCTCTTTAGTATGCGGACAAGGTACCACGTTTTATTTTATTACTGAAGAAGGTTTTTATTTTTATTTTGTTAAGCTGCAATCATTTACAACATTGTCATTAACGTAAATAAACATGCCTGGAATAATACTTTCCTGAGTTTAAAATCTTTTCCTGTAAACACTACAAGGAAGTGTTTTAGTTTATTACTTACGGGAGTCAAAATTTGCATTTTGTAAATACGAATTTTAATAAAGGAATCATATCGGAAAGAGCACCTTTGAAAAAAAAAAACAATTATAAACGATTTTGTACAATGGGATATGTAACCAAATTATGATTTTTTATACCGTTTGTTCCAAAAAGGTGTTGTCATAGGCATTTAACATGGGAAAACAGTTTTTGGTAAATAAAGCCAGAATCGAACTGAGAATCTTTGATTCTATAGGACGTTACTCTAATCTCATAATTATTAATTGACAACTATCATTTTGCGCGTATAAAACAATAAAACCAATAGGCAAAAAAATTTATACTTTGTTGTAAATTTCAATGAACTATGTTATTAAAATGAAGTAATCTGTATAAATAACAAGTAGGAATACATGTAGTATTAATTGTCCTGTACAATGACTGTGACTTAGTTGTTAGCCGGACGGTTTTTGTTTACCAAAAACTGTTTTTCCATGTCTTTTTTGGAACACTCGGTATATGATACTAGACAAAAAATAAAATACCTGCATTTTTTAGTCGATTCATTATTGATAGTTTACGAGATAATAATTATTACAGATTTAGGGAGTAAGAAACAGACAATCTGTCTTTTTTTTCGATCGTATCAAACATTAAATTGCTAATAACTTTATTATTGCAAGCAAACGTTTAGTTTTTATTATTATAAGGAGAAGCTATTGTGATAAGATTTTATATTTTATGACTTACATACTGAAATTCAATTATCGTCACATATTCCATTGTTTTCGGTTTGGTGGGTAACTCATTAAAGCTATGTATTTTCTGGCTCTTACTTGGAATAGTTCATTTATTGCTCTATCCAGTTCATTTAAAGAATAGTACCAAACGCAAGAGAATTATGGAACTGGGAAAGGTGAATGCAAAGGACAGGAAGAAAAGGAGAAACTTTGTATGCAAGGAAAGACTAAAAGAAGTGGAAAAAGAAAATTATGATTATTTTTGTACAGGTACATGTAGTGCTTCTTCAATAGATTTTATACAATATATCACTTCACATCAGTTCATAAAATTACTATAACAATTCTTTTTATCATATTATCTGTAATGAAATGATGATATTTCTTTGCCTCTTACTGACGCTGCCTGACCTCGTGAGTTTTTAATGTCACTTGAAAAATTGAATTATGTTTTGCTGCAGGTCAACAAATTGTTTTATTAATTAATTCTTTTGTTTATAATAACAATGATGACCAAAAAACGTTTTTAATAAATGTTATGTTACAATTTTTTTTGAAACCAACAACAATGCAGCAATGATTCGCCAGCATTTTCATCAAATCTTTGATAGTCCAATCCATGTCCCTATTATATTCTCTATCAAAATAAAGCACCAATATCGTCTGCCTCTCTGTTCAATTTGTGTGTGGCATTGATTGATTCACGTCTCGCGAATTCCTCGGTCAACCGTTCGATAATCCGTTTTGACGCCTTCGAATTCGAGTTCGAATTCGGCGATGCTCTCGACAAGTGAAACAGCGATGGGAGATACCGGGAAAGAGAATTAATCATTGAAAACGAAACCTGGGAGGTGAGGAATTCACAATGATAAGCGGATTGTATGCAAATCAAGAGATGAAAATTGCGGATGATTAATGTTGAGGACGTGCGAAACAGAAATATACATTTCGCGCGAAAAATTAGCCTCATTATTCTTATTCCTATAATGCAACGGACTGATGCATTCTTGTAGGGATTACAACATTATAAATGGGCACATTTGTCAACCTTTTTTTTTAAATAAATATAACAATAAGATAATTTGTAGTTGACACTTGATGCAACATAATAATTAATAAAACAATATAAATTTATTGTCCTTTTTTTAAAAATATTTTTTTTGTTTTGAAACTGCTACTCAATGGTGGATTTATGTAGGAGCTATACTAGCTCTCGTGCCCCCGTCCTTTTTTCTGAGAACCTTTTTTTACTTTTTAAATAAAACTTCAAGTAAGTATATTTAATATCGGTAACATTATTTTATTAAACAATTGTTCTTTATTATAAATTTATAAAAAAAAAGAAGTATAGAATCGTAGGGCGAAAGGCCACTGAAATCTAGCTCATCGTCTCGGGTCTCATCATGATAAAGTTTTCTCTTGTTTTCCTTCATAAGTATTAAATTAATTTTGCATATTTCTTACAAACTTGATCAACGCACAATAAAGATCAATAATTTCAGCAAGGTTCCTATCAATGTTTTGTCATTTTTTCCTTTTAAATAGAACTACGAAAGCAAAAATTCCTATAACTTTTCATATCTAAACTCAATTCATTTCGATTCATTTCGAACAATAATTTTTTTAGATGCAGTATTTTCAATCTTCAATAATAATCCTTAAAGTTTTTCTTTTTAATTTAAACGATATCTTAAAATCCTATGTTATTAATATACCAATTTGAAGCGTACATTTTTGCAATAGATCTTTTCTCTGTGAAATTGTAGATCATATTACTAAGTTGTATAACTAAATTCAAGATTGTCCAATCAATTGAGTACATTTTATAGATAATATATTAACAGTAACATAAAATTGACATGCTTTAAATAATAATTATATATATTTTTTTACTTTAATAAAATAATTAATTTTGGAAGGGGTTTGAATTCCTAAAACCCTTTCTTGGGTGCGTCACTTCTATACATGTACATATACCGATCCAACAGAAGTCAATATATATTGTAGAGATTTTAATTCGTTGACAAATGTTCCAATTTCGTAATGTTAAAATCGTTATTTTGTTACAATACCTACCTTATGTGTTATAAGGTATGATGTTGTCGGTAAAGCTAAAATAAAATAAAAACAATAATTTCTTTTTTTCCAATTTTTAATGTGCAATGTAACCCAACACCAAATTTTACATCTTGTCATTTGACATCAACGTTCATCTGGAGAGAAATCAAAAGCGTGGGTGTGTCAATAAACTTTTTATGATCAAGAACAAAACCTTAAGTGAATGAATTTATTTAAATATATAACCTCTATTCATGTGTTTATTTCATCCCATTTCTAGTTTATGGCATTTTTATACCAGCATAAATCTTCTAATTATTTCAGACAATAAACGTTCTAGTTTTCCAGTCATGTAGGCAGGAATTCGTAGTACGACATGTAGTACTAACCACTGATTGCATAATAATCATATGTAGGTAATTGATATTTGATTCAGGTGTACGTGGGCTACAGAATTTATTTCCTGCGGTTAACATTTGATTTGAATGGTTACATGGCCCATGCACCTGCTTAAACGGCTTGATATATTGGTAATAATTATTACTATGTTACACACATTTATTTGCCACGTATTTACATATACAGGATGTGCAACAAAATGCGGAACATAGGACTTTAACATGGGATTTCAAACAATTGCGGATACTCTCTATCCTGATAAATTTAGAACAAAACTACAAGAGTACAAAGTTGTTCAAAATTAAATTCTACATCAGATAAGATCATAATTGTTTCAACAGCAGAACTGTAATACGAGATATATTAAATATAAAATGTAATACTTTCGTTAAAAATCAGATAGCCATGGAAATAAAAGAAAATATCACTCTGTCAGTTTATAAGTAATTATAATACTTATTTTCTATATTTTAATATTATTTAAGTTTAATTTATATTCATTTCTTTAACAATATGCCAATATTAAAAAAATAGTACAAATATAATTTAAAAAAATATTGAACATAAAGTAAGGTTACTAACTGTCACAATTGACACATAGATGTTTTGTTTTATTTCCATGGGTGTCTGATTTTGAACGAAAATGTTACATATTATATTTAATATATCTCGTACTGCAGGCTGTTGCAACAATTATGATCTTATCTGACGTAGAATTTAATTTTGAACAACTTTGACTCGTGCAATTTTGCCCTAAATCTATCCCGAGAGAGAGTATCCGCAATTTTTTGAAATCCCATGTTAAAGTCCTATGTTCCGCACTGTATATCAATGAAAAATTCTACACTTATTTAAAAACATTTTTCATTTCAAACTTTACATATGACATATATAAAGTTTGTAATATTAATAGCATAATTAAAATTAAAATCTTTGTTATTTCAACAGCAGCTGATATATTTTCAGTTCATTATGTCATTGTCAAGAAGATTACATTTTTTTAATCATTCTTTACATATAAGATCATTAGCCTCGTAAATATTCTTTTATTCAGCATAATTTATATTATTTTTTATGAATCACTGATATACTAATCTTAATCTTGCAAAATCATTAATATAATTCTACGAAATATTTTGATAACATCAGCTTTTCAAATGTTATATTCGTCACATGGCATTGAAATATTTGTTTGACATTTCTTATTATTAAGCATAATAGAAAAGATAATCAATATACGAAAAGATTATCATCAACAATTTTTGGACATCGTTAAAAGGTACACAATATGTTATAATTTATTTTATATTATATTTTCTTTCTCAATATAAAATTGATTAAAAAAAGAGGGAATTTTGTCTGACACCCTAGATTAGATTTGATTAGACTTTGGTGTTAAAAGTGCAATCGAAAGTGAAGTTTTCATGAAAATTTGAAGTGTTTTTTGAAATATCTTAATGAATTATAAATATATGAGAATTTTTGTAAATAATAATTTAAAATTATGTCATTAGGTACAATTTTATAGTTCAAATTTCTTTTTACCTAGCCCCATTTAACTGACAAGTAATTAATGATTCGGTAAATTTGTTACAATTGCGGGTCTGTTTACCTTCGGAAATAAATGTTTTATATTTGACAATCACAATTATTATAATTGACAGTGAAAATATTATAAAAATAATTATCAAATACTCTGAAAGGACAATTCTACTACTACTAATACTCAAAGTACTAATTATTTTAATAATTCATTTTACCGTGTCAGTAGTCAACGCAAGGATACTCATATATTACAATTTATAGATATTGCATAATAATAAAAAATATAAATAGGAAAGGCGAGAGGTTATGTGCTGGCCACATCAGATTTTTTAATAAATGTATAAAGGTAGTACATGAGTATTAAAATGTAATGCATGGGTAATAAAATTTCATGGTGTTGCAAGTTCTTGTAAAGAAATCACTCTGTACCTATTCGTCAATGTCGGTAAAGTTTTCATCGAACAATTCATAGCACCCAGTATAATTTACGAATAATATCGCATTATGCACGTTCTATCCAGTTGTCAGGTGCATTAAAGCAGCCGACCGAAAAATTGAAATATGATTGAAATATCACATAATAAATCTCTTGATTTACGAGAAGGCGAAGGAGAAAGACGTGCAGTGAAGTATCTAGTGCACATTTCCCTTCAATTCGCCTTGCTTTTGCTGAATAACGTTGCGCTTTTAGCAGAATAAAGACGTTTGTCATGTGGAGAGTAATATGCGAGACAAGGTTTTTCAAAGTTTCCATTTATTAACTTGCATTGAAGATTTTCATTTTCAAATGAATATATGTAATAAATGAATTTATATATGTTGGGGTACACAAGATCTTTAGAGTATGTTTACCGGCTGGTGTAGAAAGTGTACCACAGGGGTAATTTTTATTTATATACTAACTATTTCAAAGGGATGAGTTATTAAGATTCTAATTATCGTCTGGAATAATTATTATTCACCAAAATTAGTATAGTCTTTTTCACGAAAATGTGATCGTACGTCATAATGTTCCCTGATGTAACGTTGCCAAGTATTTGTAGGGTACATTCAAGTGTTGATGGTTGCATAGTATACTATGTGTGTACAGTAAAACTAATCAATCATTTTGTCAAAATTTTTGTTGTATCTGAAGACAAAAGTAGAAGATAGTTGATTTAATTTCAGATAAAAGTCGATATCTGAGATATATGACCGAATTCACCATTCCTTATTTAAGACTTGATCCACTGAATCTGATTTTTTAATCAATTCGATTCGCCATTAAAAACCAACTAATCCGGTAATCAGGTTTATGATCCACTGATCCGTCGTGTTCCATTATTCAAGCTCTGATCATCTGTATTCTATAATATTTAAAGATACTTATTTGTCCTAATTGGTATAATGTCCCTCTCTATCGTACTTCATTATCATTTTGTACTTATTTTTTTAAAAAACTAGTCTCCGTACATATCTTTGCACTTTTGAAATAAATAAACCACCCTGAAACCTTCTGGAACTCAGTATTGTTTCAGATAAACCAAAATAAACCTATTTAGATCAGATGGACAAATTATTGTTTGGAAAAGAAAAAATGAATAAATGAAAACAAAAAAATTATGCTCAACAGTGAAATATGGAAATAGTTTTATGCTTGTACGTGGCTGTATGAGTACAGAAGGGGTGGGAATCTTAATTTGTATTGATGGGAAAGTGATTTATTTGAATATTTTGAAAGAGAATTTAGAAAAAAATTGACTGAAATCACTCATTGATAGATAACTAAGTATTTCATACACAGGGACATAGTGTCAATAGATCTTAGAAGTTAAGAAAAACCAAAACGATTAATGATGATAAAGATAATATCTTCCTTGGTCAGAAAGTGACATTCAAGGTTGGAATCTCGATGTAGATTACAATAAATTGGGATAGTTTTGTAGACGAGAGTGAAATTTGAATGACAAGGTCGTTGGTGGATTAATGGAGGCTTTACAAGCACCGTGGACTTCAGTCTTGAATCACGGCGTGATTCATCACAATGAAGACGAAAGGTTGATGTATTGAAACATTACAGCAGCAATGAAATTTCGAAAGAAATGCCGTATATAGTATGATAAACAGGTAAAGAAGCAATTATTTTTTGTCAGAGGTGTCAGAGTTACTAAGCAAATTTCTTCACCGAGCCTACAGTTATAATTAAGCTGAATTGCTTAATAATTCCAACATAAAAATTCATAATAATACTAGTTTTTTTTGTTTTAATATTAAAATAAAACATTTTTACGATTGTACCCTTGCATACAAGTGTATTTTAGTGTCATTGATAGGCTACGAAAAATGACAGTCTGGGAATATATTCTCCGTCCTGTGAAAAAGCTTCCCGTACCTTGCGCAGTTCATTGTTTTCCATAGACAAAAATACAATCATATTTATTTCATAATTATTGATTTAAACCAAACGAAATAAAAATAGTATGTGTACCACGTAAAAAAAGTGTCTTCCCGGACTTCTGGTGTTGTTATTTTCGACATTTCTTTGAAATTAAAAGAAAATTTGAAAAGGTTAAATCTGAATTGCCCATTTTAGAACATACAAACCTTATCAAGAATACATTTTTCTCGTAAAATAAAATAAAAATCCATGAACATACTGTATATAAAAGAAGGTATTTTTTAGAGTTGCAGTCATTTAATAAAATCAGTCCATTTATCACCCTGATGAAGACTGATTTACAGTCGAAACGTTGGTGTATTAGTGGATTTTATTAAATGATTGCAACTCCAAAAAAAGACCTTCTTATATTAAAATCCAGTCGATAAAACCAATCCGTACTGTATTCTATATATTGTACATTATATGATATATTTTTATTTCATGCTATTAATAAAAAATATAGGATCGGAACAAGGTTTGAAAAAACCTTTAGTGGTTGTCAGTTTGGTGGACAATGAAATCATTTTACATTGAAAATTCAAACAAAATCTATTTTACCTTCAACTACAATTGTCCAAAAAAATAAACCACTTAACAATCAGGTCCTGATGTTATCACGTGGCAATTTTTCAGATTTCAATTTTAAAAGCGGTGACAAGAAACAGAAGAGCATCAAGCACCACACAAGAGGAAAAATGAGGCACATTAGTGAAGCCAAATCCAACTTTGCAGTGGTTATCTCTTTGTCATCTCGACTGCCTACCTTGTTACTATGGTTATACTAGCAGCGGTTGCCTTTTCTGTGTGTTCTGAGAAAAGATAAAATATGTTTCCTGATAAAACATCCACTTGTTGGGACAGGGCCTGTTTAATAAAAAATCTCAAGGGTGCGGCAATAATTCATAATAAGGATCCGTTGTTCCACAGGGATATTTATGTTGTGGACTTTGTTTGAAATTAGGTAAAGTTGGGGAAATTTTGATTAATGACCACTTTAGCTCCCTTAGAGTTTGGAATGGCAACTAAACATACATATGGTTGTACCTATATCTTTCGCAGTATATGTTTACATATTTAACTTCCTGCATATTTTAAAAGTAGATATAACGGATATTAGAAAGGTTTCATTAACAGGATATTAGAAATTTAAAGAAAACTGACAAATGATTTGTTTGTTCTTGTTTAAAATAATTTTCCATTCATATATTGTAAAAAAATTGTAGCTTTACAAAGTTTTTGCAAAAGTTAATGTAGTAACAATTTTTTGCACAATACATGACTGGTTTGCGGTGAAATCTATTAACTGTGTAAATTACAACAAAAAAAGACAGTATAATAGAATATATAATCACGATAATAATGAATTCGTATCATGAATAAGAAATTAATAACATATTATTTTCCTAATTTATATGACACAGAACATACCTTTCTACCGAAATAACTCCTTGACATATAGGCGACAATACTATATTAAGGTGCTGGTCAATAATTCAACATGTAAAATCATATTTCCGTAATTTCCTGCTTGCCAAATAATGTTAAGCAAAAATCTTCAAATAACAGCTGTAGAGCATAAATTCTGCATCTGAATCAATATTTTTTTGATAGCTGTGCTTGCAAAAATGCAAAAATTAACATTTCGCAATATAGAATCAAAAATAACTATTACGTGCCTGTAACCTCCAAAATTAGGTATGAAAATAAAATAAATCACCCCAAAAATAGCAGCCATGGAATTGAGAGCAAAATTAATAAACCTTTAATTTAATTTCAAATAATAATAAAAACAAACTAACGCAGCTAACTTGACAGATAAACCGTTAATCATTTGTTAATTTTTGTCTCTATTCCATGGCTATCGCTATTTTTGACGTGATTTAAAAGGCAAAAATTGAAAATACGTAACAAAAATTTTGACATATTTCCTAACATTCGCAAAAATTAAATAGGTTATGTTTATTTTTATATTTTACGTTTTAGTTTGTTATCCTCACATTTATTAGATGGCAAATTTTAATTGAGAATAGTTCACACTTCTCTCGAGTTTAATGAGACAAATAATATTTGGATTTGGAGGTTTCAGTTTGTTTGAAAAGTGACAGTTTGTATTATTGACCTAGGTCAATGATAATATATTATTGATCAAGTGATCATGGTTCGCAAGTAAACCGTAGTGACAAACAATTTATCATGTCAAATAAAAATTAATGGTGGGTGTGTAGGCTTGTAGTAAAAAAAAATGTCAACGATATTTATTTTCGATGCCAAAACCCAACGATATTAATTTTATATTCTTATAACACCGTATATCTTCCTTATTTATTACAATTCAAGCGCAATATCAAAACTGTTGTTCTGTTTGAAATTACATCACCCTAGTGTCGTAGTGTCCCATTGAAACCCGCATGTAAAAAACAGAAACGTATTTCCATAGCCACCTATGCAGCCCTGTGTGGTTCACCGCTACACAATGTGTGCCCAAGGATAATGTCCCAGACTCGTGTAGTTCTCAATGTTAGCGTTCGCTTTCGATATGAGCTACACGTGGGCGGGGACCGTTGTTTGAGCAGACAGAGAGGAAAGAGGAGGATGGAGGATGGTAAACTTGGAAGTGTTGGTAATGGTATAGTTGGACAAGAGATCTCAAGTTGACGTTTAAATTATTTTATGGTTGTGGTATCTATTCAAAGTTTTTCCCTGAGTGAAAGAATTGAAAGAAATGTGATCTTTATGCGTTCTGCTATAGGGTATAGAATTGTACGAAATCCATTAGAATACACTGTTTGTTCCAGGTACCCAGCTAAGCACTGGATTTGGAAATCCCAAAGTAACATTAGCATACCTTACTTAATATAGATGGATTACTGTACAACCTGGAAATAACTAGACAGGGATGTATTTAAAATTTTAATAACAGGTTTTATGAAAAATACTCTAATAATTGTCACAAGTTGTAGTAACGTTGATGTACTTTTGGTAATAAGAACAATATGTTATAGCAGTTTCGCTTTTATGCAAAAATTGTTTGCAATTCCACGAAGATAATGATTATTGCTAAGAAATTAACGGTATTAAAATTTTAAATACATCTCTGTCTAGTTATTTCCATGTCGTACAGTAATCCATCTATATTAAGTTTGGCATGCTAATGTTACTTTGTGATTTCCAAATCCAGTGCTTAGCTGGGTACCTGGAGCAAAACTTTGAATAGATACCACAACCATAAAACAATTTAAACGTCAACTTGAGATCTTTTGTCGTACTATACCAGGGTTGACGGTTAAGTAGGAGTAGGAAGTAGGGTGCAGTGTGAAAATTTTCTAATTGGGGTTAGGGTGGTTTTGTTTTTATATTTATTGTAATTAAGGGCCGATTTTTTTGCTCTCGGTAAAGTGCCAGTTAGCAATCAATATATTAAAAAAACCTATATTTTTGACAACTTATCAATTTTTCGATTTTAATGTATCCAGCATTTTAAAAATGCCGCACTACATAGTATTTATGTTTGTAAGGGCCAGTTGTATAGTTAGCACTTAAATATCACTTACGTTAAAGTTTAAACTGAAGTTTAAACTAAATACTTAAGGTACAAATGTTGCTTAGTTCTAAATAAGAAAATACCTAGCTAAACCAAAATAATTCAATGTTACTAACGTATCCAAATTTAGATAGAATTATAAAATTAAAATTATAAAAAAAATAAGAACATGGACAATTTATTAAATAATAAAATATAACGTGATTCGAACTTTACAGAAGACGAAGTAGCATTATTATCATATTTAGTGAGAAAATATAAATACATTATTGAATGGAAAAAGAAAAATGTTATTTGAAATAATATACAAAGTGAATTTTACAGAGGAGCTGAATGCTTAAGCAAAATATAGGAGAATATTAAAAAATAATAAAAGAACGCTTATGAAAATGTCAATATACCTACAAAATTTTTCCATCTTCGCCATTATTAATTTGAATTATATTTACAAATTCCGTATTATGAAATATAATGTAACAATAAAAATAAATATAACCTTAATTTAAGCGGTACTACATGTACTTATTCCAAATATAAACATGACTCGATTATTGTATTTTATTCTGTTTATGTTCTTTCTTAATTTTGTCTATATTTTATTATAAGATTTTTAAAATCTGAAATTACACTAGTATAAAATTAGCAGTAAATGAGTTAAATGTTTACATTATATTATAATGAAATATTAACACCAGCTGATTTAAATTTAATAATAACAATAATAAATTTCCAGGGTTCATAATTATTCAGGATAAAAAATATATTTCAATAGTTTGTAAACTACTATAACTATGTAAATAAAATAGTTATATATAAGAAAAATTAAATATTTAATACTGAACCAATAAGTTATTAAAAAATAAAATTTATTATTTTATACATACATGTAATTTACAAAAAAAATTCTGTAGGTATGATAATGATAAACAATATTCAATTCTAATTTCTAGTGTCCATCTCTAACAAATATTTATTTATTCCCTGAGGAAACCCGTCGCCATTAATTATCCCTTCAAACAATAGCCCCATAATTTTCCGTAATGTCTTAATTACACCTTTCTATCATTAATTCTCGCCTCTGACATCTGCAGTGAGGTATGGTTTGTGTACAAGCGTCCTGGTTGTCTGGACAGCACAATAACAATGTCAGCCGAAGTTGGACCCACCACGTCGTTGCACTACGGTGATAAATGACAGTCGCCTGAACCGAACCAACGGTTCAACCACTCAACCACACCACGTTGAGTGGTTTTGGGTTACGTTACATACTCTCGGGAATATGGTGCATTAATGCAGGTTAATGATGGTAAAGGAGAATCGGAAAATTAACTTTGGCTGATAAGTTTGTAAGGGATAATAAGTTTTGTAAGAAATTTTTATTTATTATAATAAAGGTAAATAAAAATTCAATGTGGTACATTAAAAGAGGAGTAGATAAAAAGAAAAATGTAAATTTTTAATTGTATACACTGACAGGTTCTTAGGAATATGAGATTTTTTTTATGAAACGTATACATATATTCTATTATTCTTTTTTACAGCAAATGCTCCACTCTTTTTCCTTGCAAGCACCAAGAAAAAGAAATTTAGTTAGATTGATTCAAAAGTAATAAAAGAAATAGTTTCATATAGAAAAAGAAACATTTATGTAAGTAAATTTCCGCTATTCGGTTAAATGTACTAATATTAATAAAATATCGGAAAATTGGTATCGATACTAAAATATCGGTATCAAAAAAAAGTATAGGTATCAGTATCGTTTATCAATAGTATCCGAATACCTCTAGCTACTATTTTGATTTTACATTTCAAAATGATAGAGAATATGAATTGTAGGTAAAATAAATTCAATTTGTAAAATTTTAATCGTTTACTACAAGAAAAAAAATATATCTTAATTAAAACTTAATTTTCTTGGATATTTTTTTGGTGTTTCGACTACTTTATTATTAAAATTTTCAAGTTCACGCTTTTTGGGCTCTTCAAGCGCATTCGTTAAATTTTTTGGGATTTTTTTACTTGCCGTTTAAAACATTCGTGGTCTTTTAAAGTTACCAATCAAAATACTGATGCAATTTATATAGGTGACGTCATGCTATAACAAAAAGCTCCCGTATTTCGGAAGTATTTTAATTATACTATTTTATTTCTTTATTAATATTCATTATTATGCATAATCTTTTTATTTTTTAAACTAATTTTTCTAAATTCGATTGAGCTAGAATCCCCGATTCATCTAATATACTAAATTTTCATTTGAAAAATTATTATGAAATTTTATATTTATGTTTCCGTCATTCTGAGAAAATTGCTTCAAAACAAGAAAGTGAAAAACTTAATCATATTTTTTATTTACAGAAATTTATTCTATTGTTTAACCCAGATACTTATAAATTATATGTTTATAGATATATTGTCAATAGAAGATATACTATGCAATAAAATTTGAATTCCTACCTATATGTAGCTTTCATTTTTCAAACAACTGACTCACCTGAAAACAAAAACAAACATTAGCATGTCAAATAAAAAACACAAAAATTTATAACATTCTCCCGTAATACATTAAGCAAAAATCACAAAATTTATTATTCTCTACTATAATATACAAAGCAAAATATTATACCCTCCGTTTATTTGTCACGAGAGAGAAATCAAAATTTCACGTGGTCCACACGTGTTCAATCGTAATTAATTAAAGACAATCAAAGTCAAGTCCCATGTCATAACTTGTGTTTTATATAACGCTATATAACAGACGTTTTCGTATAAAGTTGAGCAAGAGACTTTTATATTCTGCATTCCTCGAAAATCAAACTCGAATTAACGAGACAATAAATTCCAATAGAATATTTGTACATAACCACAGGTATCGTGTTCTTACAAGAAAATATCTGTGTGGGTTTGTTTTGATTTCCGCTTGCATGTGTTAGTATTCCGCACTTATCAGATTTCGGATCCAGTTTGGTTTGGACCAAGTGCGAATAATTAATTTTCGACCAATGATAATGTTTCAGAAGATTAATTATTGTTTCTTAATTAGTTTTCTTATCGAACACCTCCTTGCAAATAAGAAAATGATTGCTAATTGTTTCATATTTTCAGAACAATTACAATTAACCCACTAACTTTCAAAACAATTTTTTATAGCTACATTGTTACAAATATGTAAGAATCATTAAACAGAATCAAAGCAACGTTAACGAATTGTTTTATGAATATTAAATTTTCATAAAAGCACATTAGATGACTACGTATTCAATTTTATAATTTTGTAGAAATGAATTATCATTTCATTTAGTTTAATAATAAATATATATTTGTAAAGTAATTATGACATAAATAATATATTATTTATTTAAATAATAATAATAACATTTAGATGAATTGTAAATGAAAATTCATACTCGCTACTATTAGCATTTCTGACCATTTTTTTTTAAAAACTATTAAATTTATGATGTACACAGATATAAAAGTAAAATAATATATGGAGATTTCAATACTAGAGTACGACACAAAATTGAAATTTTGTATCCTATTTTTTTTTTCTAATTTCAACCTACATCACGAAAATGCAAGTAGAATCAGGGTTGCATTGATTTAAATCGCGTGATGAACGTTTTGAAATAGTAACCTTGTCTATAAAATGTAATTTTATGGCATTTCTTTATTTGTTAATCCCAGGGAGTAAAAGTGTTATTTTACCCTCGAAAGTGTAAAATAACAATTTCTCTGAATATTATTGTTTTAAATAATAATATAAATATATATTTTCATCAATTTGTAAACTCTGAAACAACTCTATCTCTTTTTAGAAATCATTCAATTTCTCTGTTACAAATCTATCAACAATTACCATCCATCTCATATATAGTCTTCAGTTTATCTAATAAACGTCAATGAACATTCAACATATTGATACAGATGATGGATGTGAATGGAATAGTAGCTAAAGATTTCATCTTAAAACATCGTTGTCAGAGACCACTCAAGTAGACGAGATATGTGAACGACAAAACTAGATTTCATATGTACAGATGGCAAATAAGTTCAATAATATGTTCACAATAATGAAAGGACAATAAAAATTCCGATTTAGAGTTTATAAATATTTTTGTATTTCCATGTATAAAGTACAGGAGTATTGTATTTGCGAAAAATTAGGGTTTTCAGGTTTCAAAGGAAATATCCAGTTTGACCATCCTTAATCCATTTTTAATAGTTTCAGCGTTACATCTGTACATACTTATCTCGCATACTTAAAAAATGATTAGCCGTATGTAGAAATTTTGTATATAGGACTGCTTAATATCTAGTTGTGCACTTCCTTTTATTATTGTAATCGGTAGTATGCCAAAAGGGCACTTTGCTTGTAGTGCTTTTTTAAAATTATTTGCGTATCTCAAAAACCATTAGCTATAGAATATTGAAATTTTATTTATGTGATTACTATAACATCTAGTTATGTACCTTCATTTTTGGTTCCAATTGGTGTTTTTAAAAGGACTGTTTAATTTTGGCAGAAAAAAATAATAATTTAGTTGGCTTTTAAGTTTTAAGTTAATAAATTAACATTGATATATTTCGTGAGAAATACGTACGAAATAAATGAAAATAATATCTATTTCTTTGTAAGTTTTTGAGCGATTCAAATTATTTTTTCTACGACCTCTATGGAAAGTAGGATTTTTCTCACACTTTATAAAGCTTTATAGTTGCGTATTTCCCATAATCTAGGTTAAAGTTTGAGAATTATTCCAACATTGCGCATGTGCAGTGTGGGAAATGTCACTCGTGCAGAATCACCTATTTCCCACCTTGAGTGATTCCAGCACTCGACTACGTCCCGTGCCGAAACTTTCACACCTCATGGGAAATAGGCGACTTTTTGTACTTGTTGCACAATATATTACAATACTATTATGTAATGCAATAAGGAACAGTAATAAACATTTTAATAAATTTTTCTAAAGATGATCCATTTTGAAGGGAACTTCGAAGATATGAAACGAATGTAAGATGATAAATGATTAGTTGTAAAATGATCTCACTTTCAAGTGAAATAAGTTTAAATGAAGAACAGTAAAAAATATGTATAATTTAGCGTACAAGGAAATCATGTGATGTCCACATCAGATATTTTTATTGCATTATTAAAATATTAGTTGGTGGTTTATTTGAAAGTAATAACTCTAACATCTAATCGTAATCCTTCCTTGAAATTAATATACATTTTGCATGTTCCTCGAAATTACTACCTCTATATGTTGTGAATAATAATGAAATACAATTACCTATTCGTTTTTCCCAAGATTTACATAAATCTTACACAAATTAATGAATAGTCATTTCCAGATTTTATTACAGATAATATCAGCGTTTATCGACAGTGAAAGTATTCCATTCAGTTAGCAGTAGTATGCAAGACAGAAAATCTGTATCATTACCATAGAATATTAAACATATTCATTGATATTCACCCATAGCAGAGAAATTTAATAAAAGTCTATTTTATACGTGTTTATTTCAATATTATACATACGGGACGTTCAAATTATTATTAGCATATGTGATGATCATATTAACTTGCAAATATCGTATAACATAATCACATATTTATTCAATATGTGATTAGTGTCTTCTTATTGGATATAGAAATATAATTATTTTACATTGTGAAACAACAACAATCAGTATATGTATCGTCTGCATTTTTAGAACTCTTGTCTAATGGTGAAGTTTAGCATGATTGAAATTACGTGTGAAATATTTTTTAATCGCAACTTAAAGTGTAAATAATTAATAATAAATTGTAACATAAAACTGAGAAGAATACTAATGCAATTAAATCAAAACTACCCTCTGTAAAAAGTAGACATATTAATGTTTACTGCCTGTGAGAGGATTCTTATTCAATGTGAATTACTCTAATTCTTACCATATTATAATTAGTTCAAAATCACCCCCCGTAAAAACAAGTCACCGTAATATTCACTACCTGAGAGAAGGGTGCTCACTTATTGAGAAGTACTTTAATTCTTGCCCTACTGCAATTAGATGCAAATCACCCTCCGTAAAAATTATTCACCATAACATTTACTACTATAACAGGAGTTCTGATTCCCTGTGAAGCACTCTACTTAAAATCCGTTCGTAATTAGATCAAAATCACCATCCATAAAATCCTGTTAGAAATAAATACAAATTTTTGAGTTTGCTAGATTAATTATTGGTCACACAGAATCAATGTCACCATATGCAGTTGTTTCTTACCGTTACAAATATCAATAACGTATAGAAACGCATTAGTACAAAGACTACACAACCATAGAAAGAGAAATCAAAATAGGTCTTACCCATGAGTGATTTTCAATAACAACGAAAATTATCATCTACATCTCTTAACATCTGCGCTAGCTGAGTTGATTACCTATATTCATTATACAATGATCAATTTATACTGACCTTTGCAGATAAGGAATTTGCAAATCTAAACCTTCGGAACTAGTAAACAAATGAGCAAATGGTTTGTGCTTTCTCCTTCTCATTTTTATTATACTGTCACTGAGCTAGCATAGTACAAAAGAAGATACAATGAAAATATTCAGCGAAAATGTTAAGAAAATATATTTTATTTATTGTTCTAATACTTCATTTTTAATTATTTTTTTGCTTATATACGTAAAAATAAGCTACATTTATTCATATGGTGCTATGATAATTTATATGTTATCTAATTTATTAAATTTCTGTTCTTTTTACGCTAAGATTTTTGCTCAAATCAGTGTTTCCAGATTCTAAGAACTTCCATAGTATTTAAGAATTTACCAAGTCCTTTTAGGAGAAATATTTACAGTAAATATTTTTAAGAAGTTATGTATCTTCAAAGATTTCATTGTTTACAAAAATTAGGTACAACGTTTTTTGGAGTTCGCTGAATAATTATCCTGATTGTGTTTATGTCCTGTTCAAGATCTTCTTTCTTGAAAACTTTATTTGATAGCATTTTGCTAGAGTTACTGAGCAAGGTTATTCCTCTCCAGTTAACCTGGTTAAAGTCACTCTTTTGTGGTACCAAATGAGGTTTAATTTTACGTCCCTCATGAGTACAATTAATGTTATTACATTTTTTTTACTTCAACTTCAGCCTTTTTTTCTTTAGTATTTGTTGTAATTTCTTATAATTTATCTCTATATTTCTTTACAATGTGTTCTAATTGCTCAAATTTTATTTAATTCCTGATCTAATATTTAATTTCAATAATTGTTCTAATTTCATCCCAATTTGTAACAGAATGTACTAAAATTATTTGTTCTTTTTATTACCGTCATAGACTTAGTCAAAATTTTAAATCATTTATTTCCTACTTAAAAATCCCTTCGTGCATTCTCCATGACAGCTAGAGTGTTCTTGAGGTGATGTCTGATAATCCCCCTCTAGGGTATATACATTTCTATACCAAGAACTATAATGAAACAGTGCAATATTTATTTATTTATTTATTTATTTTTGCTGGATTAGATATTCTAAAAAAAGTCTAAATCAACACATTGCGTGGTAATATAAAATTGATTTAACACTTCAACTTTCTTCCATACAAAAACAAGTAGCCAATCACCACAATATTTCTTCTATTAATATAAACTTGTCTTCTATACAAGTAAGTAATCACACTGATACGTATTTAAGATAGACCCACGTATCACGTACGTTGTTTCATTAAGTAGGTTTGATACTGAGAACAACATAATCAATTTACTTTGTTGCTTTGATAGTTGAAAGTTAAAACATTTTAATACATGATAGGACAGTGGACGGAATGTTGTAGTGATTGATATTTTGTTATATAAAGAAATTTTGATATGCTTACAAGATAAGAAACAAATTACATTTTATATGTGTTTAGGAAAAGGTACTTTCTCTATTTGTAAACCTATGTGGGTATTAGTACGAAATTACATATAAAAATAATTATATTTTAACATACAATCATATGTGATCGAAGATATAACTTCTTATTAAAATATATATATATATATATATATATATATATATATATATATATATATATATATATATTTCAATTTCTATTAGGTAAGTGAAATTTACAATACCTTTACAATTTGTATATTGAAATTTTGATTAATAAATATATTTCAATATATCTACAAATAGATTTTAATATTTTACTATGAGAGATTAATGATAAACATTACTAAGTAAGAGGAAGGAAGGAATAAGGGAAGATCAAAGTTAAAATGTAGAAACAGTGTAATGGAAGATCTAGGTGGACAGAGTATCGCGGAAGAAAATACTAGAGGATATTACAAACAACAAGTATTTTTCATAAAATATATTGAATGATTTATGTATTCATTTTGCAAATAAACTTTTAATTTAGAAATTCCTTTAAATTTTTTCTTATACACCCAAACCAACTAATCTCCGTACACACATCTTTGCACGTTATCTTTGAAATATATAAACCACTTTGAAACCGTCTGGAACTCGGTAATTATTTTAGATGAACCAAAATAAACCTTTTTGGCTCAGTTGGACGAATTATTGTTTGGAAAAGGAAAAATGAACAAATGAAAACAAAAAAAATATACCCAACAGTGAAATATGGAGGAAGATATGTGGGAAACCTAATTTTTACTAATGGGAATGTTATTTAAATGTCTTAAGAGAGAATTTGGAAAAATGTGCTGAAAAATTGTGTTCAGGGATTTTTATATCTTTAAACAAGATTATTAACCCTAACATACTACACGTAAACAGCTAGAATAGTTATTCCACAATTGTAGATAAGAATTTAAAACGCCTCCACAATCTCCAGACATGAATCCCATTGAGCATATATGTGATTTATTTTAAAAAAATGTGTAAAACAAGATGCTCAAAAAATATAAAAGAACAACTGCATTTATGGTAGAAAATCCAAACTCTAAGAAAATTAGTAGGAAGTATGACAAACCGTTTAAGTGAAGTAATTCAAATAAAGTGCGTTTGTCACAAATACCAGGCTAAGACCACTTGTATTTGATCTAATTTACATTTTTGATTCCACATTACAAATTTTTCATTCCTTTGACTGGTTCAATTTTCTCGTCCACACATGTATTTATTGATTTAGTGATCTGATCTGATCTGAGTAGCAAAAAGAATATCACTTTAGGTATTATAATCGGGCACAGAAGCGATGATGAATATTTTAGGCTGTAGTTATTGGAACCGGGAAACAAGCCATATTCGCTTTGTTTACATCTTTAACTTCACCCCTCCATATCGCACATCTTCGTTCATCTTCGGCCATCTCCGCCGCTCAGCTGTTCGTGGGAACTGAGGCTGGGTATCGAGTCACCAGGTTATCTGAGACCACCCGATGACTTACACCTGTAGTACACTGCTCTGCCCAGCCATTATCTCCATGGTTACACTCAGACCCATTCAGCATCTCGCTATGGGATGCTCTTTTGTTTGAATTGAATTAGGCACGAGAATAGGCGGCGTTGGCTAGTTTAGAGGTGATAAAAATAAAATAAAACTTGAATTTGGAAGAAGGTATATTAAATTATAGATAAATTTAACATTTTATATTCGTATATTTGATTTTTAATTCAACACTTAGTATAATTTCAAAAACCGTTATAAAATGAGACCTATAATCGTAATAATAAAAATATGGTGAACAATTTAAATTTTTGATTATTTAATGTATGTAAATCTATATGGACGTATAATTTCGTAGACAAAAAATTACATATTTATATTTACAAATATCTTTAATTTACTGTTCTTTATATATTTCTTCTAGACCATTTATAAAATAATGTGTAATTATCTACATTGGCACTGTATTCCTAGATGTTACATAGCCTCAAATACTTAAAGATACTTGTTTGATGACAAGTTTTTAATTGCATTTCAATAGTGTAGATTGTCTGCCAGGGACCTACAGCTTATAGTGGATTCTGGTATATTTATTTAAAATTTTAATAAATATTATTGTCAGTTTTGGTAGCATGAGATTTATCTGTTTAACCAGTCAAGTTTGAATAATCGTCGTTAAAAAAGGAATGGCATTACAAGTGCGAAATTATGATTTTTAATGCTCCGTGATGTCTTCATTATTTACACCGTGAGTATTTTTTAACGTGAAACTTGGGGTTTTATCATATATATGGTTATAACTTTATATTTGCAAATACATTGCTATCAATCAAATATCAAGTCGTAACCATGGATATGATAAATTCTATATTACACATTAAAAAATACTCACAGTATTTTTATTATTTCGTATTTGGGTTTAGAAATGATGCGATAGATATTACACTGAATGTTGATTATATAGACAGAAAGGTAGGTAGAAATGTGAAGATGATTATAAAGGAACAACCTTTGAGCGACAGATTGGAAAAACATAGATTGTCCATTTGGTTCCAGAATATTTTATGATTTCTTGATGACTGAAGCAGTTGTATTATTCGTGTAAGTCATGAGAAAACAATTTATCCCTGACAATATTTGATATTTCCATAATATTTTTCCTGTGATATTGACTTTAAACAAATGCATTCACAATCTGAAATGAGCTGGAGGCAATACCCAGCACCTTTTGCTTTGCAGAGGAAAATTTTTCAATCCATTTTATTGGTTTCATTTCACGCTTTTTAAATATGCAAATACACGTCATAAAGTGCAGTGTTATGACTATCCCAACATAATTAAATGAACAATAAAACGATAAATCAATGGCTGGCAGACATGAAAGTAAATCAAATTGGCTCTGTCTGACAATTGGCGATCGCGGGGAACAGCTGCCGTGGCAGGGTGTGAAACTAAAGGATTATGTGTGTGTAATTTGCAATTACACACATCCGTGTCTTTCGGGGCTGAAAGTGAGAATAATTACGCACAAGAAATCGCACACACATGGACCGATTGCTACTGCGGAGATACTTTCGATATCATTTCATTCTGCATGATAATCACTTGCTAATACACGACAATGACTTTATTCATTGCCATAATAACTACTCATTTGTCATTTTTTTTTTTACAAATCAGCATAACTTGAAATGAACGGAATGTTAGATCTTGAGTTCGAATCCCACTGTCGGCAACTACTAACCAAATGAAATATCGATATAGAATGTTGTGTAGTTTGTCTTAAGTAAAGTCAAAAGATTGTCATAAAATACTTAAATTCCCCCGATTAGTTTCCAAAGAAACCTAAACTTATATCAGTTTTGAAAAAGACTATGTATTCTATCACAGAAACAAAAATATTGTGAAGTAAAATACCATAAGCCTGTTTTAGACTAACCTATATATCGGTCAATAAATAGTACAAGAAATGGAACAATATCTTCTATCAAAAATTGTTAAATTTTGAAGAAGTTTTTTATGATACTAATACAATTTCTTGTACAATATATTGGCTCTGATTCGACGTACTTTCCTTGAATATGTCAATATGACCAGCAAAATTAACATTCATTTATATTTAAAGTTAGCAATACTTACAACCACAAATAAAAACTACAAAAACGTCAAAATCGCGTCAGATCACAAACTGAATGTATTCTATTTTTACAACACATGTACAATGTAATAAAATATTTCAATCAATCTGTTGTTAGATAATAGCAAATTTAAATTTATCCAAAAATAGTACAAGATCATGTACAATTTATAGACTAGTCTAAAACAGGCTTAAGGTCTCTTAAAATTTTCTTAACGAAAATAATTAGGTAATTTTTTATTTTTGTAATCAGTATCTTTGGTTCTTTGCGTAGTTAAGGTTAAGGTTAAGAGGTTTATTTTTTTTCTTTTCTTCAACCCTGAAAACTGTGGGTATTTCGACAAATCCGAACTAATTTGCAGTATACTGCGATAAACTGTTGTGGTTTTATAGTACAGGAGTTGTTAATCGTAAATATTATAGTAATAGTTCTTGAACATATTTTGGTCTCACGAACCCTTTTTCACTTAAAATTTTGAAAGACCTTCCGGCCTATTGAAACCAAAAACCACATTTGTACTAATGAGGGCCAAATATTAAAAGAGACTAATTGGGTAAAACCTTTTTTTTTGGTTCGTTTCATTTTTCAGTGTAAAACCAAATTTTACTCAAATTCTGAAAATAGATTTATTGAAATTTCGTGGCTCAATGTAATATAATGATAACATTTTTGTGACACACCTATTACACAATAGGTGAAAGAGAAACAAAAGAAGAAATGTTCATTAATAATAACACTTTGACAACCTGTATCTAGCCGAAGTTTCTACATCCTGGATACATAATAATATTTATATCATACCTTACCTACTCTATTAACCCCACATTTAATTTTTAATGTAAAATTCTTCAACATAGTTTCCTCTCCATTGAACCTTAACTACTAGTAAATACATATTTGTTTTAATTATATAATATTCCACCTCAAATACTTTTTCCTTGTTAACCATCTGCTCTCAATTCAGACTTTATAGCTCCTGCAGATGTTAGCTAACCTATACCTATGGCCCAACGTCCTGTGCATTGTTTGTGAGTGCAGGAAACTTATGATGTGGAGCGAAACACACGGAGCAACGCCTGAATGACAGAACACCTGATTGCTGGTAGGTGTTTACATGAATGGAACTGATATACAAACAGATAAACAAAAATGTCAGTGCCCACTACGGTACCACACTACATGATGCAATATGCAAATATGAGTTTTACCAACGAAACGTTCTTAGCTTATGGTAGATTAATTAGATTTCCTTTCTAAAATTCTATATTTCATCATGAATTTATAGTCTCATTTCTCAAATCATTTTATTTATTCAAAAATTACAATTTGATCTAATATAGTTTTTGTTCAGTACTTTAACTTTTAAATCCCTAGCATTTGGTCAAAAATACCCAGTGATTCTTTAGCTGTATAATTCCTTCCTCTTATCGAGCAGAAAGCAAAAAAATATATTTACAATAACAAATATTTTGACATGAATATTAACTTGTTCCTTAATATTCACAAAAGTAAATTAGGCTGTGTTTGTTTTTATATTTGACGTTTTAGTTTGTCAACCTCACATCTAATTTTTAATTTGGTTTTATTTGATTTACTTATTTAATTTATATGGCATATTTAAATACTTTACGCTTTTTTTTGAGTTGATTTAAACAATATTTGGATTTGGGGGACTTGAGTTTATTTAAAAAGTGACAGTTTTCATTATAGACTATGGTTAATAATAATTTATTATTGATCTAGTTGACCATGGTTACCAAGTAATCGGTTGTGAATAGTATATTAAAACATAAGTTGTAGAAGGCAACCTTTTCAAGCACGAGTTTGAATTTCGGGAACGAGCGCGAAGCAGCGAGTGCCCGAACGAACGAGTGCTTGAATTGCCTTCTATAACGAATGTTTTATACTATTTTCTCTGTTTCGGCTTTTATTTACATTATTTTTTATAATAATATTTGACAATTTCCATTAAGGGATTTTTTTTGATAGAATAGTTAGGTTGGTGACAGTGATTTTTGTTTCGTCTGTTGCCTAGGTAAATTAGAACAAAATATAACCAAAAATCGTATAAGAATGAAGCTCCTTCTAACATCAATAAGCGTGCTGGAATATGATATTCTAATTCCGAAACAGAGAAAACAATTTCTCATGTCAAATAAAAGTTAATAATAGTGGGTGTCTAGGCTAGTGGTAAAAAAACAAACTTATCCCACTATTACAATATGATTTATATACATTTAAAAGAAAAAATGGTCGGGAAAATTTATATTCACTATTCAACTTTGCCTTATTATATGCCCCATATACATATATATTATAATAACGAATTTTGTTAATTTAATAATGAAACAAAAATGTACTTGTTGCATTACATACTTTTTCGTGTAAAAAAAGTTAATCTGGGTTTTTATATAAATAGATATATAAAAAATTTTGCTTTTCAAACCTTGCAGAAAAGTGATTTCAAAATTGTAAATTACTAAAGTACTTTTCTTGTATTGACACCGATAACTTGAAAACGGTACGCGATAAAAAAATTAGAGAACTTGTGAAAAAATGTCTCAAGAAGGTGCACACCAAAATGTTGAATGTTATGAGCAAATATTAAAAACCGTAAAATTTACATTTTCGTTTATATCTAGTAACCTATGCATTTTCTCAGGAAAACAAAGACATTGTTAAAATGATCCCTTAATACGGCAACTTTGGTCTAATTTAACCGACCTCGTATATTTAATATTTTAACATCCTGAAAAATTTATATACTCGTAGCTTTATTAAACTTTTGCCACAATTGAATGTTTTGTAGTTGACGTATATTAGTAAATAAATTATAATGTGTCATATGAGGAAACATTATCGTGGTAATTTCTCCTTATATATGGAGGTATACCGTAATTTCTCCTCTAAGAGTCATCAAAATAACTGACATTCCCAGCGATTAATTCTTCTATAGCAGATTAGCGCCGTGCATCTTTAGACTTTTACACATGATGGGCCTCTGTGGCCGACATTAGCTAATGTCCATATTCGGCGAAGCTAATATCCACATTTGTCAGATATCGATGTCAAATCCAATGTTTCCGTTTCTCGCAGCGATTGTTGAGACGAAATGTATCTGTCAGGAAGTGGCTGGTTGATTTACACGTGATCTATCACGAAACAGATCTACTGATGTGAATGTTAACAGTATGAATAGTGAAAATATCAACAACATATACAAATATCACAAATGGGAATAGGACGCAAATGTTCTCAGCATTCTCTTTTTCTCCTTACTGAAAAACTGTCTTCATACATTTTTATCAAGTTTTAAGAAATTAACTACTATACGAACACTATTTATAAACATTTTGTAAACAATACAATATTTGTTTAAAAATTTAACAATATTTCTCACCATTGTCTTTTCTTTTTTTGAAATGTATAAGAAAAACTGTCATCTCGAATTTTGGTCACACAACAAACTTTATCCACGTCTAAAAAGCAATTTCAAATTCTTTTAGAAATAAACAATTATAAAATGAGAATAGGTAATAAATTTTGAATTTAATGTGGAGAATAATTAAATTAAATTACTAAGTTTCACTAAGAATTCACTGGCGTTTAATAACGATAAATCTAAAACTACTCTAACCTAAAATTAATTTTGTAACCAGATACCACTTCTGAGTGCCGTTTATATGTATGGCTTGGTTGACACGTTGAGTAATCTGATATTTTTCCATTAGACTTGATTTTATTTTATTGTGCTAAAAATAAGGACTTACAGTTTCGAAAAACTTTTATAGTATTGCAAACTATTTTATTGTTTTTAAGGTTTGGGTATATTCTACTATAAGATTTTTCATAATTTTCATATTAAAAAATACATAAATAACTACGAATGTTGCTACTGATTTTAAAACAATATTAGTTCATTTATATTTTGAAATTCTTTATTTCCAAATTCACTTTAAAATTATGATAATATGCTGATTAGAAATTAAATAGGTTTTATGAAAATCAAAACTTTATGTGAAAATATGTAAAGTTTTTGTATAAATACCATTATCAATTAAATCTCTTCTCACCTCTGGCACAATATTCCTATGCCCCAGTGATTTTTTCGGACAATTTACTCCGGGAGGTATTTTTTGAAGACCGCAGGGACATTTCTGAAGACCGAGAGAGATAAAATAAATGAACTTTTCGCGCTACCGTTCATGTAACAACATAAGTCGTAAGTTATTTCGGAAGTGCATCGCTCCACCGAAAATATACCATATACCTGAAAGAAATACCTATGGTATTTGTTTCGTAACAAATTTTACTTGCATGTTAGTGTTCATACAAAACTTCGTCAAAATCTATCAATGTTTGGTGCAAGATATTGTTACTATCACTATACTAAACGATTACATTCACTATTTTTCTTATATCTCACTCTCTATAGATTCATCACGACAAACGATTAATTTTTATAAGTAGCTACAGCCTGAACCATACAAGAGATTGATGTAATTTTTTTTTTAGATTTTAGGGAATAATGTGAATTACGATCCTTTTGGGGTCTCATATTTTTACAGTGAGTGGTTTTCATGTAAAAAAATAAAAACTGTGCAAAATTAGTACCTTGAAACAATGGATCCCAGAGGCCATGTCTAACTTTAAGAAGAATCACGCCGTCATCCGTCACTTTTGACAATCTGCCTATGAACTTTAAATGATTATATATTTTAATAGAACATTGATATCAAAGATTTAAAAACAATATCATGAATAATAGACTTGAGCAAATGTGTTACAACTAATTTAAGTTTAAAACATAACGTATTTAATTAATATAAATTTTGACGTTTCCAATGTCAAAAGTCAATGTTGCCAAATGTGTGATGAAGTAACTAAATTAAAACCAAATATTCCTAAACTAACTCCACTGAAGATGGTGGCAGTTGTATTAGGGTTGACAATATTAATTTATAAATTTAAAAATTAACTACTATTTTTTAATGCAAACAGTGTTGCCAAATTATAAAGTAACTAAATAAAAATCAAATATTCCTAAATAAAATAAATTGAATACTTTGCTGTGTTTGTTATCAAAAGAAAGGAAACCATAAGGGCCAGTTTTAAAATGACAAAAAAAATGTGTCATGTCGATCTGCATTTGTTTTCCGTAAAAAGTTGTTAGAAGTAGGTCGTCCTTGGGTTTTAAGAAAACGACACAATACGTACTGGTGTGCACGAATGACAAAAATGTTCTATGTAGATTAGAATTTGTTTTTTGCAAAATGTTGTGTTTGGGTATTTTCGAATTACAAAAGTCAATGTTGCCAAATGTTTAATAAAGTAACTAAACAAAGAACAAATATTCCCAAATGAAAGGTTACTGAAGACAGTGAATGTTATATTAGGTTAGGTCACGATGAGGGCTAGCGTGCAGAATGAACAAAAATGTTCTATATCGAACGGCTTTTGTTTTTTGGAAAAAGTTGTGAGAAGTATGTGGTGTTTGGTATCAAATGAAAAGGCTCGATAAGAGCTAGCGTGTAGAATTAAGAAAAAAGGGCAATGTTGATCGGCTTTTGTTTTTGCAAAAATTTCTCAAAGATATGTCGAGTTTGGTCTCAAATGAAAGGTGTCGTTGAGGGCTAGCGTGCAGAATTGATAAAAATGTACTATATCGATCGGTGTTTGTTTTTTGCAAAAAGTTGTCAGAAGTATGTCGTGTTTGATATCAAATGAAAGGTCTCGGAGAGGGCTAGCGTGCAGAATTGATAAAAATGTACTATGTCGATCGGTTTTTGTTTTTTGCAAAAAGTTGTCAGAAGTATGTCGTGTTGGGTATCAAATGAAAAGTTTTGGAGAGGGCTAGCGTGCAGAATTGACAAAAATGTTCCATGTCGATCGGCTTTTGTTTTTTGCAAAAAGTTGTCAGAAGTATGTCGTGTTTAGTATCAAATGAAAGGTTTTGGAGAGGGCTAGCGTGCAGAATTGATAAAAATGTACTATATCGATCGGTTTTTGTTTTTTGCAAAAAGTTGTCAGAAGTATGTCGTGTTTGATATCAAATGAAAGGTCTCGGAGAGGGCTAGCGTGCAGAATTGATAAAAATGTGCTATGTCGATCGGTATTTGTTATTTGCAAAAAGTTGTTAGAAGTGTGTGGTGTTTGGTATCAAATGAAAGGTCTCGTTGAGGGCTAGCGTGCAGAATTGACAAAAATGTTCCATGTCGATCGGCTTTTGTTTTATGCAAAAAGTTGTCCGAAGTATGTCGTGTTTAGTATCAAATGAAAGGTCTCGGAGAAGGGTAGCGTGCAGAATTGACAAAAAATGTGCTATGTCGATCGGTATTTGTTTTTTGCAAAAAGTTGTCAGAAGTATGTGGTGTTTGGTATCAAATGAAAGGTTACAATGAAGGCTGGTGTGCAGAATTAACGAAAATGGTCAATGTCGATCGGCTTTTGTTTTTTGCAAAAGGTTGTCACAAGTATATAGTGTTTGGTATTAAATTAAAAGTCTCGGTGTGGGCTAGCGTGCAGATATGATAAAAATGTTTCATGTTGAGCGACTTTTGTTTTATGTAGAAAGTTATCAGAAGTATGTCGTGTTTAGTATCAAATGAAAGGGCTCAGTGAGGGCTGGGGTACATAAATGACAAAAATGTTTCATGTCGACCGGCTTTTGTTTTTTGCAAAAAAATATTGGAAGTATATCGTGTTTGCAATCTAATGAAAGGTCTTGGTGAGGCCTGACGTGCAAATATGAAATAATTGTTTCATGTCGATCGGTATTTGTTTTTGCACTGACAGCGGAGCTCTAGGGAATGCTCGGCGTAGCCGAGAATTCGCTAGTCCTATATACTAAAAGGCATGTGTCGGTGATGTTTATTTATTTTCATCACGACGATCGCTAAATTTTGTGGACAGCCTAACTGCCTGAACCATGAAAGAGATTGTTGTAAATTTTTTTTTAGGTTGCAGGGAATAATGTGTAGTTGTGCCTTTTGGGGGTCTCATATTTTTACTGTGAGTGGTTCTTGTGTAAAAAAATAAAAACTGTGCAAAATTAATAACTTGAAACAATGGATCCTAGTAGCCATGTCTAAATTTAAAAAGAGTCACGAGGTCATCTGTCACTTTTGACAATCTGTCTATGAACTTTAAACGATTATAACTTTTTATAGAACATTGATATTAAAGAAGTAAATACAGTATCATGTATAATAGTCTTGAGCAAAGGTGTTACAATTAATTTAAGTTTAAAACATAACGTATTTAATTAATATAAATTTTGACGTTTCCAATGTCAAAAGTCAATGTTGCCAAATGTGTGATGAAGTAACTAAATTAAAATCGAATATTCCTAAATTAACTTCACTGAAGACGGTGGCAGTTGTATTAGGATTGACAATATTAATTTATAAATTTAAGAATTAACTACTACTTTTTAACACAAACAGTGTTGCCAAATTATGAAGTAGGTAACTAAATAAAAATAAAACATTCGTTAATAAAATAAATTGTATACTTTGCTATGTTTGATATCAAAAGAATAAAAACCATAAGGGCCGGTTTTGAAATGACAAAAAAAATATGTCACATCGATCTGCATTTGATTTGCGCAAAAAGTTGTTACAAGTAGGTCGTCCTTGGATTTTAATGAAACGACACAATGTGGATTGGTGTGCACGAATGCCAAAAATGTTCTACGTCGATTAGAATTAGTTTTTTGCAAAATGTTATCTGAAATATGTTGTGTTTTGTATTGAATGAAAAGTCTCGGTGAGGGCTGGTGTACAAAAAAGAAAATTTTCCATGTTGATCGGCTTTTGTTTTATGCAAAAAGTTAATAGACATATGTCGTGTTTGGTATCTAATGAAAGGTCTCGGCGAGGGCTCGCGTACAAATTTGACAAAAATGATCTATGTCGATCGGCTTTTGTTTTTTGCAAAAAGTTTTTAAAAGTATGTCGAGTTTAGTCTCAAATGAAACGTCTTGTTGAGGGATAGCGTGCAGAATTGACAAAAATATTCCATGTCGATCGGCTTTTGTTTTTTGCAAAAAGTTGTCAGTAATATGTCGTGTTTGGTATCGAATGAAAGGTCTTGGCGAGGGCTCGCGTAGAGAATTGACAAAAATGATCTAGGTCGATCTGCTTTTGTTTTATGCAAAAAATTCTCAAAAGTATGTCGAGTTTGGTTTCAAATGAAAGGTCTCATTTAGGGTTAGCGTGCAGAATTGACAGAAATGTTCCTTTTCGATCAGCTTTTGTTTTCTGCAAAAAGTTCTTAAAAGTATGTCGAGTTTGGTCTCAAATGAAACGTCTTGTAGAGGGATAGCGTGCAGAATTGACAAAAATGTTCCATTCCGATCGGCTTTTGTTTTATGCAAAAAGTTCTTAAAAGTATGTCGAATTTGGTCTCAAATGAAACGTCTTGTTGAGGGATAGCGTGCAGAATTGACAAAAATATTCCATGTCGATCGGCTTTTGTTTTTTGCAAAAAGTTGTCAGAAATATGTCGTGTTTGGTATCGAATGAAAGGTCTTGGCGAGGGCTCGCGTAGAGAATTGACAAAAATGATCTAGGTCGATCTGCTTTTGTTTTATGCAAAAAATTCTCAAAAGTATGTCGAGTTTGGTCTCAAATGAAAGGTCTCATTTAGGGTTAGCGTGCAGAATTGACAGAAATGTTCCTTTTCGATCAGCTTTTGTTTTCTGCAAAAAGTTCTTAAAAGCATGTCGAGTTTGGTCTCAAATGAAACGTCTTGTAGAGTGATAGCGTGCAGAATTAACAAAAATGTTCCATATCGATAGGATTTTGTTTTTTGCAAAAGGTTGTCACAAGTATATAGTGTTTGGTATCAAATGAAAAGTCTCGGCGTGGGTTAGCGTGTAAATATGATAAAAATGTTTCATGTCGATCGACTTTTGTTTTATGCAGAAAGTTGATAGAAGTATGTCGTGTATGGTATCAAATGAAAGGTCTCGGTGAGAATTGGGGTACATAAATGACAAAAATGTTTCAATGAAGGCTGGTGTGCAGAATTAACGAAAATGGTCAATGTCGACCGGCTCTTGTTTTTTGCAAAAAAAATAATAGAAGTATGTCGTGTTTGCAATCTAATGAAAGGTCTCGATGAGGTCTGACGTGGAAATATGAAATAATTGTTTCATGTCGATCGGCATTTGTTTTTTGCACTGACAGCGGAGCTCTAGGGAATGCTCGGCGTAGCCGAGAATTCGCTAGTTTCTTATACTATTTCTTGTCCCTTACAAGCTAGTCTAAAACGGCCTTAAGTCCAAATTTTATTCAAAATCCGAAAATAGAAAATATGCCTGATGAAAACACCTACGGTATTTGTTTCCTAACAAGTTTTACCTGCATGTTATTGTTGTAGGTTGTCAGCTTACAGTACGTTACGAACAACTCGAACACAGCGGTATAAGATTCGCGAAACTGGGATTCGAACCTCGAACTCACAATCCGCTTAATTTGAGTTAGATCGCACTAATTTAATAATTTTTGAAATAACAACAAATATTTTAAGAAATAAATTTAGAAACCATGCTCATAGCAACAAATTCTTCAAAACTATTTCCTTGGTAATTTGCATGACAATCTTGGATCTGCATGTCCATCTGCGATGAGAATATAGGGCAGTAGATAATGAAGTGGAAACGCGGATATTTTGGTCGTAGTCGCACTTCCTCGAGATCCAAAGATCCGATGCGCGATACCGCGACAAGGTCGAGCATTAGCCACACCTCTCAAGACAAGTTTATCACTTTAGATATTACAGAATCTGAGACAGTTAGGAATTAGAGGAATACAAAGTGGCTTTACAAGTGAAATGTAATAATACACCTGATACCTGATTCAGTTGCATGCTGTACAATTCAATCAGATATTATCATATTCATAAAACAGTTAGCTGACCGTTAAATCATTTGATATACGAGCTAAGCAGTAATTGTTCTGATGCTGCATACATAACAATGCACTACACATTCATGTAATCGTTATTTAACAATTTGAAAATGTGTATCGTATTTGTGCAACGTACCGTGAGTGTTTTTTATAATGTGAAACATGGGGGTTTATCAGATCCATAGTTAGGACTTGATATTTGATTGACAGCAATGTATATTTTTTTCTTGTCTCATTTAAAATGAAACCTAGGGAACGAATTTGACATTTGCTTTTTGGGTTATAAAATTTTCTGACAGGCCTGCACCTTGGTTGCACTGCAAGTACAATTTTAAGAATTATGAATAACGTTAGAGGAAATGGTAGAATAGTAGAATTGTCTGCTACACAACAATTAAATGTAATAACAAACAATTAAACAATAATTATTATAAATTTTCAAAATTCATGCATTAACTGCTAAACAATGACTCAATCTGCGATAAATTTTTTGAATTACATATGACGTTATTTAGGCAATTATATTATTTTGACAATGTTAGCAATACAGTTTGTAATAATAAAAAAAAAACAATGAAGTAGAAAGAAATATTAAAAATTAAAATTATACATCATCAATGGCACAACATTCCTCTGTGGAACAGGGCCTCAAGTACCTGAAGTACTTGTTTCGTGACATGTTTTACTTGCAACCCATCCAAATGGACAGGGCGGGCTATGTTGCTTATCTACACGATCAGACAAGACACGCCACGACCACACAACCGTACTGGCTAAAAATTAAAATTATACATACAAAACAATACTCACTAAACTTATAGGAAATAAAATGTTTTCCGTCGATGAGAATCGGGACAATACTTTCTTTGGTTCCAACTCGTAAAGGGTGTAATAATTTCTTTAACATAGAAAAGCTAGATAGTCATATTTGCTGGTAGTGTTATTAATATCATTAATAATATTACCGAATATTTGAATTGTCCCTTTTTTTACTTACAAAATATTCCAACGAGAACCGACAGAATCTTCTATTAAGTTTGTTAATAATTTATTTACTAATAAATAAGTATGAGCACTAAATTGTTTCAGAACTTTATTTGCACTGATGGGAATATTAAATTATAAGTAAAGCATTGGTGTTTCCACAACAATATTGCGGCAAATATTTTTAGTTCTTGACAATTCTGCTCCAAATCAAACAAATCTTTATAATGTCCGAATATGTAAGACGATGTTGTTCTCCAGATTTATTTATTAGTATTTTCGAAATTAAAAAACCTAGTCTGTCTAAGAGGGGAATCGATCGCCCCGTTGCCTTTTTCCTCAAATACCGCACTGAAAGGTTGTTAAAAAATTGAAAAAAAAATCACATGCCAAAAACAAATCCATTTCATTGTAATGCACCTGTGCAACTATGAAAATAAAGTTATTGCATTGTATTATTTTATGAATTGGGCCGTGTGTAGCAGGCCGTGGCATTGTGTGAATTCCCGTGGAATCCGGCAGTCCCGCGGCACGGGGCAGGCGTTATCGCGACATCGGAGCACCACATGCGCGGTAGTGCCGCGCGTAAACTACCAACTAATTACAAGCCTGATAACCTCACATGCACCGTTACTGATACCGGGGGAAGCCCGACTTGACAGGACAGGATAATCACGTGTCATATTTGGCGCCGCTGATAAAGATAGAGTTATTCAGATGTTTAATGTTATATTTGACCGTATTTATACATAATCGTAATAATGATACTCAAGCAGTAAGCAGTACTTGATTTAAGGTTTTATCATTATATGGAAATCTATGATATAGCAAATTCGATTTAAAATTTTAATGAAACTTCATATTACAGCAGCAAAAAACTTTGACACAATAGTGCTTTAGCTAAGTTAAGAAAGTTTTGTTACTATCAGAGGACTTCAAATAAATAAGTAGGGAAGAGAATAGATATGCAAAATGGACTTTTGGTTTTAGAATAAATTAGAGTGCTATGTCTCATAGAGAATGTTAATTTTGTAGTCCAAAACCACTGTAAGTAGTTGCTTGAAAATTAATGCAGTCAACACTGAATAACTGAAGATTTACTTAAAAAAATACAAAACACAGTCATAAGTAATTTAGTGATCCATTTATCCTCTGCTCTGAGGACAGATGGACGACCTATGCTGCGGAGAGATGGATCAGAGTATTCTTATTGATAACTTGATTGATTAATTCAATCGGTAAATAGGAAAAAAGTATTTGGACATAGAAAAGTAGACGATCGAGTTGCTATTCCACGAGTTCTGAATAACTGTTGTTAAATATATAATCAGAGACTGATGATAATGAATAACCTGAAGATTATGAAAACGAATATGCGGGATGCAAGGAAAAATATCAAAACAATCGATAAAGAAGGATTATCGTATAAAATGTGTAATTTGTGATCGTTGCTTGCGCGAAGAGTGTACACCATATAACAAATGACAACAATTTGTTAACAAGTTTAACTTCTCATAGCCTGGAGGAGAGTTGGACTTTTGTGAACCTGAATAAAATATTTCTTTTTGTTTTTAAAACATTGTTAAAAAAAAAATTCCGAAAAACATTATATAAAGAAATCAGTATTGTCAAGATTGTCCTTTTCTTGGATTTTATTTTTGCTTTCTTTGAAGCTTTATCTCTTTATTATTTAGTTGATTTTAGATTTTAGGATTACTATTATTTATCCTTCCTTCTACTACACACGATCTCCGTCTACGTTTTTTTTTCTTCGTTATTTAAAATTGCATATTCAATTCAATTTAGAACCGTCTTCAAAATTATATCTCCTTTATATTTCCATACTATCTGTGTGTGTTCTAGTCTCAATGGCTGGTGTCGGATCTCGAATGATTGACAGGCTGAGTGACACCGGAGTTAGTGTGCCGGTGTAATTTATTACACATGTGACCCATTTCCCAACCTGTGCGTTTGATTTCGGCCATTCGTCGAGTTTATCTTTGGAATCGTAAACGCATCGGAAAGGCATTCCGAAAGTTTATTTATTCGGATTTCAGATTTGATCATATCAACACTGTTTATGGTTATGCCCACGAAATAGACATACTTGGACATTTATGAATAGTTTCATGAATTTTGATGTTTTTATTTAAATGTTTGGTTTGTTCTACTTTAAATTGATAATCAAATTATCATAACTGCTTTGTACCAATTATCAAAAATTCGACTCGAGGATATAATTAATTTGTATTAGAACATTTACTATGTGTATAATAATAAGTATGATAATTCAAATCTTTTGTTTTATATGGCGTTACAATCTGAAAATGAAAAGTTAAAGTGATCAGCAATACCGTGAGTTTATTATAACGTAAACATAGAATTTGACATATTCATGGTTACTACTTCACATTTGATTGACAGCAATGTATCAAAGCGTTTACTTTAAAATAAAACATAGGTTGTTGGAATCGTTGGAATGGACATGGTGGACAAATAGAGTAGCCCGCTAAGTCTCCTGATCTCAGTACTTGATATGTTTAAATTGGGGAACATAAAAGACGAAATTATTTCATGTCAACATGTATAATAATTGAAGAATTAAAATATAAAATATAAAATCATTCTAGACATATCAAACTTACCTAAAATACAAATATTATAAATGAATTTTATTGTTGTATAACCTCAATGTTATATCTGCTTATGTTTCATTTTATATTGAACGCTCTGATACATTGCTGTCAATCAAATATCAAGTCGTAACCATAACTCTAGGACATCGCATGTTTCACGTTAAAATAAACTCACGGTATATACATAAACTATCGTATTGACTAAGGAAATGATTTTATTACATTAGCTTACAGAAATAGTACGAACACAATTCCATATTTTTTATTATTTGAGTACTTTGCTCCACCTCACCTTATACAGTAGGAAGATAATCAATAAATACTTTTTACCGGTAATTATACAATTACAATAAGAGAATTCATGTAATTATACACATTTTGACATTTAATGTCTACGAATTAACATTACAAAACAGTAAAAAGAATGATTCTAATTCACTACATTTATTTGAATTTTGAATGCTAATAATAAGAAATTAGATATTTAGTTGATTTGATGAATTATAGTTTTTCCTAATTTATTTATTTATCCAACATCGTGTAATTATAACGATATAAGTATGCTGTTTTTAGATAAATAAAGTAGGTCATAAGTCACTAGTGAGCTAAATATATTAGCTCACTGTTTTTTGGTTCGTATCATAGTAACTACGTTATCAAACCTTCTCTACATTATTTTGTTCCTAAAAGTCATTTCGAAATTCCATTTGTCAAAAATCTTACATGTATTTTATATCAATGATTAAAATGTGTTGGATAAAATGTTGTATGGCACACGTGTGTTAATTACCTAAGTCACTTGAAAAAATACCACACTCGGCCTAACGGCCTCGTGAGCTAAACTTTTCCAACATGACTTATCTGTAATGTAACACACTTGTTCCATAAATAACTATTAAATTCGTCCCTTCAAACTTTCAATTTGCGTACTTGTCCTTTCCAACAGCTTTATTTTCCGTAACATTTTCCCGGGTGTGATTTGAATTTCCAGCACGTGTATTTGCGGAAGACGCCAGGCTGTTACACTTACTCCAATCTCATGACATTATCTACGTAGCGTATGCAGGATACACAGCTCGTACTCTGCACGTCATTGCGACGTGACGCTTAAGTCGCCGACTGTATGCAGGAACAGTGCTGCCTGCTTTCCTGCCGACATCTAGTCGCTGTAGTTCCGCAAAATTGGATATTAGATGGACATTGAAGTAAATAAACATGCGAAATTCAATTGTTGTAAAATGCTTCTGAGACCTTGGGAAAATTCTCTAAATTTAAATTCCTGCAATTTAGCGAGTTTTGATTATCCAATTTTTACCAAACGTTATCGACTAGTACTATTGATAAACAAAGTTTCAAACAAGCACAAGATATTTAAATTGTATTTTGCATATCTTCATTTGTGGACCACCTTTAAATTTTAGAAATATACTATTTGACTTCATCTTCAGTTCTGATAAACCAATTTTTACCAAAAGTTGATCAACTCGTACCATTGATGTCCAAAGTTTTAAACAAGCACAAGATATTTAAATTGTATTGTGCATATCTTCATTTGTGGACCGCCTTTAAATTTTAGAAATATACAATTTGACTATCGCGGAATCCATTTTGACTTGTTTCGAGGTGACTTTGCATAACTCAAAAATGATTTCATTGCAAGAGGCAGTGCCAAAAGGGCACTTTGCTCGTAGTGTTGTTTTGAATTTTTAGCATAACTCAAAAACGATTCACCGTAGAATGTTTTTTTTTTATATTTATCTAGTTATTATAACGTTTAATTATGCACCTTCATTTTTTGTTCCAATAAGTCTTTTAAAAGGATAGTTGCCTTTTGGCAGAAACTTAATAAAAAATATTAATTTCGTTCGCTTTTTTATTTTTGTAGCATACATTTCATAATAAATTGGCATTAACAAGTCTCTCTCGTGAGAAATATGTACAAATTAAATGAAAATAATTTTGTGTAATGCAATTAGGAATAGTTATAAAAATTTAATAAAATTTTCAAAAGATAATTCATTTGAAGGGATGTTCGAAGATATGAAACGAATAGAAGTTAAAGAATGATGAAATATCCATTTTGACGTATCTTGCATGAGATACTTCGAAAAGAAGTTGATAAATGATTAGTCGTAGAATGATCTCACTTTTAAGTAAAATAAGTTTAAATGAAGCACAGCAAAAATGTGTATAATTTAGCATATAAGGATGACGTGTGGTGTCCATATCAGATTTTTATAAATATTTTTAAAACAATTGCATTTGATCTAATAATTGTATCTGTGTTATTGTGCTAGTAGATTCATTATTACTGTTTCATTTTCACTCTTTTCCATTGTATGTAACAAAGAAACAATTTTTCAATTCTTTTCTTAGGCGCCCAGGTCCGAAGCACAATCCTTTCTCCAAAAATATTTCTATTTAAAACTGTGAACACCATCCATTACCGGACGACATGTGATGATATTTCTCACATGAATGGACTTACAGATTATGAGCTTTCTCGATATTATTTATAGTGTGATGAGTGATGATGTGTTCGGACAAGAGAAGAAGCAATTACGATATAATGGCCGATAAAGAAATACAGATTAATAATTGTGGGCAATGGAGAAAAGAAAGTATTTAAAGGCGGATATCAACATTAAAAGAATTAGCTCATCTCTATTTGTCATCGACATTATTCTTTATTCTTTGTCGATTTATGTCACGTCAATTGCAGCTCAATTCAGAACTTTACTGTTGAAGAATATATTTATTATAACAAATTTAGTATTTTTATAGTAAACGCGTATAGATAAAATAAACTTATGAGAAAATGTTAATAAACGCCTAATAACATCTGAAGAATTAATTACTAAAGTTGTTGATATTTTCCTTCAATTATTTTTAGATGTAAAGTCCATTTTAGACTAGCCTATATATGCGACAATAAATCGTACAAGAAATGGCACAATATCTTTCTTTTCTTGTGCAATGTATTGTATATAATTAAAATCTTCTAAATTCTTAAATTTTCGAGTCTCTAGAGGGGGTGGGGAGGCTATTCCCCCTTGGCAACGCCCTTGAGATTGTACGAAAAATACAAGGTGTAAACCCAATTTTACGTTAATACTAAAAAAATATAACTTTTTAAGAACAAGAATAAAATATATAATTAAATTAAAAGAAAAAAATGTTATTTAAAATTCCTAACTGATCAAACAATGTTTATTTATTTGTTGGATACTTATTTTTTCTACAAAAAGTTTTTAAAATAAATATATATATATATATATATATATATATATATATATATATAAGCATAATATAAATGCGTTTTAAAGATTGTTTAATGTCAATAAAAAAAAATATAATTTATAAAATTTACATCATAATTTGTCCAAAGTTTCGATGCTGCATAGGAAGTAGAAAACATGTATTTTATTTTCATTGTTTTTTAAACTATTTGGAAGTAATTACCGTCAAAACAATTCACTGTCAGATATGAAGTTATTTCGTTATTTTCGATTCAAATTACAGGGCGGTGTATATAATTGTTATATGGTAGGTTGGTTTTGGGTGTTTTCAAGGTTTACCAAATTAAAATGTCTTTCCAAGACAAGCTGTAACGCGTCCAAGTCTTTTTATAGTAAACGTACCACTTTTTCCCAACAAGTTCAATAACAATCACTATCGCTGCGTCATTGCGGTATATTTACTATATTATTTATCAACTTTTTGTAAAGTATTGTCAATGAGTATAAAAACGCCCGACTTTCACTATTCAGTCCTCAACGATTAAGAAAATGCGATACAATGTGCAATATAGGTTCAGAGTGCGGTTTTTCTAACCTTTGCTTTATAGGCAAATAACTATTTGGTATTCAATGCAAATCAGGCGGCTAATTTCTTTGAAATAAATGGAACAATGGGCTAAAATAAAACAGTTTGTGGTAACACGCGTTCGGATATTGAAATAGTCAACCTACCTGGGCGTTTGTTCCTTTTGGGGCGGAATAGTCAAGGGCAACAATGGCCGAGGAGAGATTAACAAAGGTTTATTTATTACCACCAGTCAAATTAATGACAGAATAATTTATTGTCCACGTATCTTCCTTGTTTGACAAAAGTAGATTAGTCATACGTTATATAACGTGACTCAGTAATGCAAATTTTTGTTTTTATTACGTAAAATATAATTAATAGTTAGTTAAAGTAAATAGTTACAATATATTACTTCCAAGAATTTATTATGTTCACTAAATTTATAAATAAGGTAACAAAATTCCTTGGATATAAATTTGGAATAATGCTCCTTAGGGACAAATAATATCTTTTATAACATTATGTGAAATCTGTTTCATTTATATTTTAGTTTATTTATTATACATGTTACTGTAAAAAAAATATACGTAATCAAAAATTTTATTATATATTTGTGGATCTTTAGAAATTTGTCATTATCTTTGATTTACACTTAAAGTACGAATATGTTCATTGATTAAAAATTTTAAATACATTTATTAACACAATTAACACAATTATAACATTAAAATATGTAGTTAAATTTTGATTTCACTGCGGTAAAGTGCTTCACGACAGGAGACAAATCATCCGTAGGCAATTTTGAAAATGTTTCTTTTTCAGTACGAATAAACTTCTTCTGATGTCATTTGTAAAATTAAATAGTACACGATTAGTTTCAATAAGATGATTGAAAATGATTCATAAAAAAATATGTCTTCTTTGTATGCCAAATTATACACATTTTTTGCTGCACTTTATATAAACTTATTTTACTTTAAAGTGAGATCATTATACGGCTAATCGATCTTCGCTTCGAATTGGATCATCTTTTACATAACATTATTTCAATCGCTCAAAAAGTTGCAAAGAAGGAGATATTGTTTTCATTTATTTCCTATCTATTCCTCACGAAATATATACTGACAGTTGTCAATGATGTCAGTCATATACTTCATTTATGAAGAAGAAATCAAATGTTTCCTACAAAAATTAAAAGCTAACTAAATTATTATTGTTATTTACTTTCTGTCCAAAATAATGTACCCTTTTGAAAAGGCCAGTTGGAACAAAAAATGGAGATGCATAACTAGACGTTACAGCAATTGCATTAAAAAAAATCGGCATTCTACGGCTAATCATTTTTAAGTGCCGATTGCAATAAAAAAGGAAGGTGCACAACTAGATATTATAGCAGTCCCATATACAAAATTTCAAAATTCTACTACTAAACTAGTCAAAATTGATTAAGGGATGGTCAAAAGGGATATTTTCGTTGAAACCTAAAAACCGATTTTTTTCGCGATTACAATACTTGTAGAAGCAAGTAAAAATGACTCGTAAAAACCATGCTTAAAATACCACATCTAATGATAACTACTGAACTAACCATTGACACTCACAGTCTGGACAGTAGTATAATTATAAAAATACTTTCAATATATTTAAGTTAAATCCGAGACAAATCTGTCAAATTAAAGCAAAACCGGGATGCTTTTCGAGACATATACCAAATCAAAACAATGCAATGAATCTCGGAAATGCATTACACAGACCTAGAAATACTAACAGTTTTTATTTCTTTCGGTTTTTTGTCATTTTAATTATAATTATGAAGTCTGATAAATATTAGATAAAAATATCTGTATATTATAGCTTATTTATGAGTGCAAGCTTGTTCACCATTCCGGTACCAGTATAAACAAGTAAACACTAATAAATAGAGTTTTTCTCGTTTGAGCACTTGGTCTCCTAGCATCATTATCTCCTATTGTCATTTGTAAGTGATGCGAATTTCTCTTTAGAATGTGTAGCTCGATTCGATCCGGATTAGTCGAGGGTGGACACCGTCACAGATCTAAGTTGGCTGGCCGAGTCGTTTGGGAGACATAAACATGACAGTAGCGTGTCGCCCGATTCGTTCTCTGGCTATATGTGGAAACCCGCTGTACAGACGGAAAAGTCCATAAGGCGGAAACATAATTGTGTCACCGGGCAAAAATTTTCATAATCTTTTTCAGTAAATCGCCAACAGTAACAACGAGTATCGTAACACATATTTTGCTTTGACATTCTTTTTCCACATAAAATTACCGACATGATCGAGTGGTTCGGAACCCACTTTAAGCTGTAGGTCTATTGTAAGGGTTGTAGACTGACAGCAGTACCACTGATATACAATTAAATTTGTTACGAAACAAGTACCTTATGTACTTGAGACATTGTTCCATCTAGGATGCTGTGTCATGGATAATGATGATAGCAGATCAAAACACAGTATTAGGTATATATGGTAGTGTTCTATTTAATTACGATTCTTCTTCTGATAAAATGAAATCCTGATGAGGCTTTTTGCGTAATATTTTGCTAGTTTTTGTAACTTACTGTAACTGGTAATAATCTGCATTGGAGCAAATCTAAAGATATAGATAATGTTCCTTAGTAAGTATTTTTATAAATTCAAATATTGGAAGAATAACGAATTCATTGAAGATTTACGAATTTCTAATAAAACATTATACATGTAATTATTCTTCAATTTTTATAGTAGCCATGTCGCTTTGGATATCCATGTATGTTTATTAATTAATCCATTTTGATTAGTTTCGGCGTGAAGTCTGTGCATACGTATGCATGTTGCATAAAACTCAAAAATGATTAGCCGTAGAATGTTGAAATTTTGTATAGAAGGCTGCTATAACATCTATTTGTGCAGCTCCCTTCTCTGTTGCAATCAGCAGTGCCAAAAGGACACTTTGCTCGAAGGGTTTTACGTATAACTCAAAAACGATTAGCCGTAGAATGTTAAAATTTTGTAAGAAGTGTAGTAAAAAATGTACATAATTAAATGAGCGTACAAGGAAGTCATATGGTGTCCAAGTGAGATATTGTATTTCCTTATTCGATAGAGAATTTTATTTTGTGTAATATAACATTTGAATACCCTAAACTATTTGAGCGATATGGTGTTTCCATGTTAACCTTGCATTCTAAGAGGTTTTTAATATCAGTTAATTCACGCCATCAATAAAATTTGTCATATATATTTAAGGAGGTATTATTAACCATGTTGTTTTGAGATTTTAATGAATTTCCACGAATTATGTAGACAATTTTATCAACGTACATGAATAGTGGCGATCGATGGTGGCCACAGGATTTTTATTTTTAATTTTTATTAAAGTAAATGTTGAAAATTATATATTAATGTAGATCATTTAAGATTGCAATCTGGCGTCTGAAGATCATATCAGTGACTCAGTCCACTTGTCGCAAAGACAAAAATAGTCCTTAAATATGCAGGAAGTCATTTGGTTCACTTTCTTCATTTTCACAACCGGTTTGAGCCCTTTGCGGTGCCGGTTCAGGTGAAAGACTTCTAAGAATTAATTAAACTACAATTAGCGGGTAATTATTTCAAACTCGCGGCTCCAGACGAACAATACATGCAAATTGCATAATACATCATCTCCCGGTCATTAGGGAACTATTACCTGTTTACCAACAGCGTCTTTAATCAAGTTATCAAGTTAGAACGCTTGAGCGCCATTTGATTGGAAGGTATTAGCTTAGTGCAAACAGAAAAATCAACTATTGTGTAATGGAATAATAATGGAATCTTAAATCAGAAAATTAGCCGAGGAAAATGTTATTTAAAACGTAATTATGACGCAATTTAAACAATGCACAATTATAATACGACTTTTTATTTCCAACTTACGTTGTGGAAAAGAAAATATATTGTTTGTTTATAAATAATCAACAGAAAAATTTATAATTAGCTGATTCAAATCAAAAGTAAACATACTTTGACTTTTTAGATTTGATTTTGATTCCTGAAGATTTCATAATATGTAACAACTACAAATAATAATTGCTCTTGTCTTCGTGGCTGGAATTCATATTTGCAATAAATTTAAGACATTTTCACATCAATTAGTATTATTTCTTTGTCTTGGTACGTATTAACCACAAATAATGATTACTGTCATAAAATCGCAAGTTCACATTGTAATTGTTAATTACAATTGATATCATAACAAGTCCAAATGATAACAACTGAAGTTATGAAATCATACCTCTGATTTGTAGAACTATTAAATAAAGATGTCAACTCTAATATTTTCTCAAACGAAAAACGCATTATTAGACGTTATTAAGTGACTCTTTCTTTGCTATAATATGTATTTCTGCAAAAAAACTTTATATTTATATCAATCTTGTCTAAAATGTTGGAAATGTGATTAATTCAGTATTATATTATAATTAAAGATTCTAAGCGATAGGCTAGAAGTTATACGTAATATAAGAGTTATAAATATACCTAGGATTGTTATGAGTATCATAACTGTCGCAGATGTCAATTGAATTTCGAACTTGTTTACGAACGATTTTAAGACAACAGGCCTTATATGATTCATAACATCCATGGTTTCTTCAATAGTTTACCAGTTTCAGAAAATGAAGCCGTTCTCTTTTCAATAACGTTTTCGTGATCAAGTCTGTATGAGTTCATTTAACGCCATTGTTAGGTACAGTTGCATAATCTAATTGTCACATGTTATTTTGATGTCAGTAATCTAATAATATTACCGTATAGATATAGTTATGATAGCTACAAGTTTACTTTTGTCTATATAAACAAAGACTTAATACCCCGAAACCGATAAAAAGAATTAACAAAATCAATCTCTACTATTCTTGAAGAAGACAGGTGATGCCGTAACGTCGACTATGTTGACAATAAAGTTTTTTTTTTGACTGAATACCCGATTATTACAATCCACATCATCCTCTACAGTCACATATTCATTTTCAAAACTAAATTATGTTATAAAATATTTGTGAAAGATTTTAGACGTACCCTCGAATAGCATTGTTAAAATGTTCCTCCGATTTCGACATATAAAAACATGTTCATTACAGTCATTATCTTGTATAAAGATAGCAATTTCGTAATTGAATACTTGAAAGAAAATAAAGAAAAACAAGGCAACTTCCAAAATGGAAAAATTTTCAGTGACCTACTCTGCATTTCCCTGCGAAAATGCGCACCCGCACCAAAAGGAAAAGTTTTTAGGTTACTAGGATGATTACGAAGTAATTTTTTGCGGTAATAATTAATTTAGCGTTGGAATTCCTTGACTTGTTTTGCGGGAGTACGTGGGAGAAACGTTTGCGATTTTCTTTATTTTGTACCGAACACGTAATTACAGTTTTTGTGATGAATGAAGACACTGTCAGAATTGGGAATTGTGTTAAGCGGATATCTATTGTACGGATACCACTTCATGATTCTTTGTTCAGTTCGACACCAGCGGAATTACTTTTGTTCAGTTGGCACTCTAAAGTAAGGCACATATTTCTCAATAATCATTTGTTTTGTAATAGATAATTTGTATATTTTCATAAGAACACTATTTTAACATCAATATCAGTATTAGTATGACGTGCCTAGTAAAAGTCCTATTTCTATCATTAATACATACTTACATTCTGCAATAACATGTAGGTTATCAAGTTATAATTAATTTTGAATCATTTAGATACACTCCCTATGTTTATTGAAGAAAGAAATTGATCGACTTAATGATTTAAAAAAATTCTTAAAGAATTTAGTTAATTTATTAAATGCAAATACATACAAACATTTCGACTTCAAACAAGTCATTTTAACAAACATCTTCCAGAAGAAGAATTTATTTAATAAATTGACTGAATTTGCCAATAACTTCTTTACTTCTTAGATTTATTAATGAATGTTGAATCCAGGAGTTGAAGTCAAAATATTACATTTCAAATTGAAATAAAGAATGTATTTATGAGTAACATACATAATGTTTCACAACATTAAAAAAAATGGTAGATACTACAATATAAAACAATAGTTATTTATATACCAGTCAGCAAAATGACACAATACTGCCAAGGAACCTTATTGAATGGTTCCGTGTCAACTATAGACATTTTTTCGACGAATCATGTATTTTTTTTTTCTGAAACCTGTGGCTCACTTGATTAGGGCGTTCCAACTCGAATTAAACAGAGTATGGGATTTTGAGTTTAAATCAATTTGGTATAACTTTAACCAAATAAAAATTCAGCAGTAGTTCGGAATCCACTATAAGCTGTAGGTTTCTTGTTGAGGCTGCAGGCTACAAACTATGACACTAATATACAAATAAAATGTATCACGAAACAAAGACCTTAGGTACTTGAGAGCCAGTTTTTTCTAGTAATGTGATGATATAACAAGACTTTGACAATTACCCCAATTCTGTAAGGAAGTTACTAGCTCTTAGCAACATTACTAACATCATTAGCCAATAAAAATAGTAGGCACTAAATAAAACATGAAAATGACAGCTTTTACAAATATTTCTATTGGTTAAAATTTTTAGTAACGTTACTAAGAGCTAGCAACTTATTTACAGAATTGAGGTGAATATCTTTCTTATTTCAGAAGATGTCTTATAACCGAAACTGCAGTACCTAGAGAATAAATAAATTCATAGTTTGTGAAACATGAGCGAGTGTTCTTTCTTTAATATGTATTGTATTATTACTATTATTAGTATATTTCCAAGATATTGGCAGTCCTACCAACAAAGGTTTTAAAAATTACTGGTATATGGTAATTAAATTATATTTATCAACCTGATAAACATTTACCCGTATATTACTTAAACGATAAGCAAAAACAGTTATATTTTATCTTAAGTTTTATTTACAAAGTGCAATTTTGTCGCCAATGCCAATTTTCTCGATAATACCCCGTCAAATCATGAGTCCATACCGCCTTTCCACTCATTAAGTGTCATTACTTAAGCACGCTGTACAATTAAGTAAGCCATGAACTAAATGCAAAGCGACATTTATTTGTTTTTTCGCACGCGAACGATTGTCAACAGATTCGGGCCGAAGGAAAGTCTTGATTGAAGTTCGGATAATTGGAGGTGCGTCTTGTTTCAATTATCGGTATAATTGTCCTGCAAAAACGGACCTAATACGTGCGTGCAGAGAAAAGTCATTTAGGTAAAAAATATACAAAAAGAATAACAGTGTAAGTTATAATGGACAGTTTTTTGTTAGAGATATTTCTACAAGTACTTAGCATTTCTTTTCATTTTTTAATATAAATTATGAATACAGGAATTCAATTTTCAGAGTCGACTATTACAAATTCTGCTGTTTATTATCTAAGATTTTTAATAAAATAGAAGAAATTATAAGTCTGAGTCTTGCTTTACTGTATAGAAATGATGTAATAATTGTCATAATTTAAGTCCAATGTAAATTTGATACACAGTTTTTTGTTCTTCAACAGATAATAATATAGGAAACATACAAACACTTTTACTCTGAATAATTTTTTCTTCAAACCTAAATATTTTAAAAAATTATGTACTACATGACGTTCAATTTGTAGGTTATCAATTTAAATCTGTCAGTTATTGACAGTTTTATATTAAGATTTAGGGCGATATTACAGGTCTCTATCGTATAAGTAATTTCTTATTCACTGATTCTACTTAGTTCCTAAGGATACTTATTTATTTTACTTTTACTTCGGCGGCTAGAAGTAGAAATAATCTTCACCCTTGTCAATACTATATTTTAAAATATTTATAAATAATTATTATTAAATACAAATTCAAACCTATATATCATGGAATTAAATTAAGTGTTTCAAATTTAACATGATTGTTATTTTCCACTTTGTCTCAAAATATAGATTTTATCCTGTGTATTAAAAGTGTCTTTATTGAATATTTAATGATACACTATTGTGTTTTAGTTTGTACTTATTTATTTATTAATATTTATTCTTGCCAAGTGGCTTAGAATCTACAGAAATAACATATACATTTTTATTCTACATTGTGTGTGTGTAATACATTTATGCTACTGTTCTCTTCTTAATGATTTCGCTTATCCACTTTTCTCCTGATCCTAGATCGTCTAACAGCTCCATTTCCCCTCTATCTTCTCTTTTTACTTCTCTGCAAGATTCCCTTAAATGCTTCAGTGTTTCATCTTCTCTGCCACATAATCTGCACCCCCTTTCTTCCTTTGGTAACCAATACTGGTTGTCTATTTCTTCGTTACCGCATCTGAATCTGGCTATCATTTTGATGTTTTTCTTTGGGTTTAATATGTAACGTGGTATCTCTGTTGTTTGTATCTGTTTGTATCTTTTATTGTAATTGGATTGATTTATTCTGCTCTGTTGTTCCTGCTTCTGTATATCCCAATCTCGTTGTTGTACGGCGAGGATCACACTTTCTTCATTTATTCGATTCCTCTCTATTTGCATTTCCGAGTATCCATTCCTTTCGTAATATACCTTTCTTGTGTGTCCCCATCTTGTTAATTTGTTTTTGTCGTCCTCTCCCTCCTGTTTTAGTTTGTAATAGAACCATATTTCACTATACATTATTAATAACGAAAACTGTAAGGCAAGTTATAATATTTGATTGGGTCCATCCATGTGTAACTTTCTTTCTTCGATGTTAATACTGACCCAATTTTCCGCGCAATTAAAATATTAAAACGAATCGATATTGTTCCGAATATTCGATGACCCGCTTCACTATTCTATCCACGCCATTCATTTCGAACGTGTGGGTCTGTAGGAAATTTCCCAGCAGATCAATGATAAACTGTACCATTCATTTTGACGTTTAATAAGAAAGATGAAAATAAAGATAGGCAATGCGCAAATGAAAGGAGTGATAATGCCTTATACGGCGGTATGATTTATCAATATTTACGTCTCAATTTGCAAATATGGATTTTTAACTAGAAGTGACCTTTAACTATATTTTCTCATACTTTTAATGGAAATATTTAGTTGGTCACGAATTTTGATTTGATCTCAGAGAAACAGAAAGGTAGGATATTAAAAAAATCACTGTCCACTTATTTTTAAATTCTTTATATTAACTCGAATCATACAGTCTTATAAGAAGAATTAGATATGCTATTCTTGAGATATTTGAGTTCAAAGTTATACCTAAAAAATCAGGTTTTTTACGTATACCCCTAAAATGGTTCTACGGGCAAAACTACATAAGTGTACCAATTTTCAGATTTTGATCTCAACAGATAGAATTTCTAGAAGGAAAATCCTGAAATGGCTAAAAATCGAAAAAATCTTACATTTTTTTAGATTTTGCCGTTTTCATTTTTTCTTTCTACAAATTGTACCCTTTGAAATATAAATATAAAAATTGGTATACTTATGTAATGTATTTATTTTTAGGTATTGCAGAACTCAAATTTTGAAAATAAATATCTCGAAAACGGGAAGAGATAATTGAATGCGGTTTGAAAATTTGGAATCAGAGCTTCAATATTTACTCACGTCTAGAAAATGAAAAGTTTTGAAGAAAAAAAGTTCCTGAGAGAAATATAGAAATTTAGATATTGAAAGAAGCTTTCAGAACTCATAATAAATCAAAAGACAATATTTTTACAGAACTTTAAACACAAATATTGTCACTTGTTTAGAAATTTTCCGAATTTCTCATTTTTCCCCTAATCGTTCCAAACAACATGTATGCGGAGACAACATTTCTTTGTAAAAGATAGATTTATAAAATTAATAATTGTTATATAATAGCGACCTTACTGACAACCAATTTTATGTCTTTATAATTTTGTTAAAAAAATGTGTAATATTCGCAGCATATATTTTTCCCTTTTAATAAAACAGTTCGAAATATGAAACAAGATCTAAAAAAAATCTAAAATGGGCGTTATTTTATAAGTTGCAGAAAGACCCCATACTAACTAGCTTATCCATCGACCCTGTGCTGACGGATTGAATAAAGGCAATGTAATTATATATAGAAGGTGATTTGTTATTTATTTTTACTTTATTGCGTAAGGAATAAAGTAATCTGGTATGTATCAATTGTCAAACGTACAAAGTGACAGATCATTCCCGCGGTCGGGAGAAAACATTTTTAATCGTCCTCTCTATTTAGCTTCTTTATTTAGTGTGTTAATAATCGTTGAAACAATTGATGATGAAGAAATCAAACATCCCAAATTCCCAAACGGATAATCTTTAAACGTGCACCCTCTGCATCTTGTTCATCAGTTCCGTCCACTCGCGTAATAAATCTCTCTAAGTACAATCCGCATGTACGTGAAATCAATTCTCCTAATAAGCGGGAAAGAAAATCCGCAGTTTCCTTTGGCCAAATCCGGCGCGCGGATGTGGGTCACGAGACCTAGCGACGCATCCACCCGCCGATACCGATCTTCAGCTGTTCCGTTGTTATCCAGCTGTATATGGGCTACACGGGATGGTTGTTAGATGATGAGTTATGGATTCCAAATGAGGTTAGGATGATGAATGCTGCCTGCTCGCAGTGAGTTATTGGTGGTTATTGAAATTATGCTGATTTATAAGTTCTGACCAGTTTTCTCGTGATGTATTTCTTCATTTAACTAACAGTTTCTTCAAAACGTAATGCTCGAATGTAATTAACATGACTATGATCTCAGAATCGGTTCGTTATTGTTTATTACAAATACCTGTATCTTAGCAATATTATTTAAAATTTTGTAATAAAATATTATGTACAACGGCTTATAGTAAATTCTGAATGATCTCAGAAATCTTCGGACATACCTATAAGAGAGATCCAGGGACAGTAACTTTGAAGAAAAAGCAAGTTTCCAGGTTCTTATAACTTACATTCCATATTTATCATTTTCACAACTATGTGTCGCTCAATTACTATCAAATGCAAATTTATAGAAAATTGTTATTACCGTTTTATTATATTATTATTATATTATATTTTGAGAAAATTAGTATTGATTATGTTTCGAAAAATTGATAATACTCGTAGTAACATATTTCTATAAAATATAATATTCGTCAATATCATTTATAAACCAATTGTAAAGTTCAAAAAAAAATATGCCCGGTGACCCATTTTAAAAATCCACAGAAATGACTCCGAGATTTACGAGCATGCATAACGAAAAAATGTTCCGAAAAAATTTTCTTAACCTACACCTCCTACCAGTTGAGAGAGGGGCAACACTGAAATTCTTAATGGGAGTTCCTATTTCTTCTTCCAAATTTTGATAAAGTATGTACTGTTTACTCTTAGATCATATATCACTAGATTCTGTATCTAGTATTCAAACTTAGAACATATATCACTAGATATTGACTTGCCTATATTGTACGTGTTAAATTTTTGGTCAAACATAGAAGGTTGGATATACTTTTTCCATGTTGTTTTGCAGGCGGAAGTATGAATTTAAACGTCAAATTTAAAACCTATCATGACATATCGGACATTGGAAACAATTGTCAATAAGCTTTGAACGTAATTTAGAAGAATTATGAGTTAGGTGTAGTGCTTCAACCTAAGTTGCTTTTCTGAAAAAATTTTTAGAAAAGCTAAGGGAAAATTTGGAACTACAAAAATGTGCTACTTTAAATATTAAATACTTTAGACATTTTTAATACTTACGCATGAAATGATAACTTTGATTCTTTTGTAAATCTATTCAAACAAAAAGTGCAACTGTTAGTGAATACATATATAACGATGACATAAAAAAATTTTTCACAGGCAGTGTCACCAACACTTGCAATAAGAGATATTTATGTTTGAGTTGATAATGCAAGCAAGTTAGGCATGTGCATTCAATACTTCCGCCTAATATAATAAAGAGGAATTTATATTTTGTCTTATGTTTCACCAAAATCTGTCCTGTCTTACGTATCAAGCGATCTAAGGGATTACATGAATTTTTTCTTATATGATGCATATTAGGTATTCCTTATATTTTTTTAAATGAATTACTCGATGTATATGGTAAATTAAATATGCAATATCATAAGGTAGTGATATTGTACAGAATTAAAGACATTTTTTGGTGGTTTTCCAATATTCCCAAAAAAAAAACAAATGAATATTAAATCTAATTGTGTTTGTTTTTAACAATTAAGGATTTGAAGGTAAGAAATAATACAATTAAATAAATATATGTGAATTAATTAATAGTTGTCAACTTTAAAAATCGACCCTAAAAAAATAAAACAAACAACCTATGTTTTGATGTCAGCGTCCATTGTCCATTTAATTACAATTTCTTATTGTAGTAAGAATTTACAACATTTACGACATTTGTAATAAAAGTCTCCACTCTCTTCCCCGATTTTTTCCTTGCGGACCATTAACAGCAGAACACGCACTGGGACAGAGTTGTCTACAAGATGACAACCATCAAGCAAACTGTCGCTTCACGTGTTGCATTTCATCGCGATTATTGAAAGTAGCAAAGGTCGTATGTAATTGTTTTAATTGCATTTCTTCCATATTAGCCACGATGAATAGAAAATGAAAGACTGCGTATTATGCCGCAATAAATAAAGCTAATTTCTCCACCGATCTTCATAAGGAAGGACTTATATTATTGTTCTTACTTTCCGATAACCAATTGCTTTTTTCTCTACTTTCGAAGATGGTGTTGGTTTCATTCAACCTTATGCGACACCGTAAAGGTTCAGAGGAAGAGATTTCTATGACGATTTGTAATTCGCTATTCGTTTTATGGAACAATTTAATTATTTTACTTCATCATAATTTCAAATTTAATTTGCGTCTTACTCTCTGGGATAATAAAATATATATGGACACAAGTAAAAGGAATACAAATCAAGAAATTTAATAATGTGGCATCCAAACTTGAATAACACAATGTAAGTAATGAAATTGTTGCAAATGTTTTATTCAAACTTGAATTAATTTGGGAAATTTATTATACATGAGAAGAAATTTAATTTGATAAAGCTGCACAAAGATTCTATAGAAAAATATGAAAAAGAAATTTAAACCATTTGTAATCTAAACGTATTTATCAAAATATTAAATATTACCGCACGGAATTTTCAAAATAACATGGGCAATGTCAAAAGATACAGACTTGACTAGGATAACGTTACTCCTAAGAAAATATTATAAAATAATATTTATTAGTAACGTGAAACCGGTAAACTATTGAACAAACCACGAATATATGTTAATAGTATGAATATATACATAGAATTTGTAATGGAAACGTATTTGTTAAAAAAATCAATGTTTCTAATTGCAAGTTATAGATTGATATGCCTAATTTACAATTAATTGAAGTTAGTAATACTTAATTTGAACAAGTACGTAAAACGGAAAAGTTAAAATTATTTAATTTTGTTGATATAAAATATTTTTGTTTGAATTGTTGTAAATAGTGAAATAATCAAGTAAATATAATTAGTGCTATGAATTTACTAAGTAAAATTTACTCACAGTTCTAATTAAGTAACGACAACTCGAGTTACTCATTAGATGTTATATTACTTATGAAATAAATTCACGAATTTTCTTTTAACTTTGATTGTCTAAGGTTTCCAGTACTTTACATTTGATTATAAAAAGTTGATATGCCAACAGAATAATTAAATATGTTGCTAATTTAACAAACAGAAAAATCAAATAAATAATTTTTATGTAGCAGTAGAATTTTATTCTTTTTTCTCTAAATAAAAATATAAAAATAAACAACATCAGTTAGTAATATATATACAATGCACAAAAAAAACTAATTAAATATCTATAAATACCTCGTATACACCAAACAGTTATTCTCTCGCTCAGAAACTCACCTGTAAAAAAAAATTAAATTAGTATAACAAATTCAATTTGCATTATTTACATTGTTAACAATTGTAGCACATTGTATGATTGTATCCATTTCAATTATTTGTATACTGACAAAAGAAAAATCAACACATAAGAGATTTAATTAAGTAGCAATAATACTCAGTATTCAGCTGCTCCAAATCTGGCGTTACAGTTTCTCTTCTACTAAATTAGTCAATTAACCTTACATTACAATTACCGAATAGCGAATAGCCTTCTCATCTTCGACGCGAACTGGATCACATCACATTGTTCTCCGCGTAGAAAGCAGATCGCGATTTTTTTCCAACAAGCGTTTTTGCGCGCAGAATTAAAACAGACACATGGCAATATAAGAACAAGAGTTGATCGTAATTAGTTTTCGCTTGTAATTTTAATTTAATTACGGAAACGCAGCTGCCTAGGTGTTGTATGTTTTTTTGATAACTTAATAAGCGATAGTTCAGCAAGAGAAAAGATTTATTTACAAAGGAAACTGAAATTAAACAGGAAGAGTTTAATAGACGTTAGGAGCTCTTAAGACCAATTAGACGGGCTAATGAATTTATGAAGATTTATTTTTATTTGCATCAACATAAACGTCCTAATTATATATAAATTTAAAAGTGAGTGAATTGTGATTTCAATGAATATTTCCCTCTAGTAATTTGAACCAATCAAGTTAAGAATATTTTCAATTTCGACTAATGAAAATCGAATATCAGCAGGAGGCTGAAACAGTATTGCAATGCGAGAAAAAAAGTTTCAATCTAGATCCCTTTGAAAAACTTTTCCGATGTGAATCATAGCTGTCATCAGTAGTTTCAAAATATAGTACCTATTTTTTTTTTAGTAATATATACTATATATTTTTTTGATGACATTCATTTAAAAATGCATGTTTTGTGTTCAAGTTATCATTATTTTATTTTTAACTTTTCTTTGACATTTAATCAAATTTTGTTTTGTAATCAATGTAAAATATTTAATTGTCCGTTTTAAGAGGCTAATACCATTCGGATCTCGAGAACCGTAAGAGATACGAAGTCGGTTAAATTGGGGCAAAGTTGTCGCATTACTTGCTCATTTTAATTTTGTATTTGTTTTCTTGACCGAAATGAATAAAATCAATAATTTTCTAATTTCTTAGTTTATTTTCATTTTAATGTACACTTGTTTTATATCGTTGGAAAGAGAAAAAAAGAGTATTAAAGACAATTTTGAGCCCCATGAAAATTGAAAGTTTTTCGAAAAGTGTTCGATCTACAAAAATTTAAGGAGTACTGTCAATTTCTAGTAAAAAAGTGTCTTTAGAATGTGCAAACTAGAAACTTGTATGAATTGAAACAATTGAAATCCATGATTAAAATCGTCAACTTTGCTCTAATGTAACCGACTTCAAATCTCTTATGGTTCTCGAGATTCCAATGGTTAGCCTCTTGAAACGGACACCCTTTATAAATAATTCTATTGTTCATGATCACTGTTTAATTTGAAAATTATTCTTAGAAATAAAAATTGTCTTATATTTCTGAATTTTTATTTTGTTATTGAACTGATTTCATAAAACACATATTTTTGGATAAATCAACTTCGCAATAACGCATGGAATGAAAACAAATGAAAAAGGTTACCACTTTTCTTTTTCTTTTCTTGTGATATTGTGCTGGCAAATATATGTAATATGATAACCTAAATTAAACCTGCTAACTGACTTCTTTTTATAGAATTACGTGTTAATTTATTCTAATATATTTCGTACAGTATCAAGTTTCTAAATTTTACGACTTTTTAGCCCAGTAGTCACACACATCCATGAATATTTTAAACATTTATTCCCATAATAAAGAATGATAACAACTCTAATCATAGTCATTTGCATATAAAACACATTAGTGTAAAATTTAGATATGTTTTTATGAACAGGGTTTTTATTTCGCGAAGTGTTTAGCAAGTCTGATAAGGAAGTACTTGAATGCTGTTAATATTCACACATGCTTACGAAAATGGCAGCTTTCATTCTGGCTATTAAATTGAATTGCACACAAGAGGAGCGTAATTATGTGGATAAACTTAAGCAGGATTTAATCGGGAGAAAATAAATTGGCGGTGTTGCGTTTTAAGACAGGTTAAGTAATTTTAAAATCATATCAACAAGAGTTTTTTCAACTCGTTTTTATGTTTCGATACATTAAGAGTAAATGTAATAAAATGTTTTTTTTTCGAAATCGATACGAAAGTACACGATATCAATCCGCGAAGTTAACGAAAATAGTAGCTAAACTACAACGTTACAGACACATGTCAAAATTTGACTTTACGGACTTATCTATCAAACATGAATTAACCTATATTTTAATAGTATTATATTTTTGCAGTTTATTTTAGCACTACTTAAAATAACAAGCATATTATTCTGTAATACTATTGGTGAATTTATTTATTATTAACTTTTGATAATAATTTATCATATTTAATACAGACCACATCTAAGCACATAAATGAAAATTATAAATAAATATTTGACACTTTCACAGCACTTTTGTTGTCACAGCCATCCCCGTCACAATAGCTAGTTGACGTTTTACAAATTCAGAATGATATTTAATTATGTTTTAAATTAATAATTCACCGATTTCAGAAAAAATATAATGTATCGCCTCATAGAATAAATTCAATATTCGTAACTCTTAAAAATATTATACTTTAGTACCCTGATATACAAATAACTATTTTCTACTTCTGTACAAATATATTTCCATCATTTCAATTTTTTCGAATTATTATAGTAGCCATATTCCAAGGCAGCGAAATTTTACTCGTAATTCACTCTTCTTGGCAAATCACAGAACCAGAAATCAATGATTCGCATTTATATTAAATCTGTCGTAGTGTGGATCACTTTTCCTTTGGCCACCTGACAGCTTACAGGAATAAAAACAGTATAGCAAATATTTTATTCAAGACTATCTACCTTATATAATAATATACTATTATTTTTTTATCCTCTGTTCCTATTTACAAAATACTAATATACTAACCAATGTTTACAAAAATTTGGCAACATTGTAATATTTATTGTTTAATTTTTTTTGAGATTGGTAACGATTTTTATATTTATATTTACTTTTTAAAAAATGAACAATAATAGTTGATCCTAATTCAGCGATATTCATTAAAAGTTCGAAATGTTTAAATTGGTATAATTATAAAACAACTCTTATTATATGTGACCATTATATACAAAGTAATACTGCTCATATTTTTTGTATGTTTACGTGTGAAAACATTTAACTTTTGCAACATTTCTAGCAAGTACTATAATTTAAAATAATTCTATAAACACTATACTTAATATAAGCGCATTTTGATGATACAATTCATAGTTTCAATATTTTTAGCTAACTATAGTGTAGGTATCATCACTGCTATTTTCTTCTCTCTAACCTAGAAATTTTCACTTTTTTCTCGGCTATCATCTCCAGGTCAACGGGCGGAAGATGCGACAACACTGGGATCACAGAGACCGACCCGGGGTCAGAGGTCAAAAGTCTACGCGGGGGGTCAGACATTGACTTTGAGGTTGTGATATGTCGCTTGAGGCAGGTCATTCGTTCTGGCTTACATACTGGTAATTAAGAGGTTAACATTCATTAAGAATTCACTCAGGAGGCGATGGAATGCTGTTTTGTTTTATTTAATAAATGAAAAGCGTCGTTATTTATCGTCGACTTCATTTCGTTCCATTCATTTGTTACGGTGATAAATATATTAACTTATTTTTTATTTCATTTTATATATAATAGTTAATCACATTTTATATTTTTTTTCGATTGTCAAATAAGGAAGATACTGTAATCATACTGATTTTACCATGAACTAAATACACTTCTAAAAAATCTGATGTGTCCAACACAATAACTCCCGCCACTGTAGTAATTATATTCTATATAAGTTTTTCAATACATTTAATTTGCAGTTTTATAATTAGTTTGTTAGTACAGTTCAGCATATTTTTAATTCATTTTATACATAAATTTTTTTAAAACTGCTTAAAGCTTCTAATAAAGTACTACTTCCGGTTAACCAATTGTACTCAAATTCTTATCAGTTCATCATATTTGAATACAAGTCTTAAATACCAAATATTATATTTTTTACATGTATCATATTGGAGTTATCGTGGACGAAAAAGCCTCACAGACACACACACACGAATATACAGACATAACGGTAAAAATAGCAAAATCGTGTTTTACAGACCCTAATTCGTGCTCATATGTTGAAAACTCACACTCGAGAAATTTGACCAAAAACAATACCTCCCTTATCTATATATTGATAGGCGGGAGGTAAAAATTATTTAGTGACATTAAAACTAACCTTTTTATTAAAATATTTTTGGCCACAATACATTTTTTTCATTACGAATGATTTTTCTCAAATTTATGTACTGATACAACAACAGCAAAATTAATTCACTTAAAGATTTCTTCGTGAATGTTTAGATGTGAGATACGTACTAGTATTTTCTTCTAGGAAACTTCAAAGCAAGTTATGTAAATGCATTATCAATTTTTGATCTAAGAAATGAAAGATAAAAGATATAAAAAATTAGAGCAGTGTAAAACTGTTGTTCTCTTTTGACACCTGCTTCAGTTTTTTATTTTATTGACAACAGGAATGTAGATTATCAGATTTTTAATCATTTCCGTTAATTTTATTTCCATATTCTTTCAGACTGATTTCACAGCACCATATAATACATTAAGTTTTATTCTAAAGCCTGTACCACATTTAATAATACATTAATTATGTTATATTGAAATAAATTGGACCAATTGTTCAATTTCAAATATTTTTTGCACGATATTTTTAATGTAGGGTTTTTTCATTTTTTATTTTTACTAATTGATAATCAGTAACTGATTTTATCACTGGGAATCTAACACATAAATGATAAGTAACATAACAATTTTATTTAAAAATGGCAACTGTTAGAAAGAAAACTATGAAATATATTGTACATATATTGCGTCGATCTTGCAAACAACGTAATAAGCATTGCGGGTGGTAGGTGTTTTCCCAGTTTTTTTCTATTGGATCCAAAATCATCTTCAATTTGTAGAGAACACTTATTGTTCTTAATAATTATGTAACTGTATTTTTTTTTATTTATGTGTTTAAGTGTAACTAATAAATCAAGAAATTCGTTTGCTGTAGGATCTTGTTGATGATAGTATCACAGGTGTCCTTCAGGTGAATTAAGAAGTGAACTTCGTCCGTTTTTAACATGGTTGTAACAATATATTCGAATTGCAGTTCCATGGTCATACATCTTTTTCTTTAATTTAGTTTCAATATGCTTGCAACCAGAACTGAACTCGTTAACAAGTTACATTCGATTGATACAACATTTTTTTCAAATTATTAATAAAAGCAGGTACATTAATTAGCAGGATATTAAGAAAGTACCGCTACATCGTTTTTTCAAATTTTAGTAATCCTCTCTTGATGCTTATGAACATGTTCTTTTGTGATTCGGTATACCGAGTCGTTAAGAATCCATACCATTTTCAATTATCTTGAACCACACTATACGCAGATTTATTGATATCGATGGAGTCTGTAGTTTAATGTAGGTATGTAAGTTTATTACACATCGATCTAAGTTATGCCTCATTTTCTCATTCCGTGGAAAGCTTGATAAATTCATTTGGTCTTATCAGCGTACTAAACACCGTGCATGTCGGTAGATCACGGGTAATTTCTAACAAATCTTTCACTGGATTGAAGACAATAAAGTAAAAACGCAGTGGTTTATCTTCTCCAACAAAGCGAACATGCGTAAATGACAGCGAGCGATGCCGGAGACATAAGACAGCGTAGAGCTGTGTAGACAGCTTCCATCAACACTTTCTACATAAATTTACCCAAAGAGAACCGGATACGAACTTCAAGTGTCAAAGATACAAACAAACCAACACGAAAATCACGAAAAAACAAATATCAAGCAAAAAGTTTAACCAATTAAACACAGCTCACTTTGGTGCAAAAAACATTTCGCTAAATTTTCTAAAACACCGATTGGGAATCAGAGAAACTACATCCTACTAAAAAATTTGGTTATAAAATGGAGAAGGTAATCATTTCTGAAAATCAGTCACTTTTTGGTTTCCATACCACACGACGTCATCTTCAGGGAGTAAAAGTCAATAATAAAATATTATTAACTTTAATACCTTTTTACAGACAGTTTAGTAAACTTAATTATTTCACTAAAATGTAAGTAAATGTCTAGAGAATTCCCAAAATTCAAGGCTTAACAGTAAAAGAGATCATTGGGATTGAAAAAGTTTCATGATTTTAGAAAACTTATATATCATACATTAGTTTGTTTCTCAGAAACTCACAATTTATGATATGTGATAGTATATTGTACACCAAGGGTGAGAAGACTCTAATTATTGACCTAGCGTTAAGTTGTACATAAGACTCAGGTTAATAATTGTCTTCTTAACCGTGGTACATATAATATTTTTTGGCTACTAGCATTTCAATCCCAATCCTACTAAGAAAATATATTGACAATAACAAACATTTTGACATGAACATTAACTTGTTTCTTAATAATTACAAAAATAAAGAAAGCTGTCTTAGTTTTTGTATTTGAGTTCAAATTTTAGTTTTATTTGATTTACTAATTTAACTTAAACGGCATATTTACATTGTGAATCCATATTTTACACTTTTCTTGAGTTAAATGATTCAATCAATATTTGGATTTGGAGATTTATATTTTTTTTTAAAGTGATGTTTTATTTATGGACCATGGTTAATAATAATTTATTATTGACCTAGTTGACCATGATTACCAAGTAAACGGTAGTGAAAAACAATTTCTCATGTCAAATAAAAGTTAATAATAGTGGGTGTCTAGACTAGTAGTGAAAAAAATAAATTTGCAAAATGTAAGAAAACTAGTATTGGAGATTGATGACGTATAAATAATAACGGTTTTAGTTTTGGTTGTTTTTCAAATTTCAATATATTCCAAATTAAGATAAATTTTACGTTTTCTATATATTCTTTTAAGGTTAAAGGTTTAGATTCTAATTTCTAGTATCATCACTCGCTAAAAAGTAATTTAAATTTAAAAGAATTATGTTGTACTTTGCTTAATTAAAAATGTTAATTACAATAAAAGCGCATGTTTTTAAATTTTGATAAATGTTCTGAATCTTGATAAGACAAAAATAAAATTTTGAAGAAAACGGTAATGTAATATTATATTTTCTTCAAAGCAAATAAGAATGTTGATTGAGTAGTCCTCTTAAAAGGGTAAATAAATTAAGTTGTAATTTATTTAGTGTGTAGAATAAACAGAATGAATTGCAATATAAATGATTGTGAATTAACATAAGTACACGGTATGTGTGAGCATGAAATCCGTGATATTCCGTAATGTTATGTTTATGTATTTCCGCAATTTCAACACTTGTATTTACACTACAACGCGCAACATTTAATCTTGTTTATGAAAGCTTAAGTACCCGCTTGACGGACAAATTGATCGTGAAATCAAATAATTCTTGAACGTTTAATTTAGTTATTACTCACTTTCTTATATACATTGTTAGTTCGTAATTAATTATCAATCATCAACGCGATATTAATGACCTCGCTATTAGGATGACAGCTATCTATAAACAATTGCGCGTTCGCTAAAATTCTCTAAATTAGACATCATCAAGGAGAAATTATTCACCAGAACAAAACAAAGCCGAAGTAAATTCGCAATAATTAGTCGCATTGCATATGTTGATTCAAAGAAAGCGATAACTATTTTTTCTTGTTTCTTGGTTTCCTTTTTAATGTGACAAACAGCTGTTTCCAAAATGTATACTGCAAAGTACCGAGAGTGTATAGATAGTTATTTGTATATCAAGGGACTAATGTATATTTTTTTATTACGCATATGGAATTTATACTATGAGGCGACAACCGAGGAGAATAAACCATGTGAGTAATAAAAAATACTTTAGTCCTTTGCTATGCATTATATTATTTCCTAAATCGTTAATTTATTACTTAAAAACATAAATAAATAGCATTATGTGTTTAAAAAACGTCAGCTAGCTGTAGAAATGGGGATGGCTGTGATAACAAACGTACTGTCAAAGTGTCAAATATTTCTTTATTATTTTCAGGTAGGTTTACAACTGTTTTGACGTCCTCTGCATGAAATCACTTAAAATATTATCAAAGGTAAATAATGAATAAAATCAGGAATAATATTAAACAATGATATGTTTGTTATTTTAGGTAGTGCTAAACTATAAAATATAGGTTAATTCAGTTTGACAGATGAGTCCGTAAAGTTAAATTTTGATAAGAGTCTGTAAAGTTTTACTTTAGCTAACTTCGCGGAGTGATATCGTGTACTTTATAATCGAATTCGAAAAAAGTAATATTTGTACTTTTACAATAAAGTGTGTTGATTTTCATTATCTAAACAACGCCGGAAATCTCAATTTCCCACGTCTAACTCAGCGGAAAGGAAATTTTGGAAGCAACACTCCTATTTCTAAAGCATTTATTAAAAATACTGTATTTATAATAATAAAGTTTAATTATCCAAACCTCCGTTTACATAAAAATAATATAAGAAAATTGTGGTTTATTGAAGGAAATTTAGTATAGAAAAAATAAATTAATACAAGTCATTGATAGTGCAATATTTTAAAACTGAAATGGATTATAAAAAACTTATTAGAAAGAAACAAATGAAAAAAGCAAGATTTACTTGAAACAAAATTTCAAAGTGTGAATTTTTCACCATATGCGTATTTTTTAATTTCTTGAGGAAATGAAACAAATTCTCATAATTTTATATATCCTGTTTATAATTTTATAACGAGGTTCCGTTACTTTAAAGACAATAAAAATGACATAAATGTCAAACTATATTAGAAAAATTAATTTTTATTTTATTAGTTTAGACCAAAGGCGTCGCCAGCCAATGGGCCAAGGGGAGGCAATATTCAATTTGTAAAGTTTGAATCGATTACTACAAGAAAATAAATATCTTAAGTAAAACATAATCTTGGGTATTTTTGTGAAATTTTCGACTACTTTATTATTAAAATCTTCTATGTTCTTAATTTTTTCGAGTCTCTAGACAGGGGTAGTTGTCCCTTTCTGCTCCCCCTTGCTGACGCCTTTGGTTTAGACCGTCTTTGCTGCAAGAAGTAAATACAGTTGAAGGTTCTTTGTGGCATGAATTGATTGCAACTTTCATAACTTGTTATAATACCTATTTGTTCTTAATGAATTGGCCGAAATGTGGAAGAAAGTGTCCCAAAGAGGAAGTGATTATTTTTATATTTCATAATAATAACGTTTAAGTGAAACTTAATTGTGTGCATTTATGCAAATTGTAAAATTGCATCGCTGCAATCTATGCAATTATATGATCTGCCATAATCCCACCGAGCGATTGAAAAATCTCACGCAATCCTGAAAATGAAATGCCCTGTTCATGATGTGCATATAATTGTGCTATGATAATGTAGCCGACAACATTACCGGGATTCAATTATTTCTCTATCACATGCGATGTACATGTTTTCAGATTTAAATGTCAGGTCACTAGGATCAATTTGCTCTTTGCTAATTGGATCTGATCGGCTGCGGGAAAGTGTTTTGTTTTGCCTTTCAGTGATAACTACCTTTTTTACTTTTATCTTGTTTTACTTTACTTCTTATTGCTACTAACAATTCCTGTTGAATTACTTCTTTTTCTTTTCTTCTCTATTCGGAATAGATTTTAAAATAAAAAGTAATAAATAAAATCTTCTACCTTTTAAAGTAGTAATAACTATTAATATATCTAAGATTGCTATGGGGGTAATAACCATCGTAGATGTGAAATTCGATGCCGCAGAGCGGATCTGTAATGTTTTGTGAGCAAGTCCCAATTTTTTGACATTTCAGTATGGTAATAATATTACAGTACAGATACAGATATTACTTAGTTACCAGCTTGCTTCTGTAGGTACATACATGTAAACAAATGCTTAATATCCTGCATTCTGGAATCAATAAAATAATTTTTTCATTACTTATTTTGCACAAGAACAAAAATATATTTATTTATTTAGTTTTAATTTTAATTTTAATATTATTTTTTAATTGCAAGAGTATACCAGCTCCATACTTTCTACAACTAAGAATTAAAACTGTCAGCTGTCACGTAATGTCAAATTTACGTCTCCGAAAATATAAAGAAAATTGATAAATAAATATTAATAATATCCAATCAAATAGGCTTAAACAAATGACAGGAACTAAATAAACAATTCTTTTGACAAGTTGTTTGTTACATTTCTTTTTGTGAGGTTATTTGAAGTCTGAAGTTTATGCCACTCTACCCGAATTTTTAGAAGATTTACGTTAACGTATCGTAACTGAGTGTAGTCAGGTTACTCTAAAAATGTTGAGCAAAATCTCTATTATTGTATGGAAGTTGGTGGTAGTCATTTTGAGCATCTAATAAAGTGATACTTGAGTTTTTGTCATATGTTTAAGCCTACTTGATTGCAATTTTGAACACCTGATTGATGTTAAATGGTCAAAAATTGCGCTCATAATTTTCATTGGGCCATCCTGTATTAGGTAGGTAAACATATAAGGACAGAACCTATAGCTCTTCGGTATTAAATCCAAGTAAAGGAATAACTTTTGCTGCTGCTACAGTTCTACAGATGATGATTTGTAAAAGTTGATCACGACTTTTCTCTACATACATTTTTAATAACATGCACAAGTTGTGCAATGGTAGTGGATAAAAATCAGAAGTCAGTTACCTCTGTGTCTCTATAGGTAATTGCATTTGTATCCGGGTTGGAACAATGGTAAAAGACAGTAATTTGACCTTTTTGAGCCAGGCTATTTACATTAGTTCCTCTATTTAATGTAAATGGTAATAGAAATGTCAAGTTTATATTGTTTTCGTCGTGCGTATCATATACCCGGTGGTTTCTCTCTTGTGTCAGGATGTCATAGCTGATGCTAATGCTAGAGGAGTTTATGGTAGTTCATATTAAGTTTCATCATTGTTATTTATTGCATAATTAGATGATAATTGCTTTTCATGCACAGACCTCCTGGAAGATGTTACATGATATTGTTCAATAATTTTCGGTATCGGTTTTCATTACATACTTTCCATTTTACTTATTGTCTTCATATTTATCCAACAGGGAATTGGTTTTCTACAGTTCTAGCAATAATTATTCATATATATTTCTATACAGATAGAAATCTTTCAGTTACGTTCCTTGAATATTATTATTAATTTTTTTTTATCTTGTGTTTACATTTATTATTATTAGTTATTAATACTTAATATTCAATTTTTTCCCACGCCATATCATTTTTATCCGAATCTATCAATATTGTCATAAGTTACATCATTGTCAACAAACTTTAGCTTCAAAATATTTGAGTGATTCTTACTGTGAACCAAGATTTTACAGATTATTCCTACCGTTACATTTCCATAATTGAAAACCCACTCACAGAAAAAAGACAGCTAGATTTTGAGAGAGCCCTATTTGACAATATGTAATATGTCTGAAAGAACAGAATCAAAACGTGACTGAAAAATATGTCGTGGTAAGCGAGGTATCCAGTTTTAAAATGAAAGTTTTGGCCTCCACGTCATATGTCTTCGGCAGTGATGAACAAACTGTTAGTTGTACAGGGTACTGGTTATTTTAATATTCGTATAGATAAACTCTATATAACTATTATATTGAAGATATTTTTCCTTATTTATATCGTTCGAAGGATAATATAGATTTTCAGTGATAGTTCTGAAGTTCATCATAATTGCCATTCTTTTACTTATCAAAGATATCAATTCCGTTCACTTATCTTTAAAGTGAAATAGATGACAAAAGCAATGCATCTTCATCCATAGGATAGTGATGTGAACCCACTAGCGAAATATCGAAGAAGATCGAAAGGTAGAAACGTAACATTAAAATTGGTGTTAAAAATGGGATCTTAATACATCTGACATCTGTTCTAATAAAATTGTTAAGTTTGGATAACATATTAGTTTTTTTTTGTGAATAAAGTTACACAAATATACAACACTTAGATTGTATAGCTTAAGCGTTACCTATTATTTATTGTCCCGAAAACAAATATAATTGTCCTCAAGTTAATTTTTTTTAACTATTAAATCCCTAACATTTACCCAATAATTAACACCTTTAGATTTTAATTCCCCAGAACCGACAATGTTTGAAGAGCTAACGATCTTCATTCCACCATCCTGTTCCTTTCTTCGCCTTTCCACAATAAGATGTTAATAGCGGGCGTCGTGTATTACACGCGATACAATCAGCGTACAAGTCTCGTGTGGATGGTAGTAGGCGCTACAAGTGTCTCCGGTCATTAGCAGCCCTTCATGTCATTAATCGGTAAGCGAGAAACGATGGAGCGATGAAGAGATTCTGCTGCCGCCTTGTTGTGCCGCCTACTACGTGTTCCAACAAGATGGGAAGATGCTGTAATCGTTTGTGGAAGGGTTATTCACGCAGGACAAGTAGTTAATGTGTTACATTTCACCAATTATATAATTGGCATTTAAAATGTAATAACTGAAATGTGGTATAAAGAGTCATCGATGATGGATTAAGAAAGTAGTGTTTATTTCCTTATTGGGCAATAGTGGTTCAAATGATTTCCACGATTTGATACAAATTGAGTAGAGTATGTGATCTGGGGTTTAAATACCAGCGTTGATAACTATTAACCAAGTATAAATATCGCTGTGTTTGAGTGGTTCAAAAATCAATATAAGGTAGGTTCCGTCCAGTCAATCTTCACCGGTAAAATGCAATTATGAAATGTACGGAACAAGTATATTAAGTAATTAAAGCTTTGTTACATTTAGAAATGTTATAGTAAAGATCACCATCTAGCCAAATAAACGACATACACGCTCTTTTTATATGTTGTATTTACTTCTCGCCACTCAGTAAGAGAGGTATTAGAATTATGCTAAAAGTTGGATAGTGAGTTTTCAATGGATAAGCACTTTTTGAAGTCCCTAGAACATGATTTTCCTATTTTTACGATGATGTGTAGATGAATGTTGTCGTAACAATTACTCAAATACTAGTGAAAAAAAATATTTTTGGATGTAACATTCTGACACCCTATATTAGATTTGATTAGATTTTGGTATTAATTGTGCAACCGGAAGTGGTGTTTTTATGAAGATATAAAGTGCTTTTCTGAAATATCTTAATTAATTATGAATATATGAGAATGTAAATAATAATTTAATAACATATCATTAACTAAAATTTGTTTCTACCTAGCCCTATTTAACTATTACAAGTAATTTATGATACGGCAAATTTGTTACAATTACGGTTAATCTGTTTACCTATAGAAATAAATGTTTTATATTTGACATTCACAATTATTAAATTATCAGTGAAGATATTAATAATTATCGAATACGAAGGAATTGTGCTAATACTACAAGTACTAATTATTTCAATAATTCATGTTACAGTTACAAAAAAAGAGTAAAGAGAACAGGCGAGAAATTATGTGCTGGCCACAACAGATTTTTTAAAAAACCTAGAAACACTAAAATATAGTAATACTGGAACGTGAATAGTTAATATTGGGGATTTCCATAATTTCCACAATAAGAATATGGGCAATGGTGGCTTAGTTGATTAGCGCACACACTGAACGGAGTGTGAGATTTGGGGTTCAAATTCTAGTGACGACAAACTTACCAAAAATAAATACCGCTGTGTCCTGTTACTGGACTTCGGTCTATTAGACAGTGTAAATTAAGTAAATAATAATAATAATAATACTTATCAAACAGTAATCTCGGTATGTTTATTTTGTTGACAACAGTTTTTACAATAGAACCAGTTACACTACCATAAAATTCAAAATAGTTACAAAAATGTTACGGTAGAAACAGTACAAGTAGTAGATTTATTTGTCAAATCCAGGTTAGCAACCCATCCTAGTTATTTCGAAAAGCAGGCGATGTTTATAGCAACCTTTTCTAAATGGTTTCTCAACCTCTTGACCGATCGTTTAACTCTTAACCTTTCTCGACATCTGAGGTGCACTTGCACTTTTCACCTACTTATTACTTGTAGAAAAACTTCCACATCAGCGGATCAACCTTGGCGAAGAATTAATGAAAAGTGTGAGGAAATAATAGAGTATTATTGGAATTATGGGAATGATTGTTGATAATGTGAATTGGATTAAAATGTTACATGCCGCATGCACTGTACTTTAATCAAGTGTAACATTTAACCAGGGAATGTTAAACGATTTACTTTTTCGTAAAAATATAAGCCTGAAGATTTTTACGACGACCTTTGTTTTTGCATAAGGATCTATAGATGGGAGGTTGTCAATAAGGCAGAAGGGAACAAAAAAGAAAATTAATAGTTGGAAATAAAGAAGATAGAAAGTAAAGAAGAGATAGAGGTAGAGAAGAGACTAGGTTGAATTACAAGAGAAACGGTATAGCTGTGAAGATTATAATGTTTAAATTAATATATGTATTGAAGAAAGAGGAAGAATATTTGTAATTAATATTATAGTTTTTATTGTACCACATTCAATCCTGGATCCCAACATTTATTTTTTTATAATTGTAAATTCCATTACGTTCTGGATTTCTATGATTCCTCCCTGGTTTGAGTTATATGAATCGATGTTCCTTCAAGATACATAATTGTCCTGGTTTTTATTTTTGATTCCTAATTCCTAATTTAGTATTATACTTACATTTTCAACGTTTGTAATATTTGTTTCATTATTTACATAAATTGACAGAAGCAAACATAGTACATAGTAATAGTTTCTTTTCACGCATTAGCATTATTGCTAGACAATATTATCACTTTTTACGCACTGGTGGCAAATTTGTTAATGGTTTTATTTACTTTTGAAATTAATTTTTTAATAATTTTTCGGTTGCATTGTATGCAACACGTGTATCACATAATATTTTTATCTCGTGCTATAATTTGAACAGCACTTTACTAAAAACACTTACTTTACATATTAGTTTCATTAATAAGTATTTCAATTTCAGAAACAAACTTCTGAATATATTTTTTGTGTAATTATTTATTTGCTGTAAATTCTAATCTTATATTAACCTAAGTATTTAAAATGTATTTGTATGATACGTTTGTGAATTTAAATTATATACATATATTAGAATCTTACAAAAAATGTGTCGATTTCCTGATTAATAAATCTGGTCATCTAATATTTGTATTTAAATATTACTTTTTATACAAGAAACAATTATTTTCTTTATAATTTCTTTCAAGTTTCACTTTTTCACTAATTTTTACAACAGTAGAACCACGATATAAAGTATATTAGAGATAAAATATCCGGTCAAATATAAACAATATTAAAATTGTATGTTATACATGTTTAAATCCAAGTGTCACCAATCGTGAACGCAACACTGACATTGTCAATAACGAGGTTATACGACAATTTACCAATTTTCACATGTACATTGTTAGTCTGCATACATAAAACGGACTTTCAGCTTTTGAACTTGAACATTTAGCACGTGTATTTTTTACAAAGTGACTAATAATCTAATTAAAGTAAAATTTGCAATAGTTGCGCGTTAATTCCAAGGCAACGTGTGGGACCAAATACCTTTTGATACCCAGTCTGTACGAGTATATCTCTCTATGCTCTAATTGTCAAACGTGACTGATTTGCAGTCAAGGAGAAAAGCGATTGAGAAATTGGCAGCGAACGCCTTTGTTTCATCACATAATCGCGGTAATGTGTGCCGTGGTGTGCCGGTATTGTCGGGGTAATTTGCCGGTTGTGTTTATGGGAGGGCCGTAATGTTGTAAGATATGATTGATGCGAAGAGGTTGATATGGTTCAAGCTCTTTCGCATTGCGTTCGGCAATGGAAATTCTTGCTAATTTCTTGCAGCATTGAGAATAAATACAGAGTGGGAATTAAGTCATTACTAGTAGTGACAAATCGGTTAATCCATAAATAGAAATTTTAGATAACTAACATTTTCATGCTACTGGTATTATATCTATGATATAATATTTGTTTATTATTTTCTATAAAGATGAAACCTAATGATTTCATTTGTATTCCTAGCTATAAAATTACAATAAGAGTGCAGTAGGTTGTAAATTTTTGCAAATTTCTTGCAGCATTGTGAACTAAATACAGTGTAGGGAATTAAGTCATTACAAGTATTAGTGAAAGATCAGTTAATCTACAAATAGAAACATTTTTACGCTCCTGGTATTATATCTATGATAACATAACATTTGTCTATTACTCTTCAATAAAACTTAATGATTTCATTTGTATTCCTAGGAATAAAATTATAATATGAGTGCAGTAGTTGTGTTTTACAGGGAGAGGTTCTTTAATTAAATCGAGCGATGTACAAGTACCTATAGCAAATCTAATAACAAAAAATCTGATGTGTCCAACAAATTACCTTCCGCTACTGTAGTAATGTATTCTATATAAGTTTTTCAGTACATTCAATTTGTAGTTTTACAATTAGTTTGTTATTGCAGTTCAGAATATTTTTAATTCATTTCATACCTAAAATTTTCTTCATAAAATTTATATGAGAAAAACAGCTATTTTTGGCGTTACTAAAACAGTAACAGAACTTACCCTAGTTCACGCATGCAAATATATTCCTTTATATATTTATTCCGCATTTTTCAATTTTACAATAAAACTACTTTATATTTACTTATTTTATCTTTTAAACTTACATCAAAGTTGACATCATATGTCAAATTTTGTGGACGTATGAATAACTCATCTGTTTTATAGAAATTCCTCAGCATTAAACGATATATAAAATTATTATAATATATTTTTTTTTCTGTTTAGCTAGAAGTTATATATAAAAGTAATTATGCAGATCGGTAGAAAATTCAAAAATCTTTATATTAAATGATAACGTAATTTGCGTAAAAATGGTATTTAGAAGTATTTTTTAGAAAATAGAGTTTAAAGCTTCAAGTAAAGTACTACTTCCGATAATCTGCTGAGCAAAGTGTGATATTTGGGGTTCCAATCCTAGTGACGACAAAATTGTAACCAAAAGTATTTACCGCTGTAACCGAGTGGTTCGGAACTCACTATAAGTTGTAGGTTCCCTGTCCTGTAATTGGATAATAAATAAATAAACATTAACGTAAGAAAAATATAATCATAATTATGTAAGTAATAAATTTCTTCGATTTCGAATCGAATATTAACTTTCCAGTTGCAAAAAGCATTCCCTCTTTGATCTCAGAGAATGGGTAAGATTAAGAAATGAATGAAACCTGTGTTAAAAGATATGTTAAGTGTTCTGCGATTGTCCGTTTTGAAACGTGTCCGCACGAGTGCTCCTGGATTGGCGGTTTCTTCTCATTTCCGATAAACGGTCGCGAATGGTAAAAACAGAGAGAAAAGCTTCGACTTTCATCCACAACTGCGACATAATTAGACGTTGTTCTGCAATTAACACACTCCACTCAGGAACTGATTGATGAAGTAACGTTATCCGATCGTAATTAATTTTCCTTTAGAAAACAAAACGCTTCATACCACCATGGCACTCTTTCATTATTTGCGCATACATTGGTGACAAGAAAGTATTCCTTTATCAGAGATAACATTCAGTTTCATACAAGTAAAAAGAAGTTTTCTATTTTCTGTTCTATTTATAAACTGCATGGGGCACAATTTCACTTGCTACAATAAAATTTTTTACTTGCTTTATAATTACATTTGAACTTCTGTGTCAGTCATGTAGTAACCGGATTTTATGACATTATTCCATGGCCTTAGAAATTATATATTTATTTAATATATACTCAGAACACATAGAGAATAGGAAAAATGGAGCTGAGATGGAACACTTTTTGGAAAAATAATTATTATTGTGTAATAATGAATACTATTTAAAAAACAAAATGTTTTATAACAATATATAATCTAGGCTTACTTATAAGAATAAAGAAAAAAATTTAGCTATGTCCAGAAAACTCAAAAAAACTATTTTAATCGGGTTCAAAAAAGGTCCAACTCTCCTCCATTATGTAGGTGAGACGGACTAAGGCTATGAAGAGAAGAACTAGTTAACAGTTTGTTGTCATTTGTCATATGTGGTACACTCTTCGTGCAAACAGTGGTCACAAATTACAGATTTTATCCAATCACCCTTCTTATCGTTTTTTTATCATTTTCCTAGCATGTCGCATATTCGTTTTCATAATCTTCAGATTCTTTATTTATCATCACCCTCTGACTAACCATTTACCAATAGTTCTTCCGAACTCATGGAATAACAACTAGATCATGTACCTTTCTACGTGCGAAAGATTTTTTTTTCTGTTTACCGGTTAAGTTGATATTTTTAACAATAAAAATTCTCTGGTCCATCTTTTCTCAGCATAGGTGGTCCTTTTGTCCTCAGAGCAGAGGTTAAATTACTTGTGTCTGTGTACAAATAGAACCACATTTTTATGTTATGTTAAGTCTTACAAACATGTTCATAAAGTATGTACATAAATAATTAGTTTAAACCTACCAAAGTAGTATGAGAAATGAGAACTAATTTTATTTGTGATTTTACGTTTGAAGAAACTGTTGTTTATTGTAGGTGATAACGCACATCATTAGTTTTTCGTGATTGTAAAATTTTAATGAATTTCGTGTCACTAGATTAAAGTTTTTGTTTGTTGTGTAACAAAAGTCCTAGTCATTCAACGATGCATTTTTACCTGTTGTATTGTACAATTGTGGGAAGGCAATTAATTTCAATGCATTAGCGTAATTAACATAACCTCATGACAGCAGCTTACGCTAAATGAATTTAGTAATTAGTGAAACTAAAAGTTCATTACTGCATTTGTGTTATTTTGATTTTGCAGCTATTTTTAAACCCAGTAACTTAATCGCCGTTGACTATTTTTGACGTAGACACATGCAAGTTTTGAAAGCGAAGACTCCGTATCTGAGCTGTCAACTAAAAATAACCTTATTTTAAATAAACTATCATCGCACACATTTTCAACGATTAATTATCACGGGTCATTAATTACAGAAAATAGAAACTGATGCTTTTTGCCCAAATGTAATTTGGATCAGAAAAACGGGTACGATTTACGACACGACACCTGGAGAGACAATCGGAAGAAGATACTTTTACTTAGAGATTTCAGTAATTTCATTCTTTCCAAGAAAAACGTTATGAATTATATATCTAGCAGTTATTATCATCTGTATCTATATATTTCTAAATTGAACACAGCCTGAAATATATAAGGTACTTGATAAATACCTAAGGTACTTATTTAGTGAACAATTTTACTTGCATTGTATTGCTGTAGGTTGTCGGGCTGTAGCTTTTGCAAACATAGCTTATAGTGAGTTCCGAACCACTCGGACACAGCAGTATTATTATTTGGATAAAATAGTGTTCAATTATTATCTATGAAGGAATATATCTTAAATATCAAAAATAAAGTATTTTTAAACTATGACATTAAAGTCACTGAAGGTAGGTATATATTTGTGATGAAGATAAAAAATATGTGTTTTGAAATTAGTGTGATTTTTGTTTGATTCTCAATGAGGTTTCCAAAAAATATTAAATGTTTTGTTTAAATCGGATCTACAATATCTAATTTGTTTCTCTATTTGATGTAATGTTTTTAATTTACATTTTATGTTATATAATATCGTTTTAAAGTGACATACTAAGAAAAAGTCGTAACAATTGTGACGTCCATAGGTTTTGGTGTGAAGTTATCCACGTATGGATGCCAGATCCCAAATATTATGGTCAGGCGCGTTTAAAAGTTGGTAAAGTGGACAGTCTGTGATTTAAAGTATTGTAAGGCTTTTGCGTGCTACTATATTTGCAGAAGATTATTCGATTTGTCACTTTGGAAAATAATAACAGTATATTTGAGGTTTAAAACGAAGTGAAGTTGGGTAAGAACCTTGATAAGTCACTGAACAAGGGGTGAATTGGTGTAATTCTGTCGGGATTTCAAGGATTACATTTTTAATAGCAATTTTTTCATTATTAAAAGTCAATTTAGGAAAAATAAGAAATACGGGTCTAATACGTTTCAATATTTTATTGATTAAATCTAAAAATGCAAGACTTAATTATTGTTTTTAATCATACAACGGTGGCTCACCTGGTTACCACATTCCGATTCGAATTGAATCTTTTTCTAAATTAAAATACCGTAATGTTCGAAAGGTTCAAAACCCACTACTGGCTATAGACTGATTCCCTACACCACTAAAATACAAATAAAACTAGTCACGAAACAAATACCTCAAGAATTTGAGGTCCTGTTCCACCTAGGAATGTTGTACCACAGATGAAGTCTGTTTTATGTCCTATTTCTCAGGGTATTGGCATTTCGCACATTATAAACCTGAACACGTTTAAAGGAGTAGTATTACAATATTTCGCGTAGCATTATGGGAACGGCGGTTAAGCCGTTGAAGAATGAAGTATTCGGTATGATTATGTTGCAAAATACGGCGCTTGTCACGTTTTGGACATTCTACACTTTCTTAAAGTTTGGAGCGTGCCACTGAAATGACTTACGACCTGAGTTTCAACGGACCAAGTCTCATAACGTCGGGTATTATACACAACAGTTTAGTTAGCATGAATAATTTCTAGAGTATCCGTAAAATGAAAATGAATGTTTGCTCGTTTCAAAAACATTACTGTAATTTAAATGACCATATCACAGACAAAACAATTAAGACCAGGAAAACATTTTTCAAGTTGCAGTTTTAAAATTGAATTTGGATTTATCGGTTTGAATTGTTATTCAAGCTACTTGACTTGAGCATGACTTGATTTCAAGTCAGTAATAGCTTAATTTCAAGTCAATCAAGTAGTAATATTCCAAGTACTTGAAAAACTAAGTAGTTCTTCAAGACTATTTGTTTTTTCATCTATTTTATTATGTTGTTAAAAGAAACTACAATGACATTTTTAATAAAGACTTTTCTTTACACAACCTCATCATAAATAATTTAAATTTACCCCTTCTTAACAAAAAATAATATAAAGGTAAGAACATATAAATAAACATGAGGTTTTTACTTTTCTTCTCAACGTTTTTAATAAAGTTATCACCTAAACTAATCCGAGTTTAGATTAGATCAGCCCTGGAAAATTGTTTTTCAAGAGCATATGAGGATGCTTGTAATAATATAAAAATGGGTCATTTACATTAATTTCGTTCAAAAATGCAATAAAAACATGACTACACATGCTATTATAAAATAATAATAAAACAATTAATTACTATAATCATATGTCTTTTTATTTATAAAAACCTACTTGTAAGCAATTTTAAGGTTGCCTAGCAATTTTTGGAGTTAAAATGGCGGAATTTGCGGTAATCTAATAAATGATAACTACAATGTAATGAAACATTCCTATATAACTCGAACTCTTGTTCACTTCATATCAGTTATAATCCATTTTTCCCTCAATTTATTCTTTTAAAGTGCAATCTGCTTATCAAGTAATATAAAATAGTTTGAAATTGTTTAATATCAATTCAAGTAGCTGATATACAAAATCAAGTCAAGTCAAGTAGTGAATTTAAGAAAAGTAATGAAATATGCTTAGGTAATTAGAGCCCTTCCTCACTTCACATCAATTATTTTCCATTTCCCCTTCACTTAATTGTAGTAGTAAATAAATTTAAAATGAAATCTTTATAGCGACTAATGTCAAGTAGCTTGAAATTCCTTGATATCAAGTTAAGTAGCTAATGCAGAAAATCAAGTCAAGTCAAGTAGTGAATTTAAGAAAAGCTTGATTTTCAAGTCAAACCAAGTAATTTACAAAAACATCAAGCTCTTATATTTAAAAGACGGAATATTTTATGGTCGCTATAGTTAGTTTTTCCTATTTTTATTATGATATCTGTATGAATTTATGTTTATATGAAGACACCTTAGGACACATTTTGGCCCTAGATCAATAATGATTCTCTTCTCAAGCTTGTTGCATAAAATAGTATTTATTACGGCTTTTAGATACATTAGAGTATATAAAGCAATGATATTATACTGGATGTTACAGTTGTCTTATTGGTAATAAAAATAAGATTTTGTTGAAATTTTAATATTAATTTCTTCATTTGAGAGTTTGGTCATATTATGTTTTTACTACAATTAAACAGTTAATAATTTCTTTCTTCTAGTTTTTGTGGTAGTGACAAAGTACAGGGAGCAAATAAAGTCCTCTATCGCGTTGGCCGTAATTAAAGTGACATAACACAACATGAAGGGTGCAGTAACTCGTGAGCTGATACCAGTATCAACTCGTAGGCTCCGCTAAACCAGTAGAGCAACATTGAACTTGCTATCATTGGCTGGCAGCGATACAGTTATACACTCGCAGTTATCTACAGTAGGCTGTGTAATTACCAAACAAAAGTACTACGCATTGTTCCAGCACGTCTACTAGCCAGCGACTGTTTATGAAGACACGAGAAAGTATTCGCTAACGTATTGCTACTCGTGCCAACAGAACCTGTAATTTTGCAATCATTCCATGCCAAATGTTTTAATTTATTTAAATATTAATACACATAAACATGCAAGTATCGTGAAATATCAAGACAATCTTGAAATTTAGAAATTGAAGGCACTTAAACTAATGCGCTTTAGGTTGCTTTTCTATTACGAATTACTGATTGGAGAAACGCATTTTTAAAGCGAATTCAAGTTTCTTTCAAGAAAACCACATTCAGTTAAATCAATATTATGTGAGCACTTCATTTTCTTAACTGCTTATTAATGTTTTCCACCTTTTACGAAACAATAATAAAAAGGAACACAGACACAATAACACTGGTTCCTGAAACTTTGAACTGGCACGATTATTTTAAGGGTACAATGTTTAATTTGTTAAATAGGTGTCATTATCTGTTAATTTGGTATCACGGTTATAAAGATATTAATTGAAATTAGACGAAATATTTCTCGAATTTTGCATGTCTCGTCCCGATATATCTCGGTTTAAGACTAAAACGATTTTAAAAACTAAGCTTCAAAGCAAGAAAATATAATCGAGAGTCTCGAATTTCAATCATTTTGCTTAATAAATGTGACTTTTTTTTGTGACTTTGTGCAAAGTAGAAATTAAATTTGTATGCCGCCGAAGAAAAATATAGCTACTAGAAACAAACTAGTATCCATAGGCCTAGTGCTTATAGAATCAGCGAATAAGATATAACTTGTATAATAGAAACTTGCAATATCGTCCTAAATGTCACTACAAAACTAGATAATCTAAGAATGAAGTAATTAAAAACCATCAACAACTGACAGATTTAAATTGATAACCTACAAATTTCATAAGCTATCTAACAGTAGTAACAGTGTACCATCATTAAAAACGAAATTTTCATCGTTTCACTGCATTTTATATGATTTGCTACGCAAAGAAAACATGTAGGTGGGGCAGATAATTATATAATAATTAAGTCCGAAAAAAATATTTTCTTCCTAATTTCATGGATTCAAGACCGATAGGAAATAAAAATATTCAAGACGAGAAATAAACGAGACGAGACAACAGATCCATCCCAGTGTGTTTACTAATGTTATTTATGCCCGTTTGCACCAACAAGACTTCAATTTTAAGCCAGACTTAAACAAAAAAAATCTAATCGAATTTTTGACAGCAATATTAAATCAAGCATTTGACATGTTATTTCGATTCGATATTGTCTATTTAAGGCAAGCTTAAAATTTAAGTTATGTTGGTGCAAACGGCCATTATAAATAAGGAAGAAGTCACCAAATATTATCTTAGTAGAAAAAAATAATATAAATTTATCACTGTAAATGTTTATTTTTTCTTAACTTTAGTGATTAATATTTTAGAGTCCTTCCCAGTAATGTTTCTTCGTTAACAATTTGTTTAATTAATAATTAAGTGCACGTTTCCGTACTTATCCCAATGAAATTAATGAAGATTAAAACACAAACGTTTCTTCATTTGAGTTGATTTAGTAGAAACTCTTTGTAGGCTAATTATATTTAAACTTTCCAAATAATTTTTCATATTTTTTTGAGTGATATCTTTGCTAGTCCAACATTTGATTCCAGTTCCAAATTTGGCGATGAGTAATTGTCACTTTCTTCGGAACCCTGGTCTAATTTTGCGAAATCAATAAAATCTATTTGCTTTAATACTGATAATGAAATATCATTAATTATTAACAAGTCAGTTATTAATTTCGAAAATTGTAATTATTTTTTTCTTTGAAAGGTTAATGATGTTCAATTATTCAATAAATGATATTGACAGTTGAAAGGAAGAATTATCTGAATTCCACTTTCAAATTTGATTGAAGAAGATTGATATTAATGTTATTCAAATAGACCAGTTTTTGCAATAATGTCGACTATGTAATTCCTACGGTAATATCAATTTTTTGCAACTATTAAACTTTTATCTAGCATCTTTGTCTTATACGCAATGCACAGATGAGACTTTTATTCGCTCTCTCATTATAGTACGTAGTACTGAAGACTACATAGGTGTCCGTTGTAAGAGGTTAACCAATGGAATCTGGAGAACCGTCAGTGATACAAAGTCAATTAAATTTAATCATATTTAACATATTTCTATGAATTGAAATAAGAAAGTTTTAAGTCAAAAAGTAAATTTTCCAAAATCAGTTCTTTACTTATATCTAGTGGACTTTGCATTTTTTTTTTTGAGAAAACAAAATCATTTTTACAATAACCTACAAATGTGACACCTTTGCCTCAATTTAATCGACTTTGTATCTCTGACGGTTCTCGAAATCTCAACGGTTAGCCTCTTAAAACGGACACCCTGTATATAATATCTGTTCTAATCAATGATAAAAATGAAATAGAATTACTAGAGTACTCAAGGTAATGGCTATTAAAAAATTTGAATGTCAATCATGTTATTTATTGATGTGATTTTGGTGTCGACAGTTTCCTGCTTCATTGTATGTTAGTAGTTTCGTTAGTCTAAGCTACCTACAACTCTTTTTGTATATTTCATCCCTTATTATAAAGATGTTCCACAACTTAGAACAAAAACTTAAAGGGTACATACCTTACGACGTGCTGATTATAAAACAATTTGTTTTTAATTTGCAAATAAATTGCATCGCATTTAAAGCAAACATTTTTTCCTACGACCGTTAAGATATTTGCTTGTTGTATGTTTGTTATTGCTACGGATACATAGTATATTGTAAACACATTTTCATTTCCCACGGTAACCATAGACAACGTTAACGTATAAATTCGTTTCTCACAGTTCTGTCAAAAATAAATTGTTCCAAATTTAATTAATTAGAAAATAATATCGTGGTCGTAGAAAAAGTAGTGTACAACTCGTATGGAATGTCCATTTCATACTCGTATGAAATGTGTACCATTCCATGCTTGTTGTACAATATACTATTTTGTCACTGGTCGGTAATTACCTATTATTAATATTTTTTTTCAAATCTTCTACAATGAAAGTAATTGTTTACATAAAATCTAGTACTAATAAATGTCTAATATTGTGTAAATAGTAGCTACTCCAGTAGTCCAAAAAATGTCTACTTCAAGTAAACTACCCTTAACTTTGCGAATTAAAAAAAAATATTTTTGTTTCATGATCAGCACGTCATACAGTACATACCCGTTAAGTTGTGGAACACCTGTATTTTTATATAATATAGAAGAAGCAATGAAATAAAAATTGGATATGACCGCTTCAGTGTTTACAATTTTTCCACACACATGTTAATCCCAATAAAGATTAGGCTATATAAATTCTAATTTGCTGATTACAGTTGAGTGTAAAGAGCATCTACGCAGTCCATAAACAATAATATCAATCAGCGATCCTCATAACACCATTGGCATACACTCATACACATACAGCAAAGCATCCATTGCCTGCATTAACTCTTGCCCTCAATCAAATCGCATTCATTGAGAGTTCCGCGTGCTACATCACACACGATTTAATTTAGAGATACAAGCTGATATACGCGCCGTTTATTACGTAACAATCTGCGTAGGATTTCGCGGTGCCGGAGATAAATGATCGTGGAGGTTATGTTGCTTGGTTGCCGCTTGTATATGGTGTTGTGATTTGTTGGTTGCTAACTGTTGAGTAATGTTGGTTTTGTTTTTCTTGCATGCAACAATCAAACTTTAATTGAATTTGTTATTGAGGAAGATAACGGACTGAGGCAGGAACGTAGCCAGTATTTTTTGAAGAGCTGCCCAAAATTTTTTAATAATAATTGTCTTAACTTTGTCCCAAACTATTTGGAACAAAGTGAAGCATAGTGCAACCGTCTCTACTTATTCCAGAACACTTGGAACATCTTTATACCTTCTACAACTGTCTATTTAAGTCTCCAAGTAATTTTCAATAATAGCTAAACATAAAAAATTACAATTTATAGTTTTTCACTGTAAAATTTTTCATATACAGCCAAAATAATCCAAAAATACCCATTTTTGCTCAAAAATGTTGATTTTTTAAAATACTCCGTATTAATAAAAGTTATTGGTGTTGTGAATTGTAGAAACAATCATTTAAACTTTGTTCGATGTTTTTCTCTACATCAAGTAAAATTTGGGTCCTTTGCTACCCATTTTAAGGTGTGCCAAACATCCAAATTTACTGTACAATATGTTGAGACACTTTTCAACTCATTTTTGGGTACAAAATGCAATACATAATCGTGTTAAACTTATTTATTTTTAGTTTTGTACACCTAAATATGTTTTAAGCACTTTAAACCCTTTTTAGGGTGTGAAATAACCCAAATATACCCATTTTTGGGTCAAAATTTTGATTTTTTTTGGAAAAACCAAACAGATAGATCTCCCTTCGCTGATTTCAAATTTTCAAACCGAATTCAATTATCTCTTCTCGTTCCTGAGATATTTGGCCTCAAAGTTGCACCTCAAAAAAGTGTGTTTTTTGACCATATCTCTAAAATGGTAGGAGATACAGTCTAAACGATTACACCAGTCGATTCTACGCGCAAAGTTACATAAAGAAATGTTTTCTCCGCATATACGTTCTTTGGAACGATTTTGTGAAAAATGAGAAAAACGAAAAAAACAGGAATTTCAGATTTTCGCTCGAGAACTTTTTGTCTACAAATCTTTTCATTTTCTGGACTTAAGTAAATACAGATGCGCTGATTCCAAATTTTCAAACCGAATTCAATTATCTCTTACCGTTCTCGAGATATTTGCGTTCAAAGTCAGACCTGAAAAAAATCGTTTTTCAGGAATAATCCTGAAATGGGTCGAGATACGACCTCGGCGACATCACCAATCGATTCTGCGGGCAAAATTACATAAGTATACCAATTTTTAGATTTTTATTCCAGCGGATACAATTTTTAGAGCAAAAAAACGAAAATCGCAAAAATCGAAAAATCGCCTGATGAACCCCTTGCGATTTTTTTCGATTTTTGGCCATTTTGGTTTTTTCGCTATAAAAATTGTATCCATTGGAATATAAATCTGAAAATTGGTACAAAAATCTAATTTTGCCTGTAGAATCGATTGGTGATGTCGCCGAGGTCGTATCTCGACCCATTTCAGGACTATTCCTGAAAAACTGATTTTTTCAGGTGTAACTTTGAATGCAAATATCTCGAGAACGGTAAGAGATAATTGAATTCGGTTTAAAAATTTGGAATCAGCGCATCTTTGTTTACTTAAGTCCGGAATATGAAAAAATTTGGAGACAAAAAGTTTCCGAGCGAAAAACTGAAATTCCTGTTTTTTCGTTTTTCTCATTTTTCACCAAATCGGTCCAAAGAACGTATATGCGGAGAAAACATTTCTTTAAGTAAATTTGCGCGTAGAATCGACTGGTATAATCGTTGAGATTGTATCTCTAACCACTTTAGAGATATGGTCAAAAAACACACTTTTTTGAGGTGCAACTTTGAGGCCAAATATCTCAGGAACGAGAAGAGATAATTGAATTCGGTTTGAAAATTTGAAATCAGTGAAAGGAGATCTATCTGTTTGGTTTTTCCAAAAAAATCAAAATTTTGACCCAAAAATGGGTATATTTGGGTTATTTCACACCCTAAAAAGGGTTTAAAGTGCTTAAAACATATTTAGGTGTACAAAACTAAAAATAAATAAGTTTAACACGATTATGTATTGCATTTTATACCCAAAAATGAGTTGAAAAGTATCTCAACATATTGTACAGTAAATTTGGATGTTTGGCACACCTTAAAATGGGTAGCAAAGGACCCAAATTTGACTTGATGTAGAGAAAAACATCGACCAAAGTTTAAATGATTGTTTCTACAATTCAAATATGGTAATATGGTTATAAAGTTTTCATAAAGAGTATCGGTATCAACTTAAAAAAACTTTTCTAAAAATAAATAATTTATCCCAATACTGTAGTAAAGAGCAAGAAATAAAACAAATGTGTTATTGGAAGAGTTAGGCTTAGGAATTTTATGATATGTAGTGTAAGTTGTAGTTCGAGTTTAATACTTGCGCGTGTTGAAGAGTTTCTTAGAAGAGCATTGAAACCTCTCAACAATCCTTTTGTTCTGTATTGATTCATCTCTATTTTTATCTTGGCGAACTCCTCATTGTGCGAGCAGTTGACCCTTGTTTTGTGTTGCTAACGGTTCCGTGGCGAAAACCGATACTCGTGACATTTTTTACTTCTTCTTCTCTGTGTCTTAATTAGAGAAACCCAAAGGAGCCGTAAACCGTTTAATTATGGTTTTTGTGCGTGTTATTATCTTGTTTCCGGTTTAATGCCTGATGTGCGTGGAGCTACAGGTTGTCCGACCAAAAAATGTTCCGTTTGTTTAATAATGAGAGTGACATGAGAAAGTATTGGATGGGATGCATTTTTGGAATGCATGGGAACCCATGAAGGAAGGGGAAATTAACACTTAATCTTCATGGATGAAATTACAGCCAGCCTTGGGCGCCAAAAACAAATAAAACAAAATCGGAAGATACTACTCACATATGATCACTTAACTTCGAATATTTTCGCTATTTCATCCTATTTATAATTTTTGTTATTATATAATAGCTAATATAATATTTCGTATTAAGAACGGTAAGGACATTTACCGGCTGAAAACAATTGTTTGAAAAAAGATTGAACCAACGACATTGATTATAGTCTCAGTCTTGTCATTTGTGGTTGTTTTTTTATGTCAGATGTAAATGCGAGAATACAATTCTTATAAAAATCAACTAATCACAATGCTTGAGAATGATGAACCAATAGCAGCCGAATTCACTGTCAGTCGGTTGGTGATCAACAACTAATTCAAGAATCAGGCTGATCCGTAGATCAATATTTCTTCTAATTTACCAACTTGATTTACAGTTTTGTTTATATTTTTGTCAGTTCATTTTACAAGTGTAAATTAAACTTTTTGTTATTTTTGTTGACATATGGCGTATAATAAAGTACATCGATTCATATAGATTTTTATTGGTGAACTAAATTCAATAATGAATCAGAGTTGATCAGTGGATCAAGCCTTGATTAAGGAATCGTGCTTTTGGCCGTTAGGTGAAATAACAATTTGTTATTTCCAATAGCAACTCTAGTAACAATAAAAAACAAAAAAATATTATCCTTAAACCCCAATAAATTCCAAAAGAAAGTATATAGAGACAACATTATGAATTTTTTAGTAATCATTGTATTCCCTTCCTATATATAACTCGTGATTCACTTAAAAATCGATAATATTTCGAACATGCCACTTGTATTAATCCTAAACCTGCTTCGCAATCGTTGCATTTTCATCGTTGGGATTAACATTTGTAACATTTTGAAAATATTATCGATACTAAGCTCATCACTTGTTATATAACCTTTGAAAATAATTCGTTAGGTACCATTATTTATCAATAATTTTGGTATAGGTTACCTGTTACCAGATATGTTCCATCTAAAAATATATAAAGAAAATAACTATATGAAAATATCAAAATAGATATTATACTGTACTAAATAATAAAAAGAAAATAAGGAAACAACTTTCCGAGCAGTATTAATTTGTGAAAATAAACCCGTTGTAAAATGAAAGGTAATGTGCGTTGGTCGTTAATGGAAATATCGTTCTCACATTTTCCTGTGAGAAAAATCCCCGAACGGTTTAGTGCGTTCAGTGCAGTGTAAATTTACTCTAACTAGCGTTCATTACTGAGAGTTTATCTTCCTACTTCAGCGGGCGATCAGCTGCTTACGCGCTTTACTTCGTGTTGAAGTCTCCACTGGTCCCGCATTGCTATTCAGTTCTAAGCCAAATTGCTGCTATATTAGAACATATGTGCAAATTATAGTTTTATTACAAAAATATCTGGTTAGTATATGTAGTTATTTATTGTTTTATTTTCTGTATCTGTTTTGTTTTTAACTGTTTATAAATAATAAATGAAGATATATTAACTGTCGGTAATTTGCTGTCGTTTTGAGTTTACAATTTACTCGTGTTTTAACGATAAAAATCCACTGGTCCATCACTTCTCAGCACTAGGGAGCACATCTTTTCTAAGAGTAGAGTTTAAATAGAGCACTAAATTACTGATGTACAGATAGAACCACATGTTTAAGTTACGTTAAGTCTTATGCAGATTTTATAAAGTTTGTACACAAATAATTAGTTTAAACCTACCGAAGTAGTAAATAACTAATTGAGTATATAAGGTACAATATATTTATGGCAATTTATTAAGTAAATCTTATGGGTTATTCAGTATTGACTGTATTAATTTTCAAGCAGCTACTTACATGTCTAAAACCAAAAGTCCATCTCCCCTACCGGTTTATCTCTCTTCAAGTTACCCTAATTCTTGATCGTTTTCTAATTCCTTAAATATATTGCAACTTTCTTTTTTGTTTGGAATATTAGCGTTTTGAGAATGTATCCTATTAAAGCAAGATTTTGGTGTCTAGAAATAAGACACCTATCAAATCAGTGGCACTAAAAAAAAAATATTTTAAGTAAACGTCCCTTAATTTTGTGATTAAATTTGTGTTTTTGATTTATCATAATTAATATGTAGTACTTCGCTTTGTCATGTGAAATATCCTGTATATGTAGCATATATAATTGTGGTTATTCCACACAAGCCATTATCATCCACTCGGAATGCTTCATTTGATGATCGTAGGTAATTTTTCAGTATTTGGTAAACCCCAGTATCATAGTTATGGGGACATTTTGTTGATTTAAAAAAAATATGTTCGAACTGTTGTCATTCGTGAAATAATAATAATAATAAACAAATAAAATTCAAGTTATGAATTTAATTTGTAAAATTTACTCATAATTCCTGTGAAGTAAAGACAATTCAGTTAAAAAAATGACTCTTAAATAACTCCTGCTTCGCTGTCATGATATAAATGTCATTTTAGACACTCGCGTGTCCCTTACTATGCAATAACTATTCGTAAATTTTTCCAATAAATTCATAGCTCTTATTATAGTACTTATGATAAAATAATTAATATTTCTTAAATATTGAAAAAACAAATTCAGAATTCAGGTTATTGATTGCGGGCAATTCAATACAATGTGTTCCTTTGTCCATTTTTCGAACTGTTTCTAAAGTGCTAATTGTGTAGCAATAAATCTTGTAACATTAAAAACTTTCAATATCAACTGTACGCAGCAATTATATTATGTAGGACATAAGAATGCGTATCTTCCAAAAGAGATAGTCCCATTCAAACCATGTCGTGAACAGACTTAACACGTGTTGACAGGCAAATGTAAATAAATTATAATCCAAAAAAAATAATACGCCGATAATTTCAGCAGTCAATTAATTACAAACAAATAGCTCCTTGTCATCGGCTAAACGTTCCCATTCATTAGCTATTTACTTTTTGAAGACCTATCATCGATTTTTCCGATAGCATCTGTTACATAACCTACCTTTCGAATTATATTAAATGTAAGGGCAGGAATTTTGCAACGGCTAACCTTTAATTCGCGTTGTCAGTTGTTTTAATTAATGACAAATGAGGCAGCACAAAGTGACTCTAACAAGAGTAGTTGTAGTTAGAGAAGCAGGAATTGTGCTTTACTATTTGCTGGTATGTTTGCTGACAGGTTACGCCATACTGTAAAGTCATGTTACAAGCAGGATTGTTCAGGTTTATTGACAGTAATACTAAATGTTGTAAAAACATTGCAGTAACAGTATTACTGATTACAAGATATGAAATTCTACTTGTACAACCGACGAAAGTAATTGATTGTAAAAAATGTTACTATTATAATTTAGTATTGTACAAACAAACATTTTTATTGAAATAAAATATGTGCAAGAGGTTATGTCATAATCAAATAAGATTTTTTAAATGTTTTTTCATAGATCTGGTAATTGTATGTTTTCACTACTATATAAGTAACTGTCTTCGGTTAGTATAAACCGATTTTGATTTGTCTCATATAAATTAAGTATAGAAAACAAAATTAAATGAAAATAAATTAATTCATCGGACGGCGTTAACTAATTGAGACACCATTTTCCGTACAAATTTAAGATATATTTATAATGCAATATAATGAATGTTTATCAGACCTCCTCTCACAGGCATTATTACTAGCGTGGAGAGTGCAACCATGGGCGCCCATAAATAATTTTTCAGGGAGGGGCAAAATAAAAAAACAGAAATATTATCATACAAAATATATATATTCCTTTGCACATTTGTACCAACAAGGCTTAAATTTTAAGAAACACTTAAAAAATGTTAATCGAAATTTTGACATAAATGTTGGATAGTTTATGTGAGATTCCATTCCGAAGTAATATTGTCCATTTAAGAAAAATATAAAACTTTAAGTAATATTGTTGTATACGGTCATTATATATATTTTTTATTAAAAAAAATACCTCAATACCCTCAGGATACTGTGAAGAATCGAATATATATTACAGAGATAAACTACAAATATATACATATTAGTAAAAAAATAAAATTGTATTAAAAAAGAAAATTAACAAACGTAAAGGAAAAATTATTTTTTTATTGATTTGTAAAGACAATTTTTTTCCTTCCAGTCTAAATAATTTACCATAAATATTAATGGAATAATTTGTCCCATACATAAAAAACCCAAGCCCAAACTTAAGCAAACATTAATCAATTTCTTATAGAACATAATGGTAGTGAAATAATTAAGTAATATGCCGTCTTTTTAAAATTTTCAAAAAGCCAGGGGAGGGCAAGTGCCCCCTCTTGCCCCCCCTTATGGGCGCCCATGAGTGCAACATATAGATGGAAATGTGGAAATTATGTTGAAACATTTGACTCGACGGAATCTGCACTTAGTAGGTACAATCACTCATTGTATTAATTAGTTCAATGTTTATTTTTCCAGTTTTCTTTTACCACAAATAAAACTTGTTTGGCAGCTGTCATGTCACAGTTTAAATTTTTATACAACTAGAATACAATAGTTATTTGAGTTACAAAGAATGTAAGTACGTCTTTATTCCCGCGGAAATTGAAATAGGAACTTTCGAACATATTAAGATACACATATATGTACATTCCGTGATGCTTATTATATTTTTCGCGCTATTGAACATTTAGGCTTAAATATTTTAATATACAGCCCGTTTGACATCTGTTGTCACCAGTATTTAAGATTTACTTTTCTCAATCTAAGTCTCGTATGTTTGTTGCTATGTTACTGTATGTATAATTATTTATTAAGATATTAATTTTCTAGGAATGTAAGTGAAAATATTAATTTCTATATTCGTTTTAAAGTATTCTATTAAAAAAAGTCGCAAAAATTGTGACGTCCATAGGTTCTGGTGTGAAGTTATCCAAGTATGGATGTTAGATCCTAAATATTATGGTTTGGTGCATTTGAAAATTGGTAAACTGGACAATCTATGATTTAAAGCATTGTAAGGCTTTTGTGTGCCATTATATTTGCAGAAGATTATTTAATTTATCAGTTATCCTTTATTAATGTTTATTATATGGAGTTTTTAAGTCCGCCAGTACGGTTGTGTGGTCGTGGCGTGTCTTGTCTGATTGTGTAGATAAGCAACATAGCTCGCCCTGTCCAATGGGGTAAGTGACCAAGGAAGAATTTTAATGAAAAAACTATTAAATTATAGAAAGTATGTTTATTTATGAACGTTGACATTAAAAAAGTAAAATATTTATCAGCAATTGTTTAGTAATTTGCGTTAAATAGAAACAGCGTCCAATACTATGACGTTTACTAAGTTCGCACGCTGATTGGTTAAAATTTGAAGGTGTGGCAATAAACCTATCTATCTCACTCACACCACATATTTCCGTCTCTGTCTACCTTCTCCCCTCTCATGAACTTAGTTGACGTCATAATCCCCTCCCAAGTACTATATTATTTATTTACTTCAAAACAACATACTATAATTAACAATTTTAAAAAAATACGGGTATATTATTTTTGTACAAGCTATCACATATACCAAATATAGAAATTGGTCACCTACCCCATTGGATGGGTTACCGCACAATGATTCGGTGTGTGCTGACCTTACAGAGATTGTAGGCTTACAACCTGCATCACTAAAATTTATTACTTAGTAAGGTTATTAATGTTTATTATAGGGGGTTTCTAAGTCAGCCAGTACGGTTGTGTGGTCGTGGCGTGTCTTGTCTGATCGTGTAGATAAGCAACATAGCTCGCTCTGTCCAATAGGATGGGTTACCGCACAATGCCTCGGTGTGTGCTGACCTTGCAGAGACTGTAGGCTGACAACCTGCATCACTAAAATGCAAGTAAAACTGTCATGAAACAAGTATCTCAGGTACTTGAGGCCCTATTCCTCAGAGGAATATTGTGCCATATATACCTATATATAAGGCTTTTGTGTGCCATTATATTTACAGAAGATTATTTAATTTATCAGTTTGGAAGTTAAAACATCATACTTGACTTGACACGAAATGAAGTTGGATAAGAACTTTGACACGTGACTGCACAAGGGAAGAAGTGTGGTAATTCAGCTGCCTTTTGAAGGATATAATATTTAATAGCAGTTTTTTCATTATTAAAAGTCAATTTGGGGAAAAATAAAAATATGGGTATAATATTTTACATTATTCTATTGATTAAAGATAAAAATGAAAAATCGTGCAAGACCTCATTATTTGATCCAGTAGTAAAAGCAATGAGACAATTGTTTTGATATATGTGAGTTATTTATTTTAAAATACATTTTTAAAGTAACAAATAAATCCATTAATAATTATTATAAACAAAACTGTAACTTATTTATCACCGATTAAATTTAATGTAAATACTTATTTCTGTTAGACCCTGCATAAAAAATATCCTTTTAAAATTTTGCATTTCCTTACAACAATTTTGTACCCTTTTACACAACTAGTTTTTCTAACTTTTCTACTTATGCGTTAATTAAGCCTGTCAATATGTCCTCACCGCAACCACAACCACAACCCATGTTTGATGTGGCTGCCCGCGCTGTACAGAAGCAGAAGCATTCCTGTGAGCGGTTGAGAGACTGTTAAAATTTCGCCGGAGTCAAGGTTAGTGGTCAGCCTGACTAGGACCAATAGGAATGCCGCGCGGGACGGGGGGCTGCTGGTGCTGACTCAGAGTACATTGGACTCGACTTGCAGAAAGAATTGGAGTATGTGGATACAGCCGAGAGAAGAGACAAACATGGAATAGCGAATAGGATATTCATAAAAGTCAGTGATATGGAATTGTTAAAAATAAATAATAAAAAAATGTGATTACAAATAAAATTGAATCTATTAATAGTGATTCTTTCGTTTTTAAGGTGACAGAAAAAAAAATGCCAATAAATAAAAACCAAACTGTCAGGTTTTCATTTTCGATGCCTGCGCTTATAGTAATTTGCAATGTCTTGCGAAACTAATCATAGCGACGAGGATCCTGCCCAATAAATACAAAAAAAAAGGTTTAACTAAAATGTTTAAATATTTTCATGACTAGTCAGGGAAATGCAATTTTTACGATTTTAAGAGCGAAAATAGTACTTTTTTCAGAAAAAAATTGTAATACTAAATTACATAATTCGCATGGAAGTTAGGCTTTTCATGACGAATATGGAGATTGTTTAACCGATCCGTCGTATTCCATTAATCAAATTTTGGTTAGCAGGTTTAATTTTGACGTTTTTATATATGTGTTTATGTATAAAGAATTTTGGCTCTTAAGAATAAAGACCGTTTTAGACTAGACTATTTGTGGAACAATATATAGTACAACATCTATAAAAACAAATAAACGTTAGAATCGCGTCAGATCACAAAATTCATATATGCGTATGCTCACAATCAAATTGGCTGACAGATTGTATGAAAAATAGAACGTGTTCTGTTTTTCAAAAAATTTAGGATCGTATACAATATTTCCAATTTAATTTGTACCAAAAATGGTGCAAGATCTCATACAATTTATAGGCTTGTCTATAACGGCCTTAATATAAAATATTTTAATTTTCAAAAATCTACATGAATCGTTGTAATTTCTCCCTTTTTCGTTCTTCTTTGCCATTTTTTTTTTTTGAGGTACGAAAAATAAACTGTGTATCAAGTTGGTGAATTAAAACAAATGTTGATTTAATTCAATTTTATTCTTGAATCAATTGATTATTAATGGATTAATGGTGAATTCAGCTGTAAAATTATTAAATGTTATGATCCTAAATTTAGTTCAGTACTAAATATTAATAAAATTTGAAATTTACTGATCAAATAAATAATCGTACATATTTCCCATTAAAATACAAAATATACTTGTCAAAAAAGAATTGGCAGCATGGCATTTTATCACTGCCTAGGCACAGAAATTCATTTTGAGCCGGAACGATAAATACAAACAATTCATAGTTATATTTATTACAGATCAATAATACTTCCATTCCACGGTGGCGAGAAGTTAAAAAATGTTTTATAAATATTTATAAATTTATGTCTATGTAAAACATTACTTTTACTATTGAAAAGTATTCTTAGAAATTATATTAAAAATATGATATATAGCCTTACAATAATTTATTATTCACATATGTGAATAAAATAATAAATATGAATAATTATGCATTTTATGCCATCATAATTATAACTATAAATAACTCCAAAGATAAAATTAACATTCTTGCTTTAATTAATTGATCAGAAAGCCAAGGCTGTAATTTCCACTGTGTAATTTTTAATTTCAAACTTCAAATTTACAATTCATAGGATCATCTCAGAGTATTAACCTTGCTATAACAGTATTATTATGTAATTATTACACTATTTTTAATTTAATTATTCTGTACCGTGATCTAAAACAATAAGCGGAAAACAACAACAACACTCATTTATTCCTTTCCAAAATGATATATTTTCGTCAAGGCCAGCCTTGGTTTGCACCCACGATGTTTGATAAACAAATGCAACAGACAACAGTAATGAAATGTGTTATTTTTCTCTGTACAATTGTAAGACATGACTTGAGTTTTTGTATCAGTTTTTTGTTTAGTTTTAAATGTAAATAGTAATTATATGTTAACGGATTGCTATTGTAATTTTAAATGTTTGTTGATATGCATTTATTTTTTTTATTAACCGTTGTTTTAGTTTTTTGAAGGTCTCCAGCAAAAAACTGTACGAAACAATATAAGGAAGCGAAAAATACACTTGTAAATTAAATAAAAACATATATAAATTTCTTATACACCTATACAAGGTGTCCGTTTTAAAAAGCTAATCTCGAAAACCGTAAGAGATACGAAGTCGGTTAAATTGTGGCAAAGTTGTCGCATTAGTTGGCCATTTTAATGATGTATTTGTTTTCCCGAAAAAATACATAGGTCACTAGATACCAGCAAAATACTGATTTTAGCAAATTTACTTTTTGACATAACTTACTTGTTTCAATTCATACAAATTTCTAGTTTGCATATTTTTGCATTTTCAATTTTTATATGGGCCTCAAAGTTTTCTTAAGTACTGTTAAATAGAGATTTTTTTTCTCTTTCTAACGATATAAAATGTGTACATGAAAATGAAAATAAACTAAGAAATTAGAGAATTATTGATTTTATTCAATTCGGGTCATGTTTTCCTTTTATAAATGTCTGTATTCAATGAAATTACTTATTTTATTCTTTGAGGAATAAAGTAGGTAGTCTAGTAAATGCAAATTGCCAAAATCCAAACATAATAAAGTGACATTTTATTCTTAGTCAGAAGAACATTTATTATTTGTATATTTTATGTTACAAAATATTTGCAAAAAAAGAAAAAAAAATACAAGAGTAAAGTATCACTTCCGGTTGGCCCATTTTATCTAAAATTGACCAACTCGTGTCATTGATATTATTAGAAGCTTAAATATGCAGTTTCATTATTAGGTATTATTATCATTATTATTATTATTATTATTATGTGGCTCTGTTAAAAAATAAGTTCATAATTGTTTATTCCTACTTCCTACTTACATACACCAGATGTATTTTTGGTAAATAAATCTTTTAGACTCACCTGAAACAAAAGAAAACAAAATTAATATAGTGGTCATTAGCACTAGGAATAAAAGATGAAGCAGTATGAAATGAGTGTTTTATTATACAAATTCCACTTCCTGGATTCGGTCTCAAGTGGATGCGTAAGAATAAAGCCGTTTGGACACACACCTGGAAGTCGTGTTCGATCGAATTCAGTGATTTATAGTGCGAACAGTTAGCGTAATCGCCGATTAACCGGAAAATAACCAAGATGAAGACGTGATTGGATAATTACTCGTCTGCTGGAATGGAAGAGGAATCACCATGTTAGTTTCTTACAATAGAGGCGAACACAATTTACGGAAAAATCAATCTAAAAATATAATATACAATTTTATGTATTAGGTAGAACTTAGGTATTTTGTCAAATGATCATTTCGAGAAATAGGTTAAGATTAAGAGTAATATAATTTAAAAAACTGAATTTAGGTTAGGTTTGTATACAGGTGTGCAACGAAATGCAGAACATAGGATTTATATAGGGGATTTCAAAAATTGCGGTTCTCTCTCTCCTGATAAATTTGGAGCAAAATTACAGGAGTATAAAGTTGTTCAAAATTACATTCTACCTCAGATAATCATAATTGTTGCAACAGCACATCTGCATTACGAGATTTATTAAATATAAAATGTAATATTTTCGTTAAAAAGCCATGGAAATAAAAGAAAATATATATCTGTCATTTTAGGGAAGTATCACTGATTATAATTCTAATTGCTTGAATTTTAACATGATTTCAGTTGAATTTACATTCTTTTTCTTTAATAATATACCAATATTATAAAAATATTACAATGATAATAAAATATTAAATATAAAGTAAGTTAAATACATCAAATAAAACAAATTTTTAATATATTTACGGACGACATATCCATTTTGAAACTAATTTTAGACTATAATATAATTTAATAATTAATATTAAATTATATTATCTGTAATGACATGTCATTAACTGTTATAACTGACACATAGATATTTTCTTCTATATCCATGACTGTCTGATTTTGAACGAAAATATTACATTTTATATTTAATAAATCTATAGTACTGCAGATGTGCTATTGCATCAATTGCACTTTGTATTCTTGTAATTTTGTTCTAAATATATCAGGAAGAGAATACATGCAATTTTTTGATATCCCATGTTTAAGTTCTGCGTTTCGTTGCACACACTGTATTTCTTAACAACAATGGAAATTTTTAAATGTTTAATAATTACAAATAAATAAGAATTACTTATGCATTTAATGATCAATAATTTTTCTTTATCAGAAATTGTAATGTATCAAAGCAAATTCATAACCTTTTATTTATGTTTATTAGTTGTACACAGTTGCATATTTTCTTTCGATAGTGTACATTTTTAAAGCAATAATAACGTCAAATAAAAATATTACTGTCACTTATTAACGACCCATTTAATAGATCAACTTACAGTAAATTCCAAACCAATGCAATACAATAGTAAATCATACTTCTGTCTTAATTAAAAATATTAATGTATTATTACTTTTATAAGTAGAAACAATTAAAAATAAAAAAAGGTAAACAAAAGTTCAATGGCATTTGAATGAACTCGTAGCAAGATTAACTATTTATATTCAAAGTCAAGAAAAAAAATTTTCCTTACGTAGATGATAGGTTAAGAACACATATGTTTTTTGCCAAGGGATATGTTCACCATTGTTGTTTACCTTCACTTGTTTAAGTCGTGTTGTGTTGATTTAAAACGTGAATGGATTCGGCGGAATTTTTATGTTTTATTATATAATACCAAAAGGATTTATGTATGTAGGTTAGTTTAACAGCTGTCATCTAAAAGTATTTTTATGCGTGTTGATATATTTCTATGTTTATTTATACATTTTTTTTTACAACTAACTGTATTTGAAATACCATGACCTTTCTTTCTTTATCTTCCTGTCTGTTATTGACATCCTGGCAATTCCTCTACAACTTCATTTGTCAAAAATATCAAAACAAACAATTGAAGTATAGGTCATGAAATAATAAAAAATTGGTTTATCTTAACAAGCTGCAAAAAACATTCGCAGTTAAAAATCAACGCTTACTATGCAAGTTTCATACTTCTCATTGTCACGATACAATACTTCTCTTGTTACTGTCATTGAAGGTTGCAAGGCAAGCAAGTGTTTAAATAAGTCTACAAAACACAGTGAAAAACATTCAATCAAAATTTGTTGCAATGCTGTATCAAATAAAAATTTGGTTATTCATTTTCAGATGTTGGAGGATCCCCAGCTACTGTTCTAATTTAAAATTTTTGTTTTAATTGCAGTAAAGATGTGCTATTTTTTGCAATGTTTAAATTTTTCATTTTTATTTATTATATTTCTTAAATAAGATTATTAAATCATCCTTTTTGTATACGATATTGGTTTGTACAGTAAACACAGGATCGTGATGTACATTTCTTTTTATATTGTCCGTTTTTTATTATAATTATAGCTGCAACAATACCACAACATTTTTCTTTTCACAGTTTCTGTGTAGAGATCAGCACAACCCAATTTATGATATACAATATTAATTTTCTTTATATTTTCTGAAACGTAAATTTGGCATTTGTTTTGTTATGGATTTTATTCAAGTTTTAATTTTTAGTTTAAGAAATTATGAAGTTTGCGTACTCTTCAACTAAAAATAAAACTAGAATTAAAACTAAAAGTAGAACATAGGCATATGCTGTACTTTTCTTGCAACTAAAACAAAAAATTAAAACTGGAAACTAAAACAAAAAGTTTTACACCCAAATTCATAAAAAAAAGATTAGTCACTAACCTGGATTAGTTATTTTCCTAATTAACATCCTGAAATGTCAAACTAACTCCAGTCCCAATTTATAAAAAGAGTTAAGTATATTATTTTGTTCCAAAAATAATTCCACTAAGTTTGATGGTATTAAAAATATTTGTAAATGATTATCAGCATTTCTAAATAATACAGAGGAAGATTTGTGGGGATATTTGATAACCCAGAAGTAAAATACTTTGATTACACGCATGGTCAAAGCATTCATTGAAGAATGGTTATAATAAATTTTTTTATATGTTATTATTAAATTCATATTACATGGAACAGAAACGTTAATGTTAATCTTTTATATTTTACACTGTTGTAATTAAATATAAGTCTTTATTTATATCAGTACAAAATGATTTGATTTTTACAATTTCCATTGTATGATCGAGATGAACGTTAAAAATTAGAAATAAAATATAATTACTCCATTATAAAATAAAAAACGATTGACTTTAACGTTTATGTTCCGTGTAATAAGAATTTAATCAAAAAATTATTATAACCGTAATTCATTGAATGCTTTGCGAGTAATCAAAGTATTTTATTCCTAGGTTGTCAAATATCACCAAAAATCATCCTTTGCATCATTCAAACATGCTAATAATCATCTACAAATACTGCTATTACTACCAAACTGATGGAATTATCTTTAGGACTAAATAATATACTTAATTCTTTTTACAAATAGAGACTGGAGTTAGTTTGGCATTTCAGGATGTAAACAAGAGGTACAACTAATCCAGACAAGTGGCTAGTTTTTTTTTTGAATCTGGGTGATTCATTTAACCTAAAAATTGAGAAATATAATTGTAGAAAAGCGGACGTAGTAATAAAGTTTTCTTAGAAAAATCTTTGGAGAATTCAACAATAGAGCGTTATCTATAACATTCTATAAATTTCAATATCGAAGACATACTTTTACTATGCTAAACTAACCCACACAGAGTAAAACAATAGAATAAGTGAAATTAGTTTCACTTGCCCCTATAACCCTTCCAAAGTGAAGTGAACTCGTTCGGCATTTGTTTCTTGTTGTCGTTTTCCAAGGATGGGTAGTAAAAAGTTGTCTGAGCGTTTACAGCAGTTTTAAAGTGTCTGATCTCCTTTAAATTGGTCATTTAACACATTAAAATACGCTGTATGCATAAGAATGCAAAGGCTACCACACAGGCAGTGAAATGGAGTTTACGGAATATTAACTGTCAGCTAATGAAGCGGTGAAATGAGAAACTCAAGTGCCAAAAAATGCCTTAAAGGACGACGGTTTATATTGCTGACAACTTGGGATCAAGTCCGAACGATATATAACCAAATATTTATCACACAAAAATAGGTTTTGTGGAACACACTCCATACAAGATGTAGGTGTCTTGAATATTACGCTTAGTAAAGGTGGTGTATGATAAAAATGTCGCAATGATAGGAATAGTAGTGAAGTATATTTGTTCAAAATTTAAAAACAATCAGCAAAGGTAGTTTTCTTTTATTTATTTTTAACCTTTATTAATATGGGTTAAATAAACTTAATCTTGTATTAAAAACAATACAGATTTATCAAAAAAGTTTTTTCGGAAATTTTAACAAGTATCTTGATTTTGTAACATTTCAATGACACGCTTTTGTTATGAAATATTTAACAATATGACAAAAAATAATTAAAATTTTATGCAAAATCATAACAGATTATAGATATTATTCCACAAAATCAAAAGTGGAATTTAAATTTAGTCACGATATATAATACTCTAAAAATAGAATTTGTGGTCCAGTGAATTAAAACAAGGTTCCTAATTTTAATTTGAATAGTTTGAACCTTGAGGTAAATAGACAGAAATGAATTCTGCGTAAATTTCATTTGGATTAGTCATATTACCATAAAACTATGCACTCATCCAATATACTAGCACAAGAATAAATATAATTTTTTCTTCTGTGACGTAATTAACAGGGTTAAAGTTTAATTTGTATGCCGTAGAAATTTTTACTTTTATTCAATACCATCTACAATTTAAATTGATAACCTACAAATTGTACTTCAAGTTGTAAATTATTTTTTAAAATATCTATGTTAGAAGAAAATATAGAATGTGTCATTCGGAGTAAAAGTGTCTTTGTGTGCCTCGCATGTAATTTTACGACTCACTTCGCTCGTTGTGCAAACTTCTGCATTCGCCACATAAAGTATAATTATTAGTCTTAATAACACAATCAAAATTAGAGCTCGCACTCGTTTTAGATCTGTTTCCTTAATTATTTTATTTAGGTTACTTTAGCTATATTCGATTTGCTTTATAATATGATCTATACTTGTTAGCAATTTCTATATTCATAGGATTTTACTAACTGATCGATGAATAGGATGGGATTAGGGCAATAATTTCTGAACTTCTGTCAATGTTTTGAAGACTTTATTTTCATTTTGATCGGTTCCAACACCCCATTGGTCTTTTTGAATTTCACTTCCTCAGGAAGACCCCATTATATATTACTTTATTATATTTATATATGTTTTTTGTTTAAATTGTTTCAGGACAAAATTGCTCTTGCAGGAGTCTTGCAAGAAAAGTGCAGAAATACGTAAACATTTCCTCATTATTTTTTACCTCTTGTCATTATAGTTGTATTTATTCCAATTAACCAGCATTCTATTACCCTATAATCACATTTAACTATCACTAATCTGTCCTTAACCACCGCACAATAAGATACTTCTCATTTTACAGCTGTGGCGTCAACAACTCTCCATCTTGAAGCTGTCACCGAAAGGCAGCGTTCCTGCATTTCATGTAGAGTGGACATTCCTGCAGAGTTGTTCACCCTTGCTCTATACTCTGTTATTAAGGTGGAAGTTTGTCTTTCCTTGTTTAAACTTGCTGTTTATTTTAAAATGTTTGAAATGGGAATTTTGCTGGGATAATAAATTGCTTTTATGTGGAGTTGCAGTTTGTTGTTTTAATATACAAGTACCAGCAAATTCATAATTTCTATATGTTTGTTTGCACAAAAAAATATAAAAGATAATTAATAAAGACTACCCGACGAAAACGCACACACAGATTGGATGAAGAAAGTATATATAAGTAGATTAAATAATGAGTTATAATAATACAAATACCACATGAAATGTAAAATATAGATAATGTAGAAATTTGAACACCGAAAGGAAACAAATAATATATTTCCTACTACTTACTACTACTATTAATTGTGTAATAAATCACATATTATTTTCTTCCTTCATAAAAGTACTTTTATTATAAAAGTTGATGATTGAAGATATTTCATAAAACGATCCTTTTTATCTTCAAAGCAAGTATTTGATTTTGTGTCATACTTATCTTTAAAATTAATAAACAATTAAAGGGTATCTAAGGTTAAATAGATAAAATAAAATAAAATTAAATATATCCCTAACCTGAATAAAAAATATTATTAAGTTTGGGGGTATATTTCATTTTTACCTCCCGCCTATCAATATATAGATAAGGGAGGTATTGTTTTTGGTCAGATTTCTCGAGTATGAGTTTTCAACATATGAGAACGAATTAGGGTCCCTACAATACGATTTTACTATTTTTAAGGTGATGTATTAGGAATGTATTTGCATGCGTGAATCAAAGTAAGTTCGGTACATCGGTACCGGTTTTAGAAAACGTCAAAAATAGCTGTCATATTGGTCATACAAATTTTATGAAGCAAATTTTAGGTATGAAATGAATTAAAAATATTCTTAACTGCAATAACACACTAATTTTAAATGTATTGAAAAACTTATATAGAATATATTACTAAAGTGGCGAGAGGTATTGTGTTGGACACATCAGATTTTTTTATTTTATCTTTGAAATTGTTGTAAGTACCTAGTATTCGGGTTAAAAAAAGGAAATAATTAAATTTACGAAGCGAGTTGTAATTACTTAGTACTTTAATGTTCTTTGTTTCAGCGATTCACAACTTAACCTTGTAAAACCTATAAAGTTGTAAGAATATGTTTTAAAGAAAACATCATCATGATTTTTTCAATTAGGTATTGTTATTTGTTACACTTTTTCAAGGATTCAATTTATAACAGCTTTTAGTTTTATTTAATAATTAAAGCTTTATACCTAAATAGAAACAAAAAAGTCTCCGACTTTTCCATTTAGAGCAATGACATTTATTTCAGCATCTATAGCAAATATTACCTCTTTACTTTATTGTATGTGATGCAATGTCGACCTGCACATGTTTACTTATTTGTTATAAATCCATTGATAACTAGTTTCGAATGAAGAATTTTTACGACTGATTTCCTGTTTGCCAAAGAGTTATCGAAGATATAGAACAAATACATCTGCTACAAATACGATACAGGTCAGATTTGTTTGTAGTCTGTGTTTGAATTTGCAAATATTTACCTAGAACAATTGTTATTGCTACTGGAGAAAAAAATCATTTCTCTAGCTACGACAAACGCCAAGGAGCTACTAGAAGTCAACAAAAAAAGATTTTAGAATAATGACAGGCCCTTGTCCTTTAAAATACCATTTGTACAAAATTGGAAAAGCTGGAAATGACATTTATCAACTCTGTGAATTGAACGAAGAATCATCGGAACACATACTTTATGAATGCCCAGTTGAAATCACACACTCGACTAACTAGATAAGAAGTATCTTACGGTAGATGAGATCATGAACTTGATACCTGGAGCTCTATAGTTGGCTTTATTAAAAATCTCGAACTGTTTCGGGAAAACTAAGTAAAGAATAAGTCACAATATCTAGATTTTATAGGTCATGGTGACAAAAGCGACAAAAGACTTAAACCTTCTTTATTATAAAATCTTCTTGCATTTTACAGAAACAGGATTGCTGCAGAGTTATTGGTACAAGTGGATGGTTTTAGTTCAGTATTCGCTCCTTTGATTGCAGAAAAATGGCTTCATTGTGCAATGATTTAGCACAAGAAATAATAATAATAAATAAAAAGAAATAATTCAGTTTGGCCAATCTGGTAAACCAGCTGGATGGCAACCGAGTACAAAATGGTGAACCAAGTTGATATTTGTATTAAAATTGGTCCGTATTCAGCTCATGTCTTCATCTCTTTCTTTAAACCTTCTTTAGCTAGAGACGATCTCTATATTTAATGAATATGTAAATTATAAACATATTCATCGTTCTTCTGTAAGATTTCTTTAACAAAAGATTGTCTTTTTCTAAATAAATTTGGCAACATATATTTCTTATTGGGTAATTATTAACACCAAATAATTCCGGAATATTTACTGCCATCAATATTATGCACAAATTCTGTAATTTTTATGATTAAAAAAAGTTTAAAGACGGCTCCTGTCATATTTAAATAACTAACCTAAAAATATACTTTATTATCGCTAATTATAACATGTAAATATGAAATCTTACTGAAGCTTCTTTAAGTTACTTTGAACTTGAGATGTAGCAATCTATTGCACTTTTATTAAACTTTATAAGTATCGGTAGCTTCCGGAGAAAGGAGTTCTTCCAAATTGTAAATTATTAAGAACTATCTGCAAAATTCTGTGGCGGCCAAAGCTTGACGATTTAATACAAAATATTTATTATACGAGTATATAATACGTGGATATTTTTTTTAATATTCTACTGTTCTAAAAAAAAAGAAATTAGTTATTTTTGTAATTTACAAATCTTGTATCATGAAATAGGGCGCTAAAATAATAATTTGCACAATGGTGCCTCATACAGACGCACGGTTTTCATGACAAGTTACTGCGTCTGCAAAGGACCTACAATTTATAGTGGTTTCAAACCACTCAACCCCTAACAAATTTTGAATTAAAGACTTAACATTTTGAAAGCGATAAGGTTATGACTGTTTATTAACATGCTCATTTTTAGTTGGACATGAAACAAACGCCATGCGATATTTTGTTTCTGCATATGTAAGATTCTTCCCAGCAGATGAATCATTTGAATGTTGAATGTTTGTTCCATGTAAACCGAAGCGACAGCCGAGGTGTGTATGTGCAGTTTGGTATGCACATGTGTCACTTCAATATGGACGTAAATCACTCAGCTCTGTTTTACACTTGCACTTGCAGCCGTTGTCTGCCTGGAGAACAGCCAGCTCTGATTGCAGCTGTATCGATAAGGTGCCAGCCATAGCCAATCAACCAGCTGACAGTTATTGGGCGTAAATCATAACCTAAAAAATTGTGGGAACGGAGATTGGGCTATAAATGTATATGGACGATTTAAATAACTAATGAATCATTATGGTTTAACGGTTTCGCTAAAAACAAACTCAAACAATAGCTTATTCAAGCTATTTCAAATTGGCACTTCGGTTATGACAATTACAGAATTGTAAATTGGAGAAAGAAAGCATTAAAATGAATTGATGAATTCAAATTAAAGATATGTTGTATTATTTACTACAACATATAAGTACAATGAGCAGGTTATAAATTCATTATATGGATACAATCTTAACGGCACAACTTATAATGTGTAGGTACTGTTAACAGACAACATTTAATAATCCAAGATTTGCTTCAAAAATGGTTAAACATTTTTCGTACTTTATACACAGAATAGGTTTCTACAGAAGCGACAGTAAGACAGAGAAGCGAAAATTAGAGAGAGATGGGGATGGTGCATAAATTTAAAGGGCCCATTGTTAAAAATCGGTAAGTTCTCTCACATCTGAGAGAGAGGTAAGGGAAGAGCATAAATTTAAAGGTCTACACAATGCTTCAAGGTCATAGAACTGACTAGCGGAACATGAAAGGTACCGAGTGTCGCTTCTGTGTGTAACTATTCTGTGCTTTATATACTGAATAATTACTACTTTAGTAGGGTTAAACTATTTATATATGTATATAATTTATAAACATGTACTTAAGAATTAACGTAATCTAAAAATGTGATTCTATTTGTAGTGAATCATATGTAATTTAGTGTTGCATTTAACCTCTGTTCTGAGGATAGATGGATCCCCTAATACTGAGGAGAGATGGACCAAAGGATTTTTTATCGTTAAAAAGATCTATTCAAACAGTAAACAGAAAAAAAAATTCATGTGTTCTGATAAACTGTTGTTAAATGGTTAATAAGAGGGTGGTGATAATGAAGAAAATTATGAGAACGAATATGCGGGATGCAAGAAAACTTATTTAAGAAAACGGTGTAGTAGAATGACTGGATAAAATGTGTAACTTGTGGTCGCTGTTTACATGAAGAGTGTACCACATATGACAAATGACAACAATATGTTAACCAGTTCATCTCCTCATGGCCTTGGTCCGTGTCACCTATACAGTGGAAGAGAATTGGACTTTTTTAAAACTAAATAAAATATTTATATGTAGTTTTCTGAACATAGTTAATTTTTTTTAATTTTTTATATGTAAGTCTAGATTCTATGTTGTTATAAATAAATTTTGTTTTTTCAATATTATTCAATATTACATCTAACCCCCACTTACCCAATAAAATAATACAAACAAAATTTTCTTTAAAAATGTCACTATATATAAGTTGTGAAATTTTCATTAGTAATAAACTATTTTTTTGTCTCCATATGAAATTTTTTTACATAAATATTTTCATCTGTTTTCATTGGCTTAAATATAAATGTAAATTTAAAATACGGTATGTAAAACTACTTATACAAATGTAGAAGCAAATGTACATTTCAAAAATATTTCGTAACATGAGTAGTATGTTATTAAACTACAACACGGTTGCTTGTAAAATATAGGCAGTTTCTCTTCTATTTGACATTAAAACGAAAATTAATACATTAAGCAATCCTGCATTTGACACTAGAAATTTATTAGCATTAAAAATAACAGTATCCCTGCATGATATTAATTTATAGCGGAATATATTCATCGATGATTTAGCTTATATAAGTTGCTCCTGCGAATCCAACAATGGTTCGAATCCCACTGGCTCAGCGGGAAGGTCCAACCGTTATGCATTTCTCCATCTGAATACCGCATGTAGGAAGGACAATGTCACCCACAAATATCCACGGAATATGACCCAAATTCGTGATGTATCACTCTTTTGTCTAGATACAAGTAAATTATTAGATGTAAAGTGTAGTAAAACATATTTTGTTTGCTTTATGATATATTAATGTGTGTACATATGGAGAAATTTGAATGTATTATAAATAGAGATGTGAATATGAATAGGTTTATTTATATGACAATATTAGTAGTTGCAATAAAATAAATCAACAAGGAATATAAATAAATCAAAACTTATGGTTAGCCTTTCTGATTTTCTAACACATAACATGTTTTATGGACTACGCGTACATTAATTCTAACAATACGAAATACAACTTTGAAATTTAAATTTGTGGAACAATACTTACATTATAATACGGTTCTAATTGCATCATTCTAACCTAAATTTTCGCTGAAATGAAATGCCTAATGATTTACTTAATATTATCCACTATGTAAAGAAATTTTACAACAATTTATATATTCAGTTTTTTTAACAGCAAATAATAATTTAAAGTTTTTTTTTACTAGAAATAGTGTTGCTGTCTAGACAAGACTTGACTAAATGTAAGTCTAGATTAAAAAGTCTTGTCTAGATATTTAGACTCTTAGATTGGTTCAAGACTACAATAATACAGCTCGAATGAAACAAGCTTTGAAAATTTGAAGTTTTTAATTAACCTAGAGTTTTAAAAATTGTCATAATTATCTCGTCTTGGTCTAGAATAAAATAGTCTTGTCTTGTCTTGAAATTTAAAAACAAGACTTTTGTCAGTCTTGTTTTGATAATCTAACAAAGAGAAGACAGAAGTCTAGAAATTCTAGATTTATTTGTGATTTGATCGAACTTATATGTATCTATATCGTCTTCCAATTAAATCTTGTTGTATTCTAATTAATATTTTCACTATCCATGCCTTCAGTGTGTCATCTTCGTTTTGTAGAACAAAACCTAAGTAGGCACTGGAATAATGTAACCAAATGAGGAACCTACTTGCAATTGTGCATAAATAAGAGCATCGCGTGTAATTCGCACATAAATTAAGATCCTCTTATTAATATACGACCATAATGACTTTCAAATTCACTATGCGCAATTTATTGTACAAATTAACATGTAGGAAGTGTCTTTTCTCATGTAAAATTTTAACATTTTTTATTTTGAATGTGGAACAATATCATAAATTTGATAGTGACCTTTATATAGGTTGGGTATATACTTCCGCATGATATAGTGATAAAATTATTAATGAATAATTAGTCTTTTTTATTTAGTATTTTTTTCTATAAATTATAAAAATTTTATAATATAAGAAACAATCTAAGAGTAAAAATTTTGTTAGATTTTCATTATGAATCAGAATTGGTGGAGGGCGGAGGAAATTGAAATTGTTCGGTATACATTTTACACATTTTTACCTAAATAAACTGTTAAAAAGTAATAATTCTTCAAATTCTTGGCACCTATTCGTTTTCATTTGTTATGTACATGATTGTCTGAGAAGAAAAATTGACAATAAGACAACCACACTAAAGATCAATTTTTTTTTCATTTGGTGAGATATCAGCACGCTGATGTGATTATTTGAGATAAATAAATATACGTACCTATTATACTTGTAATTAATAAGATTGATTATCATGAATCACTGTAAATTGTAACCAGATAATAGCGTGTTTCAAGAAAATTGCAAATGTACGTGGCTTTGTACTGACTTGTTATATCGCAACAAAGCAGGCTGTTGATGTTCATATAATCAGAAAAGGATTATCAAAATTTGTAAATACGATATAGCAGTACTATCCCAAAATATTTCATATGCCACAATTCGAATATTTTATTACAACCCTGTTCTTTTAGGTAATTTTGCAATTATCTTGAAACATACGATAACTGTGTATCATTAATATTACTTGTATATTGTTACAGCCAATTTTCACAATTGCTAGCCCTACAACGTACCAAATAAAAAAAATCCACTGTTAATACAAATCCTTACCAATGCAGGGTATAACCATCTACTTTATCGTAGACTTTGGTAATTTATACTAGAGATCACCTTAAGAACACTTTAATTTGAAGAGTACATTATTTTTTTAGTAGGAAACAGGTAATAAATAAAGTCATCCTTGGTGGGATATAGTGCATAAATAGATATTCCAATTGAATTTATTCACATATTGATTTGGGAAGCACGATACAAATTTCTGAACGTCTACTTCAGCGTTCTTCTTGCAGAATTAACACATTGGTATATGTTTAGCAAAAGCATCGGGTACACAAGGTAGTATTAGAGTTGACTCGTTTAGCGAACCGTGCGGCAGTTTAGCGTTTAGCGACTAGCCATTAGCTCCACGAGGATTGGTTGTTGAACTTAATTAACGGTAATCAATCCTAGTGTGGAGAACTACACTGGAATTCAGAGCTTTTACTTTCAACCTGTATACTGCTGGGAAACGAAAAATACCATTGGGAAAAATGTAATTAATAAAAAAAGTGAAAATTTATTACTTAGTAAGGTTATTAATGTTTATTATAGGGGGTTTCTAAGTCAGCCAGTACGATTGTGTGGTCGTGGCGTGTCTTGTCTGATCGTGTAGATAAGCAACTTAGCCCGCCCTGTACAATTGGATGGGTTACCGCACAATGGCTCGGTATGTGCTGACCTTGTAGAGATTGTAAGCTGACAACCTGCATCACTAAAATGTTCCCCATAGAAATGTTGTGCCATAGATGAATGAATGAATAGGGGGTTTCTAAGGTAAAACTGACAAGCTGATTTACATTGGGATATAGTGAAAACAAAAGAAATCGCATTTACCAAGTACACATTAAGCAAATTTAAATATATTTAAAATATTGATATTTTAGGAATAAGGGCAATACTTTTTGGAATTCAGGTTAATATTTCGAAGGCATTGTTTCTGCTTTTTCACATCCTGAGGAAGATCTATGTGGAGTCGAAATAAAACCTTTGAAATATTGACTGACTCCAGAAGTTATTACCCTTTCTTCTGATTAGTTATTGTATGTGTAAAGAATTATTTGTATTTGTATTTGTTTTGTAAACCAGGGTTTAACTGTTTTATCACTTTTGTCACCGCGACCTAGAAGATCTATTGTGATACAGGCCTTACTTAGTTTTCCGGAAAGAGTTCCAGTTTTCTGATGAAGCCAATATAGCACCAGGAGAAAAGTTCTTGATCTCTTCTACGGTAAGATACTTCTTAACTAGTAGATTGAGACTCAGTGTGTATACGGCTGGGCATTTACACAAAATGTGTTCCGACGATTCTTCGACTCTTCGCAGAGTGGACTGATATCATTTTCAGGTTTACCAATTTTGTACAAATTGTTTTTTAAAAGACAATGGTCAGTGAGGACTCCTGTCATTATTGTAAGTAGTAGGAGAAATAAAATTTCTTATTTGACTGAGTCCTGGAGTGTTTTTCCAAAATGAAGATATGGTAGATTCCCCCCAGTTTTTGACCAGTTTCTTGTAGTGTCTTTATGGAAGAAAGTTTAGCCCCTTTTTTAAGTTCTAGGATTTCTCGTGCCCTGGTACCCACCATAAGGTAACGTAGTTTGCCACATACCCTTCATATATAAATAACTATTTATAAATAGATAAAATTTGCTATAATAGATATCGGCTGGGAAAATGAAAGAATGTTTTACAAATAATATTATATCTTGTCCTTCACATTATTGATAATCTCTTTTTTAAGTGAATGTATACTGCTATATATTTATGGGGTATTAAGTTACTTATGTGCATATAAGTATCAATTTTGGGCATGTTGCACGTGTATTATCCAAAAATAATCACATATAATAACGAATTTTCTAATCAGTTTTAATTTAAAGCAGGAACTGGGAGTAATTTATAAAACATTGGTTGAACGTAGCCAATCTCTAACGCTGTAATTATGTATATGAGCAATAAACTTAATGGGTTTATCTATTTAGGGAAAGATTTTTCTGTAAATACAGTAAACAAGCATTAGAAAATAGATTACTATTTTACAGTTTCAATGTTTCGTTCTAAAACCCGAATTTAAAATTAACTCAAGTCATACTAATCTCGAATCATTAGACTTACAATATTTTTTAATATTACTTTAAATTCAGCATGTAATTTATATACATACGAAAGAATAATCTGAATTTGTTATAATATTACATTGTATTGCTGTATGGAGAGAAAAACCTTAACATGATTGTTAGATTCAGATGTAGTAATGAAGAGAGAAACAAGTACTGGCTATCAAGTGACGTCAGGAAAGGAAAGAGGAATCTCTTAGGCATCTAAGGACATCGTGCAAGGAAATTCGGAGAGAAATTAAAGAAGAAGATGACAAGACTGGATGAACGAAGGAAGGTTAATGTGTAATGTATGACTATGTATCTTTATGTACCTATTATATTAAACTATAAACACAAATGTAGATTCTAGACTAATAAGCTGCAGTATGAGATTTGTTTAAATATAAAATGAAACATTTTCGTTAACAATTAGGCAGCCATGTAAATAAAAGAAAATATTTATGTGACAGTTGTAAATGTCCGTAAATATATAAAAAAAAAAATGTTTTGTTTGATGTACTTATCCTACTTTTTAAAATTGATGTATTATTTAACTTAAATACTATTAAAATACAAAGAACAAGAATCAGTAAAACTTCTTTTATTTCCATGGCTTTTTGATTTTGAACGAAAATGTTACATTCTATATTTAATAAATCTCGTATTGCAAACGAACTGTTACATCAATTATCTGGTGTAGAATAAAATTTTTTGTACTTTGTACTCATGTAGCTTTATCTAACTCTTTCAGAAGATAGAGTACCCGTAATTTTTTAAAATCCCATGTTAAAAGTCCAACATTCCGTGTTTCATTGCACACCCGGTATATGGTATGTGAATTAAATATAATATACGAGAATGTGAATAGTTATACGTCAGAAATCCATTACGATTAATTCCATATGTAGGTAATAAAAATGATTGTATGACTAATCCATTTTCTGCAACAAACAAACAGTTTTCCATTGCCCTAAATTCTTCGATTATCTCCACACTTCCTAATCGTTTAGATTGTCTTTATTGCAACAGAGTGTTTACAATCCTTAATATGATTGGAATAAAGAGTTAATGAAGTTAATGCTCAATCCGACGTATTCCTCTACACGTAGTTCATTATCAAGTTGGCCATTGTTGGTAATTTCATCATCTGCGTTGCATCATGTACTTTACTACGTGATTGCTGCTCGGAACGTACAATTTCAGACATGGAGGATTGTGTTTGCCTTTGCCACCAACTCAGACCAGACCACACAAACGAATTGTCGTTTTATTTCAAGCTGGATGTTATTCAAATTTATGGAAGGGAATGTAGTAATATTTTACTCCGGACGGCAATTTTCATATAAATAACAGATCTGATGCAAGATGTGCATTATTAAACGGATCGTGTTACATTTATAATAGGAGCTTTGTTACATATTTCTTACTTCATCGGTTGCATGTCTCTGCGTGTTTGTTTTTTCGGTCGCAATTTTATCTGGTGAGAAGAACTGGTTCATTTTTGATAACAATTAAAAAATATATATATTTAGAGGGATTAGACATCTGGTAATATTTATTTACGCTTTAAGGTAATAAGTTTTTACGGTACGAATTAGATGTTTTTGAACGAGGTGACGAAGGAGTCGACTCAAGTATTTTGGCATGAGTACTATGAAAATCCTTTAAAGGACGTTTAACGTACAACATTTTATTTCACACTCGATCACATTTTCCTTCCAATTTCATTTAAAGGTATAATTTTGTTGCTTTTAAAAATTATTAAGAAAGTAAAATAAAATTTCATTGAAAACTTTACGAAAAAGAAGTCTATCATCTGACACTTGAATGTGTGAATCAGAAACTTTTAATGTATTCAATTAAAATAAAGTCAGATTTAATGATTTAAATTTTGTATTACAAATTATAAAGACCGTTTTAGACCAAGTAGTCTATAAATTGTACAAGATCTTGCACCATTTATGATACAATTTAAATTGGCTAATATCAAACAGCAAATTGGATGAAATATTTATTGTATACCAGCGTAAATGTTTTGAAAAAACAGAACACGTTCAATTTTTACTCAATCTGTCAAACAATTTGGCTGTGAGCTTGGGCATATATGAATTTTGTGATCTCACTCGTTTCTAACGTTTATTTGTTTTTATTGTATGTAATGTGGTTATAGAAAACTTAGTGTTACTACTGGTAAAGTTGTAAGAATTGCAAACTTTAAATATAAATGAATTTATGGTTAATTTTGCTTGTCACATTGACATATTAAAGGAAAGTGCGCAGAATCTGACCCTCTATATTGTGCAAGAAATTTCATTAGTATCATACAAAACTTCGTCAAGATCTAGCAATTTTTGGTACAAGATATTGTACCATTTCTTGTACCATTTATTGTCCAATGTATAGACTAGTGTAAAACGGCCTTTAGAATGTACAAATATTTTAAAATCATTTAAAGGAAATGGAGAGTACCTGACATAAACTTATGTTAGATTATTTGGACAGTTTCGGTAATTCGGTAATTAATACTGTATTGGTATTTAATAATTATAGGTAAGATTGTAGGTCTTATTTCATTGTAATTTTTTATTCTACTGGATTAGATTCGTTTCCAGTTTAGTCATTTAACAAAAGTCGTTGTCCGAATTGAAATAAAAGTAGAAATCTTGTGTAGTTTGGGAAATAAAAAGGAAATTAGTAACAAAACATGCCCACATGAAGTATAATTTCCATCCATTTATCATTCGCTAATTTCTTAATTCGTTGTGACTTCTGACAGCTTTTCTCTTTATCATTTTAGGATTTCTCCCTCTTGCGACATGCGAGCTAGCGGATGAGCGGTCTCAAATTCCGTTATAATGAGCGGAGATTATAAGAATAAATGTAAACATTACTGACATTATTAATTAAGATCTTCGCAGACATAGAAACTCTGTGAAAGTGCAGAAAAATGTGTCAATTGAAGTTCACACAGCAAGGCCGGTGCCTAGGATATCATCGAATTCTGTGCACTTGATTAATTAAACATTGAATGAAAGTATACAAGTTTCTTTAAAGGGAGCGGTTTGTAATTTCTATTGTTGATTAGAACATGTGTTTCTTTGTAATGACGGTAAATACCATTGGTAATTAAATAAAAAAATCATTGTACACATCGAGAAAACCTATGTTTGTAAAAACATATAGAAGTAATATAGCTACACGCCAGTGGCGTAACCAAAGGTTTAGTAGGGGGGGCATATATGCACTGATGTGCCCCAAATTTATGTTACCCTTTTTGTAACATCCTATGTATAAAAACAAATCTTATTTAAAATTTTAATTTTTTTTTCTAATAAATTTAATAATCAATATAAAGATAAGGGAGGTACCTATGATTTTTAGTCAAATTTCTCGTGTGAGTTTTCAACATATGACAACCAATTAGGGTCATTAAAATACGATTTTACTATTTTTGCCGTGATGTCTGTATGTCCGTGTGTGTCTGTGACGATTTTTCGTCCACTATAACTCCAATACGATACAAGTAAAAAAATATAATATTTGTTATTTAAGAGTCATATTCAAATATGATGAACTGATTACATTTTGACTGATTAACCGAAAGTAGTATTTTACATGCAGCATTAAACAGTTTTTCCAAGACAGTTGCATCTAAATTCATTTTTCCTCAAATTAGGTTATTATTAAAGATAAAAAGCGACCTTCATAATTACACCTTACATATAACTTCTGGCTAGACAGAAAAAAATATTAATTATATTAAATTTATACACCGCTCAAGCTTATAAATTTCTATAAAAAACACGAGTTATCTTTTATTGTAAAATACAAAAAGATGCAAGAAATATTTATAAGGAATAGATTATAATCTGTTTTCTTCGGTTTCCGATAAAGTATTAGATGTTTGATGCAAGGAAATTTCAGGTATAAGAACTGATTAAAATATTTTCCGAACAAAGTAATCTTAAAAGTAAATATTTAATGTAGTAAAGATTTGTTTTTATCAGATTTTTTAAATAGAAGTAGTAAATAAAAATTAAAGAAAATATTTAAATACAAGTAGTACACTGAAGAACATAAGTTAAAATGTAGCTTCCATCTGTAAGAAAGAATTAATGAATTTATTACGTTGAAAAGTTAAAAGTAAAATTAGATGAAACTGTCTAATTTATTATTCATTTACGGTACATGTACGCAATTATATGCCTAATAACTACCTATCTGAAATTCTTCTCTACATTCTCGTACCTCCAAAGAAGTCTGAAATGATGTGTGTAAGTGATTTTAGGAACCTTCCATTAATCCCGCATTTAATTATAGATAACTCTGATGTGGACCTAACAAGCACTATGCATTAATGCCTTTCTGTTTATGGAAGCCCGTTAAATCTTAACGTTTCGTTAACGTCGCCTTATTTAATTATTCCACATAAAATGTACAGTTAACATAAACATCATTTGACGGAGGAGAAATTAATTTACTTAACTTATAATAAATTGGTTGTAAATTTAATAAAATGTCACATGTAGCTTTATCGCATTCACTGAAAAATCTGTAATGATATACTAGTGAGTTTTACATTACGGATGATTTATATAGTAGGCTTTGAGCCGCCATGTTGGATCTGATAGTGATGGGCAATAAAATATAAGAGACTGTCAGTCCTATTAATTATCAGATGAGAATCAACTACATATTATGTTGACGAAGTTAAGTTTTGCCTTTTACAATTGAACTTTGAATATTAGTATTATTAAGTTTTATACATAAAATTATGTTTTTCTACGACTCCTATGGAAAATGGCGCTTATCTCACACTATATGTATAAACCTTCAAAGTTGCGTATTTTCAACAATTGTGGACTAAAGGGTGAGAAATCATTTCTCACAGTTATTACGAAGACTGCGCGTTCCTAAAGGTACTTTTTGTGAGATTACTTATGTCATATTGTTTTTTTTTTATATCATATAGATTTCGTGCAATTATTTTTGTTTAGAAGTGTGGTCGTAGAAGAAGTATAGTACCTTATGTTATTCGTCTCGTGCTGAAACTGCACTTATTGCACAATATATTATTACACACCTAAAATATCCCAAAAATAGAATTTTTTCTTTTTCTTTTGTTTTATTAGGTATACAATTCAATTCTACAGGTAAAAAATGTTTTTCTCACATTTACTCGTATGTTTCGTATTATTTTTTTTTGCTCGGAAACATTTTTCTTCAGTTCTCGAGATATTTGACTTTAAAATTTTACCTAGAAAATAGGTTTTTTACAAATACCGTTTATCTTAGGTTTTCCTAATTTTCGATTCTACAAGCAAAATTACGTAATTGTATGAATTTTTAGATTTTTATTCCGATACAATAGTAAGTAAATCGAAAGTAGTGATTAGGACATTTTCGATTTTCAGGTTCTTTTTGAAATTCTATCCGTTGGAGTGAAAATCTGAACTTAGGTATACTTAAGTTATTCGTTTAGAATCTACTTATAAAGTGGTTCACCTATTTTTGGAATACAGGTACTCAAAAAAAAAAAAATTTCGATGAGAATTTCAGAAACGAAAAACAAGTGATTGAATTCTGGAAAAGAGAAGAATATTTTTTTATTTGAGTTGCTACTTTGTACGCATTATGAGTGAATTTTACCGATTAAGGAAAAATAAAATGCCATGTGCTATAATGTAAAAATATATGACTACAGACATTTTATTCTTTTGACTAATCACCTTCTGATAATGACCCAAGTGTGGACGAAATCGGTCGAGGTTAATTAAATGTTATATAAACGGACTGCATCCCAGCATGGCTTTTTATTTTCCCTAATTTCGTTCAGTCCAGAAGCATCCATTTACCGATTAAATTCACAGCTCGAATTGTATTTGCTTGATAGTTTCACGAATGGGAACAGTTCAAGCATAATATTTTCGTAGTAGCAAAATGTAACCATGACGATCCTTCGCTGTTTGTATCATTTTTTTTCGCTAAAGAACAGTCTTCTTCCACCAAACGAAACATTCTGATTGGGAGAAACTAACGTGTATGGAATAATGCTGGCCACATGAAATTTTATTGTCCGTTTGCAAATAAGCCTCAGAATGCTAATGAATCACCTGCAATTGCATCCGCGAGCATCAGCGCTTTGACAAGTCTTCCTGGAACAATGGCTTTGAGGTTGCCGCTCGGCGATGTTGTCCTCGGCAGTCACGCGGCGGCTTCTAACCTCTGGTAATTACCAGTTCCGGTGTCCGCAGGCGGCAGATCCGCAATCAACTCTCACCGCGACGCCCAATGGAGGAAGTGCGCAATTGTGGGGTGCACGACCAACCGCAAATGTGGAAACAGCGTTAAGCCGGAGAAAATATCAAAATTGCTCCGAGCTAACAGGAAAATGCAAGGGAAGTACCAAACTGGTAACAACTTGTACACTTATTAATAAACATTCGGACTTTGTATGTTCCAATCATCCTCGACATTTGAAACTAAAGGTACAAGTTTTGTATTTTAACGGTTTAGGTAAAGAACCTACAGTTTGCAGAGGAATCCAAAACATTGGGAAACAGTGGTGCATTTATTTAAGAGCGACGGTACGATTTGAACCCCAGATTGCCCAGATCTCAAACTCCACTCAGTTCAAGGCGGAGCACACTACATTAAAGAGATTTTGTATTTCTATATACAGTAAGACCACGTTTAATACCAGGGATAAGTTCTAACGAATTAGAAGAGATAATCGCAACATGTAAAAATGGGAATAAGTGAAACAGAACAGAGAATACAAAAATATTAAGTACAGTCTTTTCTTATTTTTTTAATTATGGACTTTTTATATTGTATCATTTCTGTTCACATCTATAGATATGTAAGTAAATATGTAAGACCTGTGACAGATTCTTCAATCCCATTTGAAATTTTCTAATTTTTTTTTTGAAGTAAATGTTTAAGAGATACAACTACGGCGTTGCAATCATATTTACAGGTGACATTTCGAAATACAAAATTTTGTATTTTCACATCAAAATATTTAATGCGAGGTTAGTTGCAAAAAGCATAACCGAATAATTTATCATATGTAACTCAGCACATTACAGACATATAATCAGAATTGCTCTATCTGTAAATTTGTAAACGTCTACCTCTACGTACAGATCATTTGTGAGATAAATATTTACAAATTTATAGGTGCGTAAACAGAATCGGCCATTATTCACAAAACAAAAACTAGAAAAAAATAAGAAAATAATTTATGTTTATAATGAGGAACGTTGCTCCTCATTTGATACTTCTTGTTGTTTTGGGAAGAAGTCATATATCGTCATTTGCCGTTTCCTGTTTCGCATATTGTATTTTGTATAAAATGATTCATAGTCCATAAACTGTACGTGAGTATAAAAGCAACAAAGTCGTTCTATTCCTGAAAAATCGAAATTTTACTTATTTTTTTTGCTTAAATTTTAAGCAATACATTTACAAACGTTCAAGCAATGTTGAATATTTCATGTAACATTTCATTTCGATGTGATATTGTCCATTAAAAGACATTTAAAATTTAAGTAATATTGGAGCAACCGGTCATTAGTGAAAGAGAAACAGAAGATGTGATGTTTATAATTGAATATCAAAATCTCTATACGTTTTGTATGTACATAAAATTATCTCCGTGGTGCACTCTCCATACCAGACGGTGTGCCCAATACGTAAGGTCTAATAAATGTCTTCCATAGTATACACATCATTATTGCTATTTACGGTAAAACAAACTGGTACACCCAGCAATGGATAAAAACCACTGAGTACACATTTAATTTTTATTAAACGCAAAACTGAATTTCCCACAATTTCTTCCAACATCTACAACACCCACCATCATTGGTGCTGACGCCCCATTCATCCCAGCAGTCAATATTTACCCTATCCACTTATAGCGTAATGTAGTGGGATCCAGGTTCTCAGACTGTGAGATTTGCAGGAGTGGTCGATGCGGTCGCTGGCTGGACAAACAAGCCTGGGCTTGCCGTAACAATCAGGAGGAGATACACTTGCTGCTTCCATAGTACCCGCCATGGCTCACAGATGGAACTGGGTATGGCTGATTGGATTTGCTTGGGTACGGGATACGGGACCGATTTACGGGATGGTAAAGAGAGTTTGGGATGATTTGTTCAGTCAATATATATTTTTCACTAATTAAGAGACATGTTATAGAGTTGAAAATTATATTATCTATAATAACTTTAAAAAAAAAATTTTAAAATCAGATCTTAAATATACGAAAAAAAAAAATAAGGAAAAGTTTTGCTGTACCCTAAATTCAAACAAATTTATAACGAATGCGAATTCCAGATTTACATTTACACTCGTATTTTTAGTAGAACTAAATTATTTAACGTCAAGAAAACAAATAGCCTCAAAACTAACTAATTTGTAACTAACCAATCTGAAGCGTCAGTTTTGGAGGTTAAAATTTACATTGCTCCTACTACTAAAAAAGAAGTTTAATATATTGAAAATGTTCTATACTGTTCTTCAAAACTGACTTTATTTACTAAAACCAGATTTAAATCGCGAATGCGAAACTGGAGTGAATATAAGAATCATTTTTGACTTGAGTCAGTGGCGTAGCCAGAAAGTTCAAATAAGAGGGTGGGTGTACATTTCGAAAGAACAGTAATTAAATAAATTTTAATAAATGCAAAAAACTCAAAATTTAATTTATTTTCCCTACAATGTAAAAAATAATATTTAATTTGTTCTCAAATAATTTTATTCGGTATACCCAAAAATTACATAAATATAAATAAACTATGATTGTGAGATAAGATAATAAACATGTAACCTACCGGCCAATAAGACGAGTCAGTCGATGTAGATCGTAAAATAATACAGATAAAAATAAATGTACCATTATTAATATATGTATTTCGTGTTAAAATAATTAAATAAATAATTTTTAAAGATCAACGTGAACTATTAATATCTAAAATATTTGAAAATAAACATATACAATTCATATATTTGGACATTTCTAATAAAACCTGTTTTTTTTTAAACTCAGATGGGTTGGGTTTTTTTGTGAAAAACCCGGGTATTTAAATTCATAGCTCAAATTATATTTGTTTGATTATTTCACAAATGATAGCAGTTTAAACATTTATTAACAAAATGTAACCATAACTGTTGTTTTATCAATTATCTTTTTCCATCAAATGATGCATTGAGATTCGGTAATATGACGTTAATAAACGAAATAAACATAAATATAGGTCAAGAAATAGGTAATTTAAATTATAATAAATAAATATTAAAACTGTAAGTTGTACGAATAGATTTACATTCTTACCATTAAAATTGAAGTAAATCATGTCACAATACCAATTATCTTTTTATATCTATAAACAAATAAGAAAAAGATATTTTTCAAGTATTATAATTTCAACAACAATATGAGTTTTATTTCGTATTCTATAAATTTGAATGACCGACTACACTCCTCCTCCCGTTGTAAAGCAGCCTTAAGCCGTGACAGCCCGTCACGTGAGATCTCTCCATGACTGATTGACGTCCGAGTGTCCCAGGCTATCGACGTCCTCTTACCCGAGACCGAGACGTACCACCCTGCCGCTGCATTACCATGCAGACCATGTATAAACAAGCCCAACAATCAGTGTCGGACTGGCACGCCGGGCAACCGGGCAAAATCCCGGTGGGCCAAATAATTTAACAAATGGGGGCCAAATTTCTAGACAAAATATAAAAATGTTAATCTGTTACTAAAATATTAAAAATAAAAACATGAATCCTATTCTACAAATAGGTATAGATACATAAAATGTTCAAAATCTACAGAGATAGGAATCCTTTACAATCAGTGCACATTGCTGCGCCCAACGACAAAAAACTTAAACTGTACTCGGATTTTTATGCAAAAAGGATTCCTTAGTTATCTCATCTACACTGATACATGATAACATGATAAGGATAACCTGTCGGTGATTTATATAAATTTAGTGCATTGGTAACTGTGTATTATTTGGCTAAAAGAAACAGTTATTTGTGTACCGAGTGCGGATAAAGCATTGTTTGTTCGATCGAGGAAAGGCCGAGATCGACAACTCACAAAGTGCAACGAACAAGCTCTATCCGATGTGGTACACACAATATTTTTTCTACAATAGTAAAAAATATAAATATATTCAAAATTATTATACTTATTTTGTTTTAAAAACATTAATTTGGTTAAATCTCGTCATCTTGATTGTGAACAAACAACCATGACAACGGATGACGTTTAAACCGTTTAAACAATATTATAAACAAACTGTAAAATCGTGAAAGATTTTATATGGATTTTATATTAGAAACGTACAAAATGTGTGATAATGATGGTTCCAATATCTCGTCTTCTATAGAAGAGTTTGCTGCAGCTGCGGTAGCAGGTTTACTACCAAAAAAATCAAAAGAAAAGTATAGTTTAATGTATAAACAGTTTAAGCAATGATGTGAAGATAAAAAGGTTAACAAATTGTCAGAAACAGTGATTCTAGCTTATTTTGAATATAAGTCTAGAACCTAGAAGTCTGAAAGCTTCAACTTTGTGGCACCAATATTCGATGTTGAAGGCTATGATATCTTTAAATGACAATATTGACATCAGCAAATATGTAAAAGTAATTGCATTTTTAAAACGTAAATCGGAAGGTTACAGGGCAAAGAAATCAAAAAAATTCTCAAAAGATGAAATCGACAAATTTTTAAAAGAAGCCAATAACAAAGATTTATTACTGATGGTTCAAATGTGCGTTGATGACATTACCGACAAAGGATCGTCCATACAAATTATTTTACCGGATACCAAAACAAAAATTCAGAGACGCTTTACTTCGTCCGCAACATACTCCGCATAAACGTTTTTTTTTATATTTTATAAAAATGGCAAGTGTTCTACGCAACCAATTGGCGTGAATACATTTGGAGCAATTCCGGAAAAGATAGCGTCGTTTCTAGATTTAGCAGATCCAAGTAAATTCAATGGTCACTGCTTCAGGCGTTCCTCGGCTTCATTACTCGTAGATTCGGGCGCAGATATTGTAACCCTTAAGAGACACGGAAACTGGAAAAGTAGTTCAGTAGCAGAAGGTTGCATTGAAGATTCTCATGAAAATAGGAAACAAATATCTAGAAAAATTTTAGGTGAACGATCTACAAGTACAACTAAATTATCTGTAAATAATACTGATGAAAGTTCTCCAGGAATAATTAATTTAACAAAATGTAATACAACAACAGCTATATTATCTGTAAATAATACTGATGAAAGTTCTTCAGGAATAATAAAATTATCAAAATGTAAAAATATTACAATAAATGTTTATAAGTAAAAATGTATTCATAATAAATAAATAAATAAAAGTTTAATTTTAACAATTTTATTTTTGTCTCACTAGTGCGACAAAATAGTGCTTTTTAAACATTGTTTAATTCAAAATGGAATAACAAAGTCGCCATTGTGCAACTATTGTAGAAAAAATATAAAATCAATTCATTTTGCCTAGCACCATGTTATTGAACTGTTTGCTAAATTTTGCCAGAAATAAAATGTCTGGCAAAATTTAGCAATAGAAATTTCAAATGGTACAGTCAAAAGAGAAAAAATACTCGTAAATTTCGATAGCAAACAGATATAGCTAAACCGATGTATGTAATTGTTATATAAAAAATGTTGCTTTAAAGTTTAAAATTACAATAAAAACCAAGAATAATAAGAAGAGGAAAACCACTATTGCCATTGAATATACATATGTATATAACCGAAGCAATGAATGACAATTGACAAAGGTCTGGCAGGGGAAAATTACGAAAATTAAGGCTTTTGGAGAGATATAACAACAACTAACCTCTAAAGAAGAGGAAAAAGAAATAGTTTAACAGATTTTTAATGTATAAGATAGGCAAGGAGAGAAACACATGAACATTGTTTGTCTGTATGCGTTTGCGTGTATATTATTTTCAGAATTACAATACAAAGAACTTAAAAATTGAATTAAAAACTCTTAATTTTACGTAATATAACATAACGTGTGTCCTACGAAAAAGGTGACATAGGCGGTTACCATATTAAATTTTAAATAATTGCATTTTATAAAAATATTAAATTTCTAGGTTTACTTACTTTAGTTATAATTATATTAATTTAGGTAGTAATATTGTTTCTCATATCTTGGAACCATTAGTTTGATTAAAAATTATTGAGCTCATTTTATTAGTCTTGTGATATAGGAATTATTGTTTCCTAGGTACTTTAACTTCGTATTTCTTATAGTTCTTAAGATAGAAATGGTGTTTTACTTAAAATGAACAATGTGTATACGACTATATTACACAATGTATTTTTTATTTATTATTACTAGAGACCGGATTTTTAGGCTCTACAATTATAAAAAATGGGTAGGCAAAATGGCTATTTTTATACCTATTTTAGGCAACAAATTTTTGGAAATAGAAAAAAAATCTGAAAAATGCATGAAAAATTAGAAATATAGAATACTATAATATTCAAAATTTTAAATTTTGTTATTTTGATGTTGCTTATCTAGTCGATCAAACAAGACACAACACGATCACACAACTGTACTGGCTACTGGCTAACATATATTATTACTATTTTTACATAAATAATGATATATAATAACAATAACGAACAGTAAATAGTAATGAGAATTCAAGGATTGTTGCGAATTACAAATATAGGCTCAATTGTCCTCTGCCAGAACTCGTTAACAGTTAATCTAAACAAAAATACAAAACTTGGAGGATATTTTATTCTCAGCCATTTTGTATAATATATTATTTACTTTGCAAAGTTGCGGAAACGAGATATTATCAAATAACTAGATTTTTATCGCCTTTATTCAAGATAGGGGCGCTAGTGGCCTTTTCCCATTTTTACAAATTTCAGAATTTCATTAGGGCTCAAAATGAACAAAATTGCCAAATATAAATTCTTCCCGACTTTCTACATGGCAAAGCCTTTTTTGCTTCTATTGACTAGGCTACTTGTAAAAAGGTTAATCTTGATTATAGTAATGTGCTGGCTACATCAGAGTTTCAATATTACATTCCGTACGAACAATAGGGGTGGTTGAGTTCTTTATGCACATTTTGGAAGTACAAACGTTTGGCACATATTTCTAAATTTGTAATTCATAAATGTACGCTGAGCAGGAAGGTGGCAACTACATTTAAATTGTTTATTACTTACGAACGGTAAGAGTTGCTGAGTGTTATATAGGGGCACAATTGAGCACAAACGAAGCACAAACGTTTGGTATATGTTTCATTGTTTGTGCTTCACAGGTGGTAGCTAGACGTGTAGTTGGCAACCACATTTAAAATGTTTATTACTAACGAACGGCAAGGGTTGCTGAGTTTTATATAGGGGCAAAATTGAGCACAAACGTAGCACAAACGTTTGGTATATGTTTCATCGTTTGTGCTTTACAGGTGGTTGCTGGGCGTGAAGTTGGCAACCACATTTAAATTGTTTATTACTTACGAACGGTAAGGGTTGCTGAGTTTTATATAGGAGCACAATTGAGCACAAACGAAGCACAAACGTTTGGTATATGTTTTATCGTTTGTGCTTCACAGGTGGTTGCTAGGCGTGTAGTTGGCAACCACATTTAAAATGTTTATTACTTACGAACGGCAAGGGTTGCTGAGTTTTATATAGGGGCACAATTAAGCACAAATGAAGCACAAACGTTTGGTATATGTTTCATTGTTTGTGCTTCACTGGTGGTTGCTAGGCGTGAACTTGGCAACCACATTTAAATTGTGTATTACTTACGAACGGTAAGGATTTCTGTTTTTTATATAGGGGCACAATTGAGCACAAACGAAGCACAAACGTTTGGTATATGTTTCATCGTTTGTGCTTTACAGGTGGTTGCTGGGCGTGAAGTTGGCAACCACATTTAAATTGTTTATTACTTACGAACGGTAAGGGTTGCTGAGTTTTATATAGGGGCACAATTGAGCACAAACGAAGCACAAACGTTTGGTATATGTTTTATCGTTTGTACTTCACAGGTGGTTGCTAGGCGTGTAGTTGGCAACCACATTTAAAATGTTTATTACTTAAGAACGGCAAGGGTTGCAGGGTTTTATATAGGGGCACAATTAAGCACAAATGAAGCACAAACGTTTGGTATATGTTTCATTGTTTGTACTTCACAGGTGGTTGCTAGGCGTGAAGTTGGCAACCACATTTAAATTGTTTATTACTTACGAACGGTAAGGGTTGCTGAGTTTTATAAAGGGGCACAATTGAGCACAAACGAAGCACAAACGTTTGGTATATGTTTTATCGTTTGTGCTTCACAGGTGGTTGCTAGGCGAGTAGTTGGCAACCACATTTAAAATGTTTATTACTTACGAACGGCAAGGGTTGCTGAGTTTTATATAGGGGCACAATTGAGCACAAACGAAGCACAAACGTTTGGTATATGTTTCATTGTTTGTGCTTCACAGGTGGTTGCTAGGCGTGAAGTTGGCAACCACATTTAAATTGTGTATTACTTACGAACGGTAAGAATTTCTGTTTTTTATATAGGGGCACAATTGAGCACAAACGAAGCACAAACGTTTGGTATATGTTTTATCGTTTGTGCTTCACAGGTGGTTGCTAGGCGAGTAGTTGGCAACCACATTTAAAATGTTTATTACTTACGAACGGCAAGGGTTGCTGAGTTTTATATAGGGGCACAATTGAGCACAAACGAAGCACAAACGTTTGGTATATGTTTCATTGTTTGTGCTTCACAGGTGGTTGCTAGGCGTGAAGTTGGCAACCACATTTAAATTGTGTATTACTTACGAACGGTAAGAATTTCTGTTTTTTATATAGGGGCACAATTGAGCACAAACGAAGCACAAACGTTTTGTATATGTTTCATCGTTTGTGCTTTACAGGTGGTTGCTGGGCGTGAAGTTGGCAACCACATTTAAATTGTTTATTACTTACGAACGGTAAGGGTTGCTGAGTTTTATATAGGGGCACAATTGAGCACAAACGAAGCACAAACGTTTGGTATATGTTTTATCGTTTGTACTTCACAGGTGGTTGCTAGGCGTGTAGTTGGCAACCACATTTAAAATGTTTATTACTTACGAACGGCAAGGGTTGCAGAGTTTTATATAGGGGCACAATTAAGCACAAATGAAGCACAAACGTTTGGTATATGTTTCATTGTTTGTGCTTCACAGGTGGTTGCTAGGCGTGAAGTTGGCAACCACATTTAAATTGTTTATTACTTACGAACGGTAAGGGTTGCTGAGTTTTATAAAGGGGCACAATTGAGCACAAACGAAGCACAAACAATTGGTATATGTTTCATTGTTTGTGCTTCAGAAGTGATTGCTAGGCGTGAAGTTGGCAAACACATTTAAATTGTTTATTACTTACGAACGGTAAGGGTTGCTGAGTTTTATAAAGGGGCACAATTGAGCACAAACGAAGCACAAACAATTGGTATATGTTTCATTGTTTGTGCTTCAGAAGTGATTGCTAGGCGTGAAGTTGGCAAACACATTTAAATTGTTTATTACTTACGAACGGTAAGGGTTGCTGAGTTTTATTTAGGGGCACAATTGAGCACAAACGAAGCACAAACGTTTGGCATAAATTTCATCGTTTGTGCTTTCCGGTGGTTGCTAACTTCACGGACCCCATTTTATTTAGTATTAAAAAAATAAAATATATTTTTAAAATAAAATTGTTTTTTTTTAAATTTCAAATTTCATTCCTATGGAGCCAAACAAAATATTTTGCCCGGTGGGCCAAAACTGGCCAGTCCGACACTGCCAACAATCACATGCCAATGCCATTACTAACGGAGATCTCTGCATAGGCATGTTGAATTGTGTTTCTATAGCACATTTCGTACACTATGTATAAAAAAATATAGATTTGTAATTGATACTGTAAATGACCTTAACGCATGCATATTTTTAATATTTATAAAAAATTGATTTGGTATTATAATTAGGTTACTTAACATACAATTAAAGTTTTTTTTTTGTTATGGCGTTGATATATACAGATTCGCACCACAACATGGGAGTTCAATAAAGTGTGGATATCTTTTGATAGATTTAGAGCAAATCTATGACAGTACAAAGTCGTTCAAAATTAGATTCTACTAGTGCTGCCATCTAGACAAGACTTGACTAAATCTAATTATAGATTAAAAAATCTTGTCTACATATCAATACTCTAGATTGTTTCAAACTACATTAACCTGCGCATACGATTTAAACAAGTACAGATAATTCTTGGCAGCGTTCTTTCTTATTTTACTATTACTGTTTAAGCTTGGATGGAACAAGCTTCGCATTATATATTTATATTACGAAAATTTTAATTTTAATTAATCTAGAGTATGTTACAAATGAACCAATACATTAGGATTTAAAAATTAAAGATATTAAGGGACTAATAGAAACATATTATACTCGATATGAAAATCGCCTACATAACCAAATTAATAATTTATAATAAATTTATTAGACAATTCCTTATAAATAAGTAGATTGAAAAATACTAAACCTCTAGATTTGGCATCTAAATTATGAATTAAAAACGGTGAATAAAACTGCAAGAATTACAATGGGAATTATTTCTCGCACGTTATTATTTAATTTTTCAGATTTGCTTGTTGTTTTTTTTCCTTAACCAGTTGTGAATAAAGATTTAAATAAATAAATAAAAAGAAAAATTATCTGGAGTTTTGTAAATTGTATAGATTTTTTTTTTATTTTGATGTAGAATAAGAAAGTTTTGTTTTGTTTTGAAATGTTTGTAATTTTTGTATTTTGATTAGTTAAAAACTAGACGTTGGAATTGATGATATTTCACTAAATTGTCACATAGATATTATTTTCTTTTAATTCAATGGCTGTGTTATTTTTAACGAAAGTGGTTCATTTTATATTTACTATATTTCCTACTGCAGACGTGCTGTTGCAACAAGTATGATCTTATCTCATGTAAAATTAATTCTGAACTATTTTGTACTGTTGAAGTTTTGGTCTAAATTTATCAGAAGTAGGAATATGTACACATTTTTAATATTCCATGTTAAAGTCCTATGTCCCGCGTTTCATTGCAACACCTTGTATACGAGTAATTTCTTCGACCCGGTGATTAAATATTTCGAATTCCCATTAAACAATGCGTGGCATAATCCATCATCTTAATATTCATGTTGAATACAAATTATTTTAACGCCTCGAACAATTATTCCATGGAGAGTATGCGATGCCATCCTGATGAGAATTTAAAAAGTTATTGAAAAACAGTTCAACTACCTCGTTACCTTGGCAGCGCTGAAAGTAAAAGTCACAGACCTGAAACTGAACGCACTCGAATGTGTTCAACTGTTCACGTTCTGTCATGGCCTCCTGATAATGAATTATTCATCTAACAACGACCGACCATTAATATTTACAGTAATTTTAATGAGGCGGTAAATGTAATTACATTTAATAAGCAGGAAAAATACAACAAAAACGAGTGCGAGCTATGATGAAATAGACCATTTTATTTCAAGTTCAAAGTTGTTCCTTCCTGAAAAAAATTAAAATCCGTTCAAATCCAGTAATTGGGTTTTCCGAAAGAACTGTTTTAGAAGAAATTTACATTAAAACTAATAACAATAAATATATAGGATGACAAATGAAACTATTTAAGCATAGTTTAATTGGTCATCCTGTATATAAAAAAAAATATATCAATAAAATAATTTAAAAACATGGAAAATCTTATTCATTATTTCAATTCCTATTGAGTCTTTTGTCCATTCGTTCATATACAAGTGTTTAATTTTTTTTTTTCGAATATCTTACGCCAGATTACTTAAGGATACAAATTTAAATTTTGTTTTTTATTAATGTAATTTGTCGTATTGTTTTATAGGTACCAATATAGCGAAAGTTATTTATAACACCATCGTTTAAAACAAAAAGTCAATTACAACGATGAAAATGCAAGGTAATTATATGTCTTCTTCGGTACGAATTAATTCTAAAATTGTTCGGATTTAAGGACGAAGTCCCATATAACGTTTGAATTGTTCCAAGGACAGTTTATATACAAAAAAATCCTAGTACTATTGATTTATCGATGTTAATTTTTATAAAATTAACATACCTAGAAATATAAATAGAAAATTCTAGTTTATATAAATAATATGTAAATATAATCATAAATACAATAATCATATAAGAAAACAGCATATAATTTCCTACAATACATTATCTAAGTTGGCGTTAGTCATCGACAACATAGAAGTCGTTAGCATTGGACTATAAGCACTTTTCTTTCATACAAACATAACATTTAATATCTCTCATTACGAACAATGATACATTATGCTACAAGCGATAGCAGACTTATTGCATTGTTTACAAATCAAACGAAACCAATAACCGACAAAACATCTCTCTTCGCAGAAACTGATATTCACAGAATAACTGTTTGCAAGCAGATGGTTGTTATTCTATATATTGTTCAATGAGATAAAAATTATACGGTGTGATTATTAAGAGAAATTAACTTCCGATATTAATACAAACATTATAATTAGATTGGTTTAAGATTGCAGTTATTTTGTACTTATCTAGATACCAACACTACCATAATGTATGTTGTCATCATAGCAACGACGTACTTTGAAGCATTGTCTTTGTCTGAAGTATAGAAATACAAATGATGTTAATATATAACATAACATCGAAAAAGTGTACCAAAATTGACAGTCTCTGATGTGCTGTCTTTGTCTGAGGTGGTCATTTATCTATAACATTATCTCACTTGCAATCACCTTTTGTCATAATCTCGAAAAACTGAGCTATATTTAAAAGTATGTCGTTTTAATAACTTTATAAATTTAGTATTGGAGGTATACAACAATCCATCATAATATTTGATCCAAAGACCTGGACTTATTACGGAGCCCTGTAGAACATTTATACTTTGATGGTGCATTACATTTCTGCCTTTAAAAACCTTCCCTGGGAATAAACACATTGTATAACATATCTTGTAATTTACCTATTAAATGAAAGCAATGAATCTTTTACTTATGATGTTTTAAATATCAAACATTATCTAACCCTTTTCTTTATTTATTATAATGCACCAATTCAATCAAAACACGGTATAAAACTCAGAACAGTATTAACGAAACAGCTTAGTTAGATTGAAATAAGCAGGTACTGTCATGAACTTGAGTGATAACAGTCACATGATTTACGTCTTGATGACTGGTTAGTCACTAGTGATAGCACGAGCGACAACAAGATACTAATATACACACTGTAGAAAGAGATAGGGCAAAAAACTATGTTACACATGTTAGAAACACTACGTTATACAGGACTTATATTGCATAGTGATGTCTAGATAAGTATAAAATTACTGGTAGCAACCTATGATTCTTAGGGCCGATTTTTTCATCTCTGGTTAAAGTGCATAGTGATGTCTAGATAAGTATAAAATTACTGGTAACAACCTATGATTCTTAGGGCCGATTTTTTCATCTCTGGTTAAAGTGCCGGTTACCTTGAACATCATTTAATAGAAAAATATCGTATAAAAATATTAAATTATATACGAGTATTTCTGACAACTTTCGATACGATATTTTTATTTTTTTATATTAACCGACGTTTTAACATAACCATCTCTTTAACCACTAGTAAAATAAATCTACAATAAGATGTATTTCATTCTTTATTTTAAAATGAAGTTTACTTATAAATTTCCTTCAATGTATATGTCACAAAATTTGATAAGTTGTTCAAGTACCACTTGAAAGAAATTTAAACATTAAATTGCAATTAAGTTGCAAAGAAACGTCTTAATTTACCGGTAATAACAATAATTAACATCAAGTGCAAGTGCAAAAAGCAAATGTCTTGAAAATATGATCCTTTATTGTGTCTTCGGCTGTCACAAAGCCAATCAGAACATCTATCTGTCGCAAAGCTTCATAAGTCAATCGCACTTTCAGCTTTTTCTCAGCGCCTACTTTTGTTTTTTCTTGGAGTTTAATTAGAGTTCAATAAATCACGTTGCAATGCAGTAAGCCGTCATTCCTTGCATCATGCACAGCCTACGCTGACATATCGCTGCTAAATGGCAGAGATACCTTGTAAGATTTGTAAAAACAGACAACAACGTAGTTAATGTAACGGAAAAGTGAAAATCGTTAAAATGGGATTTGAAAAATCCTGTTCATTTAAAAAATGCAGTATATAGAGACTTGTTTTATCTAAGGAAAAATAACTGAACATCAAATTATGTTCTCAAAATACAATTTTTCTCCCAGCATTAACATTTAGACATATCTTTACATTTCATTTGGTCCACATAAGTGACTACTTGTCTAATAAATATGAATGGATTTAAATAAAATTTTATATATTAGCTTTTAACAACAATATCATTAATTGTAATGAATGCTTGTTACTATTTCGAGAGGACATTTTTAAAAATAATATAATTAAATATAGGTGTTTCAGAGCTCTACTTGTGATCGGCTAGTTTTACTGTTTTTCTTTTTACACATATGAAAAATATAATAAAAATGTAGTTACTTCTACGAAATTTTGTTAAAAAATAGACTATAATACATGTTACATTTACTTTACCAAACTGCTTGGCGTAAAGATGTGTATGGAGAAGGAAATCTGGACTTACCTAGAAAAGAAAACAAAGTATTAATAATACATATACTCAAAATTTGTTATTATAACACAATACTACTAGATTTGTTATTCATTTACCAACTTTCAAACGCACAAAACCACAATATTTGGGATCGATTAATCCCCATATCCCCCTCCTAGTCTATTGTAACATAAAGAGTTAATAATACGCTAATAAATAGAAGAGTAAGGCCTTTTCCCCCAAATCTTGAATCTTATCAAATGAAATATTTCAAATAAATTTAAGATTATCATCCTTAGCCGGTAGATAGCATTTATTACCCTTGACACTTAATAATTATTTATTTAGAAAAAATAAAAACAACATATGAAAGTGTCAGCTGAAAAGGAAACGCCATAAAAGCCTGTGACTATGATCCATATATAATGCACAATAATAGAAAATATCGTTGAAATTCAAGTAAATTAATTTTTAATATATAAAAACATCTGTTTTTTGTTTGTACTACAAAAAACATTCCTCATTAAATCCGTTCAAATTTACCAATTTGTATCGTGCTAGAGTATAATAGTATTCATTTTCATCCGCTGTTCCTTTCTTCGACTTTCCTCAGTCGGAGTACCGTTAGGTCTCGTGCAATACCCCGCTCTGCTTTGCATACTCTAGTTACGGGTTATTTAATCCCGTAGTCGTGGAATGCCGCACATGTGTGTACACCTACGGGCCGTTCCGAGCCGTTCCTTCACACATGGGCTTTGATACGCCGAAACAAGGATGCGTGTTTCCTAATCCCACATGCATGCAGCACATGGCCACGAATTGGGAAATAGTGAAGTTGTATGCTGGGAAATATATTCCTAATGGAAAATTTTTATTATTCGGACGTCACTATAAGCTGCAGGTCCTTTGCAAAGACAATAGATGTATGACGTATTATATTTGTCACTTGGTTGATATTTTATATTTTTTTAATGCGAAACACTTATTTTTTATACCTATTTGACTGGATCGTTTATTCCTTCCAATTCCAAACAACATGTACTGATTAAAGTGATTCACTGACCAAGATAGAACAGAAAGATCAGATCGAAACTGATCCGAACTGAAATGACTTAAGTGATCTGATCTGACTAGACTGGTAGCTAGGAATATTGTTCCAACGATGATATGAATAAAACAAAATGAGGTCTTATTTTTTGCTATATACGATGTAATTATTTTTTATTTACATTTTGTCGCCCACCTTTGAGAATAGATTGTATACTATTTTTTACATTGTAAGAAAAAAAGATGATTAAATTTCGACTTGGATATTTTTAAAATTTATTGAATTATTATTCTTCCGAAATACAATTAAAAAGCTACAATAGTCTGTTTATACTGATACCGCTTAAATATTAAATATTATTACAACGTCGAAATTCTGATCACAAGTTTGAAAGCCCACATTCGCTAACATTGTTTTCCTTTTAACGGTTACAACGACTTCCGGCTATGGTGACGAAAAATCACACATTAATGCAAAAATATTCTGCGTTATAATACAAAATAATATACCAGTAAAGTCGTTTTACCAACGATGTTCAACATATTTAGTAGTTTTTGTAAGTATTGCCAAATGGTAACATTTTCTCCCAATTTTCATAAACCTGGAATGTTAAATAACAATTGTAGAAAAAGTGATTTAAATTAATGTATAAAATGAATGAAAAGTTTAGATTTCTTTGTGTAATTTTAATCATTATTCTAAGATCTCTATTACGAATTAAAGTTATAATGATATATTGTCCATTTATCGGAAACTTAAAATATAATTAACTCGGCCATAAATTTTTAATTTTAAACTATCACAAAAATTACGATTCCTAATAAAACCCACTAATCATAAATAAATTCTTGTCATATATTTTCGATTATTTGAAATAATATCAGTTGTAACTATAAAATGAGGTACATATATGTACAAATATATTTCCACAAATAGGTAGTGATTTATTTTCAACATTTCTGAATTTGGCATGTAATTTGCAGCCAATTATAACAAAACTTTTATGCAACACTATCCTTTAAATGTCAATAAGATATACGTCTCAATTATACTTACATTACACCTAATAAATCACAGCAAGCGTAGCTAGATTAGGTAAAAACAAAACATATCGAATTCCAAGTTTGTCGCCTTAGCTGATTATAAATTTAAATATCGTTCATGTATGCAATATTTCGAGCAGGACAGGAATCTATACGTAGGTTTCCCGATGTCAGAAAGGCGTCATACCCAACATATGTTGATATTGAGCCATATTCATATTAAGCCATATGGTGTAATTTGTTATATAATGCTTATCCTACACAAACATAGAAATGGTGCAGACGTTAGAAAAATTGGTTTGGTATAATATTGGCTATTTTCAATACAACCTTGACATGTATTGTTTGTAATAAAAGAATAATTTTGCATACAAAGTTACGAAAGAGGTGATAAATATAATAAATGTATGCGATTCTAAGACAGTAATATCTTACCGAGGAATGAATGACCTTATAATGATAGCTTGCATCGAAATAACTACAGAGTACATTCGCATATTATACCAGAAAATAAACAAATAAATTACTGTTTTTGTTCACTATTTGTGATGAATGTTAAATAAGATATATTTGGGGTACGGTTTTTTTATTAATATTTTGTTTCTTCTTTGTAATAGTGTCAGATCGCCTCATCCGTCTGACGAATATGTAAGACGATCAGTTTTTCTAATTTGACAAAATTTCATTAATAGAAACGGTTTCTTGATTCAAATAAATAAAATAAATAAAAGCTAATATTAATTTACTTTTATTATATATAAATATGAAAGAAGTAGCTATAAAAATTAAATTTGAAACGTAAAAACAATAATCGAAAATGTAACATAGGAAAGTGATTTTCAGGTAAAATTGTAGAAATTAAGGCAGGACATTATTTTGAGAAACTCAAATGACATGATGAATTTCTTGCAGTCAAGTATATCACTGAAATGATTAATCCATGGGCGCCGACTTTTTCAAATTTCGTTGGATGCAAAATTTCTTATAATGATCAACATCATAACATAGAAGAAAAAGAAATACTACAGAATGTTCTAATTTTTGACCCACTAAAGCCAGAGCATAATCTAGAGCAGCCAAATCTGCAGCATAATGTGTTCTGTTTTCAGCAGAACCAGAATTAGAGCAAACACTTCTGAGTGCTCTAATTCTTGGCCCACTGAAACCAGAGCATAATCAAGACTAGCTAAAACTGCTCCAGAATGTGTTCTGGTTTCAGCAGAACTATAGAATTAGAGCAAATATTTCTGAGTGCTCTAATTCCTGACCCACTGACCCGGTATGTTCTGAGAAGCGCATTATTATCCATCACATGAATTCCTATTGGCTGATATTCGAAAGAATAAGGCAGAGAAAATACATGAAAGGTTTATATTTGTCGATATGCCTTAAATTTGGTTGTTACTTGATTTATTTTTCATTTATATTATTCATAGTTTCATAAATTTTGAAATCTTCTGGATTCACATTATTAATCGTAGAATTCACTAGAAAAAATGATTAATTTAGAATAATCAACTTTAGTGAATATATGTCATTTTAAATTATTGTACAAAAGAAGAAAACGATTGTCTTTTTGCGATACTACTGGATGAAGATCACCAATCCACTAAGACGCCGATATCTTGAAAAACAAAACCCTGCAGTGCTTGAATTTCACAACGTTACTTCCTTGTCATATTCTCCACTGCAAAAACAATATTCGCAATCAATCCCGCGCGTTTTTCCACCGAACCCAGCGTTGAGCAATCGCAGTTGACACAGCTCGGGCTGGCTCAGCTCGGAACAATGTGCGGCGCGATTTATACTTGTCATTTGCTCTTTGACTCCGCTCTTTGTCCACAGCCGCGGTGAGCTATGGGAACACCGTGTCATTCAGCCCCGATTGTATTTGGCGGACTTAATTGCAGCATTTGTTGCGTATTTGCTTTGCAGATCAGCTAAGGACAAACCTTTTAGTGAATCATAACACTCGCATACGTAATAGTTATTTGTGCTAAGTAGAAATGCAATTTTTAGGTTTGAAAGAGGAAATATATAAGATGTAATCAAGGTTGGATATGTATGTAAGTAAAATTTTAACTATTCCTTTACAAATATCAATGAAAAAGTAATGAATTTGCGAGTAAAAATATATAGCGGCCGTAAAGTAAATGCGGCCGTAAGGTAAATGCGGCCGTAAAGTAAATGCGGCCGTAAAGTAAATTTTGACAGATTGATTTTGAATGAAAATTCATAATTTCTTGTTGTAATCGCCTAAAAAATGTTGTGTGCACCTCGGCTAAAAGTTCTTTTTGGGCCTCATCTGATTTGTAGCCTCGGCTGCAAACTTCGGTTTCGGCTCAAAAATATTACTTTTAGAACCTTGATACACAAATAACTATTATTTGGTACTCACTTGAGTGAAGCATTGTCTATTTGAACTGTTTATTCACCAGGAAAACTAATCCTTAAAATTTAAGGCTTAATACTACTAACCTCTTACTTTTACAAGTTAGCTGTCAGATTTAATGTATTGTTTACATTATTGAACATTGTGTATTGTTATTGTTTTGACAAATCGATCAAAGTGTGCCAATGATGACATTACCTTAAATATAAAGTTTCAGTAAAATTTGTTTAGTTCAATTTTCTGTAGACGTTACGCTAAAAATAATCAAAACGTCAAAACGTATTGAATTGAAAGATCGTATAATTAGTGAACAGCCATTAACTTATCGAAATGTTAAAATCAGCACGATCATAAAGAGTCAAATATATTACGATTTAAAATGTTATAAATAAGTAACAAAGAGGTATTATTATTTGTAAGTGTTATTATAGTTATGACCTAAATAATTATTTCCACGAACAAACTTATCTCCGTTGTTAAATTAAACAAGCTAATTTATTATTACATCAATAAATGTTACATTTATTGGAATATAATTACAACGCAATTATAATTTACATACATCCGAAGTTATTTATTAACATATGTGTTCTATTCTTAAAATGAAGTCGGTGAGCTTGAATGCGTCTTGCGGTTAATTGTGGTGTTTTAGTCACACATGAATTCCTAAACGGCTGAATGTCATAACATTATTCAAATACGCATCTGGTCTAAATGTGGAAAACCGCAGGTTAGCACAAGAGAAACCTATTCATAGAATTACTAGAAATATCCGCATAATCGAGGGTCATTACACAGGGGGAAAAATTGCATTTTGCACATGCCTTCCTCTTATATAAATACACACATATGTTCGCAAATTATAAATGAAATGGATGTCTAATTTTAAATTGGCAATAACTGCTGATGGAATGTCGTCACATTTATTTGTCTCGTTTACCGCAACGTTAGTCTAAATATTAATTTCATGTATGTCTTTATGTTACTTGCAGATGTTCAAGTTATATTCTATGCATCATCTTTTAATAATTTTGAAGATAAATAAATATTACATACATTACAATTGTATATTAATACTCATGATTTTTCTTTAATTTCAACTTTTTACGATTATGTTTATAGGAATCGTAAAATGAAGTATGCTACATTCCATTAAAATTAAAAAATATCTAGATTTATAAGTTACTCCATTTTTAGCGAAAGTTGGATTTTTTAATCTTATATATAAATATTTATTTTAAAAATTATTTCAATATTTTCATATGTCTCCCATTACCATAATACTATACTAAAGTATAATGTACAAATGTAAATTAATCACCATTTTTCTATCTAAGTCCTTCAAGATTAACGATTATACTTTTAATTTTAAAATTTTTTGCAACATAATTATAAATTTACTATACACGTTCCTACAATGACATCCTGAATTGAATTATAACTTAAAAAATGGTACATTCTATTTACGTTTTAAATAAAAAAGTACCAAAAATACAATATATTATTCATTCTTTTTCTCAACTCAATCTACAGTTATCTTCGTGTGTGAATGATACGAAATAAATTTTATAAAGGATGACAATAACGACTAATTGTTGAATACGCAGTAAGAAAATCCAAATTCATCGTAACCTCAGAAAGCAAACAAAAACACAAACAATTTTGTACTTTACCAACTAATATAGTACGTCGTCCACAATTGAAATTAGCATACAATGGTCACAAAAGGAACCTGTAGCTCCACTATACCTGACTGGATTGTCGACAAGTCTAGCTCTTCAAAGCAGCCCAGAGAGAAAACGGTTTTGTAAACATTCAGTAAACAACAAAATACTAAGTTTTTAAAATGTACTCAAGTCTTTCCGTCTATTGTTGGATGTGTCAAATCTGTGTTATTGTAGATATCTGTCGTAATATATTTATATCGTCGAAGGCATGAAGAGTGTACCGAAGGGACAATTTTGTAGGGGAAATAACTGGTAAAGATGGATGTTTAAAGATGATACAATGATGGTTCACGATAACACAACTCAATACCCAACAACTTGAGTCGACTGTAGAGTAATTGAGGTCCAAGGGAAAATAATCGGATAAGCAGTCTTCTTATTGGAAATATTTATTTCATAACCGACGTTTCGACTAAAACGTTAGTCTTCTTCAGGGTAAGAAAAAGTCGTACTTAAAATAACATGGGTGCTTGGAACATTATTTGAAGTACGACTATTAATCTAACTACTCTAACCCTGAAGAAGACTAACATTTTAGTCGAAACGTCGATTATGAAATAAATATTTCCAATTGAAGACTGCTTGTCCGATTATTTTCCTTTGGACCTCAATACACAACAGTTCCAAAAAACATGAGAAGAACCCAAAGGGTCGAACACACAATTTACTTAAAATAATTGTTTTTTTTTACAATTATTATATGTAATGACAAAAATAAGCATTAGGTATATTATAAATATACAGTGTTCCACAACTTAGGACAAAAAATTAAAGGGTATATACTGTACGACGTGCTGATTATAAAACAAAAAGAATTTTTTAAAACTTCGCAAAAAATTGCATCGTATTTCAAGCAAACATTTTTTGCCACTATTCGGTAATAGTTATTTTTTATATTTTTTTTCAAATATTTTACAATGAAAGTTTTTGTTCACATAATATCTAATACTAATAAATGTCTCATATTGTGGTGGTTCAAAAAATGTCTATTTCATGTAAACTACCCTTAACTATGTCAATTAAATAAAAAAAAAAAACTTTCCCTTTCATTATCAGCACGTCGTACATTATATTATATTTAATTTTTGTACTAAGTTGTGGAACACCCTGTTATGTTATACTCTCCTCTTCTGTTTTGGAAACATTTTTATGAATCCATAATGACATTTAGAACATAAATCATCGTTATTACCGTCAATTCTGGATTGAAGATCAATTGTTAGAACCCTAAACTACCCACTATACTACTGATGTCATAGAAAATAATTTACAATTTCTTGAAATATAACCAGAGCTAGTGATAGTTTCAAGTAACATTGTTGGTTCCTATCAAAAACAACTCATTCCAATTATAGTTACACTGTCGATTTACTCTTCGAAGATTTTTTAGGTTCTCAAGATTTGTCATCAAATTATTGGTGTATTAAATTATTAAGCATATTGTTGTATTACATTCTGAAAGTTACTTTCGAATGGGTACTATATTTTTGACATTTTGACGCAATCTTAAAAAGCCGAATAAAAGATTTCAAATAACTGTACGTTTAGAAACTGACATTTTTATATTAGTTTATTTATGTCTATCTTTCAAAATCTCATAACTATTACATAATTTTTTATTATCTTCTTTTTGGATTTAGCAAATTGGCAGTAATTCATCGCGTCTTCACATTGAGCAGTGCGTGGGTGTTTAGTTAATATGAAGACATTTTCTATTTATATTTGCCGAACGCTGGTTAGAATTTGTTTGGATTCGTGGGAAGTGTGACTGAATATAATTATCACAAATGTCAGGATAAGCATAAATCTGTTCATTTCTTCACATTTAAATTAATTTCCAGCATCAGGTGCTAATTAATTTTAATTAGTACCTTGCATATAAAGAGATTTCTTTCTGTTTGTACAATAATTAATTATGAATAATCAAATCATTCATAATCTCTTGATTTACTGCCACAGTTACTGGAAAGTAACGTGCTATTGTGCAACAGAAAGTAAATCAGGTTTAAATCAATTAGTGAAAATTAATTTACTTTAAATGTAAACAGTATTAAACAAATTAATTAAGAAAGTAATCGACATTGGCACAGTATTCCGACAGAAGGACCAGAAACATTTTCGGTATTATTTCGATTCTAAACTTACAGTTGACATTAATTTTTTCTGTAACTAAGTTACTAATAACTAACAAATTTAAGCATTAAAAAATAATATCTTTTAAATTTTGACGAAATATAGAGATGTGTGAAGTATTATGTTAGTATATTGCATACGTAATTATAAACACACTCATATAACGGACTTTCGACTTTAATGGTTGGACAACCCCTCATATTTTTTCAATGGATCAAGATTCTACAGTTAGTTTAGTAGTATTTATTAATATCCTCAAATCAATTATTAAATAAAATATTATGATGTGATGTAGTTCCTCTTGCTCCTTTTTCCATCTTTTCTCAAATAGCATAAACTCGTAACGCTTAACATCCATCATTTGAGATTGCATTCTAATGCTAGTTGGTATATCCCAGCTATTACTGCTTAACGTACTTCAAATCATTTATAATGTCCGTATAAATTGCACGTATCAAAGCATTTAGCGTGAATATTCATCTGTCATAACGGCATTCAAATGCGAGAGGCTGGGCTAATGAAAGGATGGGCGATGTTTGTATATGCACTCACCACCTAGCACTTTACCAAGCGGAATTATAAAATACGATATTGGTTGTTTCATGAGAATGGTACAACATCACTGTCTTACTCGCAGTTTGCTGTTGCTGAAGCTAATAACTGTCAATAGCTTTCATTACATTTCTACAAAGCCAAGTATCATCCATTCACAATAAACAAATTTACGCAGGCATTCATTTATTTTTCTTTACAAGCAATCACACTCACAGTTTGGCTTCTGACTGTCATAATAATCGCGAAAATTATTTTCATTTGTCCTTAAAAAATACATTTTAAATCACTTGGATCCGTAGTCTAATTACGATTGTCGCCAGTAGCGTGCGGTGAGTTTCAAATTTCGGTAACGATAAAAAATATATGTTTCAGAACTTTGCTATGCGGACGATATAGTTCTAATTAAAGAGAATAAACAAAATCTACAATACAACATGAATATAGTAAACAAGGAGTTAAAAAAATCGAACATGATAATAAATAAAGAAAAGACTAAAACCTGATAGTGAACGACGAAAATAAAGAACATATAATAACAATTGAAAATACTAACATTGAACAAATAAAATATTTCATTTATTTAGGAGTTAACAAACATACGAATGGACACATAGACCATGAAATAAAAGACAAAGCAGGTAAAGGAGGCAAACTTTTTAATACCCTAAAAACAAAGTTCCTAATGAAAAAGGAAATACCTAAACAGACAAAAGCTGAAATGTACAAAAAAGTCAGAACGGATGCACAGCAGAATTAAAAATATCGAGATGAGATTTCTGTGAAGAATAGAAGGAAACACAAAATACGACCGCATCTAGAACGAAGTCTATAGAAAAAATCTAGACGTAAAACCGATAAAAGAATACATGGAAGCAGCACAATTACGATGGAAAGGCTATATATACAGAATGAAGGAAGAAAGCAGAGCTAAACGGGTATACGAAACCAAACTAATATGTAAAATTATACCCAAATTCTGTTAGTTATTAGTGTTGTTTCAAAACAATAAGAAAGCACAACTTAAAAATAACGTAAACAATGTTAGGTGTCAGTTTTACAGATTAGTAGCTTGTAAAGGTTAGTTTTCTATTGAATAAACAGTTCAAATAAATGATGGAGTACAAGTGAGTAATAAATAAAACATATTAATATTAAAATGTGATAAATAAATACTTAATAAAAATAGTTGTAATATAAACACTTTTATATCAATATTATTAAATTATGATCTATATTTTTCGTGGAAAAATATGTAGTCATGTTTCTGAATGATGATCCGTAAAAACATTTGACATTCTTTGTTGCAAACTGGTGGTGCAGTCATTTGTTTGCGCAGCTTTCAGCGCACAATTATATATGAGCAAGTGATCTGTGGGGTATGAGATTTTGTTTTTTATTTTGGTCTAATTTCGCTGGCACTTCTGGTTTTTGTTTAGTCTGTTTCTGCAGCGTGCATTTCATTTTTGGACCAGGGCCAACCTAAGAACATTGCACTTCTTTCCTGATGCTTTCAGTAATCAACATTTCGTCCAAGGACTTTTCATCCACATTTGTTCCTTTTACGAAATGTAAATTCTAACATAGAACAAGGCTTCTAAAAACTGAATACTTGATTTGTAACAAGTTTTACTTGCATTGAAATGTAGTTATAATATGATCTGTCACAAATAACCAAGTCATTATGCAGTAATACCTCCACGTTGCCTGTAAATTGTATTGATCACCCAATGGAAATGACTGGTGATTAAATTATTTTCAAAATTTTCGAAGGTCTTCGTACGGAAGTAAATCATCCGTATTTAATAATCACGTTGCTTACCATTAAAAGTTAATACATACTAGCTGACAAGAAAAGTATATTCCGGGTTTTCATTTCTGTAATGTGATTCGCTGATTTCAGTAATTTATGAATTTTGGACAGTGATTTAAAAACGAGTTAAATGAAACAAAAATATCAATGCAATTTAAAGACATATAATTGCCTTAAATCTATTGTTTGCAAGATCACAGTTAAATTTTCCCAACATCAGTAATAAAATATTTAAAATAATAATAATACACAATTGAGATTTTCATGCGTGTGTCTGCGCAAAAAAGTAGACATTTGCCGATCCAGACCTACAAAATCTCACCCTAGGAAAGAAAAAAACAGTTCGTGTGCGTACTAACATGTTTTTAAGTATTGTAACTTAAGATAATTTTGATATTTACGTTACATACTAGGTATTTTTATTATATTCTGTAAATAATAGAACAGAATTGTTAACCTTATTAATAGAAGTATCCAGCTTTGACTGCGTCTGCCCTACCTAGCAGCACATATAACTATTAGAAAAAATTTTTAGATATTCGTTCCATTTTGAAATTTTTACAAATTATTACAATTTTAGGGTTTCACTTCGTGTTATTAAGTACAAGATTTTTGTTAATAATTAACTCATAAAACAATGATTTATTTATTTTTTAAAAGAAATATTATTTTTCTAACCCTGATTTTTCAGAATCCAAATCTATTAATTTTTCTTTAATTCTATCGTTGGTGGTTGAGTTTTTCGAGGTCGAATCCAAAGTCGTTGACAGTTCACTTTACGGATGCAGATAAACAGATACCGTGGCTTTTTTCTTTCTTGGCTGCTGAACAGTTAAAACTCGCGGTGGTTCGTAATTTATAATCGTTTTATTTGCGTAATATATCAGTGACCCAGTTCTCTTGCGATATAATTGCTAGGTAGGGGATGAATTTATGACGGCCATTTGCATTCATTTTATAGACTATCTTGATTTTTCTCCAAATGGACGCTTAATTCGTACAAATGTATGCGGAATTCGGACATTATTTTACCAACTTCAGCTGTAAATTTCGTCTTTTATCACTTAGAACCAGAACTATGTTACTGCTTTTATTAGAGCAATATTGTAGCGTGAAGAAACTACTACATTATGGGTAAGACTATTTGGAACCCGCATATCCAACATTTAAAGTTTTCATTTGTTTTATTACAATTTATGTAGTGATTTCCACAATGTTAAAGTTTTTATCAGGTCATTAGGTAAAAGTTTTATTGGACCAAATACTTATAAATATGTATTATAAAGGATTTAACATGGGACATCAGTTTCTTAGCTTTCCTTGCTCTCCGTTTCATAGCAAATAAAATTCTGCATTTTTTTGTATATTTTCTGTTTATTCTGGGCCTTTAGGAATTGAATAAACTTACTTTGAATATTTGTTAAAATTTGAAATTAATAATTATATGTACAAAACAATTTCAAATAGAAATTGACTTCTATGATACTGATAGGTAAGATTTATAAAAAAGAACCTAACCAATAATATAAAATACTACACATGCTGACCATGTAAAAGAAAACTACTAATTTTATTTAAGATGATGAGTTTTTGGGAATAAATTCATTTCATTATCTTTACAATATTCGTTTTATCTACGATGATGTAATTTTAAATGTGACAATTTTTTACGTCCATTACTTACAAAATTTCATATTTTTATATGAAGAAATGATTTGATTTAGTGATAATTATCTTATCATACTTGAAGATACTGCAATTCTTGAATAACTTTTGTTATTATAATATTAGAATTTTTTTAGCGATAAACAATAATCATAACACAGTTTTAACAACTAGCAACATATGAATCATTAAAGAAAATATTTGGAACATTCAGATATTTGTTTACAATATTTGTAGTTATATTTTATTTTGAATAGTTACAAATTTAAGTCAAGGTAACAATGTTGATATCAAATTGTGTAAAGTATAGGTATTAATATTTTATTTTCTATATAATATAAGTAAATTCTAAGATTAGATTTTTAACAGGAAAATTAAATATAAACTTCTGCATTTATTTAGTATGTACCTACAATAAATTGGAACAGTTATAAATTTAAATAGAAATGTGCAGAGAAATAGGAGAAAATATTGTTATCAGCGAATAAAACTTTAAGCACGCCATAACAATTAGTAATTGTTGCTAAGTGAAAAAGAACTCTCACCCATAAAACTCCACTTCCTGTACAAGCTTGTACCCATTTATATTGTTTCTCCTTAATTGTGTTCATATTTTAAATATCGACAGTCGCTCTCGATTTTTTCTTCTCATATTCGTTCTTTTGGCGAATCTAATCGCGAACATATTTCAAGTCTGACACATGCTCCACATGTTGAAAATCGTGCGAACGAAATCCCATTTGATTTATTTTTGATTTCTAGTGATACGATAATTGCAGGTTTTCGTTTTTGGCTGTCGGTTGAAATTGATGCACGTATGCTAAACTTAATATGATGTATCGGGTTTTACTTTTGTTTCTGTAGGTTATTGCATATAATTTTGATTAATTTGTCAGGTGATCTATTTATTTTGATTGTTTTAGATGTCAGAAGGAAATTTATAGTGAAATGTGATCCAAATCTTTAAACTAATTTTGACTTTTATTGCATTGGTATTTAATAGATGCATTTTATTTTTAAATTTTTTAGCAGCTTTTCATACTGAATCTAAAAATTACCTCGCATTAATAGTAATTTATCTTAATTTGCCAACCCTCCAGATATAGTTAAAAAAAAAAAATTTTCTCAACTGCTTCTAGTGAATTTTCCTGTATTCGATAAAAAAAATACTAAATTATTGTTTTCTTTACAATTATTTAAGAATTGAAGGCAGCAAGTGTTTCCAAACAATTGAAAATATATAACTTACTACCTTGGAAATAAAATTAGTAAACATTAAAAAATACCCTACTTAAATTGTATATTAAGAATTAAGAGTGGTAAGGACATTTTACCGATCGAAGATATTGTGAACTATAATTCCAATTATAGTTTGAAATCTACTTTTGTTTGATCAAAATTATTTTTTTCTCAACGTAAGTAAAAAAGTATCCTAAATGAGGTGAATTAAAATTCATTCATGAAAACGAATATTTGTTTCCATGGAATTTTTGAAACATTCGTTCCATTTTAAATTTTTTTAAAGTCTTGTCTTTTGTGGTTGTGTTTTATGTATAAATTAACTATGAAAATAATTGGTTAGGTACCATTATTTACCAATAATTGTAGTATTAGTAACTAACCTTTTAATTTTGAAAGCAATAAATGAATGTACTAAATTATTTCTGTGCATTTGTACTAAATATGAGTTCACAGTTTTATTAGACAACAAATTGTAAAAGCAACTTATTATAAAGTGTAATGTAACTAATAGTGAGCTTATTATCGATAGTATATTCCACATATTGGGATTAACATGAGTTGTACACTATACTTTTTCTACGATCAAGTTATTATTTGCATGGTTTACATTTTATAATTTAAAAAAAGTTCATAGTTAGCTACCACTTTTGTATGGTTCATGCCAAAAAATTCAGTGATAAAATTTCGATGGACAGAGAAACATCATTATGAAAATTTCATTTCGGGGGAAATCTCTTAAAATTTTTAAATTTCAAAATCGGTTAAATTACAGTTCCTACATGTTTATAACAAAGTATTTTTTATTTTCGAGTTAACTTTGACAATATCTTGAGAAGAAAATACCAATCACCTTATACTTAAATTAATACCATTGCTGCCAAGAACTATCCGCAATAATAGTTTGATTTTTCCGTCTCCCCCGGTGTATAATTTCATAACCTTTCCGTTCCATCATGCCATTACGTCGTTACACGAGACGGTGATATTAAGACACACGTGTGTGCCAAGTCTGCGAGCTAATGTAACTAACCTAAGTGCAGAACCAACCCACCAGACTGGAACAATAAGAGCCAAGACAGACGACGAATTAATGATAGATTGCCACTACACGGTGCTTGGGATGGTTAACTCAAGATATATAGACCTTTGAAGAGTTAATAGCAAAATAGAAGTATGAGATAAATGTGAAAACTTTGGAACATTATGCATATGCTCATATTGTAAATGATTTTTATGACTAGTAAATGTTCAAATTAACAGTTTTGCTTACTACAAAAATAATAACTAATTTTGGCCTCTTAACATCATTTGTTTAAGCCTACTTGATTGCAATTTTGAACACCTGATAACATTTTTTTTGAACGATATATCTCTGGAACTATTGATCGGATTTGAAAAATAAAAAAAAAACTGTTGAAAAGAGAATTGAAAGGCCTTTCGAACTGTCATGTTTGACACCCTTTTCCATTTAAAATTTTTGAGGTGCAGTTCACCCCCTTTTTAGGGTTGAAGTTGTCATTGGTACTAATCCATTCAGGTGTCCCCGTTTAAACTAAAATTGACATGTTCGAGAGTTTTTTGCAAAATAAATGTTAAGTGGCCAAAAAGTGCGCTGATAATTTTCATTGGGCCACCCTGTATTAATTTCTATCAGCCTTCACAGAAAATAAGAATTTTATCTAATTGACATACAGAAGAATCTCGATATAAATAAAAAATTTCGTCGCCATAGCCGGAAGTCGCTTTAATCTACAAAAGTAAAATAAAAGTTCAGCGGATATGGGCTTTGAAAAAAGTGGTAACATTTTCGACGTTATAACCAGTTTGTCGCTTTAACCGGTATATTTATAAACATATTTTACTGTAGTTTTTTATTGTTTCTTAATTTTTTCCTTATTCTTCACAAGGTTTTTTTTATAATTAATATTTTCTAGTGAAAAAATTTGATATAAATAAAATAAATTGATTTTTACATCGGATTTTATGCAGCCCTGGTTTTATTAATTTTGTAATTATTAAGCCAAGAATTGAATTTCAGAATAGAATTTCGGTTTCGGTTCTGTATGAGGTCTACTTTTAGGTCTGAAATATATGTTGATAATTACATAGAAAGTTTGTACAGTTTGGATACAATACGTTCTTACAGGTACTACAAGTTTAATATTTGAAAATTTAACTTATATATACTGGGAGTCCCAAATAACTTGTTAAGCATGAGAATCTCGAGAACGTTGAGAGATACGAGGTCTTTAAATTAGACCAAAGTTGCCGCATTAAGAGACTATTTTAACAAAGTCTTTGTTTTCATAAAAAAATGCACAGGTTACTAGAATTTAACGAAAATGTAATTTTACAGTTTTTAATTTTTGCTCATAACTTCCAAAATGAAGATTACTTGAGTAATTTTGGTGTGTACCTTTATCATATACATCAGATACTTTTTAAAATAAAATCACTTAATCTTTTCATATTGGAAGATATGAGCAAAAATTTACAAACCGAGAAATTTACATTTCGTTAGTACTTTTTTTTTTATGAAAATAAAGACATCATTCAAATAGTCCCTTAATTCGGCAGGTTTGGACTATTTTAACCGACCTCATATCTGTTACCATTTTTAAGATCCCCTTGTTTAACAAGTTATTTGGGGCACCCTGTATACGAGTATTAACAATAGCATTGTCAAATGAATTACAGAAAAAGTTTTTTAGTTTTATTAACGTAAGCCTGCAACCTATTTAAGTTAACGCAGCTTTTTATTTTAATAAAATTTACGACAAAAACATAGGTTAGAAATCGACTGACAGACTAAACTAACACTTCGACAAAACAATAACAATTGTTCGAAGCTTACAACAATAAAATGTTTAGAATGACTGGTCGAAAAGTCATTTAACCTGTTGTATATTACCACAAGCCATATATGACATAGTGCAGCAATAAATTACGCTCTGATCATAAAATTTCTTAGTCATTACTTGCGCTAAAAATACTGGTATTATTTTTATGGTATTCTCCGTTGTATCGCAGTCACTTTTTCTTTCGTTATTAACAGTAACCTTGGAGAATATGATCATGTGTGCATTCATATATCTCCGGACAATAGTTGGCTGTACCATTATGTAATCATTTGTTGTTGCAAGAATTTATTGCGAATGTAAATAAGATTGAAGAAGACTAAATGATTGTAAATTACACTGGTCTTGTAGAGTAAAAAGCGAACGAAATTGTGTTTACACTTTTCCCAATTATTAATACATTGTATGAACTTTCAAATAAGTTACTTATATAATAAAATCTCTTGTAATACTTTACCACTCATGATGACTTTGATTGACAGAACATGACACTCACCTGTAACAAAGAAAAATGTTATTTTTTGTTCAAAAATATAAAGATATCTAAATAAAATTTTGGTCGGTTGCACCAATATCACTTAAATTTAAAATTTTCCTTAAATGAACAATTTGAAATAAAAAACATTGCTGTCCAAATTTCAATAAGTATTTATTTGTTTAAATATAGCTTAAAATTTTAGTCTTGTTGGTGCAACTGGGTATAGATAAGAAATTTTTTATAACATTTGCTAAGATGTTTATGAAAGTAAGTCTTTATTTACTATTTTTAATGTCCTCTTGGGTATTCTATACTCTTGTTTCCAATCGAAAAATGATTTTCAGCCGAAATCGTAACCGAATACACAGTTCCTGTTCTAATGTCGGTTGGAAACATTACCGAAACCGAAATGTACGTATTTAAGTTAAATTTTAGTTAATATTTATTAATCACGGAAATCTAGTGTATTCCTTCTATTCATTAGAAAATCACTTTATTTTTATAGAAAACACTTTTTTGACAAAAGTGCCTTTAGGAAGCGTGCTTTTTAATTACAAACTTATTATACTAGACGTCACTTTTAACAAAAGCGCTCGAGAATAATGAGCTCATAATACTAAAGAAGTAAAGACTTTAGTTATCTATCACTACCATCACCACCTCACAAATATCACAAGTAATCAAAATCAAATAAGTAATCTGTTCAAGAAGTATTTTTCAAAAGAAAGAAAATTGAAAAAACGTACTTAACAACTATAAATTAACAAACAAAAAAAAAACCAGCATTTTTGGCCGAAACTTGACGAAAACGAAACCTAATTTCGGTCGGACACTAATACCTTATAAGTACCGCATAGTGATGTCATTATCAATAAAATACTAATAATATAGATGTATTAATCCTGATTTGAAACATTTATTTCTTTGTCTCATAAATTTTTCTTACTGTATCTATTTTTTGTTTATTTACAAGTTTTTAAATTAGAAAAATATATTAATCAATTGTTATGCATACCAATTTTCTTATTTTATGTCCTCTCAATTTGAATTTTGTATCAATTTTATTAATATTGTCCGCCCTTAATAAATTGTACGTTTAAGTTGTCATACTTTGATTGTTTTTTACCACTTTACCGATGGGTAAGTTTTTAAAAACTGTTAAGTATATTTTAATTTAAAATTCTATTTTGGCACTGATTGATCTAAGAGCGATCTTATTTGGTAAACATATCTTGAAAAGTTCAACAAATGTATTAAAAACACAAACAACCATAACAGCTCGGAAAACCTAGAAAAACCATAGTTATTTCATCCACATAAGCGAAACCGTATTTATGAAATACACCGGCGTCTAACCATAAACAGCAGTGGTACCCAGAAGTCATGACTTATGTATCAACAAATGATAATAGTCTGAGTCGTCTTTAGAAGAATGCGACAGTATAAATGCAATGTGGATTGGTTTTTCTGCTCTGGAGGTAATCGTGAGCTAGTAGGCTGTGCCTGAATTCAATTATCTAATGCGGAGCAGTACCCTAGTTGTAATTTATGCTGCAGGATGGCGCCACATGGAATGCAAGAAATTAAATCATTTGCTGCTTTACATTAACATTAGCGTGGTACACAATTAACTGCCGGTTTGATTAGTTCTGTTTGCAATTAATTGTAATAAATTCTCAACATTATGTTGTTAGTAATTTCTACAACAGGATGGATTTATTAGCTTATATATATTCACACGATTAAAATTATAATAATTGTTTACATTGTAAATATTACACAGAAAGCAACTTAGCAGATTTTTTTACTGTGCTGACCATTGTGATTTTTTGTGACTAGATCTTTGTTACTCGTGTATAAATTGCTTCATCGTCAATTTTACTTTATTTAATGTTTACTTCATGATAATCAAACTAGAACTGTATTCATAAAAGAAAATGACAATATTATTTTAAGACAATTTGACAACGGTATGTTACAAGAATACAGACGTTGATACAAAATTATTTTCAGTTTATAACATTTTTATACCAATCAATGTAAAATTTCAAAGGATTTGTAAATAAAATTTACAAAATGATTTGGTTTTGTTTGTTCCCTTATTCCTAGAAAGGCCTTCCATCTCAGAGTATAGAAACTACTATAGAGGGAGTACTAACCAACTTTTTGGATGAGGGGAATGAAGCTGTGATACGGTAGGGGATTTTAAGTGGCTCCTACAAAAATGGCAGATAATTTTACGACAAATATAACGCGATGTTTGATTTGTAAAACCCAAAACTATACCTACAAAATGGTATTATATTTATACTTTTAAAAGAAAACAATTTACATAATGCAAAGAAATAAATTTGAACTATGTATAACAAATGAAAGTGCTTTTGGCTCCTACAGAAATGGCGGATTGACAGCTGATGAATCTTGGCTTCACTAATTTCTGATCCCACTCCCTCTATAGTAGTTTCTATACTTTAAGGCTTCCATACTGATAAAAAAAAATATACTTAGAATTAATTAACATAAATGTATGTATAAATTTATATTTAAGTGCTTAGGTTATTGAACAAGTTTGTACAATTATTGTCAATATTTGCAATCATTCCTTTTCTGTCAAATGACAGTTGTCATGTCATTATTTTGCTTCATTTTAGTTAAAACCAAATAATAAATCTGGTATATTCTGAAATTGACCGCAACTTGTTAAAAATCATTTACGTAGTAGCAACCTTTTTTATTACGGATATTAAAATTGTAAAAGCACTGTTAATAAACATTCTTGAGGTATTGTTTATCCAGGATATTTGGAATATAAAAAAGTGGACGATGAATAACTTTTTGTGAAGAAAACTTAACTCAGCACTTACTTTGATGTATTTTAATGATTGTAATAGTTTAGAGAGAGCTGGATTTAGTATTTTATGAAATATCACAAAATTATTGAGGTATTATTTACCAAGGGTATTGAAATGTATAAAAATATCATCTGATTTCCTGGGTTTTTGTGCGTCTCACTTATTTTTCTTCGATAGTCCCTAGCGTTCAGTAGCCAAATTCAAGTTTAGCCATAACGTCGAATTCTCCAACAAGTTTTGTTTGGTGGAACAATTTTCGCGTCAATGTAAATTCGATTTTTGTTTTCATTTTTTCATCATCGTCGCTTACTTTAAACGACTAAAGTTGCAGAACATGTAATTCAAGAATTACATGGAATTGATTTCGAAAACACGAAGATTCTTGCAAGAAAAAATCACTGGATAAGAAAACTTATTAGTGAAGCAATCGAAATCAAGAAATCTCTTAATAATTTTAATTTAAATATAGGCTTTGTACTAAATAAGTCGTGGTTACCTGTAATCCGTTTTTAATTTATTATTACCAATTTTAATTGTTGTCTTGACTACTTATTTATATTTAGTTTTGTTATTTACCTGACAATGGAAGCACTGAGCTGTCGAAACGTTGTAAATTAATAAATTTTTACAGAACTTTAAACCCAAATATTGTCTTTTGATTGACTAAAGTTATCATATTTTTTATATTATACGATTTTCTTGAAAAACAAAACATCAAACCAAAACTTCACATTCCGCTCAGTGAGCCACGAATAGTTGAAACAAAATAATAACGTATATCTCGAAATTGAAAATGAAATATTGTCACTCATCGGCAGCCTTTTGACTCGTTGATCCTTTTAGCCGTGATACACTTCGGATAGCGTTGAAACAGACCACCCTTTGCCGCGGCGACATCAAGCAACCGATAACCGAAACGACTATTTCCTCTACCTCACAATTCACTTAGACACAATTAGGGTCAGCGGTTATCAGGAGGTTTGGTATCGCGGCTTTACCCGATTTAGATAGGCGCGACCGTTACGTGGTAGGCTGCTGACCCTTCATTACCCGGTTGTGAGGTTTGTTTACGCTGTTCGCTGTTCTTGCCTGGCCAACGGTACGCCCGTATAGGAGGTGGATGCAGTTGTAATTGGGTTAATAGAGAAAAAAGTTTACTAGAAATTAGACGTGTATTGTCGTCATTAATACGGTGCCTTCTTACAAACTAGCTCATCGCAAAAAATCTGACAGAGAATCTTTAACTAAATAAAATACTGCTGTTGAGAAGAAGTAACGCCGTACTTGTTGATGATAAAAATGTTTTCACGGATTTCTCGGCGGATATTAGCCAGGAATTATATTAATAATTCATTCGTAAATTTTTTTGTAGTTAATTTTTATTAAAGTCCAATATTTCGTTACTAATTTTGTAACTTCATCAGGGAAACCTGAAATGTACATTTCTAATGTGATTACAAGCAAGGTTAATGTTGTGTGTTGTAATACTTACAATAAGTTTAAACTTTAAGTTTAAATTGACAAAATCTTTTTAAAAACATAGCATTAATCAGGAATTTTAAAATTTTTTGAAACACAGAATATTACATTGTTTATATTTTTGGATTTACACTGTCTTGAAATATGTAGAAATTTTATAAAATTGGATTCCACATGGCCGAAAGACTGATTTGAACTTGCTGTGAGATGTAATGAATACTGCTGTTTCCAAGAGGTTAGAAACTCATTATAATCTGAAGATCTCTTGCAGAGGTTGTGAGCTAACAACATGCATTTCTAAAATATAAATATAATGGTCTACGACACAATTAACATTTCATCTCCACTTACCATACAATATCAATATTATTACTCTATGTTTATTGACAAAAATTTTGAAGTAAAATTTTTACTTAATAAAATAGTTCACTAGGTTAAAATTTGAGCTTTTTTGACTAAGCCCTGAATTCATTCCTGAGAAAGATGTGCTGGGGAATATTTAATGCTAAAAGGCTTGAAAAAACACTTGGTAAGTTTTCACTTAAATTATAATATAATAAATCTTTATTGCAATTTCGACAATCACGTCATCGTCAGACGAGATGAAAGTTTAACAAATTCGTTAACTTATATAAACATATTACAGAAGAAATTATTTGAGTGGGAGTTACACATAACAAGAAAATGTGTCGATGACCAAAACTGTGAATGGGGAATTTGCGATGCCCAAGTGTTCGTTCATTAAAGAAAACCTGCTTTTAAAGCTATCTTAATCTTATAGCCGAGTGTTTGTCAAACCTTTTATTAAAATGTTCCACCGAGTATTAAATACATTTTCGGGCATTCTTTCATTTACAAAAATGTTAGAATTTTACAAATAATAGAATAAATTGTACCAAAATATGTCTAGATATTTTAGAATAGCAAGCATTATCAGCTAATAAAAAGTTTGTTGTTCTTATTACGTATGCAGGTGTACAACGAAACGGAAAACATAGGACTTTAACATGGTATTTCTAACAAGAGTACAAAGTTGTTCAAAATTAAATTCTGCATCAGATAAGATCATAATTGATGCAACAGCAAGTTTACAATACGAGGTTTGTAATATACAATAAATAAATAATAAATTCTGTTTTTTTCTATAGCAGGTTTTGAAGAGAATAGAATTAGAAAAATTAAATTATTATTTAAGAACAATTTTAAAATGTCAGTAGTGTGCGTTGTTATGGAAATGTACTTCTAATAAACAAAAGTTAAAGTACTTTATCTACCCTTGCTGTTAAAGTGTTACTTTATCTACCCTTACAGTTAAAGTGCTACTTTATCCACTATTTTGAGTTGATAAAATTTATTTATTTATTGATTCAAATTTTGACGATGCTGCCTATTTTATCTTCAACATCAATGATATTTGAAGACCATTTCTGGCCCTGAAGAAGAATTCTGTGAAATTTAAATGTCAGCTTAGAAATAAACTGTATCAACTGACTGCCTGTCTGATTATTCTCCATATTCCATCCCACAACAGTCGATCATCAAAATCCTTTCATCACACATATTGTTTAAAATAACTGATGACAATCATTTGAAATTCCATGAGACAAATAATCGAGTAAACGATACAAAATCTTGCCATTTTAACTGATGGCTAACTGGGAAAATATATTTTTTATCAAAATTTTAATGTCTGCGTTTCTGAACTTTCAATCATTTATATTTTAAGCAATCTGTACCAAATGGCCGAACTATTAATTAATTTAATTGTTGTAGTATTACCAAGGGTAATGTGTTAATTGAAACAATGACCTTTGAGAGCTCGTAGCACCCTACACTCAGCATAAATATCCCTTGCAAGTAGGTAACAGTGCTAGGAGTGGGCCGCTTTCAACAGTGTTTTGAGAAGTCGTTACGCAACTGATTTGCATATGCTGAACGTGCACACACTCGATCATATTCCAGCCTCAATGGAGGCAATAGAATTCCGGAGGTGTTGTTATTTCAAGTGTTTATACAATAATTATTTCGTTATTGTTGATTCTACACACTGTAGCGCTTTGTGGACTTGTTAATACCAGCGGAACATGTGTGCACGAGAATAATAAAGAACAGTTTAGTATTGTTGAGGTGATTTAAACTTAGGACATTTGTAGAACAAGAAAATGTTAGGAAAAAACTATGGTAACCTAAATAAAACAACAAAAAATTATAGATATGAAACTGAAACAGAACTTTATAAATAAGTAAATATAACCTAATCCAAATAAAGGTTATAAACTGTGATTGACATATTCTAGATGTATATTTTAAAGATAAGGAAAATAGATCTATATCAATTAAACAAACCAGAAACACCAATTTCTAATTTACACTAGACATTTTTCGTATCCGGCCAGATCAATTCATGAGGTTTAATAGTTTTTACAGTATTAGCGATGTAAATAGATTTTTACGGAGATAATAAATAAATGATAGTTTACAAGTTACTAACAAGTAAAATATTTTTCTATAACCACTATGGAAAGTGGCACATTCTCACACTATATATAGCTTTCAAGTTGCGTATTTCCCACAATCGTGGGTTAAAATGTGAGAAATCATTTCTCACAGTATGTGTGAAGGTTCTCTTTGTGAAGTTACGTATGCCATATTGTTGTTTATGATAAATAGCTGTCGTACATGTATTTTTGTTCTGTAACTTTTAGCAGTGTTCGTAGAAAAAGTATAGTCCTTGTGTGATTTCAGAATTTGACTTTGTCTCGTGCCAAAACTTTCACACCTAGTGAGAAATAGATGACTTTCTGCACTTGTTGTATAATATACTATATTAATGTTTAATTTGATTTGGACCTTTCCAGATTTTAACGAAATTCCACGAGTTAAGGTCTTTATAATACGCTTTGATTATTTTTCGTGATGTTTCTTCTTGCAAAGAAAATTTAGCTCAACGGATATTAAAGAAACATCATTTTATAATTTTGACATCAATGACATGAGTTTATCAAGTATTGGTAAACTCAAGTACCCATTGGTATTTTTGAATAAAGTTGTAGTAAAAAATACAAGTAACAACATAAGTATTAAGTGACTGATTACTTTAATTATTTGGTTACCATTGTCAACTGATTGTTACTAAAGTAAAAATAACTGTCCTACTAGTAGAGCAATTATGAAAACCCTACTAATTTCATATATGGTTGTCTAACAAAGAGCAATATTAACTATAAAAAGTTGCAAATACTTTATCATTATTTAAAGTTAATTGAAGCTGGTGGGGCAAACAATATAATAAGCGACTCGGAATGTAAGTACCTAACACAAATATTCTCGAACTTTGGCTGCGTAAGCTTCAACTCAATTTATACCTTCTCAAATGTAATTATGTACTTACATTTCTTGAAGCTTAATTAACTATTATTAAAAATAAACAATAATTTTTGGATGTATATTTCTATTCAGTTTGTTACTATAAATAGTTTACATTCGTTTGTTTGGTAAAACATAGATAAACATTTCATCATATCCTATTGTCCCATTTACTCACAATTACAAGTAATGTATTCCATTGCATTAGCGATCACTGTTAAGTAGCTGCGCATAGCCCATACATCATGTGGAACTCATAGTGCACAGAAGTTGCAGATCAACATTGCTGCGTACAAGTAATGTCAGCCTGCCGCCGACTAATGGGATCATTTCATAAGCGAACATTCGACATGCTTTCACTAAAACAACCCACCTGTTCGAGTTGCACCCACTGGGCACCTACGAGGTGTCATACCTACTGCACTCGACAGATGCACGGTCGAGTAACGTCTTCGTCTAAAGCGAAGTTGAGTTTGCAAAACAGGTGATCGAGGTGGCAGAGAATTGGCTTTTATTGTGGAAACAAGAAAATCTTATCATTGTTCCTAAATGGAATAGAAACTCAACAATGTAAAGGTCGTGTTCCTTTTTCCAAGTTTTACTAGCATTTTATTGTGATTATACTTCAGTGCTGAAAATTGCATTTTCGGTGTTTCATTAATAAGTAAGTTTCAAAGGTTTGTCTGTACTTTTTGTCCAAAAATCTCATTTTTAGGTTTAAAATTTTCGTTTCTGAAAATAGTGCATAGGTGTTGATAGACGTCGATGCGCTGGTTTTATATTTAGCAACAGAATTTAATTATCTTTTTTCGTTTTTGAGATTTTTGTTCTCAAAGTTGCGCTTCAAAAAAAGTGTGATTTTTGGGTATATTTCTAAAATGAGTAGAGATGTAATCTCAAAGATTCTACGGGTAAATTTATATATAAAATGTTTTCTTCACATTTACGTTCGTTCGAACGATTCGGTGAAAAATGAAAAAATCTGAATTTCAAGGTATTCGCTCATAAAAATTTCTGGACTTAAATAAGTACCGATGTGCTGATTTCAAATTTTTAAACGGATTTCAATTATCTTTTACCGCTCTCGAGATATTTGCATTAGAAATTAGACCAAAAAATAGAGGTTTTTAAGTATAGCCCTCTAATGGGTCGAGATACGACCTCAGCGACCTTACTAATCAATTCTTAGGTAAAATTACCAAAATGTACTAATTTTCAGATTTTTATTTTGGCTAATACAATGCAGAATGGAAAAAACATTACTTTACGTAACTTTGTAAGAAGAATCGAAGTATAGAAGTACCTATACTTTTTAAAGTACAACTTTGAAAGCAAAAATCTCAGAAACGAAATGAAATAATTAAATTATGCTTGTAAAGTTTAAATTAGTGCATCGATTTTTATCTAGAAGAACTATTTTGAAAAAACCAAAATTTTGGACTCAAAATGGGTATGTTTGGATTAATTCTTAATTTTTTTTTATAAATTCATTTTTAACTTTGATTAAAAATACCTTGAAGAAGTAAAAAGAAGAAGAATAGAATGGTTGTAGTGGACAACTGAATTGATTATAGTAGGCATTTCCTAGTGTCCATATGAAAACAAAGTTTGTTTATTTATCACCGTGAATCATATGTCACATTAGTAATTACGTCCCAAAAGAAACATTTCTAGTAAATATTTGATTCTTAACTTGCCCTTGTCGTCGCATATGGCAACAGAGATTTTAAATTCAAGATCATTGTAGATAACTAAAAGACGGAACTACAAAATGTAAATCTGTATTAGATTCATCAAGTCTGTCTCACGGTGCTCGCTGCAAAAATCATTTCAATTAACAATCTGTATCCTCTCCCAGAATGGAATGATGCGATTCAAACCGTCCTAATAAGTGGATGACAATATTAGCTCTGCCGTCACTACAACTTCAAAGAAGAACTCACAGAATGGATACTTAAAAAAATATTTTCCAGTAAAGACGACTTGATCGGACAACCCGGATGTCTTTCTTCTAAGTAACTTTTCTAGTATTATAAGTATAGATTTAGAAGATAGTCAATTTATTTTCCTCTTTACAAGTTCTTGATACACTCAAGATAGTTTAATAAATAAACAACAAAGCTCAACTTCCTGATTTTCTATAAAATATTTTATTGACTTAAATAGTAGTTTTCAGTTATTGCAAAAAATTGGATTTGTATGACAATCCTTCATAAAATTACTTCAAGTCATAAGTCTATAAAATTTAAATTATTTTATATAATAAAAACTTTTTTTCTAGCAGCTTTAATACCTAGAAGGTGGTAAACCTACTACGATATGCATATACTATTATCGAAATCAAAAAAAATGCTATATCAATCGGGTTTTGTTTTCTGCAGTAAGTTGTCACAAATATTTCGTGTTTGGAATTAAATGAAAACATTTGAAAATAGCTGGTTTGCATAAATGAAGTTAGTCAACAGATCACTGACGCCGGAGGCCTAGGAAATATTCGGCGAAGCCGAGAATTCGTTAGTAGGTACATATACTATTGCCGAAAACAAATTGGCACACTTAGTATAAAGTAAAAAAGCTGTGAATGATATATTTAAACCTATTAAAAATAAAATATGCTAACGTTAGATACGATAATAAATAAAAAAATATTATTGTCATTGTTACATTATTTGTAAAAGTAATCCTGTTGGTGAAGGTTGTTAATTATATGTTTGTATCTTTCAATACTATCATAACTTTAACTTTAACAACTGAAGATATTACTAACTACTTTTTAAAAAATTAGATAAAGGTGGCCACAATTTAGTGGTGTAGGGTTTTGCATCAATAGCTTAGCCAGAATTTTTACAAGGAAAATGTTATATTTTAAGTTAGTAAAAAATAAACAAATTTTATTATTGTCAATCTTTTATCATTCTTTTTCTTATGTGTTCTTCAATTATGTTTTTATTTCTAAAAATAAAATAAAAGTCGTAATAGTTACGAGAATTTGAAGAAGAATTTTGATACAGTTCTTTTTCACGTAAAGAACGCATTTTTAGTTTCATTTTTCATTACTGAAAAGTTTTGCTTTACAGGTTTAAAAGTTTGTGAGAGTGTCGTGGAATTGAAACAACTCTTGTTTTTACTTGTCATTCATTTAATGATTTTTTGTTGATACTAAGAGTGATCTGTTATCAATGGAACGAGTATATAATGTTATCCCAACAATAATTATGTTGATATTAAATCCATATTTTGACAGTTTTGTGGTCTTTCGTTTTGGTAATTTTTAAATTAAAATAATGCCTTATGGCTTAGTGTTCCAGTTACAAAAACCTGGGTGTAAGAGCAAATTAGCTACTTCAACCTTCAATTTGTATTCGTGGTGTGCTTTCCCGAATAAATCTCAACACATTTCCACAATTTTCCTATCCATTACCTTAAAAATCCAACTTGGCTGGTCGGCGAGCCACAGACTCTTTCAGTTAGTTTCCCGGGTTGCATTTACATGGAAACGACCCTTGGAATCCTTGCGTTGCACACAAAGGGTGCATTTGTATTTATTCGTGGTCGGATCCTGCTTGTTAGTCAGCTGAATAAAACTGCTGCATGTAAATCCACCCGGGTTTCACCTGCTCAAAGACTTAATTTGCCAAATTGCTGCTTATTAAGGCAATCTGGTGGTTAGAAAGGTGATAGAAACACGCGAATTTTGCTCTGGAAATTGGTTCCAATGAGCCTATTTTAGATAATGGATATAAATCAGGACACGAAAGATATGGATCGTAAAAAAATTGAAAAAATTGCTAATATTAGTCCCATTTTTCGCAGGAAAAATGACTACGACAAATAAATTTTCCTTAAGTACCTAAGGTACTACTTATCAGTCTAAAACCTCTGCAAGGATCGTACAGCTTATAGTGGGATATAAATTAGGTAATTAGATATGGATACGGATTGTAAAAAATCGAAAATATTGCAAATATTAGTCCCATTTTTCGCAGGAAAAATTACTACGACAAATAACTTTTCCTAAAGTACTTAAAGTACTATTTGTCAGTCTACAACCTTTACAAGGAACATACAGCTTATAGTGGATTCTGTACCACTCAGATACAGTGATATTTTTACTTGGATGAAGATTGATAAAGCTGGGATTTGAACCCCAAATCTCACATTTCGCTCAATTCGAGACGAAGTACGCTTATAATGTAAGCCACTGTTGTCTGTAAGACAAATAAATAATTAACAGTCCAAAGCACAATATATAACGAAATCTCCTTCTTCGAACACAATTAATTTCAGTAGGAATTTCAAATAGCGATATAAGAAATATTACATAAAATTTTTAGCAAATAAATATCAAGCTTGTATTAATCTAGCTCAAACATCATTTGTAGTTTGTGAGTATACTTTTAATTAATATTTATATTCTAATAGTTGTATTTTCGAGTTCTAGGTTTTAAGAATGCAGTCTCCATAAAAACCTGAAGATTATAGTAAATAACGTTAAACAATTAATATATCTGTGCATTTAAAATATTTGTATAAATAGCAGTGAATTTTAATTTTGTAATAGAAATTTTTGCCGGATACTTAATTTAATTTATTCAAGAATTATTTACTATTATTATTATAATTACCAAAGCAGTTAGTCCGCTTAAACATAAAAAATATTAAAATAAAACCACTTTTCTAAGTTTATTTAACCACGTTCCTGCTGCTTTCTTCAGGGTAATGACAAATACAATAAAAGAAAGTAAACAAGTAACTAAAAGACAAGTTATAACATTATTTTATTAATATAAAAATAGTTATTTAATCTACAAGGAATAAGTACATTATAACTTTCGAGAACATATGAAATGAGGTGGAGCCTGCGGAATCGAAGTTCATGTTACCGCACGAGAATAGTTGTATTGGGTACTTACATTCCGAGTCGCTTATTATATTTTTCACGCTACCAACAGCTATTAACTTCAAATAATGTTAAAGTGTTTGTAAAATGTGACAGTTCATTTGACCAGTTCGGATTTATTTACTTGCATCTTTTTTCCTGGACGACCAAATTTATACGAAATTCCTGTTTTTCATAATTACCCTGTTAGTAGGACAGTTATTTCTATAACTTCTCGTTGAAATGGCAACCAAATAGCACAAGTTATCAAGAAATTACGACTCATGTTGCTATGAAAGTAAGTTAAACGTACATGAATGGTAGCGCCAAAATATTATTAGCCCTTCTTATTTTTATTCAATATTTATTATGTTTACTTTGCTTATATAAATTTTACAAACAATAATTATTTTTATCGCAGATTTTAAATTATATCAGCATCTTAAATTTTTATCGAGAAAGTATACCATACAAGATTTACATAGCGTTTAATCTGTTCTCAAATTTTAATAATACTTGAAAAACACGTGTAGTCATGTACTTGAAAACGATCGACGAAATATGAATCCATAAGTACTTTCTCATATTCGTCCAAAATTCGATGTAAATCGGTACGTCCGCTTTCATTGGTTTTCACCATTCATTCATTTGTTTAGCAGAGCATGTCTCCGTCATTTGATACCCCTTGAATGAACCGTACCAACCCAGCTGTTCATCTGAACATCTGCCTAACGGAACAGCCTACTCCATCGATCGCATTTTCTTCTTCGTGATTCATTCGCTTTTTAATTACACACGATTGGCTTATCTGACTGCACCTCATCTCAACCTGTTTCCACGGGTAATCGCGACTTCACGGGGGCTTTAGGAGTGTTTTCGGGAGATATGATCTATCGGGAGGCAGAAAGTTTGCCTTTCTTTCGGAGTTTGCGCGGAATGACCGATTTTGTGTAATTGTGGTGAAGTAGGTTAAGTTGGAAATATTTTTGCAATTATGACAATCGGTCAGAAGTTAATTGCAGGTTTGCGGATGATTTTCATAAATAAACAACGGACAAGACTTGTGATTGTTGGGAGAAAACTTTCTCGTCATTTTTCCACCAGACAAATTTAATGAATGATCAATTGCAACGACTAATGTTCAATTACGAATTTAATTTCATGGTCGGAACAAGTTCTTTAATTAAAACAATATCCGAAATTGATCAAGTGTACCGGTTCACATATGTCGACAAGCTCATATTTCTCTTCAAGGTCATTTATTTGACTTTTATATTAAATTAACAAAACTTAGTTATACTTTGGGTATATAGTTGCTTAGAGCAAAAATCAGTTTACCTGAGACCTGAGGTATATTCATGTTAAAAAAATTTAGGTACATATCAGAATACACTGCAAGAATAATTATTTACTTATCTACTATTGCCAATCTTTACAACGTCGAGGGCTTACATATTTTTTAATTAATTTATTTGATTAATAATCCACTGACTATACATTTTAGGTATAATTTGCGACAAATACAATTAAATATTACTTGGAAAAATAGTTTATGTACATAGTAACAAGAGAAGAGGTAATTTCTAAAGCCACCGATGCTGCATTTTTTCGTAAACCCCAAATAATTGAAAACATCCAATTTTTAGCTATATTCTTTAAAAAAAGAACTACAATTAATTTGTAACATACATACTTTATTACTTACAATGGTTTTTGAATGACTTAAATACCGTAATAAATAATTTTCCCATTTTTGATTATTAATATTTTTATACTAATAAATAATTTTTGCAGTAAGTAATTTTAATTTTATTATTATTAAATTTCTAAGCAAGCGTTCTAAATTATAACCTAACCTAACCGAAATTTTGTTTTAAAATATTGAAAGGTTATTCCTTGAGAACTTCGGAAGACATTACGTAAGATTGTTACAATGTGCACAAAAGCTTTTATGGCTAACAAAGGTAATACGGGAGTGGTTATTGTGTTACTGGAGTATTTTACTGCACTGTGGATCAATAAATAAAAACTAGGAAACTGGGTTAATGCATTGTAATATTATTACGGTTGACATATGATATTAAAGGGGAAAATTGAGGGACACATTTTTTCCCTTGTGGTGCATGTATTGATCCTTTTATATTTATTAATATTTTAACACTAAGTAAAGTAGAACACGAAATAAAGTAACAAACTAAAATATTATTAAAGAAGAATTGTTTGTAAATTGACTTTTCCTTTTAATACTTTTCTTTAAACTTGCTAGTTTACCTATTCATGTATGGTAACTTTGCTTACTAACTTGTAGAAAATGATTACATTACATCATTGTTTTCTTATTAATGTAATGATTTCACTAAAGTAGTGTTTCACGAGAGTCTTGTATTTTTCTTGGTCTTGCATCAGTCTTGCAAAAAATGCGAGACAAGAACAAGACAAGAGCTACAAATGTCGAAGAAAGATAAGCAAGAAATTGAGTAGAAAAATACAAGAATAGCAAGATTATACTCAATCTTTATGATTTTCTTCTACTTATAAATATATCACTGATTAGAAAAATAATGATATTTATGTTTTTTAAATGTAGTAACATTAACATACAGATTTTAATTACCTAAAAGTATACAGAAATATATAAGTATTAAAAAAATGAATACATAAATATACGTTGTAAATTTCTTTTTAAATAATAAAGCACAAAATGCTTTCATATAATCAAGGAGCTTTGGAAAAAAGCTTTTCTGCTTATACAGATGTCGCTGTTGTGTTAAAAAATGCTTAAAGTAATGCTGCTTTACAGTTTTTTTTTTGTTTTTATAATATTTATACCTGTAATTTGATAATTACATAGATATTATCTAAACAAAAAAATGTACATGTGTTTCAAAGATTAATTATATGTTCATTTGTGAATAGGGAATCCCTGACTAAGTTATAACCTGCAAGATAAGAAATATACAAGAAAATGAGGATCAAGACAAGATTTTTATATGCAAGAGTAATGAAAAAAAAAAGAAAAAACACTACATCCATGTCTCCGCGAAATTTAGTCCAATAGCATCCAAAACTTTTTACTATTAGTAATGATAATGTAACTATACATAATATTTTACATTGGTCACAGTTTAAAATGTCGTGATAATTATTGTTTGTTACAAACAGTTATTTACAGAAAACCTTGTTTAAGTGATAATTATTTAATTTTCTATAATTTTATTAGCAAACACACTTAAAACATTTTTCGATCTTAGCATGCAATGTCATTGAATTTAAATTCAGGTGAGATATGAAATTCAGGGACATAATTAAATTTCAAATTATTTCCAGTAGAGTTGGAATATGATTACAAAAACATAAGGTTAGAAGATCAGGTAATGTACGAAGCACATGGTTTGTAGTTTACCCTTGGTTTGTAGTTAATATTTGATAGACGTCAAGGGGAATTTCAGCTGTCTCGTCAGCTGACATGAACGAAATGAAAATGGGAATTGTGTGCATCACATGAAAGTTATTCAATAACAATATGCTCTGAATGTATACACCGTGTATTAAATTAGGTTTAATAAAAAAATGCCAAACAAAACAAAAACGACATTCAATTGGGTCCCAAACCACTATATATATTTTTTATTTTTCTCAAAAAAATAGAGTGAAATAAGAATATTAGTGAAATAAGAATATTAATGAAAACGCGACTGAAAAATCTTTAGTAAAAAGCGAGATATCAATATTTAAAATGAAAATTTTGGCCTGTGACGTGTTGTGTCTTCGCCAATGGTGAACAAACTATTATATGGTTATTTTCATATTCGAGTTGCTAAAATATGTTTTCCTACAATCGGGCATGAAGTACATACATTATGCCATCATTTGAGTCTGTAAAGAGTTACTTTTCACGCATTAGTGTTTGAAAAGAACTTTTCTCGCACTAGTGTGTGAGAAGTAATCGTTGATGGCAACGTATATAAACACTTTTCAAGCATTAATGAGTGAAAAGTAACCGTTGCTACGCAAAGTAAACAAATTTATCAATGGTTTAATTCACTTTTGAAACAATACGTGTGTAACATAGTATTTTTTATCTCGTGCTATAATTTCTGCATTCAGCTACGTCTCATGCGTTAAGCAGACTAAAAAACACTTACTTTACACGCTAGTTGCATAAATATATATAAATTTATATGTACTTTTTTCATATATATATATATATATATATATATATATATATATATATATATATATATATATATATATATGAAAAAAGTATTTGACGTAAATAAAATTTATTTTTTCACGACATGCATAGAAAGCTCAACTTTATTCTTGCAAAATAGTGAGGAAAATTAGTTTTCCCGCTCTAGAGAGGCAAGTGTACAGTGTTACCAATTGTGTGAAAATCAGGCAACCAATGAAATTGTTCACGACATATCAAGACACAGCACGTTGCAATAATTAATCTCTTATAGCTCGCGAACAAAATAATACTTCAATAAAACAGATTCACTAATACGAGTTTTCATCAATTAATTCTTAATGTATATTTTCATATTCTTCTGTAAAATGGTAACATTTAGAAAATGGATTATTAAATCAAGTTTAATCAAAAAAACAGTCAACCAAAAACGACATTCAATTGTTAATCAATTGTACCTAATGTCTTACAGAAACTTGAGTCTTGATAGTTTTCGTCAAAATAGTGAAGGTGTAATGATCCCACAATATCCGGGTTTATGTAATAGAAGAACTTGTAACTTTAGCTACTTCATTAATATTAAAACTTCTAAATTAATTTTCACTGTTGCTATTGACAAACGATCGTCCATTGTTCTACCATTTGTTTCCGTGGGTGACACTGGAACTGGGCTACCACAAGGCTGTCTTTTGGTATTTGTAAAAATAAAAACAAGTTTACAGCTGGTCAGGTGAAGAAAAATAAATTTACTTTCAAATTTTTACATAACATAATTCTCAAGATGCGGGTTGGTGATATTTTAAGCAATTATGAAATAACGGTACTCTCTCTTCATTTCAGACGGGATAGTATTTTAGCGTAAATTAAAGATAAATTGAAATATAAATGTTTAAGTTACAACTCAATAAATATAACTGCAGCCGCTGGCTGCAATATATAATAATCAGTTTATATTATTAATGATTATTTAATTCATATTTTTAATTGCTTCAAGTTTATTGCAAGTTTTAACGTATATATCTCGAATGTGGAACATGGGAGTATCTGATTTTTACTTGTATTTACTTGTTTGAAGCGAGTAACGAAGTCTCCGAACTTTAATAAATTTTTCTACAATATTCAAAAATGGAGAAACAAATTTAATTTAGTTAGTTCACAATTATATTACAATAAAGACTAATAAATCCGCGAAAGATGTTTTTTTCGCCAAAATGCAAATAAGAATATAGGTGTACCAAATAACATGGGGATCTTGAGAACGGTAACTTAGACCACAGTTGCCCTATTAAAGGATCATTTTAATGATGTCTTTGTTTTCAAAAAAAAAATGGGTTACTAGATTTTAGTGTGTACCTTCTTCATTCTTCATTTTTTTTATTATAAATTTAAGGGGGTTCTCAAAAGTTTTTTTTAATCGCTTACCGTTTTCAAGATATCGTTGTAAACTTAAATTTTTCATATGGAGCTTATTAATAAGTAGCGATAATTTTTAAAACAGCTTTTTTTGTTATTCAACTATAAAAAAAGTTCTATTTTGTTTTAATAAATAATATGAAAAATTAAGAAAAACGTTTTTTGTTTATCACTTTATTTCAGAAGTCATCTCACCCGAAATATTTTGTTTGCAGAAAAATATAATTTTTTTATTTAGAATTTTTTGTACTTAACAGTTGTATTTATGTTTTTTTTATATAAATATTTAAAAGCTATATATCTATATTAAATATTTATATAGGCAATTTATTTAATTTGAAACAAAAATGAATAAAATACCACAATTTGGATATGTGATATTTGACTATAAAGATCAAATTATCAAGGTCCTTTAGCTATAATAGAATTTTTATTAGTATATTCATAAATAAAAATCTAATAATAGTCGGGATAAAATTTAATCAGTTTTCAGATTGTTTACATTTAAGCAGCTGAGTATTCCAAACGTTTGTTGACATAGTAATTAATTAAGTAACATTTTTTGTTTGTGTTTTCCAAATATTTATAATAGGTGTCACATATTCCTCCAGTGTACACAATTTTTTGCTCTCACATATTTTAATTACAACTATAAAACATAATGAACTCGCTTGTAAAATAAATGAATAGCTCTGACATATTTTTGCATATCATACCGATGTCAAGATATAATCGTAAACATATTTTTGTCACTAAAACAAATTAAATTACCATGGCAACAACTTCCTACTATACTACAACTTGTTTTTCATAAACATCAATTCCCCGACACTATAATTAAATACCCAATCACATGAAATAGTAATGTCGGAGTAAGAAATTAGTATCATAGCTTCATAACCATAAACGGCGCATTAAACACGGTAATAGTAGATTAGCACCTTCTGATTTGTCCTACGCTGAACTACTTATTACATTCGTATTTTTTTTTTGTTTTAGTCAACGAATGCTTTATTTTTAATGTTATGCTATATTATGTTAAAGCTGTTTCCTAAAAGTTTTAATTTTTTTTCTTTTACGAGTAAATATCGATATCAAATAAATTATGTTATTGTAAATTTTCAAGAAAACTTAATTCCTTACAACAATGATTATTTCTACAGGATGTCCGTATATCCCTGTATATCTTTTACAAATTCAAAAATAGCTAGAAAAATTTTAAGGCGAGTGTTGATTTGCCACATATTTTTTTCGTAAAATGCGAAAAAATAAGAACAAATTTTTATAGAAAGATAAGAAATGAGAATCCCTTCATTTCCGAAATTCTCATTAACATCAAACTATTTTACTCTTGTTTTATCACAAGATTTCACATATATTTTAATTTTATACAACATAATTAAACGTAAAAAAAGCGGGTACGCTAAACCATTAAAAAAACAAAAAAAAAATGAAAAAAAAAAAATAACCGAATAAGGCGAAGAGTAAAATTAAAACTGTTATTATTTACAGATTATCCTTTTATATTATCAGTTTTATATGTTTAGGAAAATTAATTAGTTTACTCATATTAAATTTAGTGAACACGAGAATTTAGTAGTAGTATGTTATGGTAATTGCATCCACAAGTATTTTTATGACAAATTCTGTAAATTGGATTTTTTATTGCGCCATTCAGAAATCCAATTTCTGCAAAATTGAAACCGGAACAAAATAGCAATAACTATGAAACTACATGTAGAATAAATACAGAACCAAACTAATACAAAACTGTAATTTATAGTTATACCTCAACCTGTTTTCTTAATTTTTGGGAAACTGTATTATTATTACAGAACAGAAATTTAATGAACACGATAAATTTCACAAGTATGTACGGCTGTTGAATTTGCAGTTTTTTAACTACAAATTTTGTATATCTACATTGTTTTACTATATAAACCCTTATAGTAACTGAACAGAAAAAAATTTTGAACATGTACTGATTTAATTTCTTTCTTGGAAAGCTTATTACGAAGAGAGTTCACATCGGCAGAGGACGAATCACAACCGTTAATTCCCGCAGTTAGTGATAGTTTATACGTCTTCGCTCATCGAGTGACTTATACTGCCTGAGCTAATGGAGATAATATGCCGGAATGGCTTGACCTAGCACAACGTTTTTATTTTTGGTGTTTTCCATTAATTATATGCATGGTAAACATTACACTAGCTGCCTTATTCGGAAGCAGCTAACTGCCTTGCAGCTGATGTCCGCTACAACATCAATAATGCCCAAGTGATTGCCGGGAATATTTTTTAGAACGACCACAAGAGTTTCCGGAAACATACGGCTAAATATAAAGAATCGGACAGTTATGGGGGATTTATCACTCGAATAGGAGGTTGGTTTAATAGCACCAACATCCACGTATTAAAATAGAAACAATTTCTAAAGCCCTAGCTACTTTATTGATTCACAAACATACAAAATTAGAAACTAGGAAATTTTATAGTCTAACTGTTATTTTAATAAAATACCCTTGTGTTCCACGGTTCGGAATCCTGACAAGATGTAGCATTAAAATTGTCTAGAAACATAAGGAATTTTCATTTTAATTTCACCTGACCTAGATTAATGGAGTATTGGCGTATAATATTTTTCTTGTACTCTAATGCTTGTATTCACAATTTGAACGTATCTGTAATAATGTATTAAATGTAAATGATCGAAAATTCTGCATGAAAATATGTATTGTCTAGAAACTGGATGAGTTTGTTTTGATAGGAATTTGACAAAAAGTACCCAAGAAGTAGTCAAAGGTACTTTTTCTGTTAAATTACTACTACAATCAACGAATTCAGTTTCTTCAGGCATCAAATTTTAGATGCTACGTAAATGTTCAGATCATTTTAATCCGCAAAATATATTTTTTAGAGTTAGAACAATATGTCAAACCAACTTTATTTATAAATCTGCTTCACATCAGTTTATGACCGTATTTATTTAGGAAATGTGAAAAAAACCCTAAACTGATCCTAAAGTTACCTAAATGGATACCAAATAAACAATCAAATTTTATAGTTAAATTTTCTGCCTGTATTCATAGTCAATGCTTACTCCAGCTACTTCGCAAAGCATTACCCGGTCGTACTCGTCTTTTAGTACGTGACATGTTTCACAATTGAAACTTCGTGAATTCTTGGCTAAGTAATAACCTCAAGGTAGAGATTTGGAGAAATTGTAGTTATTGTGTTGGGAATATTTGTAAATTTGACAATTTGAAAACATTTGACAAGTATTCAAGTATGAATCAAGGAGAAGTTACCGAGTGTGAATACAGGCATTAGTTATTTATTAAAATAATTTATTTAAGTTTACCGTTTTAATCTATAAAAAATATAACTTCTTACAGATATAGGAAGAAAAAGTAATGTGTAAACAAATATAGAAAACAGGTTCAACTCAACAACCCAGCAAAATAGCTGGGTGAGTTGAATCAGTTCGAAATCGGTTCTGGGTTACTTCAAACGTACCAAGTACAAAAAATACTTTTTATAAAAGAAAAAACCATACCGGGTTACTTAAAAAGTCCCAAATAAATACAGCTAAAGTTGGTTAAATTAGACAAAAGTTACCTTATTTAGGGGTCATTTTATACATGTTTTTAGTTTTCCTTTTTGCTTATAAGTCTTTTATTGCAATACAAAACATATTTTAACTTACACATATTCTGGCACCTTTTAACGACAAATTTACTACAGTACTCAAAATTTTTATTTCTTATACCGTTTGTAGAAATTAATACCAACTTTCAATTTTTTATGGGCCTCAAACAAGGTTTCCAGATTTTCCAAATTCGAAGTAGGGACAATACGATAAAAAAATTAAAAATAGCGTCAGTATGTAAAAGATCTCACAATGATTATTATAAAAAGATGTATAAGAAAATACCAGTATATATATTTATAAATATCTTAAACATATGTTAACAGAAAAGTATCGCATCGAAATAGTAAATATTGTATATTTTTGATAACTTACTTCAGTTTTTCGATGCGATATTTATTAAATTGTGAAGGAGGTAGTCAACCTAATCTAACTTAAATTGTTGTTGTTTTGTGAAAGATTTGACGACTTTGAGATTTAATACCCAAAAATAAGATAAGATGAACAAAGTCAGCATGAACATTACCGTGGAAAACAACATCTAGGTCCGTAGACTCATTTCATTATCAAATTTTCGATCATGGATCATGGCGTTTTGATTGCCGTCTAATAGCAGTTCCCAAGCATTTTTCCGGCTGAGCACAACCTGCAGTTTGCTCTCACGAACGCATAATTTAGCGACTGTTGAGTATTATAAATTAGCAGCATTTACTGCAGGAAAGATCGGGATATTTGCGTGTAGCTCGTTCTGTTTGCTCTGTTTTGTGAAACGACTCCTACAACCTGAGCTGAGTGTTGCTTTTGATTAATGACGAGTGCTGCTCCTCCTCTTTCTCCAGAGGTTAGAAAGTCGCAAAGCAAACATCACAAGGAACGTGAACTTGCATAGAACCAGATTAACTAACTAGTGGACGACCGAAGTTTTTATAAACACTTCGTTTCGACAGTGGCGAAGCGTTCATAGAAGCGAGGGAAATACTGTTTCTCTTGTGTTTTCAGGACAGAAATAAAATTATATTGGTACAATGTTGAAAATTATGCGATACCTATTTCTTTCATGGGATTTCGCGTCGCGTTGAATGCTATTTTAAAACAGGATTGCACCTTTAGATGAGGTATAACATAGAGATATGGCATTGCCCAAATATATTGTCGAAAGATCTAAGGTTTAAAATCGCTTGCAGCCAGCTCTTTGAGAACAGTGGACCAGTGGAGTAGATATATGAAAAACTCAACCAAACAAATAATGAAGATAGGTGACAAAACACTATGATCAATATTTCGTTCGTCTAACTGTAAGTGTGCACTACTACTCAGCTGGCGGATTGTTCTCACGCAGCTGACTGTTAGGCGATTCTCGACCATACATCTTTTGCTTGCTCAGTAGTACGTAGCTATAGGAGTGTGGCATATCTCTCTGTTATACCTCATCTAAGATTGCATCCCTATCTTCTACGACTCCGAACTTATTCTAGCTTGGACACTATCGTACATTTCCGTACCAGATCGGATGACTCAACCAGACTATAATATACTACGAAAAAAGCATCTTCGACCGGTGCGTCTACATTTATTTTATTTGTTTATCTGTCTGTATGTGTATTTTTTTTGCTTTCTTGCTTGTTTTGTTTAGTTTACCAATTATTATGGAAAATTGTGAGTTGCACAATTTTATTTCATTGTGCTTCCTTTATTCAAAATATCACGCTTCGCCAATACTAGCTAAAAAACGAAAGATATTTTTCTTCGTTGTTGTCATTCATCGGTATGGTATAAAACCGCCAGTGTCAATATTGACAAAGGTATGTAGTAATAATTAGTGATAGATAGTTATAGTGATACCCTAAACGCTGGTATCTGGCCTGCAGAGGTAGTTCGTACTAACAGAGCCATCTACCAGAAACAGGAGGAAGAAAGTTTATATCTTTGTAAAGTCGTTCCACTTTTTTAATGAATACTTGCCATCAATAAAAATTAATTGTATAATAGCTGATGACTAAAGGAAAAGTACCCCAGATCTCATAATTCACTAAAATTGAATGAAAACACTAAAACCATTTAGCCATCACAACCAACAGTCTTTATCTTATATGTAATATCTAAAATTTATATGTAACTTATATCAATTCTATTACGTTTATCCATCGTCTTTGAAAGATATTGGTTTTCCTTAAATCTTCAATTCTTATAGAAAATTCCGTAATCTTATATAATCCACATATGAGCTTTACAGAATCCACTATAAATTTTAAAATCTTTTATAGGATATTGGTAGATAAATTTTTGAAATTTGTATAAAAAACTATAAGAAACTGATCCTTACGAGATACAAAAAAGTTGCACATTAAGCTTACGAAACTACCAACACATAAAGCAGCACAAATAGGAATGTAAATGAAATTATTAAAATTCGTCGTCAAAGAAAAGTTATAAACAAATGTTACAGGATATTTACATACGTATGATAATGAGATAGTGAGTAAAAGTCTTATCTGTGCTACGTGTGTGCGACAAAGAGGCAAGATAAAAGTTTAATAATTCTTGTAAAAGAAATTAATAAAGTGAGGATCAACTACGGGAAATACATTGTACATTCATAATTAGTAAGCATTTACTTTAGTTTTGTGTACCACTGTTTACATATTTGTTTTTGTGTTAAAACAATAGTCTCAATAACAAACGTATTGTCAAAGTGTCAAATATTTATTTATAATTTTCATTTATGTTTAAACCTGCTTAAACATCATCTGCATGAAATCAATTGAATTATTATCAAAGGTAAATAATACATAAATTCACTAATAATATTATAGTATATGTTTGTTATTTTAGGTAGTGCTAAAATAAACTGCAAGAATATAATACTATTAAAATATAGGTTAATTCAGTTTGACAGATGAGTCCGTAACGTTAAATTGTGACATAAGAGTCTGTAAAGTTTTTTTATTTTAGCTACTACTTTGGCTAACTTCGCGGAGTAATATCGTGTACTTTTGTATCGATTTCTAAAAAAAGTACTTTTAAGACAAGTAAAGAAAATTATAACATAGTAACATTAATTTTTGAATCAAAAATAAGTATTAAAAGCAATACCTTTTAAGATGGTTGAAGAAAACCGTACCTAATTTGTAAAAATGTTATACATTATTAATAATTGAGTACAAAATGGCAAGGTAAGTAACTGTCCTTTAAGAATATAAATCATAATTAAACCCACATACTGTACACACCTATTAACTACTGTTCCATGTACGTTGCCCAACAATTAAACGGGAATATTATTAGCAATTTTTCGGTACCTGTGCGTGGTTTCTCTAATAACACATATCATTCTCCGGTTAATAGGTGTGAATTAAATATGTTAATGCCATTTAATTATGAGTGGACTTCCACGTAGGTTGCATGCGTAACTCAGTTACTTAATACTTTATTTAATATCAGAGATTAAACTGTAGATGATTTCGTTGGTTTTACTGTTTTTCTACAAGTTGAAACATGTGTTTTTTGAGCGTGAAGTACAAGGTCGATGCCACAGTAATTATAGAATTACAAGTAAAAACTATAATTACTCAAATTGCTAAGTAATTTGATACCAATATAAACAATGTTCTATAAAAGGAATATTTTTTCTAGAATGCTTTAGACGTCAATTAATAAAAACTTAAAACAAATATTTACTATAACACAAAAAATAATAAATCTATAATTAATATATAAAATGCCAAAAAGTTAAAACAAATATTTACTATAATACAAAAAATAATAAATCGATAATTATTATATAAAATGTCAACGATCTTTGTACCAGGAAACACGAAATTAATAGCAGTAGTTCACAATTAAACAATTGTCTTTTCAAATTTAGATGGGTCCACATTATATTTTATATGTTTTTGGTTCTACGTCATTCTTAACAGTTCAATAAAATGCCAATTTCTGCAAAAAAGGTTGAACTGCTTTGTATTCTCGAACAATTTTTCTCTCTGGTACATAGTACTACGAGTAGTTGTTTTTCTAGAAAATTTGATTCAAAAAGATTCAACAAGGTCTTTAAAAATACTTTTATGCAGATAATGGGGTCCTCCATCATATTTTTTATAAAAAATTATATTAAACTTTATCCAATTTGAAAGCGAAGTGCAATTTCAGAAAGTGTTAATTGTTATTTATTAAGCCGTAATATTTTTAAAAATATCTGTGTCGTATTATAGTCCGAATTTTGACAGCCACTGGCATGATTTGCTACCTATGTCATTCAGCATATTTTTCATTCCTATATGGTAATTATTTTTTTGATAAATTTCCCTGATCACACAGTATTAACCAAATATATTTTCTAAATTTAGATTTGCTCTGAAATACACTTCATACCTTGTATTTAATTATCAGCTATAGATTAATTGTTAAATATGACATCTGACACTGACAAATGATTGGAAGTAGCAAGAATTTGAAATAGGGAAAATGTGTGAGAGAGATAAATATAATATTGTGACGTACAAGTTAAAGGCACTAAAAACTAGAATCACTTAAAAATTAATAATTTTTAAAATTTTGATAGTTCCTATCATACGGAATTAAGGTCTGCATTTGCTATAAATGATCAGTTTCCTAATTTGCTACTATGGTGGAGGATCCCAGTCAAGTATAACAAATGAAATATTTTCTGTTTTTATTATTGCGATTTCGATTACATTTTTTATCAAATACAATTCCGACATATGTGTTCCTAGTATTGATTCTTTTATTATTCTTTTCGTACGACTAAAGTGGTTTCGGTGTTTCTCCAACGAAATAACAAGTCGCTAAAATTTGATTTATGAACTTAGATCTTGAAAAATGGTTAGCAGGTTATTAATCAAACTGAGTTTTTCAAAATGCCACGTTTCCTTTTGTACTTTTTATTGCTTTGCAATTTGTCATTTGTGCAGATAAGAGTAACATTAATTAGAAAGAATAGGTAGATAAGTCGAAGCGCAGATAGTTAAAAAAGAATTAGGGATATATTTACATATTTCCCAAACTGTGAAATGCGTAAGTGCTTTCGTCGAAGCTTTAATATAGTGCTCTAACACGCCATTTATTCATTTTTTATTTATGTAAATCAAGGAAGTAATGGTTGAAAGGTCAGTACGCACAGTCTTTTATTATTTTATATTTAGTGGTTCGATCCTAAAACTGTTTTTTATATTACGACGTATTGATCAAGAGCACGATTTAATTTTAAAACTTGCTTTTCTTCAGATTTAACTTAAACCATGACAATGACTTAAACCAGGGAATTAGAACAACGAATGTATATATTTCTGTACGCTAACGATTTAAACTTATATATTAGTAAAACCAAACATTAAAAATATTATAAATGGTTCAGTCCCAATTTAGTTTTCGAAAGGTATATCTAAAAATGTTATGAAACCAATTTTTCATGTGGTACCTTTGTAGTATTTTAAGCTTACAGATATAACTTTTTGTCAAAAATGAAACAACAAAAAAGTTCAAATTTATTGGAATTTTATTTGAATATAGTAATTTTGCTAATTTTAAGACAAAAATAATTATTAATTTTGTGAGATGTGAATTTATCTGGCAGAAATCTGACAGATACTGCAAATCCATTTTAATTTCTGATAGAAGAAAATATTTAGAAATACAACTATAGCGTTAAAATTCATTGAAAATTTGGTTCTATTTATTGTGTTTCTTGTTTCTAAATTTTATGTTTATGAACTTAATGTCATTAATTTAAGGGTGAGTAGTATAACTGGTGTAGGTTACGAAAGTGAAAGAATTTTTTAGAAATCCGAGAAACGAAAATTCGACTTTTCATAAAGAAACTTCTTTTACTGCGGTTTTAATTCATATTTCATTACAAATATGTTTATCAAAAATACATTTAAAATTAGTTGTATAAGATATTATTCTTAAATTATATTTTTATTTACAGAAGAATGCAAATGCGTTGCCAGTAGTTCAGTAGTACAGAAAATGTAAGCTTAATGAAAACTACCTTTAAATATGCGAATTTTTAAAGAATTCTTTCACTTCCGTAATCTACACATATCATACTACTCACCCTTAAATTTATGACATTAAGTTTATTTCCACCCTGAATGTAATCATACGTTTTAATTTTCAAAATGTCAATTTTTTTACTGTGAATTTCAGAAAGCATAATTGAACATTTTAACATCTGTAATTTAGCTCGTTACAGACATATGATCAGAATTGTCGTATTTGTAAATTCGTAAACGTTTACTTACAGATCATCTGTAAGCTAAAAATGTCAAATTTACAAATTTACAGGTGCGTGAACAGAATGAACCCATAAGACTAATTATTATTTATACTTGAAGTCTTATTTTTCTATAATTATTCCACAAACGTCATTTTCACTTAATCAGAATGCTTCATTTGAAGACCGCATGCAGTTTTTCAGTGGAGAAATTTGATAAAACCACAGTATCATAGACTTTGTTACATTATTTTATGTTTGACCTTTTATCATTCGTGAAATAATCAAGGAAATATAATTCGAGCTATGAATTTAATAGGTAAAATTTACTCATAATTCGTACGAATAACTCTTAAATCACTCCAGTTTCGCTGTCGTGATCTAAATGTGATTTTTGACACTCGTTTGTCTGTTACAATGCAACAACTGTTCGTAAATTTTTCCAATAAATTCATGGCTCTTGTTATATTACTTATAAATATATTTGTAATATTTCCCATATTATACGCATTGCCCAAATTCTCGTTTTCTGAGATATTATAGATATTTTTTACTATTTTGAATACATTCTAAGGCTAAGACTGTCCCATATCCTTATCTAAGATTAGAGCCCAACTAATTCTTGTAATTATAATCCATGCTAGCAATGGGTGTTTTGGACCTAGACCTGAGAGGTGTAGATTAATGAAGTTAGCTAGTTAATATGTAAACAGGTACGTGTATGGGGCAGGTCAATGAAAAGAGTTTCATTCACGGACCAGCACTTTATCAACACACAAGTCTAAGCATTCTCCTCGCAATGAGCCAGACGACATAACTGTTCATCATGTACAGATCTCATCGCTTGGATCTTGGATTTTACATAAGAATTACTACCCAGAGGAATAAAATTATACGTGGAAAAGGAAATTTTCATTATATGAAGATTTATTCTATTGTACAACGGAAATGTTAATGTACAGTATTTCCCAAAAAGGTGTTGTCATAGGCATTTATCATGGGAAAACAGTTATTGGTAAATAAAAACTGTCCGGCTAATAACTAAGACACCAATATTGACCAGGACAATACTTAATGTATTCCTACATATTATTTAATACAGATTACTTCATTCTATGAAAATTTATTCTATTATACCACGGAAATGTTATTATACAGTATTTCCCAAAAACGTGTTGTCATAGGCTTTAGCATGGAAAAACAGTTATTATTTAATAAAAACTGTCCAGCTAATAACTAACTAAACAATATTGACTAGGACAATACTTAATGTATTCCTACATATTATTTAATACAGATTACTTCACTTTAATAACATAATTCATCGAAATTTTTATTGCTCTCTATACACAAAATGAAACCTGTCAATTAGTGGTTATGGAGTGAGAATAATGTCCTACAAAATCATGGTCTTAGGTTCAATTCCAACTATTGAAGTTACTTTTTAATATTTCTTTCGTAAGTATGCATTTAATAAATATATTTGTTAATAATATTTTTTGATTAATACTGTTAAGAAGTTATTTGTTAATAAATTTGTTGTTGATTCATTTTCATGATTTCTTATTATTTTTTTCCAAAACATTCATAATTTTGTATTAACATAAAAAAACAGAAAACATATATGATTTTTTTTTTAATTTTTACCATATAAATTATGATTAAATTATATTTTTACCCCGATTTTTATCTTAATTTACATTGATAATTTCACAAAATAAAATATAATTACCTAATTGTAACACATGTATTACAATGTATTCATTTTACATGTACCTATATAATTTTGTCATTTCAAATATACTAGAAATTTGACCAAAACAATATCTTCGTTATTGGACGGAAAGTAAAAAAAAGTAAATACATATTTTATTATTGTATATATATTTGCTATTCTGCAAATTTAGTGAATGAAATTTAACAATAATAAAATTGTAATTAGAAAATTCCAATTTTCAAAAAGTTATTTCATTGTTACTGTACAATAAAATTTATAAAACGCAATTCGTAATATTAATTTTGTTCCATATTAATATTTTTAACAATTTACTTGTCGCACATTTCGATATTAATAAAAATTTATTTTTCCTACGACCACTGTTAAAAATAGTCTTTTTAACGGTTGCTTAGCAAGTTAAAAATAACAGTATATAACATAGTGAATACTTTTAAATCGTTACCATTGACAACGAATTAAAAGTAAAAAACAAATTTACTTTTAACACTAGTGTTAAAAAGGAACTAAATCTAGTTACCTGTCATAAATGTCATTCTATAATGCTTAGTTTTTATTTACTAATACATAACTAAGATCGTAGGAAAAATAGTGTATGATATTTGTGTTAAAAGTGATTTTATTTCGTTCGTGGGGTTTGTTACACTCGGCTTCGCCTCGTTTCAAACTTCCCCAGTCACTCATAAAATGTCACTTTTAACACTTATATCATAAATAACTACTTTTTATCATTTATGGGTATATGCACATATAACAAATGTGGTGCATGCAAAAATTTAATTTTTCTGTAAGTTCGATAGTGCGAGTATATTAAACGAATTATAAAATAATGTTTGTAATTAATATTGTGTATTATATACACAAGTATATTTCAATAGGTAGTTAACAGAGTACATAATGAACTATATATAAATTATTATTTATTCCTTCTTGAAATATGTGCATTAAAAATGTACATGCTTGGTTCGGCAGTAATAAATTTAAAATAAATTATGCAAAAGTTTATAGCCACATTCCTCTGAGAAACTGTACCGATTAATAGTTCTCAGAAGCTATATGTGAAATATATCGCTAATATATAACTGCTTTTCAAAGTTCACATATCAAATGTGACTTTGAACATGAAACTGCCATTATTTCTTGTTTCATCAGGCAGGTATAGGGTGGAAATTCTACCCCAATTTATTTCAAAATAGGGGTTTCAAACTGGTTTATTAGAAACTACCTCTATGATCACACTTCCTGTCTTCAAAACATTTAAGTAGGGATAATTATTTTCAAAAAATTACGTCCACTTTACTGTTTATTTCACAGTAAGAACAATGAATTATTTTTTATATTTCTAACAATCAAAATTTGTTATTATAATTTGCAATATGTATATTGGCTTATTAAAATATTAAATGTCAATTTTTTTTAGTAATCATAGAATGATAATCCAAAAAAACTAATACAGTATCATTGTTACAAACAAAAATATAAAAAATAATACAATAGTATATTGTCTAATTTACAAATTGAAGTTATCCAAATTAGGTACCGATTAACATTTATTTCTCTTATTAGTTTTTATTTTAGTAATATAATAATGCATACTTGTTTTTTTATTTACAGAATCACCTTATTATTTTCTATGCACATTTGTTTCCTTTTCTTTTTTAATGTACATTACATTTTAATGTAATTCGACTGTACATTTTCGAATTTACAGCCTAAAGTTTTTTTCGTTTTAATTTTAGATCTTTTTGGATTCATATAAGATTTTTTTTTTATTTATTTAAATCTTTATTTACAACTAGTGGCGAGAAATAACTACCATTGGAGTTCTTCCAGTTTTATGTTGTTTTATCTTCATAATTTAGATGCCAAATCTAAAGGTTTAGTACTTTTGAATCTTCTTATTTCTGAGGAATTATCTAATAAATTTTGTGCTAAATTATTAATATGATTATGTAAGCGTTTTCATATCAAGTATAATATGTTTCTTTTAGTCCTTTAATATTTTTAATTTTTAAATTCGAATGCATTGATTCATTTATGACATACCACGATCATTTACAATGAGGCTTAGACGTTTATTTTGTAGTTTTTGTATATTTGGTTCCTTACCGCACCCCCATAATTGTATTCCATATATCCATAAGGGAATAATTGTAGCTTTATATAAAAATTGTTTGCAGTATACTGGTAATTAAAATATTAAATATTGAAAATATATATTTTTAAATTGAATTGTTTTTTTATGCACTACAAAAACATTTTTATATACAAGTAAATATTATATAATATTTCTAATTATTATTTTGTATACATATACATATACAGTGTATGCTATCAAATATGATAATATTTTTATAGGTGGTAAATTGTTATGAAAAAAAAAAAACATTTTTATTTTTAAAATTCCACTTAGCTTTCTACATAAAACGTAGTTTTTTAGTTTAATTTATTCATGTTATATATTTTAAAATGATATATGAAACTATGTATCTTCAACTTGTTATAGAAAAGGCCCAACATACTAATATTCCAATAAGATTTGATCCTTTTTGATACCCAAGTATATATTTGTTTATTTATAATTCTAGGCCAATTGATCCTTTTTGGATCTGGATTGGAGTATATTTTTGTAGGTGTTAAATTGTTAAAAAAAACACATTCGATTATTTTTAAAATTCCAGTTAGTTCGAAACATAAAATATTATTTTATTATTTTTTATTCATGTTATATATTTTAAAATTATTTATGAATCTTTTGTTTCCACAATTTCTTGAATTTGTTTTAAGAATGGTCCACATAATATTCCAATTAGATTTCGGAAGAAAAATATCATCTTTTATTCCCTTTATGTTTATATGTTGACGTTGAGATTTGATCCTTTTTGATTCCCAAGAATACATTTATTTATTTATTTTTCTAAGCTAATTAATCCCATTTAGTAATGGGGTATATTTTTATAGGTGTTAAACTGTTATAAAAAAAACATTTTAAAATTCCAGTTAGATTTCTACATAAAACATTATTTTATTGTTATATATTTTAAAATGATTTATGAGTCTTATGTATCTATAGCTATTTAATTTGTTATAGGTAAGATCCAACATATCAATATTCCAGTTAGATTTCGAAAGAAAAATATCGTCTTTTATTCCATTTATGTTTATTTTATGTTGACGTTGAGAATTGATCCTTATTGATTTCCAAATATACATTTGTCTATTTATTTTTCTAGCTCAATTAATCCCTTTTGGATTTTTATGAACAAGCTCCAATAGTTTTACTAACATATTTAATATCACCTATATGTATGTTATGGATCTAATTTTTCAGTACATTTTTAAATTACTTATATAATGTTGCAACCACATCTTAGAATATTTTTAATTTAGTTAAATTGCGAAACGGTTTTGTTCCTTTTTCTATCATATTCCCTACAGTATCCTATCCTTATCAAAGTAGGAGACAGGAGACTCACCGATAAGTCATGATAGTAACCCAACACAGCACAGGACACAGACAAAGTCTAATATTTTTAATAGGTATCACCTTTTTTGTATTATGAATCTATGGTCATTTTTCTGTACTTTTTTAGATTAGTTACAAATAGTTGCAACCATAACTTAAAATATTTTAAAATTTTGGTACGAAAATATATCCTCTGTTACGAATTTATGGTAATATATTAAATATTTTGTTTGTACTATTTTTAAGAACCGTATTTGAATTAGTGATAAAATGCTTCAATATCGTTACTACCATATATTTGTATATTTTTACATTTAGTTATATAGCAAATTTTTCTGTACATTTTAAATTACTTATATAATGTTGCAACCACATCTTAAAATATTTTTAAATTTACTTATATAGCAAATATGTTTTGTCCCTTTTTCCTATCATATTCCCTACAGTATCCAATCCTTAGCAAAGTAGGAGACAGGAGACTCACCGATAAATCATGAGATTATTACACAAAACATTATTTTATTGTTATATATTTTAAAATGATTTATGAGTCTTATGTATCTATAACTTTTTAATTTGTTATAGGTAAGATCCAACATATCAATATTCCAATTAGATTTCTATATTGCAAAAATCGCTTATCCATTTTTCTTATCATATTCCTTTTACTATCCTATCCTTATCAAAGTAGGAGACAGGAGACTCACCGATAAGTCATGATAGTAACCCAACACAGCACAGGACACAGACACTAGCACTCACAGTCCACGGAGCCACGGAGTCACTACACTGTACAGGTGATCAGATCGCTGGTGGTGTGGGCACGACGTGCACGCTCGGCGGCCGGTTCAACAATGAGCGGACGCGAGTCTGCGCGAGTCCCGAGCCGCGCTGGAGCACGCGGTGGGAGAGGACTGCATCGAGAGGAAGAGAGGAATGGAGGAACGGGTGCGAGTGCGGGTTGTGGGTTGTGTCTGCAAGGGAGGTGATGGGTTGGAGATTGAGATTGAGACTATGGGAGGGCTAATGTGGGGTGTTTGCAGGATGAGGGATTGCTCATTAAGTATTTCCGATATTGCTTAAATATAACTATTTTTTAACCGACATCTGCGGTTCGATTGTGTTGACTCGGACCAAATAAAATTACTGATGTACCCAATTACAGTTTCATCAAGTCCAGTTGCTTGCTGTTTTCAGGAATTTAGCAAGGGAGGTGCTGTTCTGGGACTGAGACTGGGAGGACGGAGGACTAATTTGGGGTATTTGTTTCGTGAGGGATTACTTATCGTTAAGCATTTCCGAATACTGATTAAATATAACTATGTTGTATATTACTGACGTATCCCAATTAGAGTTTCGTAACTCCTGTTGCTTGCTGTTTTCAGGAATTACCTCTTTTGACTTGATGTCTAGCATCGGCGTATGACAAAACCGCACCAAATGGTATTTTTATTACAAAATTGCATCAAATAAACATAGCAAAAGCGCACTAAAGAGGTTACTAATTTGGGATATCTGCTTAATGGGTATTTCCGAATACTGATTAAATATAACTATTGATAATCGGAAGCTGTAGCTCACGGATTGCGCTGGGTCGAACTAAATACGCATACCGATTAGAATTTTATCAAATCAAGTAGCTTGATAGGAAGATGCAGTTGATCAGAGTTGGGACTGAGACTAGGAGGACTATTTTGGGGTATCGGATTCATGAGGAATTACTCATCATTAAGCATTTCCGAATACTGATTAAATATAACTAGTTTTTAAACTGCAGCTGCGGCGATAAGTCGAACCAAATAAAATAACTGATGTATTCCAATTAGAGTTTCATCAAGTGCTTGCTTGCTATTTTCAGGAATTTCCTGTGTAACACGGTCGCTTGGCGGCTGTGCATTTTTGTAAATTTTTGTATTGTAGTACTCCAAATGTTAAAAAATGAACAGATTTATGGTGAAGGACGCACAGTTTGCGCCTTCAAGCTTGTTTTCAAAGAAATAAACTGTCCGTTTCCGATACGTGATGCCTTGGGTGGACATTAATAGTTGGGTTATTTTTAGCATAGTTCATACTTAGGGGATGAGAAGAGCCGGTTAAACATAGATTGAGAACTTCTAGATTTTTACAATTAAATGGTGCTCCAAAGTTTGAAATCTCTTTCTTGTTGTACGCTTTCTGTTGACTCACTTGTAATCTTCGACTGTTGTGGATATCTAGATTGAACGTGAGACATACCTTGGTATTTCTTTTGGTAAGGAACGGTTTTGGGTAATATCTATAGCATCAAGGGAGGTGTAATTGATCTGAGCTGGGACTGGGACTGGGAGGACTAATTTGGGGTATCTGTTTCATGAGGGATTATTCATCGCTAAGAATTTCCGAATACTGATTAAAAATAACTATTGATAGTCGGCAGCTGTGGCTCACTGAGTGCGCTGGGTTAAACTAAATAAATATACCGATTGTTTCATCAAATCAAGTAGCTTGATGTTTTCATAAAATACTTTACTTGACCTGATTTTCTATCGAAGTTACATTTGACTTGATATCAAGAAATTTGAAGCTACTTTATATTACTTGATAATATTTAAAATTTACCAATAAAATTAGGTTGAACTAGCAAACTCCGCTATTTAGACTCCAAAAATTGCAAGCTTTACGTAAATCTAATTTCTTGCAAATTTCAATAATTTTTAAATGACATATGACAAAAATTATGTTTGCTAGATTTAACTTACGCTGCAACAGCTTGAATCCAACTGTCCCTAAACTGAACTAATTCAAGACCCTACCTACCCCAATTCCCCTATTGCTGTATTTTCATCGCCATCCCTCATTTTGTCCAAACACAATCCACAGTCCCGTATCCTCTACTCTTCACCCGTACCACAGAATAGGTTTATATGTAACTATTCTTTGCCCGTACATTGAGAAGATTATCCCTTCCCAGGCACGCGTTGCAGTTGCCGCTCGTTACCTAGGCGCATCGAGAAGTCGATGTTCCAGTCTCGGCGCGCCGGTGAATGAACCGCGTGTTGTGACGGGAACTCGCGGTGGGGGTGGGTGCTCTAATTCCGTAATTAGTGAAGAGTCGGACTTCAAAGGGATGCAAAGGGCAAATTGATGTGGTCAGTGAAATCACAGATGTAATAGCTATGAAAGTTATTCCAAATTTTAATGGTATATTGTTTGTCCCAGGAAAAGGGAAGGATCGTTATAACATGCTCCTCTTACTTAAGTTTATATTTGTCATATATAAAGTGGTGAGGGAGGCGGTCTAATTTCATTATTAGTGAAACAGTCGGAGTTCAAAGGGATGGAAAGGGTAAATTGATGTGGTCAGGAAAATCATAGATGATGTACTATGAAAATTATTTTTGTAAGGGTATATAGTTTGTCCCATGAGAAGAATAGGATCGTCAAAACATGCTCTTCTTCTTAAGTTTATATCTGCCATATATAAAACTAGTGAAACAGTCGGACATTAAAGGGATACAAAGGGCAAATTGGTGTGATCAGTAAAATCACAGATAATGTACTAGCTATGAAAATTATTCCAAATTGTAAAGGTATATAGTTTGTCCCATGAAAAGAGAAGTATCCGCATAACATGCTCCCCTTACTTAAGTATATATCCGTCTTATATAAAACTATAGCTACATTGTCACTATTTTGCATAGAGTAGAACTCTTTCCTAAAAAATATATTATGTAAAATAGCAAAGGTCTAAGTCTATGCCAAGCTATGTTTACTTAAAATGAATCGTCGTCATACAATAATAATCAGATACTTTCTTATTAAAAGAGATGATGAAAAGACACTTACAATATTCATTCATTCATTACCCAGAACCACTGAATATTCGAGACAACTCGACCGAATATTTTAATATAGAACGATTCGAATCTTGACTCGAAAACAAGTCGTTTCGAGTTAAATCCAGCAAAATTATTTTTTCATTACAAAGACTTGACCAAAGAAATGATTAACTTGACTCGATAAGGGATTTGAAATAAAATTCGACTCGAAACTTGACTCCTTTTCAAGTCAAGTACATCTCGAATTCGTGATCATATTTATAGTATATAAACCATTTATGATATTTTAGCTCTCTATTCTGTAAATGATTATAATTTCACGTGTTTAAGTACCTAACTGTTAAAAAAATATAAATTCAACCCCAAAAAATAAATAAAGTAATATAAAATAATAATAAAAAAATAATTTTTATTTTTGTAAGTATTATTTTTGGTTAGTATAATGAATCCATTTAACCCAACGATGGAAATTACAGGTATTCTGGCAAACCCAAAGCGATTTGTGGTATCCCGCGCTAAACTGTTATTTTGTAGTTTTATGGTAGGTATAGAGGTTGTTATATGACAATCCCTCGACTTTTTGTTAGATAAACTATACTCGTATAGTTTGTCTCATGGAAAAGAGAAGGATCATCATAAAACGCTTAAACTCCCCTCACTTAAGTTCAAAACGAAACCTAAATTTATATCCTTCATAAATATTTAAGACTAGGTACTTATATTGTCTTTATGTTACTTTTTGCATATATAGTTAGACTCTTTCGAAACAAAAATATTATGGAATAAATTAGCAATAGCCTAATTCTACTCAATTTGAGTCATAGAAATACAATAACAATTAGATAATTTATCATTGTTTTTAATAAATATCCTAGGGTCTTTCATTAGTTCTTTAATCTAGTTTACACAGGGGTATTATCCCATAATATTTTTCTTTTGGAAACTGAAAGTATTCTGACAAACCCAAAGGAAATTATGATAAACCGCAATATATGTCCTTGTAATCAAAGATTTTTATTAACACTCACATATAAATAAGGGACGTAATCTAATCATAGCTAATTTACAACAAATATGTTTCACAAAATAAACAAATCCTAGAAGGTATTACTGATTTCGTTAATGTTTAGATAAATTAACAATATCGTTTTTGCTCTAGTATTCAAGATGATTCCTATTAAAATAAGTAATTTGTATCACACAGATGTGTTTCCGTGTGAATTTTCAGGTCGATTTCATCTTTAAACTGTATACATTTGTACTAAATTGGCGAATAATTACTTCTTGCATTTTTGAAACGAGAAAATAATACAAAAGATAAACAGTTATGACATTATACTCGGACATCATATGTTTCCTACATTGTTCATGGTCAATCCGAAGTACAACAACCTAAGTGTAGTCTTCATTCCACAGTTTTATTTTTTCCGATAAATTTTATGTATCATACTTTGTAAGTATAATACGCGATATGTGAACGGGTCATGAAATTTTAAAGACGTTCAGCTGTTTAAAAGGAACTTAAGAGCATCTCAAGAGAATCGTTGACCTTTCATTCATGAATTTAGCATTTTAATGGCTGCTTCAGATTTTTTATTCAAACTAAAAGTACCTTTTCATAGTTACAGATCAATAGTTCTTAGAAAGGTGAGACATTTTAAAATTCTGAAAAAGAAAAAAGTGAAATGCATTCAAAGTTATACTCTTTGACTGATGTCGAGGAATATATTTAAATTTTAATATAACTACATAGGTTTTATATTCCTCATTCACAATTTGTTATTTTATTTTTCCTATTAAAATAAATTCTCTACACAAGATCTAACATGGAATTTTAAAAAATTACGGATACTCTCTCATATCTCTCCTTATAGATTTAAAGTAAAACTAAAAAAGTACAAAGTTTATAGTGATTCGGGTAAGACGAAATATTTCTCGAATCTCGCTCAACTCGTCTCGAAATATCTCGGCTCGGGTAAGACGAGAACGATTTTAAAAACGAAGCTTCGAGAGGAGAAAAAATCGAGATTTCTCGAGGTTTTAAAATAAGTTTTCTTCAAATATCATAAATGTGACATCTTTTGTGATTTGATTCACAAGGTAGAAATTTCATTTTTCCGCCGCCGAAATTGAAATAAAGCTATAGAAAAATAAAGAAGTATCAGTAGGAACTATGTAGAATCAGCGAATAAGAAATAACATGTACAACAAAAACCTGCAATATCGTCCTAAATGACACTATAAAACTAGATAATCTAAGAATGAAGTTACTGATAACCGTCAACAATTGACAAATATAAATTGATAACCTAAAAATCCTACAGGCCATTTAACATTATTAACAATATACCATTAAAAACAAAATCACTATAGATAGATATACACCTCAGACAAAGACAACGCATCAAAAACTGCCTATTGTGGCATGCTTTTTCGATATTATTTTCAAAAGTGATACCAAGTAAGATATCGTTGCTATGATGAACAAACATTTTAGTATTGTTGGTACAAAATCACTGGTACCCAGTCTATTTATTTCCTATAAAATGAGTTGCAGTTTTTTATATTCATATTATTTCAATGTACTGGAAGTGCACCCTAACTTTGCCCTACTTTGCTATACAGGTTTGCTAATCTTTATTATAAAAATTAAATATAGACATTGTAGTAAGATTATTTACACAAAATTGGTGAATTATTAAAAATTTCTTTTTGGAAATTGTATGTACAATTTATTTCGTTAATACTTGCAGTACACTTGATATCAATTAAGTCAGTGATAAAGATTGGCATTATAGTTTGAATAATAAAAAGATGAAATAGCAAAATCGAGAGGTTTTTGCACCTAAATAAAACGTAGGTATGTAATAATTGTAATTTGTATTTAAATGAAAGTAAATGCGCACATATTTCTTCATTTAGCCATTACCATATTCATTACTACCTCCATAATCTTTTTGCCGCTATATGAATACCAAACAGCAATAAACTCTGTAACTCCCTATTGTACTCTTGGCAAAAACTTCGTGCTGGTATTAGTTTCTTCTCGACTTGCAAACTCTGTCACACTTCCTAACATCGCGCCAACTTTCCAGATAACTACAACCAAGTATCTAGATTGGGAGATAACTCCGCTAATAACTTATCAACTTTATACAAAAATGCCCATAATTATTAACTAATTATTGGAAAAGACAAGTCTATAAATTATCGCCGATAATGAGAAACAGGGCAATTATCTTTTTCCAGTTTGGTTTAATCGATAATTATATAATGTGCAATAACAGATATACATACTTGTTCTGTCAATAATTACATAAATAAACACATTATCTACTATTTACCACACACCATTTTAAAATTCTATCAATATTTTTATATACGTATTTTTCTTACTCAATGCCAAAGGAAAATTAAGTGAATCTTTTATTTTACCCTGAATCTACAATGTCTAATTTGTTGCTCTATATGACGTAATTCTTTATTATTTACATTTTATGTTTATATCGTTTTAAAGTATCATACCAAAAAAAAAAGCGCAAAAATTGTAATGGCCGTAGGTTCTAGTATGAAGTTATCCACGTGTGAATGTCAGATCCGAAATATTGTGGTATGGCACGTTTAAAAGTTGATAAAGTGGACATTTTGTGATTTTAAGCATTGTAAGGCTTTTGTGTGCCACTATATTTGTAGAAGATTATTCAATTTGTCAGTTTGGATGTTAAAACGATTGAAACGAAGTGAAATTGGGTAAGAACTTTGACATGTCATTGGACAAGAGGTGGAATGGGGTAATTCAGCTACATTTTGAAGGATATCATTTTTAATGGCAGTTTTTTTTTATTATTAAAAGTCAATTTGGAAAATTATTATTACATAACAATAATAGAAAAACATACTGAAAATAAAATTAGAATTAATTTAAGTTCAGTGGTATTAAAATTCATATATACCTAAGCGTCTAATTTTAATGACACCATTTGATTAACTTTTAATAACAATCAGTCAACCGATTTAAATCGACAATTTCAGTATTTTATACTTTTTGTAAGACAATTTCAAATGATTTAAAAATTCTGTAGAACATGCAAGTAATGTTGTCACTCTTTTCAAGGAACTAGCAGTAAAAGATACTTTAAAGTCTAGTATTGAAAATAAAACATTTCTTCGATATAATCCTCTAGTTTTTACTTTGTAATCAGAGTTGCTTCATTTTTTGACCTCAAGTGTAATTAAAGAGGGAATTTCTTTTATTCCATGACAATATTTACTTGTATTTAAAAGAGGTACATATTATAGAAAATTCCGACACTCGTTAATAGTTAACAACACTGAAAAACACAGTACGGACAGCGGTGGCTCACTTGGTTAATGAGCTCCGATTCGACTTGAACAGAGTGTGAAATCTAAGGTTCATATCCCAACTTCGTCAATCTTCGGAATTCACTATAAGCTGTAGGTCCTTTGCAGAGACTACAAGCTGACAACCAACACTACTAAAATGCAAGTAAAACTTGTCAGGAAACAAATACCTTAAGGTACTAGAAATCCTGTTCCGTCAAGAATATTGTGGCTGAGATAATACGAATGAAACTAAAAACTCCAGACCTTATAGTCCAATTAGTTCAAATAGAAGTGCGCTAACCAATTGTACCACCGTTGTCCGGTAATATACGTCATACCCATGACAATAAGTTCTCTTAAATTAATTTTATTGTATTTGAAGAAATCAGCCCGCATGCTTCTAAAACCGTAACTATTCGAAGTTCTAAAGTAATTTCGGAATTCTTCACCCCAATTAGTTAATTACAACCCCAAGTTTAAAGTCCAGCTGTTCTCAACCGCAAGCATTTGGTCAGCCCCTGAGCGAATTGTGCAGTAACAAACACTTCTACCCCCATATAGTGTATGAAGTGACAGACCAACCCTCGCGGTCCCGATAAGCTGACCATTCGACAACGCATGCGTGATTGGATATTGTTAGGGGATGAATGGAAGGATGTATTGGGAGTGGGAGATATACGGGAATGACATTGGTGGAAGACGGTGGAAATGATGTTAAGAAATAAGAGAATATTGCTTAAAATTGTCAGTTATATAGAATAATTATGGTGACTTTAGTTACCAATCAAAAATTTATTTACAATTGGTGTGAAATTAGCAAAATTCAATTAAAATTTGTAGTCTATTAAAATCAACAAAAATATTAATAAATGTTGATCACTTATAAAATTATTATTACTTTCTTAAAAATAAAACTTACAGGCTTAAAGAGAAGGAACAATATAATAGAGGAACTACAAAACTTAAATCTTAAATTAAAATAAGCTTACAATTAGTTAAAAAAGGAAAATAGTAAGACTAACACTAGCAATCTTATCATCCACAGTTATAATGCTTAAATATGTCCTAAGTTATTTCGAGGAGTAAAAGTAACATAAAAAAATGCTACATTTATTCAAAAATACGGTTTATCTATAGAACCATAATTTTTATTGAAATTTGCATTGAAGATTTTATTTTTTTGCAATACATTACTCATAAATAACAAAATTTAAACACATAACGAGGGACTATTGCAGAATTGGTTAAAATTGAAATATAATATTTTCAAGAATTGTTTATTTAAATTTGTTTATTGAGTTTCCCAACAATCTTCAATTTGTCCAGGTATTACAAGAAATAGCTTACTAACCTCGAACAGTAAGTAATTTTTAAGTCGCGAATGTTTAGAAAATTACGGCTCTACCTAAAAACTGTCACGTATACGAGTAGTTCAAGGTACGTAATATTCTATTACCACAGAATAGGGTTATACAGAAGCGACAGTAAGACAGAGAAACGAGAATTAGAGAGAGATGGAGAATGTGCACAAATTTAAAGAGCTTATTGTTTAAAATCGGAAAGTTTCCTCACATCTTAGAGAGATAGAAAAGAGCACAAATTTAAAGGTCTACACAATGCTTCAACGCTTCAAGGTCATAGAACTGAAAAGGGGAACATGAAAGGTACCGACATGGAGTGTCGCTTCTGTATGTAACTATTCTGTGCTATTACGTTAAATATGTTAAAAATGAAACGTCGAATTTCTTATAGAGAGCGTATCGTGAAACGTTTTTGTTCCCTACGAGAGGATATCACTACCTTATTTTATATTATATTTTAATATTTTCTATTTTTTTTTCTGTAGAATTTGTTCTAATTTCTAATTATTCTTGTTATTTGTTCTAGATTTACTTACATTTTTTTATCTAATCTATTTGTTGTTCTTGCTCAAATATTTGTCTTTTCCCTTTTCTTTCTTTTTCCTTACAAATAAAATGTATATAAATGATCCTGTAGCCACTAACTATCCTTAAAACTACCGGCGTTTGTTTTTCTGTTCGGTGCAGTTTTCAGAAATTGTATCCATTCCCTCGTCCAACAACAGAGACATTGAGATGGGAGCCGGAAGCAGTGGGAGAGAGACAGCAGCAGGCCTTGTTGGGGAGTGGTTGTCACTGGGAATTGGAAATGGAGTTTGTGAGTTTTTTGTTTCGCCAAGGACGATGTGATATGGGTTTGAATTGATGTTGATTGTTTCGTGTGCACATTACGAGGGGAATGAAGATCATTCCTAGTTTTTATTACAGTTTATCTCAGGGGGTGTAAATATATACGGTTAGTGATTTTTCGGAAAACTTTTTGTACATTCATCATCACACTTAAATGTGTCGAAATGTTTGTTTCATTTTAACACAAAAATCTTGCTTCAAACAAACATTTATAGTTCTCGTCAAGTTTATTGCCTTGACTGTTAAAACCCTAATATTTGATCAACAATACACTTTAAGAGCGTATAGCGCTCAGATACAAAATTTTGCGCGCGGGGTCGGTATGCAGGGGGTAGCAACACGTGCTTGAAGTGGGAGGGTTCATCTTCATCCTTGCTTTTTATTGACGACCAATAATATTCATTGTATACGAATACATTATTATTACCTAGAATTTTAATGTTCCACCTGCAACAAGTCGTTTTGGTATTGTTTCAGTATGAAATAATCATGTACTAATTAAATATAAAATTATACATAACTAATTATTACAAAATTTTACAATAATGGTAATACATATCGACAGGTTAATAATAATACTAGTAATGATAATGTTTATTCACGAATATTGATAATCTAGAGTAAATAAAAATACCACTGAACAGAAAAATACCAAAAGTATTGTTTAATGAAATTTCTTATTACTTGACCTCTCGTAAATCGTGGATCGATAATTTCTGCTAGAAGGCCTTCAAATAAAATTGTTGAAGTTTGGGAAACATTTTCATTTCCCAAAAATCAAATTTCACATTTGACAGTAAATTTACTTGCCGACTTTCACTAAAAAATTCTATTCCGTACGTGAACAAATTCAAATGTTTAAATCTTTTTAATTTCCAAAAAAATGTGAAATGTTAACAATTCTTCGGTTGTCAATACTGTTATTCATGGATGTACCAGAAGATAATGAAATAGGTTCATTTAAAATGTTGTTACGTACTTCTTCCGTAGTAACTGAAATGGAATGATTTTCAGTGTTGTTCTCTGTTGCAAATAACTTTTTTCGGAGACACAAGAGGTGATAATGTTTCGTGCTTAAAATTTTGCTGACTAGGTTTTGTGGATGTTACTGGTAGTAATCGTTTATTTGAAAGTACTTTACAGTGATTTTTAGTTCTTTTCCTCTTAGAAGACAATTTTAAACGTTTGTCATTGCACTTTTTTCCCATTGTTTTGTTAAAGAAGTTACTAGAATAATATTATATTCACAATAAAATAATAGTTAGATAATAATTTTTATTTTTATTTTTTGTTCTTACCAATGACTCAAATAATAAATAAATTCAGTTAAAGGTATAACACCTATACCAAAAATAACAATAAAAGCAGTAACAATAATAATTTTACAAACAACAACAAAAATAAACAAACGAAAAAAAATATAAAACAACGAAATACGCAAGAGCGGCTATAATAATCACGATTAGTCGCATAAAAAGAACAAGACTAGAAATGTAAAATCAAATACCCCTTTCAATCGGAGGGAAAACAAATTCTTAAAATATCCTCCTGGCCCAGTCATATAGTAGGTAAATTAAATTCGCAAACTAACGGCTAGTTTTGATTTTTTAATATGTTGTTAGGACCACTTCCATCCAAGTTTGCAGCTTCGAAAGACCTGTGTCAACTTCGTAGCCCTCGAAAAACCGCGAAATTTTCGCACTTGTTTCAGTATTTTCACTATATCTCCTAAACTATGTGTTTTTTCATAAAACATCTTATTTGTGTTTTTAAAGTAGATTAAATTATAGACAATTTAAGGCTAGAACCAGCTCTATAGGCCCATTAGTTACCAAGATACAGCCCTCTAAAAATTGGCAATTTTTTGAGTGAAGTTTTAAGATTTGGTCAATTTTTGACCCCGAAATCGGGGAAAATACTCATTTGACGGGTAAAGTTTCAGGGAGAGTTGTTGTAGCGAATGTAATTAGCTTTAATTTAAGCATAGAACAACATCTGTAGACCTGAGAGTTTCCTCATAATGTTAAAAAATCCAAAAAATGAGAAAACTGCATTTTTCGCTAATTTGCTGTGTTGAGACCTCACAATGGTTTGACGGTAATTTGAAAGGAAAACTCTCCCTGAAACGTTACGCATAAAATAATTATTTTCCCCGAATTCGGGATCAAAAATTGACCAAACCTTAAAACTTCACTTTTTTGGAAGAAATTGCCAATTTGTGGAGGGTTGTATCTTGGTAACTATTGAGCCTTCAGAGCTGGCTCTGGACTTAAATTGTAGCAAATTTAATCTACTTCAAAAACATAAATAAGATGTTTCATGAAAAAAGCATAGTTTGGGAGAAAATAACGAAACAATTGCGAAAATTTTGCAGTTTTTCGAATGCTCCGAAGTTGGCACAGGTCTTTCGAAGCTGCAAACTTGGATATACACTACTGGTAGTGGTCCTAACAACATATATTAAAAAATGAGAACTAGCTGTTAGTTTGCGATTTTAGCGATTTCTACTGTACTATTTGACTAGCCTTTTGCCTTTATCAGGAATTACTGCAGTTCACAAATAAAGTAGTGCTAGAATACAATCTAAATGAAACCAGCAATATTGGCGAAATTTGGCAGAAAATTTATCAAATGGGTATATATGTAGTTTTTGAATAACAAGGTTTAAGAAACAACACCATTTTTAGGAAGAAACTACTTAGGTTCACGAAGAGAATATATCAGTTAGGAATTTGTGTAGCTTTTGAATAACTATATGTTTTAAAAATGACCAATTTTTGGGCGTTAGTAACATTGTTTATGAAAAATATAAAATACAGAAAAATATCTTTCTAGATTCTTTTAATTAACATTCATTGTCCTTACAATTACATTTAATTTTTTTTTAATCCAATTTGAATAGTTTTGTACAGAAACTTATCTTTTCTAAAGGTACATTTTTGTAGTTTCATGCCGTAGTCCCAAGCAATATTAATATCACCCCTTGCTATACAGTAAAATAAAATTCTTAGAATAATACAAGGGGAGGAGCCCTTATATCCACAGTTAGTTCAACAGCGCTCACAACCAGAGTGGCGCTAGTGCATAGAGTTAAAATTATAGAAAAAAGCATAATTTTCCAGAACTTCCTGTGCAAGCACCGCTGCACATTCAGTAATGAAATTTGGCAGAAAGATAAATAAAGGATGGGAAAAGTGCGCTACGAAGAGAAAATATCAATTATTTGTATACTTTTTGAATAATAACATTTTAAAAATGACCTATTTTTGGACGTAAATATAATTGTTTATAAATAAAAAAAATTGAAAAATCTCTTCGTACCGCACTTTATTGAACCTTTAACTAGCTTCCTGCTTTAGTTGCAGTTAAAAATATTTATTCAAATTTGAACAGGAGGTTCCAGAAAATTATGCGTTTTTACACTTTTCTTGCTCGGTGCAATAGCCCCTTAATCAGTTAGTCACAAATGATAATTTTATAATTATTATAATAAAAGAAAAGCATTAAATGTAAGTGAAACCATTTATTTTACTACTATTACTTCACACTATGATGAATATTACTTGGAAAAATAGTTTATGTATGTAGTAACAACAGGGGAATAATTCCCAGAGCCGCTGATGCTGTATTTTTTCGTAAACCCGAAAATATTTGAAAATATCGAATTTTTATCTCGAAAATTTTCGTATTTTACGAAATTTTGCTTGTAATATTTTTTAAAGAATTACCTACACTAATAGCAAATTTGCAAACAGAATTTAAATATCTCTTCTCGTTTCAGAAATATTTTCTCTCAAAGTTGTACTTCAAAAAAGTGTATTTTTTGAGCATATTTCAAAATTGAGTACAGATATAATTTCAACTACTTTACCATTCGATTCTACGGGAAAAATTACATAAAGAAATGTTTTCTCCACATATACGTTCTTCGGACCGATTAGGTGAAAAATAAGAAAATCGAAAAAACCTAAATTTCAATTTTTCGCTTCGAAACTTTTTGTCTCAAAATTTTTTCATTTTTTGTACTTAAGTAGATATCGATGCGCTGATTACAAATTTTCAAACAGAATTCAATTATCTCTTCCCGTTCTTGAGATATTTGAATTCAAAATTATACCTAAAAAATTAGGTTTTTTAGGTATACTCCTTAAATGGTTAGGTTTACGACTTCGGCGACATAACCATTCGATTCTACGGGCAAAATTACATAAGTGTACCAATTTTCAGATTTTTATCTCAACAGATAGAAGTTCTAGAAGAAAAAATTGAAAATGGCCAAAAATCGAGAAAAACCGTAAGGGGTTCATCAGGCATTTTTTTCGATTTTGGCCATTTTCGTTTATCCTTGCTAAAAATTGTATCCTTTGGAATAAAAATCTAAAAATTGGTACACTTATGTAATTTTGTTCGTAGAATCGATTGGTGAGATCGTCGAAGTCGTAAACCTAACCCTTAAAGGACTATACCTAAAAAAACCTGTTTTTTAGGTATTGCCAAATCTCAACTTTGAATTCGAATATCTCGAGAACGGGATGAGATAATTCAATTCGGTTTGAAAATTTGAAATCGGCTCATCGATGTTTACGAAAGTGTACAAAATAAAAAATTTTGGAGAAAAAAAGTTTCTTGGAAAAATTTAGAATTTAAAAAATTTTGGAGAAAAAAAGTTTTTTGGAGAAATTTAGAAATTTAGGTTTTTTCGATTTTCTCATTTTTCACCTAATAGTTCCAAAGAACATATATGCCAAGAAAACATTTCTTTATGTAACTTTGCCCGTAGAATTGATTGTTATAATCGTTGAAACAGTATCTCTACCCATTTTAGAAATATAGCCAAAAAAAATAATTTTTTGAGATGCCAATTTGACCGCAAATATCTCAGGAACGAAAAGAGTTAATTAAATTCCGTTTGAAAATTTGAAATCAGTGCATCGAGATCTATTAATATACACAATTTCCCAAAATCAAAATTTTGGTCCCAAATTGGTATTTTTGGAATATTTCGCGTTTGTCAACACAATTTTTGGTTTAATAATTTTATAATAATAATAATTTGGATATTTTTCTGGTAATCTAGTCTAGGTTACACACATATATGTACCTACTTGTATCTGTTAGTAACATATGTTTGTTTATTAATTTAATCCCTCAGGGATAAAAATGCTACGTCAGTCTTCGAAAATGAAGAGTAAACTAGCATTTGACTCACAGCAAAAATACTTTTTATTTTGTAAACCAACCTTTTGTTTTGTTTTAAGGTAAAGGCTTACGCACCCCTCAATTTTTAAATTAACTACGACTATGCAGTATAGAAGACCGATTTGAAAAAATAAATGTGGCTGATTTCCAAAAACGATTTCATTGTTCAGATTATTAAATTATTTAATTAAATATCACAATTAAATAAATATAGAACAATGATTTATTTTTGCAAACACTAACCAAATTAACAATTAACCATACCCTTTCAAACCTCCTGCACCAATTAGAGCCTAACACATCCCAGAGTCTCTAATCACATTACATTTATCACCCTTTTCAGAATTAGTTCCAGACAAGAGGCATCCTTGTGCTCTGAGCACCCTTAGTTCCTCTCCTCGCCGCCGTGCGTCGCTGCGTGGCATATGTAGCGTCTCACCCCGTAGCCTGTAAGTGTGAAAACACAGGGTGCGGACTGTGAAGCGATCGTTGTTATCTTTTAATACTATGCGCTTACGAGGGATAATATTGGATAGAGCAAAATTGGAAAGATGGGAGATACGGAATTTAATATACTATTGATGCGAGTAGGGATATATCGATGTATGAGTTTAAATTACGTTTTTACCCTTATTTCATAATAGTTTGATAAACATCAGTTTAGATTGTGCAGAAAACGAACACATGAAATCCGTATTTTATAATAGTTTAATAAACACCAGTTTAGATTGTGCAAAAAAAACGAGCTCCTAAAGAGCTTACAAATGTGTCACATGTAATGTATATTTTGTATATGTGTAAATTAATCAATCAGAAATATAAAGTCAATGTTATAGGATAATTCGTTTAATGATATACTTACTTGATTTAATTCGTAGTCGAAAGTCAACTCAAGTAAATTGGTAATATTTCATGTACCTATTTGAAATATCAAATAGTTTTTCAAGACTACTTGATTTTTTATGAATATTATTTAGTATAAACAAACCACAATGAAGGCTTTTTTTAAAAAAACCAAATCATAAATAATTTTAATCTACAACTCGTCGCAACCAGTGCTGCGCCAGCAGAGTTTGACTCCTGTGTGCAATATTTTGATTCGCGCCCCTAAAAACAAATTAATTGTGTCAAATTTTGCTGCAAAATTTTGAACATTCTATAATTTCCTTGAAAGTGTTGTCAGACCTAAAACTATTTAAATAATTGTATAAAAGCAAATTGGAGTTTTATTGATGAGGATAACATAATTTACCTTATTTAAAATGTCAAGCCACACTCGAATGGAACAAATAAATGTAAATGTAGTAATTCTTTCACAAACACATTTTCCCATATATTTAGATTGTTCGTCGATTTCAGCTGATTAATATTTACACAAAACTATATTGTAAACTGCGAGGGACGACCAATGAAGCGTTTCCTAAGTCATACAATTAGTAACCGAGAACCGACTATAAAAGGTACCAACGCCAAAATGCGGCACAATAAAGACCTATTAAACATAAGAGACTGAAAAGAGAGTACGAAATTTGAAATGTGATAAAAACGACATTGGGCACTTTTTATAAATTATTTATTGTTTAGAATTAGAATTGTTTTGTAGTTCTCTGTCTAATACCATTTGTTTTTTCTATTTTTAACAGCCTACTTCTAAGTAAAGTTCACAATTTTAAGGTTATCTAGCAATTTTTGGAGACAAAATAGTTGAGTTTTCAGTACTCTAGTTTGCATGAAATGAAATATCCTAAAGTACCTCGAACAACTAAATTCTAATTCTAATGGTAAATATTGAATGTTCGAAATGCGATCTGTTTATGAAGTAATATCAAGTAGCTTGAAACTGGTTGAAATCAAGTCAAGTGGCTATGATGGAAAATCAAGTAAAGTCAAGTAAAAAATTATAGAAAACTTAATTTTCATGTTAAGTCAAGTAATCTATAAAAACATAAAGCTACTTGACTTACTGTGTGAAAAGAGTTCCGATATTACAGTTTGTCAAATTGTGACTCAATGTTATTTTCCGTCGCGGAAGAGAGTAAATTGTCACATTTAAATATTTTTTTATTATCAACAATATGCTCTATCTTAAATTACGTTAATGTCATTATTGTCTTTGTTTATTAATTATTGTAAAATAACAAGTGTATCTCATTGTTCCCCCCAGTATTATACTTGGGTCAGTACAAATTAGAACGCGTTAATCAAGTGAGTTATCATTGCCTCATTCATTGAATGTTGTACATATTTCTTCCAAATTCTATTGTAATGTGGTACAATATATTTTTAGTTACTCCCCTGTAAGTAATGCCCAATATTATTATTGTTTTAATGTCAGTAAGCTTGATTTTAATATATTTTCATTTAAATTAATAAACATAAATTTTCTTTAACCTACAAAAACCTGCTACTATTTTGTTAAATAATAATAAATATGGTATTTTTATTATGACAAATATTTTGAGCTTGAGGCATTAGCGAAGCTCATAATTCGTTCCCCAATTATTTTATTTGAACACCAGCATAAAATCGCCAATTTATATCATTACATTAACTTTCGAAAAGTTATAAGTGATATATGATATAGGTTAAGCTAGCTTATCCACCTACAATATATCGATAGGTGTTTTAATTCGGCACAAACAAGATATGTTATATAACAAACAACCGCAGAAACAGTTATTTTTGAAATAAGGCGGCGTAGAAAAGCAGCAAGCATGGATAATTGTGCGTGCAAATGAAATGCAAGTGACAAACAATAAGTCATAACGCGGAAGCTTCATTAGGGAGTAGAAAGTCATTAATGATTCATTACTGAGAACAACGTGCCTCGGACCGTGATTTACTAAGTTTGAAAACCGAACTACGGAAATCGAAAGTCCTTGCCATTCCAAACTCTGACATTCAAGTAGACGTGGACTATCAACGAGTCAGCTTTGACTACATTGCTATGTCAAAATTTCAATTGGCAATTTAAATATTTTTCACGTGATCATTCACTTAAGTATAACTTACTATTTTAGCAACGTAGTCGTAAGTTTTTGATAAAGTTCATTATTTGGTTACCATTGTTAACGGAATGTTATAGAAAATAACTGCCCTATACTTCATACGAATTTTATATATATTTGGTCGTTTAGCAACGGGCAAAATTAACTAAAAAAAAATTGAAAATAAAAAAAATTGAGCGGTCATATAGTCCACATTTTACAAATATTTTAAGATTATTTAAAGTCGTAAGGAAACTTAAGTTTCATACCTTCTTCAATGTTACAATGTACTTACATTCCTTATAGCTGAAATAACTATAAAAGTAGTTTAATTTAGTATTTAATACATAACCTGTTTTATATAAAAGTTTAGGATAACATTGAATTCGTAACAAATTAAAAAGTCACTAAATAAGAATTCTTAAAATTCATATGAGACAAACACAGATCATCATTATATTACGTTGGTATCAATATGAAAACCTACAATTAAATAGGTCTATCAAAAGAAGTTTGAAATATGAAATAATTTATGAGAAAGATGAAGAATATTTATTTAACCTATTTACATTGGAGATTAACATGGGAAATCAGGAAGTTAAAAATTTATGCATCAAATGACACATGTACATTATGTTGTATTTTAAAGGAATAAATTAATTTTTAAATTTTGTATGATTATACGTGTATCTTGAAAAAACTACCCAGAATGTGTTTTTTACCAGAAGTTGTTTTAATCTAATAATTGAAGTTTAAATGCATAAAAATGAATTATTTTAAATTTGTTCTATACTCTAATTTTTATTGTTTTAACTGTTTCTGTGAAACAAATATTTAGTCCTACTTATATCAAATACTCCGCTCTACATAGTGATTAGTTTTGAAAACCGTATAATATGCATTATGTATTCCACCGACAAATATAGCTATGAACATTATAAATTCTGAAAAGCCGTTGTGTTTAAAATGCCACAATTTCCAAAGAGCATTTTAAAAACAGTAATTCTAATTTATCCAATAGCCATAAAGAGAACAATAACAATCCACAATCCTGCTAAGTTTCACTTTCGCAAGCTGCTTATGATAATACAATAAACGGACGTCCAACTTTCGGCCAGTACGGGTAATGTGAGATGCACGCTTCTAGATTTTGATTATTTTTCCTAGCAACAGGAAGTCGAATTACTCAACCATGCAAATTCGTACGCGCGGTTCAACCGTTATTATTTATATGGAAATGGTTGTAAGATGGTTAATGTGCTTGGAAATATCAAAGGTAGATTATACTGACTTACAAACACAATCTGATTTTGTGGAGAGTATTGTTTGCTCGTGTGATGTTACAAGGATATAAATGAAGATTAAGGATTATAAGTGGAAAGGAAAGTTTGTAGTTTTGTAGACAAGCTACATAACGTTTGTGAAACCTTATTTTTATGTGTTGTACAATTATACACATGATAAGTCACACAATTTAACATATCTTTATTTCAAGTACCTGAAGTCTTGAAATATGAATGGAAAAAAAATTTCGACTGGATAATTAATAATTAGGAAAACTTTTTGTAGTATTTATATGTTATTATTTAATAATCTTTTATAACCAATTATGAAAATCTGTTTACCTATTTTTGAATATATGTTTATTTATTTGATTGTATTGTATGTTATAAGCACAATTTATTGAATGGCTGGTTTTCATAAATGAAATGTGAAGTTTCGAATAACATTTGCTTTTTGATATATTACTTTTTATTTTATAATAAACTTACAGTCTAGGTTATATATTTAATAAAAAATTCTGTCAATTGAAATTTTAATTATGAAGCTTCCTCTATATTTACAAATAAAAATTAATAAAAACAAGTGAATTAATGTTGATATAATTGTATATTTACCACACTCCTTGAAAAGCAGAATTATGTGAAGAATGAAGAAATCTGGATTTACCTAAAAACAAAACAAACAATTAATAAAATTACCAAAAATATAATTAAAACTATGCATAGGTTTTATTCCCAAAGATATTTTTGAGTAGAATTTTATTATTGCATTTTACAAATATTCTTGTTGTCAAAATTATTTCGTACAAAAAAATCAATCTTAATAAACATACATCTGATAATATCCCGTTTAAAAATTTAAAAATTGTCAATTTTATTTAAGAAGAAGAATTTGGCAAATATTCAACACAAATACAGTATTTAGTGTATATTTTAGAGAAATATTGTCATGAACCCGATTTCATTTAGTTCCATTAAGTGTAAAAAAGTCACAAAACATGAACACTTATAATACTTTATTAAATAACGATAAATGTAACAAACAGTCTGATTTAAACCAAAATAACAAAAATAACAAAAATTAAACGTAATAATTAGTAATAATTCAATGTATTATAAGTCTTCAAAATTTATGTATTTTGTTAACACAAACAACTAAATAAAAATGGAATAGTTATTTTTACAAAACATATCATATAGGTATATCTTTCTTTGTAGCCATATGAAAACAATTTTTGTTTATTTATCAAAACCATGATTCATATGTCAAATTAGTAACGGTTTCTTAGTAAATGATTTCTAACGGCTTGCCCTTATAAATTTTTATAATCTTTACATTTACAGAGAAATTATTAATTAATACATTAAATAGCCTTAGAGGAAATTCCGTCTCGTATATACCTATCTAAGATCATAAGTTTTATAATAGGTGCAATACAGAGTTGTGAAAATTGATGTAAATGTTTGATCATCTAGTCACCTTAACACCATATATGTATACTTTTATATGTTCACATTTATGGTTAAATTAGAAATTAAAACGTTAAATAGCCTTAGAGGAAGTACCGTCTCATCTAATTACTATAAGTACATAATCGATCATTCAACTGAGAAAAGTGAAAACTACTCCTACAAACAGTAGAAAATTTTTCGCTAATTTATTGCCCATAGAAATGATTTTTCCTCCGCTATCTCCAATCACCGTATTGAATAATAAATCGTGGCATCGGATTTAATGGTGCGAAGATAAAATGCAGAATCGTGTGCGTATACGCATATTGACTTTTACTACGCGCGCATTGTGTTCTAGAAATTGCTTACATGGGCGCTCAAAAGGGGGGGCGAAGGGGGCATTTGCCCTACCTTGACTTTTTGCAAATTTTAAAAAGACGACAGATTACGTAATTATTTCACCATCGTTATATTTTGTGCGAAAATTATTAATGTTTGATGTATTTTAGGGTTTAGATTTTTTATGTGTAGAACAAATTATCCCGTTATTATTTGTGCTTAGTTATTTTAACTGTCATTAGAAAGTAGAAGTAATACAACTAACTACAATAATAGTATATTGTGTTATTAAGAGTAAAAGTGATACTTTGTGTGGCGAGCACGGAAGTTTGCACGACGAGCGAAGCGAGTCGGACTATTGCATGCGAGGCACACAAAGACACTTTTACTCTGAATAACATATTCTATTTTTTCTTCAAACGTAGAAATTTTAAAAATAATTACTATTTGACGATTAATATGTAGGTTACCTGTCAATTATTCATAATTTTTAGTAACTTTATTCTTAGGTTATGTAGTTTTTATAGTGACATTTAGGGCGATATTACAGATTTCTATTGTACAAGTTACTTCTTATTGGCTAATTCTACATACGGCGGCGAAGAAATTAAATGGCGGCTAGAATAAAAAATTATATTACGGCGGGGTAGAAATTAAACTTCAACCTTGTCAATCACGTCACAGAAGATGTCACTTTTATGACGTTTGAAGAAAAAATTATTAATGTTCGTTGTATTTTAGAGTTATTATATGTGGTACAAATTATCCTGTTATTATTTGTGCTTAGTTATTTCAACTGTCATTAGAAAATAGAAGCAATAGAAATAACTACAATAAACTTAATTTTATTGAGGTTCTTAAAGATTTTTTCGAGGAATTTTCAAAAGATGGAAAGAATTTAACAATAACCTTTACAAACCAATCCAAAAATAAGTAAGAATTTTTACTTTATTCTTTACTTTTGAACAATTCTACTTTTTTTACCAATAATTATATGTTTTCTGTTTAACTCTATAATATTTAAGTTTCTCTTAAATAGACAATATCAAATCGGAATAGAATGTCAAATGAACTATCCAAAATTTCTGTCAAAATTTCGATTAAGTATAATTTTTTGTTGAAGTGTTGCTTAAAACATAAATCTGTTTTATAATAAGATAGTTTTTTTTGCCCCCCATTGAAAAATATTCTATGGGCGCCCATGATTGCTTATAGTCGTATCGTCGCACCTACAGCAAAAATTCATATCTAATTATTTTCTCCAACATCGTAAATTCGCTGCATATGGACAGGTGCTAGTAAGTGTTGTAATTAATAGAGCATTGTTTAAATATGATTTCTAAGATTGTAAATTTCAACTAATGATTCAGTGTTTGATGGAGAGATCGAAGTATTTCTTCACTTAATGGCAATTCTTGTTTTCTTGATTGTTTATTTGTTTTTGTTTCTTGGAAAGATATTAATATTGATTTTTTTGTAATAAAGTCTTTCTTGTTCAGACTACAATAATACCAATTGTTTTGTATGTAAATAAAAGGTCAAATACACAAGGTATTTCAAATATAAATTATTTATTTCTGTCTATTTATAAAGGCTGGGAAGTGCGTATTTTTAATACAATTTAAATTAGACTTTAATTAAACAAAAATATCATTCACTAAAGTATTATTAAAACTTTTTGGTATCTTTATCTTTAATATATCTCTCAAAAGGAAGTTAATCAATGTGTGCGATACGATGGAATAAGAAACACATACAGATATCTACGCTTAATATTACGAAGGTTTTGAATATTTGAACCCGCAAATGTTAAGGTTTTTTTGAACCTACAGTTGTTTTAAGGAGTTATTGAACTAGTTACTAAAATGCGTTCGATCCCCGTAGCTCTGAAATTGAAATTATGAGAATTGCCAGTTCGATGTTCGGACAGAGTATATTTCTCAATTCCAGTTCTACGGAACGGTTTTGACAGTTCTTGCTAGGGGTCAAGTATTTCAAATTCTGATAATGCGCAGTGAAGAAGTATGAAAATCTCCTATCTCTTATATACGAAATGTCACCAAATTTAAACCAAATTGAGCATTCGAACCTGTCCAAGTGAATTATCTTTCTTACATGCGCAAAACTTCCGATTCTGAAACAGATCCGAACTGATGGTTCGAAAAAAACGTAGATAATCCAGAATACTAATCATTTGCCCAACAACGTCAACTATTATTTTTACATTTGTTTTATGATCTACAAGCTATAATGTAATGTGGCCCTAACTTAATTTTCTGGAAACAACTCCATATTAACATGAAGCCTGTTATTTCTCTTGAAGTAAGATCTTATTCTGCAAAACATGCTTATGGAAATACGATGATATATTTCTAGTGTTAGAAAAGGTTTTCATAAAATCGAAATATAAATTCTTCTAAGTCCAAGACTTAGAATTGGGTTTCAAATCACTAAAACATTTGATAATATATTATTTAGTGACTCCGGTTTTAACGCCTTTGAAATTAGAGGATTATGGATTCTATAAAGGACCATACGAACTCTTAATTACAAAGAAATAATATGAAAGTGAGATTTGAAAAATAATGATCATCATTCTAATAATTGTACTAGGAAAATTTGTAATCATTAGAACTAACAATTGTAAAGTACATTTAAACTAAAATATACTGAAAACTTTTAAAGCAATGTTTAGTATTTTATATTTTGACATATAAATAACATTACTATCAAAATGTAGAATAACATTTTATTAATAAATGTTTCAAGTTTATTCTGCATTGTTGATAATTGTAGGAAATGTAGAGTTGGGAATGCAGAAAAAGAGGACAACTATTTATTCAACTAGTATAAATCTATTTGTATTATTTATATCGGCTACCGATTTCAGGCCAGACATGTTATGATGAAATATAATTGAGTTGTAAAATAGGTAGACGTTAGTGGTAAATTTTGTGAATTGTAATGTTAAAATGTCGAAGGAATTATATGTAAGCCAGTGCATATTCACGAAGAAGGAATCATACGGAATAATATAGTTTTGTGTAAGTGCACCTTCAAAGCGTGAATTTAATGGAATATAAATTTTCCAAAATGTAATTATTAGAAGATTGATCATTATTATTTTTTCAATACAGATAAATACTACACGTGTAGTGTAATGATGTCTGAAAGGACGAAACGATTGTCACTAATATAATAATTATTGTGGAATAACCAAGTGTTTTATTTACCTATATTCAAATATGTTCCACCTAGTACCCACTACAATGTCCATTTCAAGTATATTATTTTTTCCTTCGTTCAAAGAGTGTCATTCGATCCCTGTAATCTATAATCTTCTAATTTCCTATAAATAGACAATATGGTACTTATTTACGAGAACCGTAGAATTGAAGTTACATTGGTGGATCTATCAAAGCAAAAGATAAATATATGAAGAGATGTTTGTGCCGTGCGAGGTGTTGTTTATCTAGTGGAAATCCTTTCTACTTGCATCATAAACATAAGGAATAGCCGCGAATACGGAAACCGCAGGCATATTGCACAAATAAATGGTATGGCACATTAATTAAAATCGCGAGTGAAACGCAGAGGCAGCGCCTCGCGCACCTCATTACGCTTATTAACGCGCGCTTTACCGTTAATATTCCCGGACAAATCGCAAATCAGACAACGTGAAACGCCATTTTTCCTGCCGAACGGTCGGCATGTGTGAACTTTGAACCAAGCAGATGCTGCACAGCATGGGCGCCCATAAGGGGGGGCAAGAGGGGGCATCTGCCCACCCCTGCCTTTTTGCAAATTTGAAAAAGACGGCATATTAATTATTTCACTACCGTTACGTTCTATAAGAAAATTATTTTTGTTTGCTTAACTTAGGATTTGGGTTTTTTTATGTGTGGCACAAATTATTCCATTGATATTTATGGTAAATTATTTAAACTGGAAAGAATTACATTTACAAATCAATAAAATAAATAAGAATTTTTTTCTTTATGTTTTTTTTTAATACAATTTTATTTTTTTACTAATAAGTGTATTTGTAGTTTATCACTGTGATATATATATTTTTTTATATTATACATAATCGATTGCTCATAGTATCCTGAAGATGTTAAGGTATTTTTTTTATAAATATCTATAATGACCGGATATTATTTAAATTTTTATGTTTTTCTTAAATGGTCGGAATGATATCTATACTAACTATTGAATATTGTTGTCAAAATTTCGACTAACATTTTTGTTTAAGTTTTTCTTAAAATTTAAGCCTTTTTAGTATAAATGTGCAAAAGAATATAAATCTTCTTCTATGATAATATTTGTTTTTTTTATTTTGCCCCTCCCTGGAAAATACTTTATGGGCGCCCATGCTGCACAGCACTGTCATCTGATACCCAAACCGAGAAATGGACAATTGCCTACAAATAAACAATACAATGATGAACGTATAACCAATGAAACGGGATCTTTTTAAATTTGATATTTTTTTCTTTAACGTATAACAATGGACTCGTCATCTGGTGCCCAAATCAAAATATTGCAAACTGCCTACTTATAAATAATCGCATGAATTACACTGAAGACCGATATACCTACAAGTAATTCATGGAATACTTTTTATAATGAACTTTTTTTGTTTAAATCAAACCTACAATATCTATTCTGTTGCTCTATATGACGTAATTATTTTTTATTTACATTATATGTTATATAATATTGTTTTAAAATATCACACAAAAAAAAAAAATTGTGACGTCCGTAGGACCTGTAAAGTTATCTACGTGTGGATGCCAGATCTCAAATATTGTGGTTTGGCGCGTTTGAAAGTTGGTAAAGTGAACAGTCTGTGATTGAAAGCATTGTAGGGCTTTTGTTTGCCACTATATTTGCAGAAGATTATTTAATTTGTGAGTTTGGAAGTTAAAACATTACATTTCACGTTTGAAACGAAGTGAAGATGGGTAAGAACCTTGATACGTCACTGGACATTGAGGGAAGTGTGGTAATTCAGCCGCGCTGAAAGATATAATTTTTAATACCAGTTTTATCATTATTGACAGTCAATTTAGGGAAAAATAAAAAATACTGATCTAATATTTTGATTATTCTATTGATTAATGCTAAAAATGAAAAATCGTGCAAGACCTCATTGGTAACATTTTTTAAAATATTCTGTATAATTTTTCTCTAGTAAATATTATTAGAACGACCTCTTCCCTCTTTATATAAATATTTCTTTTTACTGGCATATGCTGTCGAGAGTGACACGATTAAATGAAAGACCCATACACATATAAGAGTTATTCCAATTCCCCCTTGGGTCAGATCTTACTTGTATTTTTGAATCCGAATCACTTACTCATTCCATAATCTACCCCCTTCATACAACATGTATTAAACTAAATGGATCCACTCGTCGAAGAAGATCAGAAAGATCAGATCCAACTGATTGAACTGATTATAGTTATCTGATCCTGATTAGACTGGCAAAAGGAATGCCACTAAATAATAAGGTTGGGAGGCAATTTTTATAACGTACAGTTTTTCATATTTATTTAAACACATAATAACTTCATTAAAGGGCGGAAACGTGTGTATGACAATGACAGTAGATATACTGCTTGTTATTTCTAGTAAATGAACTATATTCTCAGTACTTTTTCTTTTATTACCGACCGCTGAACTACTGAAATCATGTGCAGTCGAATTAGGTTAATATGATGAAATAAAAGATGCACTTTCAAGGTTTCGCAAGATTCAAACTCTCAATACCTAGCTTACAAGTCATTAATCAATAACCCCAACGAAATTACATATTTTTTATATTATTTTCTATCAAATTATTTATATTTTCAAAAATACATTAAATTTTATTAAAGTTTAAGAAAAATCTTTTTTTATTCTGCATTTTATTTTTCGCAAGGTTAAATTGAACATCATTTCAACGAATTTATTAAGAAAATTGTCAGCTCCAAGAATGGTAGTAATTTAATTAAGAACTTTTAGTTAAACAAGAAAACTTATAGTAGAACAAGAAGTAATGGAGACTTGTCGAGGTCTTTCTTGTATCTGGGATGTTAAATGGCTGGAAGGTCTGGTTACAATGTTCCATTATAAACTTCCACATCACTTAGGTGGCTTGTTCGTTTTGTTGACGTCAATACGACGTAAATTCATTTCGCCCATCCACGTGACTAAAACAAGTTGCGATCTGACGCACGGGTAACCATAGCGCCGCAGCTGTTATTGAAGCTCTTTTGTTTTTCATCATTCGTATTTACCACTGGATTACCTTAATTTCAAATATATTTTTTGTAAACAAGTCTAACTTATACTATACAAACCCTATAGAGACAGGGAATTAACCCATGAAGATTACGGGTAATTTCCTAGGACCCCAGGGCCCAGCGATGTTAAAAGACCTCCAAAAAATATTAAAATATGAACTTAGTAAAAATTGATATACGAAGTTCTATTACAGTATATTGGACACACTAGCACATGCTATTTTGTTACAAACTGGACCCAAGTAAATAATGTTGTCGATAAGACAGATTACCAATTACAAGCTCTGAAACAGAAAGGGCTTTTTCAAGGATATCGTTAATTAAAAATAATTATAGAACTACTATGATGCATGATCGTTTAAAATCTCTATCAATATTAGTAATTGAAAGGAATTTGACTAAGTCATTAATATAAATGACGAATCTTTGAAACAAAATTAGGAAATGTTTCAAAATGTAACTTTTTGTAACTAAGTCATTAGTGCTTACACGGAGACCGCATTTAAAGTACCCCATCGCACAGTTAAAGAATTTTTGATTTATAGAAATTATGTTAGCAGTATAAAATATAAAATTAATCATAATTAATTTAAAACATTACGTTTAATGAAGAACTAAATAAGACATATTCTATATAGTATTGCTTTATGGGGTTGCACATAGTTTCAATTTATTATTTAGAGGTTGACAGTTCGATATTGTTGTTTTTATATTCTGTAGTTGCGCTAACTTACACTTATACACTTACTAGTGATGTGTCAATTCTTTCAATGTATTGTGATAATAGTGTAATCGAACTACAGTCAAACAGTGGTCGTAGAAAAAGTACAGTACATAATTCGAGTTGTAAAGCGCGGCTCTTATGTAAGTTCTCTACTTCTTGCGTAATATGCACATTACAACTCTTAATATATAATACACTCTTAATACAATACTTGATAGGTTTTTACATTAAATTTCATTATAAAGGTTTGTCGATTTTACGAACTGTATGATGTTAGTTTCGTCGTGGGATACGGCTTCCTTCATTTTCGGTTTTATATTTTATCTTGTTCTTTCTTCTGAGTATTTAAGGACATTTATCAGGATTTGTTCTACGAATTCGGGTACATTGCATCCCTTGCAGTTCCGTACTTTGTTCTTTGGTGAAATGGTGAAAAGGTAGCTATGTTTAACTTTGATGTAGCCAATCCGTAACCTGCTTAGTATTATTGCTCTCCTTTGGTGTGTACTGTTGTATAAGGTTTTGTGTTTTCTTTGATTAGTCTTAGTTTGTGATGCTTTATTGTGTTTAGTTATTAATTTTGATGTGAATATTTATGATTTGACAGATGTGGCTTTTTTTGCTCCACTGTCTATTTTATTATTATTATCATTATTATTATTTTCTCTTTTAATTAAAATTATTTTTATTTAAATTATTACCCCAAAATCATTATTAACCAGGGCCTGAAAAACCATTAACCTTGTTTTGTCTAGTAGAGCTTAAATTTTTGGTTTTATTATAATTTCTTAATAATTGTATTAATATATCAGATATTTTTATTAAAATTAATGAAATAGTTTCTTAAGCATAATAAAATGAACATAACAACAATCCAATAATAAAAGACAGTCTGTAATAATAATTTTACACATGCTAGTCAGAGACTTCGTTAGACTGTTTAAATTTCCGCCCCCTTCGTTTTATAGTTACATTATTTTTATATACAAATATTGTCATTAGTCATGAACAAAATATAAGATAGGTATTCGGAAAGTGAAAAATGTACGCCCCCCTGTTTTAAATCCTAATGACCGCCCTGATGCTAGTGAAACAATATATAAATCTATGGTGTCTTGTATCCTGTAATTTCGGTAAAGGTGACATTATAAACTATACATTAATAATGTGTATTTCTCGGTATATGGGAAAAACTGTATCTTTAATAAATAAAGATGTACACTTAATTTTTGCTAGTTTCCTGTTCGATATATTATATAAAAAGATGTGCCTAAATAGGAAACGGCCCTACCTATTAACTGTAAAGCAATAAAACAGAAGTTCAGTTAGATGCAAATAATTATAGTTATCCAAGTAGTAATTATTAATCTATACTTCGTAAAGATAATAACTGTACTCAGTACTTCTGAATTAATAGCTTAGTAATTGTTCGCGACTTTTTATATTGCCTCGCGTAGGCTCTGAGTCTAAGGTCAGTGGCATATCGCAATTTGTCAAACCCGCCACCAGGGAATCTCCCACGTGCCTCTTTTTATTATGATTGATCGCAGACTCATCATTTGTTTCATTTTATTTATGTTAATTACACCAAATTAGACAAAAAGGCAAATTCAAATAACGGTGAGGTTGTAAATATGAATCATTGCTGGTAAATATACAAAAAAGGTACGACAATTACTGGCTATTAATAGATAAACCCATTTGAATATGGCTATTAATTCAACTTTTTTTGTAGCAAAATTTTTACTACAAAAAGAAAGATTATTTACTATAAAATAGTTATTTTTTAATTCTAGATTACTTTTAAGTTTGAAACCACAATTTTTTTCGAAAACTGTGTCCCAAAGTTAGAAAATGCAAAGTGGAAATTTTAGCAGACACCAAACAAAAGTTTTAAATTCTATAAATTTTTAAATGAAATATTTCAATCAAAAGTGACGAAGACAATAAAGTGACAGATTTGATTAAAGTATGACGCTTTATTTTACCAAAAAAATTGCTTGCTGCAATTTTTTTTTATATCTAGGATGCAACAGACTTTTGCGTACCGTAGACATAAAACAATAATTTCGCGTTTTAACTTCTCAAGAGAGTATTCGAAAAGTGCTCATTTTAGTACTAAAATATAATGACGTATCCATGGTAACCTATATGCCATGTACAGGCATATAGCTATATTACTAATATTTATTTATTTATTTATTTATTTTATCTATGACAGTACGTTAATTTGTAATTAGTACACTATTTATTTTGTAAGACAAATAAAAATAGAAATTCAATCAAAATTTATATTATCTATGCCCTATGGAACATTATCTGACTCAAATTCATTCATTTTATCTTGAAAACTGATGTGAAATATATCCGTTTTAAAGAATTTGACATAACAAAAATGTTTTTTTATCAAACAAACGAAGTAACTATAACAATAAATAACATAATAATTTCAATATTTTTCATTACGTCAAAAATTAAATGAAATATGTATTTTAAGCAGGGCATGTAACCGGTTAAAAAAACCGGTTAAAAAAACCGGTTAATAAAAACCGGTAACCGATATTTTGAACAAAAATTGCGAACTTTAACCGTAATTTTAACCGATATTTTTCAGGTCGAAAATACCGGTAACCGTTAACCAAAAAAAAATAAACCGGTTTTAGCGAACATTAACCTTTATTTTAATATCATTTAGCGAGAAAAAAATTTAATTTTTTTTTTATATCTGTGTTTTCTATTTGTATTTGAACATGAGTCATGACAGTTTTTACAATTAACATTTTATTGGAGAGTCATAAATGTAGGTCTCTTTGACCGTTAAGGTTACTTAAAAAGTCCAAATGAATACGGCCTTTGTCAACACAGGCAAGTTTAAAATTGAAAAGTGACCTGCGTTTTTCTGAATAAATTACGGGAATTTATGTGAATATTTAATTAATTAAATTGTTTTTTTTTAAATGTTATATTTTCTCAGATGGTAATTTTTTATTATTTTTTTAAATTATTTATTCTATAATTTTTTTAATCAAATATTTATAATTACTTTTTTTTTATTAATGTTAATAATTTTTTAAACCGATATATTAACCGGTTTAAACCGGTTTCCAATTTTTAAAAACCGGTTTTCGAACTAAAACCTTTATTAATATAACGTTCTCTATAAGGGTTAACCGTTAACCAGTATTTATTTCGGTTACATTCCCTGTTTGTAACTAACTTTTAGTAATTTCTAATTACAGTTGAATATAAAAAGTTACAATTTTTAGGTTTTTACTGTAAAATTTTTCATATACAGCTGAAATATTTCAAAAATACCCATGTATGAGTCCAAAATTTTGGTTTTGGATTGTTGACACCCTTTAAACCCAATTTTAGGTCAGGTTTGGGTTTCTTTTTACCCATTTTAAGGTGTGACAAATTTCCAAATGTACTATACAATATGTTTAGACACTTTTCAACTCATTTTTGGGTATAAAATGCAACACATAATCGTGTTAAACTTATTTTTTTAATTATGAACACCTAAATCATTGTTAAGCACTTTAAACCCATTCCAGGGTGTGAAATAACCCAAATAAACCCATTTTTAGGTAAAATTTATTGATTTTTTTGAAAAAACCAAATTGATAGTCGCCGGTGCGCTGATCTCAAATTTTCAAACCGAATTTAATTATCTCTTCCCATTCCTGAGACATTTGGCCTCAAAGTTGCACCTCAAAAAAGTGTGTTTTTTGAACATATCTCTAAAATGGGTAGAGATACAGTATCAACGATTACACCAGTCGATTCTACGCGCAAAGTTACATAAAGAAATGTTTTCTCCGCATATACGATCTTTGGAACGATTTGGTGAAAAATGAGAAAAACGAAAAAAACCTGAATTTCAATTTTTCGCTTGGAAACTTTTTGTCACCAAAATGTTTTATATTCTGGACTTAAGTAAATACAGATGCGCTGATTCCAAATTTTCAAACCGATTTCAATTATCTTTTACCGTTCTCGAGATATTTGCGTTCAAAGTTAGACCTGAAAAAATCAGTTTTTCAGGAATAATTCTGAAATGGGTTCAGATACGACTTTGGCGACCTCACCAATCGATTTTACAGGCAAAATTACATTTTTGTACCAATTTTCAGATTTTTATTCCAATGGATACAAATTTTATAGAGGAAAAACGAAAATCGTCAAAAATCGAAAAAAATCGCAAGGGGTTCATCAGGCGATTTTTCGATTTTCGCGATTTTCGTTTTTTCGCTCTAAAAATTGTATCCATTGGAATATTAATCTGAAAATTGGTACACTTATGTAATTTTGCCCGTAGAATCGATTGGTGAAGTCGTCGAGATCGTATCTTGACCCATTTCAGGGAAATTCCTGAAAAACGATTTTTTTCAGTTCCAAATTTGAACCCAAATATCTCGAGAACGGTAAAAGATAATTGAAATCGGTTTGAAAATTTGAAATCAGCGCATCTGTATTTACTTAAGTCTGAAAAATGAAAAGATTTGGAGCCAAAAAGTTCTCCAGCGAAAAACTGAAATTCCTGTTTTTTTCTTTTTTCTCATTTTACACCAAATCGTTCCAAAGAACATATATGCGAAGAAAACATTTCTTTATGTAACTTTGTGCGTAGAATCGACTGGTATAATCGTTGAGACTGTATCTGTACCCATTTTAGAGATATAGTCAAAAAACACACTTTTTTGAGGTGCAACTTTGAAGCCTAATATCTCAGGAATGGGAAGAGATAATTAAATTCGGTTTGAAAATTTAGAATCAGCTCATCGGCGACTATCAATTTGGACTATTTTAAAAAAACCAAAATTTTTGACTGAAAAATGGGTCATTTTGGATTTTTTCGGCTGTAAAATCAAAATTTTAAGGTGCAAATCTAAATATTGTTAGTTTTCATGATTAACTATGATTGTAAATTACTTGGAGATGAGAAAAGATATTAATTTTTATTTGGATATGGTTTGGAATATATTTGCGAATATACCTAGATAACAATTATCAAAACAAAATTTCCAAATATAAGTACTTCCGGTCATCATTTCCGTTGTAGCCCAAGATTCGTGGTCCAATTAACAACTATCAATTGTTTTACAGACATCCTTTTGTTTAGATAAAGTTCATTTGTCCTAATTATTTGTTTTCTTTATTATTATTTCCACCTTCTATATACAGGGTGGCTCAATGAAAATTATCAGCGCAATTTTTGGCCACAACATCAATTTTGCAAAAAACGCTCGAACACGTCATTTTTAGTATAAAGAGGGAACACCTGAAAGGATTAGTTCCAATGGCATCACTTCAACCCTAAAATGGGGGTGGACTGCACCTCAAAAATTTTAAATGGAAAAGAGTGTCAAACATGACACAGTTCGAAAGGCCTTTCAATTCTCTTCTCAACAGTTTTTTTATTTCTCAAATCCGATCATTAGTTCTAGAGAAATATCGTTTAAAACAAATTTTATCAGGTGTTTAAAATTGCAATCAAGTAGGCTTAAACAAATGACAAAATCGAATATCAGTATTTTTCCCGTAGCGTAGAGGGCCGAAATAATAGGATAATATACTTTTATAATCTCTTAAATAGTACAGTCACAGATGTAAAAGGAATAATAAAAGTTAATATATAAGACACAAACTAATAGCACTTTAAAAGTACACAACTTAAGTGTACTATTACTCAAGATCACGCCCGTTGTATTCTTCAAAATGTTCCATGTCGATTATCTTTTGTTTTCTGCTAAAATATTTTAGAAGTAACTCGTGTTTGGTATCAAATGAAAGGATTATTTGATGAGGGCTGGCGTGTAGAAATGACAAAAAAATTCCTTGTCGAATGTCTTTTGTTTTCAGCTAAAATATGTCAAAAGTAAGTCGTGCTTGGTATCAAATGTAAGTACCCGACTATGTTTGGCGTGCAAAAATGTCAAAAATCATGTCAACAGGCTTTTGTTTCTGGAGAAAAGTTGTCAGAAGTACGTCGTATTTGGTATTAAATGTAAATAAAAAATAACAAATATTTTAAGATCAATTTAAACTGTCGTACCTAATTAAAAGCATCTACGATTTGAGTAGTATAACCCCATATTTGATATTTTACATTTTGTAATATATTTTTTTAATAATTTTATTCCATTATAGTCGTTATAACACTAAAATTTATTTTGGCAATTAAAATATTTAGCAACTAAAATATAAAAATTAGATATTATTATAATTCCTCTTCTATTTATTATCTTGTAAAGGGTTGTCTTTTAAAAGAATATTAAAAGATTTTCATTGCTTGTTCTTTTACCTATTGCAAGGAGATGAATGATTATGAAAGCCTGAGTGAAATTTTCTGTCATCACATTCAACTTCTAAATCCGTTCAACCGTGAAGCAAATTATTCATCCACATTTCAAAACTTGTCATTTCCGAAACAAATGCCGTTGTTCCGGTATTCGATAGATAATTGAAACATAATGTTTATTCTATTGCGTAGGCCAGGCTAGTCAAATTCCTAGATGACCTCCAGCGATTCTATTTTGGTAGAGCTACAATTTGAGCTACAGCTGTTTTATGCCTTTTTAATTGGGTTTCACAATGGTATTGGAAAAGTGAAATTTCGTGAATTATCGATAGATTTTCTTTTTGGATTTAGAGTAATTGGTTGTTTCATAACATGTAGTATGCTTCACTTAACATTTTAATTAGATAGTGAGTGTATCAATTTGCTTTATTACTTAGAAATCATGTTCGTTTAGTTTAATCAGTAATCTATATTGGCAACAAATTAAGTTTTACTTTTAATTACTACTCATGATTTTGTCGTACATAATTTTGCCGGCAGTATTTTGAAAAAATGTTTTTCAAAAATCGTACTTTCAAAAACAATGTGTAGTGCTAGCAACCAAAGTTAAGCTTAATGTAATGGATGGTTATGACTCATTAAATTTTTAAATAAATATTTTCATTTGCAATAAAATGTCAGTTAATATCGTGTGCTTCATCGGTATCATCCATGTCTATAATTTCTGTTATTGAATAATCTAAAGAATCAGATTGGAAAATTGTTACTATTTGCGTAAATTTCATGAACATTTATAATATCGGCTCTTCATATCTCGGAACATGTAAATTATACAAGAAAATCACCTTGTTCAACCTGGATTTAGAATATGTACTACGAAAAATAAACAAAGGAACACTTAGAACAAGAGGAGGACAAATGGTAGCATATGCCGACGAAATAGTCATTGTAACGAAGAATGGGAAGATAATGATAGAAATGCTACAAGAATTAATAATCGAAAGAGATATGATAGGATTAAAAATAAACAAAGGAATAAAAATTGAAAAACACTCGTTTGATCAAATAGATTCATTTAAATATCTAGGCACTATGTTATCAAGAAAAGGAGAAAGAGAAACATATATTAATGAATTAATAATAGCAACAAATAGAGCATTTTACGCTTATAAAAACAATATTAAAAAGCAAAATACTAACAAAAGCTACTAAACTCGAATTTACAAATAGATAATAAGATCAATAATTGTGCACCTGATACTATCACAATGCAAAAAAGAGGAAGAAGATATATAAAAAAATGAAAGACAAAATAATACGATCAATATTAGGACCAATCAAGATATCAGAAAATGAGTACAGAATAAGGATGAACCAAGAAATAGTACAAGAATTAGTAGGAGAAAATATAGTAAAAAAAATAAAACATCTGTAAACCCACTCTATATAAACAAAAAAAAAACGCAGAATATGAATTCAGCATTCGAAATTTAAATTTCTTTTGGGAAAACTGTTAGTTATTTATGGTACAAGTGTGTTACAATACAAATAAATAAACGTTTTTTTGACATTTTAATATGATATTTAATAAAAACATAGAGTAGAGAAGGTTTTATAACGTTACTGTAATACGAACCAACAAACAGTGAGTTTTAATTTCTACCCCAAATGTGTTTTATAATCTACTTTATTTATCTCAAAACACCATAGTTATCACGTTATAATTAGACTTTGTTGTAATTTACGATATATGTTAATGAAAATTCAAATCATAATGTAATTCTAAAGAAGAGTTTCTATTAATTCTTGATAAGTTGTACCAATAATGGCAATTGAAAGTATAAGATTTGTTTTGAAGTTATTGTGGGGCTAATAAACATATATGTAGTTCCGCTATCTATTGAGGAATAGAAAGAGCAATCATTTTCAATTCTGTGTAATATCATAGCTCACTATCAGTTATTATAGTTAGGTGTATAAGTGATTGAATCAACGGTTGATAGAATGTTAGCTAATTTATATGATAGTAATTGTTACGTTGGTAGTACTTGTTCTCCTGTATGATAGTTTTGACGGACGAGGCAGATTGATGCCGATACAGAGGCAAGTGTAGTCGACTGGAACAGTTCACAAAACGATAACAATCACATGTCCAGCAACAATGCTGGCTGCTGAAAAAGAAACAGGAATACGCTATGATTTACATAGCTCAACTAATGCCTTGCTGGAAACTGGGTTACTAAGGAATATCTACAAAATATTCATAAATACATCAATAATAAACACATTTTATAGTATATAGTTTATTAACATTTATTTATTAATATATAGATATACTTCGCACTTTCTGGTATATCAGAAAGGAACAATTGAGAAATGATTATCAATCTATTTGATAATGTTCCAAATAACGAGATATTAGAAATGGTTTACCAAAAAATATGTTCTATCAATTGCGACTGTTAACTACATTACTAACAACTAATAATTAATTTGTATTTTTGATTTAAGTAAACGATATTAAAAAATCATAAATAAATTACGATAATAGTATATTGTGTTATTAAGAGTAAAAGTGGTACTTTGTATGGTAATCGTAGAGGCGTGGAATACAAAGACACTTCTACTTTAAATGACACATTCTATTTTTTCTTCAAACGTAGATATTTAAAAAAATAATTTACTAATTGACATTCAATTTGTAGGTTATTTATTTAAATCTGTCAGTTGTTGATGGTTTGTAATACCTTTATTCTTAAGTTATCTAGTTTTATAATGACATTTCGTTACAAGTTATTACTCGCTGATTTTACACAATTCTTACAAATACTTATTTATTTTACTTCTATCCCGGCGGCGTAGAAGTAGCTACATTTTTACTTCGGTGGCGTAGAAATTAAACTTGAACCATGTCAATTTCATGACGTTTAAGAAAAAAATCATCAACGAACCTTTCTTTTTTATTTAGATTTATGTTGTTCTTAAATATGTATAATAAGCACTTTGCCAAATTATAGCATTTTATGAAAAAAAATGTATTGTAATTTATGCCGAATGTTAAAAATGAGTTAAAATTTAGGGTATATAATGCAATGAAATCATATATTAAATGGTTTGGAAAATTTTATTTGACAAATATTTAACGAAAATGTGCTATTTAGTTTAATTAAAAATTGTAGAAAAGATGAATCCACTGCATCTAAAATTTGTTTTACCCCATAAATATGTTTGATTTATACATAACTAGCGAATGCTGAGCTATGCTGAGCGTTCCCTATGCCTCCGGCGTCAGTGAAATATTTATATTTTGGTGGCAAATTTTTCTCATTTTTCAAACCAATCATTTGGTACCAAACACGACGTATTTCTGACAACTTTTCTGGATCCGTACATGTGTTAATAAAGTGAAGTCTTTTTATGACGAACATCCTATAGGTATTAAAGTCCTATGTTCTGCATATCATTACACACACTATTTATGCCCTTAAATTTTGTACCCAATTTCTTATCTTCCTTTATATAATTTGAAAGATATTTATAACTGTCGTTTGAATGAATGAATAATTTGTGATTGTTTTCTAACTTTCATTCTTTATCCTAGATTCCGGGTATCGAATATTAGTTTATCTACCGCTTCTTATTTAAATAGCCTCACTAAATCTTCGCTAACCAATTTCGGTTTCGGATTAGCATTTAGCAGAAGGTCACTCGTTGGAAATAAATCTGTGTAATTTGTTCGTGTTCCTGACTCACGAATTTAAGCAATATCATATTTCTCACCTCTGTCAATACAAAGACACCGCCTGCCTTGGAAATTTGATGCAGACACTTCGGTTTTTTCTACGAAAATATGAGCGGCTGATGTTTTCATTTTCGCGGTAATAAACAAGAGTTTACGTTTCTCTTAGAAATAAAGACATCGTAGTTTTCTTTTAAAATTGCAGGAACTGTTACAATTTCTTCGCTTGTGTCATTTTCTAACCAGTCGTGATAATTCATACCAATGTCTTATTTAGAAATGTGATTTATTTTTATTAATTGACATTACTCAAGATCATAATTCCATACTTGCATGTACATTCTAGAATTACTTTCTTTTCTTGAACAAATAAAACAAGAATATCATTTGGCAACAAAAATTATGATAACTAGTTTTAATTATAGTCAAGATCATTTTTATCAGGTCTGTTTCTATGAGTTGATCATCACGTCATCAATTTCACCTTTTTTTGTCGTACAATACAATAGTAATAATTTTATATTTGCTATATTCTTATGTAAACTACTGACATTTTAAACAAATTTTGAATGTTGTATTAATTTTAACTAAAAAAATATCAATGGTTGACACTTGACAGTTTGGATCGAAGACATTTCAACGGGATAAATGCAAAACTTCTGTAAATAAAATTTTAGTATTTAATTTTAAATATATTTATGAAATATTATATGCTACCCATATTTTTGTTTACCTATTGGTAGAAAATCGAATAATATTTTCTACATTTTGCAATAAATACATTGCTGTATTTTTACTAAAAGATATTAAAGATTAAAAAAATGTACAACTTATAATGAAAATATATTTATTTGCTACACATCTGTTATTCACAACCAAAATCTCTGTATTTAACAATATATTAAAATTAAATGATATTTTATCACTTTTGTCGCACTTTTATTTAGATGAATAGGTGTTTTTTTATAGATTTTTTTGTTTATGACATTAAATATTAAAATTACTTCCAAACAATTGAAAAAGTGCTGACACTTAGATATCTTTAAAATAAAAAATTCAAAAAATCCTATCCATTTGAAGTTTTTTTAAATCAATAATTTTAGATTTTTTTATTTAAATCAAGATTTTTGCCAGCCTTCGTTTAAGGAATTTTTGTTTTACGGAAATCTAAAAGAAAACCCAAGATGCTCATGTTTGGAGACGCCACTGATACTGCTTTGATATATAAATAAATATTTTATTGATAACGTTAATATGTGCTATTATCGTATACTTGTAATTTTGTATGTTAAAAGAAATGATTTTTTATTTAAAAATAAAGATATCTTTTTCCACTCTTCCTTTGTCTAGTAACAAGACGCTGACGAAACAAAAGCTAAACATTTAAGAATATAAAGCTTCTTACTACAAATAAGAAATGCTGAAAAAAGCTTTCTCAGTTTACATTTTAAAGCACAAAGCTTTTAAATCGAGTTGAAGTACCGTCTCTAATTGCTCTTGAAAGTTCAACGTCTCTGACATTGTATGAGTCTACTGATTCCAGAGAAAGTTATTTTTGACTGATAATTGTTTTTGCATAAGATATAATGATATAATTTCATTGTTGGGAATAATTCTTAGAGCTTGAGTTAAATGATCATTTGATGATAATATAATGATGAAGAAAGTGAACGTTAATGTTTAAAAATGTGTAAATATAAGTTCGCTGTTTAACTTGATGTTTGCAATACTAAACGGAAAAATAAATGATATATGATTTGCAACTTGCTTTTGGCAAAACGGAGAAATATCATTATTTTTAAGAAATTCAATTGTAACAGCATTACTTCCGGTTTTCCAAACACATGTTTCTCTTTCATATGATACCATATCTTTAACAATAATGTCTTCATTTAATATACTCGTATAATGGTTCTGATATACTGAGTTCCAATTTCGTTCAATAAAATTCTAATAAATTATTTCGCATATAAATATCACTATATATATATATATATATATATATATATATATATATATATATATATATATATATATATATATATATATGCACATTCTAAACCAACTACAAGTATGGTTACCATTCTCTAATGTGTAAATTACATATATAACTACAGACATCCACACTAAAATAAATCTGGCACACCCGTACTTAAAATGGGAAATAAGTTGCGAGTAGCATATTTCATTCTGAAATTGACATATCTAACACTTTATTATTCTTACTTTATTGGAATATTCACACTTAACACAAACAGGAATTTTTATTACAAATTTTCTAAAATAGAATTTTCACACTTTCCAACAAAATATGCATGTTAAGAAATATAAAAATATGTAAGCTAATGTAATTTAATCCGTAGAATAGAATTTCAATATATCATAGACTGTATCTTTGCTCATTATTTATTAATATATAGAACAAAATAAAATAATGGGTGTGTTTAGAATAAATTAATAAATTGCTTTCCTTTTAATATAAATTATTTAATTTATTCATAAATATAATATCAGTTACAACAATGATTTGATATTCCTACATTGAATTTAATATATAAACTAGTTTTTTTTTTTTGTAAATAAATATGATATTCAATGCATGACTACAAATAAAAACAATATAATATTGCATAAATTTCAATATGAAAAAAAAACGGAATATTTTAATATAAATGGATTGCAAAAGTTAAAAGCATTTTGTTCACAAACATATAAGTAAAAATGATTTAATAAACATGTGTCCGCAAACTACCTGTTTTAAAAGTTAAAAACCACAATTCACAACGATGATATACTGGAAACAAGAAGTAAAAGGTCTACACAAGAAGATATATTTATTTATTTATTTAATTTGTGGAATAGTTGTTGCATTTTTATAAGATTATATCTCCTTATCATTTGGAAGATCTCCCCTGTTTATCTTGCTGAGCTACTTAACTTGACACCTATACACAATTAAAATATTTTCACTGAATTTTTCCGAAATATAAGCTGACCTACGGAATTCACAATAAATTTCTAAATAGTGAAAACACTCGTACCAATTTTCACCTACAATACTAACAAGTCATTGATTTATAGTACTTATCATGCAACCAGACGGATACAACACTAACAACAATTATAATAAAATTTATTATCCTTTTATGGGAAAACCTAACAGTAGTAGACTACTCAAGAAATACTATATCCTATCCTATAATACATATTTATAAGAGAATATTCAGATTTTGACATAATGAGGATTTACATGATTTTTCACTTTTTTGTGTTAATCCACACAATAAAAATAAATCATAAAAATTTTAACACAAGATATTTATTTTATGAAAGTGCAATAATATTATTGCATTTTAAGGAGTCTTTTTGACTGGCGACTACAGAAAATAAAATTTGTGGAATCCAGTCAGTTTATTTTGTACTTACACTCCCTGAAGATCACTCATATGGAGTCGAAACCGGTAGGAGATGTAGACTACCACCTAATAAACTGAGTAATTTCCACAAATTTTAATCTCTGTTCTTGACCTGCTGAAACCACAGCACATTCTGGAGCACATTTGGTTGCCCTAGTTTGTACTCTGGTTTCACTTGTTCACGAATTAGAGCATTTTGAAGCGTTTGCTCTAATTCTAGGTGTGCTGAAACCATAGTACATTCTGGAGCAATGAAGCTCTGGATTGTGGTCTTGCTTCAGTGGGTCAAAAATTACAGCAAGTATTCAGAATGCTCTGATTCTTGGCTTACTGAAATCAGAGTACATTGTGGAGCAGTGTTCTGGTTTAAGTGGTTCAGGAATTAGAGCACTCAGAAGTATTTGCTGTAATTCTAATTCTGCTACAACCACAACATATTATGGAGCAGTTTCGGCTGCTCTGGATTGTGTTCTAGTTTCAATGGGTTAAGAATTAGAACATTCTGAAGTGTTTACACTAGTATTTCTGTTTTATTATATGTTTTCACGGTGGTTATTGTAAGAAATTTTGTCCTCAACAATTGAGTTACTGCTGTCGAAAAAACTTGATTAAGAAAAGATGAACAAATGATATAGTCAGCACACTTCGTATGAATTTTTATTTTGTAAATTCTGACCTCCATGACATATAAAATAAAAGACGTTTTTTTCAGGTTTCAAGATTCTAAAAATGTTTACAATATTAAAAAAAACCCTTGACTATTTTGTCAATTTTTTGTATCTTAAGGATATGCGTGTAGTGTGTAGAGAAAATTCAGCTGAACGGTTGTAATAAAATTTCCTTTAAGCTTCTGATATTAATATCACAAGTCAATCAACTTTTTATAAGAATCATTAGACCTAAGGTGACAGTTTACTCTTGTCATTTTTAGATTTTCTGCGAATAAATATTTGGTAACAGAAACATATTCGAATAAAGTTTTTTTTATCGTATTCGGTAGTGATGGTTGGTTCTCAAAATCTTGCGACGTTATGATTAAAAGTAGAAAATAATTCTAGGGATGAACTGATTAGTTTTGGCTAAAATTATTCAAGCCTTAGTTTCTTTCAGCGACAAAGAACGGAATGGTAATGGCAAGGAGCGAATTCAAAATGAATGTGTGTAACTGTTGTGTGCGAACTGCGAAGCAAGTTACGAGGATCACGGTTTCATTCTTGTATTAATAGTAAATCGTGTCGAACGCTATCATACAAATTATTTATCAGTACTGACAGACAGTCGGTAATCTGTAATTTGATCGAATATTTCGAGTGTTGTGTGGTGCTTTCACCGTTGTACGCTGCTTGTACTTACGTATTTACACATACTGCCAACGCATGGGCAGATACTTTCACATATATAAGGTGCTAACAACGATATAGTCATTGACTATTGTAGTAAAAATGTAATCAATTGTAAAATTTTGCAAATTTTTTTTGTAACACCTTAGTTTTACCGCTTAAAATTTTCGTGACGTTATGAATCACAAACTCACACAAAGACACAGATGATACAAATGTCAAATTTAACCTAAAATTATACAACTGTCACAGAAAAAGCACGGATTTTCCTAATCGTTATTTTATTGAAAAAATATTTTTTCCAAAATCGTTAGCCAAATACATCATTATTCAACTTAAAACAGTGAGCAAAGTAGCATATTGAATCACAAGTGAGCAAAGTAAATAAATTTCTTCACAAATGAGCAAAGTAAATAAAATCAGTGAGCAAAATACACTAACTCTGAGCACAATGTTTTCATGGGATTACAGACATTATAATACATTTTACATTAAATTACATTAAATTTAATTATAATTTATAAACATAATTGTACTGTTGAAATTTTCATTATTAAATAAAAAAGTACAATGTTTTGTTTTTTTTTTTAAATTATATTTTAAGATTGTGGAAAAAATTATGTTTTTCCAAAATCGTTAGCAAAATACATCATTATTCAACTTAAAACAGTGAGCAAAGTAGCATATTGAATCACAAGTGAGCAAAGTAAATAAATTTCTCCACAAGTGAGCAAAGTAAATAACATTAGTGAGCAAAATACACTAACTCTGAGCACAATGTTTTCATGGGATTACAGACATTATAATACATTTTACATTAAATTACATTAAATTTAATTATAATTTATAAACATAATTGTACTGTTGAGATTTTCATTATTAAATAAAAAAATACAATGTTTTGTTTTTTTTTTTAATTATATTTTAAGATTATGGAAAAAATTATGTTTAGCACACGTGAGCATGTCTTTTTCTCACTTGTCCAGTTGGCACACTCGCTTCGCTCGTGTGGCCAATTTCTGAACCCGTGAGAAAAAGACATATTTTGCTCACTTGTACTAAAAATAGCTATTAGCACACGTGAGCATGTCTTTTTCTCACTTGTCCAGTTGGCACACTCGCTTCGCTCGTGTGGCCAATTTCTGGGCCCGTGAGAAAAAGACATATTTTGCTCACTTGTACTAAAAATAGCTATTGTTATAGTTAGTCTCATATAAAAATGAACCGGTGTGAAGGACGCATTTTCTTACATATTTTGAGCAACCAATTTAGTACCTAGTTCAAACGGAGATACTCTATTGGTTCGAAATTAAGATTTAAGAAATATGAAAATGCAATAATCGAAAATACAATAAAAGACTAGTCAACCAGTGTAGTACCAGGTAATAATCATTCATAACAGTGGTGATAGAAAGGATTATCAATGAAATTTACTGGAAAATCTAGAGATTAAGGAAGCCGTTATTTTAAAGAAAAATACAGCCCATGATAAAACCGATGTAAACCATTCGCTTCTAGTTAATTTGAAAAATAGTATATATACTCTTAATTTGTACATCAATACAAATGTTTATTTTATTAATATCTATATATTTATATAGTATTATTTTTTATATAGTAAAAATAAACAATTAGATTTAATGGCATGAAAATATTATTTATATTTTTAGTACCCGGTAGACTTTCAGGAATAAATAAAACAGAAAATGTGGAATTACTCATTGAAGGTAGAGAGATAATTTTATCTATGAAAGTCATCACCAATGGTATTTGTTGCTACTTGAGTTTCTGTGAAGGAGTATTTCTCACAAAAGCCCTACTGGTTCAATATGCAGTTAGGCTAGAACGGTAAGTCTTAAGAAACTGTTCGCTGTCGTCACCCTGTTATGACTTGTGCATAAATTCTTCTCTCATATAAGGAAACCGAACAAATTTTGCTTTACAGAAATTTCAAAGTAAAATCTTGTACTGTTATATACATAACAATAAATCAACATTGTTATAGATTACTTTAAGTTTATTTTAATTTAGCACCATCCTTTTTTAGATTAAAATTTATTTAAATTAGAAGACGGAAGTAACCAAAATAATTTAAATAATGTCCAAGTAATTCTTCAAAACTGCGGAAGTAGAATTCATTAAAAATAATAACATGCAAAAGTTCGAAGGTTAGTAATAATGACAACGCCCTACCCTAAATAATTGCTCTATTAAACAAATACAAACAGATTTGTCAGAAATTAATTACTAATTATTAACCATATCCTGAAAAGTTCAGCTACCACACCTTTTCTAATAGTTATAAATGCAAAAACTATTTCTTATTACATATATTACGGCACTAATTATTTCTCTAAGTTGCAATTTTCCCATAATGTTTTCAATGTCAAATTCAATCAATCTTTTTACAATTTGTCCCTAGTGGCAGGTCGTTAGGCAGTAGGATATTGCGATTTTTCTACTGTCATCGTAGTTATTAATTGAATTGTAAGCGGTGAAGGCTTGTCATCCTGTGGTTTTCATATTTCTTTTAGCAAAGCTTTGTTGGGTTAAATGAAACGCTTGAGTATGTAAATACAAGACGTAGGCAAGAACAGTGGCGTAGAAATTCATATTTTACTGGAAAAAAAATATATTTTTTTTTAAACAAAATACAGATATGGATGGCTTTTTACAAGAACAAAGAATATGTATTATTAAAAAAACCAATATAATAGTGTTATAAATATTACCATTTTTTTTAAATACAACAAAATTGTTATTTACCTACTTTATTAATAACAAAGTTAAACAGTTCTTTTTTTTCTTTTATTTCATGACGATATTGATTTTAAGACAATTATTAGTATTATTGTGTGATGAAGGTTTAAAGCAGTTCCAGATTTTTAACGATATTTGGTTTATTGCTCCTTCATAGGCAAATAGAGAAATGAAATTACAAGGATGAAGGAGTTTATTTATGTAAAAACTTGTATAATTTTGATAAGGTAAAATCTTATAAGGTAATTAATTTATTTTATATAGTACTAAAAAAAATTCAAATAAAATAAAATGTTTATCTTTGCATGAGTTCATTAACTAAGTAGATAAATAAATATACACGTACATGATATAATATTTAAGTACATACAGGGTGGTGACTCCAACACCCTAATATAGGGATTTAACAGTAAAAATCATATTTTTGTATTTTCCTGCTTCCTTAATTATTTAAGTAAAAAAACTTCAAATAAACAGTAGAGCAAAAAATTCTGCATCTGAATCAATAAGCAAAATTAATTTTACTTACTTTATAAGTAAGAAAATCATATTTTCCGTAATATCCTGCTTCCCTAATTATTTTAGGTAAAAAATCTTCAAATAAAACGTTGTAAGGCATAAAATTCTGCATCTGAATCAATAAACAAAATTATTTTTAAGTGCCTCAGAAACTAGGTATGAAAATGACATAAATCACCCCTAAAATAGCAATAGTCATAGAATTGAGACAAAGTAACAAATGTATTACGGTTGTCAAGTTAGCTGCGTTAGTTTATTTATTAAGAAAGTATTTAGTCACATTAACTAAATGGTATACATAAATATTTTTCTTTTAACGATATAACTATTTTAAAATATTTCGTATTATTAATGCAGATTTCTCCAGAAAAATAAAAGCATATTTTATAATTTGGACACCTAACTTTACAAAACTTCCTAATTCGTGTAAAAATATTTAGAAATCATATTAAAGTCAACAGAAAACATATTAATATTTTAAAAGAATTTTTCATTTTCTAAAAATACTATTTATTACACAGAAGCCTACCATAAAAATTTGATATCTAAATTAGTTAGCTACCTAATCCATCTAAAAATAGAAAACACATTTCTTATAATAGTGTTAAACATGAGACAAGATACAATCGAAAACATATTTTTCCTGAAAAGGAAAAATTGAAATCCTACAAATCAAATAAAGATTTCGCGAAATTATCATAAAACAATCCCGTTGGTGTGTGAATCTGCCTATTATAAATTCCACACATTGGATGATTTACACTGTGTTTGGGCTGTAAATAAAAGCGCGGTTTTATGTAGGTTTTAATCATCATTCGAAAATTGTTTCCCAAATCCTACACGGAAAGAGAAGGATGATCACATCCCACGCAACCGCGGGTCGTAGATGGTCATACAGAAATTACCAGCGTATAATTCATATCATTAATAAAAAACGATGAGAAATTTTATAAATATGAGCAGATAGTATCGAATTTGTAAAAGTGAGGTTATAAAATGTTTACGATGTACAGGTTTACAGTTAGCCACAAAATCATTTATTCAAACATTGTTTTCATTTTTTATATTTTTTACCTTATTATTGTTTTATTTTTAGAATCACTTCGTAATGAGCAAAAAATTTTGGTGTAATCCATTTTTTAGCACGCAGGTCATTAGCCAAAATTTTGCAAGGTTTACATGGCAAATATTAGATATGATACAATATATACCATATCGTAGAAATCTTAGAAATACATAGTAAAGAATTTGATTGGGCAGGAATTGAACTCAGGTTCACACTATAATAGTTATAACAAATTACATTGCTTTAAAAAATATAATTTTTTCTTGTTTTTTACGAGATACGAATATTTTAAACAATTATAAGAATTATTTCTATTTAATTTTCATAAAATTAAATTGAAAATAAATTTTTAATTTATGTAGCAGACATATTTATAATCTTTATAAATTATTTTTATTGTATTATTACATATATTTTATGCAGATTCTTATATTTTTAGTACTAAATTTAAATTCTTTAAATCCGACCATATTTTTATAAAATTCTGAAGATATTTTTTAATTGACATATCATAAGTAACAGATGACAGAATTTTTCTTCTTAAATTTTTTAAACTAAGATTTTTATTGTGTTACCTCCCGCCTATCAATATATAGATAAGGGAGGTATTGTTTTTGGTCAGATTTCTCGAGTATGAGTTTTCAACATATGAGCACGAATTAGGGACCCTAGAATACGATTTGACTATTTTTACCGTGATGTCTGTATGTCTGTGTGTGTGTGTGTCTGTGTGTATGTGTGTGTGTCTGTTACGATTTTTCGTCCACGATAAATCCAATACGATACAAGTAAAAAATATAATATTTGGTATTTAAGACTTATATTCAAATATGATGAACTGATTAGATTTTGACTACAATCGGTTAACCGGAAGTAGTACTTTACTTGAAGCTTTAAACCGTTTTTCCTAAAAAATACCTCTAAATACCATATTTTCGCAAATTTCGTTATTATAAATATAAAGATTTTTTAATTTTCTACCGATCTGCATAATTATGTTTATATATAACTTCTAGCTAGAAAGAAAAAAAAATATACAAATTATAATAATTTTACATATCGTTTAGGCTGAGAAATTTCGATAAAACAGATGAGTTATTCATATGTTCACAAAATTTGACATATGATGTCAAATTTGATGTAAGTAAGTGTAAAAGATAAAATACGTAAAAATGAAGTAATTTTATTGTAAAATTTAAAAAGATGGAAGAAATATATTAGGAATGTATTTGCATACGTGCATCAAAGTAAGTTCGGTTCCGGTTTTACTATCGTGAAAAATAGCTGTCATATTGGTCATACAAACTTTATGAAGGAAATTTTAGGTATGAAATAAATTTAAAATATTCTGACTGCAATAACAAATTATTTTTAAAACTGTAAATTAAATGTATTGAAAAACTTATATAGAATATATTACTAAAGTGGCGGGAGGTATTGTGTTGGACACACCAGATTTTTTTTTTTAATAATTTTCAAAGTAACAAAATCAAACGCTTGATTTAAATTGAAAAAATGTGAGAGTATGAAATAAAAGTTTGTACGCATTACGTCCGTTAATGATTTTCACGGTACTCATTTCGGAATTTCTGCAAACATCTTGTTCGTCCGTAAAAACTTATTTACCGGACTTATAACGTAAATTATTATTGTTGCAGCTTTTTAGCAACACAATCATTTTTATATTTCTATTAGTTTATTATATTCACCAAAATAATATAGGTAGTAAAAAATGTCTTTTAAAAAACAATGGCCCGTATTCCGAGCTCACTTTAATAATAAAATCGCTTTTAGGAAGCCTGATTTTACATTATAATCTTTGGAGCCTAAACGTCACTTTTAACAAAAGCACTTTCAATTTTCTTCGATTAAAAGTTTCAGTTCTAATTTTCATAACACTCTAATACCGGAACTGAACTAAAAACAGGAAAAAGGAAAATTGTTATTTTAGTCGGAAATGAACCGAAAAAACCTGTTTATTTCGTTTCGAAACTTCTTTAAAACCGCGCGTTAACAAATATAGTTCTCTAAATATTTTTTTAATACAAATGAAACATTTAAAACTTTTGTTTTTACCAGAACGAAAACCGACATGAAAATATAATGGTTCCAAACCTTAGAATCTGTATTGGAAATGTTTTCTCTCTACGCCACTGTATCTAAAGATAATTTAATTATCTTGTTCTTGTAGGTGTAGGGTGCAAAGCAGGTGTCTGCTTAACAAACACTTCTGGTATGTGTTAGCGTTAGATTAGACGCTTACTAGTTTCTTCAAACGTTCAAACTTGAACGCGTACGTCTTGTTTCTTTGATTAAATTCTCTACAAAAATACCCTTCCGTTATAACAAACAAATTCGCACACTTTCATTTATTTTCTCCTACAATTTATCAATTACATAAATAATTTACCTTCAAATATTGCCGTGGAGAATCTTGACATATCGAATTGCAAAAAATCAGCATGTTCTCTTACATATGTAATGATGTTAGTGAAATTGATCTCGAACAATTTCATGGATTGATTGAAAGTAATAGTACATAAATATTTACTAGCGGAAATGAAATTTGTACCTTACAAGCGTTTTAAATCAATTAGATGTAAATGTCACGTCATATATCACGAATTTTTGACGCCAGTTGCAATAATTGTTTTGTGGGATTGAATAAATGAAAAATTGAAGGATTGAATTGATAATATTTGTATAATTAATTGTAAATTTATGCTAAATCAAAGATAATCCAATTTTTCTTAATAAATGTAGGCAGTAAATCAGTAGATACTGACAAGATATATGACATAATTAGGTTAGGCTCAATTAGACTAACTCAAAAATGAATCCAGTTGATTTGAATTACAAAACGAATTGTGTAATTAAAAAAGAAAGATCGGAATCAAACTACACAACCACTGTCACATAATTTCTTAATAATGTTTTTTAGAAAATTTATTTTGCAAGCCTTTTAGGGTCGATTTTTTCACCTCTGACTTACATGTCGCAAAACTGACGTTGTCAAAAGTATACTATTTCGATACTTTTCTATTAAGGAACCGGCACTTTAACCAGAGATAAAAAGGTAAGTTTATTGATTCTTTTATTTTTATTTTATTTGCCTATTGAATTGAACTGAGGAATTAACTATTTAAATTAAAACATACAGGGTGTTGACTCGAACACCCGAACTTAATTTCCTACTTCTTTAATAAAAAAGTTGAAAATAACAGTTTTAGGACATAAAATTCTGCATCTGAAAAATAAGCAAAATTAATTTTACTTTCCTTGTAAGCTCAGAAATTAGGTATGAGAATGTCATAAATCACCCCAAAAATAGCAGTAGCCATGAAATTGAGACGTAAAAATAACATATTTTTAACGGTTTATATGTCAAGTTAGCTGCGTTAATTTATTTTTATTATTATTTGTAATTACTGCATTGTCAAGTTACATTAAAAATATAGCAATTTTATTTTATTGTTTTTTTTTTAAATTAAAGCATGAAATATTATTTCACATTTTAAATCCATATGTTCGGGTGTTCGAGTCACCATCCTTTATACCGACGACACAATATTTCTAGAAGGAACATGACCTCAAATATTTAATGCAGGTTTTGTGACCAGTTTTACTTGCACCTAATAATTGTCAATATTACTGCATAGTTACTTCATAGTAAGCTATTAGATTAGAACAGTAACATTTGATTGTATTATTTTCTTTTCTTAAATCTTTATTTACAATTGGTTAGGGAAAAAAAAACCAACAAATAAATATGAATAATTAATATAACATCCGAGAAATAACTTGCATTTAAGTTCTTTCAGTTTTATGTTGTTTGGTCTTCAAAATTTAGATGCAAAATCTAGAGGTTTAGTTCTTTCCAATCTTCTTATTTCGAAAGAATTATCTAATTTAATTTTTAAATCAAAATGTAGTGATTCATTTGTGACATAGCATGACACATTTATAATTACATTTATTTTTTGTATAATATTTAAATTTGTTTTCTTATAATAAAATATATTTTTATTATTGAATCGACTTCAATGAAATTTATGGAGGACATCAAATAAGGGAAATACGATATAATTTTTTGTAGGAAATAATAGGCAAAAAATACGAGGGCGGTCCGATAAGTACTTAGCCTCACCGCCCTATAGCACAACAATCGCAAGAGCAATTTTTTATTGCTTAGAACATCACCGTAGACAGCTACTGTCAAATTTTCAGCCGAATCGGACGCGAAGTTTTGTTTTGACCGCGTGTGGAAGCGAGCGTGTCCGCAGATTTGAGAAAAATGGAAAAAGAACACTATCGGTCGGTGATTTGATTCTTGTTTTTGGAGGGGAAATCGCGCAGCGAAATTAAAGACCGTTTGGATGCTGTATAGGGTGACTCTTTTCCTTCGATGGCGACCGTCAAAAATTGGTTCAACTAGTTTCAACGTGGTCGCACGTCGGTTTTTGATGAGTCGCGCCCAGGTGCCCCGAAAACGGCTACCACGGAGGATAACGTAACAAAAATCCACGATTTCGCATTGGCAGACCGCCGATTGAAGGTGCGTGAGATAGCTGACACAGTAGGCATCGCAAAAGACCGCGTGAGTCATACCTTGCATGAATTATTGGGTATGAGAAAGCTGTCGGCGCGATGGGTGCCGCGTTTGCTCACTCCTGACAACATGCGCATCCGTGAGACCACTTCAGAGCAGAATTTGACGATGTTTAGGAGCAATCCGAAGGAGTTTCTGAGTCGTTTCGTGACCGTCGACGAAACATGGGTACACTGGTACACACCAGAGACCAAGGAACAGTCGAAACAGTGGACTTCACCCGGCGAACGTGCTCCAAAGAAGGCGAAGACTGTCCTATCGGCCGGAAAGGTTATGGCCACGGTTTTCTGGAATTCAAAAGGTGTGATCTACATCGACTACCTGGAGAAGGGTAAAACGATTACAGGGCTCTACTATGCCGAATTATTGGGCCGATTCGACGCCGAATTGCAGAAAAAACGGCCCCATTTGTCGAAGAAACGAATGCTTTTCCACCGTGACAATGCACCGGCTCACACCTCCGCCGGCGCCACAGCCAAACTGGTAGAATTAGGCTACGAACTGCTACCCCACCCACCGTATTCTCCGGATTTGGCCCTGTGCGACTTTTTTTTGTTTCCAAATTTGAAAAAGTCACTCGCTGGGCAGAAATTTCAGTAGAGTGGGGCAGTTATCACCGCCACGAAAGCCTACTTTGCACACCTTCAGAAAATGTTTTTTTCAGACGGGTTACAGAAGTTGGTGCATCGCTGGATCGAGTGTATAGAACTCAAAGGAGATTATGTTGAAAAATAAATCGCCATTTTTGAAAAAAAATTGTTATTCTTTTGTAGGCTAAGTACTTATCGGACCACCCTCGTATACATATATAAAGATAAATTTTTGAAATCTATTATTTGAAACATTTTTATCTAAAATTAATTAGTAAATTTTGAACTCGACTAACTAATATTCCATGCTCCATTGGCTGTCATTTAAAATAAAAATAGTTTTATTTTACATTATTATATCATAGCAAATATGACCACTTTATACTTTTTATTTTTTCTTAACGTTTAAATCGTAGTCATATAGTACTTACGTAAGGTACCTCCGTGATCTTGCTTGCAATTCATCAAGCAAGCCAAGTCAGTGTTCATCTTAACACTTACCACGTCTTCCGCGTGCATGCTGGTAGAGGATACAACGTACTCACCTGAAACAAGAAAGAAGAATGAAGATTCATCATCATAAATAAGGGACGCATAAAGTATGATAAATGGTGTGTGCTCACAGGTGTGGTATCGTCGCAATAAATATGCACAATTTCATGAACATGTTCAAAAGATTCACTCCTTCTGATCGCACAAAGTATGGTAAATTAATGTCTTAAAATTACAAATATTTTAATTATACTTCGAGTTTAATTATTTTTCATATTAATTTAAATTTAATTGAACTATTTCATGAGGTGTACTTGTAAGTATGTCACTATATTATTGGGTTAGTGGGAATCGTTTAACCTGTTCCGGGTTTAAATACTAGGGAGACATAAATGTCTGTAAAAATAGATAATATAAAACATAAGCTAATATCTAATACTTGATTGAAATTAGATCAGGAATCAGTAATTAGTTTGTTTCTCTTTCTTTTTCCGATATTTTAACTTGTGTCTATTCCATGTCCTCATATACATACACTTTATTTCCCGAAGTTGATCCTCATGTCATCAATTTTTGCTCCAAAAATTATTAAACTTTTATCTTTTATCTTTGTCTTATACGCATGGCATAAATAAGACTTTTCCTAGCTATCTCATTATTCTACGTGTTACAGAAGGGCAGGTTATATACAGGGTAGCCCAATGAAAATTATCAGCGCAAGTTTTGAAAAATGAAAAAGCTGTTGAAAAGAGAATTGAAAGGCCTTTCGAACAGTTTCATGTTTCACACTGTTTTCCATTAAAAAATTTTGAGGTGCAATCCACCTCCATTTTAGGGTTGAAGTTATGCCATTGGTACTAATTCATTCAGGTGTCCCCCTTTATATTAAAATTCGTTCGAGGGATTTTTGCAAAATTGATGTTAAGTGGCCAAAAATTGCGCTGGTAATTTTCATTGGCCCACTCTGTATGCTATTTGCATCTAACCAACGACAAAAATGAAGTAGAAATATTAGTATAACTGCGGTAACGGATATTTTCAAATATTAAAAAAAAATAATATATCAGTCACTTCATTTATGAAGATGATTTTGGCAATGACAATTTGTGCTACATTGTGTGTTGGTAGTCTCGTTAGTTTAATCTACAACACTTTTTGTATGTTTCATCCATTATTATATTTCTGTATAATACTGCCAGTTTTGCAATTTATCTACTTCGAAAATCACATGATTTAACACAACAAGACGATGTTATCCAAGTCCTCTCCCAACGATTAGAATCACATGGTTGCAAATGATGACGTGAGGATCAACTGCGGGAAATAGAGTATACATACCTACATTCCACAAATATCGAAAGGGCACAGGTAAAAACATTAGTCTAAGGATACTATGTACTTTTGATCCGGTATATAAATACAACTGCTTTTACTGATCAGATATCCGAGATCCTGAATGCAACTCAGAATACAATCAACTACATTACTAACCTTGTTCATAATTATAATTATAATTATAGTTTCTTGTTTTTATTTCACATTTATAGTTTAATTTGTTTTGTTCTGTCATACGATAAATAAATAAACTAACTTATTACAAACATTGATGAACTTCTAGAAAGGATAACGTGTATAGGTCAAGAATAGTTATTAATAAATTAAGAACCGTTACTTTATCTGAAGTTTATTTATAGTTCTTTATGGTTTTATAGAGCATTACGCATATTCCTATTTGTATCCACCGATTGCATAACCTTATCAAGATTACCGCGGAAAAGTAAGAGATTCAAGGCTTTAGGTTTAATTGCAGAGGTGTGAAATAAATTTTAGAATGGACAGGATACACTATTGAGTAATGTGCCTTAAAATAAATAATAATTAATATTGTCAACATGTGTAAATAGAAATCAATGTGATTTATTCGCTATGAAATTTATTGTACCTTCACTTTTTGCGCAGAGATTTTGAAATTGTGAGAATAAGATAAACTGGAAGTAATTTTATTTATCCTACATTCCATTTAGAAGTATTGTGTGTATGTATTTGAGATTATTTTCTTAAGTATAGTAGAAGTTTAGGTTTATGAAACTGACTTATGCGGATTTTACAATCTTTTATGGAAGGGTAGGAAGCTTTGTGATCAAGGAGTTATAAATTATCCCAACTCAAAGGTATCATTTGAAAAGTAAGAACAGGTCCGTATTAAAGAAATTCATACAATACTTACTTTGCATAAATAAATAACTAATAATTGAGTTCTTAGAATATGTAACTGGAAATCTAAAGATCACTCAATGAAAAGAAAAATCTTAAGAATGAACAACTTCACTTAGTCAAATCTCCATCGGTCTCTCCGCTTTAATCCTTTTTAGTTATTCTTACCACTGAAAAGGTGGTTCATACTTAGTTTCTGTCTTTGTTTTTCTATGTATAAATACTAAAAAATTTCTGTGAAATATATTTATTAGTATTTCCTGTTAATGGCATTAAAAGTCAAAATATGAATAAAAATAAAATTCTTTTTTTTTTAAACAACCAAGTATTTCTTATATTTATTTAATAAATGTTTGTATTTAAAATTTACGGTTGAATTTATTTTAATAAAATGCATTATTATTTGAATATTTTACTCTAGATTTAATAGTTATTTACATGCGAGGTGGGAAATGTCTCATTTCAGCCGAGGGCTTATATATGTTACCGAGAAATGAAACTCCCACCAAGGTATGTATACTATTTTATTCACAATCATCCTTTTTTTAATAAATAATTACTAAAATAAATTGCGTGATTCAATATCGCTTTTATTTCAATAAAATTAAGTTGGCGTAGTAGGATATGAAAACAAATTGTGTTTTATTTGTTATTTAGTGACATTTATGACAATATTACTAGACAACCTCTACATAAATACTTTCAACCCAAGAGATGGAAGTGCAATTTGTTACTTCCAACCCAAGAGATTTGTCAATACAATTAGGAATGACTAACTTCCAAACCTCCAAAAAGTTAGGAATCGGCATATTACTATAATGATTGTGAATAAAAGTATATAATTAGGAAACATTTTGAAAGAAAATTTGTGGTACGGTCCTTACCATCGTACGACAGAAAAACTTCCTGCCTAAAAGTACCAATACCGCAAGTCCCATAAAACTAAGAGCCAATTGGCTTATCCGAAAGTGAATTTCATATACCTAAACTTCTACTACATTTTTTTCGCCTCTTGATGTTCCTCGTTGCTGTATTTTATTTTGTTCCTTTCGTTCGTTCGGGGAATGAGTTAATTGAGGTACGGACACTGGGCACTGAAGCGCAGACCACCCGTTAACAACGGAATATTAACGTGGTCTGGGAATTTGCCCGAGATCACTAAGGATGTTGCATGGAACAGATCTTTAGGTAGCGTGACTAAAATTTGGAGTTGTTTGTTTATTTGTTCCCAAACCACGGGTGGTGATTGAGGTTTCTGATGGTGAATTGTAGAGCAGTTAAGTATTTCATTTTACATCAATTTTTTTTTCAAATAGATTGAGATTTTCTTAAATAAGAATTTAAAAAAAAATACGCCAAAAATTATTTTTTACAATAAATACAGTATATTTACTGGTAGATTTTAAAGAGAGGGGACGAAAGTGCGATGACCCATCCTCCCCCTTAGACAGACATGGTTTTTTAATTTCGAAAATAATAATAAGTAAATATTGAATACAAATGTCATATACTCATAAAGATTTGCTTGGTTTAGAGCAACTATATACCGACATATTGTTATGGAACCACAAACACACTACGAGTGGATGTAGCTTTTCTACATAGGAAATTAAAACTCCTTAAAGGAGTTGGATCCGCAAAAAATTTTGACCCGATTCGTATCGACTAAAAGTCGTCGTCCAAATTTGATTACCTATATATTTATTTTGTTGTACGTATAATTTTGGTTTCCGTGGTTTAATCGAATAATAATCTTTCCTGTGTTAATTATTCAATTTAGTGCTTAACATAACTATTTATTATTATCACTAGCCTAAACACACTAATTATTAACCTTTATTTAACATGAGAAATTGTTTTTCATTACCACTTACTTGGTAACCATATGTCAATAATAAATTATTATTAACCATGGTCGATAATGAAAACTGCCATTTTTAAAAGAAAATCAAGTCTCCAAATCCAAATATTTTTAAAATTATTTAGCTCAAGAAAAGTATAAAGTATATGGATTCATAATTTAAATATGCCGTCTAAATTAAATCAAAACAAAGTGAGATTGATAAACTTAAATGACAAATTGAAAAACAAAGACATATTTAGCGGGACAAAGGGAAACAGCAAAAAACTGTTTTCCATATTAATTCCCTATGTTAAGGTTTCTATAGTATTCTCCCTGCATATACATAAAAAGTCATTCTTCCTGGGATTTCTGAAAAAGTTGAACTACATATAGTTTTATATAATTATATTATTTGCTTATTATTTACTTGCGTTAGTAGTTATCTGTCCCTCCTCTGTACCTTACATAAAAATCTAACGTATCAATGTTGTTGGTAAATTTTTGCTCCTTTACGTCTAAGTATAAAACCATTACTAATCATGATTAAGTTTCACCCTGCAAAGAACTGGATTTTTATTAGGATTCTTGCAACCTAAGTTATTTATTACTATTCTCGACCACACAAGTACAATTTGCTGATCACTATTTGAATGACACACGAAAAAGTAAAGTCTTATGATAAACCCTAATGGTGTCTATAAGTAGGACAATAACTCACAGATCTACTCATACCTGTTTTTTGTCTATCCATTACACAACTCGTTTGAATTTTAACACTAACTTCCACTTTCGGTTTCGGATTATGATGGGTTGATTATGCCGCGACGTTGGATTTGAATTTTAAGTATGTTGCTTCATGCTGCGAGGGATAGATGGAACCTCGGTAGCTTTTATTTAAATAAAAGAATTACCAGTCTTTATTGAGATGTCGGTTTGAATTAGACGGAGATTTATTTGATATACTTTGCATGTCTAAATGTAATTGCTGCGGGTTTTATTTTAGTAAGATTCACTTTCTAATGTACGTGTATACATCACTTCATGGGAATGTGGAATAAGATTAATATTTATTTGTTATTCTGGCATTTTGTTTCTTATAAATATTTGAATATATTATAAATAACGTTTTATCTTAATTAGGTATATGTACACATTTTTAATAGTATTTCATTCGTGTTATTGAATTTCAGATTAATAAAAAAAGCATCAAATATAATTTATATTAGTACTTCACAAACTACCAATTATAATACTAATTACATTTTGTTGCGTTCTGAAATACAATTTACTGATCTAAATTACATTTATTGCTTTCAGAGTGAAATAATTCCTTTATAATTTGTAGGTACACTTTACCGGACCATAAAAAAAAAGTTTTTTCTCGTAATAAATATAATAAAACACTATCTTGTGATAATATAAATGTATGTAGGTATCATTATAGCGATATATGAGGTGTGTCAATTAAGTAATAAGACTGTATTTTCTCTCTAAAAATAACTTCCTTGGGAATCCATATAATGCTGGATACGGTTCTTCCTATCCTCATGGCAGTGCTGGACCTCAGATACTGAAATCAACTTCAGCTGGTCGGTTACAGTCGATTAAATGTAATGAAGTGTCCCAAAATCTTGTGGTGACTTTTCAATATCAGGAAGAGGAAAAAGCCATAAGAACTCAAATCAGGCGAATAAGAAAACTGAGGAGCCACATGAATGTTTTTACTGACCAAAAACACATTTTTTTAAAACCATTTTTGCGAAGATGATGAACGGTGGTGTGAATCAAATTTAATTCTTCCTTAATCATTCGGTACTGTCAACCGACGATCTCAATGTACAAGATTCCAGATTCTGACGAAATTTTCATCAGTTCTTGAAGATGAAGGCATTTCGCTGCGTGTTTCATTTTCAATCGACTCTTTTCCTTCTGAAAATTCTAGCTCCTTGAAATAACACAGTCTCTGTGGGACTGTTTAAGTTTTGTAAAAGTGTCCATTGCACTCGTCCAAATCTGAAGCAAAACCTAATAGCACATCGTTGTTTAAAATTGACGTTACTCAATTTTAGAACGCACAACAGAAACTGTTTTACGAAAAAATCACTACGGACAACCAAATGACTCTAGAGAGTTCAAACTCGTACTAAAGACATATAGCATGTTTACTTGCCTCCTCTCCAAGTTTCGCATCCGAAGTGTTACCAAATCTTAATTTACACACCTCGTTTATTGCAAAGCAGATCTAGTCATCATCTATGGCATAACATTTTTAGAAGGAACAGGATTACAAATACCGAAGATTTTTGTATCCTAACATGTTTTTACTTGAATTTTAGTAGTGTCCGCCTACACCCTCGGCAAAGTATCCATAGCTTGTAATTTGTTTTTAATTTAAATTTGTTAAAGATTGGCAAAGCTGCGAATATAACCTTAGATATCACAATTCGTTGAATTTGAGTCGGAGCGTACCCTTAGATGAGGTATAACAAAGAGATATGCCACACTCCTATAGCTACGTACTACTGAGCAAGCAAAAGATGTATGGTCGAGAATCGCCCAACAGTTAGCTGCGTGAGAACAATCCGCCAGCTGAGTAGTGCACACTTACAGTTAGACGAACGAAATATTGGTATTGGAAAGTTTTGTTACCTATCCTCATTATTTGTTTGGTTGAGTTTTCCATATAACTACTCCACTGGTCCACTGTTCTCAGCAGCTGGCTGCAAGCGATTTCAAACCTTAGATCTTTCGACAATATATTTGGGCAATGCCATATCTCTATGTTATACCTCATCTAAGGAGCGTACCAACCAAATGAGCCACCGCTGTCCACCATTTTTTTGTCATAAAATCAACATTTTTTGTTAATTACAAATAATTAAAATGTGTGTATTATCCTCAATGTTCTGATTTAAGGTACCTATACCTAGAATGAATTTTGTTGTAAATTTACAAAATTACATTATGTTTTGATGTGTAGAATATGGTAGGTACGGTAGTAATATTTAGCTATAGAATGTAATGTGATTAGCTTTGGGAATGTATTTGCATAGTCTATTTATAAGTATATGAAGTAAGCGATGCAATGATAATTGCCGCATGTCATGGAATTGCAATGCATATGTAATGAATTTCAGATGCGGCATTGTATTGTATTAGCATGTGTGGGCGCCATCTAAACACAGATAATATTCCTTTTACATCACACTGTTCTACTTCATACCATATTTCATATTACACGTGTGCAATTGCACTATTCATATAAAACACAATACTCATTTATTTACTAACAAAATGCATTTACCCTAACAAAGGAGGCAGGATGTTGTTTAATGTACTATTACCTATTGTAATACAAGGTGTTAAAAAACGGGTCACGAATTTACGTAGATCTAGGATCAGCGAAGCAGCGCCAATTAGTTAAATAAACTTTATTTTGATGAACAGAATTAATAAATATTTTAACTTATACCTTTAAAAATATCTAATTCTATTCTTTTTTCCATCTGTCTATCAATAATTTGTCAGAATCTAAAAACAAAAACATTTCGTCCCTCGGTAAATCTTCCTCCTCCCATATTTTGACATCCTGAATTTGTTTCGAAAAGAGTCTGCTAATAATTTTTTTTGAATCAAGAGAAAGCTATTATTTCGATTATTATATGACATTTATTTAAAGCAATGAAAAGTTAAATAGTTTACCACCTGTTTATGGTTTAACCAATTCTGTCATTATTATAGTGAAAACAAAGCTCTACAGATTTTTCCCGGGAATAATCAATGTAGCCTTCGTTTTTGTTGACAAATGTTAAATAGTTAGCAATACATAAGTAAAATAAACGAAAAAAAAAAAAACGATTTAGTGTCACTTCGACAAAAAAAATTAATCGATAGAATAATGAAATGACTTGTATTTTTATTTTTACCCAAATAAATTAAAAAAAAAAAACTGTTACTAAATTTGACATTCTTGAAAACTTGGCTGAATTACCCCACTCACCCCTTGTTTAGAGTGACGTATCAAGGTTCTTACTCAACTTCACTTCATTCCAAACGTCAAATATAACTTGTTGTTAACTTCCAAACTGACGAATTGAATAATCTTCTGCAAATATAGTGACACAAATGCGTTACAACACTTTAAATCACAGACTGTCCACTTTAAAAACTTTTAAACGCGTCCAATCACAACGTTTAGGATCTGGCATCCATGCGTGGATAATTTCACACCAAGTAAAAATTATATTTCAAGAATTAAAAAAAATATATTTCATATTTATAGATATTTAACCTCAAATTTTAGACTACATGTTTTTTATCTTTTCAAAATTCTTTGTTCTATCAAAAAATTTCAAGAAACAAACTTGTCGCAAACCAACGGACGTCACAATGTGGCTGATATTTTGCGACTTTTTAAGAGAATGATACTTTAAAACGATATTATGTAACATAAAATGTAAATAAAAAATAATTACATCATATAGAGAAATAAATAAGACTTTGTTGATTCGATTTAAACACAAAAAAGGTTCACTTAATTTTTTTTTTGCAAGACATTAAATATAACTTGACAGTTCGATTTATTAGAAAATAATTCTTTAGATTTTTCTCAAATTTGTTGTTATTTGGTCAGTCAAATTATTTTCCAGTTATTGTCACTCTTATGTTATATTATTACTCTGTAGACAAAATTAATAGACTTGTCTACGCTAAAAATAGTCCAAATGTGAAGACCTAAATAGATTGAAATTTGTTAAAATCTGAAAATATCAAAATCAGTCTGATTACAATGCCTCTCTTATTCTATCATTTTCATCATACATATTATGTACTGTTCGGTAAATTTTAATGTTTTTCACTTTTTCTTATTTCAATTCTTTATCTTAGAATTCTCCTTCTTCATAACGTGTTACCTAACTCTTCTTATCTTGACCTATATCCCCATCCTCTGTGCGAAGGTCAGACGCAAGCAAAGACGCCAGGGAACAAGCGAAGCAGCAAGAATGACGAGATGAGATGACGACTGCAGATGTAGATCCACAGATTTGCTTCATGCCGGCTGCCGATGTGTAATTAGCGTTATTTAGTTTTCCTGTACAACAGGCTTTATTGATATTAATGTAAATCAAACTCAACTGACGCACCAATTAACCGATTAAGGAAATATTCAATAACCGGTTGAATTGCGGAGAATGAGAGGATTCATAAATTACAATATACGCACAAACCAACTGCTAATATAAAATAGTTTCATTACAAATATAACTTGTACTGTACATTGAAGATTAAAAATGTATTTTTATTTTGATTCAGGTCAAAAATGATTTGTAAAAAAAATCATTCCAGCTTCCTTGTCTTAATCTAAATGTCCTTTTTGACACTGGTTTGTCTGTTACGCAAAAACTACGAGTATTGGCATATTAAAACTAACAAAACTATACAATAGTTTTGAATAATCCTTTCTTATTTGATCTAAAGTAGATTTATGAAGAAACTTCATTTTTTTTACCTCTTACCAATCAGTAAAAGAGGTATTTATTGAAATCATGTTAAAAATTCGATAGTGAGTTTTCAATGAATAAGCACGTTTTGAAGTCCTTAAACACGATTTTAATATTTTTACGATGATGTCTGCCCGTGTGTGTAGATGCATGGATGGATGTTTGAACAATTACTAAAATACTAGTTAGGTACTAAAAAAACTTGAAATTTTGGATACCTATAACATTCTAATATCCTAAATCAGATCTGATTAGATTTTGGTGTTAAACGTTCAACAGGAAGTGGTGCTTTCTTGAAATATTTTTCTGAAGTATATTAATTAATTATGAATATAGGAGAATGTTTGTAAATTATAAGTAAATATTATACCAAAAAAATAATATTAAATAAAAAGTGTAAACAGGGCAGGCGAGAGGTTACGTCAACATCAGATTTTTATACTAGAACTAGTGTTTTTTAATTATGTCGTTAAAACGTAATATTTTTACTGAAAACTACTTACTCTGTTAAAATATAATGGTAAAAAATAAATGTTATTTGTTAGAAAAATTAATTTAAGACACTTATTTTAAATAAAATTCTATCCATTCAATATTAATACAATATTGTTTCGTATCCCATTCATTTTGTAAAGTTATATTTATGAAGAAAAAATATGTAGGTAGTTATAGTATTTATGAAGAAATAATAAGAATTTTATTTACCTTCCTTCCTCTATTATCAAAACAATATGCACACCTATAAGCATTCGTCAATTTTTCCAATATATTAAGACTCTGGTTATATTATTTATGAACTCACGATAATAATTTCTTAATATAAAATATAATGAATACGACAAACAACAAACACAAAAACGTATACGAGTATTGTGGTAATTGGTAACCTCATTTCTGTCTTTTCAGACCAATTCCACAGATATTTAAATATAATTAATTATAAACATTTATTGTTACCCTAATCTATTAAATTTGTAATAGCTAATAATGTTGTGGATCAATAAATACTATTTTCTAATTTGCTCATATTTGCTAATCACTATTAATTATATACCTTCTAATATTATTCAGTACATTAAACTCTAAAATGCATTGTTAATTAAAATATTATTGTTATGACGTGTACTGTAAAAATGTAAGTATTATGCAACATATTATTAAAAACTAGGATTTGTTTTTATAATTTTCCAATTATAAACATTAAACTATAATAAAATTTATACAAGATATAATATTTCATTAACTTTTATTTATTTTTAATTAATTATCTCAATGATTGTTTTAAAAATAATTATTATTGAATAAGTGATAACAATATTTTCACTTTAATTAAATATAATTTGTTACATGCAATAAATTCAATTAAGTAGGATATAAAATCAATATGACATGAAATGTACAAACAAAAACTAATTTATTTCATGATACAAAAGATATATTTATTTATTTTCAAATAATTAAATTATTATTATGTAATAGTGTAAGCTCTCAATATATTAAATATTATGTTAGGATGAATTTCGAATAAAAAGAAGCACTTCATGTGAATTTGTTATCAAACATTAGATTATAATCTTAGTATTACATAATATATTAATATTTATTAATATTTAAGGATAGGTTATGATAGAGTGACCATTCGTACTGATTTTGTCAGTACAGTACTGATTTTCAGATCATTGCACTGATAAACAATTTGCAACATATTTTGTACTGATTTTTTAGAGACAGTACTTTAATGTACTGATTTTTGATTTTTTATAATTATTTATTGATAGATGTTTATATATTTTTATTTACGTAATTTTAGTATTAACTAAAATTTCTATCTATTGATTCAGTAATAAAATAATTGATTTAACGTTGGACTAGTAAGTGACTTGGTTACACTGTTTGATTTTGGGAAAAACTGTAGACTGTAGCAATAGCAATAAAATTATAGTAATAGCATTGCTATAATTCTTCCTTTTGCCCCAACATGTGACCTAATTCGACTAGAAACAATATAGAGAGGTAGAGGTATGTAAACATGTAAAGCTGTTCTATAAAAAGCAGAACTTTGGGTTTTCATCAAATAATCAACTTTTAAACAAAGGCAAAACTCAAGAATTGACAATTTCAGCAAATAGAAATATATCAAAAGTTATATTTGGATTTAGAAAATATTTCGCCCAAGAATATTAAATACTCCGAAGAAATAAAATTAAAAAAACCTATAAAACAGTATACGCAAAAACACTGCTTTTACACAATAGAAGAATTATTAAATATTAGTCATTGTATATGACATCAAATTTCATTTTTCTTTTACTATCTTTTTAAATATTATATTTGTACTGATTTCATTAAAACAATAAATGGTCACTCTAGGTAATGACCAGAGTTAAGTTAGTTAAATATATCCCATTTTAATAACGTCAATAAAAAAACAAAAGCAATTCTGAGAAGCTCGTTATTAGTTTTGACGAATAGTTCCAGACCCAAATCAAACAAAATGGCAATGACAAACGTCAAAGTCACCCCGTGACGTGATTGGGGCAGACTCCCCGCCGTGGGGCCCAAGGAGACCGGAGCGAAAAACTATAAAATGTCAAATACATTCCCATAACCTCGAGGGACGCACTTCTGTCGCAGCCACAGATTTCTTACCTGCTGTCTTGTACAAAATATATGAAAATTTCTTTTGACAAGTAAATTATACGTTGGAAACAATAGAACACCTTTGTTTTGAAATGTGGTCATTGGTGATTAAATTTAAGATAGCAACGCTTTTATGAAATAACAGGTATTTGTTTTACTAGGTTAGGATGTGCATGTTTCTGGCCTTTAAATTACGAACAGTAGGAAAATTGATTTTGGTGCTGATTTCATTATAAATTTATTAAATACAGCGTGTTAAAAAGCTTTTATTTAATAAATATCATAAATATAGCTAAAAAGTTTCTATTTAGCATTTATTTATTTAACTGTTCATCTATGATTACAAATCTAACGTCTATTATTATACTGTGCATCTATAACATATAAATGGCGTCCTTCATTTTATTGAGCATTCTATATATAAACCTACGCCTATTTCTATTGAACATTTTAAATTTTTTTACTAAGAGAAATTATTATTGAATCGGCAACACAACGAATTAGTTATTATGACAAATATTTTAATACATAGTTACAGAATCCAAGATCAAATATATTTACTAATTCTGTACAAGCAAATTGTTGCATACGGAAAATACTGAAAAAATTTACTTCGTCTAGGACAAATATGTTAGCTAGTTCATTATCTAATTGTTTCTACTTCATTTTTCGGGACTTGGTATCTAAGTTACACGGTAAATATAACTTCGTGTTTACAGAGTTAACAAGAACACAGAAAACTTATGTATGTACAATGCATATTTTTAAATATGTGCATACCAACATGATTTTTTCTTAGACTAACTACAATTTTTACCAAGGTGGTGTTATATACTTGGTAATTATCGAATAGGTATACATAAATACATATGTAATAATTCCATAATTTTTATCATATTATTTCATAACAGTCATTTGATTTTTTATGACCGTATAGAATTTGAGTGATTGTTATTGTAAAACATATTAAAATATTTTAAAAGAGAATTGTGTAGCATAATCTTTTACATTATTATGCAAATAACTTCTATTGTACAAATCTATTCTATATAGATAAATACCTCATTTTCTACTCAACAATTTTATAATAGAATCTTGAGACAAATCTTGAAAAGATAAAATCTGAAAGTATATTGTAAGAATGTGTAATTTAAATTAAAAGTAATAAAAATACAATAGATTAAAAATATATAAATACTTTTATCTTGTATTTATCTTTGGAAATAGGATTAAATTTATTTCTTTGTTACTAAAGAATAGATGAGAACAAAAGATCTACGAACCGATGTAAATGGATCGTGTAAGGTCATTCAATTGGATGACAACATTGCTTACCCAAAATCTCTTGTATTGAGAATGAGATGGATAGTTTACGAACGAAGTACTTCAAAAGAAGTATTTATGAGAATCGACGAATCTTAATATTTATCGTTAAAGTATACATTACAAAATTATTTTAATTTTATTTTGCTATTAATGTTACGGGTAATAAGATACATTAAAATGTATATATAATTATCGGTGATCATGTATAATTCTCAATAGTATGACACATTATGCTTAATTTAACAAGCACACCGAATATTTCATAATCTCCAATATTTACTAGGTTGTTAAGTTGTATTGGATTATATTAAGTTATGCTAGGTTTAGTTTAGGTTAGATTTAAGTTAGGTTTCATTTCGCTAAACATTGCTATATAATACATAAAAGTCGGCAAGTATACATAGTTACTGGATTATTCAAATTATCTCTTCTTTTTCTTTTTAATTTATTATAAGGCTAACCTTGTTTTTCTTCAAGTCAATCCTATTTTATGGGGTTTTGAATATTTTCTATCTTCATTAATTTTGTTTCATCCACTTTCTTTATGGCTTGTATCTTATAGTTTTTTACTCTGTTTGTTCTAGTTTAAATTTACTTTAACATTAATACTAGTACTTTAACACCTTCGGATAATATATTCTGATTATATATTAACACTAATAATATAAAATGTATACTTTAATTTATCTAGTGTTTTGTAAATATGTAACATATTAAATATTAAAAGCACAATTGTTAAAATCTTTCAAGTAATTCAGATTTTCTCCAATACACAAAATTAAACAAGTTAAACTGCCGATGTATGTAATTTGATTTAATTTAAATAAAAAATAAAGTGAATTTATTCTCAGATATAATAATAGATAGTCCCGCCAATTAATTATTTCTGAGGTCAAGTAAATACAATTAATATATCCTCAGATGTAATCACATAATATGGGGTGGTCCCGCCAATAATTGAATCTCTGTATCATCAAGATTTAATGAAAACAAATGCCTCTCAATTAAAAACTCCAGTGACTTAATTTTCGTATTAGCATTGAACTATAAATTACAGTATTTTTGCCAATAAAGTAATCAGGCAGGGTTCGATGAAAGTGGTAAAAAATGAACCCGTATTATGATTACAGTGTCCTGACTCCGAAGCAGAAAGTCGGGTGCAATTTACGATCAATATAACATTTATTTACTGCGGAATATCTTAATAACTGAGTATAAATCACCGTGGGTGATTATCACAGTAATTGAACGCCGAATTTAATAGTTCCGAGGGAGAAAGTCCAGAATTCCCAAGCGCACGTATGGCTAACCAACCGTGCCAACAATTACATTTAAATTAATAAATATTAGTTTATTAGATACCACCCAGTTTTCCTGTAATCTTATCTGCGCAGGTTTACGGCGTCGTAAACTAGAGCGCTCTGTCATTATTATCTCAGACTTGCAGGTTACGCTGTTTGTTTTGTAATCCAATGATGTGAAAATAAAGTCATAAACTTACTTTTTACTCGCTGACGGTTGTAACATATAAATTTAAAGCTTTTTAATATTTAAATCGTAACTCAAATATTCTACATACACTCAAACCAATAAGTCTCCCTACACACATATTTGCGCTTTGTTTTTGAAATATATAAACCAACCTGAAACCTTCTGGAACTCAGTAAGTGTTTCACATAAACCAAAAAAAGCATTTTTTGATCAAATGGACGAATTATTGTTTGGAAAAGGAAGATTGAACAAATGAAAACAAAAAAAAATATGACTCATTACGATCTTTCTGTTCAGGCAGATTCACTATATAGATCAAGTGATATAAGAGCAACGCCGCTATTATTCGGCAATTTTATACAGACCAGAAGACTCTAGAAAATTCGAGAATAATTACCCGCAGGTAAAGTGTCCCAGATGGGGTGACGGCAGTCAGTTGAGGTTGAGTGTGAAGGAGAGTATAGATAGTATGAGTTAATCGAGTAGAGTAGAGTGACATAAGTCGAATCGTGGAAGACTGTCCAAATAGCAACATGTAAAGTAGAAATAAATATTTTTGACAGTCGTTTATCTGTTACTTCGCAACAATTATTCGTAAAGTTTATTAATAAAAATATGACTAGTTTTTTTTATTAGTTTTATACTTTTTATTGTATATTATTTTTCAGATTTTCAATTTAAATTATCGATACGAAAAACATACATACAACTAAATTTCCGTTTATACTTAGTATTTTAGATTTTATTAATCTGTGTTTTAAAAGCAGAACCACTGACTGTTTAAACTAAAAATTAAAGGTAGGTTTTAAAATTAAACAAAATTATAAGTCTGGATTTGGGTTTCAAAGAAAATATATTTCGTTATGTAATTTTACTGAAACAAATTTTAATTTATAAAATACTTGTGAATCCACCATCATATACAGACATTAGTAAATATAATTCATTCATACATTCCTCTATAGTACGACATTCTTATGTGGAACAGGGCCTCAAGTACCTGAGGTACTTGTTTCTTGACGGGTTTTACTTGCATTTTAGTGCAAAGCCAGCACACACCGAGCTGTTGTGCGGTAACCCATCCAATTGGACAGGGCGGGATATGTTGCTTATCTACACGATCAATCAAGACACGCCACGACCACACAACCTAGTTGACTGTAAATAAATTTAATTACATTTCCAAAAAGCAAAAAAATGATATAATAAAATTGTAAAATTGTAAATAATAAATTACATGCTTATACATATATACTGATTAAAATTAATACTTTCCAAAACTACATTAACAAACATCGATATAAATAAACAACCTAGTCCGTTATAAAACAAAAAATATATTGTTAAATATGACGAATATCTAATAATAAATTCAGGTTGTCAGTTGCTCATGAGTAATTTAAATTTTTACATTTATTTGCATGTGTCAAATATTTTGAGATGACAGATAAAGTAAGATTTGGAAAGTAGATTGTCGGCATTTGTTACATATAGCCCAAGTCTATTTATAGCAGTTACATCACTTGCTACATATTCTGTAATTGTATTCAGAGCAAGTACCTGAAGTGTCAAGTATGATTGATAGTGAAGAATGTCGTTTCATAACTATTTTTCCCTTATGATAAATGCATTTAGATAAAGTTCATATTTCAATATTTGAAATAGAAAGATGTATTTCAATATAATTTAATATTAAGTTCCTTATACTAGATTCTTAAAATTAAACCTAACGAAAACTAAACTAAATAAAAAAAAAAATATTAACAATGACAACTATTTTGACATGAACAATTATTTCTTAATATTCAGAAAATTATTTAGGCTGCATTTATTTTTATATCAGACGTTTCAATTTATTAACCTCACTTTTGATTCTAGATTTATTATTAATTGCTTTACTTATATAAATTAAATGGCAAAATTAAATTGTGAATTCACAGATTTCATCTTTCTTGAGTATAATAAGTCAAATACTATTTGGATTTCCAGGCTTAAGTTTCTTTAAAAAGTGACAGTACGCATTAGCAACCTACGCCAATAATATTGTATTATTGACCTAGGTTACCATGTTTACAAAATAAATGATAGCGATAATAAAAAACAATTTCTCATGTCAAATAAAAGTAAATAATTGTGGATGTCTACGCTAATAGTGAAAAAAATGTATTCATATATTTCGTTAAAAATAAAATCTTAAAATCGTTTCTTCTTTTTAAGGATACTCCTTTGCTAATTAGTCCAGTTAAACCACTAGTAAAAATAATAAAACAGGTACTAATTTATAAAGTAAATATATTAATAACAAAAATTAAAATTATGACACCATTAAATATCTTATCTTAAATTTCTTATATCCGGAGTGTACTGTACATTGTCTTCAATAACACCTTTACTTGAATCGCTAACACAAATGTCTAACATATTTATTTATTTTTAACACCCGTGAATAATAGTTATTCTACATTCCTCTGTATAACTGCTTGCAATAAATTACAATTTAACATAATGCAATATTAATAACTACTCCATTAAATTTACAGTTACAATATAATTCAACTTCTCAATGTTGATGTTGGAAATTAGTAATTCCTCAACAAGTAAAACATTGTTAGTTATCAGATACAGCAAACTGTGCAGTCATTGTGAGCATGAGTGATAATTTGTACAGAAATAGGTTAGAATCAAATATGTCATGGCTACAGAGTTATTTATAGGTTATTGTATGATAAATGGTTAATGAGTAATTAGTTCACTGTAAGTGTAAGGAATGCTATTGTGATTGCTGGCGTGAGAACATAGAATTATTGGTTATAGATCAATACGTATTGACACAAAAATGTACATATTACCAATTATATATTATAGTTTATAGTCTAGTTGTGGGTAGAGTAATGGTTGGTGTTTAATGCTTCTTTTTACAAATCATCGGTAAATCGTTCGATATAATTAGAAAAATAAAAGTTAAAATTTTGGAAAATAAAGGCAAGTTACAATATTCATAAGAACACTTAAAACAAACTAAATCATATTTAAGTTCATTAATGAACACTCACTAGGAACACAGATTTGTATTTTCCAAATATTTCTATTGATAGTTTTGACTGGATATGTTTCAAATGAATTTTGATTAGAATTTTGGGGCTTTTTTAAATTATTCTTTGATGTGCGAGCCCCTTATTGTTGGTAACTATATTTTCTTAAAAAGAAAATATAATACTTCAAATTCGTTTTCATTACATACATTTTTAAAACAACATCATAAATACTCTATGACAGTATTTGGCTTAAGTTATAAGTATTTTTTAGTAGTACTTCATATATTTTTTTGATTTTTTTCAATTGGCATTTTTTTTTCTTAATTTTATGTAGAGCGTGTAACCGAAAAAATACCGACTAACGGTTAACCCTTCTAGAGAACGTTATAATAATAACGGTTTTAGTTCGAAAATAGGTTTTTGAAAATTGAAGCCGGTTAATATATCGGTTAAAAAATGAATTAAAAAATTTAATTAATTGAAAAATAATAAAAAAATACCATCTGAAAAATATAGCAAAAAAAATGGAATTTAATTAACGAATATTCGCAAAAATTCCCGTAATACCTTTAGGAAACTACCTCTAAGGACTACATATTATTATGACTCTCCAATAAAATGGAAATTACTTATATTCAAATAAAAATATAAAACATTCGGTTTATTTTATTTTTGTTAACGGTTACCGGTATTTTCAACCTTACAAATATCGATTAAACTTACGGTTTTCGTTCAAAATATCGATTACCGGTTTTTTCAACACGCCCTGATTTTATGTAATTGCACTGTTTTTTTTTGTATAAAATAAACTAATTTTTTTGTTTGTCAATATAATATAATAACAAATAATATTTGTCTATAATGATATGAAACATTTTTTGAAGGGTTCTTTAAAAAATAATATACTTTTATAATGTGTCATATCATTTAAAAATATTTATTACTTAACTGAAATTTATACGACCCCATTTAGTATTTGCATTTTAACATAATCTCATTTAATTATAACTATAAAAATATCAACTGTAACCAGTGCAACAATTAATTAATCAGCTTTTTGTGATTCACCACTTCCTTCATAATAATAATTAAATGAGTGAGATCTGTGTCGCCATAAAGGTGTGATAATATATTTACTTATTGCTTATTACATATAGTAAATGTCACAACACAAACAGTAAAATAAGCCATCGTGCAAAAACTAATAACACCTTTCCATAGCCATAATTAATTGTGGTTAATAACCGATTCCTAGCAGTATCCTCCAAACATAATGGATAATAAATATTCATGTGTTCCTAATAAATACAAATTGAAAATTATAGCAATGGCCAACACTGACATGATTAACTAATAATTTATGGCTTGCATTTTATATGTAGCACTCGACACAGTAGTACACATTGCACTGTGAAAAATCTGAGCAATTATTGGCTATCTTCCGCCAAGCAAGTATTACGTGGCGTGAAAGGATATTATGTGAACTGAAGGTTCCTTTTCATTATAATTAGTGTCAATCCTAACGACTGAAAAATCGTATAACGTTACTCTGACTGCGATCGGAAAGTTGAACAAATTGAGATTTCTAAGGAAATATATTTCATACCAACGTCTTAGGTAGGTTGTAAATTTAAGTAAAAAATTGAGCTTCTTGCATCAAAGCACAGTGTTTAACTTTAAGTAATAGCCTAAACCTGTGATTGTAAAGAGACGAGGCAAAGGAGACACGCCAAGTCTTTTTGAATAATATGCATAGTTTACGGACATCTTAGTCTTTTCCTCTGTATATTTTTGTGAGACTTTATTTTCGGCGTTAAATAATACGAAAACCAATAAAATTGAAGTTAGTAGCGCTTGCTTCAACTGAAGATTTATCAAATGATACTCAGCAACAAAAATGTTAGTAGGTATTTTAAAAATTATATATTTCGCTTTATTAATATATAAATATTTAAACAACATACCCTTTTTACTAACTAAACCAAATTATGGATATTTCTAGATGTCACATGTGGCATGGCAACCGAATTAAATTTAGTTTCTTTCCAAATTTTGAGTTCAAAGGGTTTGCCCATAGAAAAATCAAGAATATTTATGTTTGATAGTAATAGAATTAGAAAAAAAATATAGTTAAATTAATGTTTGTATTTCATTAGGTACTCATGTATGTAAAAATCTTGTCTTGATCGTCATTTTCTTGCTTATTTCTTGTCTTCCAGGTTATTACATAGTCAGGGATTCTTTTTTTGCAAATGAACATATAATTTCTGTGTATCACCTGCGATTTTTTGGTTTAGATGATATCAGTGTCAATTATCAAATATATGTATATCTTATAATATAATAATTATTATTAAATGAATATTATAAATACCAAAAATCGCACAGCTGCACTACTTTCAGTATTTTTTTAGCGCAACTGCGACATCTCTACAAGCAGAAAAACTTTTTTCTAAAGATCCCTGGTTATAAGAAAGCATTTTGTGTCTTAACTCTTGGTTATATAATATCGAAGAATAATTATATTATTGATACAATAATAATTATTATAATATATTTTTTTAAATGAAATTTACCTACGCATATTGAAAATTTTTGTCTTAATTTTTTTCAATACTTACATATTTTTGTACTTTTAGGTAAAGAAAATCTATATGTTAATGTTACTACATTTAAAAAATCAATAAAAAATAGAATATAGATATAGAGAGTTGAATTACTATAGAAGATTACAAATTACATATTACCATTTGTTTATTATTTTTCTACTTTACTTATAATTGTTAATTTGAAAATATCTTAATTTCTCAATACTGTCAAAATCGGTGGTAACTGAAATGAAACTTCAATTTCCACATTATTCTTTTTAATTATTACATATGTTAGTGCTTCAAAACACTAAATGCAAAGAATGCGTACATCTTTTTAACAATAAGTTAATAGAAAATTTCCTTTAACAAAATTTCACTAACCTTGTCGATCTATTGTACATCTAATGTTCCGTATAATAGTCGTCTCTAAATTCTATTGAAGCTAGAAAAAACTCTATCTAATACCCATATCATATGTCTGGCATATCGTTTACTAGCCCACCTACTTCTCAACAAAACTGTTACGGCAAAACGAGGAAACCTTTTCAATTTACTATAAAAAATTAATTATCGTTTTAGAAACACCCTGTCCATTCTGCCCACTAATTAGCCTGCCGCTATAAACTCTTATTTTCGTAAAAGTAGAAGTTGGAAATTAATATTTGTAATTGTTACGGTTTCTCCGGCCATTAAACTAAAAGGAAATTTGGTAATTGGTCGTGGCATACTACTCTGATTTGATTTGGTAATTGAGTCATTATGCGTCGCTTTATTCAATGCACAAATTCAAGTGCGTGTCTCGTGTCTGTCTCTCATCTACGAATTAGTTAATTTAATTTCCTCTTTAATTCGTGCTGCCTTAAGCTGCTCTTTTTTCTTCATTGTTTTCATGCTGTAAGTTCTCCTACTATTAATTGTTTTTTGTTTTTACTCCAGATGTATACGTAAATGAGGCATGATTTTCGATTAAATTTCTCATGAATTTTTGGTAAATGATTATAATTATGTCTATTTGAATGTATAACCGTTGTTTCTGTTACCTTACTTGATATTGATTTTCGATGCTGGATTTCGATTACTTGTAACAAAAATTTACTTTTTATGTATTTTGCACCTCAGCAGTATTCATTTTTTTATTTTTTCTGGTTCAATTTATCAATAGTGAATTTTGATAAATAATTATTGTATTACTGTTTTTACGATGACGTCTGTTTCATTGTGTAACCATTATTTCTTTATATAATACTAGAAGAAATAAAAACACAATTCTTTTTATTATTGGAATATGGAGAATAATCGAAGAGGTAATCAATTGATAAAGTTTATTTCTAAGTCGATGTTTCGATTTCATATAAATCTTATGGGCAAGAAATGGTCTTCAAATAACAATCATGTTGATGGTATGATGCTACATATAATATAGTGATGTGACGAATAGCAGTTAAGTCGAATAACCGAATAACGAATATTCGGCGAAATTTTAATCGAATATTCGGTATAACCGAATAATATATTTCTGTACAGTCTGAAAGAGTGATTGGTGGGCTTCGTTGAGGAGAGGGGTGTATTTATTCTGAAATGGTCGCCCTTTTATTGTTAAAGTAATTTCTCGTTTGATTATTATTAAATTTATTTATTTCATTTTTAATTTACTGCCAAACAATAAAACTAGATAAATTATTTTCTTTTATTGTAGGTACGTTAATAATGACTAAACATGTATATCTTTTGATTAAAATTTATTTTCCATAATTATATATTTTAATGAAATAAAACAGCGTTATACTTCACATATTTCTTGTAAGCGAATATACGATATTAAATTATGCCGAATACCGAAAATAGTAAATAATTATTCGGCTTTGGTCCCATCTCTAATATAATGCCATCAATATCAATGTTATTTGAAGTCCATTTCTCGCCCTGAAGAAGATTTCTATGAAAAAGAATCGTCGGCTTAGAAATAAACTATATCAACTGACTACCTGTCTGATTATCCTCCATACTTCATCCTGCAATAGTCATCAAATTCCTTCTTCTTATTATTATTTATAAAATATGTTCCACCAAGAACCGATTACAATATTTATCATTATTTTTTTATTTATATTACTCAAGTTATATACTTGAAAGGCATGATTTTTTACGAAACTTCTCATGAACTTTTGATAAATCATCATAAATTTGCTATTTTTACAATACTGTAGGTATGTTTATTTATGTTACTTTAAGCGTATTTACATTTATATTTGTAGTGAATCAAAAAATCGGTCGTATGTAAAATCTTGTAAATACTTACCATGGATAATACGAACACCATAGACAATTACATTTATTTAACATCTTTTACCTTAACCGGGTTATTAAGAAAAGCGGGCCGTTAAGAATTTTCTTAACATCCTGGGATGTGTTATTGATAGCTTAACGGTTGTCAAATGTTGAATGTTATTTATTCCATAATAACCTAGTATAACGAAAACATTATTGAACATTATGTTTTGTTACTATCCTACAGATTTTTGACACAACAATAGCAATTGACATGATTTGGTTATAATTTTAATTTTATTTACACGAGAATAATATATAAAATATTGTGTAATATAAGAAAGCTGACAGTTTAACTAATTTAAGGTGGTGATAGGATCGCCGAAACGAATACTACATTTAAAGAATAAGATGCGCTTGATTATAAATTTTAATTCTTTTACATAGACATGAAATCTTTTTACTTCTCTTCTACTCAATTTTATGAGGCGCAACTTAGAGGACAAAAATTACTCAGGAAAAAAAATTCAATTCTGTTTGAAAACTTAAAATCGCAAAAAGAAACATTCAAACTTCAATGGGCTATATGACCATTGTCAAATTGAAGGAAAAAAAGTATAAAAACTAAAAATTAACCATTGTGAGTACCTATAATAATGACAAAAACAATATATTACCTTATAATTTCACGGTGCCATATCTCTGACGTCACTTAGGAGAATGAGAGACCTGTTTTCAATGCTAAAAGTGGGAATTTAATGAACCTAATTTATTTACTTAATGATATCGAATATATGTTGCTAATGGTAAATTAGACATAACTATTAATGAAACAATGTATAAATTATCATACAGACTATAGAATAAAATAAAAATATTTATTGTATTTAAGTTTAATTGATATTGATGTAAGAAATCACATCAATATCGACAATGAGGTACACTAACACGCACAAATAATACACCACAATTAAATACACAATCTTTATTTTACTGACACTTCTTAACAGCAGCACTACACTACAATAAGCCCCCTCTAAGATACATCTCTTATATTAATAATATGCCTTACATAACCTCTAAACATTGATTAGATAAATCAAATTATTTTGCGTTACACATTAATTAATTATTTATATAAATCTCATATTGTACTGTACTAAAAAAACTATTTACAGAGGAAGTATTGTTAAACAATGAAATAAACAGGCAATGAATGTCCATTGGACACTCATTTTTAATTATACAGATTGTAATAATTTGAGTATTGATGATAAATTTAGAAATAAGTATAATATAAACAAATTCTTGAGTGGGTTGAGTTGGCTGTATCAAATGTTTAATTTTGTTTTTCCAATTAATTAATTGAGTACTTCCTCCATCTCAAGTTACTGAAGCGTCTTCAGCTTGGTTAATGATTTGGCTGAAACCTGAGCTTCAGCAGCTAATTATTAATTAAGCCTGCTGCTTCTTGCAGACGAATCTGCAAGGCAAGTGATTATAATTTCGTGTTCATCATCTCGCGCTTATGATTAGTGTGTAATTCAAGGTCAAGCAAAAACAGGTCGCGTGCTAGATTCACAACATCTGAGCATCGCCGCACTGGACGTCAGCGGCCAATCAGAACACACGGAGTAGAACACATTTCAGCAAAAAGAAATATTATTTAAAGTCAATATTTTGTTTTAAATTATTTTAATTTAAAGGATTTATATTTATATTCTTCCAATTATTAAACGAAAAATACTGATAATTATTAAATCGAGACCAGGCCACTTTTCAAGTCTTGCCGCGATTCTTAAGTTTATCTGCAACATTATTCTTAAAAATAGTAATGATCTGTAATAAAAATGTGTATCTTTCTTTGATCCTTCTGCATTTTACAATAGAAAACAGCATACCGTGAGTATTTTTTAACGTGAAATATGAGGATTTTTCATATCCATTGTTACGACTTCATATGTGATTGACAGCAATGTATTTTCTTGATTCATTTAAAATTAAACATAGGGTATGAATTTAAAGTTTTCTTTTTGGGTTGTACCACGCAGTAATGGGGTATTTGAATTAAAATGTAAAATTATGTTAGAATTAGAAAATTGTCATTAAAAATAACAAAATCTTATCCTATCGTTTGCCTTTACGTTAAGTTAAATAATAAGTATATTTTCTTAGTGAGTTTATAACATTAATAATTAGTAATATAATATTTTACGTATATGTAGTAATAACAGGGGAAGTAATTCCCAAAGCCGCTGATGCTGTATTTTTGTGTAAACCCGAAAATATTTGAAAATATCGAATTTTTAGATCCAAAATTTTCAAATTTTACATAATTTTATTTGTAATATTTTTTAAAGAATTAGCTACACTGATGCCAAATTTACAAACAGAATTTAATTTTCTCTTTTGGTTTCGGAGATATTAGCTATCAAAGTTGCACCTCAAAGAAGTGTATTATTTTAGTATATTTCAAAAATTAGTACAGATACAATTTCGACTACTATACCATTCGATTCTACGGCAAAAGTTATATAAAAAAATGTTTTGCCCCCGTATACGTTCTTTGGAACGATTAGGTGAAAAATAAGAAAAACGAAAAAACCTAAATTTCAGTTTTTCGCCTGAAAACTTTTCGTCGCCAAAATTTTTCATTTTTTGGTCTTAAGTAGATATAGATGCGCTGATTCCAAATTTTCAAACAGAATTCAATTATCTCTTCCCGTTGTCGAGATATTTCAGCTCAAAGTTATACCTAAAAAATTAGGTTTTTTAGGTATACCGCGAAAATGGTTAGGTTTAAGGTTTCGTCGACCTCACCATTCAATTCAACGGGCAAAATTACATATGTGTACCAATTTTCAGATTTTTATCTCAACAGATAGAATTTATACAAGGGAAAAACTGAAAATGGCCAAAAATCGAAAAAAATCTAAGGTATACCCCTTGCCATTTTTTCAGATTTTGCCATTTTCGTTTTTTCTTTCTACAAATTGTATCCTTTGGAATAAAAATCTAAAAATTGGTACACTTATGTAATTTTGCCCGTAGAATCGATTAGTGAGGTTACCGAAGTCGTAAACCTAACCATTAAAGGGGTAAACCTAGAAAACCTGTTTTTTTAGGTATTGCCAAAATTCAACTTTGGACACAAATATCTCAAGAACGAATGGAGATAATGGAATTCGGTTTGAAAATTTGGAATCAGCGCGTCGATATCTACTTAAGTCTAGAAAATGAAAAGTTTTAGAGAATAAAAGTTCCTCGGTGAAATTTTGAAATTTAGGTTTTTTCAGTTTTCTCATTTTTCACCCAATCGTTCCAAAGAACGTATATGCGGAGAAAACATTTCTTTATATACTTTTTCCCGTAGAATCGACTAGAATAAACGTTGAGATCGTATCTCTACCCATTTTAAAAATATAGCCAAAAAATACAGTTTTTTGAAGTGCAACTTTAACAACAAATATCTCAGGAACAAAAAGAAATAATTAAATTCCGTTTGAAAATTTGATATAAGCGCGTCGAGCTATATCAATGTACATTATTTCCCAAAATCACAATTTTAGGCTCAAAAATGAGAATTTTAGGGATATTTCGCATTTTTCAAAACAATTTTTGGTTTAATACTGTTGGTTTCTTTTATTAGTAGTATCTTCTCAAATTCTTGTCTTTTAGTTTTGTTTTAGAGTGCCAGTATATAATATTTTTTAGCAGGTATGTTCTGTTTAGGGATAAATAAAAATTTCATCATGTTATAGGAATACGACAAAGATGTTAGATGAAAAATTAATAATTGTTGCAGCAAAAATTTAAGACACGAGGTCAACTCGTGGAATCAGACTTTATGGTTTCTACTTATCTAATTGTATTCAAAAATTTATTCAACCCTTTCGAATATAATAAAACTTTTAAACTTCAATTTTTTATAGCAAATGAGTTTACATGCACTTCTATCATTTAGCTAAATTTCTTATTTCTGAAAAATTCATGGACTTCATTGGAATTTGAACAAAAGTTCCGTGCAGTTCATGAGTCTTTCTCCTGTCTTTTGCCGCGTTTACAAAAATACTCTCTGTTCAAGCATTAAATATTTGCAGACGGCTTGACAAGTCCATGAATTTTTCAAAAATTTAATTCTTCATTAATAAAAAGTTGAATCGTTATGCGGTTCGAAATGTTATAAATTTACTGTGTAAAAACAGTGTCTTAGTTAGAAATATTTATTGCTTGTTCTTCACTGGACGCCACTGGTCATGTGTTCTTCAGGTCGACATTCTACATGTAGAAAGAAGACAAATCGTACGTAACAATGAAAGTTGCCGGGAAACCAGTCTGTAATATTCTATTAACTTTGTTCTAATTTCTTGTAATTCGACCACAAGCATGTCAGGATTGACAGAAAGATATTTTAATTGTTAAAATCGAACCTGTTCTCGATGTGTATCGCATCCGTACGGTGTCGCTTTGTTTTTTCTGCCGCAAACGCGTCTGTGTTTGGCTAATGAGTCATTTGATTTGGTTATGGAAGTGTATAACACGTCAGAGATGTCAAACTTTAGTAAGAGGATACATTTGCAGATTGATATCCGGATAACACATCTTTAGATACATATAATTTGGAATGCGGTCTTAATTTGAAAATCTTGTTATGCGTTCATTTAATAATGATGTTTTAATGTTATTAGGCAATGATGATTATGAATAAACAATCTATGAACTAGATATTACATTATTCGAAGCATCTAATTAATAGCTTAGTTGCTTAGTCCATATCTAAGAGCGAACTGAAACATACATTATAGAGAAAACATTTCTTTAAAACTATTATACATTTTATTTTGAATTTTAACATAAATTTTAAAACGAGTAAAGTCATTGAGATTGTATTTGCAATTTTAGGATAAATAAAAAAAAAAAACTTTACGGTACAACTTTAAAGAAAAAAAGACATACCAGGGACAAAAAGGGATTCACTTCTATCCTAGACACCCATGACTATTATTTACCCTTATTTACTAATAATAAATTATTATTGACCTAGGTCAGTAACAATAACAGTAAGAAGTTGTCACTTTTTAATGGAACTTGAACCTTCAAATCCAAATATAACTTGGCTCATTAAACTAAAGAAAATTGTAAACTATGGATATACAATTTAAATTTGTTGTTTAATTTAAATAGATAAATTAAATAGAAACAAATCAAGAATGAAAAGTGTGATTCATAATCTTAAACGTCAGCAGGCTTGTATCCCGGGGTTAGAAGTAGTTTTGAAATATTGCTTACTAACAGAAATTAAAATATATTAATTGATATAAATATTTTGTATTGACAATAGTTACTTTTGTATTAAGTGCGCCTCGTTAAAAATGTGACATCTCACGTACTAAAAACATTTAGCGCACAAAATACAAGCAATTTTTTTTCTATAACTAATTTGCATCATTAATTATAATATTTTTATTTATCTACATAAATTTTGTGAAGAAGTGTTTTCCATCAACGTGAAAAACCGTTTCCAAAAGCATGAAAAAAAGTACTTCGCGCATATTGTCAAGGCAACGTAACTGTGAAAATATTACCTACTTTATGCATTGTTATTTGAATAAAAATGTTAACATTTTTGACAGTTGTACTAAATATTTGTTTATATTAAGAGCGTGAAGAAGGTGTTTTTAGTATGTGAGAAAAGAGTCATTTAAACACAATTCACACTCGAAATACAAACAATATTTTTTCTGCAACAGAAATTATAACTAAAATAAAGAAAGAAATAATTATGCTGGTATGTTACGAAAATATCATAGCTATTTTTATAAGTAAAGAAAAATGGAAGAAATTTATAAATATTAAATTGTTAACTTATAACCGTGAAAAAAGGTTTTTCAAAACCATGATCAGATTTTTTTTACGTTTTTGGATGGTTGTGTATTAAAAACATAACACATGAAAAAATGTCATACTTTACACCTAAAAATTAATGCACAAATGTCAACATTTTTTGTACCAAAAATGCACTCTACACACTAGCAAGAGTATCTCTAAGATAACTTCTATGACCCTCTGAGAGAAAAATGTATTACCAATATCTGTGGTAAAAGCATATTGGCATATACTGGGTAATAAATTATGAGTGATATATTTATTTATTTTAAATTTTTCCGTGCTCCGAACAAATATCGTTAAAATATTAGTGACTCTTCATCCCATTGTAAACATACTCTCCATAATTTGCATTTTAAAGAAAAATCGCAATCCCGTCATTACCCTGGCTCACGAAACGTCGTCGTAGTTTAAAGTCCCCCCGTGTGGGATATTAAAAAGCGTTTACCTGGTTCATCACGACCTGGATCCGGGGAGCGGATAGCCGGAGTTCCGGACATGCAACGCACCACATGGTACCTGCCGGCAGCGGGAAGATGCAGGACAATACCCCCGATCGATCACGCCGGCAATAAAAAGCAGGGGGGGAGTAAGGGAGTTTTCTTGCAAGATATGGGATGTATGTATCGCTTTTAATTTATTATAAAAGTTATTTATAAGTAAAAATAATTATTTATGGAATATGTAAGGAAAATATTAAAGCATGCGAAAATTACAAAACGAGACGCAGGCGAGTTTTATAAAAACCACAGAAACGACCTCCAATATGGGGTGGGATTCCATAACTCATAATAACTACAAATAACAATTGTACTTGTTATTATATCAATTATACGTCAATGTCACCATGGCGGAAATTCAAATTTGCAATGAATTTAAGACATTCACTTATCAATGTAGACTTGTAGAGGGTTCTTTATATATATACGAGTATACGTAAATAGATGTCAACCATAAATAACAATAGCAAGTAATACTTGAATACTTTGTAGTTCATTCTATATTTTTTCTACTTCCGTTCAGATAAAACTAAAAGTGTATTTGAAATTATGAATTTTTGACTTTTTGGTAAAATTTATAAAATAAAAAATCTGTTGTAGACACCACATGACTTCCCTGTACATTATATTAAACACATTTTGCGGCACTTTATTTAAACTTATTTCACTTGAAAGTACGATATTTCTACGGCTAATCGTTCTTCAACTTCCATTCATTTCATATTTTCAAACTTCTTTTCGAAATTGTTCATCTTTTGTAAAATTTTATTAAAATGTTTATTATCATTCCTTTTTGTATTACACCAAATTATGTTAATATATTTCTCACGCTTAATTGTAAATGCTCGTGGTCACAAATCAATCGCTACATTCGGAATTAAAGTCTACTCTATTTGATATAAAAATCGCTTACATAAGAACATTAATATTTTAGCACTAAATTTATTAGATTTTTCATCAGAAATAAGAAAATTAAAAAGAACTATACATCTAGATTTGATATCTAAATTATGAAGTAAAAATAATTTAAAACTGAAAGAACTACAAGGGACTTATTTCTCGCTCGTTATCTTAATTTATCACATTTGCTTGTTGGTTTTTTTTCCTAACCAGTTGTAATTAAAGATTTAAATAAATAAAAAAAAAAAAATTCTCACGAAACATTCTGACAGTTGTCAATGTTCTCAATCATATATTCAATTTCAAATCAAATGTTTCCTGCAATTATTAAAAGCAAACTATATTATTATTTCTATTAAGTTTCTGCTCCAAGTAAAGTGCCCTTTTAAAAAGACCAATTGAAACAAAAAATGGAGGTGCATAACTAGAGCCCCAAACATGTCCTTGTAAAGGATTCGGTATTTGAAGGATTATAAATTTGATAAGAAATATCATGAATCCATACCGGCAAAAGTTATAATCACGAAAAAAATTTTATACTACTACTTTTTCTGATTTATAACATGACATAAAACTTTTCTTCATTTGCCGACCTGTTTTTACTCTTTAATACCTAGTCGTAAAAGTGCAATGTTTTTGCATTCTTCTAGCAGACGCTGACGTGACTAATAAAATGTAGAAATTATCTTTTTCTCGAGATTTAATTCACTAATGGGCAAGTCCTGCCCTGTGTAACAAGTCTAAGTCAGCACATTCTAGTGGCACCAATTAAGTAAGTAGGAAATGGATGTAATTCATAAATAGTGTTATGTAAAGGTAAAACTAATATTTGCTGACTTAGTACTTGTTCATAGTATATATAGTATAAGGTAATGGTTGTAAAGGCAGACAGATAGAATAGAGACAGAAAGACAGAGAAGTGAAAGAGAAGTAGAGTGGTATAGTCAGTGGTAGACAGCGGTGGTGGACAGAAGTGTCAATGGAGACCAAACCAATTGTAAACCATTATTTATTATATTATTTATATTTGTATACAAATGTGAGTATTCTATTTAATTCAATATCCATCTCCTAATACTTGCTCCGTATCCGGTCTGACAAAGAACCCACATATATATATTGTGTAACCTACCCTTTCGAGGAGCGGGTCACAAACTGGTAGCAGTGGTCCTATAAGAATGGTACAAGTTGGTAGTATTGAAAGTTATTGAGAGGACGTGCTACAGTTTGATAGCGCCATGCTCCTTGGAAAGGTGTGTTACAAATTGGTGGCAGCGGTTCGGGAATTCTTGTCAGATTAGAGTAACCTTTCGGGGTTTACTCGCGGAACGACAAGTATTAAGAGTTATTGATTTACATCAAAATTTTAAAAAAATAAAGCTGTAACGGAAAAGTTTAAAAAAAAAAACATAATCTAAGAGTTGGAGGTTCACTTATTTATTAAAAATTTAGTTCAATACGGCCTTCTGTTTACCACCGCCGAGCCAATGTAAGAGATACCACAGTATATATAAAAAAAAAACAAATTAATAATAAAGAAAAAAAGAGTCGGAAACATTGACAGTCTTGAATTGAATTTCATTTTTGAGGAACGGATTAGAAGCAGACGGACATTCAACTTAGCAAGCAGTACAGTAGGAAAAATGCTGACAACAGCAAATGTGGAATCAGCAACATACGATATTGCAACAAGGTCACATGAAGTAGTAACGTAGGTCAGGGAGATGACGCTACGTAAAGAAAGAAGCTCATGATAGAAAAAAAGGATCAAGGATCTTCAAAGGTACAGGAATTACTGTAATACGAGAAAGTGTCTCGGGTGGAAGATAAGATGACAGTGGACTAGAGGGACTATCAGAAGATTAGTCTTATAAGAAGAGGGATCGAGGATAAACTACTGTTGAATTGCTTGTCTTGGTGGATTAAAGAGCCGTCTGATTCGCCGTCTTCAGAGGAAATGTTGAGGAAGCGTCAAGACTGTCAGGACCAATCACGGGCCAGCTCGTCTAGCGGTGAGGTTGTAACCGGGAAGATCAGGGAGCCGCAGCACCGCGAGAGGATTCCGATGGATGCACAGTGCCAGACCATGGGGAACATTCTAGAAGTTCAAAATAGGAGATGGAATCCAGTATAAACGACGAAGAATTTATATTTGTATTATGTAGTAACATTAAGTGTAGGATAAGTTGCTTTTGGAAATTGTGCTCCTTACAGGAAGCAAATTTCTTGAAGGCGGGAGGAATGTAACAAGTCTAAGTCAGCACATTCTAGTGGCACCAATTAAGTAAGTAGGAAATGGATGTAATTCATAAATAGTGTTATGTAAAGGTAAAACTAATATTTGCTGACTTAGTACTTGTTCATAGTATATATAGTATAAGGTAATGGTTGTAAAGGCAGACAGATAGAATAGAGACAGAAAGACAGAGAAGTGAAAGAGAAGTAGAGTGGTATAGTCAGTGGTAGACAGCGGTGGTGGACAGAAGTGTCAATGGAGACCAAACCAATTGTAAACCATTATTTATTATATTATTTATATTTGTATACAAATGTGAGTATTCTATTTAATTCAATATCCATCTCCTAATACTTGCTCCGTATCCGGTCTGACAAAGAACCCACATATATATATATTGTGTAACCTACCCTTTCGAGGAGCGGGTCACAAACTGGTAGCAGTGGTCCTATAAGAATGGTACAAGTTGGTAGTATTGAAAGTTATTGAGAGGACGTGCTACAGTTTGATAGCGCCATGCTCCTTGGAAAGGTGTGTTACACCTGCACTGGAGTTCAATTCGTCGGCTGCTCTTTATATGAAGCATTCTGGTTTTATAGAGGCTGTAAAGTTTGGTGGTATAAACGCTATCACACAACGCGGAAACAGAGGTAAACAAGATTGTGGAATATGTTTTGGTTGTGGTTTCCTTGATTGGAATCATATTTATGATGTTGGGGTAGATGTTGGCGTATTGAAGTATACAAAAAATAAACAAAATCAATTCACTTTAGCTCATTTGACATTTTATTCTAATGTGATATTGTCTATTTAAGGTAAACTTATAATTTAAGTAATATTGGTGCAACCGGCCGTAAGACATATTGTTCAAATATTATAAGTGACTGATAATTTATAATTTAAAAGTAAATTTATTGAAATCACGAGTGTTCTTGTATTATTGGTAAATATCATGTTAGAGTTAGTTTAACGGGTAGCGGTTACTCACTAGTTTAGAGTGTTTCTATTTAAATCTTAAGTTTGGATTTAAATCCGAGATTTTTAAATCTTTATCCAAATAAAAATACTACTGTGTCCGAGTGGTTCGAAACCCGCTAAAAGTTGTAGGAGTCACTAAAATGTAAGTAAAACGTGTCACGAAGCAGTTATCTTGAAGTACTAGCGGCTCTGTTCCATTCGAAAATGATGTACCATTAAAAATAAATTGAATTAGTTTGTTAGTTTTTGGGTTTGAAAATTAAACTTAGGTATATTTTGAAGCACTATATAGGTACACAAGAAAAAAAACAATATGGTGCAGGTAAGCTCACAAATAGTACCTTTTGGTAATTATTGTGAAAAATGATATTTCCCACACTTCATATGCGCAGTGTTGGCAAATACTGTGAGAAATTATTTCTCACACTTTAACTCACGGTTGTGGGAAATACGCAACTTTCAAGGTTTATATATATTGAGAAAAAAGTGCCACTTTCCACAGTGGTCGTAGAAAAAATATTTTTCATTCTTTCTCAAATAACTCCTTCCCTGTTAACCTTCAACATTTTTTACTTGCATTTTACAGAAGTTCTCAACTAAGATTGCCAATTTTCTTACATGAAAAAGAAGGAAATTTGACAACCATAAAAAATATATTCAGGATAGCCAAATGAAATATTTCTTAATCATTAAATTACCTTATTTATTACATTTAGTAAGGATAGAGGAACCACTGAAACTGGAAGTTGATAATCCCAGATTTCATGAAAGAAGGATGAATAAAAATATAAGCAAATTTCATATTTGTATAAATAATATGTAGCATAATAATACAAAATAATTGTTAAATTAGGTAAATAATTTTTTTAAATAAAATTTGTGCTATTTTTAATACTAATCTACTTCTTCTGATTTAAAAATTTTAACTTGCATTTAATTTCAAAGAAATATACGAAAAACAATATCCTTAAGTCTTGTGGTTTTTGTTTGTATTCTTCTTTCTATTTAGTACTTGTAAGCATTGTTTCTATTGCTTCACAGTTGTGTGAAAACAAATTGAAATTCATATTCATTCCTGATTCATCTTGATAAAGATATCAATCAAATTACAAACAATAAATTACGAAGCAAGTGAAAACTATTCTCAAAACAATAATACTAATAATAACTAGCCAATCAGCACTATGAATAGCTCATTGTGTTGCACTTTACACTTGCGATGCTCAGAAAACACAAGTCATATCGACACACATTCAACGCCAAATAAACTAAAACAAACCTTGTGAAAAGCGCCAGCGAGAGCTTAAATTAATTTGCAAATGTTTATTGTACTCTTAATAGATTTTTTTGCAAACTGTGTATCAAGGTTAGCTACTGAAACTAAGTGATAGTTATCTGAAATTCGCCGACACAAAAGAAAACATTCATCTAGATTTCAGTTCGTTTCGCGGTAATTATTGTTGATTTATGGCGAATATGATTAATACAAATATTGTTCACTCAAATACCAAGGCCGAAAAATACTGATTTCATTTTCTTTAATTGGTAAATTCCTATTAAGATCGGATAATAGAACACATTATTCAAACCTATGCAATGTTTCGCTTAATAGGTGGGACTTTAAATAAGTTTAATAGTTTAACTAACTGTTTGTTACGCATGTAAAATAAATACAATTCAAATTTCTACATTCTAACTTTTAAAACAAATTAAAATTTGACAACTATTTGTTATATACAGTGCAATCGCGTTAGTGTGAACAGATTAAATCTAGGCTTGTTTTTATTATCGAACTGTTCATATCACCGAGGGTTTATGAAGTTTAAGACAATTTGAATTATAAAAGACGCACATTTATGAAATATGTATAAATAAGTACATATCTTTATTACTTATTACTTCGTTACAGAAACCAAGGATGCTTCCATTTTTGGAATTTCAGATAATTTTAATTTTAAAATACGTTTTTCATCGCAAGTAATTTATTTAAGTTACAAATATTAGACCTATATACTTATAAAGTCGGATACACACATCATGAATTTCTGCTGCAAGAATTATTAAACATTTATCTTGTCCTATACGAATGACATAAGGTGGATTTATATAGCCAAAATTAAAATTAAGATTATATTATTTACATAAACACTCAAAAGTTAAATTTACGAATTCTACTAACATTAAAACATAACTAGAAAGATGACCAATTTCCCACTTTTTAATGTTATTGTTAGTTGATTTCACTACTGCCCAAATGCAACATACCAACATATATCACTTGTATTCAAGTATTTGCAAGTCTACATAAAGGCCTCTTCTTAGCTTTAATTTTAATGTTAGTGAAAATGCCAATGTTAATTTTAATGTAAGTTTTAGTTTGGCCTGTATAAATGAGACTTGTATTCGCTATTATATTATCGTACGTGTTACATAGAGGTATATATGCTATCTTCGTCTAACCAACGACAAAAATGAAACAGAAACAGTAATGTTACCGAATTTTTATTTATGTAATTCATGTCATTTATTAAGGTGGTTTTGACGTCCACAATGTGTGCTTCATTGTGTGTTGGTAGTTGCTAGTTTGACCTACAACTCTTTTATACATTTCATCCATTATTATATTTGTCTAATACTGTCAGTTTTTGCATTTATTTAATTTGGAAAAGATACGATTTCGTTCGACAAGTGGATGTCATCAATACTCCTTTTCCCATTGGCTACTTAAATCACATGGTTACGATTTTAACTCAGGGAAACATACACACATACCCACAGATATCATCGTAAAAATGATAAAATAGCATTGTTTGTGATTTTAAACATGATCCAGAACAAGACGTGGAGAAAAAAAAAGTTGTTACATAAATGTTGTTCTCCTTTTTCCAATCGAAGTACAGAATGCATATTTATGAAAGTTAATGAACCAAAAATGAAATATTTCAATTAATAATGTTACAAATTTATTAATTAATTCAATTAAGTCTGACGTTGGAAAGTTTTTGATAGCAATTTTATAGAGGTCCACCTAGAAAATGCACAAATTTCACCATGACATGTCAATATATTATGCTATTAAACAATCAATTATAAATCATCCAAATTACATGATCGGCGAATTTATACATAATTTACTGCTCTAGAAATCGCAAAATTAAACAAATCAACATTCTTTAGCATTCACCGATTAGTAAATATCAATAAACGTCAAAATAACTACTTCCACGTATGACAAATGAAATAGGAATGACTATCTACAAAACCAAAGGTCGCCAGATTTAATTTAGTTTGAATTGTACTCAACGGCAGATTAACTTTTGACAGAGAGGGGTATGTCACGTGCTGTGGACAACCCCGATGCGTTCAATTTGAATGTGGAACCGAAGGGGCAACCCTTGATTGAAATTCATTGCAATGGGAAAAAGGAAACATTATATGTGGTTTTAGTTTCAATTTTAGAATATGTACTCATGTGGGAAACGACAATATAACTTTGTTTGCAATTTAAAAAACTGAAACTCGATAGTAGTGATTCATTCCCTAACCACAATACGTATGTTCTTGTATAAGGATAATTTTGCGGGAACGAACTGGAAATTAATTTTAGGGTTGTAAATAACGTAATAGTTATTTATGTATTAAGGGCGTAAACTAAACATTATAGCAAAGGGAATATTTAAAGATCGACACGGAGCGGAGAGCTTTAAATTTCCTGAGAGGTATAATCTTACTTATGCCCGTGGTATATACAACGTTTTATTTCATTTTGGTACTTGAAATGAAAAATCTGTAGGTATATATATAGTTGGCATTGTTAGATTGTTTTTTTTTAACAAATACTGTCACTGTCAGATATATATGGAAATATTATTGGAATTTGAGACTCCTAAAAATTCAAATAGTTATGTGAGAAGAAATTTGAATAGTTCTGTGAATGCTAAATACTTACATAATTGTAATGTTTGACATTTATTCATTAACCACAATTTTTATACTCCCTCGGGCGATAAAAGCCAAATTACGCCCGTATTTGAGAGCATACAAACAATATTATGATTCCAAAATAAAATACAAATTATTATAAAATGTATAACACTTACAATTAAATAACAAAAATATAAAAAATAGCGTGTTTTTTCGTGACGTCAAATTCCGTGTTAGAGAACGAATTGTTCCGAATTTTTTTTAAACTGTGGCTGTATTGAATGTATGTTTGGTTTTTTTCATTAAATTAAAAACTTGTTGATAATACGAAAGAATAGCTTTACAATACAAGAATTCTATCTTTTCAATAAGAGAAATTATTAATTTTCGCAAATAAAATGTGAATAATAAACTTTCGCTTACGGCAATAAAATGACTCGACATTCATAATTTTCTAGAACAAATATTTGTATATCCTGATTCACAAAATGCGAATATGTATTTATGGTTTTAATAAGTGAAAGGAAATTTGCTAATTTGCTAAATATGTTTAATAGTATAATTGTTTCTGCGTATTTAGTCTAAAAACTTAAAAATTTTATTTGTTGACCTGGTTCCATTTGTACCGGTAACGCATTTTTATATTTCCTCTTCCTTTAAAGTTCTGTAAAAAATAATTGATATTTGTTTTGCTGTTATAAATCAATCTAAATTACAACATACATATCAATTTATAATCTAATCTTTTTCTTCACACCATTTGTCAGATGCTTATCATTGATAAATTCCTTCCACGAAAATAAACAAACAATGAAATGACCACCTAGCTAATAACTTCATCCATCCTAATATTCAAATCAGATCAAGATGGTCTTGATTTATCGATGTAAATCGGCGCTATCCGTTTGCGAAAAGAAAGTCCGCAGTGTGTGATAATTCATAGGAATAAACACTAGTTGGCTCAGGGCGGTTGTAATAAATACACCAGCGGTCACGACTCGGTATAATTACAGTGGAGGAGAGGTTAACCAAATATGTGTGAGCAATCAATACTAAACGAAACCGTGTGGCATGCAAAGAGATCGTAACTCAGCCACGGCAAATTGTGGATGGGTTGGATACTATGTAACAACAAAGAGGATTGTGGACGAGCAATGCCGGTACTTAGGTCATTCGATCAATACACAAATAAATACTAGGATTTCTCACTATTCGTGCAAAATTCATTACAGTTAATTTGTTTTAATATGCTATTCATTTCGAGATTTTTAGAAATAACTAATTAGAATTAGATTAATTATTTTTATGGTATCGTGATATAATGTTCTCAATGTTTTAATCTTTGTTACAAACAGTGAGATAATACAAAATTAAACATTAAAAGAGCAATAAAATTTGTACAATAAATTTTTCTTTTAAATTTTTTTAAGTATGCAAAGTATTCATTTTAAAAATCAAATATTAAATTTTTTATGAGTTTTTATAATTATGAAAACAAAGACAAGAAACTAAACAGCAAGGAATCAACAAAATTATTTTTTTTTATTAGAAATAAGAAATTGTTAAAACAAAATTCGTGTTTAATACGAGTTTAAGATTATTATTTTTACATCATATGAAAATAAATATAAATATTTCATTTCCAATTGGGTGATTTTATTTCTTAAATATTTGACAGTGTAAATTTTCTTTTTTATTTTCTTTACTAAAATCAAAGAAATAAGAAATTGTTATAATTTGCCTGAAATTATAAAATAACTTTTGGTTCTCAGAAGCGATTTTTTTCGTGAAACAGTTTTTTATAATGCGGTCTAAAAATGAGTACTATAAATTTCAAACAACGGTGTGTTATCAAGTTTTGCTTCAGACCTGAGCACAGAACAACGGAAACTTTCTCAAAACTTAAACAGACCTAGGGACATAGTGTTATTTCAACGGGCCAGGTTCTACTGTGGTTTTAGGCATTTTTAGAAGGCAAAGAGTTGATTGAAGATAAAACACGAACCGGAAAGTCTTGATCTTCAAGTATTGATGAAAATGTCGACATGAGAATAGGAAGAACCGTCTCCAGCATTGTGTGGCTTCTCAAGGAAGTTACTTTTGGGGAGACAATATAGAATTGTAATTCTATTGGGACAATGTTTTGTTTTTACAGTTTCATTACTTAATTTACACAACTCCTGCAAAAATAAGAACAGTAAAGTAAGATAAAAGATTAATATAAACTAATATAAACAATGGTATTTGCTGGACGAAAACAAAACATAACGGTGATTAGAATCGGGTAATAATTTCTGGAATTCAGTCAATTTTTCAAAGGCTTTATTTCTGCTACGAGCCCTTTCGAACCCATTGAATGAAAGTCAAAAATAAAAATCCCGGAGGAAGATTCATATTGGGTCGAAACCAGTCGAAACGAAAAAGCATTCGATTGACAGAATTTCTCGAAATTATTGCATTATCCGATTTATCGACAAGTTAAGATAATTTTCTAATCATCAAGACGATTGTTAGATTTAGATGTGGTTATAAATAAAAAAAACGAATAAGAAACGGATATCAAGTGATAAGAGAAGAGATATCTTTGAAGCGTCTAAGGACATCATGTAGGGAAGTTCGGAGAGTAAGAAAAGAAGTCAGGACAAGACAGTATGAAAGGAGTTATTAAGAAGCGGAAGTGTAATGTATGATGTTTGAATATACCACTACATATTATCTTTAAACGATTGGCAAGAATAAATAAAAAAAAGACATAAACGTAGGTCTAAAACTTTAGTTTTGGATGATAATCATGAAATAATAGTTTCTGTGTATTATTGAATAAAAAAGTAATTTCGTAAATTATCCATAATGCATACAAATGCATCATTAAAAAAATTACATTTATGCAGTCACGAACTAACCGAAATTAGATTAGTGCAAACCTATATATCGCGTGCTGCCATCATCCACCGTCCCATCGTCCAGTGTCAGCCAGCACCTGTCTCGACTTCCTGGTGCATTTCCTCCAAGTCTCCGACCTCCGAGACTAGAAGACGCCGTAACGAGGCGTATTTGGCGGAATGGTAATCGCAGGCGGCCATGTAAATGTCACCTGCCATTGCCATTTGCCCGCCGCTGATAGGTAAAAGTGGTACAGATCGCAGGCTCAGTTCTCACAATTGTCTATGTCTATGTCATTATGCTTATTAATGATATACTTTAAATGTAACTGGAATATGTAATTAGATGTTGCATTATGTCTAATCATATACATCAGCGTGGAAAGTTATCTTCTTGAGTTTCAATTTATTCTATATATTTTATATATTGTAGGTATTTACACACATTTTTTTGATGAACTAACTAAAAGATAGTTTCTATAATTGATGCTTAACATATATAGTTATTTATTTTTAAAATGATTGAAGTCAGGTATTCTTCCGTTTCTCTATTTCTAGAACTCGGAAATAGTCTTCGAGTCGATATATTCATTATTGTGGTTGTTTTTGTCTCACTTCTTGCTTAGCAAGACAAGTCCAAACAAAACTAGTCATAGACAATTCAAAAGACAGGGAATAAATTAGACAGGAATAAGATTTTCTGGCATATTTTCGCAAGAAGTCTTTATCTTATTTTTAAATTTGATTGTACTGCAATAATAATTTCAAATTTCCAATCTTGTATAACCTTAATCATAAAAAAGTGTTTTGTATCATTTGTCGTATTGACTCATTAGCCGCTTGAAAATTATTGGAGTAACCACTAAATAATCCTAGATTTACATTAAAAAAATTGCCAAAAAAATTGGTACCTTATATACACAATCAATTAATTACTACTTCGGTAGAATTATACTAATTATTTATGTACACACTTTATAAACCTGTGTATAAGACTTAACGTAACCTAAAAATGTGGTTCTTGTACACAATCATAAGTAATTTAGTTTTTTTTTACTCCATGTCATCTCTGTTCCGAGGACAGATGGACCATCAATGCTGAGGAGAGATGGACCAGAGGATTTTTATTGTTAAAAGATCACTTCAACTCGTAAACAGGAAAAAATCATTCGCATATAGAAAGGTAAACGATTTAATTGCTATTTTATGAGTTCTGAAGAACTGTTTTTAAATGGTTAATTACAGGATGTGATGATAATAAAACAATAAAAGATTATGAAAACGAATACGATACAAGAAAAATTATATTAAAAACGATAAAGAAGGAAGAAAAATGTGTAATTTGCAGTCGCTGTTAATCAGTACATCTCCTCATAGCCTTGGTCCATTTTTCCAAGTGGACTTGTTTGAACTCGAATAAAATGTAGCTTTCAGATCATGGTTCACATTTTTTTTTATTCTTATAAGTAAGCCTAGATTATATGTTAATATAAATAAATATGGTTTTTAAATATTATTCAATATTATATAGTAATAATTATTTTTCCAAAAAATGGTCCATCTCACCCCCACTTACCCTATCATTCTTATTTCTATCAGATATCTAGTATAACTGAGAGAAATCATATCATATAGTATTAGGCAGGTAATGGAATAACATGAAGTTAGTGAACTGGTCTTACCTTATCAACATGTTCCTTAACTTCCCGGATCAAGGCGGCCGCAGGGATGCAGAACTCCTGCTCGAAGTTGGTGAGACTCCCGAGGTACTCGCACACTAGTAAGTCCCGAGCTTGGCGCACTAACACTGGCCTAATTACCGCGTAGCTCGGATACAGAGGTCCGAACAACCGATCCACTAGGCTGGCTACGTCACCTTTACACTGAAACAATGGAAATAACAAAAATAAGCAAATGTTTTTAGTTTTATAACAAACAAAACATCAAAATATAATACCGATTCTAAACATAACTTCCACTTTTGGTATCAGATTTTTAGTAATAATAAAATATAATGTTTCATTATAATCTGATCAACTAAATTTACTCTACATATGTCCACATACTAGTAAACAAACAGACCAACATATATTCAGAACATAATAGAAATCTTCTTATATAACTTATTAAGAGCTATTAAGGTAGCTACAATGAGCAACGAATTTAATACTCCCGGGGTCGTTATAGCTCTTAACAGAACATCGTACAACAGATTTTACATATAACAGATATTTTATATATAACCAATTGATCCATTCTATAGAAAAATTTTGAAGAAAGCGAAAGACGTTACTTTACAAAATCAATGTTGGTGCGTACAGGTACAACGTTTTTCGTCTTACTATGTTGTTTAATTTACAAATTAATTATTTTAACGATTTCATGTAAGTATATATCACAGGCAAGGTAACCATTTTATCATTAACTCAAGCAGGGCCGTTAAGAAAAGCAGATTTTGAAGAAGTGTTAAGAACACGGGATGTGTTATTGACAACTTAACGGTTGTCAACTGTTGAATGTTATTTATTCCATCCAATTGCTATCCAAAGAAAACCATGTCATACTGTGGTGGATATCATAACAAAAATAATCCTAGAAAATGAGAGATCTGATAATTTCACAAAGAAAGGAGTTTAGGTTCTATTCTATGGACCGCAGCCTTAATGTCGACATCCAAAAAACCATTACAAAAAAGTGATCAAAAATTGAAGTACAAGGAGCTCTCTTCAAAAAAAGGTCTTAGAATAATAGTATAAGTCCTTACTGGCAATTGTCCTTTAAAATATAATTTGTATCAAATTAGTAACACTGAAAGTGACACCTGTCGACTCTGTGAAGAGAACGAAGAATCATCAAAACACATACTTTGTGAATGCCCAGTCGTAACCACCCAGAGACGATATCAACTCGATAAGTTGCCTTGCGGCAGATGAGATCAAGAACTTGGCTCCTGGAGCTATAATTGGTTTTATTAAAAACCTAGAACCTTCTTTCTTAATGCAATAAAATACAATTCAAATCTTTTGTAATAATAATATAAATTTTCTTACAATAAACTTAAGATGAAGATCCAATTTTAAAAATAATATTACTTCTGAATGTATTCAAATTAAGTCGTAATGTAAAAAGGAATATGATTTCCTGATAAGCATATTTGTATACACTAGTGTCAAATTTAGACACTGATCTAGATTATAGATACTGTTTATTAACTATTGTCATATAAAATATTTGTTACATTATTACAGTTAACTAGCTTTAATGCAAACGATATATGAATTACGTAATGTGCATTAATGTCAAATATTGTAATCTTAATATATTCACTCTCACTTGTTCTTATTTGCAAATAATCCGAAGATTATAATCAAAATGCAAATGATCTTATATAGACATACTGATCATAATTCTCACATAAATACTAAGACAAATAATACTCTACAAAAATTACTAGGGTGTGGTAATTTTTTCATCATACATTATGCATTCAATAGCTCGTTAGAATCTTGTCTTAAAATCAGGGCATGTAACCGGTTAAAAAAACCGGTAACCGATATTTTTAACGAAAATTGCGAACTTTAACTGTAATTTTAACCGATATTTTTCAGGCCGAAAATACCGGTAACCGTTAACAAAAAAAAAATAAACCGGTTTTAGCGAACATTAACCTTTATTTTAATATCATTTAGAGAGAAAAAAATGTAATATTTTTTTTTATATCTGTGTTTTCTATTTGTATTTGAACATGAGTCATGACAGTTTTTACAATTAACATTTTATTGGAGAGTCATAAATGTAGGTCTCTTTGGCCGTTAAGGTTACTTAAAAAGTCCAAATAAATACGGCCTTTGTCAACACAGGCAAGTTTAAAATTGAAAAGTGACCTGCGTTTTTCTAAATAAATTACGGGAATTTTTGTGAATATTTATTAATTAAATTGTTTTTTTTAATTGTTATATTTTCTCAGATGGTAATTTTTTATTATTTTTTTAAATTATTTATTCTATAATTTTTTTTAATCAAATATTTATAATTACTTTTTTTTAATTAATGTTAATAATTTTTTAAACCGATATATTAACCGGTTTAAACCGGTTTCCAATTTTTAAAAACCGGTTTTCGAACTAAAACCTTTATTATTATAACGTTCTCTATAAGGGTTAACCGTTAACCAGTATTTATTTCGGTTACATTCCCTGTTTGTAACTAACTTTTAGTAATTTCTAATTACAGTTGAATATAAAAAGTTACAATTTTTAGGTTTTTACTGTAAAATTTTTCATATACAGCTAAAATATTCCAAAAATACCCAAGTATGAGTCCAAGATTTTGGTTTTTGATTTTTGACACCATTTAAACCCAATTTTAGGTCAGGTTTGGGTTCCTTTTTACCCATTTTAAGGTGTGACAAATTTCCAAATGTACTATACAATATGTTTAGACACTTTTCAACTCATTTTTGGGTATAAAATGCAACACATAATCGTGTTAAACTTATTTTTTAAATTATGAACACCTAAATCATTGTTAAGCACTTTAAACCCATTCCAGGGTGTGAAATAACCCAAATAAACCCATTTATAGGTAAAATTTATTGATTTTTTTGAAAAAACCAAATTGATAGTCGCCGATGCGCTGATTTCAAATTTTCAAACCGAATTTAATTATCTCCTCCCATTCCTGAGATATTTGGCCTCAAAGTTGCACCTCAAAAAAGTGTGTTTTTTGAACATATCTCTAAAATGGGTAGAGATTCAGTATCAACGATTACACCAGTCGATTCTACGTGCAAAGTTACATAAAGAAATGTTTTCTCCGCATATACGATCTTTGGAACGATTTGGTGAAAAATGAGAAAAACGAAAAAACCTGAATTTCAATTTTTCGCTTGGAAACTTTTTGTCACCAAAATTTTTTATATTCTGGACTTAACTAAATACAGATGCGCTGATTCCAAATTTTCAAACCGATTTCAATTATCTTTTACCGTTCTCGAGATATTTGTGTTCAAAGTTAGACCTGAAAAAATCAGTTTTTCAGGAATAATTCTGAAATGGGTTCAGATACGACTTTGGCGACCTCACCAATCGATTCTACGGGCAAAATTACATTTTTGTACCAATTTTCAGATTTTTATTCCAATGGATACAAATTTTACAGAGGAAAAACGAAAATCGTCAAAAATCGAAAAAAATCGCAAGGGGTTCATCAGGCGATTTTTCGATTTTCGCGATTTTCGTTTTTTCGCTCTAAAAATTGTATCCATTGGAATATTAATCTGAAAATTGGTACACTTATGTAATTTTGTCCGTAGAATCGATTGGTGAAGTCGTCGAGATCGTATCTTGACCCATTTCAGGGATATTCCTGAAAAACGATTTTTTTCAGTTCCAACTTTGAACCCAAATATCTCGAGAACGGTAAGAGATAATTGAAATAGGTTTGAAAATTTGAAATCAGCACATCTGTATTTACTTAAGTCTGAAAAATGAAAAGATTTGGAGCCAAAAAGTTCTCCAGCGAAAAACTGAAATTCCGGTTTTTTTCTATTTTCTCATTTTACACCAAATCGTTCCAAAGAACATATATGCGAAGAAAACATTTCTTTATGTATCTTTGTGCGTAGAATCGACTGGTACAATCGTTGAGACTGTATCTCTACCCATTTTAGAGATATAGTCAAAAAACACACTTTTTTGAGGTGCAACTTTGAAGCCTAATATCTCAGGAATGGGAAGAGATAATTAAATTCGGTTTGAAAATTTAGAATCAGCTCATCGGCGACTATCAATTTGGACTATTTTAAAAAACCAAAATTTTTGACCGAAAAATGGGTCATTTTGGATTTTTTCGGCTGTAAAATCAAAATTTTAAGGTGCAAATCTAAATATTGTTAGTTTTCATGATTAACTATGATTGTAAATTACTTGGAGATGAGAAAAGATATTAATTTTTATTTGGATATGGTTTGGAATATATTTTCGAATATAGATAACAATTATCAAAACAAAATTTCCAAATATAAGTACTTCCGGTCATCATTTCCGTTGTAGGCCAAGGTTCGTGGTCCAATTAACAACTATCAATTGTTTTACAGACATCCTTTTGTTTAGATAAAGTTCATTTGTCTTAATTATTTGTTTATTAACTGTTTCTTATATTATTATTTCCACCTTCTATATACAGAGTGGCTCAATGAAAATTATCAGCGCAATTTTTGGCCACTTAACATCAATTTTGCAAAAAACGCTCGAACACGTCATTTTTAGTATAAAGGGGGAATACCTGAATGGATTAGTTTCAATGGCATAACTTCAACCCTAAAATGGGGGTGGACTGCACCTCAAAAATTTTTAATGCGAAAGAGTGTCAAACATGACACAGTTCGAAAGGCCTTTCAATTCTCTTCTCAACAGTTTTTTTATTTTTCAAATCCGATCATTAGTTCCAGAGAAATATTTCAACCGATATTGAACAAAAATTGCGAACTTTAACCGCAATTTTAACCGATATTTTTCAGGTCGAAAATACCGGTAACCGTTAACCAAAAAAAAAACCGGTTTTAGCGAACATTAACCTTTATTTTAATATCATTTAGCGAGGAAAAATTTTAATATATTTTTTTTTTATATCTGTGTTTTCTATTTGTATTTGAACATGAGTCATCACAGTTTTTACAATTAACATTTTATTGGGGAGTCATAAATGTAGGTAGTTTCTTTGGCCGTTAAGGTTACTTAAAAAGTCCCAAATAAATACGGCCTTTGTCAACACAGGCAAGTTTAAAATTGAAAAGTGACCTGCGTTTTTCTGAATATATTACGGGAATTTTTGTAAATATTCATTAATTAAATTGCTTTTTTTTAATTGTGATATTTTTCTCAAATGATATTTAAAAAAAAAAAATTTTAATTAATTATTCTCTATTTTTTTAATCAAATTTTTATAATTAATTTGTTGTAATTAATTTTAATTATTTTTTTAACCGATATATTAACCGGTTTCCAATTTTCAAAAACCGGTTTTCGAACTAAAACCGTTATTATTATAACGTTCTCTATAAGGGTTAACCGTTAACCAGTATTTTTTTCGGTTACATGCCCTGCTTAAAACAATGAAATTTTTAAAACTAATTTCGTACCTAGTTTTTATCTAATATATGCAACAAAACAGGATTCTTATTCTTAAGAAAGAGATGTCGGAATTAAAATTGAAACGGATTTAGATGGATAAAGATTATTTTATTTTGTCTACTAGTGCTATCTCGAGCACCGTAAAATCTACGAAGTAGATGAAATTAGCAAACAATTTTTATTTTACAAGAGTATTTTAATGAGCATATTTTTTTAACGAGTAGTTCTCAAAATGTGAGAACCATGTTTGTTATTTTAAATGGGTTCATATACTTATTATTTATTTGCTTCTTCGGTACAGAATTTTGCTCTGAATTATATTCATATACATATATTTTCATACCCTTAGGGGCGGTTTTCAATCGTCTGTCAAATTTCCTGTTAACTACCAAACAGATTTCAATATATCTGACTGGTAAACTCCATGGTAATGAAAACACGTTTTTCAATATGAATCTATATGGCTGATAAGTAACAGCCAGGTTTAATTGTCAACTATCAAATTGGTAATAATTTTGACTTAAATTAGTTTTATTCTTATGCAAACAACTGTAATTTTAAACAAATTTTGAATGTAGTATTAATTTTAGCTAATAAAATATCAATGGTTAACAGTTCGCATCGATGACGTTTCATCGGGATAATTACCAAACTGTAAATAAAATTTTGGTATTAAATTTTAAATGTATTTATGAAATATTATATGCTACGACTCATAATTTTATTTATCTGCTAGTAGAAAACCGAATAATATCTTCTACATTTTGTAATAAATACATTGCTGTTTTCTTCCTAAATCTAAATCTTTCCAAAAAACATGGTCACTCCAGAAATTAAAATGATCTGGTTAGCATCTTACAAGGTATAGTCTTCTACACATCGTATTAATAAAATCTATTAATTCTTCTTCGTCGTCACTCTAAAAAATACGTTGTACTAATTCCATATTTTGACAATATTATCAATAACTGTCAAAAATTTGACAAATGCTGCAGAGTATTTTATATTCGACCATATTCGGACCAACTTCGTAAATTTGTCCTACTGGCAAAATTTAATCGGCGCATAAACTAGCTGCTAGTTTATCCTCCTGTTATCTCTTGGTAACACTAACAAGATATTGAAAAACCGAAATTCGTAGTTACCATGAGTATTCATTTAACAGACTTATCAGGAAATTGAAAAACCGGCTAGATATATATTTGAGAATGTAATAAAAAGTATTAATTTTATTATGTAATAAAGAAACATAGTCCTACAGTACAAACCTAAATACATGTATACTAAAAGAGATCTATTATACCTTTGTTGGTTTATTAAATCTGATATATTTCAAACGGCGTCAAAAACTCTTAAAACAAACAAAATATTTTGTGGAGTGTTCCATATGGGTTTGGTTTAGAACGACACCGTATGCTGCGGCTCCCTCGAAAACTACAAGTCACATTTTCTCTCGGAAATAAAACAATTACACATATCATCCTCTGTTTGACGCACCCTGTTCATTCAATATTCATGGGAACAGGCAAAATGCATCCAGTCACCCCAGAGATCCTCCAACTGGCCTCACAATGAGCCCCTATGGCGTATTGGGTGACAGATACTCAACCCTTCCCACAAACCAGAAGTTAGATACAAACACTAATTCTTATACATTAACAAAATGTGAATTACAATCTATGTTATATTTACAACGAACTGAATGATATTAATTAATTAAATAAAGATTTTTATAAATTACCAAAATATGAACTACTATCTATATTTTATTCACAACGAACTGAATGATATTTATTTAAATAAGGACAGTTAATTGAAAGAAAGCAGTAATAATAACTAACTAATTCTTATGCATTACCAAAATATGAATTACAATCTTTATTATATTCATAACGATCTGCACGATATTAGTTAATTAAATCAGGACAGTTAATAGAAAGAAAGCATTTATAATAACTAACTAATTCTTATATATTACCAAAATATGAATTACAATCTATATTATATTCACAACGAACTGAATGATATTAGTTAATTAAATAAGAACTATAAATCGAAAGAAATCAGATATAAAATTTGATTGTTGTCTATTGGGAACTTTTACCAAAATTAAAATTAAAAACAAAAGAACAAAACACGAACTTACTGAGACTTTGTTGCATGTTTTTTTTTTTGGGTTTTGCAATTGTTTTTGAGGACATTAACAAATTAATTTAGTTCTCGTTTTATGTTTTTCATTTTGTAACTACCATCAATGTTGTTCATAAATTAAAGTTAGATATTCATTTCAGTTAGTGCACCTAGAAACTAACATAATAATCAAAACTGATAATATTTTAGTTGCTAATCTGTAAAACAATGCTATTGCTAAAGTAAATATAATTAAACTTAATTTTAAAGTTAGACTTCAGTGACATACTTTTGCTTTCGATTCATTTTAAATAATTTTATTAAATGACTATTCTATATAAAACAAACAAAGTAAACGAATAAAAAAACTTACTTACATGCAGAACCATAATTAAAGAAGTTGTTTTATTAATTTATTATGAGCTATCAAATTATTTTATTAATTTAAGCAAAGTAAAAAGTATAAACGTGCAATTAATTGCATCTGTAAGTGAAACTTTACTGTTTACTAATTTAATAACATGTGTTTTATAATTTCCAATTATTTTTTATAAAAACATAATATTTCCTCTAAATAAATTCGTTCTATTAATAGTAGGTATATATTTTTAGATAAAAAATAATTTATTGATTATTTCATTATTTTATCGATGTAGTACACACATGTATTGCTAAAAAATTTAAAAATTCAGATTACTTATAATAAACCATACATCAATTTATATCAAATTTAAAGGATAATTTTTATTTGCAGTACCTAAATAATTATTTTTAGGTTAGAATAAATTTATTGAATATTTCAATAAAACAAACATAAATATAAATTATATGCACAGAAGAACAATACCATATTATTGATTTCACAATGAAACAAATAATAATTATTTGTTTGTAAACAATATGAGCAATAACATGTAAATAAATAATGGTAATACATTAATATATGAATAACTATTACTATACCTTTTATTATCTGCATTAACAATTGAAAACTTTAATAATTAATATTAATAATGTTTTTAGTATACTCTAACACGAACACGAAACAAAATACTTTTCACTGAAGGTTAAAAATATTATTATGTTTGACGTTTCATTAATTAGTTTACATTCCTATTGCATGGTGGCGCCGCATGACAATAATATTCGAATTTATTACTCATATTTTGTTCCTATGGCAATATATTACATTGTAAATAAATAGAAGAATAGGTACTATAAGGAGTAATTTAAAATGGAACAAATAACATTTAAATTAATAAATACACAAAAATAATAAAAATATTAATTAGTCTACAGGGAATTGAATTATAATCTTTTAATAATACTAAAGTTTCATTTTTTAAGTAAAGAAAAAAGTTGCAAGTATAATAGTATGTATTATTTATTCTGATATTGTTTTCTGTGGGAAATTTTCGTCAATAACAATTCAATTTAAACTTCAATTACATATTTCAATATATTTACATAACCCCAAAAAAAATAATCATCTCTTGCCACCCGAACTCAAAACTCATCTTCCTCTTTTGTCCACCAATGGAGCCACACACGTTCAAAATTAAATATTTAACCATAATCCTTGGTGAGGATTTATGGCATAAAAATAAACAGCAACCACGCAATAAATAACCATTAACCATTTATGTATTTAATAAGTGTTATTGTCATCGTGCACTATGGTCCTGCTGCTTGATTTATCTATTTACATACTTGTGAATAGATAGGGGTAGAAAAAAAGGGGAAGGGAAGATGTACTACACTAACCACACATCCGAAAAACATAAAAATTTGGCCATAAAATATAATAAGTTTATTCCTAATTGTAATTTCAATGTAAACAGTTATAACCAGTATATTTCGTGTTATACTGTTTCTGTAGATTTTAATTAATATTAATTTTCACCATATGAAACTGTAAAATAAGTTTTAATGATGATAATATGTTTTTACCACAGAAATAATAATACGATTTTGTACCAGAAATAAATTATTTGTACATAATTAGACCGCATGAATAAATTATTTCATTTTTAACTCCTGTATCGAATGTAAATAAGTGATATCCAGATATGGCTCTACAATGTAATTTTAACATTTTATAATAATGACTAAGGATGAGAACATCTGAATCAATATTGCAGATTATTCCAATTAATAAAATAAATAAAATTTATATTTCTGCGCTTTTTTATACTTGATTTGATATTTCAGTATTGAAATAAAAGAAGACGTTTTATTTATTTTTTACTAATTTTGTCACATAAACTGTCAGTTTCCAAAATGGACTGAATTTTGAAAATGGCATATTTTTCATAACAAGTTACAAAAACAAATTTTTAATTTCCTGACTGGTTAGGAAAATTTTTAATTTCTTGACTGGTTACGAAAAGTCATGTGACGAATAGCAGTTCAGCCGAATAACCGAATAACGAATATTCGGCGAAATTTTAACCGAACATTTAGCTTTACCGAATAATATTTTTTTTACAATCTCAAAGCGTGATTGGTGATTCTCGTTGCGAAGAGAGATGTATTTATTCTGATATGATCGCTATAATTTTTGTTAAGGTTATTTGTTTGTTTGATTATTATAAAAAAATTATTTCTGTTTCAAGAAATTTATCGCCAAACAATATAACTAGATGAATTATTTACACTTGTTGTAGACACATTAATAATAACTGAACATATGAATATCTTTTGTTTAAAATTTATTATCTATGTATTTATATACCTATTTTTAACATAACAAAATAGCGTTGCTCTTAACTTATTTCTTGTAACCGAATGTTCGGTATTAAAATATGCCGAATAGGCCGAATACCGAATAATGAAAATATGGCCGAATAGGTCGAATATCGAATAATTATTCGGCTTGGGTCCCATCCCTAATGAAAAGTAAGGCATTTTGAAACGTCAGCTAGTTTTGAAAAATGACAATTAATATGTCAAAATAAGAATAGCTATTTATGTAACAAGTTAGAAAATGATTCATTTGTGTCACGGTGAAATATTTGCGGAGCAAATGAAGCGAGATCCCGCAAAATCACACAACACACAAGTTACACAAAATTGCATTTTCTAACGTCTTTCAAATTTTGGTACAATTCTTTTAACATATTTTTTTTCTTCTAATTTTGAATTTTGGCAAATAAACAGTCACTTTTTAAAATTGACTAACGTTTGGAATCGTTTTAAGATGAAACATTTAAAGAGCAAGAATCTGGAGGAGTCCAGTTGTTGCGTTGGTGTTCATTGAGCATGAGTTTGGGATCAACGGCCTATATAAATATGTAAATCAGATTATGTCCGAGTCACAGTGATATAGAGCAGTGGACCGAGTCTACGTGCTTGTTGCGCTCATACGTACCTCCAGCGCACCGAATAAATCCCACCTGATCGTACACACCGTGTGAACCCAACTTCACTAATCACCAGGGAGGAATGTAGAATATTGATATGAAGAACAAATGAGGACAACGTAAGGAAAATACTGAAGATGTGGAATTTATCCTCCATTACAAAATCTACATTCGAATGAAACTCAGTATCTAATGTCCTCTATATTAAGGCAAATATATAAGTGACATAGTGCACAGAACATAATTTACACAGAAAACATACGGCTCAAGTTGAACGACATAAAGTTGAAGGAAATTAATGTATCCATTTATAAGCAACATAGAGCATGTAACATAGATCTGCTCAGTTTAAGAATTGATCAAAATGTTCGCTTTTTTTCTTTGTGTTCCACAAGGTGTGTAAATTAAGTAATAATACTGATTATTTTTTAAAATTGTTTGAAAAGAATTACAATTGAATATTGTCTCTCACAAAATAACTTCTTTGGGAAGCCGCACAGTGCTGGAGACGGTTCTTTCTATCCTCAAGGCAACGTTGGAACTCGGATACTGGAATTACCTACAGCTGGTCGGTTTCAGCCCTATGATGTTTTGAAGTGTCCCAAAATGAGTTACCTTGAGGTGATTTTTCATCAAAGAAGCTAAGGAGCCACAGGAATGTTTTTACTGGTCAAAATCTCATTTTCTACCTCTCGCAATAAAGTAAAGAGATACTGGAATCACCTTCAACTGGTCGTTTACAACCCTTTAAATGTTGTGAAGTGTTCCAAATGAGTTACATTGAAGTGATTTTTCAACTCAAGTCTAGCGAATAAGGAAGCTGAGGAGTCACAGGAATGTTTTACTGGTCAAAATCTTATTTTTTCTTGTAGCAATTCAGTAAGAGAGGTATTCGAATCATGCTAAAAGAAAAGTTTTCAATGGATAAGCACGTTTTAAAGATCCTAGAAAACGATTTTAATATTTTTACGATGATGTCTGTCCGTATGTTTGGATGGATGAATGGATATTGTAGTATCGATTCCTCAAATACTAGTGAATAAAAAAGTTTAAATTTTGGAGACTTTCTGACACCCAGATTAGATCTGATTAAATTTTGGTATATCGTGAAACCGGAAGTGGTGTTTTCATGAAGATCTGGAGTGTTTTTCTGAAATATCTTAATTAATTATTCAAATTTGTTTCTACCTAGCCACATTTAACTATTAAAAGTAATTAATAATTCAGTAAATTTGTTACAATTGCGGATAATCTATATTTACCTATGAAAATAAAACTTTTATATTTGACAGCGACAATTGTTAAAAAAAATAATATCGAATACTCTAAAAGGAATTGTACTATTACTGTAAGTACTAATTCATTTTAACATGTCAGCAGTCAACGCACAGATATAAAATATAAATATTAATAAAAAGTGCAAAGAGGGCAGGCGAGAGATTATGTAGTGGCCAGATTTTTTTAAAACCATTTTTGCGTAGATTTTTCTGATCCCCATTGAATTAATCAAAACTAATGAACGATGATGTGAATCAAATTTAACTCTTACCCAATCTGTCAACCGACGATCTGAATGCACAAGATCTTAGATTCTGTCGACATTTAGTTTTAGTTATAGTAATATAATAACGCATAAAATGTACAAAAACTAAGACAATATATGTGCTTGTAATGATAATTCTGCAACCCCTGTCTTTTCTAAATTTATCAAGATTATACTTTTCAAATTTTATCCAAATTAAGATAAGTGTACATCCCCGTAACATAAATCATGTTTCCTCTTGCAATTTTTTAGCCACCCTTCAAATTCGCATATAAATCCCCAAATAAGGCAGAACAAGCGAACAAGGAAATTTTCTCTCCTCAATTTCTCCGGGGCTGATTGCCTGCGTCGGGCTATAAACCAGCGTCGCACCCCACTGCCCACTTTAATACTACGCCACTGGATCATCCGGACTTCAGTTTAACCAATACTACACCCGTAACGTAATACAGCAAAGGGATGAAGATACCCTATGTGAGTTATTTGTATTAGGGAGAGTTTAGAAAGTTTAGCGGGAAATTTGAACAGGGGTAGTTCTTTTATCTTGTAAAGGGTGCTGATTTACGCTTTCAAGTGGTTTAAAAGGATTGAAATTTTATACTTTGTTTAATTTTATTCTGATTGATGATCTCATATATCATCGCGGCTTACATATGTATATAATTATATTTTCATTTCTTTGTCGTTAATTACTTCGTCTATTTTCATGTTATCACGTACCAGGCTAAAATATCATTCACAGGTAAGGAAGGTACAGTTTTAATTTTAGTTTTAGTTTAAATTTTATGTTTTAATCGCAAGAAAAGTATGGCATATATCTATGTACGTAATCATTCCCCACGTATGTTTTAGTTGTAATTTTAATTTTAGTTTTATTTTTTAGGTGCAAGATTATGCAAACTCCACACGTTCTAATGCTAAAAATTAAAACTATATTTTATCTTAAAATTTTTAACAAAAAAATGTCAAATTTACTTTTTCGAAAATACATGGTGTCAGTTTTAAGAAGCTAATCATTGGAATCTCGAGAACCGTAAAAGATACGAATTCGGTTAAATTGGGGCTAAAATGCAACATTAGTTGGCCATTTCAATTATGTACTATATTTGTTTTCTTGAAAAAATGCATAGTTTAGTAGATATGAGCAAAAAACTGATTTTAGCAATTTTTATCTTATAACTTCCTTGTTTCAATTCATACAAGTTTATAATTTGTATATTCTACAGACACTTTTTACTGGGAATTGACAGCGGACCTTAAAATTTTTATATACTTTTCGAGAAATTCATATTAATTTTTAATGTACATAAGGGGATCAAAGTTATCTTAAATAGATTTTTTTGCAATATGTGTACTTTGGAAACAAAATCAAAAATCTTTTGTTTCAAACAATTTTTAACAGTTCAATTCAATATTCGCCTAAATTTTTACAAAACAGAAGTAAGAACGTTGGGTGCGGTTGTAGCTTTTCTGGAAAACGCCAATTTAACCGACTTCGTTTTATGGTTCTCGAGAACCCAATGGTTAAATAGACACCCTGTATAAAGAAAATTGATATTTTTTATCATAAATAAATAGAATAACATCTAAAATTGAATTTGAAATTGATTGTTCTGATGTGTATAAAAAAACTGTAAAACGAAAAAGGACTTATGATGTAATTGTAATTTTAATAATAAAAAAAAACAAATAAAAAGAAATATATCTCACAATGGTGGGTTCAATATATGAAACATCATGGTGTTCAAAAGGGATATTTAAATAACCTCTGTTCATCAATTGAAACATACAATTAAAATTAAAACTATTAAATTAATTCAGTAGATGGAAATGAGCCTTACGAGTATGTAGACGTTTTATGAATACAATGAAATCGCATCCTCAATAAAAAGTCAATTTCTTAATAATGTACATACTCTATACTGCAGAACCGATATACTTCTCTGAATATCAAAGTTATGAAAAATAGCTTTCTAGTTGGGTATATAGCGTCACAACGATACGCACACTATTTTTATTTCATTTATTTATAAATAGTCCATATTTTAGAATAATTTTACTTTAGGAACCCTTAGGAAAACTGCATTATCAGCTCTTTTTATATAGAAATAAATGCTTAATATGCATATTTGTTTTTTTAAAATTATTATAGATGGATTCCTAGATGGTAGAAGACCAGAAATGCGTATATTGTGCCATAGAAGAATAAATCTCTTAATGGGTACTTAAAAATGATGTGTTTATTTATACATTTGTTGTCCTAAATCTACAAATGGCAATAACAATATGTATTGAGAAGAAGTTAAATGGCTTACAAGTATTGTAGAATGAAATGTCACAAATTCTTGGTCTTTATTAGATGTCGAGTTAGCGATTGCTTAACGAAGCCATTGTATCATTAGCAAAGAGGATACAATTAAATCTGTTGGCTGAAGTAAAAATGTGTAAGTAATGAATGATTGTGTGCGTGAGCCTTACAAGCATCGTATCTGGATCTAAATCTTGTAGAAACAGAACATGATACCATATACACACGGTCCCGTTAGGACTGTGTTCCTCGATCCGCTAACGTTTATGGGAACAATATGATAATACCGGACCATTGTTTCGCAGAAATTAAATCATTCTAATCATTGGTTATGCCCTTACAGGGAACATGACCCACAGAACTACATTCGAGAAAGGGTAGCTGATTTGCGAGCCGTATTGTCTCAATGCTGATGCAATCGTTAGATACCAATGATACGATTTAAGAGATAATTAAAATGTTTTTTCACGTGGTGTATTTGTATTTGTATTTGTATTGCAACTGGAAGAATATAATGCGTGGAGGTTTGATATTGGGACGCGATTAATACCAGGATGTTCTATTAGATAAAACAATACATTTATTTCTTGCTCGAACGTATAAATTATTCTTAATAAAAATCTAATGTGTTCAACCCTTCGATATTTCTTATTATTTTGCCTAACAACCAAAAGAAAAAGTTATTGGAATTCACTCGAAATTTCTACATTTTTCTATATATTTTTTTTAAACAATATGTCAGGTACATATAAAATTTGTATATGGATGTAGTCAAGTTGGTAAAAAATATAAATAAATAGTCAAAATTATTTAACATTAAATGGTAGAAAAATATCTACGATTGTTATGAGTATCATAACCACCGCAGATGTAAATTGAATTCCGAGCTCGAAAAACCTGAATTTTAAGACATATAAGGCCTGGTATGATTTATAACATTCGTTGTTTGTTTCAAAATATGAAATAATAATAATCAAATAATGGAGAAAAAGAAACGGAAATAAAGGAAAAAATAATAGCATTAAACAGGGCATTTCATGCAAACAAATACTCACTGCAAAATAAACTTATTACAAAGAAAATATTTAAAAAATATTAAGACCTGCAATGTACTCCACAGAAGCAATAATTATGATAAAAAATACGAAGAAGATCTAAGAATAGCAGAAAGAAAGATATTATGAACTGCATTAAGACCAGTAAAAATTGCAGAAAACGAATAGAAACCTATGAAATGATTTATGAAATTGAAAAAGAATTATTAACACATAGTAAAGAAAATATTGCAGCAGCGAGTAAAACAGGTGGGACACATATGGAAATCAAAAGAAGCAGATATAATAAAATCAATACTTTTGTGAGAACTAGGAGGGTAAAGAAGACGCGGGAGACCCGGGTCTAAATGGCTACAAGAAGTAGAAGAAGATTCAAAAAGAATAGGACCAATAAATTGAAAGAAGAAAACAGAAAATAGGAAGACATAGAAGTATATATATTTATATGTGGGTTGATATAACGCCTTGGCTACAGTTAATACGAGTACGGTAATATTACCGTACAGATGCAGATATGATTTAATTACCAGCTTACTTTTGTCTATGTAAACAAAAGCTTAATATCTTGAAACCGGTCAAGAGTTTTCTCTTCATTGTGGTTAGAAACGAACTGGACACAAATTTTAACTGAATTCCACCAAATCACTTACATCCATCGACCAATTAAGAAGTTTTCTTCCTAATAAGAATAACATGATTTACGATTTATTAGCCAATGTTGGAATGTCAATCTACTTTACCACAGATTGAAACATTTGATTTGATATATTAATATCGCGGCGATTATTAGACGTCACCTTTCAGGCACTTTAGCTGGAGTGACAATTTTTAGATAATCTGAAACTTATGAGCAAAAATAATTCAACACAAACATACAAGTATGTTGAAACCTTATTGTTTGCATAATTCTAAAAAACTGAACACAAACGTATATATGTATTACACCCCCCAACAATTAAGCAACAAAACAACCAAATCTAATTCCAAGTCAATCATTTGATTATTCCACTGAACCCTGCATATGTTTCTTCACATAAAACAAACCTCCCTTATAATTAACATAATTTTATTACGTTCTCATTCTCCCTAAGTGCGCTAAGCATTAGTGACACTATAATGAAACAGTTTCCAGTGATTTGCCAGCGTTTAACTAAATGACACGGTTGGCCGAGTCCTGGCGTGCGTATTGTATGGAGCGCGTGTGTAAACACGATGCAAATAGTATAATAGTGCAGGGGGAATGGTTCAGTGGAAGCTATTTTAGGCGCAGAACTATTATAAGGGGGATTACAAGTATGGAAGGTTTTTATTGTGTTTATTCAACATAAGGCGTGGTGAGCTAGGTTGTAAGTATTTTTTACTAGATTTAGTCCAATAGAAAATATGCCACTTTTTTATAGATATGTGTACTTATATAGTTTAATATTATAACGGGCAGCGATAGTTCAATTGTTCATCGTGCTCCGATTCGAATTCAGCAAAATGTGAGATCTTTAACCAAATAAAAATATCTGTTGTTTCCGTTTGTCTAGAATCCACTTTAAACTGTAGACTGAATCCGAAACTATTGAAATGCAAGTAAAATTTATCATGAAATAATTATCTCAAATATTTAAAGCCCTGTTTCACCTAAGAATGTTGTACCACAAATGAATAATATAACATTATTGATATAAAGTATCATTCTATCATCTAGAACAAGAACGTCATTAAATCTTATGAAATCATAATTATATGGTAACTCTAAGTAAAACAATATATGTTCTAAGTGACTATTTACTACTTGTTTGTCAACGCAGTGTTATAGAAAATAACAGTCTTACTATCAGAGTAAGAATGAAAATCAAATTAATATCATATTTAGTTACAAATCAATAAATATGAACTATCAACAGCAAGTGGCCCACATTTTACAATTACTTTAACATTATGTGAAGTTTATTACTGCTGATGACGCGCAAAATTTAATAAGCGAATGTTATAATGCACTTTCATTCATTATAGGTTAAATAATAATTTCCATAGAAACATAAGTAGTAAGTTTCTGATAACATTTATTATTAGATTACCATTGTTAACGGAAAGTTATAGAAAACAATTGTCCTACTAGCAGGATAATTATGAAAATCATGCTAATTTCATATGGATTTGTTTGTCCAGCAACGGACAAAATTAACTAGAAACAGTTGCAACTAAATAAATCTGAACTGTAAAATGAACTGTCACATATTATACATACTTTAACATTATTTGAAGTTAATTGCTGCTGGTGGCTCGAAAAATAGAATAAGCGACTCGGAATGTAAGAACCTAATACAACTATTCTCATACGGTAACATGAACTTCGGCTCCGCAAGTTCCACCTCAGTTCATACCTCTTCAAAGAATATAATGTACTTACATTCCTTGCAGCTTAAATAACTATTACTTATTATTTATGAAGACATACAGGTTCAAATTTAATATTTAACTCTAATGTAAGGTTATAACACTGAAAAATTTTAATTACTAGATACTTTTAGTCAATGGTTCAGCATCTGAACCTCAGCTTCAATACATATTTTTTTCCCAAAGCTCACTATTCTGCTGCACCCTTATCTACCAAATGGCGGATATGCCACTAGGCATTATATTTTCTACGCCCGAATTTACGATGCATCGTAACAACTGAAGTACGTTAGTACGTATGCATCCGGTCATCCAGACAAAACACTCTCACAGACCATAGCTACCCTGATGAGATCAGCGCATGCATGCCTTACAAAATTAGATGCAATTGTCGTTAGCGATTAGATGAGGCCTTGAATTAGCTCCAGTTCTTTTTAATGATGATGATTTGTGGAGATAGTGCATGAATGGGAATAGTTTTCTTAGGGGATTATAAATTAGCTTTAATTGGCGTTGTTAGTAATATAACGTTTAGCTAAATAAGGCAATAAAAGTAAATATATTCAGTGATGAAGCATTGCATCCCTTGTGCTTAAGAACGTTGAAATATTACAGAATTTATTTAATTATATTGTATAATTACTTACAATATAAATAATATTATTAACAATGCTACATTGTTAATAGAGAATACAATATTTCGTATAAATAATGAAAAATAGACATCTTTCATTTTCTTATTAGATTGGATAACTTTCGGTAGTCTAATATACCTGGAGAAATGTAAATTTGCGTACTTCTTCCCTTATTCTGCATGTTTATCAATGCAGTTATTTCTCACATGTCTTTTTGGTTTTAGGAGGTATGTAAAATAAGTAATAAGACTGACTTTATTTAATGTTCGGATAGAATTACATTTCAATATTGTTTTCCTCAAAATAACTTCCTTGGGAAGCCACACAGTGCTGGAAACGGTTCTTTCTACCCTTAAGGCAGTACTGAAACTCGGATACTTGAGGTGATTTTTCAATCTCAGGAAGACGAAAAAGTCGCAAGAACTCAAGTCAGGCAAATAAGGAGGTTGGTGAATCACAGAAATATTTTTACAAGCCAAAATCTCATTATTTAATTTTTCTCATCCCCAATGAATTAATCAAAATCTGATGAACGGTAGTGTGAGTCAAATTTTACTATTCCCCAATCACTCAGTACTGTCAACCGACTTGAACACAAGATCCCAGATTCTCTCGATATTTTCATCTATTCTTCCGCTGTGTGTTTCATCTTCAATCGACTCTTTTCCTTCTGAAATTCCTACAACCACTAAAAAATCTAGTCCCTTGAAATAACACTGTCTCCGTAGGTTTGTTTAAGTTTTGTAAAAGTGTCCATTGCACTGTGCCCAAGTGTGAAGCAAAACCTGATAGTTCACCGTTGTTTGAAATTGATGTTATTCATTTTTGGAACGCACTAGAAAAAAATCGCTATAGACAACCAAATAGCGAGTTCAAACTCATACTGAAGATATATAACAATTTACCTGCCTCTCCTCTAAATCCCGTATCCCAAGTGTTACTACATCGAACATTACTTAATTTACACACTTCGTACATAGTATCCTAATCATATATACTTAATATATATTAAATTTGTTATAATTCGTTTCTAAGTTACTTGTTTATATGACATTACCCTGAAGAAGGCAGCAGTTTATGCTGCCGAAACGTTAGTTTAAATAAATTTAGAGAACTAAAACGAAAAAAGTTATTTTTTTTATATTGCAGAGATATAATTTTTATTTATTAAGGCGTTCAATGCACCAAATTTTGGGAATGAAAAAATTTATTAAAACAATTTCAAAATATTGGCCCGTATTCCAAGCTCACTTTTATACTTAAAATAGCTTTTAGGACGTCTGATTTTACATTATAATCTAATGAGGCCAATCGTTACTTTTAACAAAAGCACTCACAAAAATGAGCTCGGAATATGTGCCATTGAGTTTACCAGTTAATAAAATTTAGGAGAAACATATGTCTTTCTAGAAACGATTAGTTATTAAAGAAGTATTATTGGAATTTTTATTTTCTATTGTAATGTAATTAAACTATTAAGATTTGCCACTGAAATTCAGATTTTGACATTCTGTTAACACTTATATTATATATTTCTGTATCTAAGTAATTCAGTGTATATTACGAATATAAAAACATGGTTCAATATAAAAATGTTTGTTAAAAAAAGGTAAATCTTGTTTTTGTTCCATTTTATTGAATCGTTACTTTATTATAAGGTATACAGAATGTGAGTAAAGGCGAAAGGAAATATAGTCGTAAATGACCAAGAGCAAACCGTTTGAATAAGAGGAAGTTAATAATATTTATCTGGCTATTTAAAGTGTATAATTATTGAAATATATCTTTATCCCCTTTATTCCTTTTTCCGCATTTGTTATTTGTTCGTATATCTCTATTTTCATTGCCCATAAAATTAGCAACGTAGTAATTTGGTAGGAATTAATATATATTTCCATTACGCACATTCACCATTGACTCTATCCTTTCTATCTGTGAAGTGAAAAATATATTGAAAGGAATGTTAAAGACAGTAAATTCTTTCCACTTTATTACTTGTGGGTGAAAATAAATTATTTTTGTGTAGGAAAAGAAATTTGATATTGGAAATTTTCTAAAATAAATGAAGAGAAAACTATTGATAATTAATAGTTAAGATCCTATACAACAATTTAATTATATTAACATTCTAATACAACTTTTTCTTCTGTAGAGGTTACAATAAATTAATTTATCGTTTGCTGCCTACTAAGTACGCACTACAAGAAGAAATTGTATTTACTAAGATTTAATTAATCTTCACTGTTTACTAAATTTTCTTTTCGTTAATTGTTTAACGGAATACATTAGTGTTGGTAATGGTATTCACTTGTTTTATGTTCATCCGATCTGTACATACTTGAATATATAAAGTACTTTCCGTTGGCTATTTCATTATAATTTATTTCTTCCTTTCTAAATATTCTAATTCTAATGGGATCACAATTAAAAAAAATCATAATTAGAAGTTCGTACATGAATATTTTTTATATTAATCCCCATTTTACGTAAGTGACGAATAAATTGTTATTAATTTCATAAAAATTCAAATTACCTTGTAAAACAGAACAAGAAAAAGAGAACTACTTCGTTCAAATATTTAACAAATTCAAAGAGCAAGAATATAACTATAATTATATATAAAAATGACAATCCTATTGACAATCAAAACAAAATATTTTTATATTTACAATTTTTTGCACCCTTTTATATGTTTGTCTCAGTTTTTTAAGAATACTATTAATGTATTTGACAAGAAACTGTATAATATTAATGATATTTTTTTTAAATAATTTGTAAACAACACATATTTTAATAAAGGAATTTTTAATATTTGCATGGTTGGGTACCTAAAATTACTAAATATTAGTCAAATTTGATTACTTTTGTATAAATGTTCTATGCGTATCAAAAAATTGTCAAATAGCATTTAGAAAATTTAAAAAATTAATTTGAACTAAAACAAAATTTTCTGGCATATAGATTTTGTATTCAGAACATGCGCGACACGGAGATGTATCTAACTATCAATTCACTATTTTTTAACGTTTAAGTCGTTTTGCTAGAAACTTGTTAATGTGTCCATTAAGTTGAAGTTAGAGATACCTATAATAACCTTTTCAATAGTTATACAAAACGCAAATAGTTCTTAATAATTTTTAATTTGCAAAATTCCTTTCCCAGGAAGCTACCGAAACAGGTAAAGCAAAATAAATGTGTAGTACAATTGTTACTTTTGGAATAATATCATTTAATTTGTTTTTATAATTTTCAAGACATCCCATGTTTTAGAAAGCATTGTAAAATTCTCAGTTCTTCAAATAGACTCGTACCATCAATATCACGATTTTTAAAATTTTATTGTCTATGCTGTGCATATCTTTGCAGTGCTTTAATAAATCTAGTGGTTCCATTCTTTTAATTTGATTTTCTCAAGAGTAAGTTTAAAATCTTCATTGCACTCATTTAACCATACGAATCTCTCCGATATGATAAAATAGTGGTGGGTGAGAAATTGATTTTAAAATTTTATATAACATCATTTATTGATTCATCTGTTTCCTCGTATTCAAACAATTTCGTTTTTTTTCCTGCTTTGAATTTCTAGAAAAACAGAATTAATATCTAGTTGTTTTGTTACATTCGTTGCAGAAATTTGATCGATTCTGTTACTCCTCATATAATATATAATAATAAGTTAGACATATTGTGTAACTGTTTATTTGTAAAATGTATAATTTTGCATAAAATATGTACTTTAGCGCAAAATTAAAAAAAAATTAAACAGGACAAATTTTGAAGCTGGTGCTGCTACCAATGTATGCTTTCTCGAATTATTTTAGAAGCATAAATATTAAACTGTTTACAAACAAAATATTTCACGTGTAAAATAGGTTATAAATTTATTTATAATAGCCGGCATAAAATCTATACATAGATTTGTAATAAAACGGCTAGATTAAAATATTTGCAATGTAATATATTTTAGTAGGCATATTTCAATCATATCTAAATCTACTTGAGCCATTACAAGTAAAATCAATTGATCCTTACAGCTTTGCTAAGTGCGGAATAACCAATAAACTTGTTCATCCACGTCTCATAATGCATAACTACGGCAGATAATCTACACTTGTCTACTTAAACTACAGAACAAGTCGTTGGACAGAGTGGCCAGGTTAGCACGGAGTAATTTATATTGATGTGCAGTGCATTTCGTTTAACAATGACCATAGGCGACGCGATGTGAAATTTAGTGCAGCCATAGACGTTCGTCTGCTGGTGTAATGGGACATAAACGAACACCGCGTCCTACGGTTTATGGCAGAGTTGTTATTGGAACATGGGCGTACGTCCACAAGGATCGTTATACAGCAAATAAAATTCGTAGTAATTATTTTTTTTACAAGGAATCAACAAAAACATGCATATTTTTTTCGTAGTCTAAGGCTCGCTTCTAAACATATCACTTCATCTCATACCATCTTAGTGATAAATAATATATCATATCTCTTATTTTCTTTTCAAGTTAGTATGTATGTTATTGTAAATAGTATCAAATGAATGATATTTTATATTTTTTTTATTTATTTTCCGTAAAGAATTATACTAAATATCATATACCAATGATTAAAAGATTTCCTCGACTGGTCGATAAATATGAATAGAGCAATATTTTCTGAAAATCTCTAAAATTTGGGAAGGCTTTATTTCGTCTCTTGGCGGTTTCGACCTCTAATGAATCTTCTTCAGGTAGTGAATAATACATACATAAAATTGTGTTAAATTATAAAGTATTGAGAAAATTGTTTTCGCAACAATCTTAGTTTTCGATTGTTGTTGCATTATATCGAAGAACTGAATTTTTCTTTGTAATGTTTTTTAATTTTAAAGTAATTTAATAACCTGTCGCAAAAGTTTTTATGTCAGTTTTCGATTGATTTATTGTGAAAATCATTTTTACTTCCTTGTACGAAGTAAAGGAAGGGTTGAAATATCGAAAAATTTCGGTTTTCAGATTTCACCCGAAATATTCGTTTTGATTAGCCGTAGAATGTCAATTTTTTTTATATAGGACGGCTATAATATCTAGTTGTACATCTCTCTTTTATTATTGTTATCGGTCGTGCCAAAAGGACATTTTCTCGAAGGATTTTCTTGCTTGAATTTTTCGCATAACTCAAAAACGATTTGCCGTAGATTGTTGAAATTTTGTATGTGGGGCTAATATAACATCTAATTGTGTACTTCTCATTTTTATTGCAATCGACAGTGCCAAAAACTGATTTAGGACGTTACGAATAAATGGTAGATATTTAGGCGTTAGTTATTTATAAAAATATATTAATTTTCGGTCGATTATTGATACTGCAAGAAATAATTGTTTAATGGTTGATTATTAATATGTCATAGTTTCATATATGACACAAAAATCTTATTTTCATAAAAATAATAATTGTTAATATATAAATATAGCTTTCTTAAAATTTTCCTCTTAATGTGCAGTAAAGAATTAAAAACGATTAGCCTTAGAATATTGAAATTTTATATGTGAGACTGATTTTCAAATGAAATAAGTTTAAATGACGTACAGCAGAAAATATGTATAATTTAAAAGACGTACAACAAAATTATATAATATCCACATCCGATTTTTTATTTACTCATAAAAATAAGTACTCAACTTTATTAGTATCATTTCACAGTTTCGCAGCACATTTATTCACTTATTGTTCCGCTCCCAATTTCCTATTCCGTTCGCCGTCCATGCATGCACCTTGACCCGCGGTCGAGGTCAGCCCGGCAGACAGCAGTGACCACTGCACGCCAACTTGCTGCACAACCGAAATCAGAAAGCCACAACCACTCTCGGCTTCACTCCAAACAATCGCACCAGGAACAAGTGAACGTTGTCAGATTCACTTATTATTCATTAAATTTCGGTCTGAATTGCATATCGTTTATCAATAGTTGCTAAATTATCAAATTAAAAGTTTCAAATTGAAGTAGCGACAAATTTATAGATCAGGAAATTCAGTAATAAAGCCAAATAAGCGGGTCATTCCACATTTTCCGTTTTTGTTTTCTGAAAGTTTACTGGGTATAATATAAGTAAATAATATGTTCGTGTCATTTCTCTACATTGTTTTATAGATATTTTTTTTAAATAAGCTTTAATTGCAAATCTCAATAGATGAATCACAATGATATAGCTCTACTCTTACGGACGAAATGTATACTAAGGTAGGTACTTTGTGGACGAAATGTAAACTAAGGTAATTTTTATATTTTTGTTTACATGTAATTTCAATTATATTTCATGCAACAAATCTGTATTTATGATCAGGGATCTAAACCGTAACGAAACCGTAACCGAAAACCACACCGATATTTGATTTTTTATGCAACTGTAACCGAAAATCGAAACCTATATTTTATTTGTTGAAATATGGAAACCGAAAATCGATACCAAAAAAATAAATTTATTCTGTAATCGAAAACATAATTTAATTTTATTCTATTTATTCTTATAAAATTCTAGTGTAATTAATGTAATTATGAGTAAGTAGTTATATTTTAAAGCGCAATTTTCATTTTTTTTATATGACAACTTAAAATTAATGTAAACTAGTATTCTTTTACTTAAAACAACTTACAATTTTAACTGAAACCGAAAAAAAAATCGACACCGACATTTATTTGTTTATTTTAACCGAAACGAAAACCAATATAATATTTTTAAAAAACCGTTACCGATAACCGAAACCGAATTTTTATTAATGTAAAAACCGTTAACCGTAACCGATCGCCTCCCTGGTTAAGATATACACTAATATAATATTTTACCGATTTCAGGATATTAAGCTTTTGTTTACACATACAAAAGTAAGCAGTGTACTTTTGAAGTATACAGTGTCGACTGGATTAATTTCCAAGCGATTACTTACACTGTGTCTAAACAACAAAATTAACATTCCCTGTGAGAGATATCACACTAATGTACTTTTAAGACCAAAAGTCTATCTCTCCTGCTGGTCTATCTCTCCTCCAATTACTTTATTTTGGAATATTTTATAATGCAATCTTCCAATCTTTCCTAAACCAATAATTATTCTTTATAGAATGACTTATATTTTTGCACTAGACTAATATTGGTGTTAGAGGAATAAGTAGGTATGTGTATTTGCAATACCAGTTAGGTTTGTGAAGAAAATAGACAAAATTCTCGTATCATGTCAAACGAGTAGCTATTTACGAGAAACAAGTATAACAGTAAAAATCGCGTAGTCCTATATGTTCTGTTACTTTTTATGGTAGTTTGTCTTCTACATTCTACGTTCAACACCTATTTGCATTGAGAAATCAATAGAAAAACGAAATAATTTAATCAGTAATCAATTTATACAAATATGGATTCCCTTAAGTATCAGATTCATCAGACTAGTTTTTACTCTTCTACATTTTTAAAAATAATGTAGTTATAGTAAATCGTAGTTATTTCATTACATTCTTTACTAATAGTTATATTAGCATAAAATAATTTAGTACGTAATTACATGAATAGTCTAATAAAATTATTATATAGATCATAGATCATTCCACACACGTCATTTTCACTAAATTAGAATGCTTCTTTTGATGACTACCGTAGATAGTTTTTCAGTGAAGAAATTTGATAAAACTACAGTATCACAGTCACGGTTACATTTGATTGATATCAAAAATTTAATGTTTGAACTGTTGTCATTTGTGACATAATCAAACAAATATAATACGGAATATGAATTTAATTAGTAAAATTACTCATAATTCCTGCAAAGTACCGACAACTCGGGTCAAAAATAACATTTAAATCAATTTCGTTGACGTTATCTAATAATATATTATATACTGAGGGACTAAAGACTAAAGTGTATGGTTTAATCCTATGGCCCGTGAAATAATAACTTCAGGGGTTAAAGGCACTTTAGTACAGTTCCGCATATAAATTTTAAAATAATATTTGGTTATATTTATATAACTGTTTGAAAACAAAATATCATTATGCACATTTTTTTGGTAAGCTAGACATGGTTGCATACATATAACCTACTTGTTTCTGTGGTAACCAATAGCTTGTTTTATATTTAATAAACAAAAAATTGAAGAAAAAAGTAGGCTTTTACTCCCGGAGGTACAAAAATGTCATTTTTGATACTCGTTTGACTGTTACTATGCAACAACTATTCGTAAATTTTTCCAATAAATTCTTAGCTCTTATTATGTATATTACTTATGATAAAATAGATTATACAAAACTTAAACTGTATATTAAGTTCAAAACATGTGCAATAAGGCAGTTACAATATCAATTATATTTACAAAAATATTAAAATGATAATATTGCGAAATTAACTAGAATTAATATAAATATCACATGAATTGAAAAGTGTAGTATTTTCATAAATATTGGGAAAATAAAATGAAAATGAAAAAGTGTAATTATGCAAATATATTAGGTACTTTTACACGTATGTTATAAAATGTCATTATTAATTCAAAATCTTTAAAAGTTCTTGTAGAAATAATTATGCCTTGTAAATTTGATAGATACATATATCTCACTCTTTATATTTGTTTCTTTTTTGTTAAAATTTGAAATAACGTATAAATATACCAATACCAACAAGCCAAATTAGCTCATTAGAAGTAACATGTATCCCTCAGCAATTTTCTATAGAGAAAGACCACCCCAATAAGTACTCGTCTAATTCTATTCCCTTGTTATGTTGCAAGTGCACCCCAAGGATCTAGCGAGCGTGCACGCTGCAGAAACAGATACACATCGGGAAGATGGCTGACTGATAGGCCCATTGTGTTGTAATTCACTTACATGCCTGTAATCACTGCCATTACACAGCTTTGTAATCATTTGTTCTACTTCCAAACTAGTTGCAGAAAGTTTTAATTATGTTCTTTGTTGCTCTCGATTCTAGTCAATTGTAACAAATGGATCATCAAATTAGATGACATTTATTTAGAAACAACACATTTTATTTGTCCATTCCATATTTAACTGGTGATTTTTAATTCAATGGGGTCCTTCACCATAGTAGCAAATTAGGAAATTGATCACTTATAGTGAATCTAGATCTTAATTATGTGTAATAGAAACTATCATAGTTTAAAAAAAAGTTATTAGTTTTTAAGTTATTCGAGAAAATTACACGTTTCTCTATCATACATCTACCCAATTCCAAATTCTTGCTACTTATAACCCTACTATTAGTGTCAGATGTAATATTTGACAATTAATCTATAGTTGGTAATTAGATACAAAATGCAAAGCATATTTCAGAGCTAATTTAAATTTAGAAAAAATAGTTCAATTAAGAAAATTTTTGAAAAAAAATACTCACGATATGGAAATGAAATATACGTAGAATTACATAGGCAGCAATATTAAAACCAATTGTAATGTACTCGGTACAAACAATGACTGACAAAAAAAGACGCAGAAGACCTACAAATAGCAGGATGTGAATCTGTTATATTTGATTATTAATTTAATATACATTATTTTATATATACTTATATATATATATATATATATATATATATATATATATATATATAATGTATATTAAATTAATACAAATACAATAGATTCACATACTGAGGATGATCCCGGGTAGGATCGAAACGTCGATGTGAATATAGTTTTTACTGACTGAAATCCAGCAATTCCTCCTTTTAAATCAACGTTCTGCGATGTAGATGATTAACATCACCATTCATACAAGCTAATGAATTTGTTTGAATAAAAGTATAATTTAGTGTCAGTACTTTAAAAAGTGAAATGTCAAAGCTAATAAAAGTAAAGGTAAAATTCGTGATGGTTTATTTTGAATGCAGAAGAAAAGAGTTTGGGTGTCGTGGGACCTTTTTCTCAATTGAGGTAAATAAATCATGCGATATCAGTGATATGCATCTCGATCTCAAACCTTTAATCTAATGGCTTTCTTTGTGAGATTGGGACGCGGAAATATATGGCAGTCGAGCAGTCGAACTTGAAAGTAAAAACAATAGGAACGTCGTACAATATGAGCGTTATTAAATCGCAGGGAACGTACAGTACCGTGGGCTAAAGACAAGATTAGTGTTTCAATAACTGAGCCCCGGGCACTCACGATGCCTTCATGTTGCTGGCATTTTGCAATTTATTCTTGCTCTCAATGCATAATATTAGCAATACCACGCAAATTTGCTCTTGATTAAGATTTCATCCCAGTTGGTTAACAATCGTTCAACAACAATTTAAACGATCGTTTCTACAACTTTCAATACCCATTTCCCACAATTCCAAATCTCTAAATTTCTGTGTCTTCCATTTAATTTGAGTGCCAAGAAAATACTAAAGAATAATTTTATTTTCAGTTGTATTAAGATTAGTATAATTGAACTTAACTATTAAACGGATACACATATTTCTTGAATTTTTATAGAACGGGGTATCTCAGTATTCTTTATTGACGTTATGAGCTCTATTTACACATACGTCCTGATTTGCTTATTTGTAGTAATAAAAAAGATTAACCACCCCTTGTTAATATCTTGAAATTTCAAACTAGCTCCACTCCTAATTCATAAAAAAAGTAAATATATTACTTACTTCCAAAGATAACTCCACAAGTTTGGTGAAAATAGCAGCATTTGTAGATGATTATCTGCATTTCTAAATGATACAAAAGAAGATTTGTGGTGATATTTGACAACCTAGAGGTTAACTACTTATAATCACTTTTTGTATTACATAGAACAGATTATGTTAAAGTTATTTTTTTAGAGTTAGAAATTATTATTTGAAAATTCAATATAGATAGGTACAAAAGAATCAGATATACAAAATTTCCATGAAAAAGAAGAGCACAACGCGATAATATCGATTTTGAATTTCGTTGAGAATTTATTTCAAATTTCGGGAAATGTTTCGATTTTTGTTTTATAGGCTATCTAAAAACCTAAGGTATAACAAATTTCAGGTGCGCAGTGCACATGCCTGAAAGAAACATTGAACAGTATATAAAGACAAATAATTTTTAAAAATAATTATTTCTGTATCTTGAGTGATAATATTGTTGTAATATTAATATAGAATAAACCTTTATTATCAACTTTATTTCATACAAACCGTACGCAAATTATGAATTAGATTTTTCAATAAAATTAGTACTGTGCATCTTAGCGTGATTATTTGTATTTCAAATATATTTGTCTAACCACAAAAAAAAAACTCAGTGCTGGAAACCTGACATGAATAGTTGGCATACACGACACCAACAAACCCACTGCCAGTTGGAATGGAGTGTTCCACAAGTGTCAATTCTTTTCTACAAATCTGCTTGCTGTTTTGAGTCCGCAGCCTCAGTGCGTATGATATATCGCGTATCGACAGCGCGACATGCTTGTAAGTCCCGGGATTATATATCGAGTGGCTGAAGCCAGCTTGATTTACAAGGAATTTTTATAGCTGGGCTAGTGATCGCTGGACATGCAATCGCCCTTCGCGTTTTTCACTCCAGATTGGGAGAGTAGGAGGACAGTTTTATTCAAAATGAATATTTTAATGCTAATTCCACTGGTGATTTACATTTACATAGATTTTTCATTGAATTCATTATAAATTAAATTTCAATGTATAGTAGAAATATAGAACGCGTTAACAAACACAACAATGATTCCAAATTGTAACTTGAAAGAAATGCTAACCAATTTGTAATTATGGGGTTAGTGGCTAATCCCTTTTATAAATCTGGGTGTAAGAAACTAGCTTTGATAAAAATAGTATGATATAAGAAAAATCGGGCTAAATATTGAATTTAGCTCGTTTAGCTAAACAAACCGCAACGCGACTTCTACAAAATATAGGTTTTCTAGTCTGCGCGAAAATCTTTGCCTGCCCTTACAATATTTTGTAAAAACTAATCTGTTTCTCATGAATCCAGAATGACAGGCAATAAATGTTAATATTTACTACTAAAAACTAACACATCTCCATTCTGGATGCATGATCACGTTTCAAAATGCTCAAGTATATAATAACATATTAAAAATATTTCATATTCTTACAAAACTAAGAGTATCTGATGAATATAATTCAAATACAAATCATCACCATTAGCGCTAGAACCTGAGGAATGTTTCTTCCGCATTGAAATTGTTCCATTTTTACTTGTATTTTTGGTGGAATAAAGCTTGTACAAGTAACCTGCAGCTTATAGCGAGATCCAAACCACTCTGAGACAACAATATTTTTATTTATTTAATTGTAGACGTATTAACGACGCTGGGAATTGAACCCTAGATCTCAAACTCCGCTCAGTTCGAATCGGAGTGCGCTAAACATGTAATCTACTGCTTCCCGAACAAATACGAATCTCATACAAAATAATGAAAATAAAAACGATGCATTTCAGTTTTATTTTCCAGATTGATATGATTTTCTATTGCAAACTAACAATGACATGAAGTATTTTGATCAGCAGCACAATAAATATAGGTAAATAAATTAGTACGTTTAGAAGAACATAATTGATCTTCGTGGTTCGTGACACGGAAACCTTTTTCTCTGATCCTAAATCAATTAATCAATTAATAAATCGATGGCATCCGCTTTGGGCGTTTTCAGTGCTCACTAACGCACTAACCAAATAAACTATTCTAACACTGCTTTCTCTGCTGAGATGGGTATCCTCTCCTCATCACCTTCAACAACTTCAATTATTTCCTGCTTAATTACTCGATTTACTATTTTAATAGTCGTCATTTGTTCAGCACTTTATTTTCACCTCTGTTCATTCATTTATCATGAATCAACTAAATGAACTATATATAATTTTTTACCTCCCAACCTATAGATGGGGAATATTAGGTTTTTGGTCAAATTTTAGATATGATTTTAGTAAATTACTGCTTTTTAGACTTCTAAAGGTTCATTTATGGCAAAATTAGAACATCACAAATGATGATGAAATAAAAAATGACAATAAACAATAACCAATATGTGTTAATAACACAAAAATTAAAATGACATATTTTTATTTTGGAACTATATAATAAGGTTAGATCTACACAATAAACATTCGTTTTTGTTATTTTTACAATATGTCTGTGTGTGTTGCAGAAATAAGTACATTAAATTTAACCTATCATAGATTTCAACTAACAACAATATATATTAGTAATTTTTTTTATGAACCATCTAGATATTAAGTTAATATTCTTCAAAATTTTGCCAGAAATTTCATTTCCCGCCTACTGTTGAATAAAATTTGCATGTTTAATTTTGACATATAGGGGAGCATTTTTCAAAGTTGACTGATGTTTTGAAACGTCACATTTCACATAGGCCAGTATTATGATCGTGCAGGTACTCGCTATTCGCAGAAATTTTTACAGATTGTAACTTCAATATATTTTGTGCATTAAAAATGATCAGAAAATTTAGCATTAAACCGTGTTGATCGTAAAAAACAAACTCATCCAGTTTCTACGAAACACATTTTTATGTAGAATTTTCGATCAATTTTAGTGCACTTAATAATTACCTACTGCAGAAAATACCAGAACGATTCTTTAATTTGTAAGGGAGTAAAAATGCTAAAAAATGAAATTTTTAAAAAGGTTACTAATAAATATTGTCACTCTCAACGAGTTCTATCATTGGTTAAATTTACTGTATTTATTTCTAATATTCCATTTATTTTTCATTCTCATTAATATACCAAATAATGCCTTTTTCAATATTTAATGAAAAGAATAATATCAAATTTGTGCAAGCACTTAAATACGGCACTGTAAAAAAAATGTTTGAAAAAGGAAATAATATAATCAGATTTGTTATTATTGCTGAAGTGTTAGTATTCTTTTGCTGAATTTAACGGTGTAAAACTTGTAGCTATGTGGGTTAAGCAATACGGAATTCCTTCCTAATTTTACTGCTGTCGATTTTCGGATGATTTAATTATGAATCACCAGATGAAGGTAATGCAACTGAACAAATTTCTCTTTATAATATCGTAATAAAGATATTCCTCTGGGCACACAAAAGCAGTTTGCATATATTGACAATACATTAAAATACCGGCACTTACTGTTTCTAGGTTACTGGCCTGTTATTATATTTTCGGTTAAAAATGAGACCATCTTTCATGCTTACAATACAACGTTCGATGAAATATTTCAACACATTTTTTACAATCAGCGTTTGCTTAACGAAATGGGTTAGGAAAATTGACCTAGAAAATATAAAGAATAAGTTTATTTATTACTCTAATGAGGTCTTGCAAAAAATATTAAGTGAACCTTTTTTTGTTTAAATCGAACGTACATTGTCTATTGTGTTGCTATATATGATGTAATTCTTTTTTATTTATATTTTATATTACCTACATGATATCGTTTTAAAGTATCGTACTGAAAAAAACTCGCAATAATTGTGACGTCCGTAGGTTCTGGTGTGAAGTTATCCATGTGGATGCCAGATCCCAAATATTGTGGTTTGGCGCATTTGAAAATTGGTAAAGTCGACAGCCTGTGATTTAAAGGTACGGCTTTTGTGTGCCACTATATTTGCAGAAGATTATTCAATTTGTAATTTAGTCGAATTTTGAAGGATATCATTTTTAATAGCGGTTTTTTCATTATTAAAAGTTATTTTGGGGAAAAATAAAAAATACGGGTCCAATATTTTTCATTATTCTATTGATTGAAAGCTAAAAATGTAAAATCTTGCAAGACCTCATTGCTATTTGTTTTGTTATTTCTATTTTCGGACGTTTTCAAGAGTTATAATACAAATACAAAATCAATATAGGAACATCAAAAGATTTGTCGTGGTGAAGAAAGCAAGTATCATGTATCTAAGGAAAACAAACAAATATTTTCCTAAAATATGCTAGAAAATATGAAAAAACAGTTTGAAAATGTTATATTTTTGTGGAATGTTTGAGAAAAATATTTAATATGGGCATAAATTATGATATGGTTTATTATTAAAATTTAATGTTTATGTTTGCACAGTCTCCGTAAATAAGTAGACCTAGGTTGATTACAGTTTTATGATCATGAACTAATTTTAACGGTTTATTGTATCGAAAATAACTTCATAAACAAATCACGTTATTGGGGCAACAAACAAGCTATTCAAGGAGTATGTTTACTAAATGTGTGATAAATTGGAAGCAAATAATATCAATAATAAACAGGATAAATATAAATATATTGATTTTTGGCATTTAAAATACCATTTGTATAAAATTGGTAAAACTGAAAATGATGTCTGCACATTCTTTGAAAAGAACGAAAAATCATCGGAACACATCACATATTCACATACTGTGTGAATAAAAAAGGTGAACTTTTTATAAAAACTTTTAAGACACTTTTTTGTGATTAATATTGTTATAAGTATCTAACCTCAAATACATTATAAGCTGTAGGCCCTTTGAAGAGACAGTAGGGAGATATCCAAAATCATTAAAATGGAAGTAAAACTTGTCCTGCAACAGGTGCCGTAAGTAATTACGACCTTGTTCCATCTAGGAATATTGTGCCTATTGAGATGAGAAAAATGAATATAATAAATTTGACAAAAAGTACTAATGATGAAAATGTGTACAATTTGTTTTTTATTTAATAACCGAGAGAATTAATTAACACTCCGGAAATATTGATGAATCCACCAAATGAGAAATCGTTTTAAATGAACAAGCATTCCAATAAGCACCATTTCCTAAATTTAATCAAACGCTGACCCAATATTTAAATCAATTTCCGTTGTTAAAAATATCCCTCGCGTGTTCTACCTGCGTGCGGTTTGGCATAACAGCAGTAGGAGTGAGATAAGCAGGATTATGCACTGTAAATCGCACTGACCTGCTTCGCAATCGTAAATTACAAACGGACCCCGGCCGGAGAAATTCCCAGCGACAGGCAGGGACAGTGGCAGCCTGCCGTGGTCTATGCGCCGCACGATCGCAGATTGTTTGTAAACCGTGCAAAATATGGAAATGTGAATGAGAATGAAATACTACCGCGGCAGCATACGGAGAAATGGACTTTTTACCGGGAAGTATGTTGTGAGAAAATATGAGGAACGCTTCAGAGATGGTCCCGCGTGGGAAATCAATACCAATCGATTAGCGAAAAATACTGTAAGTAAGTAAGTAACGTGAAGTATAGGAGTTGTCGTATCAATGGTAACGACTTGATATTTGAGTGACAGCAATGTACATGATGTCTAATTTAAAATTGAACATCGGAAATGAATATAATAAAATTATTATGTTTAAATATTGTAATAAACTACGAAATAATAACAACTTTTTTCGCCGCATAGACTGCTGCCTTCATCAGGGTAATGACAAATACATCAAAGCAAGAAAACAAGTAACTAAGAAACCAATTATAACATATTTAATTTAGGAAGTCATACTTTACTAATTTCCAAATCGCCGTTGTGATTCTTAATTTTAAAAATCCCAATTGCTTCTCTAATTAACCTTGTGTTAAGAGATGTACATGCTCTGCGACTGACGATTTCTTAAGTTTCAAACGTCCAAACTTAGTTTTGTTTTTAAAACCTCACCAATCGATTCTATGGGCAAAATTACATAAGTGTACCAATTTTCAGATTTTTATCCCAATAGATAGAATTTCTAGAAAAAAAAAAAATTGCCAAAAATCGAAAAAAATATATATTTTTTTCCTTTTAATAAAACATTTCGAAATACGGAACAATATCTAAAAAAAATCTATAAAGGGGCATCAGTTTATAAGTTGCGGAAGGACGACACATGCCCTGTTTAATTTCCCATTTTCTATATTTGTCATAAGTGATGATTTTCTTTGAATTTGTCATTTAGATTTATAGTTTCAAGTAAACTGCTATTTTTGGTTGAACAATAATAACGAAAACTCTTTCATAGAAAAAGGTTTATATATATAATAAATTCTTATTTACAGAAATTAGTCCAAATTGACATTAATAAATGAAATAAAGAAAAAAATATATATTAGTAATGGTTTTAAAAAACTAATGACCAGGTTAGAAGAATAATTGGAATTATCACTCGTATTATAACACAAATTACAGATGGAGCTAATAGTTTCAGTAAATTTTAATAGTTTTAAAGAATTAAAAGATAATGATTATTGTGTTAAGTATATTTGAGTTTCTAATTTTTTTATAGAATGTGTTTGTTTTCTTGTAGTATTGTTTTGTAATTTCGTTATATATTATCACGAGTTGAATCTAAAACAAATTTAAATATTGGAAGTAGTAAGGTAGACGATCGGTTTCACCTTAGAAAAAGTGTAGTGGTGTCAGCACACATCGCGATAGATGTGTCTATTGCTTCGCATTAATTGCTTACACATTTCCCTGCCATGATACGACACATTTCAGTGGGTGTGTCATTCACAGATTAACACACGCACATTAACCGATAACATCGGCAACAGAAGAAAGAAAAGAAATTACGATAGCACTGTTCACATCGTCGGAAGTCGGGATCAAAACCACTGGTGATCACAACACCTGCTAGAAAATGCAAAATGTTTACATGTGAGATGGACCAATTTATGAAAAAATAATTATTACTCTATAATATTTAGTAATATTTAAAAGCAAAATTGGTTATAACAACATATAAAGGCTTATTTATAAGAATAAAGAAATAAATTAAACTATGTTGTGAAAACTACAAAAAATATTTTATCGGGTTCAAAAAAGTCCAACTTTCCTTCACCATATAGATGAGATGATGAACTGGATAACAGATTGTTGTCATTTGTTATATGTGGTAGTTTTCGTGAAAACAGAGAACAGACAAGAAATTACACATTTTATCCATTATTTTATCGTGAACAAAATTAATATTCCCTATGAGAGATATCATTCTATTGTACTTCTAACACCAAAAGTCTATCTCTCGTACCGGTCCACCTCAGCCCCACTTACCCTATGAACGATGGCGGTTCAATTAAACTAGAAATTATAAGTTTGAAAAAACTTGTAACAGTAACTGGGAACGTTCTTAAGACTTACTAAGATTAACTTTATAAAATTGATTGAGAAGCAAATTTGCCCTTTCAACATCTTTTTCTTCTATGCCCATAATAGAATCGTAGTCTATAGAACAAATGTAGAACAATAAAATAGTAACAAAATTGCAAAATTATAAAAAAAATCTGGTAAATGTCATCTGCAGTATAGATATCAGTACTGAAATTTGCTAAAACGTGAAGTGATAAGTTCAAAAATGGGCAATAACTGTGGGTGATTTATTTATAAGTTAACTGTCTTAGCAATAATTCTTTCCCTGCATTTGAAATTCCGTGGTCATTTAAAAATAATTTAGAAGGCGTGTAATAAATAAGTGGGTTTGAGCATCTTGGACATCTCCCAATCTGAGCGTACATCTCTGTGAGAACTATTTCAATTATACGCGTTAAATATTTAAATATTTTGAAGCACGACATTGCCTTGACGTAGCACAGCCGCCTCCGACTTTCTCACAGCGCCGGGTAAAGAATGGAAATTAGTGACACAGTGGTAGAGAAACAATATTGATTGGCTCTCCCGATTACGCATGGAAAGTTTTAAATGCGTCGAGATATTTAATTGTAGGTTTGAGTTCATACGAGTGCTTCGAATTCGATTCAGATACCGATCTTAAACAGGTTATAGTTTTTGTTCTTATTTTTTCTTCCTACTAAACAATGATTTTAATGTTCAAATTTAACAACTAGTTAAATAAATGTTTGAAATCGGCCTACTTCGCGATCCCCACTGCGTATAATCACATTTATTAATTATGTGGAATTAATTATATTACACTTTTGTCCGAAGACATGATTTCCGACACCATTCTGATTGTCAATCCGACAGATGAAAAGTATTAATCATTTTTTTGGTAAAACCTCATCTGGTTCTCGAATTAAAATCGGTTGTTTTTTTGGAGATCATTGATTTCAAGACTTGAAACTCGATGGTAATTAATAAGACGAAGATGAATTCGATTTCGTTCGCCATTCTTCTTTTTATTTAATTACAGACGTATTACTGTTTCTCTTGTTCCGCTTTGGTTTCGTTGTTAATGAAAAAACTGACGCACGAAAGACGTTAACTAAACCAAGACAAGTAAAGAATAAATATATATTTTTATTTGTATTTTTCAATATTGAATCTACCTCAAGGAAAGTTTCAATTTTATTAATATTATTACTATGAAAAGAAAAACATAAGGGTCAGAAAATTTGATCTTGGTTTATTAAAAATATGTTTAATATGTCCATAACAGCCCTACATGATGTTATTATCATAATCTTTTTAAATCTTTCGATTGTTTAGATTATTATTCTTTCCTTAATTTAACTGTTTATTAGATCTTTTAATTTTTTCTGTCCTTTGATTTCTTTTTGTTTTTTGCCAGCTACTTGTTTCTTTTGGTGTCTTCCCATGTTTTCTTTGGTCTTCCTCTTTTTCTTTTATTTGTTATTCTTAAGTACCATACCAATTTTATTTGTCTATCTTCGGGCATTCTTATTTTGTTTTCTCTCTTATGTTATAAGATTTTATTTGTTCAATCTTTTTATATTGTCCAAAAGTGTAACTTCTTCAATTTTTCTTAGAAATTTCATTTCTAGTGTTGCCGCCTAGACAAGAATTTACTAAGCTTAAGTCTAGATTAAGAAGTCTTGCCTATAGATATCAAAAGACTCCAGATTATTTCAAGACTCTACATTAAAAGCTGCGTATATGCTTTAGATATGGACAAATAATTCTTCGGCAGCGTTTTTTTTATTTATTTTAAAATCACTATTTCAGCTTGGATGGAACAATCTAAACAAGCCTGTCTTAAAAATTGTCTAGAATTTACTAGTCTTGATCTAGAATAAGAAAGTCTTGTTTTGTGTTGAAATTTTAACACTAATCGAAAGATGCCTGAATTTTTCTTTAAATACTCTGGCTCATTAAACATTTCTTTTATTTCCGTATATTAGTGATGGTTTTATATAGGGTACTTTGTTTACTTCCTTACTTGTTTATTGTTAAAACTACTTTGTTATTACGTGGTAATTTTTATTAACGCTTATATGAAAGTTTTTAAACATTTGTTTAATGGGGATGAGGTAATGAGAATAGAAGAGAGATTCAAATTAGAATCAGAATTTTTAAAATGTTTCTACTGTGAACTGTAAGTGTCTCAAATGTCAGCGTTCTATACGTCGTCATAACTAATTGAAATTCTGGCGCAACCTTTGAGTCATCTGATCCTCCCTAGCTTATTCAATTTCAAAACAAATACATTCCCAATATGTCCAATAAATATAACAGTACAGCGGCCCAATTACTGTAAATAACAGATGCCCATATACATTACAAGTTCACAAGCATTTCTTCTATTTATAATTAATTCCATTCCTGGCGACGAAAAATCCACTCAAAGCAGATGATGCAGAAAGTAATAAAATTCTCTTTCCAATATCGAATATCACGTCATCAATCAGTAATTTCTCCGTTCATCTTTCTCTAATTTATAATAAAAACCCGCCATTGTCCTCGTTGGAAGAAAAATGCGATGCAGTGTGATCATTTCACTTTCCAAACTTGCATTTGCGCATAACAATACGTTGCTCAAACCTTATACATACGCGGTACGGTGAAATGTGATACTTTATCCATTAACATCGAAAATTTACATTTGTAATATGGCTTTTGTAATTAACATTTGTGTAATGTACTTCCTATGTGTTGCAACAACGAGAGATTTAAGTGATACACTTTTGCTTTGTTATAGCTTAGAAAACTTCCATTTTTGCATGCATTTTCATTTAGCTAACTATAAAGGAAATAAAAATTTCATAACATCAATATCGACGTTTCTTCAAAAATATTTTTAATTCTCTTATTATAATTTTTTACTAATAACATCAAATTAATGTAAATTAAGTTTCCATAAAATAGGCAATAAAGCTGTAAAAATTTCGATTAGCCTACTTTGTTTAAAGACATAATAATATCGAAATAATAAATGTCAAATGAATTATACAAAAAAAATTGATTACTTAACTCGACACGATTTTATATTTTCAAAATGTCTGTAGGTGTGAAAAACTATGACTTTAAATGACTTTTCGATTCAAATATCGTCTTACGTTTGTAAGCAACGTGACCCTCCAATAAGATTGATTACCTTACAATGTCTTAGTGTTTACTAATTATATAAAATTGTACAATGAAAATATGAAGAACTGAATTGAAATAGTTTTTTAAATAATAATTGTACATTTAAAAGGCTAAGCTAGAAAAAAGTCAACTTTTTCATGTATTTACCTATAAGTATTTTTTTATCAATTTCCTATTTTTATTTAACTTATATTAAAAACGGTGTTATCTTTTTCTCTAGTAAGAAAAGTTCTCTAAATTTTGAATTAAATAATAATAGTACTCTTGTTAAGAAATTACTATAAAATAAAATTTTGTATTAGGTAAGTAACTGATCCAGAAGTAAGTCCTTTTACTACCAAATGAGTGTTCTATTTTAAGTTAATTATTATAAAACTTATCGGTAAATTTAAAATAATATCATATTTTTGTTATATCAAAAAAAAAAGTCAAATCTTGTGTCGTTTATTTAATTTTGTTTTCTATATCTATCTTTGAGTATAATAGGTACTTACTTTTAAAACTAACCGCCGTACCGTATCGTGATGCCTGTTATAGGAAACAAGGTACATAAGTTGAAAGTAGAGATAGCAAACGGGTTGAACCTAGGTTGAATATACCAAACCCTCCAAAATAGCTGGGGCAGTTGGATCAGCTCGGGAACCATTCCAGGTTACTTAAATACTACCAAGTAAACGAAACTAAGCTACCAAGTTACTTTACAAGTCCCAAATAAATTCGGCCACGGTATATCCTAACGGTCAGCAATGTATTCAATAATGTATAATTATATAGCAATATACTCAATAATGTGCACTAAGATTCATTGATTATTTATTCACTAAAACAGTTTCTATTGGTGTAAATTGTCGACAATTGCGGATTACTACTCGCCCAGCTAGGCATCCTCGTGACACTAACCCAGAGTCCCAGAGCTCTAGTTGGCGGGCCGGCCACGGCGGCGCTAGTTGCGCAGGTCCGGGGGTCACTAGGATCACTCCACACCCGCTGTCACGAGTGATGTGCAAGCCTAACGGCACTAATGCACTTTCACCTTTGCACCAGTGACAGAAATGCATTACATGCCTATACTACATTATATACACTCTATTATAAATACATTTGTAAGCAGATTATCAACATTCCCATGTGAATTGGGATTAAATGCTGCGATAGGAAATACAGTAAATGGTCTCGTTTTAATAAATAGTAAATAGGACTGTCATGTGATCATTTAAAACCAGAGATAAAAATAAACAAAAGACACGATATGTATTTCGAAAATAATAATAATATATAAATAATTAAAATTTTCAGGAAAACTACTACAAAGATTTACAATCTACACTTTAAAATCCATTAATGTAAATCATTTTTTAATTAACCGTTTCAATTGTTAAGTAGTTTTTATTTATCAAAATTAGAAATACTAATTTATCGGTTTTGATTGAATTGAAAACAAGAGTAAATTAATTTTTGACAAGATAATCATACCAATCACATAACTTTGACACTTACGGAAATTGAGATTTACATATCGCGGTGCGATAAAGAATCTCGATAGTTTTAGCTTTTAAAAGTTATTAAAAAAATAATAATAAATGTAATAATCTTAGAAAAATACTAATTTTGACTATTTTGACTGATTTTGACGGTTCTGGATTATGGGTACAAGCGGAAATATCTACTTGGCCATCCCTCAATCCATTTTTAATAATTTCAGTGTGGCGTCTGTACGTACCTATCCTGCATAACGCAAAAATGATAAGCCGTAGAATGTTGAAATTTTGTGTTATTAATATAACCTCCATTTTTTGTTCTAATCGGGCTTTTCAAAAGAGAAGTTTACTTTCGGCAGAAACTTATTAAAAATAGTAATTTAGTCAGTTTTTAATTTTAGTAGGAAACAATTGATTTCTCATTAAATTGACATTGACAACTGCTAGAATGTATTTCGTGAGAAATATGTAGGAAATAAATAATAATATCTCTTTCTTTTTTGTGTAATGAAATAAGAAATAGTGATAAACATTTTCATAAAACTTTATAAAAGATAATCCATTTCTAAGAGAAATTGGAAGTGTTGAAATGAAAGGGAGTTGAAGAAGGATTAGCTGTAGAATGGTCTCACATTGAAGTGAATTAAATTTAAATGAGGTGCAGCAAAAATGAATATAATTTAGCGTACAAGGAAGTCATGTGGTGTCCACATCAGTTTTTTTAGAAAAAGATCTAGAAACTTGAAATAGCGCAAACAAAATATTTATATCTATGTATATAATTATTTTAAATATATTTTTAAATAATATAATCGTTCTGGTTTTCTATTCATTTTTAATAATTCTAGATTATTTTTGGCTTAATGAAGAATATATTTTAAAATTATTTACATCAATGATAAAAACTAAATTCTGGTAAATTATTAAAATTTACTAATCAATATACGTGTAAAAACTATTAGTTCGGAACTACTACTACACTATTTACAGCCAGTAACAATTCATATTAAAATACTTTAAATGGAATTAAAAAAATGTTAATATGTGTAATTTTCTTAAACTTAGTACCTACTTAGGAAGTATTTAGTATTGCTTTTGATAAATTAAAAAGGTTTTTGTTTTAAATAAATTCCGTTTCTTGGAATAAATATCTACGACATAATGAAAAATTTCAGATTACACTTGACTGTATAACTTGATACTTCGAGGAATTTAATATTTAAATTTTAATTTCAAACAACTTCAACATCTCGCCAACGAGTTCACTTAAGAACAGTGAAAGAACTTCAAGAATTCAATTATTACAAGACGAAGAGGTTTTGTTCATTTCTACAACTAGGAATCAAAGTGCTGAGAGCTGAGACACTAATTTAAACTTCAACTTGACAAATAAAAATATTACCTTTTGTTCAAATTGCTCTTAGTTTTCCATTTTATTATCTCTGAGTTCAAAATGTATATTTGATTTCAATCATAGGTATATATTAAAGCATAATAATTAACAATCATATTTATTACATAATGTATAGAAAAGTAAAAGCACTGTTTGCAATTTTTATAAAGTAAATTTAATGTCATTCTACACAAATTATTTGCACCCACATATGGCAAGAAATATTTATAAAACCCGCTAAAAATTACTGTACAATTACTTAGAAAGTTACTCTCATAATATGAATAAAATACGACGTCCAATTCTATTATCCCCATGTAACATAATTGTAACACTCATTACAGCTCATACCACCTACCTCGCATTTTACATTTAGTAATTGAATTCGAGAACATTACTTAGCATTTAGTCCACGTGGTCTACATAAGGAGTATAACCTTCGGAAATGCAAACAGGGAATTATGCGGAATAATGAGACTTCCTACCGTTTCTCTTCCATATAAGAGCGGAATTAACACAGTTCGTCCAACGTTGCATAAATGTATCATTTACAAAGATTAAGCATCGTGATAAATATTACTTTTTTCGGAATCGATACTAAAGTACAAGATATCACTCCGCGAAGTTAGCCAAAGTAGTAGCTAAATAAAACTCTTGTCAAAATTTAAATTTACCGTCTCACCTGTTAAAATGAATTAACCAATTAACCTATACTTTAATAGTACCTATATATTTTAGCACTAGCTAAAATAACAAACATATCATTCCATTACTTATGTAATACTTATGTAATTTTGCCCGTAGAATCGATTGGTGAAGTCGCCGAAATCGTACACCTAACCCTTAAAGGGGTATACCTAAAAAACCTATTTTTTAGGTATTGCCAAAACTCAATTTTGAGAACGAATATTTTGAGAACGGTAAGAGATAATATATTTGGGTTTGAAAAATTGAAATCAGGGCATCTATATTTACTTAAGTCTAGCAAATGAAAAGTTTTGAAGAAAAAAAGTTTCTCGGAGAAAATTAGAAATTTAAGTTTTTCCGATTTTCTCAAATATGCGCAGAAAATTTTCTTTATGTAACTTTTCCCGTAGAATCGACTAGTATAATCGTTGATTACTTGATTGCAATTTTAAACACCTGATAAAATATGTTTTAAACGAGATTTCTCTGGAACTAATGATTATATTTGAAAAATAAAAAAACTGTTGAAAAGAGAATTGAAAGGCCTTTCGAACTGTTTCATGTTTGACACCCTTTTCCATTAAAAATTTTCCTATTTTAGGGTTGAAGGTATGCCATTGGTATTAATCCATTCAAGTGTCCACCTTTATATTAAAATTGACGTGTTCGGGCGTTTTTTGCAAAATTGATCTTAAGTGGCCAAAAATTGCGCTGATGATTTTCTTTGGGCCATCCTGTATATAGTGTTTCCCACATGCGTAACATACTTTTTTGCACTATACAGTAAGTATATTAGTATCTTGTCTCTCTTGCTATCCCTAGTGACTAACCAATCAGCATGAAGCAAATTATATGTCTATTATTATTGTCTTTTTTGACAGTTCGCGATTATTACAACCTAACCCAGCTGGTTTGTTAATGCCTTTTGGTATTTTATAACGCATTTTGACTGCATTGATACAATTTAATATTTAGATATAATGGTTAGAATGGTTGATATGTAAAACATCGTAAGTGAAGGATTCACTGCTTTTATTTTTCAGGTAAATTATAAATTATATTATAGGATATGTTTATTAGGTATACCCAGGGAATGTTTCCGAAAGATAATAAAATGTGTGTAATGTATAAATACCAAAGAACATTATGTCCCACAGGGCTCCATATTAAGTCCAGGCGTTTAGAACAAATATTATGATGAACTCTTGTATATCCCCGACCACATGGCATTTACAGACGACGTTGCTGTTAATACTAGATTTAAATTTAGCGTATTTTTCGAGTTCATGTCAAAAAATGATTGAGATAACACTACAAATAGATGTACTCCTCAGACAAAGACAGCGCATCAGACTGTCTATTTTGGAATACTTTTTCAAAGTTATTTTGAAAAGTGATAGCAAGCGAGATAACAAGACAATGCTTCAAAGCATGTCGTTGCTGTGATAACAACAAACATTTTAGTAGTGTTAGTATCTAGATTTTTTGCTTTCGGAATTGGAAATAAAAAGTATTTATATTTTTCAAATACCGAATACCTAGAAGATATCGTGTACTAAGGAAAAAAAAGATTTCTTACCTCGTTTTCGCTCTTCTCCTCCTCCTCTTTGGACTCTTCCACCACATCTTGTTCAGACACCAAGGTGGGCAAAGAATCATTCAACCCATCATCTTCTATGGCACTTCTATCCACTAACGTCTCCTCAGACACATTCACTTCCCTATGTACATAGTGCGGTCCAACTCTCTCGAACTCACAGTCACTGAACACCAAGTCCCCGTCTGCTTCTTCATTGTCCACGTACCAGTACGCGCACTGCGGAGTCTCGGAAGTCCCCTTATCCGAAGGTGGTTTCTGAGAGGACCCCGCAAGCGCGTTCTTGCACTTCTTGAGATAGTTCTTGACGCGTTTGGTCTTGCTCTGACGCTCTTCGGCATGCCGGGAGAGTTCTTCTGGCTTGAGGTCATCTTTGTCTTTGTCCTGAGATTCGTGATTGTCTTCTATGGCTTTCCAGGAGTCTTCGATTGGACGTACGTGACGGCCTGTTGGCGTCACCTGCAAAAATTAATAAATGGGAATTAAATACTGCAAATTACAAAACAGAAATTGGTTGCACAAAATGCAAATATTAGAAAGGATTTACCAAGTACCATATTTAAAAATTACTTTACTCAATGTCAAAATTTTGATTTTGTAAGACAGAATTTATTTATAGATCATTTCAAAGAAGATATTGTAACGATTTCAAGGTTACACCGAGAGCAATACGACAGACAAATCAAGACGAGTTTTAGTCACCGTTCTATTATGCCGAGGCATCGAAGATGCGAGAATATTCCAAAACATTGCTTTAGTATATAAGTCTGAACAGAAAAGACCACAGGACGGTCTGATATTAGTACGAGTGATGAAAACAAATATCGTATAAATAAAATTAGAATTAAAAAAGTAATTTCTGGAGGTACGCGAGGAAGAGACAGTGTAAGTAACAGCTTAAAATTTAATGCAGTCAACAACTTACTTAAAAAATAGTCAACTTTTTTTATACCTTATATACATAATTAGTTAATTATTACTTCGATAGGTTTAAACTAATTATTTATGTACATACTTTATAAACATGTGCATAAGACTTAATGTAACTTAAAAAATGTGGCGCTATATGTAAACAGTCATAAGTACCGGTAAATAGAAAAAAAAATCATTCGTACGTGGTAAGGTAGACGATCTAGTTGCTATTCTGAAGAACTATTGTTAAATAGTTAATCAGAGGCTGATAATAATCAAGAAGCTGAAGATTATAAAAACGAATGTGCGAGATACATGAAACATTATCAAAAAAAAAAGGTAAAGAAGGATGACTGGATAAAATGTGTAATTTATGGTCGTTGTTTGCACAAAGAGTGTACCACATATGACAAATTCCAACAATCTGTTAACCAGTTCATCTCCTTATAGCCTTGGTCCGTCTCACCTGTATGTACGAGTATATTGGAGAAGAGTTGGATTTTTGTTAACCCGAATAAAATATTTTTTTTTAGTTTTCAGAACGTAGTTTACTTATTAATAAAAACAGAATTTAAAAGGATTGCTGGAACCTAAACTATGAATGCGAGGTTAACTATTTTTTATTTTTACAATTATTTGAATACAAATAAACAAAAGAGTAAATAATAATGCGGATGTCATTTTTAAAATGCGTTCATATTTGAGGTTAAGAAGCATTATGTATGGTACTAATATTACTTACAATACGTATGTCGTACTAGAATAAAAGTATACAGCATTATAAAACTTGTACATACAATATATCTGTCTGCTCAGAGTTATTGTCATTAATGTACAGTTCTTCAGCGTGTAATATGTTACTGCATGTTTTCTCTGCACTCGTATTAACGTCCTTGTGGAGCGAAGAAGTAATAAATATATTTGCATTCCCTCTTACCTACATTACACCTCTTTGTTTCCCTATCATTTGTGAGAAAAATTTTAAATATATAACTACGGATACATGACTATAAAATATATTTTATAGCGTATTATTCTATTTCTCACGCACTTTATATTGAAATATATTATTATTTATTTATTATATTTACTTAAACTACTTTTGCTACTCATTTTTGTTGGCAATTATGGGATAATAAATAGCAAGAAATATTTCATTCTGAGGTCAAGTAAGGTCGTTAGAAGGTTTATGTAATATTATAGCTATATTCAGTAGATTCAAATTGCGCATAATTTATTGCTTAATTCGCTATAGTTTGTCAGTTCAACAAAATTAATTGCTTTCCAAATAATTACACCGACAAATTTCCTGTTTATTTTTTGAAAAATATGCATGCATTTAATGTCATTATTAATATTTTTTCTTTATCCGGAACCAAAAAATCTTGCAAAACTTAACAGTGATCAAAATAATTAATAAAATTTTCGTCCTAGGTTTAATTTAAAATACAGTTTACAATTTTCTAGTTATATTATCTTAAATTTAATGAAAGAAATAGTTTTTTTACAAATGATGCAAGTAAAATTAACATTATACACTTGTAAATATGCCGGTGTAAAGATATATTTTAGAGACTAATTTTTAATGAAATTTATATTGACTATTTTACTCATAAATATACAAACTAATCCAAAGTGAAGATTCTGCCTAGTTACCAAGATTTATTTCGACAAAACACCGTCACAAAAAAATCACATCCTTTAAGCCAATAAGATGCTACATTTTACAAGTGAGTTTTATTAATCGAAAAGTTTTTGACGTTTTAAGAGTGCCTGGAAACATATCTGTCAAAGTTTTTATATTTTGGAAATACTCATCCGAGTACCATTCGTGGTTAAATGTTTTCCTGACAATTTTCCCGACTGTTTTATTCGAGCCTGTTGCTGATTTATATCATGACATATTGATCAAAAATCACTTGCTTAATAGCTTGTGATTTTGTAAATGTCATTCGATAAATTGCTAGGTAACCCGCTCTCATAAAAATCAAAAAAAATTCAGCAAAAATTAACCACTTACGATCTTCTCCCATATTCTGCAAATCAGAGGTTAATTTTTAACCAGTTTCTAATTTTTTTCTCCAATGAAAATAGATAGCACTGGAGAAAATATCGAAACATCACTTGCAATGCTTGTTTTTATTTGTAAAAAAAATAGCAACTGGTTAAAAATTAACCACTGAGTTACTTAATAGATCCCATGTATGTAATAAATTTTAGGCTTAATTAAAAAATAATTATATAAAAATTATAACAAAAAAATCATATTTATACACAAACACTTAAAAATTAAATAAATGATAGTGTTCTTGTGACGTCTCATTCCTTAAAAGAGAACAGATTATCGTAAGTTTGTGATTAGTAAAGAATATCATTATTTCTATTTTTGTGTCACCTATTATGCTTATAGCTAAGTCACTAAAATTTTTATAATTTATTATTTGTTTTTTATTGAGATTTTTACAAAATAAAAAATACATATATACCTATACGCAAGTACCAAAGAAAAATTAACACATAATTTCCTACTTGTTTCAGTTCCGAATAAAGAATATTTATTCTTCTACAAATTACTATACGAGTAAAGTTCTTCTCTTGAAAAATAATAAGTAATCAACCAGGATATATTCTCTGATTATCAGTAACAATGCGAAGAGGATACAGTACTGCAAAATGCCATATTTGGTTTCTCTTTGTTTCTTATTCATTGACTTGATTTGCGACTATAATATTTATTATTTATTTTATAAGTTGATGTAAAACAAGGAATAGTTTAGTATGTGTCAATAAACAAACCGCATTGAACAGTGTAAAGAACTGCACATTTATGGTGTATGTAAATAATACGAGAAACAGTTACCTCAGCAAGAACTAGGACAATAATTAACACCAAATGTGTTTACCATAATACGTTTTACGATAACTTTGTATGATTTCATAACCCGGACCTATACTGCATTGCCATGTGCCATTCAGGAATCCCACTACGTCGAATGGGGAAGTTAGCGTATTTTTTAAATTTTATCAAGATTGCCCTCAAAAGTGATATTCTACATTTTATTTCACCCAAAGATGCCTAGATTTCTCAAAAAATGAAATTTTATACAAAAATGACGTCAGAGTGGCTCGCGGAGAACGTATCGTCTATCTTAACCAGCGCGCGCTGGGTTCCCATGGCAACAGAGAAGCGTGTGGTGTAATGCCTCAAGATACAACCTACGTTCAAAAAGTCAGTTCTCACCATCCCTTCTGCGCAAGCGCATAACTCATTTGTGACGTCAGAGTAGCTCGAAGATAAATCATTAATTATAAATAATTGGCAACATAATTTTAACTTTCAATTACATTTTAAGTTATAATTATTCATATACTTACGACTAAAAGATATTTCACATGTAATTTCAACCACGCTAAACTTCCCCATTTTACAATGAGGTCTTGCAAAAATTACGTGAACCTTTTTTGCTCATAAATATTCAATTTATATTTGCTGGTATACTAAGAGAGTAAAACTAATAAGAATATTTTTTTAGAAAAATTGTTTGAATAGAAGAATTACAATTCCATATTGTCTCCTTCAAAATAAAGACGATTCCTCCTATCTTTTGGCAGATACTGGAACACCTTCAGCTGGTCGGTTACAGCCGTTTAGATGTTTTGAAGTGTCCCAATATGAATTACCTTGACTTAATTTTGCAATTTCAGGAAGACGAAAAAGTCAGAAGAACTCAAGTCAGGAGGTTGAGGAGTCATAGAAATGTTTATAAAGGTGAAAATTTCTTTTTTTAAAACCATATTTGAGCAGATTTTCTCATCCCCAATGAATTAATCAAAATCTGATGAACGGTGATGTAAATCAAATTTAATTCTTCCATATCATTCAGAACTATCAGCCGACAATCTGAAAGCACAAGATCCCAGATTCTTTCGACATTTTAAGATTACGGCTTTTCTTCATCTTCAGTAGACTCTTTTTCTTCCGATTCTGGAAATACACAATACCGTCGAAAAACATGACCCCTTGAAATAACACTGTCTCCGTAGGTCTGCTTAAGTTTTGTAAAAGTTTCCATTGCAAAGTTCCTAAGTTTGAAGCAAAATCACCGATGTTTGAAATTGACGTTACTCATTTTTATAACGCACAAGAAAAAAACTATTATAGGAATGCAATCACTATAGACAAACAAATGACTCTAGATAAAAAAGATTATGCAAAAAATATTATAGGTTAGTTATTTTATACAATGACAGCTATTCTATTTGTCTATAATGAATTATCTATTAGTGGTCGCTAGGTAATAAACATTCTGTAAATTTTGAAAATGAAATTCCGGTAGTTGGGATTTGACGCCATGTGTCATATTCATGGCGATATTCCGTGTGTTAAAATATTTACAAGTTTTCAAATAAACACTACAGCTATATATTATTTTGTTAGTGTTTATAATAACTTATTGTTCTATTCTCGCCTGGCCTCATTTGGTAATATAAACAAGCAGTTTCTCGTTGATATTTAAATTTTTTACACACATAATCAGTATTTGTAGAAATGGTGAAATGTTGGAACAATAACTGATTAATATAACAGTACTTTGAATCTGCAATCTTAGCCGTTTATTTAGTATTCGCTATATCGCTAAATACTAACAACTGTTGACTTAAATAACTCGACCTTATGCAATATTTCTTGTTTAAATAATTTTTATCATTCCATATGAGCCTCCGGTTTTTTTGATATTTGCCAAAAAAAAAACTTTTTTACCTTTTATCTCACAATAAGCTACACATTTTATTTATATTTTCATATTATGACATAACACGTATTTTATTTAATTGAATAATCACCTACAGATGATGAACCAAGTGGAGCGAAAACCGGTCTAGGTTGTTAAATTTTTAAATAAATTGATTGCAACCCAGTACTACTTATAATTTTCTATCGCTAAATCACCACTTTGCAGGAATAAAAATAATAGCTCCAAAAATTGTCATTGACAAATAATTTAAGGAAACTGAATTTGAAATCAATTTTTCTTTCATTTTGTTAATTTATCATATTATGTATTTATTGTTTGTCGTTTAATTATTTAAACATTTCTATCTTCTGAAAAACGTACACAAAGCAGGAAAATTTTCTGACTGAATTGTAGAAACATTTTCAAGGATTTGCAAGGGATACGCAAAAAATTAAAAAAACTCTTTTTTTCGAAATCGATACTAAAGTACACATCACTCCGCGAAGTTAGTAAAAGTAGTAGCGAAAGTAAAACTTTACAGACTCTTATGTCAAAATTTAACTTTAACGGACTCATCTATCAAACTAAATTAACCTACATTTTAATAGTATTATATTTTTGCTGTTTATTTTAGCAATACCTAAATTACAAACATATCATTCCATAATATTATAGATGAATTTATTTATTATATACCTTTGATAATAATTTATCTGATTTCAAACAGTCGACGTCTAAGCAGGTGTAAACATAAATGAAAATTATAAAGAAATATTTGTCACTTTGACAGTACGTTTATTATCACAGCCATCTCCGTCTCTATAGCTAGCTGACGTTTTACATACACAAAATGCAATTTATTTATGTTTTTAATTAATATTTTAACGATTTCGGAAAAAATGTAATGTATATCTAAGGATTAAAGTATTTTTATTACTCACATGGTTTATTCTCCTCCGTTGTCGCCTCGTAGAATAAATTCTATAGGCCATAGGCGTAATAAAAAAATTAGTCTTTAGTTCCTTGATATACAAATAACTACTTTTTTATTGTTGGATATAGTAGGCCTTTATGTTCCTTTAGATAATTGTTTATTAAAAATAAAATTGGACGTTTCGAGCCCGGAATTCATCATCAGCTAATTTAACATTTTGAAGAAGATACAAGATGTACAAGTTACATTTTAGTGAGTTTCTTTTCCCAATCTAATTAACGATTGCACAAGTCGGAGAGACATATTGACAAATAACGTCTTTACTTGACGGGAATAAGGGAACCTATTTTTTTTTAATTATCCTGAAAGTGCTTTGTTATAGCCTTCTATTTATAATATACTTTTCAGAATCTCGCAGTAAGTTGGATCAGCAATTTGATTGCATTAAAACTGAATTCCCGTATCAGGAATATTTGGTACGTATTGCAATGAAGCGTATGTGTTTATAGTTGTAACGATAGTATAGAAATGGCTTGGTGGCGTAGCGTGAGAACTGCGGGTGATTTTCTCGGCAATTTCCCCGGCTCGTGGGCGTAGACAGTCGCAGATCGCAGGCGGTGTCCGTCTATGTAGATCCCAAGCATAGCGCATAGCGCTCCGCTCCGGGCATATCATTAACCTTTATTTATCTTATCGCGGAGTACTCGCATTGCACGAGTTTTTTCCTTTTCTCTCTGCACTGAGCTCTCTCAATTACCTCATCAAATCTAACTCTAATTATTTACAGATCTCTATTTATATTTCCTTTTCTTGCTATTTGTGCAACAGTTCGTACATTAAAAAGTACTACACCCGAACTATTTCATTTATTTCTCATTTAAACAAATCTGGTGTGAATACCACATGACTTCTTTCCAGGGTCGTTGCAATTTTCCACGACCAAAAAAAAACCAACTCGTATAAAAAAAAACATTTGCAAAAACCCAAAAAATCCACTTGAAAAAAAAAAATCCTTAAAAATCTCATATTTTTACAAAATTAAATTTTATTCAGTACGTCCAAAAAATATATAAACATAAATAAACTATGATTATAAGATGCACATAATATAACATGCAAGTTAACACCGGCCAACAAAGCGAGTCAGTCCATATAAATCGTAAAAGAAAACAGAAAATAAAAATATGTAACGATATTATTACTCGTATTTAGTGTGAAAATTATTATATAACTAATTAATTACTTTTGACTTCAATTTTGTGTCCTGTTTTTAACATTCTTTTTGTGTAATAGTTAAGTATAAAGGAAGGTAATATATTATAAGTACACCACATTTCTTATTTGGATTGATTTGTTTGTTATCTTATGTAGTATGTTTCATAAAACTGTCAAAGGTAGAATAGAAAGTAATATTTCTGAGGAAAAAATATTTCATACGTAGTAAGATGTATGAAGTGCAACTGTAGTAAATATAAAAGTGAGTGAGTTCTATTAAAGTGGCCTTCAAGGAAACAATGAAGTTAACCAGATCTTAAAAACCGCGTAACAGTACCTACCTATACGGTAAACCCATTATCTATAAATTAATTTAATTCCACAATACTTATTATCCGAGGCGTAAAAAATCAAATAACTTATGATTTAAATTCATTCCTTGATTGGCTTTTAATAGATCTAATAAATCGCAGCACCTTTATTTATTGCATACGAGCAACACATTCTCAAGACACGTGTTTGAATTTTAACTTTCCAAAATACGAAAAATTTAATTAAAGTAGCAAAAGTCGGAGGGATATAAATAATAATTAAGTGGGGTAATTAAAAAAGTAATTTATTCGTCTCGCCCACGTACATAATGAGAAGATCTGAAGCCGCTTTGGTGAAGTATCGACATGCGAAGACTTTTCATCGACTCCTCCCGGTTAATTATACGACTTCTGGACGCTCGGATCTTCCTTAAGGCTATCGCATTCTTTCTACTTGGGAATTAATATTATCAATTATTCCCAATATTGCATTATAAATTATATTTTGATAGAGATATTCACGATATATTGCCACTTTATTTAAATACATGTCTGAAAAAATAATTATTGGATTTTATAAATTGATTTTTTTTTATAAAGCCAATAAAATTGCGAAAGCATGTATAAATATTTTTTTTAATTTCACAACGAGAAGGTGATGATAACATACTGTCTTAAAGTTTCATCGACCATTGCCAATAAATTGAAATTCTTTTTCTATGTTTATATAGTAGATAATTCAAAAAACTATTAATTCTTTACTGGATATAAAGAACATGCTTTTCCCATAAATTCAACCCTGAAATAATTTATGAAATTCAGAAAAGTTCTTTCCATACTTTGATGCACAGTTAATATTTATAATAATAATTTAAAATTATATTGTAACATTTTAAGACGCCGACCATGTAAATATCTTAATTTCAAATAAAACCGTACCGTACTTTACCGAATGGACATAATTTATAATTGTCAAATAACCAATTATTTTGATTAAATATACAGTTATATATGTAGTATCTAAAAGTATAATGATTGAAGAATAACATATATAAACATATTTTTTTTGGTCATATAGTTAAAAGGCCTAATCGACCCTTAATGTAATCGGTAAAGAATTCCATTTGCATAGATTTGCAAATTTTTTTCTATTTAGTTCCGTCGAGTAACAATTACTACTACTTATTCTCCACTTTCCTATCTGAAAACCTATTCTCGCGTCTTTGTTGTTAGGAATTACAACCATATCTAATGCCTAGGCTGTAACACAGTCACGCTGTTACTCGGAACCGTAGAATAGGGCGCAAAGTGCGCCAACTGGTGTGTTGTCTGGCACTAATGCATGATGGATTGTTGAAGGAAGTTGCTTGGACATGTGGAGAAAACATTACAGACATAATAATACAGATAAAACCTACTTGGTAGGGCAGTGAAAACAAAACTAGTAGACGGTGACAAAAATATAAATTTAAATCCTTAAGTAATTGTAAGTGTGTTTATTACTCATTACATTATTTGCTGAGCGGTTGTTTCGCCTTTGTGAAAATAAATACGACAAAATAAAATAAAGCAATTATGAAGGTGTCTACGAAAAGAATAAATTGTGAGACAGAATTTAATAACAAGGGACAACAGAGGATCCAATTTTCGTCTCTTGAAATCTCATTTTTAATTTGAAAAAGACACCAGAATTTTCTTTTGAAGTCAAATTACATGCTATACATTTCATCTTATGTTCACAAAAAGACTGCAATTTCCCTCTATTATTTGAAATGCAGAATAAAATAATATGGTGTTCCAAAAATCATGAAACACCAATCACAGAGAAAACTGCTATGAAATTGTTAAACGTATTAGTAGTTCTCTAAATTGATGATAATTTGAATATTTATTTGTTACTAAAATATATACTGTAATATACTTATAATTTTGTGTAACTATATTAAAGAGGATTAATTTAATTCACATTTTTTTGTTGTAACAATATGGAATGTATACTATGTCACTGTAGAACTGTAGCGTTTAAACATTTCATATGCATCCGGAATTAACAGTTTGTTTATTTTTAAAAACAAATTTCACAAATTGATGGTCTATCATTTTGGATTCATGAAATATTATCCAAAAGAGATAAATTTTTAATTGTAGTAAGGAGGAAACAGGGTTAATTCCGGTCATCTTTATAAGATACCATATTTTGCAAGAGTCTATCCGTATCTTCTGATGAAGAGCAGATAATCGGAATGTTATGTTTATAATTTCTCTCAATCATGAATATGACGTGGTCCAAAAAACAGTGCACTTTTTCCAGTAGAGACTTACTTTTCGAAAAAGTACTGAATCGCAACGGTGCGAGCCTTTTGTGCTAGCTACCAAATTCCCCCGATCAAAAATCTATTCTGTTGGCGGTTAACAACATCAAAGAATCTGAAAGTGTAACCATGAAGAGAAATAGGCAACAACGGACCTCTTGAACACCAAAGAATTAGTTCTTATTTTTTTTATGAAGGAAATCGCGCATTACCATGAATTCTGTTCGGTATGTAACTATGATACAAGAATTTTTAAGCTAGCTCTTGAATAATTTAATATAGAAAATTTCTGGTTCCAACAAGATAGAACCCACAGCTCAAAATATAATGGATATTTTGAGGGCAATGTTCCCTGTTCACCGGATTTAACGCCTTGTGACTATTTCTTATGAGGTATCTAAAGAGTGAAGTGTTTAAACATCGTCCTACAACTTTACAAACCCTGGAGGATACAATCCGTTTGAAAATAGCCCTCATATGAAAATATATGTTACATAAAGCTATTCAAAATCAGAATCCGCCTGCAGCAATATATTTACAATAACGGCCAGCACCACCACTTGCAAGAAATTATTTTTAAAACTAGATGATTTACAAGGTAATTTAAAACTTTCCGTGTTGTAGTTGAAGAAACTAATAAAACTTTTGTATGTCTACTAGTTTCTTTTTAATTCATCTTCAAAACTAAGGAGATTGCTTTGTCCTACCCTGTACAAGAAAATTGAAATATTTTTAATTTCTTGTACTAAAATAAGTGATGGATTAAGTTTTTAGCTTAACACGATACTTAAATCATCTTATATTGACTTTAGTACGAGCTTTTAAAAACCACTGAAGCAACCTAGCGCAACCAACCGTATACTCCAAACTACCTATACCCTATTACCCACTGATCAACCTTCCTCATCATAGTCGGCATCTGTAAATCATGAAGCACACGCCACCGCTCTAATTAAAACGTACAGGCGACCAGCGACCACTAAATCTCCCGTCGTACGGACGATGATGCATTAGGTGAAATCATATCTACACCTCCCGGGCACCAACACGGGACGTGGAGGATTCCACACCCACGTGCTGCGGCTCACACCCACTCACGGGGTTTAGGTGACCTAGTTTCCACCAGGAAAATAAGAAAACGAGGAAGGGTATTGAGTAACAGGTTGGAGGTAGCATAGGTCAAGTATACAAGATATGGATTATGGATGTTACATAAAAAATATGTTAATGACTAAATTTACACATATTTTAATATAATATTCTTGTGAACAGCTCCTACAATATTAATACCCCATAATTCCAATATGGAACAATCTAGATGTCTGCCTATAGTTATACAAGGTGATTCAGCCAAAATAAAACTATATATAGGGTGAGTCATTTTGAGTAAAAAAATGTTATATAAAGGTATGTTCGGAAACTTTTCGTTAGAGTTACAGCCCTTTGAAAGTGCACCTCATCAGACACATTTCAATTAATAACTCTGGTACTAGTTGTACTAAACTTTTGAAACTTGGTATGAGAAAACTACTTATTTAGATGCTTATTATGCCTTTTGTTTCTGTATCTCAACCAGAAGCGTTTCAATGGTCCTAACCATTGAAGATCTTAAATAAGATTTTATCAATATAAATTTACTGAAAGGTACAAAACTTTTTAATTTAATTTTTATTGATTTTGGCGCCCAATTATTCAAGCACCCAGGCACAGAACTGACCAAATGAACCACCGCTGCCCGTACAACCCTTACAAGGTTATCAATAATTTTAAAGTGCCACATCGTTTACCAACGCGCAGCGTAAAACAAAAAACATAAAACATGTTTTTTTTTTTAAATAGAAACGCGTAGTACCAAATAACCAAAATACTATTTTAGAGTCCCTAACCTTCAATGGAGTATTGAAGTCACCAAAATATGATAAAAGTAAGACAAAATATGGCCAAACCATCAGGTTCAGTTTATATGTACATCTATCGTCTATGTTAAGATGATGAAGAAACTTTAGAAAAATACTATGTGTCTCAGGCCAGTAGCCAGGATTTGACTATAAACTTTAAATCCTTTTCAGAATTCAAATAAAATTTATTACAATTAGGCGGAATTCTAATGTCGATATCGTATGTTCCTCCATGGAATGAGGCGATAATATTATTGTTATGAATATATTAAATTAAACCCCACTGGTATATTTATAATACATTAAAATCAGATATAGAGAAATAATTACTAATGACATGTTTACAATATGTAGTTTGTAATCAGATAGAAATTTATTCCCACCGACCATATTATTTTGCAATAATTTTGCTGCATTATGTGGGAGTGTATAGTCTCTAGATAATTACTCCAAATAATAATTAAAATTTTATTTATGAATGCTCATTTAAATTAACCAAATATGAATTTATATTGGTTATTTGTAATTAATTATATACATGTTATGATTTATTATATTTAGTAAATGGACATGACAAATATTCGCTTTGAAGTATGCGATTTGTTAATTGATCATATTGATTGTATCAATATATCAGTTTCTATTATGTTATGAATTTAAAACAGTTCAAGGATATTGTAAATTAATAGACAAAAACAATATAAATTCAGTGTCCAAATACCTAAGCAGGAAATTAAAATTTATGCTACATACTGTAACTCTACTTTCGTAATTTTAGATTAATTTTAATTTATTTAGTACTTATGTTATATTTGATTTGAATCTTCAATAACAATTTATTTTCCCTAATAGTTCTCAGTATAGAAATATTTTCTAGAAATAAATTTCTGTTTTACAAAAGATGATCCATTTCGAAGAGAAGTTCGAAGATATGAAATGAATGGAAGTTGAAGAACGATTAGCAGGAGAATGATCTCACTTTCAAGTAATAAGTTTAAATGAAGTGCAGTAAAAATGTGTATAATTTAACGGATAAGGAAGTCATATGATGTCCACATCAGTTTTTTTTATGATCCTGGAAGTCATCAGGGATGTACAGGGGTAGGATTTTATAACTCTATAACAACTACAAATAACAACAGCTCTTGTTAAAATATCAATTAAAAACGTCAAATGTCAAATGTCACCTTGGCTAAAATTCAAATTTGCAATGAATTTAAAACATTCCCCCGTCAATGTAGATTTCTAGAGTGTTTTTTACACATGTATAAGTATATGAAAGTAAGAATCAAGCATAAATAACTATTGCTGTTATAGAATAGCAAGTATAATTTGTAGTTGATATGTACAATTGATATAAGTTCAAATGATAGCAACAGAAGTTCCCACTCATCTGGAGTTTTGGATTGAGGACAAAAAAGATATATAATTGTAATTCTTTTTTTTTTTATACATATCCAATGACATATTTTCGTTATCATCATTCTCTTAAATTATTTTCTCCTCCAAAATATCATTTTCTAATCCTCCAAGATTACAATAGTTATTGGTTTGGCACTTTTGATGATCTCATAACCGAAGGAATATTTTTGTGAAACATCACCAAACATTTCTCTAACATTCAAATTGTAAAAATGAGAAACGTGCAGTTGTTGAAATCTGGAAGTAAATGTATCCATTGGTGAGAAGTTATAGACAATTTATATTGGTAGTTTGACGTCTCAATCGCTGTAGATCTCGGATAGGACGGCGGCTGTCGCGTCATGAAGACGTAGACGTTTCCCTCGTGTTTGACAACAACAACGCCATGCCCTTGTACGGAGATGTTGCACAATGCTGAACTACGGCTATCTGATGCCCGCGCAGAGAAATTCTGACTGCTATGATATGATTTTTAATTGAGAATGGACGTTTACCGATTGTTTTATGGGAGTATGAATTGTTTCCTTGTTAGAAGTGAAACTTTTTGATAAATCTGTAACGGAAATGGAATATGACGGTAAGTAAATGATAGTGAAATTAACAATGGAACGAGGACAGGATCACTTGATATGTTTTCAGTTTCTATTCTCTGCTTCCAGAGTTTTATTGCTGCAGTGTTTCCATTTTCAGTTCCGAAATGCAAATTTGTAATGAATATGTTAACGATAGTGGATTATTTACAAAAACGTGATTATAGAGTCAATTGGAGCTGAATTAATATAAATCTAGTATTGTTTAATAAACACTGCAATCCTAGTATGAAATACACTGTATCCCAAAATATAATAAATTTATTGCCTCACATTTTTTGCTCTATATTAGTGTTAATTTTCACTAATTGTTCTACCTATTTATGCCAGAATACGACGCTTTAATCTTTCCGGTAATTCTAGAAAGATATTTGTTCTACAATCTTCTTCAAAGTATTTAATTTCGTAACTAAAATTTTAGCTCTAGGACTTGTTTTTGTTTACAATAATTGTACTGACCCTTGAGTATGCTCTAGTTAGTACTACTAATTATAGCTCTATATTGCTTTAGTACTTCTAGTTTCCATAAATTATTTACGTGTCCCTGAATGTAGGTTCCTAAATTACCTAATATAATATATAATTAGTAAGCTCTGTTCTCTGAATAAACTTCTTTTATTTTTTTTAACTTATATCCCTATACAGTGAGTCAATGTTCCCATTTATTTTCACCGAAATTTATTTTAGTTATTATCTTAATTCTTATAATTCAGTCTATATAGGTACATATTTGTTTCAATTTTCTATTCAAAATTTGTAAATGGGCTTAGGAATCCGTGATTCTAATGTCCCTAATTCTGGTTACTGTCCCACAATATTAAAATATTATTTATCTTACAATTAGTATTATTCTTAATTGCAATATTTACCTACTTGTTACTCAGTGACTTCTAATTATTATTCTAATTTTTTATTCTTAATCTGTTTATTTTCATAGACTCAACTCTAGTTATTTTATCTATTAATTATACAACCCTGACGTATAATTTCGAGATATTTATTAAAATAGTTAAAATTAAATTAAAATTTTACTGATTTTTTCAAAGAAAGTTGTTCAGTATTTAAGAATAAATTTAAAAACTGAAATTTTGATTTTATGAAACTTTATATCCAGTTATACATGTTAAGTTCATCTACAAAGTAAAAATTGCAACTTCCTTGTCATGAATTATCATTTAATTTGATTTTATATAGCTCTTCGAAACACCAAATTTAACTCAAACAGTAAAACTCTTTAACCAGATTAAAATCTGCATAAAAACTCAATAAAACTAAAGAGTGTTTAAGCATCAAAAATTCCCTTATCGCCTTGATGTGTTTATGCAAATTTGCAAATATTGCAGTGAGCTTAGGATGAAGCAGCGTTTATGTAACACTTCCCTTGTTATGCCTTCCTTCAAGGGATCCGATATTCGCAAAGGAAAGGAGACACTGTTGATGTAAACCAGCCACGCGATGGATCTTGATTAATTAATGAATTATTCATCGAGTCTCACAGGGCTTGAACCTAACATGCCTTATAAACATTGCATTATTGATACTGAAGGAAATGTACTAAAGGAAAAGAAAGGACGGTAATGGCACGAAAAGTAATCGGGATGAAAATTGGTTTTTATTGCAGTTGGCAATAACAGGGGAGTACTGAATTTTATAGAGTGCTATGTAAACGGATATATTGTAGTAATTTCACGACTAAAATGGCGTTAGATACCACTTCCATTATTTTTATTTTTTGAATGACAAGTATATATTTGAAGGAATTTTCATGCCGATTTATAGATGAAATAGTATATTGTGTATCTAGTAGGAACAGTGATATATTCCCGGACGGTGGTGGAAATTGCAATACGAGGAGTCCGGGAAGTCACTTTTCTTACGTGGTACACATACCATTTATTTTCGATTGAGTTATGTTCAATAAATATTATTGTATTTTTATTTACGGAAAACAATGCACTGAGTATTGTACGGGAATATTTTGTCACCGACAGGAAAAAATATTCCCGAACTGTTAACTGTTATTTTTAGTAGCCTAGCAACTACACTGAAATACGGGAATAATGCACTTTCCGGTTCGAAAGCACACCGGAAAGGTGTCAGTTTTCGCCCAATCGAAAAAAAATTATATTTAAGCTTCTGACATTGTGGTATCTATCATATTTCGTGCAAATATTTCAGTAATGGTGATTTTTATAAACATATGAAAAAAGAATATGTTTTATTGAAATTCCATAGTCTGAACTATAACTACAATTATTTGTTTACTTAATTAATATTATAAACTAGGGAACATAACCTTACACTATAGAAACTACTATAGAGGGATTTCGAGCAGAAATTCGTGAAACCAAGTTTCATCAGCTGATGGAGCCAGTAGCCACGTTTTCATTTGTGATATGTAATTAAAATCTTCTTCTTTGTATTATATGTATAGCTTATTATAAAACTACAAATATAATTCCATTTCGTGCGGCTTTTGGTTGTTAAAACCGAACATCGCTGTATTTCTCTTGCGAAATTTTCTGCAATCTCTGTAAGAGCCGCTTGAAAACCCCTTCCCTGCTATGGCATCAAAAAGTTGTTTGACACTCTATTGTAGTTTCAATACTCTGAGAAAATTAATATAAATACCAGCATTAACAATGTTTTTAAATATATATTAATCTGTAATTAGACAAAATAAGTTTAAGAATTAAAAAAAAAAATTGCCTGTATCTATCTTCTCAAAGGGTTAAATACGTTATACCAATTGAACATTTGAAATTAATGTCAAGGAAAACATCTCACAATGTTTCAAAATCTATCATTAAAAAATATTCATATTGTATGTTGTTGTTTAGTACCATCATTAAAGCTAATATTACATGGACTTTAGTGGAATGTAAGTCACAAAATGAATAATAGAAAGAAATTGACCTTGAACCTGCGAGATCTCGAATTGCTTAATTCACAGGCATTCACTATTTTCACTACTATTATCATCTATTAAAACAGTTTTACTTTTCCTCGAACTATTACAACAATTTTGCACTGACAATCAACGACTCTAATGACAGCGTTTCGATCATTTCGCATTGGCAAAAAACGAAACAATGGGGGCATTACCAAAACACTATCTCTGATTGCAGATTGCGAATTCGGAGAGACAAATGCCGATCGTCCCAGCATCACGAATCAAACTACGACTTTCCTTTTTAACGATTTACGCAAATAGCGACCCGAGGCGGACGATTAAAGCAAAGAGATTGTATTGAGCAAATTTATTGCAAGTTATAAATTAACATTTAGATATTCGCTAGTTTGGGCGAATGAACCAAAGCATATAAATAAATGAGAAGGAAAATAGCGGATTTCATTAATAATGAACAAAGAAATTAACGGATCGAACTCAGTAAAGTTATGGACACTATATAAAAAAAAAACTTCATGAAAATCATATTTCCCTCACATGTCTTATTAAAAAAAATAATCACCATATGATTTTAAGTAAAAATTATATGTACAAGAATTTGTAAGATAATATAAAAATGCAAGATTCTGTAGAATAACTAGGTAATACGTAGCGTGATTCATGGATTTTCTAGACTGGTCGATGAATTCTAAGGCAATTCTTTAATACACTTCCTGAAGAAGACCCATGTGGAGTCGAAATAGGTTCTAAGTACAAATTCGTCTTACCTTTTTTTGTAAAATTAACTAACCCAGCGGTCGATAATCAACGGCACGAGATGTCTTTTAAAATAACACGCAAAGATATTAGCTCAAATCAGTGTTATCAGATTCTAGAAATTTCCTTAAAATTTTAAGAATTTTTCAAATCCATTTATGGAAAAGATCTACAGCAAATATTTTTAAGGATTTTAGAGGTAGGTAATCATTGACTATAAACAGTAGGTAAAGCGTTTCTTGGAATTTCATCATTTGCTCAATAATTACCCTAATTGTTTGTGTCCTTTCAAAGATCTTCCTTCTCGAAAAACTTATTCTTTGCTTCATGTACGCTCAATATTTTCCTTATCTAGCAAAATTTTTGATAGTACTTTGCTAGAGTTACTGAGCAAAATTATTCCTCTCCAATTAACCTTGTTAAAGTCACTCTTTTGTGGTAACAAATGAGATTTAATTTTACGTCCCTAAAGAATACAATTTATTTTAGAATATTTTTTTACTTTAACTTCTGCCGTTTCCGTTAGTGGCATGCGACATTGCTGAAATTTAAGAAGTCATAAATGTGACACGATCACATATTTCATAGGAATCAATTCCATCAATATGATCTTGATCTCTTCCACGTTTTGTTATAAAATACCTAGTTTTTTAGTATTCTGTAAATAAATAAAAACAAGCAGAGATACAGCTTATCTGACATCTTCTTTCGATTCTGAAGACCAAAATTTACCAAACCAATTTTTATAATTTTTAAAAAACCAATGCCGGTTTTACAGTTGTAATTCTATATAAAATTTCCTACTTAGTATAAACCATAGGTACAATAATTCATCATTTTCAATTTCTATATGTTTATACCTTCAGGGTAAAAGGTACAAACAAATTTCCTTATATTATGCGCTGATTACACAACGAAGTATGAAGAATAAAAATTAGAAATCGTAAAAGAGTATCAAATGTTAAAAACAAAAGGTGATTGATTTTCTATCGCACAATAATGAAATATAAATCACTTGTATGAATGTTAAATATTTATAAACATGGGCGTGCGTGAAACTGAAGGGGCGTAAAGGAAAAGTTTCTGCAAGTAGACGAACTTAGGAGAGTCACGACCTGTTTACTTCCTTGAATCATGACAACTGGTGCAAAAATGCGAGCATTGCAAAATCAGGCGCAATAACACTATCATGTCAAACATTGGATCATTTTCACAATACTCTCATGATACAAAATTATATACTTTGAAAATTAATTAACAATTATTTAACGTAGATACTTTATATGTAAAGTCGGTTTTCCCCAGTTGATACTCAGGTCTTCTTTCGTAACCAGTTGATTCAAATCGCCAAAGGAAAAAGGGGATTGATAACATCATCTAATCGGGTGAAATCGTGTGATTTCTGAAGTAAATAAATGTCAAAACTGATATGATTATACCGATACAAATAGTACAGGGTTGCATTGATTTGAATCACTTGATGTAAATCACATTGTTTTTTTTTTAAATCACTTGTTCTGTAATTCTTATTTATCACTCTACATTTAGCAAAACTGAGGGAAAAAGCGTGTGGGTAATGGTACCATGTGGGAATACTTTCGAGAACTGTTTAATTTCGTCGGTAATATATATATATATATATATATATATATATATATATATATATATATATATATATATATATATGGGTATATATTAAATTTCTAAGGCAGAAAATTTTTACACTAATGTGTTATTTTTTTAAATGTGTTACAGTAAAATCCGGTTACACTGTCACAGCTTTAACCGATAAAAGTAAAATAACGTAAGTGGCAATTTCGTCGTTATAACTAGTTTGTCGCTATAAACGATATTGTTATAAACGGACTTTACTGTAGTTTTTTATTGTTTCTTAAAACGTCATCAATAGTAGCCATGTAATTCAATACGGGGAATAGATGACATCATCTTGTCGGGTGAAATCGTGTGATTTCCGAAGTAAATAAATGTCAAAACTGACAGTATTTATATATAAATGTAATAATGGATGAAACGTACAAAAAGAGTTAAAGTGTAAATTAAATAAACTACCAACACCTAATGCAGCACATATTGTCGACGACAAAATCACCTTCATAAATGACAGGAATGACATCAATGACATTTTGAAGTTTTTGAAATATTGGAAAATATCCGTTATTGCGGTTACACTATTGTTTCTATTTCATTTTTGCCGTTGATTAGACGCAGATAGTAAATATATCCCTCTGTAACACATACGATAATGGGATAGCGAATCAAAGTCTCATATATGGTATGCGTATACAACAAAGATGAAAGATAAATATTTAATAATTCTTGCAACAGAAATTGATAACGTGAAGATCAACTGCGTAAAGGTATTCTATAAAATACAGTTTTTCAATAGTGTTTCACAAGACAAGATTTCTTGTCTTGTTTAGTTATTTCTTGTTTTGTCTCGAAAAGCAAGACAAGAAATTTAAGTATGAACATATAAATAATCTTGAATTACACGTTCAGATAATTATCAAATATTTTCTTATAATATAATTACGCATTATTCTTAAATAAGTATTATAAAAATTGTATAGTTGCACGTACTATACGTATATTTTAATACAACAGCAACATCTGTACATGCAGAAAAGCTTTTTTCAAAGCATCGCTGGTTATAAGAAAGTATTTTATATCTTAACTCTTGACTACATGATTTCGAACAATAATTTTATAATTTAGTCAATAGTTATTACTATTATAAATCTTTTTAAAATGAAATTTATATAGGTATATGTGCATATTTAAGAAAATATTTATTAATTGTTTTAATACTTAAGTGTTGTTGTATTTTTATTTATTTATAGATAAGTTTTTATAATAAATGCAAGAGTACAAGAAATCTTGCTATTTTTGTATATTTCTTGAAAGACAATTTCTTCCTTTGTCTTGCTTCGAAATTTAAAATTTTTGCAAGACTAAGGCAAGAACAAGATAAGTACAAGACTCTCGTGAAACATTAGTTTTCAATCATCCTCACATATTCAATCTTCCCAATCTCTTTCGCCATGTGAAATAAAAACAGGCTCTTGTATGATAAAGCAATTTTCTCCACGTGTCTTCACGCACAAAACACGGCGTAATGCACATGGGCTCAACTATTGATGAGACTGGGAAAAAAACATACGTTATATGTTAGCGGTTCGTCTACGTTACGCACATACGAAATTACGAATGTGAGACGTCGTGGCAAGCGAACGTGGTAAGGTGAAGTATGGGAAACGATCTACAATACGTGACTCGAAGCGGAAATTTCCAGTCACAAATAAATTTCCGGAGGGTTATAAATAGATGATGTGGTCAAATAGTTTCGCCATTTGAATACATTTTACAAATGATTTTTTTCGACGACTTTTAAAGTAAATAGTCATTATTGTACAATTTGTAGGTTATCTAAGTGTCACTTTACGGAAGGTAAAGGATGCGATCGCACAATTAGGGAATTTTTGATTTATCGAAATTATGGTAGCAGTGTAAGGAGAAAAAATTAATTATAATTAATTTAAAACATTACAGCTATTGAAGAAATAAACAAGATATGTTCTACATAGAATTATTTTATTGGTATTTATTATTTTGCCATTTACATACAACTTACAAAATATATTTTTTCTACGACCACTAAAATAAATAACCATTATTGTACAACTTGTAGGTTATCTACGTGTCACATTACGCAAGGCCGTGTGTAAAGTATGCCATCGATCAGTTAAGGAATTTTTGATTTATAGAAATTTTGTTAGCAGCATAAATAACACAAAATTTATTGTAAATAATTTAAAACATTACAAGGTATTGTAGAAATAAACAAGAAATGTTCTATATACATAAAATTGTTTTATTGGTATTTATTATTTTGTGGTAGACAGTTTTAGTTTTCTTTATGCTAAATTGTTGGTACTATTTACTAGTGATATATCAAATCTTTCAAGGTATTTAGTGTTCATGGTATGATTGAAATGCAGTCAAATAATGGTCGTAGAAAAAAAATAGTACATAATTCGAGTTGTAGAGCAATTACGCACTTATGGAATTACAAACAAGCTTTTCCTTTTCGTGCGTAATATACATCTTACAACTCTTAATATATTAACAATTTGAAATAGAATAGTATATTTCATTCTATTTAAAAAAAAATCCATAACTCAAAAACGATTAGATAGTTGTAGGATATTGAAATTTTGTAAGTGGTACTGATTTAAGGATCATATATAATTTTTAAATGAAATAAGTTCTACTAAAGCGCAATCCTAATTTACAGTCGTAGTCACAATATGCAATTCGTTTATAAATTATTTAAATACGCGTTTTTATACATTTGTCCTAATGTCTTTTGAATATCTACTTATTAAAATAAGAAATTATTATTAATTTTCTCTAATGTTGATACTGGTTCAAATGCAACATGGCTTTAGAAAAGGAAATACAATTACAACTATAATTTGTAGTGTTGTGGTAATTACTTTCCGAAATATGAATGACTTGGCTGAATTCCAAGCGTTGTACTACAATATTAAACACCTATCAATAACTATAAATAGTTGCATGATGTTCCAATGCATGTACTACTGCCGAAAGTTTTAAGTTGGATATTCATTACAAGAAAAAAGATGTTAAAGAAAATGAAACTCATAACCGAAAAAAATTATCAACACGCCTTACGCCTATCCTTCAAATGTTACTACCTAATATTTCAAGAACATATGAAGGTCTATAAATAGAAAAAATAACAGGCTATATGAACAGCGTACACGTCTAGTGGATTATTTAAAATTTAATTTAAAGTTGAAAAATGTCTTAAAGTAAAAAGAAACACGACGGGATATTTTAATGAAGTACAATAATAAACATAAATAATAGAATAATCAAAAATATATAGTTTCAAATAAAATATATTTGATTTTGTGTCCAATGCACACTTGACCGAAATTGAATAAAAAATAATTCTCTAATTTCGCAGTTTATTTTCATTTTAATGTAAATGTGTTTTATATCATTGAAAAGAGAAAATATTTCTCTATGTAATAGTACTAAAGACAACTTTAACTCCATATGAAAATTGAAAGTTGTATGAATTTCTAGAAAAATGTACGAGCTATAAAAAATTTCAAGATCGCTGTCTATTCATAATAAAAAAGTGTCTGTAGAATGTGTAAAGTCAAAAGTAAATTTGCCAAAATCAGTCGTTTGTTCATCTCTAGTGAACTTTGCATTTTTTCGGGAAAATAAAAACATCATTCAAATGGCCAACTAATGCGGAAATTTTTTCACAATTTAACCGATTTCGTATCTCTTCCAGTTCTCGAGATTCCAATGGTCTCACAGCCTACTTTGAGGTTGAAGCCCATATGAAAATTGAAAGTTGGTATCAATTTCTTCAAAACGGTATAAGAAATATCAATTTTGAGTACTGCAGTAAATTCATCGTTAAAAAGTGCCGCAATAATGTGCAAGTTAAAATATCTCTTTATATTTTTGTTTATATCTAGTCACCTATTTTTTGGGAAAAACAAAAACATATATAAAATGACCCCTACAGGAGGCAATTTTTGTCTAATTTAACCGACTTTGGCCGCATTTACTTGGGATTTGTAAGTAACGTGGCAGGTTAATTCTGTTTACTTGGTACGTTTGAAGAAACCCACGGATCTCGAACTGACCAAACTCACCCAGCTATTTTGCTGCGGATTTGTGAATTGAACCTATTATCTATCTTTGTTTACACATTTATTTCTTTTTTTATGTCAGAAGTTATATTTTTGTAGGTTAAAGGAAAACTCAAATAAATTTTGATTTGAATAAATGACTAAAATTTACAGTTTAAAATTTTCACTAAGTATAAAATTTTATTGTTTATTTGGTACTAATACAGGTAAGTTTACGATTAGTTTAGGGTTGTATTCTCGAGATCCCCATGCTTAAACCCTGTATACAAGTATATATATTATATTCTAGGTTAAGGGCAAAAATAAATTGATTCATTGATTCTTAAGAACATTTTATAGGTATCATCAGACAACCTATGTACAATGTATGAAAAGACGAAACAGTCATACCAATTTTAATACGTAAAGAAAAAGTAACATTTTATAAAATGGAAATATACTTCCTGCAAATTATAAATCAATTAATATTAAAATATTCTTCTTACGAGGAAGGAAATATGAGAAATTAATTAATGAATAAGTGCCAGGCATGCGAATGATTTAAAATGTCGAACACGTGCAGAAATCCCACAAGTTATCTGCCATCTCCAGCTCCAACCTAAGCCTAATCAGGATAATGACTAAACTCCTGCATTATGTAACCAAACACCGCGCTTATTAATCTATAATTACTGATCAATCGCTCGCGCATCCCAACTTTCTAAGGTAATTTATATTCAATTCAGTCCCGACCTTGGTCGAAAGCTAGGGATGACACTCGAGGCCGATCGGGCCTTTTATCATTTTTAATTAGTTTTCTTTTAATTGTTCGAAGAAGTAGAAAAATATCTTTCATCTATGAGACGCCTCTGCAATTGTTGATGGACAGATTTTAATTTGGAATAATATCGTTGATATCATACCGCTTGTGGATGAGATGCTATCATACGGAATGTAATGACTTTTTATTATTTGTTTTACATGTTTTGTAACTGTTTTAGATTTAAGGTCAAGTTCATGTTAAGAAATCGTACAGGAATATCAGAATAATTCAGTGATATTTTACAAAATTTTGTTTGTAATAATTTTTAAAGAATTAGCTCCGCTAATAACAAATTTGCAAACAGAATTTAATTATCTCTTTTCGTTTTGGAGATACATATATGCTCTCAAAGATGTACCTCAAAAAGTGTGTTTTTACTACATTTTAGAAATATGATATCAACTACTTCACCATTTGATTCTACGGGAAAAGTTACATAAAGAAATGTATTGCCCACATATACTTTATTTGTAACGATAAGGTGAAAAATAAGAAAAGCGAAAAAATCTAATTTCAGTTTTCGTCTTCTTCAATTTGTCTCCTAATTTTTTTTTTTAATTAAATAGATATTTACGTGCTGATTCTTTTGCCATTATCGAAATATTTGAGTTTTTTACCTATACCTCTCAAATGGTTAGGTTTACGGTTTTGGAGAACTCACCAGTCACCAGATTCTACGGGTAAAATTACATAACTGTACCAATTTTCAGATTTTTATCTCAACAAATAAAATTTCCAGAAGAAAAACACTGAAAATAGCAAAAATTCAATATTTTCTTATTTTACCTTTTTAATTTTTCCTTTCTACAAATTGTATCGTTTGCAATAAAAATCTAAAAATTGGTACACGTACGTAATTTTGCCGGTAGAATCGATTGGTCAGTAGTATACCTAATCCGTAAAGGAGTATAACAAAAAAACTGTTTTCTCAAATCTCAAATTTGAACACATATATCTTGAGAACGGGAAAAGACGAATGAATTCTGTTTGAAAATTTGTAATCAGCGCATCGATATCTAATGCAGTTTTGAAGACAAAAATTCCTCGGAGAAATTTTGAAATTTAGGCTTTTTCGATTTTCTCATTTTTCACCCAATCGTTCCAAACGACGTATATGTGGAGAAAACATTTCTTTACAGAAGATATATTTTCTACTATTTAAAAGTGAGTTTATAAAATTAATAGGTATATAATAGCGACCTTATTGACAACCAATTTAACTAATAACTATTACATACTGTCACTTGTCTTTGACTTTGACATTGAATAGTTTTGTTCTTTTTAAAATTAGAACAGAGTACGTGTTTAATATCGTGATTATTATCGACTGTGTAAATTCATATAAAACGTACAACGATCGTCTACGTCTATAAATTTCTATAACCTCTAAAACTGGAAGGGAAGCCACCATCCCCTCGTTGTCGCTGTTCAATTATTCCCTTTGCCATTTTGCATCGATCGTCTCTTGTCGTCACCCCGAGTTTTCCATTTTTCCGCTAAGATATTATTAATTTTGAATGAGGCTGATGACGTAATGTTGATTGATGTGTGCGGGAATTACGCTGGATTCCGATCGCTTCTTACATGCCGCAGCAGAGAATGCGAACTCTGAAGTTGAGGGAGGAATGGCGATGGTGGATCGAGTTACGATGAGCTTGAATTACGTAATTAAGCTGGATTCGTGCAGTTTGCAGAGAATTAATGAATTTATACTGCGAAGTTCGGATGAGAGAGATTTTTGCATCTAAATGAGCAATAAAGTTTTACAGCGTTTTGGAGAATATTCGGCTACGCCTAAAATTTATATTAAACTAAATTTGAATGAAAATATGTTCTCAAAACCAAAATTCCACAAGCATACTTGCACATATTTACAAAATTAAATATCATAAATATTTATATAGTACCGAGTTTGAGACAAATCATTTGTGTTTGAAAAAAATATTTTTTGAGAAATTTGCATTGATAATTAATTTTAAAGTCAATAATAGAACAAAATTTATTATAAAATATTCAATTTATATATATACTACTATGAAATTGGGAAGTCGAAAAATTGACTAAAGAGCAATTTTGTTAATATGATAAAAAAGACATCACAATTTGTCTATATTTTTCACTTATTGTGCTGGTAGCTATGTCACGAACCTATTATTAAATTGTAAAGTACTTGACTATGCATTATTTGAATTAAAAAAAATTTAGATAATGTATGTAAAATATTTATATAAAAAAATAAACAATAATTTTTAAAACAGATTAATCACTTTATAAAAAAAAATCTGATGTGGACATCACATCATGAGTTTCTTGTACGCTAAAATAAAAATATTTTTTATTGCACTTCATTTAAACTAACTTCATTTGAAAGTGAGATCATTCTATGGCTAAACATTCTTCCACTTTCATTCGTTTTATATCTTCAAACTTCCGTTCGAAATAGATCATCTTATGAAAAATGTTATTAAAATGTTTATCACTATTGCTTCTTGCACTACAAATAATTATTTTAATCGATCTAAAACTTGCAAAGAAAGATGTATTGCATTTGTTTCGTACATATTTCTCAGAAATATATTCTGACAGTTGTCATGTTAATTTATTAACAAGGAATCAATGGTTTTCTACAAAAAAAAGCTAACCTAAATTTAAATTCAAGAAAACTATAAGAAAAGTGCTCTTTTAGCACTGCTGATTGCAATAGAAAAGGAAGGTGCACAACTAGATATTATAGCAGTTCCATATACAAAATTTCAAAATTTTACGGCTAATCAATTTTGAGTTAAGAGAGATATGAACAAAGGTATGTACGTATAGACATCACGCCGAAACTGTTTTGTGGAAACTAGTCAAAATTGATTTAGGTGTTAGACAAAATGGATATTTTCTGTTGAAATCTAAAAACCAATTACTATACTTCCTTTACTTTATACAAGGAAGTAAAATCCAACAATAAAATTTATAATCCATTATTCAAAAATTAATAAATAATTAAATAATCTTATCTTATGACCACGGTAATTCATTGGTCTTTAAAATAATATTGAAACTGCCTACGTTTTCTTCATTGATTTAATAATTTACAGAGCAAACTATATTCCCCTCTGAACTGTATTCCCAAATTTGTAAATCCATTGTCGTGAATTATGTTAATCTGGAACTCTTGTCATTTTGCGGTTAGGTTGTTAATTGTTGAAACAGACACAATGGCTGAAGGACCCAGTTATCGGTGTCTCTTGCTGGCATGAAATTTAACCTCAGTTTATGTTCAAGAAGTTTAGTGTACTACAATTTTGTTTAATTAGTGCTTTATATACAGGTACCGAGTAGGTTTCACATATGAACATGAAGTTCATCGTTTAATTAAATTTTATTTGCTTTAAAACCAAGCGACTGAATTTTCGAATTACGAAGGGAATAAATATTTGTACAAACAAGTTACTTGATCCAAATAAATACAAGAACACTATACTATATGTATGTTGCTACAATGGTATAAATGAACTCATTTTAATTAAGTTTATGACATTTGTATGTTACAAAATCATTTCTAATTTGTTTTTCTTTGATACATAACAGTATATTATAAACTGAGGGACTAAAGTGCATGATTTAATCCGGAGAGTAAAGTTTATTTCACGAGCCGTAGGTGAGGGAATGGGGTATTCCAAGTTTTTTTCATTTTTTAATATGTTATTCTATGCATAAAAATATTAGACCCGTATTTTTTCTTTTTGCCGAAAGGTTTCAAACACGCCAGAAATAAATTTTTAAAGTTTCAATAAATTACACCCTAGAAAATCGGCCGTGCGTGTGACGTCACAGGCACTGAGAATCAGCTGAGAACATCATTCGTAGGTCTGAGTCAGAGGCGTGGCGCGTTCGAACAAGAGCCAATAGGCTGACGCGAGAGCCTTCTTCGTCACAACAATTCTGATACTGAATTTTACGTACCCGATTCAAATGCATTACAATTTCATTTTGATATTATGGTATTAAAAATCAGAAAAATAATGATTATATTCACTTTAATATTACTTATATATGGTAAACAATGATATCCAATAAGAATTTCTTTAAAAGCCGTAGGCTTGGAATACCCCATTAATCACTTGGGGAATTAAAGGCACTTTAGTCCTGTAGTCACTATTTTTTGCACTTTCGCATATATATTTTAAAATAATAATTATTTGGTTAAGTATGTATAACTGTCAAATACAAGACAGCTTTGAAAATAAAACATCATTATAAATAATTTTCTGGTAAACTAGGATAGGTTACCATACATATAACTATTTGTTTCTGTGATAACGTAATACTTGTTTATTAATTTAATCATCCATAAATTCATTTTTAATCAATCAGGGATTAAAAGTGCTACTTCAGTCCTCGAAATTGAAGAGTGAAGTAGGCTTTTACTGCCGAAGTGCAAAAAGAAATATTTTCTCCACATATACCTAATTTCGAACGATTTGGTGTAAAATAAGAAAAACGAAAAAACCGGACTTTCATTTTTCCGCTCGGGAAACCTTTCTTCTCTAAAATATTTCATTTTCTGTACTTAAATAAATGTGAATTCCACATTATCAAACAGAATTCAATTATCTCTTATGGTTCTCTAGATATAAGTTAGACCTAAAAAAAGAGTTTTTACAGTTTTTCAGGCTTAAATAGCATAAAAATACAAATTTCCAAATTTATGTTTTGACGGTTTCAATTTTTAGAGCAGAAAACCCACATGCGATTTTTGAAAAACAAAATTGTCAAAATATAATCATAGTCAAAAAAGTACAGTTTGGAGCCTAAAATTGTTGAATAAATATCGATAATATTACAACATCCGTAGCTACATTTCTTGAGGATCATGTCGGCCATAAAATGAAAATTTATAATCGTTGTCATAAAGCATATTTAGTGCTATGGTAATATACGTAACTTTACATTAAACGACACGCCATCATTAAGTCCAAGTAAATTTAAATTAGGGAAAAGAATCCGTCCCATTAGATCGTAATTTTATACTTGCCTGCGACCGCGAGATCGAGTTACTTCATGGCTTAATTCAATTAAACTTTAACATGTAATAATATGGATAAGCCTGGATAATGATGTTAAAGTTAATAGTTAGTGGCTAATATTATTTTAAACTCCGTTTAGTGCTATCATTATAGGAGGTAAAAGTGTGACGAAACGGACATAAAATTATAATATTTTATTAAGTTCACACGTGGAACGAGGTAGAAGGTCATTAGATTGTCGCATGTTAATTCTATTCTAATTCATGGAATATCAAACCTTTATTTATGGCAAAATTTACTTTGAAAGCGAACGGTATCCTTTCATTAGAATTTTTCAACAGAAAAGAACAAAAAGAAAAGAATGCGAATATTGAGGAACAAAACTATGCATAGAATATTGAACAAAATTATACCTATTTTTACGTTCTAATTTCTTATGAGAATTGGAAAAGACACAGAGAATAGAAGGCCCAAATTGGAGATTACTTATTTGAAGAACTTAAAGATTCAAATATTTAGGAAAAGTGCAATAAAATAATGGAGAAAGGTAAACGGAAATAAAGAAGAAAATAATACAAATTTACTGCAAAATAAACTTATTACAAAGAAAACGAAAATTAAAAGTTATAAAACAATATTACCTATTGTAATGTACTTGGAAGTACTCGGAAACAGTAGACTATGACAAAAAAGACGAAGAAGATCTAATAATAGCAGAACGATACTACGAACTCCTAGGATTACTAGGACTAGTAAAAATTGTAAACAACGCATATAGACCTAAAATGAATCATGAAATTAAACAAGAATTAAAAGGAGAAGACATAGTACAGAAAATATTGCAGTAGCGAGTCAAATGGCTGGGACACATATGGAGATCAAAAGAAACAGATATAATAAAATCAATACTATATTGTGGGAACCACGAAAGAAAAGAAGACGCGGGATATTTAAAAAGGATAGGAGTAACAAAATAGAAGAACACAAAAAATCGGAAGACATGGAGAAGATTCAGCAACCTAATCTACTCGTAGAGCAACAGGTACCGATCAAACACAATGAAAGGATTTAAATTTGTAATAAGACCATTTAAGGGAAATTTAAAAGAATAGTATGTTCCTTTGAAAAACTGTAGGCTGAAAACAAGTAAATCTTGTCCTGAAATAAATATTTTCCGCAGTTGATCTTCACGTCAACAATTTCAGCTACAAGAATTATTAAATTTTTTTCTTGCATCTTTGTCGTATATGTATAGCATATATGTATGAAATTTTTATTCGCTATCTCATTATCGTATGTGTTACACAGGGGTATATGTTGTCTGCTTCCCACCAACGACAAAAATAAAATAGAAACAATAGTGTAACCGCGGTAACGGATATTTTCAAATATTTCAAAAATTTCAATGTTATTAATGTCATTCCTGTCATTTATGAAGGTGATTTTGTCGTCGACAATTTGTGCTTCATTGTGTGTTGATAGTTTCTTTCTCTAGTGTAATCTACAACCCTTATTGTATTTTTCGTCTATTATTATATTTTTATGTAATACTGTGAGTTTTAACATTTATATACTTCGGAAATCACACGATTTCAGCCAACAAGATGATGTCATCAATCCTTCTTCCCTCCAACGATTCAAATTACATGGTTACAATTGATGTCGTGAGGATCAACAGCGAAAAATAGAGTATACTTTAAGTACTTGAAGCCGTGTTCTATCTTGGTATGTTATACCATAGATACATCATATTTGTTAATCACGTTAGACATTAGACACATTTTTTCAACAGTCTGTATTTAATTTGTAGATCGTTTTAAACGTTAAAAAATCACAATAATGATTCGTGTGGAAAGTAAACACAGTACCAGCAAAAGTCCCGCCCATGATCGAACATGGAACACAGAGTAGGAACCCATAAATAACGTTAGAAAAATTCGTTGTTGTAATGGCGCCGTCAATTATACACGTGCTAGTGAGGCCCAGACCCAGTGGTGCTGGTAGCTCTCTCCTGTGATGTATGTCCCGTGTACACCGAACTCTACACGGCCGGTGAATAACAAATTGTTACGAGTAATAACCGCGGAGTACTAGTCATTTACAACTTTGTACTTAACCTGGATGAAGCGGAGGAAAACTGTAAAATATCTACTCCAGTTTGGGGCACTTATTATTCAGGTATCAATAATAAATGTGCCAGCTGATGCACAGCAAATGAAAATTATAAAAAAGAAACAATTTGTGTTCACCACAGAAACGACCATCGCTGTCCAACATGATACAATAAAAATATCATTAAATTAATTAATATTTTTAAACAGTTTATTACTTGATTATTTCACCCCAACTTTTTTCAAATATTTTTTATCGAAACATATATTTGTCGAAAATAATCAAAAAATGTTAGGAGTAAAATGTTATTTGCGATTGACACATTGTTCCTCAAAATTCATGGTCCGAATTTGCTGTATACGTATATATACATATACATCCACATTATCGGACGGTCAAATTGACAAGCACTATGCCAAAAAGAGTCAAAATCTATTGTAAAAATTTAATTTGTATAATATGTCACTTGATACTTCGGAATTATTTATTTGTAACATTTTATAGTTCATTTTGTCCGTTGCTAAACGATAAATTGTATATGTAATTTGTATGATTTTCATAATTCTCCTGCTAGTAGGACAGCTATTTTCTATAACACTCCATTCACAATGGTAACCAAATATTATCAGAAACTTACGACTTATGATGCTATTGATATAAGTTGTAGATATGTGAACGGAGACGTGAAATATATAAATATACAATCGATAACTTTGCCCATTGCTAAACGACCAAATAACAATAAGTATGATTTTCATAATTACTAGTAGTACCTTAGATCATATATTTGTAACTATAGATCCCCTCTTTGTTATATGCGGCGGAATGCACATGCCTATCTTGCTTGTTTTACCAACTCAAACGTAATCGTCATTATTACAAGTGTTTCATTTCATGGGTAAGAATTATATACCTTTATTTAATGTTTACGGTAGCACGTTTTTGAAATTACAAATTTTCCTTACTAGCTTTCCGACAGATTACTTAAAAAAAACGTTTGGTTAAAGCTCTATACCTAACTCATAAAGTAATTCATAATTTTTCCAAAGTATATTCAAAGTAATTTGACAATTTTCACAATGTCAGATATGTCATGATGGGTTTTACATTTGACGTTTAATTCATACTTCCGCCTCAAAAACGAAATGGAAATAGTATATCCCCCCAAATGTAGGCAAGTCAATACCAAGTGATTTATGATCAAAGAGTAGGACTGTTATTTTTTATAACACTCCGTTGACAATGATAACGTTTTTCACCATCTTCATCTGAAATCTAACCTGTTTTTGATATTTTTCCTGTTACAATCACCATGATTATCTATCCGGGTTCATTTCTGTAATGTAATATTCACTTAGGACTTAGGCAGTCTTTTCTATAATTTTCCCTTTTATCCTTCTATTTTTTACTCAGGATTAGTATGTTAATTGCATCATACAGATTTAGCGATTTTTTCTTCTCTGACAATATTTACAAAATCTATTTATTTTTGGCTAAAATGAATGAAATTAATAATTAATTAAATGGATACGTTTAGGTAGGTCTGTTGCTAGATCATATTACGTTGAACTATTTCTTTTAACTTTGAAACCGAATAATAATCTTCCTTTATAAGTAACTGAACAAAGGCACCTGCTAATCAAATAATTGAATTCCTCCACAAAGTCATATTAAAAACCAAAGAAATACTAATAAAACGAAAAAGTTGTCCTCAAATTGTAATTTATGTCGTCGTGGGTACTTGAGTTTTAATTTCCCGAAAGCCTTAGCAGTAATTAACTTGTCGTCTGCACGGAAGTTTTAATTTTAGCTTATCTGGAAAACATTGTCAAACGAAAATCAATATCCTATTATGCTGCTGAAATATCAATCATTTTTGACTCATCCAGAATTTGCAAAGATCGCAATTAATCATTGTATACAAACAAGGAATGCATTATAAAGAATTTTTAACAAATCTTCTATTTTAGGAGTGTTGCATTATGTATTAAATTTTTCGCTGCAACTTTTTTTTTATAAAAAAAATAATTAACCTGTCCCGTAAGTTTTATACACCTGTTTTCGATTAGTTTTTTGTGTGATGTGTATGCGTACCCGTTTCAGATATTTTGAATATTTCACATTAGAAAATTTCTAGCATATACTAGCAATAACATATATACATCTTTTACCCGGATGGGGTTTAGAAGATTTTATTTTTTTTAATTTTTGATTTTAGGGAAAATGTTATTATTTATATAGGAGTATATGCTTCTCTTTATAATAACTAAAAACCATTTTTAAATCATTTTATCATTAAATCAAAAAAACTAATTCGTCGGTAATGAGTTTCTGTGAGTACAATAACCTAAAAATTTTGTTTTCCTACAATTGTCAAAAAATTATAACATTTTATTCGAATAACAATGCATAAAGCAGACGATTTTTGCACAATTATAGTTTATCTTGAAACCGCGCGCAAAGTATCTGGGAAAACGTGTTTTAACGATTTTGGAAAACGTTTTTTCTCGGTGGTAAAACATTTCTTCACTCATTTTATATAGATAAATAAAAATATTACAATTAATGATGCAAATTAGTTGTAGAAAAAAATACAGTTTGTATTTTGTGAGCGAAATGTTTTTATTCCATTCAAATGACTTTTTTGGATCGGAAAGCTTTATCAAATAAGTGACATCTCACGCACTAAAAACACAAACTTCGCGCACTTAATACAAAAATAACTATTTAAGTAATTTTGCAAATCCTTTGCGTATACCACTTTGGGAAACACTGAACTACATGGTTTTATCCATGTTCCACAATTTTTAAACTTTGACCACAGAATAGTTACATACAGAAGCGACACTCCTTGTCGGTACCTTTCATGTTACCCTATTCAGTTCTATGACCTTAAAGCATTGTGTAGACCTTTAAATTTGTTGCCTTTCCCCATCTCTCTCTAATTTTCGTTTCTCTGTCTTACTGTCGCTTCTGTATAAACCTATTCTGTGCTTTGACACAATTTTATTTAGATACTTCTTATTTTCACTTCTAGAGTAAGACCCATGTGAGGTCGAAATCGTTCGAAGACGAAATAAAACCTTTCAAAATTTGACAGACCACAAATTTTTACTCTATTCCTATTTATCGATCTTTTAGGAAACTGTTCTAATCATAAACTTGTGTTTCTATTTTCTATTCTGTGAAATTCAGTGACTCATCCACTTTTCCTTGATATAGTTCAATTATCAACAAAAACCAACACGTAACAAATGCAGCGTATTGTATTTCATTCTGTGGAACAAAACATTCAATTACAAATAACAATAAACGTTTCCATACTTCTGCGAACAGCAATTATCAGATTAACGAGAAACAAAGCGCTTTAATGGAACCGCCGGCCTAGTAGAAGGAGCAGTGGCTTCTGTTGCCCGGATGATAAAGCCTTGTTAATTAACCAGGGATAGACAGAAGATGGAATAGGGAAGAAATAGGGAAATGTACAATCAGATTAAACGTTAAACCGAAGGAGAATTGTGTCAGTATTGCAATTTACGGAAAGTTTTGTCGTTATTGCCAAATTTTCTGAAAATGGCTTAATTTCAAATAAGAAATATCTATTCTGGAAATATTCCAGGGTATGTAACTCGAAAAAAATACTGGTTAACGGTTAACCCTTATAGAGAACGTTATAATTTTTGAAAATTGGAAACCGGTTTAAACCGGTTAATATATCGGTTAAAAAAATAATTAAAATTAATTAAAACAAATTAATTATAAAAATTTGATTAAAGGAATAGAGAATAATTAATTAAAAATTTTTTTTTTTTAAATATCATCTGAGAAAAATATCACAATTAAAAAAAAAGCAATTTAATTAATGTATATTTACAAAAATTCCCGTAATATATTCAGAAAAACGTAGGTCACTTTTCAATTATAAACTTGCCTGTGTTGACAAAGGTCGTATTTATTTGGGACTTTTTAAGTAACCTTAACGGCCAAAGAAACTACCTACATTTATGACTCTCCAATAAAATGTTAATTGTAAAAACTGTGATGACTCATGTTCAAATACAAATAGAAAACACAGATATAAAAAAATATATTAAAATTTTTCCTCGCTAAATGATATTAAAATAAAGGTTAATGTTCGCTAAAACCGGTTTTTTTTTTGGTTACCGGTTACCGGTATTTTCGACCTGAAAAATATCGGTTAAAGTTCGCAATTTTTGTTCAAAATATCGGTTACCGGTTTTTATTAACCGGTTACATGCCCTGCATACTTCTGACAACTTTTTTCCAAAAACAAAAGCTGATTGACATGGTAATTATTTGTCATTTTTTATTTACATTTAATACCAAATACGACGTACTTCTGACAACTTTTCTCCAGAAACAAAAGCCTGTTGACATGATTTTTGACATTTTTGCACGCCAAACATAGTCGAGTACTTACATTTGATACCTAGCACGACTTACTTTTGAAATATTTTAGCTGAAAACAAAAGATATTCGACAAGGATTTTTTTTGTCATTTCTACACGCCAGCCCTCATCAAATAATCTTTTCATTTGATACATTGATACAGAAAACAAAAGATAATCGACATGGAACATTTTAAAGAATACAACGGGCGTGATCTTGAGTAATAGTACACTTAAGTTGTGTACTTTTAAAGTGCTATTAGTTTGTGTCTTATATATTAACTTTTATTATTCCTTTTACATCTGTGACTGTATTATTTACGAGATTATAAAAGTATATTATCCTATTATTTCGGCCCTCTACGTTACGGGAAAAATACTGATATTCGATTTTGTCATTTGTTTAAGGCTACTTGATTGCAATTTTAAATTCCTGATAAAATTTGTTTTAAACGATACTTCTCTGGAACTAATGATCGGATTTGAAAAATAAAAAAACTGTTGAGAAGAAAATTGAAAGGCCTTTCGAACTGTGTCATGTTTGACACTCTTTTCCATTTAAAATTTTTTAAGTGCAGTCCATCCCCATTTTAGGGTTGAAGTTATGCCATTGGAACTAATCCATTCAGATGTTCCCCCTTTATACTAAAAATGACGTGTTCGAGCGTTTTTTGCAAAATTGATGTTAAGTGGCCAAAAATTGCGCTGATAATTTTCATTGAGCCACCCTGTATATAGAAGGTGGAAATAATAATATAAGAAACAGTTAATAAACAAATAATTAGGACAAATGAACTTTATCTAAACAAAAGGATGTCTGTAAAACAATTGATAGTTGTTAATTGGACCACGAACCTTGGCCTACAACGGAAATGATGACCGGAAGTACTTATATTTGGAAATTTTGTTTTGATAATTGTTATCTATATTCGCAAATATATTTCAAACCATATCCAAATAAAAATTAATATCTTTTCCCATCTCCAAGTAATTTACAATCATAGTTAATCATGAAAACTAACAATATTTAGATTTGCACCTTAAAATTTTGATTTTACAGCCGAAAAAATCCAAAATGGCCCATATTTCGGTCAAAAATTTTGGTTTTTTAAAATAGTCCAAATTGATAGTCGCCGATGAGCTGATTCTAAATTTTCAAACCGAATTTAATTATCTCTTCCCATTCCTGAGATATTAGGCTTCAAAGTTGCACCTCAAAAAAGTGTGTTTTTTGACTATATCTCTAAAATGGGTAGAGATACAGTCTCAACGATTACACCAGTCGATTCTACGCACAAAGTTACATAAAGAAATGTTTTCTTCGCATATATGTTCTTTGGAACGATTTGGTGTAAAATGAGAAAAAAGAAAAAAACCGGAATTTCAGTTTTTCGCTGGAGAACTTTTTGGCTCCAAATCTTTTCATTTTTCAGACTTAAGTAAATACAGATGCGCTGATTTCAAATTTTCAAACCGATTTCAATTATCTCTTACCGCTCTCGAGATATTTGGGTTCAAAGTTGGAACTGAAAAAAATCGTTTTTCAGGAATATCCCTGAAATGGGTCAAGATACGATCTCGACGACTTCACCAATCGATTCTACGGGCAAAATTACATAAGTGTACCAATTTTCAAATTAATATTCCAATGGATACAATTTTTAGAGCAAAAAAACGAAAATCGCGAAAATCGAAAAATCGCCTGATGAACCCCTTGCGATTTTTTTCGATTTTTGACGATTTTCGTTTTTCCTCTATAAAATTTGTATCCATTGGAATAAAAATCTGAAAATTGGTACAAAAATGTAATTTTGCCCGTAGAATCGATTGGTGAGGTCGCCAAAGTCGTATCTGAACCCATTTCAGAATTATTCCTGAAAAACTGATTTTTTCAGGTCTAACTTTGAACACAAATATCTCGAGAACGGTAAAAGATAATTGAAATCGGTTTGAAAATTTGGAATCAGCGCATCTGTATTTACTTAAGTCCAGAATATAAAAAATTTTGGTGACAAAAAGTTTCCAAGCGAAAAATTGAAATTCAGGTTTTTTTCGTTTTTCTCATTTTTCACCAAATCGTTCCAAAGATCGTATATGCGGAGAAAACATTTCTTTATGTAACTTTGCGCGTAGAATCGACTGGTGTAATCGTTGATACTGTATCTCTACCCATTTTAGAGATATGTTCAAAAAACACACTTTTTTGAGGTGCAACTTTGAGGCCAAATATCTCAGGAATGGGAAGAGATAATTAAATTCGGTTTGAAAATTTGAAATCAGCGGATCGGCGACTATCAATTTGGTTTTTTCAAAAAAATCAATAAATTTTACCTAAAAATGGGTTTATTTGGGTTATTTCACACCCTGGAATGGGTTTAAAGTGCTTAACAATGATTTAGGTGTTCATAATTAAAAAAATAAGTTTAACACGATTATGTGTTGCATTTTATACCCAAAAATGAGTTGAAAAGTGTCTAAACATATTGTATAGTACATTTCGAAATTTGTCACACCTTAAAATGGGTAAAAAGGAACCCAAACCTGAACTAAAATTGGGTTTAAAGGGTGTCAACAATCAAAAACCAAAATTTTGGACTCATACATGGGTATTTTTGGAATATTTCAGCTGTATATGAAAAATTTTACAGTAAAAACCTAAAAATTGTAACTTTTTATATTCAACTGTAATTAGAAATTACTAAAAGTTAGTTACAAACAGGGAATGTAACCGAAATAAATACTGGTTAACGGGTAACCCTTATAGAGAACGTTATAATAATAAAGGTTTTAGTTCGAAAACCGGTTTTTAAAAATTGGAAACCGGTTTAAACCGATTAATATATCGGTTTAAAAAATTATTAACATTAATTAAAAAAAAAAGTAATTATAAATATTTGATTAAAAAAAATTATAGAATAAATAATTTTAAAAAATAATAAAAAATTACTACCTATCTGAAAAAATATAACAATTAAAAAAAAACAATTTAATTAATATTCACAAAAATTCCCGTAATTTATTCAGAAAAACGCAGGTCACTTTTCAATTTTAAACTTGCCTGTGTTGACAAAGGCCTTATTTATTTGGACTTTTTAAATAACCTTAACGGCCAAAGAGACCAACATTTATGACTCTCCAATAAAATGTTAATTGTAAAAATTGTCATGACTCATGTTCAAATACAAATAGAAAACACAGATATAAAAAAAAAATATTAATTTTTTTCTATAGCAGATGTTAAAATGCAATTTTATCAACTCAAAATAGTGGATAAAGTAGCACTTTAACCGCAAGGGTAGATAAAGTAAAACTTTAACAGCAAGGGTAGATAAAGTACTTTAACTTTTGTTTATTAGAAGTACATTTCCATAACAACGTACACTACTGACATTTTAAAATTGTTCTTAAATAATAATTTAATTTTTCTAATTCTTTTCTCTTGAAAACCTGCTATAGAAAAAAATAGAATTTTATACACGACGATAAAATGAAATTATCGACTCGCGAAAGATAATTCACTCGCGATTATATCGCTCGTGAATTAACACTTTCCGCTTGTCGATAAAATATTATTTTATCGTCTTGTATAAAAAATAACTATTTGTTCTCGCTAAATGATATTAAAATAAAGGTTAATGTTCGCTAAAACCGGTTTATTTTTTTTTTGGTTAACGGTTACCGGTATTTTCGGCCTGAAAAATATCGGTTAAAATTACGGTTAAAGTTCGCAATTATCTAAAAATATCAATTACCGGTTACCGGTTTTTATTAACCGGTTTTTTTAACCGGTTACATGCCCTGAAGTGCTGCTTTTAATTTTAATTTTAGGCTTTACGAATTTTCAATTTATGATTTAGATTTTAAAATATAAACACACTCAAAACAAATGTGATGTTTTATGAACGATTTACAAATTTTGAAATTTGAAATTTAGATTTGGAATAGCTAATTGCAAGAAAGTATTAAATTGACGTTTATTGTTGAAGTTAATATAAAATAGCAAATGCCAGTTTGTGAGTGTTATTTTGAATTTATGATAAAATAAAAATAATCAGACATTAAATTCATTTTGTACCAAAACAAATTTACCTCACTTTAAAGAAATGTCAAATAACAGTCAAACATCAACACTACATATAATATCACATGATACCTTCTGATAGGTTAAATTTAGGAAAGTAAAATCTATCATAAACCAGAAGAAAAAATTAAAATTTTAAATTAAAATTAGTAAATTAAACCCATCATAAACCAACCTTTAAACTTAAACTTTAAACTTAAATTATATTACCTTTAATTCTTTCAAGTTTTCATGCCACGTATGAAGACTGTTGAACTTACCTGAAAAGAAAGTAATTATTAGTATATTATTATTTCATGTATAATGATAACATCATATTTTATATTTTGCGTTCATATTGAAGTCATTGTGAAACGCAATTACATATCGATGAATATTTCATTTCGGTACGCATTTGCTTTTGTTTTTTAAGGAAGTATGATATTAGATGACATTTACTTAAATTATTATGTTGTCATAATTGACAAATTTTCAAATAATTTATTGTTTGTGTGTATATCAACGCGCATGCGTCCAATATATATCTTACATTATGTTTCCTTTTATGTATATCATATATTCTTTATTTTTTGATTCCCACAAGCTATTTACTGAAACCAGTAGAATCGAAAATAAATGTTTCTGACTGAATTCAGGTAGTTCACATAATTAATCTACCAGTTAAGATGATGTAGAAGAATTATAATAAAAATAGTTATTATTGTTTTAAAACGCTAAAATCTGTAATTCAGAACAAAAAAAACTACTGATTTAATAAAAATTAATAATTAAATATCTTCGATTTTCCTTCCAACTATTATTTCTATCCAAAATATTAAATTTTTATATAAAACCACTGTTTAACAATTTTGTTATAATCTAATTAGGGGCATCAATAATTATACATTTGTAGGTACATAAATATTTCAGTAACGCATATATTCCAAATATTAAGAAATTAAACATGAATAAAGTATAAATGTCAATTTTTCTCGGTAAATATAAAAAGCTTTTATAACGAAGTAAATTATTCCTGAATGTTTTATGAGCTTGAAAGTATGACACTTTTTTCCTTGACAAAATGAAGCTAATGGACATTTTAAGCCATGTAATCCGCATACACAAAGCGCAGTTTAAAAATACCTGCGAACAATTTATGCCCTAAAAACATCGTTTATAAAATGGTCAATTCACCCTCGTGCTGTTATTACATTCATCATCATTGCCCCCATTTTTCATGAATAAATACCCAGCTCCACAGAAGAAAAGATATTTTGACAATGCCTTTCAACCTACATTTTCCTTTTGAAAGAAAATAATAAAGCTACTAATACAAATAGCAAAGCAAGAAAATCGAAAACATTAACGTCTTTAGACATGAGGAGTAGAATCAACAAGGTATATTAATAGATTTCAGAAAATCAAAATCAGATTTGTTGTGCACCTTTTTTAATTTGAAAAACATTCTTAGAAGAACCACGATCTCACGTTTTTCGATACAATTATTGTTTAACCATTTTTTTGTTTGTCACAGCAAAGTGCCACATTTTGATATTAATTACATTATAAATATTTAATAGAACTGAACCCAAACATTCGTTGCCCATTCTTAAATAATTTTTGAATGTATTTGGTTTTTATCTTTTGGTAATTTTTGTACTAATAGTTTTATTTTTGTTTCTCTTATTCAATAATAGAAAACTAGCTCCCAAAATAAAAATTCTTTTATTGGAAATAAAAGCAACTTAAAAAAAGTTGAAGTCAATGTTAATACAATATAAAAAAATCAGATTTATTTGATTAAAAATGAAATCAGAGTTTTTTGATTAAAAAAAAAACATATTGTAAACAATAAGTATAATTTTAAAAAACAATAAAAGACTACGGTAAAATATGATTATAACGATAACGCTTATAGCGACAAACTGGTTATAACATCGAATTTGTGGTCACTTGTTTGAAAGCTCATTTTAGTTTAACACGTTAACTGCCATGAGGTACATCGTATGTGCCTCACTAAAATATCCTCGTATGCTCTGAGATACATCGTTTGTGCCTCAGTGTTTGAATACACATTATGCTTCGTCTAACGTTTGTACCTCGCAACGCATATCTGTGAACGTACTTTAATTCTCGGTGGCCTGGCAGACCAAAACCTATTCTTAGCGCATGATTTTTTTTGTTTTTTAGTCTCTGAAGTGATAAAATACTGCAAATTTTGTGCCTCAATAAAATTCTTCAAATTTTAGAGCAACATTAAAAAAATTAATTCTGTTATCATACTTGTATTTTCTAATATGAAAACACCCTAAATCTGTAAAAAAGAAAAAATGGCCCCAGGGACCCAACTTTTTTTTTTAATGGTGGCAGTTAACGTGTTAAACAGATTTAGTAGTTCTTGAAAATATTACCACAAGGTTGTTAAAAAACAATTGCAAAATAAGTGTTTTAAATCAATGTTTAAAAAAAATCTATACAATTTACAATGCAAATGCATGTAAAAACGAAAATATCGATTACGAGTTGTTACATGGCTATCGATTATATTTTACGGTCATCGACCAATGTATCTAGAAAAGTATTTTTAATACTGTAACTATATTTAGAACTAGAAAAATCGATATCTAAAAAAAATAATATTTAATGTTTTGCAGTTTCTTCAATATATTGTGATGTTTATTACATTGTCATCAGTTAATATCCAATCATTCAATGAATTATGTGAAAAAAAATACACGAATAAATTAATAATTTGATGATAATATTTCGAAAAATTATGTCAATCTTGTTGAGATATATCTTGTACGTAATTTTCAAAATAAAAGGTGATCTTTATTTGATTCCAACTTTGTCGACATCTAGTCCTGAAATTTAATATATTATTTGCTAGCCATTTTTCATATATTCTTCCTTTTGTTGTCCCGCTGTTTATTTACCCAACATTTCCAATTCAATTAGAACACCCCATATTTTCCTGCTCCTCCTGCAGGCACTACCTGTTTTCCTGCCCTGAGTAAACACAGAGAACACTGTGACTACTCAACCGTGCCTGCCATTCAACTTGTCCTTCCTGCTGACGTCTCAGCAGGAGCAGCGACGCAGGACTTGCAAAATCGATGCCGGGATGATGGCCTGCTAATAGCAAGAACAGGCAAGCTTGCATGATCGATGAAAAAGAAAATAGTGTAAGGGTTCAATTAATAAGATCAAGGATATGGGCTTGTCATTTGAAGTAATGATAATTTGTATCGGCATTATAGTAGGATTCAGGAACAAAAGCTAGTTGACGTTTAATAATTTTTTTCTACTTTATTTTAATAAGAGATTCTTTATTGTACTAATTTCAGTTATAGCTACTAACATACCTAGGATAGTTATAAGTATCATAATCGCCGTAGATGTCAATTGAATTCCGAGTTCGGAGATTGAGGATTTTAAAACATCTAAGGCCTGGTACGATTCATAACATCCGAGGTTTCTTCTATAATTAACCGCTTTCACATTATTAACAAAATCTTATTTTATAAAGCTCTCTTGTGATTAACGTTGTCATGATCAAATATGTATGGATTGGTATGATATGACAATAGTCCCATGTTATTATGAAAATTCTGTACGGTAATATTTTTACCATACTGACTTGTCAAAATTACATGGCATACAATTATAACATAGTAAGCCTGCTTACTTTTGTTTATGTAAATAAAAGTTTAATATCCTGAAACCAGTAAAGTTATTAATTCGACTTTTTACTATTGAAAAATTAAGATCATTATTTCACTTGAAATCAAAATGCAAAGTAGACATATCTAGAAACATTTACATTAACAGGAACAAAAATAAAAATTTTTGTTCTTATTTTCTTTATATTATTCAAAATTCAAATAACTTAATTTATATCCTTTATCTCTTTACAACCAAAAATTTTTGTTATAGTAATATAAAAACGCACAAAATTAATGAGTCGTGGGTATTGTCTTTTTTATTTGTTTTATAAATGTCATAAAAATGTCAAAAATTTATAATTATAAGTACAAAAAATATTGTATGAAACACGTTATAGAAAATAGGTTCTTATCTAACTTATGCTCTAACAAAACTCGCCTGCGTCTCGTTTTGTAATTTTCGCATATTTTTAATAACCACCCTTGTCTCCTTACTTATTACTTATTATTATATACTTTTTACATGTATGTACAAGTAATGAAAATGTGACTATTAATAAACCTAAACAATTTCCTGCCATGATTGATATTGGGTTGAACAACTTTTGATCATATTTCTAGATCAAGTGATATTATAAGAAGTTAATGCAAGAGAATTAAAATTTATGACATGTGTAAAATAATTATTTCGAATCATCCTAATGGAATTAAATAAGAAAAATAAAAATGAATTTTTAATATCTAGCTGTCAGTTAAAATAGCTGTCAATAGGCAATGTTTAATGACTGTCGGTAACTTTAATCTAATCAAAGTAATTATAATGCATTGTTTTTCCTAAGTCTTCTCACGAAATTGATAATTATAGGCTTATTCAGACCCATCTGCATTCAACGTTCAAAGACTCAAGGTTGATGCAGAGATTCGTGTATGCTGTAACATAATATAAGAAGTTCCATAATTTTTTCATATTACGTAATAATTGTATAACAGAAATACGAGTATAGGTCATATTCCGATATTAAATATTTTCTCTTCATATTAAACATTTTGAATATATTCATTAATATTGTCTTCAATCAGAGACCGTCACCATCCTTAAAACAATGCAAGCTAAAAAATTTAATTTCGCAAATTTTTGATCTCTTCAAAAAATAAACCTCTTATAATTCATCAATATATTTTGTAGATCAATAATTCACGTAGGTATTAATACATCTTTGATACGACAATTTTTATATGTAAAACATACTGCATACTGTGTCCTTCAAAAATAAGCGATTATATACCTAAACAATTTTTTGCAGTTGCAGTTTTTCTGTATCGTTATCCTAATGCTAGGGATTTACAAGTCAAATACAAGAACTTGAACAAAGCTGTAACTATAGAGGGATTTACATTTTTATCTTGGCGGTATAGGAACCATTATCAACTGTAGAGCAAATGATTATACGCTTAAACTCAAACTAACTAATGTTAAGATCAGGGTTTGAAATCCCAATATCGTCAATTTATCGCCAAATAAAAATAGTGGTTCAGATGCACTATTAACTGTAGATCCCATAAAACTAATTTGAAAACAAGTACCTTAGATACTAGGTTTATCTAGGAAAGTTGCCACAGCAGAAATATAACATTTATGCCCGGTTGCACCAATATTACTTAAATTTGAAGTGTCCCTTAAATGGACAAAAACACATCGGAATAAAATGTAAATTGGACTATTCAACATTATTGTAAAAATAAAAAATTGGAATATTCCCAATTTTTTTTCCGCACAACCACCATTTATCCCTTATAAAATGACCACCATCCTAAATCCTTTTCTCTTCAATCGAATTTGCTGATCCCATCATTCCACAATCCCTACACTTGCAAACTCAAACACGATGTTCATCTTCATCTCCGAACTTCCTTTCCCAAGTTGGCGTCGGCTACGATCGATGCTCACTTCATAACGCAACTGTCAATTCCCACACAACGTCAGCACGCACAATAGCTATGGAGAGAGAGACCCAGCTATAGAATGCGTGATGGTGTGAGGTTATGTAGGGATGAAGGCTATGGCGAAGAGACATTCTAAGATTGACGACCCCCATAAAGGAAATTTTATAGCAAGCGCTGTATTTAGGCGGCTATATTGATCATATTTTTTTATTATTATTGCAAAACATAAAAAACATATTCGTATTACATTTTAACCATTGTTTTGCTAAATTTTAAGTAGGTAATAAAATAGATTAGGTATGCATTAATCTACGACTTTTTTAATTCCCTGTACAAGGTAGGGATGATATAGATCACTTTTTGGAAAAATAATAATAATTTATAATATTTAAAACAAAATTTATTTATAACGACGTATAATCTAGACTACTTATAGAAATAAAAAATAAATAAATTATGTTTTGTAAACTAAAAAAAAATATTTTATTCTGGATCAAAAAAGGATAACTCTCCTCTATTATATAGGCAAACAGACCAATTTTATGAGGAGATGAACTGATCAACAGATTGTTGTCATTTGTCATATGTGGTACACTCTTCGTGAAAACACCGACCACATATTACACATATTATCCAATCATCCTTCATTATCTTTTTTTAATCATTTTCCTTACATCCCGCATATTCATTTTCATAATTTTCAATTTCTTCATTATCATCATCCTCTGATTAGTTATTTAACAACAGTTGTTCACATCATGGAATAGCAACTAAATCGTGTACCTTTTTATGTGCGAATGATTTTTAAACAATAAAAATCCTCTGGTCCACTAGACAATTTTGGTTAAAAATAACTCTTAAATCAGTCTAGCTTCGCTGCTAGTTTCAATTATTATTTACTTGTTGTTAATCTTTCTCTAAAAAAAACAAAATATTTTAAAATTCATAATTAAAAAATATAGATCATGTTTTTTCTAAAATACGTAAGTATTACTCTAAGCTCGGGTTGCACAAAGCTTCATCAATTTTAATCATAGTAACAATGTCAAATTAATCGTTGATTTTTTAGGTTAACCTTTCAGTAACCGGTCATAAATGTGACAGAAAATGTAAAATTCTCGATTAAGCCATTTGCATATAAATAAAATAGTTGCCAGTCTAAAAAAATTAATGGACCTTTTAAAATTTTAGCTGAATTAAAAATATTTAATATTTAATAAACTCCGAAAAATATAATGAATTTTATATTTCGACAGTAAATATTTCACAGATTACTGCGAAAATATTTTAATTAAAATTCTGTGCTTGAAAATTGTTTTAATTTATTCTGTAAATTTACATTTATTTCAAGAGATAAAATACCGAGCAAATTTTGTTTCATTGTAAAGTTTGTGTGCAGTTGTAGTTGCATTCGACATGTTTCATTATTTTCTTTATCTATGTTTCTATTCAGTTTGTACTTTTAGCACGCTGTACATGTTGCACTATTTTACCTGAAAGATAAAAACTATTCATGCAAAAATTTCATTGAAATATATTTCTATCCTACAGGAACGAAAAAACATTTCTGCTTCTGAAGGTTCTCATCGTTATCAATGTCAATGCAATCTAGCAAAATGGTACATTTTTGAGAAAAATAACGAAGGATTTGCTAATTAAATTTAGCAAGCTTATACATTTCGAAAATTAGAAATGTAGTGGATAAAAATTTATTCATTTAATTCTTTACGGACTTTCGTCATAAATATATATTTGGTATATATTCTAGAAAGATTTTTCTCATCAGAAAATATTATGTATTACCAAATCTCACTAGTTTATGTAAAATGAGTTTTTGGAAATTGTAAGTTGCTTTTACTATAACTCTCATTGTTAAAAAAAATATTTCTTGCTTTTCTATTCTATTGAAATACGGAGCATATTATTTATTGTCTAAGAAGTTAAATATTTGCAGACAGTACTACAATATTACCGATACTAATAGCGTCTTTTTTATGTAATTGACAAGTTAACGACGCTCTCTTTCGCAAATTCGTGGACCTGATCTCTTCTTTTTTCGGTAGTTTTCATTTATTCTTTAGTAAAAATTCGTTATTTCTGAATGAATGTGCAAATACTTTTTCCACTACGAAATTTTCTTTTTTTGATTAACGTATACTCATATAAGTATATTGAATTACATATTTTATATTACTATAAAAAAAAAATCAAAACGCAAAATTGATTTTAAATTTCTTAATATAGCTTATTAATCTTAAAATATGTAAAATTAGTTTTAAATATCTATTTACTATTTCACAAAAAATAGTTTAAAGAGGAATTTGGTTACAGAAATGTTTTTGTAATCATTACAACCTAAGTCTAGTGTAGATTGACAACTAAGGTTAATAAGGAATGCGTACGATTAAAAAATATATTCTTCCCCTGGATCCCATATGTAGAAATAAATTTATATATTCTACAATATATTCTCAATAAATTTCCATAAAATTTCCTTCTGAAAATAAATCTTCCTTTCACTATTTTGGTAAACGCGAAAAAATCATAAACCCGAGAACAAAAAGTCCTGTGTTGCCAGGGGCAGTGATTTATTCTATATCCCCTGCACGCAGTACAGTGCGTTCATAACCGCCCCGAGGTAAGTGATAAACTACAAGTCCACTGTCATTAGGCCTGGTCAGGGAGATTCATTCTTCCCCAAGGAATGGGGATAAATGCTGAACAAGTACGAATTTCATTACCTATTTGTCGGGGAATTATATCAGCACTAAATAATCTTTTTATTTTTATACTTCCATTTCATTCCATCTATGGCACAACGTTCCTATGTGGAACAGGGCCTCAAGTACATGAGGTACTTGTTTCATGGCAGGTTTTACTTGCATTTTAGTGATGCAGGTTGTCAACCTTACAGTCTCTGCAAGGTCAGCACACGTTGTGCGGTAACCCATCCAATTGGACAGGGCGGGCTATGTTGCTTATCTATACGATCAGACAAGACACGCCACGACCACACAACAGTATTGGCTGATTTATATTTATAGTATAATTTTTTAAACTGCATGAAGTGATGATGTAAAACAATTCTTGGAGTATTTAGTCAGTTAATTAAAACACAAATTCATATCAATGTTTCGACTTTAAGTAAGTCTACTTCAGAATTCAAGGTGATATAATGTTAAATATTAAGATTATTTCAATAAAATTAAATAAACTTTAAAAATAATTGCAGAAAATGCTTGTCAAGGGACAAAACAAATTAAAACACAACCACATCATTCAATCAATTACAATCAACTAAATTCAAATTTAGGCCGTACTTTGAATGTTATTTATTTATTTGTTATTTTAAATTGACATAAATCATTTTATTTTAATTAATATAAATTCGTACGTGATCAGTAATACAGGAAAGTATTTAATATCATGTGGCAACATAAATAAAATCATTTTTATGGCACAATACAAATTATTTTATTAATCCCGATAAGAAATATGATGAGAGATATTTCAGTTCATATTTTTTACGAGCAGTGGTGGTCTTATTCCATACAGGATTTCTGTTTTAAAGATTTTATTTATTTCGGTCAATTGTGCTCTGACAAAAAAATCGAAAATCTTGCTGTTTCAAACAAAATTTTGATTAATCAATTCAATTAGTTAGGAGAATACACTATACATTAAATTAAGCAGACTATTTTAGAATTTTTTTTCAGTGTTATCTAGAAAGACTTCTGTTTTAACAGTTGACCAAAATTGATTAAATTAATAATTCTCGACTAATTTCTTAGTTTATTTTCATTTTAATGTAGGTACATGAGTTTTATATCGTTAGAGAGAGAAAAAAATATTTATCAATACTAAAGACAAAAATCTGTTTTTGCTCATATCTAGTGTGCTATGCATTTTTTCGGGAAAACAAATACTTTAGTAAACTGGCGAATTAATGCAAAAACTTTGTTCCAATTTAACCAACTTCGTATCTCTTACGGTTCTCGAAATCCCAATAGTTACCAACTTAAAATGGATACCCTGTATAGGAATGTAGTGCAACTGTCGATGATAATGATAATGGTTTCTTCATTTGGATTCTGACCATTAAGCTTTTCGCTATCCTAAACCGTTTCCTTCAAGATTTTCGGTTCTTTACCATGGTATTCTGATTATTTAATATTTTTCCTTTTTCATTACATTTTCTGTTATTCTATCTATCAACATCCTTCTTAAATTACCCAATTAGGTATCTGAATCATTTCTGTTTATTTTTTTTTGTTTTAATAACTTGCTTTGCTACTCTATCCGTTTTCAATATCTTTGTTGTTTCTGTTTTTTAGTTTTATCGTTGTGGAACAGTAATTAAAAAATATATTTTTTTAATTTAACCTAAAATTCGAAAATCACCTTTCCCCTTTTTATAATAAATATCATTAGCTATTTTTTTTTTTAATTTAAAAAATTCCACTCATATTTTGAAACTCCAAAGAAATATTTCATATAAATTAGCAGTAAAAGTGTTTCAGATGATTAACTTGTAAAGGAATGACATAACCTACATATATAGTTTTTCTTCAGTGTATGTAGTAATTAGTTTTTAGTGTAGAGGAGTTATGGAATTTACCAGGTCAGGGTTAATGTATTTCCAATGAATATCCAAGTAGCACATTCCGTATTGTGTTGCTGCTGTAATGAAATATTGATTCCTTATTTTTACCATATGGAAATTAGAATTTTGCTGCAGTAACCTGATTTTTCCACACGCTATGAAGAACTCCAGCTGATTAAAGTTTTCGCATGGAACTAATTTAAACTATCATCAATCTAATCATCATGCAGTAGATGCAGTTAAGTAAAGTCTATTAAAGTTCCTCTTAAATATTCAATTCCGAAGTTTGAACTAAACTAACAAGTTCGAGTTCAGTGCAAATAGGTAGGGGACTATTGTGCATGTTTGTGTTAATTTTCTCGGGCAATTGTTTGTCAACACGAAATGGGAACGACAAATACTAGGAAGTATTATTTTACGAGTAGAAGTAGTGAAGACTTATTTAAAATTAAAATACTTAACAGAAAATTTAATCAAATAAATGATATAAAAAGTCATTTTTTCCAAATCTTCATTTTCTAGATTTAAATATTGAGGGCGATCAAATTTTCAAACGGAATACAATTTTTCTTTTCGGTCTCAAAATATATACCATCAAAATTGCATTTGTATTATAGATACCTAAAAAAAATAGATACAAATATGACCCCAACAAACTAAAATCGCTGATCATCGAAAAAATCGTAAGTACATAGGGTTTTTACGATTTTCGATAAATGTGATAAATATGAAAATAATGTATAGTGAAATTGTCAGAATCGTAAACTTAATTATTTAAGAATAATTACGTATAAGAACCTATTTTTTTGTTATATATAAGCCAGATATATCAGGAATTAAAAAAGATAATTAAATTCTGTTGCAAAAATTTAAATCAATGCTTTGATATTTACAAATAATTTCTAAAATGAAAAATTTTGGAGAAAAAAATTCTTCTTAAAAACTTTAAACAGGCTTTTTTAATTTTCTTTTTTTTTATTATTTGTTCCAAAGAAGATATAAGTGGAGCAAAAACTTTTTCCATAGAATCAAACCGTTGAGATTATATGTATTTCTACCTATTGTTGAAATATGTTAAAAAAGACACCTTTTTGGAGAGCAAATTTGAGGGTAAATATTTCAAGATCCAAAGACATAATTTAATTCTCTTTGAAAATTTAAATCTAAAAAGTACATTTTTAAACCAAATTTTTGAACCTAATAAATGTTTTTTGACATAATATCAAGCGTGCAAACAAAATTTTACGTAAAAGGGTCAAATGTGATTGAATATATATCGAGATTTTAAAGAAGTATTTAATATTTTTAAAATACTAATTCATCAGCTAATCAGACAATGATTGACCATCATATACACATTTTTGTAGGAATAAAAATTTCAATGTTTTATTATTGCACTATTTGATTTGAAACCAAATTCACATCGTATTATATTTCACATTTCAAACCCCTGCAAATTATGTTTCCAAATGAGTACCTCTCCAATTTCGTGTGCATTTGAAGTGTTTCTGTGTAAAGTGAATATTAGAGTTGGTAATTTGTCCGGTAATGCGGGCAAGGTCACATTCTCGGGGGTTCCATTGATTTTTCGATTGAGAAGTAGATACGTCGGCGACAGCTACAGCTAGTTACGTTACTCATACCCGGGTATAACCACCTGCATTCGCGTGCGATTATGCGTGAATATAAAGGGAGGCATTACGCGTTTTGCAAAGCAAATCGCCGAGATTTTATCGCGGTGTAAAAACACTACGGTTTTGCAATGTTAATAAGTAATGCCCTTGAACAACTCATACGAGGCAAAAATCGAAGAGGATTTAAAATTCAGCCACAAATTGCATTTTTCATGTTATAAAGGAGTAATGGCTAGATATATTTCATGTAAACACGACAAATCGTGTCATTTCAGGATAAGTTGGCATGGAACCAAATGTGATTCAGTTTACTTTTCAGTACATTATTACATAAAAAACCAATGGCATTGGTTATTGAACTATCAAAAATAATATTGGTCTAAATATAAGATTAGATTTTTGCGATAAAGATAAACAAAGAAAAATAGAAGGTCATTTAATATTCGAACTACTTTGTTTAAATTAAGATGAATAAGTTACGAATAATTCTCATTGAAAATACATTATTTTCTGATAAATTCATTTAACAAGAATATGGGTAACTTCATTTTTATAGTATATATTAGAGGATATGATAGTCATGCGAAGATAAAGTTTGTGTTGTGTTACGAGCAAATCAAATCTTAGTTTAAAAAACAAATAAATAACAAAATAAAAAGAAACATTTAATCTAGGCTTTCTTAAGATACTTAAGAATACAGAAACAATTGAAACTATCTTCTGAAAATCCAACTCGCCTCCATGTAGGTGAGACGGACCAAAGCTATGGCGAGATGAACTGGTTAACAGATTGTTGCCATTTGTCATATGTGGTACACTCTTCGTGCAGTCAGCGACCACAAATTACACATTTTATCCAATCATCCTTTTTTATCGTTTTCTTTTTAAATAATTTTACTTGCATACCGCATATTCGTTTTCATAATCTTCAACTTCTTCATTATCATTACCCTTTGATTAAACATTTAACAACAGTTCTTCGGAACTCATGGAATAGCAACTAGATCGTCTACCTTTTTATGTGCGAATGCTTTTTTTTCTGTTTACTGGTTGAATTGATAAAAATCCTCTAGTCCATCTCTCCTCAGCATAGCTGGTATATCTGTTCTCAGAGTAGAGGTTAAATGAACCACTAAACTACTTACGACTGTGTACAAATAGAACCACATTTTTAGGTTACGTTAAGACTTATGCACATCTTTATAAAATATGTACATTAATAATTAGTTTAAACCTACCGAAGTAGTAAAGAAGTAATCGTGTGTCTAAGGTACAATTTTTTAAGTAAATCTTGGATTATTCAGTGTTGACTGTATTAATTTTCAAGCGGCGACTTACACTCTCTCTGAACAACAAAATTAAAATTCCTTTTGAGAGATGTAACACTAATGTATTTGTAAGATCAAAAGTCCATCTGTCCCACTGTTCCATCTCTCTCCCACTTACTCTAAAGGAAATCTTGTAATCGCGAAACAATTCAGTTTTCAGGTTTCAACGGAAATATCCATTTTGACCATCCATAAACAACAAAATTAACATTCCCTATGAGAGATATCATTTTAACGTACATTTAAGATTAAAAGTCAATCTCTCTTACCTGTCCATCCTTCCCTCACTTACTATAAAGGAAATCTTGTAATCGCGAAACATTTAAGTTTTCAGGTTTCAACGGCAATATTCATTTTGACCATCCATAAATAACAAAATTAACATCCCTACGAAAAATATCATTCAAATGTACATTTAAGATCAAAAGTCAATCTCTCCTACCGGTCCATCTCTCCCCCCCCTTACCCTTCGCGAAAGGTGTAAGTGAACTACAATTCCCATCTCATACTTCAGGTGAAAATGAAAGTTAATGTATCTCTCATATATTACCGTAAGTTATATTACCGATATATCATAATAGATACACATAACTCCTGCAATAACTCACCGAGCCACATGTGCGCCTTCCTGCCGTAATCCTGCAATCCGTCAGCGCGTCTCTGCCGCGAGACGGGTTGCCTGCTCGAGTTTCGTCACTCCTGCTATTACTTATTACTCACTGAGTTTTGTAATTGCGCTTTTGTTAAATGTTCCGATTGTTGTGAAACCGCAAATGGAGTAATTTACGCTTGACTTCATTTAAAATTGAGTGTCAATGAGTCAATGATTGGGTGATAAATTTGTAGAAATACTGGCCTTCAGGAATGAGAGTGATGTTTATCGCGTATGTCAGCTAATGATGGGAATAATGTTTCCCAATTACCAAACAACGAAAATTAGAAACAATATACATATTAAAAGAAATGTATGTATAATAAGAAGAAAATTGAAAGAGAAATATTATATGAAAATATCTAGTAGATATATTTATAGTTATTTAAGATACATGAACTGTAAGTACAACTATAGAGAAGGTATGAACTGAGGGGTACTGTAGGAGAATAGTTTTTGTATTTATATTCCGAGCCGCTTATTATATTTTTTGCGCCATCAGCAGCAATTACCTTCAAATAATGTTAAAGTATTTGAAAAATGTGACATTTTATTTGACAGTTCAGATTAATTTATTTGCAATTTTTTATTATTCATTGCTGGACGACCAAATGTATATGAAATTTATGTTTTTCATAATTACCCTGCTAGGAGAAAATACTACGGGTTTTTACAGATCTGTTGCTCGAATTACATTTGAGCAGTATTCGACAATATATGGCTTTGAAATTTAGCCAAGTTTTGAAGTTTTTCCAATGTTTTGGTAATAAATTTGTACTGTATCAAGTCCCTCTAAAAGACTTTCAAGCACGTGGAATTTTATTTTAAAAAAGGATGTATAATAACACACATAGATGTACTTTTTCTAGATTGACACGGTTTTTATCGATAAATTATATATTATAATTATAAATAGTATAATCAATTTCATAAAAAGTATTACAAAGCACTTATATTTATTCAATTTGTTACTTTTCTTAATATATATATATATATATATATATATATATATATATATATATATATATATATAGAAAGACCATAATTTGTTATTATTTACATATAAAAACTAAGTAAATTAAACTTGAATTATATTATTAACAGGGCACGAAACTGAACAAATACTGGTTTATAGTTAACCCATAAAACCAGTAAAAAATAACGGTTTTACTTCGAAAACCAATGTAAAACGGTTAATATTTCGGTTAATAAAAAATTATTATTTTTCAATTGTAAACTTGCCTAAAGCTCTCAAAGAGATAACATAAGTATTTTATAACTTTCCAATAAAATGTAAATAGTACAAACTGTCATGGCTCATATGCAAATACAAATGTAACAAATATAAAGACAAAATAAAAAAAAATATGGTAAATAATATTAAAATAAAGGTTAATCTTCGCTAAAACCGGTTTATTTTTTTGTAGTCAACGGTTATCTGTATATTCGGCCTTAAAAATATCGCTTAAAATTACGGGCAAAGTTCGCAATTTTCGGTTTTTTTAACCGGTTACATGCCCTGATTATTATGTAGGAACATAAATATAGTACAAATTGAGAATATAGTAGTTTTAAACAATAATACTATAAGAATAATTTAAATATTGGTACAAACGTAAGTATAAATTCAAGAAAATAATGCTTGCGAGAAAATTTAAAGGTCACAACTCATTTGACAGTCAGCATAAACATGCCATATACGTTTAATAATAAATACCTTCATAATATATAAATAAAAACACAATTCCATGATTACCTTTCTGTGTCGCCGAAAAATAATGCTTGAGAATATTTAAAGGTCACAATTCATTTGACAGTCAGCTTTACATAACTGTCAAAAGACATACTTGCCATATAAATTTGTTTTATATTATATACATTAAAGACCATTTCCACAATTACCTTTCTGTGTCGCCGAATCATCCTCTTATTAGTAAACATCAGCCCCAAAACCAAAACATCCCTTAACCCCTTCGCTGACCTAAATCCCCTCTTTATTTTCTTTAACTTCCTTGCACTACCCACATCCACACATCACCAGCAAACCACCACCCCGCGTCTCAAGGTCATCCTAGGAAACCAGGTTGTCACTTATCACTCGTCCACAGCGATGCACGCGTCGAAATGCATTAGACTTGGGCGGGAAAGCAGCGGCGCTCTGGACGCCGGCTGGGGAGACACTGACGCCCAGCGACGGCGGACCTGCGCGCGCACAGGAGGGAAATGTGAGGTGTGGTTGGAGGAAGGGAATGAGGTATGAGGTATGAGGCATGAGGCATGAGGTGGTTGGTGTACAGTGGGACAATGTTCCTAAATGGAGAAAAGGTGAAGTGTGTTAGGTTTTGGTGATGTTTTGTTTGCATTTTAGTGGTTTAAGTTTTCTGGCTATAAATGTTCTAAAAAATTGATTTGTAGTTAACTTCTGTATAAAACAACTGCTATTCATTTATATGAACAAGTTTATTATTATTATTATTATTATTATTATTAAGATAGACGGCTACAGCGTTAGATACTTGTCCCTGAAACCTAAAGATCTATTGCAACTTTGCCTTTTCTTAGTTGACTGGATGTAGTTCCAGATATTTTATGAAGCTTAATGTTGCTCCAGGACTCTGTTTCAGATAGTGTGTTCCATTCTTTGTTCTCTTTGCAGAGTCGACAGATATTATTTTCAGCTTTACCAATCTTATGTAGATTGTGTAATAATATATTATACACCAAGATTAAGAAGACTATCATTATTGACCTAGCGTGTCTCGAGGTGCGAAGGCCTGGACTTAATATGGAGCCTTGTGGGATATATGTTCTTTAGTTGTACGTTACACTTTTGCCCACAAAATTACCATTATCTTGCGGACAACTCAGAAAAACACTTACGGGAACCTTCCCTGGTAATAAATACACCCTGTAACATATTTTATAATGTACCTGTGAAATAAAAGCAGTGAATCCTTCACTTGTGATGATTGTCTCTAATTATTATAACGCATCAATTCAGTCAAAGCATGCTATAAAACTCAGAGCAGCGTTAGCAAAAAAGCTAGATCTTTGCAGAGTCGACATATATTATTTTCAGCTTTACCAATCTTATGTACATGGTATTTCAGTGGACAGAAACCAGTATGTTTAGATCATTATTGACATAGCGAGAAGTTTTATCCCATGGTGCGAAGATTTGAACTTAATACAATACGATGTGCTTCGTGCTAATTGATTGACAGTGGGACAATATAGTATAGTAATAGCAAGATAGACAACAAGATATTTATATACATATTGTACAAAGAAATAGCGTAAAAAAGTATGAAGCCCTGTTCCATCTAGGAACTTTATGCCGTAGATGAGGAAGACATAATGATAATTATTTACGAGTTCCTATATTTTTAAAGAAAACACAATGTTAAAAATGTTAAACTATTCTACCTTTTTTAGTTTGCTACACATTTATGATGCAGGTATAATAAATAATACAATAATGACGCTCCAAGAAACAAAAGTTTACTAATATTTATTAATGTTACCATTAATGTATCAAATCTAGGATTTATGGAATAAATAGGTAATGTTCACTTAAAACGCAATTTATTATTAAAAGATATTTTCTCTACCATTAGCATTGTAGACTGTAATTTTATTTCATCTATTTATTCTTGCAGTTGATAAAGTGGAAGATTTAAATATAAATAATCTGTAAAAAGCAGCACTACTGTAAACGTCGAGAATATAATAAAACGTTTTTGGATTATTTCCTACGAAAGTGCAACGATTTCTTGATTTCCCACCGACTGCCATTTACTTGAGGATTTTTTTGATACTGAATCACCCAAATTCCCCTTAGCAACCGGAAAAAGCTCATTGTGTTTGTCTTTACTTGGAAAGCTTCAAACTTGAGCAAATTATACAGAATAATAGGGAAAAAGTTTCTAAATACAATAATTCGTGAAGTTTGAAAAACTTTACAAGCGGGCTGAAATATGGAAAGTATTTAAATATATTATAAGCCATTTTACGTGGCCTTATTTTCAAATATAATTTCCTTAACAGTTTCTTTAATCGTCATTATTATTTGTTCATTTTTACTACTTCTACTATAAAATGCAAAATAATACAAAAATGAAATAGTTTTTCTTAAATATGTCGTGGTGTGAAATTTAGAATCATAGGTATTTTAACAATTCTTAGATCTAAGCATTTGAACTTTCTTCTGCATACTGATGTCAAATGTGTATTGAATCGTGTTTACGAATTAAAAGTAGAACTACCTAATCACTTCTTTTGAACAAGAAAACAAACTTGAATTTTATGAATTGTTGAAAAATGTATTTGAAGAACTAAATAAACTAAATTCCAGCATGCGAAAAATAAGACATGAAAATTTCTTAAAATCGTCCTATAAAATTTGAACTTTTAAAGACAAGATAGAATTTTGAAAATTAAAGCAAATTAGAAATGTTTACAAGAACACCTAAAACACTTGTTAACACTAAGAATACATTTGCTACTATTTTCCAAATATAACTATTGATAGTTTTGACGGTATACATTGCAAATGAAATATTTTAAAGGTTCATTAAAATCCTTTTGGATATTTATTAAAAATAAATATTGCAAAATAGGATTCAGAGCACTTCTAGTTTTAGTACAATTTTCAAGCTCTTGTGTGAATGTGACCTACGATTTTCTACATTTGTTAACATCAAAACTAAAAAGAGAGAACGAATGAAATCGGTAGAACATAAATTACAAGTATGTTTGTCCAAAATACACCCAAATATAAAGGAATTATGTAAATTACATCTAGCTTATGAATATTATCCTAGGATAAATAAAATGTCCTTAAAATTTTATGCATATAATGTTGGGATCCCGAAAGTATTATTCTTATCAACTGTGGGTGCCTACACATAAAAAAATTTTAAAACCACTGCCTAAATCAATCAAAATACAGTTTTTTTTATTTAAATTAATAAATAAATAAAATATTTTTTTTTTATTTAAATTAATAAATAATATTAAAAAATGTGTAGCACAAAACAATATAAAAATATTCACGAAAATATCGAAAACGCATCGCACAAATGAAAAACTATTTCAAAGATAACCCAAATGTGACCAAAACCGATCAAAGTTGACTTAATTTAAAATAAATTGACTGAACCCAGTATGGCTTTTATTACCCTACACTACGTTCTGGTAAAAAACCTAATTTGAATAACATTTTGGAAAAATGCAAACTTTCCATAATTGACTCATGATTAATATTCCTGCACCATCAAGCACTCGTACAACACGAATATCTCTGCATAGTGTAAAGCAGTAAAGCTCTCACCATTCGCCAATTCATTTATATTCAGCGCAACCCTTCTCATCTTCAACAAGTCCTCGACAATCTTGTGGACACCGGACATAAATTCCCGTCCCGTCGGAATTTAAATTCGCGAACATTTTTCCAAACAGCGTTGATGTTTGCTCGCTGGCTTAAATAAACGCAGGGATCCAGGAATCAACCCCCAGTTTAATATCCGAGGGAGGAATGACACCGGATATAGGTTGATGTTTTGATGAGAAGATTTCGAAAGGACAGCCAATTTTGTTAGCAATATTGTTTACGAATTCTTGTAACAATATTTATAAAACATGTTTTTGTTTGTAGTAAATTGTTCTAAAAATAGAGAATTGTTACTGTGTTGTTTATTTTTCGTAAGGTTCTTTTGTTCTATTAGATAAAGAATTTATACATAGTTTTATAAATATAGTTCAACATAATTTTTCCCAAATATTTTCGAAATTTTAACAGATGTCAACGAATTAGGTTTATAGTATTTATAGTTGTCATATATATTTTTAATTTAAATCGATCCAACGTTAATATAACTTTTAAAGTTCATGGTAATACCACAGAATAGTTACAAACAGAAGCGACACTCCGTGTCGGTACCTTTCATGTTCCCCTTTTCAGTTCAGTTCTATGACCTTGAAGCATTGTGTAGACCTTTAAATTTGTGCTCTTCCCCTATCTCTCTATAAGATGTGAAAAAACTATACGATGTTAAACAATGAGCCCTTTAAATTTGTGCACATTCTCCATCTCTCTATGTAATTTTCGTTTCTCTGTCTTACTGTCGCTTCTGTATAAACCTATTCTGTAGTAATACTTCAAGAGATTAAATTTAGAGTTACAATATCATTACGACATAATGCCGATGTACAATTAATAAGTTATATTGTTATAGTACCTATATTAAATATTAAGATCGGTAAGGACATTTTATTGATAGAAGACAATTATTTAGACATTTAGATAAATAAAAAAATTTTATATGAAACTTTAAATAATTTAAAAGCATGGTGTAGTTTCAGAAAGTCTTGATTCTTATTAATAGTATATTTTTATTCTGTGTCGTAGATGTGAAGGTAATTTGGTTCTCAAACAGTGGGGTTCGCTAAAAATTTTAATTACATAAATTGATCTATTTCAACGTTATAAAAACATATAAATATATTTTAAATAACTTTGTGTTCCATACTTGGAAATATGCATAAATAGTTACATATTATAGTCCGAGTTTTGACAGCCATTGGTATGATTTTGTTGCCCATGTCATTCAACATATCTTCCATTTTGTGAATATTTTTTCCACAAATTTTCCTGATCGCACAATATTTAACACTATTTCTTTTCTAAATTTAGATTTACCCTAAAATGTGTTTTATAATTTGTATGTAATTAACTGCTATTGATTAATTATCATTTAGAACTTACGTAGATGTTAAGGGTATTAAATTCGAATAACTTTTTTAAAACTTTGACAGTGCTATTATAAAGAATTAAGGTCTGGATTAATCAATTTCCTAATTTGCTACTATGGTGGAGGATCCCACTGTCTGAAATCAATGTTCCTTACTTTTCATAATTCTTTTACTACTTTTTGAACGATTAAAATTAAGTTTCCCTTGACATTTGTAAAAAAAGTATCCAAAATAAGATATTTTAAAAAATATTCATGAAAAACGAAAATCCTTCCCTATAATATTTTCCAAACATTCGTTTCAGTTTGCAATTTTTCAAATATTTTTAATTTGTGGCTTTGATTTTAATTTTGTTCTTTTGTAAATAAGCACAATTCTATGTAAAAATATCTGCTTAAACTTTTGTTTAACATTTTTGTACGTTATCAATCTTTAATAAAAATCATCTTGTAGAAACAAATAAATATAATAATAACAACAAATATTTTAGAAGATTTCGAGAAAAAAACATTTGCATCAGATAACACTTGTTGAGGAAACCTACTATTCAACAATATGTAAGCAAATCTTATTCTCGTTTGAAACATTATTGGAACAAATCGCAATCGATAGAGAAAAGAGTGAAAGACACAATTCCATGTCGTGCAGAAAGACAATTCGAGCACATGCATTCAATCAGGAACCAGGAAACCTACAGTCGACAACGGCGAATCTAAACGCATGGCTGCAAATAAACAAGACGTTCCAAGCTCACTGATAACAAAATCAAATCTTCACATGTTTCCATTTTCTTCGTGATAAAAAACTTCCCCTTGAGTCAATTAATTTTGGAATAAAAATCCTTGTTTGTGATAGAGGTTGTTCAACCCCGCAATAAACGTTTATTGGCGACAAAAACTCCAGCCCTTTATTAACTTAATGTGTTCTGTTACTCAACTTCTGTTTATTTGCGCTTCGAGAATAGTAAAGATTTTCTTATCTAAATAAAAAGTTTTAACTTGTTTGTTAAGGAAAGTTGCACTACGACGTAAACATTTAGCAAAGAGCTAACATCCTTCTTAGATAAAAAGTAGAGAATACATAAAGTACATTTACTTTTAGTAAATAATTCTTTTTATTATATTTTGGATAATTTAGTAATATAGATGATGGTAATAGGGAGTTTTCACAAAGTGTCAAAATAAGTAGCGTTATTGTTACAGATATTAAACATGCAAGTTTGAAGTAGGGTTCATAATGAAATATGTGACGTTAAATCACGAGGCGATGAGCTGAGTGTTTTAATCACGCTAGTTTCATTATGAGGCTATAAGAAATGTATATTTTATCTACGACAGTTTAAGTTTATCTTAAAATATACTTTTCATTTAATTTTTTGATAAACATTGAAATTATTATGAAATATAAAAATTATATTTGTATAATTTGTAAAAACAGAAAATTCCAGTCGTTATAGAATTAAATCAAGCATAAGGTCGTGATCTAAATATAGTTTAAAAAATTCTTAAAAATTAGTAAAGTCTAATATGAACAGGGTTGACCTGATTTAAATCAACTAATTTTTTAATAAAAATTATTGATTTTTATAAAAGATAAAAAAAAAAATATAAATTATAATAAAAATTATTTTTTTTTTATTTATAGTTATTTATTATTTTGGTTATCAACAGGAGGAGAATGGCACATATAAATTTTTGCCTAAAAAAACTGAACTGTAAACCAATATTTTGATGTTGATTCATGTCATAGTTTGAAGCATTTGGTGTACTTACATATATATTTTAAATTTGTCCAAGTTGTACTGAAAATGGTTTGCTTAATAAAATAATGATTTTGGTTGTTGCTTAGCAACTTTAAAAATGACATGTTTCTAATTTATTTGACAAACTTCAAAACTTTTAAATTATTTCTCTCACTTTATTTATATCCATTTTCCATAACATTTCTTTTCCGTCACATCTGATCTCGTATGAATCTTAATTTAAAATCTGTTCTTATTCATTTATTTCCAATATTCATTTTATGAAGCTCCTTTTGATATTTTTATCATGTCAGCATAAATTTGAGTATCATCTACAACTGCACCCCTACAGCGCTTGTGAAACCCCAATATCCTTCCACTTCCATCAAAATCAATTTACGTACAAGTTGGGTTTAATTCTCGGCTGCTTTCTGCTTGACTCCGTGCAGATAGGAAGGGGAAGGCACAGCGCACCTATATTTGCTCATGACACTCATTTAAATTGTAAAATACTTAATAAGGTCCCAGGGGCCCAGGGGCATCAGCCCTGATTCAAGAGATACGCTAATGTTTGCTCTGCAGGAAGAGATAATTGATTTTTATTGTATGATTTACATACTGGGCATGAGTGGTGCAAAATTGTTCCTAGAAGAAACTGTACGGTGGGGTAGGACTGAGTAAGTTACTTTAAAAAATATCTAAATTATTTCAAAAATATCATACAAGCTATCCCAAAGAAAATATTATTTTTCTTACAACCAGGCATAAAGTACATACTTTATGCCCTTTTTTGAGTTACTTTTCACGCACAAGTGCTTGAAAACAATTTTCAGGAAATTGAACGTGAAAAGTAACCGTTGCTACTAATGCGTGAAAAGTAAATGTTCATAGCAAAGTAAACCCATTTCTCTAAGGTTTAATTTACTTTTGTATTTAATTTTTATTAATATTTCGGTTATAGGAAACATGCTATATGCAACACGTATGTAACATAGTGTCTATTATCTCCTACTATAATTTCCAAACAGCACTCAACTAAAAAATACTTACTTTACACACTAGTTACACAAAAAATTATTATGAGTAATTAAAATTTGAAGGCATGATCTGTGGCTACATTTCTATGTAAAACAGCGCCTCAAGTACGTGTAGTACTTGTAATCTTCAGTAATGGGTTTTAGAACTGATTCTGATTCACTTCACAAAAAAGTAGAAATGATTTATTTTTATATACTTGATTATATATTACATACCAGTTATTAAAAATAATTTGTAATAATAAAAATAGCAAATTAAAAACTAGATCAAAATTCTTTAATTAAAATAGAAAAATACATATTTCTTTAATTTTTATTAAATAAATCAATTTTTTTCAACCCTACTTTAAAATATTAAAAAGTAACCATTAAGTTATTCATTGAACAACATAAATTGTAGTCAACACAAAACCAATTTTTTTTAAATATGTACGAGTATATCAAGTAGTACTAATTATTTCAGAAGCTTCAATTTGATTTTATATTAAAATCCTTTCGTACGAATTTGCTCATATAATTTAAAGGCAATCAATTAATATAAAAATATCTATGGGTACTTCCCTTCTTTCATTTTATCATTTTATATCTATATTATTTCTATATATTTTAATTACTGCAGTAAAAAAATATGGATATTTTCTTTTCGAAATTTTATTTATATATTTATTGTTCTTATTTTATATGAATGGTGAGGTGTGAAAAGAACTCATTCTATTAAAAAGTTCATTTACAATTCAATTAATTTAATTTTAGGTTAATTGTCAGACGTCAACATCAATATTTATGAATTACAGTTACACACATACGAGTATTTTATTATTAATTAAAGCAGAAAATTTGCAGTGTTTATATTTACATTTACAAACAAATGAATACAAATAGTGCTATAAAACAAAAGAGCATTGATTATTGAAAGCAATTTATAGCTGTATCCGGTTTTCCCAGCTTCAAATTTACTTCCTAAACAAATGAAAACACGAAAAAAAAATTTTAGGTTAATTGTCAGACGTCAACATCAATATTTATGAATTACAGTAACACGTATACGAGTATAAAATTATTAATTAAAGCAGAAAATTTGCAGTGTTTATATTTACATTTACAAACAAATGACTACAAATAGTGCTATAAAACAAAAGAGCATTGATTATTGAAAGCAATTTATAGCTGTATCCGGTTTTCCCAGCATCAAATTTACTTCCTAAACAACTGAAAACACGGAAAAAATAATAATTTTAGGTTAATTGTCAGACGTAAACATCAACATTTATGAATTACAGTTACACACATACGAGTATTTTATTATTAATTAAAGCAGAAAATTTGCAGTGTTTATATTTACATTTACAAACAAATGACTACAAATAGTGCTATAAAACAAAAGAGCATTGATTATTGAAAGCAATTTATAGCTGTATCCGGTTTTCCCAGCTTCAAATTTACTTCCTAAACAAATGAAAACACGGAAAAACATTCCATATATCCATCACAATTCAAACGGAATACAATTAGAAAAAAATATAACTATTCTTGTTCAACTCTAATTGGAAATAACTTGGGGATATAAAAAGATACTAATTATTAATTGAAATATGAATTTATAATTTTTTACTAACCCATCAATTAAATAGACAATGATTGTGAATGTAAAATTTTAATTCGTCAAAAAATATTTAACGACTGCCTATATCAACTTTAAAGTATATGCATTTTTATTATAATAAATACTTCATTGGGCTAATCTAAAATGTTAGGCTTCATTAATTTTAAAAATGGAAGAAATAGGTATCTAATTAATTTATATTTTACATGAATACGTGGTATTACAATTATTTAATATAATTATTAATGGCATCGTGCCCCAAACCTGGACAAAATTAAATACTTACAATACAAACAAATGAATACAAATAGTGCTATAAAACAAAAGAGCATTGATTATTGAAAGCAATTTATAGCTGTATCCGGTTTTCCCAGCTTCAAATTTACTTCCTAAACAAATGAAAACACGGAAAAACATTCCATAAATCCATCACAATTCAATCGCACCGCAATGTATTTGTCTGGCATAAATCACAGGCAGGCAAATAGTAAAAGTCCCACATCCAACAAGTGAAATGGTTCAGCGTTCACTCCTACGTGTATGATTTAATGGCGACACACTTTATCATTGTTGATGGCATTCGTGAGGAAACCAACTGGTGTAAATTGTTGAAAGTGGTACGGTACTGGTTTATGGACACATCGCGCACGGATTGAAACATGTGTACATTTGTCGCAGATTAAATTGTCTTATTACTAATTTAAGGCTTGTTGTACATTCGGGGTAATGGCTGTTCAACAAATTTTGCGGCGAAAACAAAGGAAGATAAATTAACAAATAACTATCTCCAACATGTAGGTTATGTTTTCATTTTTCTCCTAAGAAAACATTTGTTTTATATTCAGATAAATAATTTGTTCTCTGCTTTTCCCAAGTGGAGCATGAGACAATATTTCCTAGGTTTCTTTAGAATGTTTAAGACCTACAATCTAATCTTGAACGTATCCATCAACATATAAAAATAAATTATAAAAATACAAATATTATAACAGTAACAATAAATAAATGAAAAATATTTATTTATCAAATTGAAAGTAATTATATGGTACATTCCACAAGATCATAATGTCAATAATTTGGCACCAAATTCGTTAAATACTTTTAAAGAAATTGAAGACTGAAAAGAACTAAACCTCCTGACTTTACATTTTAAATTTTAATTATTAAGAAGAAACAAAAATCATAAAACTAAAAGATCTCTTAAGTAAATATGGATGCGCTAATTAGAAATTTTCAAACAGAATTAAATTACCTCTTTCCGTTCTCAAGATTTTGATACTACGGGTAAAATTACATAATTGTACCAATTTTCAGGTGCTTATATTAACGGATACAATTTTTAGAAAGGAAAAACTGAAAACAGCAAAAAGCGAAAAAATATAGAATGTACCTCTTACGATTTTCAATTTTCCGCTCTGAACTATTTTAAAAGACCAATATTTTCGACTCAAAAATTGGAATTTTTGTATTATTTTAGCTTTATATGACAAACTAAAAATTATAACCGTTCATGATAAACTCTGATTGGAAATAATTTGGGGATGTAAAAAGATTATTATTAATTGAAATATGATTTTTTTAATTTTTTACTAACCCATCAGTTAACAGACAATGATTGTAAAAGGTAAACCTAATTTTAACTCAAAAAGTGAAAGAATTTGTAAAATTTTGTCATCTTCATTAACCTTAAAGTAATAAATTGAACATTACCTACATAATACAAAGTGGCTGTCGAGAAACTAATTGCAGATTTTGAAGTTTTAATTCGTAAAAAAAAAAAATCCTTAATGAGATATGTATATCAACTCTATAGCATATATTTTTTTATTATAATAAATGCTTCATTTGGGTTGATAAATACCTGATGGTATTACAATTATTTATTATAATAATAAATGGAATGGTGCCCTAAATCTCGACAAAATTCAAATCTTATTTAAATTATGACTCTTAGTTGAGTAGCGTGAAAAATAATATTGAACTAAAGGAAATCGTTTAATAATTTATTATCGAAAATCCTGGAGTTAATTTTAGAACTCGGGCAAATTTAATTCAATTTCCGTCCATAAATTTGAGTTAAGGCCTCACCTAAACATTCATCAAGAGAGGAAATTTTTCAAATTATTTCAAACGTCATAAGTATGACAAATGCTTCTGTTAATTGTTGTGCCAAATATTTCACTTTATTGAAGCACCTGTTAAGAAATCTTAAGAAAGAAAATATAGAAGATGACTTATGATGTAATATAAAGATATCGGTCCATCGCTAGTAATTAATTATCAGTGAAGCGTTTAAAGCAGAAAGAAGAATGCTGGTTATTTTAATTGTGACATTGTGGTCTTATCGGTATCTAGTATTTTGACTTGGTCATTCAAACTAAGTTTGGGTTACGCAAGCCATGTGACTATGTGACATTCATTTGATGTCAATCTCGGTTATAAGAAGTACAAGACATTTTTCACACATATGTCAAGAAGTGTTATTTATTGTATTTTATACTAGATTTAGATAATGCCAAAATATTTACTAGTACAAAATAAATATTACCAACGTTTAATCTACTATTGTCTTTGTTTTTCTTGAGACAGAATAAACATTGCTTTTTTTAAACTAGTTTTTACTTCTCGCCACTCTGTAAGAGAGATATTGGAATCCTGCTAAAAATAGGATGGTGAGTTTTCAATGGATAAGCAAATTTTGAAGTCCCCAGAACACGATTTTAATATTTTTACGATGATGTCTATCCACGTGTGTGGATGAATGGATGGATGTTGTAACGATTATTCAAAAACTAGTAAATCAAAAAAGTTAAAATTTTTGATATAACATGAGGACAACCTCGATTAAATCTGATTAGAATTTGGTGTTAATCGTGCAACCGGAATTGAAGTTTTCATTAAGATCTGAAGTATTTTTCTAAAATATCTTATCATTACCTAAAATTTTATTGTTTCTAGCCTCATTCAAGTAAAGAATGATTCGGTAAATTACAGTTAACCTGTTTACCTATAGAAATAAATGTTTTATATTTGACAGTGACAATTGTTGCAAGTGACAATGAAAATATTACAAAATTATCGAATAATCTATTCTATTCTATTTTTTATATTTGTGTTAGTGTCAGATTTCATAAATTGCCAGAAGAAAAATTATACGTATTTAAAAAGAAATGGTATATTATTGCACTTTACTGTAAAAACTGAGGAAGTGCAATTAACCCTTTCTATTTTCATTTAAGAAACCAAGTAACTTATTCCGGAAAAGGCAATGCATTCAGAATTTTTTATTTATTTTAGGACATAAACATATAATTATAATCAAAAAAAAAAACTCAATGCTACAAGTATCATCAAAGTGGATTTTAACAATGCTAACTTTTGTCGCTTCAAATTAAATTAATCGTATAAATTAATTTGAATAATACGATAAAAATATTTGAGATTTGACGTTTTATCTATCAGAATTTTTGATTATATGGCCATTACTATCGCCATTATTAAGAAACCGAAAAATTTAAAATTTAATTAATAATTTGGTGTTTTTTGATGCAGAATTTTTTTATCTTCCTAATAATACCACAACCTTCATTTTTAGTTGAAACGGGGGACAACAGCAAAAAACTGATTTCTTATATTAATCTGCAATGTGCACATATGAAACAAAAATACTGAATACCCAATTATTAATACTGTATTTGACTATAAACAATAGTATGTAATTGTTGCTAGTCGATGTTAAGCTAAGAAGATCCCATGTACATGAAAGGTAGAATATGCCGTATCAATCACGATCCAAGGACAAGTCAAACGCTAGTCAAACAACGTCCAATCACCACAACAAGGTATCTGACGTTAATCAGCCAAACAACGGCGAAAATAAAAAAGCGATCACATGTCGGCGAGAGCAAAGGGGTGTCGTGCTGCATCATGCCGTCGCGGAAAGAGAAAGTTGGACTTGAACTCGGGAACCTTGAAAGTAAAATGAACATCGTGGATGCTTAATGGGATGCCGGAGTTACGATGAGCAGAAATTTGGGGGTGGCATGAAATTGAAAAATTAGAACAACTACAAGTAAAATACCTGAAATGGACATTAGGGCTGGAAAGATGCACACCACAATACATAGTTCTCGAGGAAACCAATAGGGATAAAATAAGAATAGCAACCGGTCTGAGAGCAACGATATACGAAGAAAAGATAATAAAATGTGACCCGGAAAGAATAATATACCAGTGTTGGAAACAAATTAAGAAGAACGAATGTAATAGAACTCAATTATCCACCTGGGAGAAAAATAGACGAACATACTACGAAAAAAACGGATACTCACCTAGGGAAATCGAAAGAAAAAGAGAGAATAACAGCAATATAAACCTAGAATTAGCTAGCAGGGACCAAGAGATACAGAAACAAGAACAACATAAAAAGATACAAGAATCACAATACAACAAAATGTACAAAAGAATAAGACCAGTGGGATTGCCTCAATATTTAAGAATAAAAAATGGAAGATCAATAGGAGTAATAGCAAGGCTTACGTTGCGGAAACGAAGAAAATGAAAACAAATATTGGAAGGAAGAAGAACACCGTATATGCCGACTTTGTAAAGAAGACAAAGAAACATTAATACATCTGTTATATAATTGCAGACACCTCCCAAGGCAATCTAGCAGTCCATACCACATCCTGGACGAATCCGGTGAGGGCGAGTCATGGGCCAAAAGGCTCAGAAAGAAAAGAGAAGAAATAAAATAACTAACTGTGTAATAATCAAAATGTATATATATATATATATATATATATATATATATATATATATATATATATATATACCGGGTGTAGAAATGGAAAGTGGCGCATAGCGATTTCAATGTTATTTTTTTTCAACTGCTGTATCTCTTTACCTAATCATTTTAGCGCAAAAAGCGTAAGAATACCAGTTGTTCTAAAATTAAAAAGGTATCCTATAAAGTCAACTTACTTTCATAATTATTCATATTTAACGATTTATTAATAAAATAAAATTTAAAGTTTTTTAGAAAAAAAAAATTAAAATTGCCTTGATAAATGAAAAAAATTTTTGAATAAATTATTGACAGTGACAATTACTTGTCATAGAAAATTTTGATTGACTCTGAAAATGGCAAATTTGACTACCCAACAGAAAATTCAATGCTTGGAATGGTATTTGTGTAGTAACAGTCACTATAAGGTCTATAATTAACAGAAATTATTCAAAAATTAAATGTCACTATGACTAATTTTCAAAATTTGTTTCATTTATCAAGGCAGTCTTATTTTTTTTCTAAAAAACCTTAAATTTTATTTAATTAATAAATCGTTAAATATGAATAATTATGGAAGTAAGTTGACTTTATAGGATGCCTTTTTAATTTCAGAACAACTTATACTCTTACGCTTTTTGCGCTAAAATGATTAGGTAAAGAGATACAGCAGTTGAAAAAAAATAACATTGAAATCGCTATGCGCCACTTTCCATTTCTACACCCGGTATATATATATATATATATATATATATATATATATATATATATATATATATATATATATATATATATATATTAAAATTCAACCAAAATTCAATTGTAAAGAATAATTGTAGGAATTCTAAGCTGAAGAGCAAGAATTAAATAAATAATAATAATAATAATAATAATAATAATAATGTCGGCGAGAGCAAAGGGGTGTCTGCTGCATCATGCCGTCGCGGAAAGAGAAAGTTGGACTTGAACTCGGGAACCTTGAAAGTAAAATGAACATCGTGGATGCTTAATGGGATGCCGGAGTTACGATGACACTACAAGAAAGCCAATGTGAGATCTATTCATTTTTTACCACTACGCAGACTATTTTACGCTGCTTATACGAAATAATAGTGGATTAGTTTCTTCCTTTTTAGAACATACTCATTGTTGGGCACGTTTTAGACAATATATTGCAACATGCGGAAAATTATGTTCACATTAAAGAATTAATTAAAAAGACTATTCTTGTATTATTACAAGTTACAATTAACTTATTATTTTGACTATACATTATTATATTTTTAATAATCTCTTATTTCTTACTTACTTTGCTACATATTACCCATCATTACTTATTCTGCAGTAAAATGGGATCTGACATCCAGTGTTGTCAGATTTTAGGATTTTCTTTAAAAATTTAAGAATTTCCCAAATCTATTTAGAAGAAAGATTTATAGTAATTATTTTTAGGATTTTTGACATAGGTATGCCAAAAAATTCTATATACAATAGGTAAAGCGTTTCTTGAAACTCCATCATTTGCTCAATAATTTTCCTGATTGGGTTTGTGTTCTATGCAAGATCTTTCTTTTCAAAATACTTTTATTCTCTATTTAATTTATGCTCTATTTTCTTTTATTCTAGGGATTCAAATTTTTGTACTTTGCTGGAGTTACTGAGCAAGGTTATTTCTTTCCACTTATTATACTGGCTAAAGTCACCTTTTTTGGCACTTCAACTGGCCTGTTTTTCAATATAGTTTTATTTCTTTAAAGTAAGTTAAAATTATTGTATAGTACGCCTACAATAATAAAAAAATCGTGCTACAGTAATCAATGAAGATTTCAATTCATTGATACTCATTTATGCAAGCCGCATAATTAATTTAAATCAATGATTATAACAGTATCTGTTCAGATTAAATGATATTTTGAATTTTTACGTTTTTTCTATAAAATTTTCGGTATTTTATGTGTGCATAATAGGAATTTTACTTTGAGTATCTGGCAACACTGCTGACATCTGGTAATAATATAAACAAATATAAACAATATTGTTTGCAAAATTATTGCGTGTAAATCGGAAAAAATCAAGTATTACACCAAACTTTACTTAGGGAGGGGCGAATTACCATTTTTTTGCGAATCGGGTCAAAACTTTCTTCCGAAACGTCGTAGTCATGCCTGAAGGAAGCGTTATTAATATTGTTAATAATTTATTTACTTATAAATATCATAATTCATAACCGAATTGTTTCAGTACTTCATTTGCTTTAACGGAAATATCAGATACATTATAAGATTCGCATTTGTGTTTCCACAATACTATAATTTTTATTCTTGACAATTGTGCTCCAAATCAAAAAAAATCTTTATAATGTTTGTGTATCTGAGACACATTTACGCTCCAAATTTATTTATAATTATTTAATTAATTAATTAAAAAATATGGCCTGTCTAATGGAGAGGGGGGGACGGGGGGGCCGTAGGTTGTTTAATGGTAGTTCTTCCAATCTAATTAGAATTGTATAGAACTTACTAATTCTATAATATTACTTGATTTTAGTCATCTAGGATAAAGGATAAATTTTTGGAGTAGCAGTTGAAATGTTGGTGTATATTTTATGAAATGAATACTACCCAAAAAGCTTTTTCCTTATTTAGTTTTATTATATACTTTAAATGTAAGTGTAATACCTACTATTTGAAACATATATCATTACAAATAATTTGTAAAACCTACAAAGGTACGATATAACACCTAAATCATTAACCTCATCAATATTTAATTTCCTCTTTCCACGCTAAGAATTACAAATCCAGGTCGCGATGGTATGTGGTGGTACTCACTATTACATACGCAGACATGAGTAACAATACACGATATGCGGTCAGGTCACGTCGCAAGGCGTCAAGACGTCGACGCTTCAGAGGCCTATCGATTCCGCAGGAATTGTGTCAGTACAACTGGGGCTCGCCCGCTTTTGTTTCAGTGGTTAATGAGGGGGTTTGTCAATTACATTATTCATTGGGTATATTCCTAATTAATAATGCAATCGGGGATATTAATCATAATATAAATAAATGTTTCAATGAATATTTTATACATGTTGCGGTATATTACTTTTTAAATACAAATATGGAAATCGTGTCAAAACTGACAGTATTATATATAAATATAATCATGGAAGAAATATATTAAAAGAGTAATATATTAAACCAACAACTTAATAAACGATATATATGAAATATTAATTTTTTTTTTAAATAGCCGTTACCGCGGTTACACCACTGTTTCTATTTCATTATTCATTATCGTTGGTTGAAGGCAAATAATAATATACATATACTTAAACCAACTAATCTGTGTAAACACATCTTTGCGCTTTATTCTTGAAATATATTAACCACCCTGAATCCATCTGGAACTCTGCAATTGCTTTAGATGAACCAAAATAAACCTTTTTGGATTAAATGGACGAATTATTTTTTGGAAAAGGAAGAATGAACAAATGAAAACAAAAAAATTATGCTCAACAGTGAAATATGAAGGAGGATCTGTGCTTGTATGGGGCCTATATGAATGCAGAGGGGATAGGAAATTTAATTTTTATTGAAATGTGAGTTTTTGAATATTTTAGAAGTGAATTTGTAAAAATGATCTTAAAAATTGGGTTTAAGAGATTCTTATATCTTTCAACAAACATACTACACATAAATTGCTTAAATTAAAATGAAAAACGCCTCTACAGTCTCCAGATATGTGTATGTGTAATATAAAAGAACTACACATTTATGGTAGAAGAATGGGGTAAAATTGACTGCCATACTCCTAGAAAATTAAAAAGTATGACAAACCGTTTAAGGGAAGTAATTCTAATGAATGGCGGTTCAAAAGATCATTGATCTATATAATTTACAGGTGTACGAACATTAAATTGGCATACTTACTTGTTGTAATAAATATAATATTATTTTTCTCGATTTCGTTACGAAATTTTAGGAAGTCAATACAACATTTTATTTATTAATATATTAAGTATGATACATAATTTATTTCTTGTATATATAGTCAATAAAAATCTTTAAAAGAATAGAATACTGTTTTTCTTTACTGGTTTACAGAGACTAATTGGTTTACATGCATCACTTTAACACGTACGATAATGAGATAGCGAATAAAATTCTTACCTATGCCATGGTTATACGACAAAGATGCCAGATAAAAGTTTAATAATTCTTGCAGTAGAAATTCATAACGTGAATATCAACTGAGAAAAACTGACTTTACATGTTCAGCGGTTCATAGTCTGCTTCGTTTTGTTATATTATATATTTAAATTTTAAAATTAATAGCGTTATCTAATACCACACTATTAATATCACATCATAAAATAATTTTAATAAAACATTGAATAACTCTTAGCTATTTCGTAAACCCCCTACCTTTATTCATTTGTTTTAATGATAATTAACAACTCAAAAATCTTCAGTAGTCATCTAGCAGTCGTATGGTACCGCTTATGTTTTTTACTTTTAAACTTGAATTTTAGTTACTAACTGTGATCTACTACTAGTATATATTATTGAAACTAGTGTACAATATATAATTGCAATATAAATATTTGTTGATAATTAATAAAATCTAATTTTATTATAAATAAATTAATTTTTATTTTTATTGTTTCAGACTGGGTCCAGCTTCTTTCTAGATATAAGATATAGATATAAGGGGGGAAGCAGGTACTTCTTCAGTTTTCATTTCTTAACACAGACACATGTAAGTCCAATTTTAAAATTTAATAGTTATGTCCTCCCTGAATATATTACAAGTTAAATTCCCTACTTAATTACACTTTTAATTTTTATTATTCATGTGATTCATTAACTGTTAATATTGTTTAAATTTAACTGTAACTTGTCATTTGTCTGGAAAATACATTCATTTTTTTACCAAACAAATAAATAAAACGTGACACAATAGTATGAAATGAGATTTAGATATAAAGTGTGTGGTTTAGATATAAGGTGTGATGATTGAACGGTATGGTAGTAAAGAGTGTTGGTTACATATGTGTTATAATAGTTAAATATAAGGTGTGCTGATATGGTATGATTCTTACATATAAGGTATGATGGTTAGAAGTAAGGTGTAATGCTTAAATATATGGTATGATGATTAAATATAAGGTGTGATAATTAATTATAAGGTGTGATGATTAATTATAAGGTGTGATGATTAAATATAAAGTGTGATGATTAAATATAAGGTATGATGATTAAATATAAGGTATGATGATTAAATATAAGGTGTGATAATTAAATATAAGGTGTGATGATTAAATATAAGGTGTGATTGTTAGATGTAGGTGTGATGATTAAATATAAGGAGTGATGATTAATTATAAGGTGTGATGATTAAATATAAAGTGTGATGATTAAATATAAGGAATGATGATTAAATTTAAGGTATGATGAGTAAATATAAGGTGTGATGATTAAATATAATGTGTGATGATTAAATATAAGGTATGATTGTTAGATGTAAGGTGTGATGATTAAATATAAGGTGTGATGATTAAATATAAGGTATGATGATTAAATTTAAGGTATGATTGTTAGATGTAAGGTGTGATGATTAAATATAAGGTGTGATTGTTAGATGTATGGTGTGCTGATTGAGTTTAAAGTGTGATGATTAAATATAAGGTGTGATGATTAAATTTAAGGTATGATTGTTAGATGTAAGGTGTGCTGATTAAGTGTAAGGTATGATTGTTAGTTGTAAGGTGTGATGATTATATATAAGGTGTGGTGATTAAATCTAATGTATGATGAATACATACGGTATGATGATTAAATATAAAGTAGGAATGCTGGATCTAAGATGTAATGTGTAGTTATAAACTATAATATTTGTGAATGGAAGAATAGGTTAATATTGTGTCACGTTTTATTTAGTTTTTTACTTTTTTTATTGACGAGTATATTCTCTAATTCATAACGAATATATTTTTCCCAAATGTACACCTCCAATAGGGTTATATTATTTAAATGTTTACAATCTCTTGATTAACTTTTAAATATCTCATTTTTGTGCAAATACAGCTAGACTTACATTTTTAATTTACCAAATATTATTTTCAACCATTCATTTTGACGAAAACAATTTTTAAATTTAAAGTCCTCTTTGTGTAGAATTTTTATTATTTGAATGTACAATACCCCATAGTAATATCTTAAAAGTCGAGGCACTCCTTTCTCTGCTTACAGCATTCTGGTCGTTGGTATGGGTTGCACGGAAGGGTTGTGATACCGCCCTCGTATTAGCGTGTCTATAAGTTGGAGTTACGGATGTGCTTTGTACATCTTGCTGCCCTTTTACCATTTTGGGCGTTAGTATGGAGGGCCGGAAGGGTGTCTGACCGCTAGCGTGTTGAAATGTCTAATTGTGGAGTGAGTTTGTACGTAGACGATATTCCCATCAACAATTTCGTTTTCGATTTTCTTGGCTTTCATGCCAATTCCCCTGACTCTTTTCACTGAGAAGTACACTGTATTAGCTTAAGTTGCGCGTAAATAGTTTTAAGTTGCGGTTAGAATTAAGTCGCGAAATAGTTTTAAGTCTTCATCCTTTCCTTAAACCCAAAACCATCCCCTCCCCCCTTGCCGACGTGGAGAGACCTTGTCGTGGTGGCAGGGCTTAACCATCCTCTAAACATCAAATGGAAATTCATAGAGGATGGAACCAACATCTCCACTTTTATATTATAATTATTTTATTTACAGATGAAATATTTTTAGGGTATAATAGATGATAAGCAGCAGGACCTATTTCAAATGTTAAATTTACTGACGGAAACAAAGATTTTATTGGTAAGTGCAAAATATTTTTTATAAAGAAAGTGAAGTAATTACGAAAATTGTACGTAGCAGGGTTGGCCTAATTTAAATCATTTTATTTTAATTTCTTTAGTGAAAATCATTGATTTTTATCAAAGATAAATATAAATTTTAATAAAAATTTAATTAATTCTTACAAAACTATTAATAATAACCGAAATATGTTCTGCATATAATAATATCTCAAAATTAAATGATATTTTATCACTTTAATTGTCATATAAAAAATATAAGTATTTAAATGTGTAACTAAAAAGTAAAAATTCTTTGTTACTCTTTCTAGTTTTTTTCAGATTTTTAATTTTATTACAGATTTCGTTTTAGTTTATGATATAAAATATTTATATTGTTTTTAAAATATTTATATCTGATTTTAGTTTTTTGTTAAATCAATGATTTTTGTTTCCTTTTTTAAATAAATCGTGATTTTGCCAACTCTGGCACTTAATCTAGAAAAGTACAAAATATTATATATTATGCTAGAGGATGGGAAGACAAGTCCTCTTTAAAATAATCATAATATTGCAGTAATTCTTATTTATTTTTTAAATACTTACAGAAGTAAGCAAAGAAAAAATATTAAAATATAAATAAAATATTATATTTCTGCATGGTGGTTTTGAAGTTAATGTCATAAATTTAAGGATAAATAATATGACATGTGAAGATTATGAAACTGAAAGAATTTTTTAAATATTCCCATTACACAATTATTTTCGTTGAAAATACTATTTAATTTAATTAGTAAGAACAATATCTTACAGAAATAATTTTGAATATATTTTTTATTACCATGTTTTTAATGAAATATTAATTAAAACAGCAGTAAAATAAGTTTCATCAAAAAAGTCGAGTTTTCTTTTTTCGAATTTTTAAAAAATTCTTTTTATTTTATAATGTACACATATACTAAGTACCCTTAAATTTATGTCATTAAAATCAAAACCACCTGTATACATCGACAGTTTCAGATTTGTGCTACTGACAGGAATAAAGGAGGAAGAAATATTTAAACCGTGAAAGAATTATGGTTAACATCAACTAGGAAGCTGAATGGACCTTAAAAATCGTAAGTACAATTTTTAATTTATTTTTCACTACTTGCCTAGAGAACAATCGTAATTTATCTATTTTTTATAAACAAATAAGTAAAGAAGTGAAAATTTTATATTTATATTAATGTTTTAAATGTATCATTAGAAGCAATAATTATGTAATGAAGATGTAAATTATTTGGACATTATTTCTTTTATTTAAGTATATCAGCCTTTGTTCCAAGTCTCATGCATGTGCTTTCCAAACTAAAATGAATTTATTTATCGGTTATGAAATATTTGTAATATTTACAACCAACAATAAATTTGTTGTTCCGACTTTTGTCCTACAATTTGAAAACAGTTACACGTTACACCGCTTGATATATGTAAAGAGGTACAATAAATTTAACCCACAAAAACAATTATAAAAAGGCAATATAAGGTCAAGAAGAAATAATTTACGAGTTAGGAATAGTTACGAGTTAGGAGTAGTGGTCATGGGCGCCTATAGAATATTTTTAAGGGGGGAGGGGCAAAAATAACTTATTATTATAAAATAGTTGTGTCAACAAGGATTAAAGTTTAAGCAACACTTCAACAAAAAAATTATACTTAATCGAAATTTTGACAGCAACTTGCAATATTCCCTTGACATTCTATTCCGATGTGATATTGTCTATTTAAGAGAAACTTAAATATTATAGAGATAAACAGAAAAATCTTTAAGAACCTCGATAAAATTAAGTTTATTGTAGTTAATTGTCTTGTTTCTACTTTCTAATGACAATTGAAATAACTAAGCACAAATAATAGCGGGATAATTTGTCCACACATAAAAAATCTAAGCCCTAAAATACAGCAAACATTAATAAATTTGTTACAGAACATAACGATGGTGAAATAATTACGTAACTGTCGTCTTTTTAAAATTTGCAAAAAGCCAAGGGAGGGCAAATGCCCCCTCTTGCCCCCCCCCCCTTATGGGCGCCCATGGTAGTGGTATTGGTACAGCTACGGGGTGCACAACGTAACGCCGAGTTAGCGTTACGTCTGCGTGTAACCCAATGACCCATTTGATCTCCGACCCGAGGTCAGACGCTTTGAGCCGTTTCGCCTTATAATTCCTGCATTTTTATCTCGGGATCCCCCTTGGTCTCGCATTGTGTTTAATAATGTGAATTAAGCAATGTAATGCGGTGTCTAACTGTGGAGATGATTGCAAGATGCAAGATTATTAACTTGTAATGATGTAATATTTATGGCTATCGCTTATTGATTTGATTGATGGGATACGAGAATTCTCAATGGTCAGAGAATAACACGGTATAATAAAATATATGGGAATCGCATAACGGACAATGTTTTTAATATTGAGCTCTTGAAGATAATGAATGGAGAAGATGCTACGCGAATAAAATTTAATGTGAGCATTTCCGCTATTGTATATGTACATTTAAATCTGTGGTGTGCAAACTTTTTATGTGAAGGCACCCCAAATCGATTTTGTAAAATTTCCGGTAGCCTCACTATGTGCATAAAATTTTAAAGACATTTTATTAATCTTAGGAAAACATTGAAAATACAATGTTTCCATATTTCGGGAAAAATAAATTACAGAATTACAGATCACAGAACAAAATGATTTTTCTTAAATTCGCAAAAAAATATCATCGTATTTAACTTGAACATTTTTATACCTCTGGGTGATGGCTATTCTTAATAATTTTATTAAAATCGTCTACTCTACAAGTAATTGCTTACATAGCGCCTAATAAATGTCTGATGTTGTATAATTAATAATGTAATCTGGCAATAGCTACATAAACTGAGAAAATACGTTTCACCTACATAACTGTGTGTCTGGTTGCATTTGGATTAATATCAGACGTTTCTGTCAATATAAAAAAAGAGCAAACGTCAAATAATTAATAATACAAAATAGTTCTATTTTAAAATATACCAATGGATCATTGAAAGAACCATTTTAAAAGATACCAAAAAATTCAGTAAATATGTAAAACATCTTTATTTATCTAATATTTTTGTCTGTTTAATTCCGCAAAGTAGTTCATGGAATCATAAACGAGATGGTTTTGTCGAATCTGATTCCAAAACAGCGGTACGCTAAAACATAGGCTTGCCTATCTATATATTTTTCAATCAACGCTTTCGTCGTCATTACTGTTAATCTTCTTTCTTTGATGGTTTGTTACTTTGATTGTTTATTGCAAATTCATAATTTATTCAAATTGCTGCATTATGTGTAGCAAGAAATGGGGAAAATTATGTATAATACTTGTAACCGATAATAAGATCGAGGGTATCAAATGTATGCAGTCGTATGTAAGTAATTGTTGTTATCTTTACAAATACATTTTAAATATAAGGATATGATATTTAATATTATTGAAATGGGTATTATGCTGTAATATAATTTTTATAATTAATTTTTGTTATGTTTCAATAATTACGCTATTCCAGTGTTACTAGAAAACTTAAATTTAAATAAACCACCCTTATTTTTACGAATTGCGAAAAAGTTATAGTTTTCGTTTAAAAATTAATATGTAAACATTAATATTATTAAAGATCGACGGAAACATAAATTTTGCCACGGAGACGTATGTGATTGTCTTAGTTCTATTGTGATAGCAATTCGGTTAGTCATCGATTATTCAGTTCCAAAAGGCAAGAGATTTTTTTAACACGGCATACAAATCCCTAGGGATTGGAAAGACTGATGAAAAATAGCGAACGAGAAGAAAAAACTCTTTCATTTTTCACACAAGTCTAAATAATTCATGGATTGGTTTTCTTTTTTTACGCTTTGCTGCAACAAGAAAAGATTCGACTAACCAATCTCTGGCGATACATCTCCCCAAAGACTCTCATTTTTAAAGAAACAACTGATTTACGCCTTTTTAGTAACACAAATTTTAATAAAAACTGACTATTTATTTTTCCTTCATTAAGATATTTGCTTGTTGTATGTTTGTTATTGCTACGGATACACATATTGTAAACAAATGTTCATTTCCCACGGTAACTATAAACAACTTTAAGGTATAAGTTCATATGTCACAGTTCTCTAAAATTGTATTGTTTCATTTTTATTTTGTAGCTAGTAGGAAAAACTGAAATGATCACATCTTCATTATTAATAAATAAATAAATTAGGTAATAATATCGGGGTCGTAGAAAAAGTATAGTGTACAATTCTCATGGAATATCCATTTCATACATTTCATACACGTATGATTTGTTTTGACAAACTCATACTCGTACATATAAAATGAGTACCATTCCATGCTTATTGTACAATATGCTATTGCTTTTCAAGCTATTTTCAATCACGTAATACTAGTTTTATACCTGAAATAGTTGAAAATGCCTATTTTGGAACTGAAAATTTGGTTTTAACAAATTTTCAAACAAAAATTAATTATCTTTTTTTGTTTCTGAAATATTCTCCTCCGAAGAGAATCTCAAAAAGAGTGTGTTACTGAACTTTTTAATTGTTTTAAAAGTAATATAAATATTTTATTTCATAGACGAAAACGATATCTGTAATAAAATCATAACGATTTATCTGAATAAAACATTTGAATACTTACTTATATTTTTCTTCTGTTACATGATAAATAAAGTGATTAAATTTCATTTTGTTTTAACATATTATATAAAGAACAGATTTTGGTTATTATTAATAGCTTTGTAGCAAATAATTGTATTTCTATTATATTAATGATTTTTATTTAAAAAACAGTTGATTTAAATAATATTTTAAATCACGATTTAAATCAGGCCAACCCTGTTAAAAAGTCATTGGTATTGTATATCTAGCCATTTTTTAAATATTCTTTTAAAAAAATTTTGACATAAACTTAAGTATTTTGGAGTATTTCAGTTCATTTTCAAGTTCAAAACCTAATAATAAGTACCACTGGGAGTGGATATATCTTAGGTACGCAAAAAGATATTGAAATATAAATTTGAAGTATGCATTTTCATAGGAACCCATAAGTTAATAATTATGCAGAAACACTTTTTTTACAAGAAAGTGACTGCAGTGCAATAAAAAAAAATATACTAAGAGTAGGTATATACACGTTAGAAGAAAATGTTAATTTTATGCATTTCTCCCTAGGTGTATAACATACTATTGTTTGTTTACACGATCCTATCTTTCAGAACCTTAAGTCCGTCCACCTACAAGCCATCAATATTTCACATCTCAATCCAAGCAACGCCCAAACTCCCCCTAGACACGCGACCAGCCACGGCGACCGCAGGTCTGAACCAGATCACCGGATCACTCCATTCGCTTCCTCGCCGATCCGACTCCGTGGTCCGAGTAGAGTGATCCATCAACTAGAGCTACCGGAGCCAACAAGTGATCCGTGACTGATATGCATCTGGTTAGTTTCTACCATTGTTGAATCATTGTTATTTGTTATTTGTCTCAGGTAGGTTTTATAAGAAAGTAGGACTGGCGACTGTTGACTGTTGACTGTTGAGTTTTCAAATCATTTAGAACGTGACTCAGATTAGAATATGTAAATATTAGTTATTTCTAACATTGGTATGGGCCACATGAGATTTTTAGTCTTTTCGTTTACTGTTATTTTATCTTAAAATTTTACAGATATAAACAACCACTATGGTTATATGCTAGCAGAAATATATTGAATTAATAAACACAAAACAATACAAAAATAAGAAAATTTTGTAGCCAAATTCCAAAAATTAGCTGAGCAATTACTACGTACCTATAGCTTGACTTATGGAATATCGAAGGATTGTCATAAAACGGTTAAACTCTCCTCCTCAACTTCACACAGAAACCTAATTTTATATTCGTCATAAGAAAGACTAGGTACACTTTGTAAAGAATTGAACTCTTTCCTAATAAAAATACTACGAAGTAAAATAGATAAGGTTTAAGCCTGACTTAATAAAATTAGATATTTTCTTATTTTTATAATAAGTAGAGCTGATAATTTTATACAACATGCATATGTTTTATTGCTAAGTATATTTTCAAAATTTGTATGTTATTGCTAATTTGAGTAAGAATTTGTTAATACTTAGAAGCTTATATTTTGACTTTAAAAATGCAAATTTAGCAAATTTTACAAATGCCTATTTGCATATTTTGAGTTTTTGTGCATATTCTTGCATATTTACATATGTTGTGCGGCTGTTTTGGATATCGTAATTGAACTTTGTTACTGTAAAAAAATATTTCAGATCTTACCGTACCAAAAACTTACAAATAAGGGGATATTTAGTTCAATTATCGTTTTTTTGTAATCATTTATATATTTGAGGAAAACCTGATTATTTAATAAAATGTACAAATAAATATTTGGTTATTTTCTGCATAAAATGATTATTTATTTATTATTTATAATAATATTGTGCATATTATAAGCATATTTCTCATAATTTTTGTGCACAAAACTCAACTCTAGTATTAAGTATAGTTGGGTCTTTGTATAGTACTTTAATCTGGATTACACAGAAGCTTTGTCCCATCAGATGTTTATTTTTTTATTTTTAATCTAACTCTAGAAACGGCAAGTATTCTAACAAACCCAAAGCAATTTATAGTTTTGTAGCAAAGGTGTGGCAACGCGGGTAATTTTAAAATATTTTTATTTTATAAATGTTAAAATTTTATGTAGCAACATTTACATTTACATTTTGTTCATGTTTGTATGCAACAACCTTTGTATTTATATTTTGTTATCATTTTATCATCGTTATGTATATTCAAAACACAATTGTTATTTATATTTTCAAGAAAGTAAATTTGTTCTTAAAAATTATTTTTCATTTATTTTCCTCTTCGACCTTTTCAAATTTGAAAATGATAGTGGAAGTGAACTATTATTTCAAGGGTCTCTTAATAGTTTTATGACGATCCCTCAATGATATAATCTTTACCAATCAACAATTTTAAAAACGAGATTTTTGGTAATATTTTTTTTATTCGGATTTTTTTTAAATATTATACATACAAATTCTTTTCAAAAAGCAAACAATTAAAAAATAATAGTTTAAATTACATAAGTATTATGTTTAAATTTTGACGCCACTTCCAATTTGAAAGAGATATTTGCCTAAAGTTATAACAAAATGTTTCAAAGTTCTGTAATTTTTCCCATAAACTAGACTAGTAACATAGTTTAGTGAAAAAATGAGCTTTACATCTAAATCTGATTCCAAAATTTCTATACAAATTAAAATACAATACTCAATGTAGATAGAATTTTTCAACAAGCTATTTAAATTTTAGAAGAAAATATTATACAATATTTTGAGAAAAGTTTTCTGAGTGGGAATATATTTATAAATATAATATACATAGTAATGTTTACACATAAATAAAAATAAATATTAAGTGCAGGAATGATTCACGACAAAAGTCGTATTACTTACAAATCTTTTTAAAAGTTTTAAACCTCGTAGTTGAAAAATGAAACTCACCTGTAAAAGAAAAATAATGTCAATATCATGAATTTAATAAAAAATAAAGTATTAAAAAAATAGTACTAGTACAGCCATCTGTGAGAATGTTGTGAAAGTAAAGCTAGCAGGAAAAGAGCTCCGTCTATATATCGATTGCAGGAACTTTCACATTACAGTTTTCTACACAAATTGTTTTCGCGGCAAAAATAAAATCACTGTTATATTAATAAAACATTTTTTAAATTTAATAACTGTACTTTCAATTCTTGTCCATGATATTAATTGTTAAAAAAAATATAATTTACAATTATCACAAAACTGCAAAAAAAAGGAAAAAGTATTTCCTGCTTCTATAACTTCATGGTTCATAAACAAGAATAAATTTTATTACTTAATATAGAAATATGGGTTCTATAATTAGTTATAAAAAAAGTAAGTAGTTAGCTTCAAACAAACAGATAAAAATGAATATTGAATATTCTGCATCGAATGACAAATATTTATAGTCGTTTTAAAATTCAAGGTAAGCGAAAATAAAACATGATGCAAAAACACACACAGATCTGTGGGAATATACGCAAGTTTTATAGGTTTGCATTTATATTGCAGTAATTTATATAATGATGTTTACACGTAGGTATATGAATATATAATAAATGCAAAGAGATACTATAAAATGAATAAGATAAGTTATATTAAATAATGAAGTGACCTAAATATTATTTATTTAGAACAATAATAATAATACATATCCTGCACAACATGTATCTTCATTAATTATTTAATTAAGTTCAAAGTTAAATGTCACAAAGTAGGGCATTGTTATTAGAAAATTAAGTGTCATTGAAAACAAAAAAACCTGTAGTGCAATTATTGTGAATTTTATTTTAATTTAAATATATCGCAAAGTAATTATTGTTGTAATTTAGATAGTTTTAAATTATTGCAAGATTTATTTGAATGTTATTTTCTACCGCTGTACATTGTCTGCAAAATAATATTTTGTTATAATATTAGGTTATAATTATAAGTAATTTTTAACTCTATAACTGTAAATATTATTAAACAATAGATCATATAACACTGATATTTGTTACAAGTAGTTAATTGTCTCAAATGTTCTTACAATAATTTATGTATATACTATCAGATGTTTTTTGAATTTAAATTTGGAAAGAACTGAATGATGGGTAAATAATATTTGCAATGACAATAATTTAGACAACAAATTATGTTAAAAATATATAGAAAAAAAATTATTATAAAAATGTAACATTTATATTATTATCTGTAAATTCATTATTTTTCTAAAAATTACGACTACATAAATTAATGTTGTTTACTAAAATTTTTACCGTAATTTTATTATTTGTACTGACCAAAACCAATATTATATTGATCATTAATTATTAACTAAAAAAAATATTTCAAAATATAGATGTATATATAAAAGATACTAAAAGTTGATTGGTCTACCGGTTAATAAATAAAAACATACATTAAAGGAGCTAAGTATAAACAAAAAAATGTGCAAGAATAGCAAGACTTTCTTCAATTCTTGTACTCTCGCGTTTTTTTGCTAATTTTAAATCTAGATTTATTCAGACCCTACCTATAATTATTAGGTAATTATATAATTAAATTAATGCAATTTTTTTATCAAATGTAAATTTTATTAAAAAAAATAAATTAATAATTATTATTGACTAAATAATATAATTATTTTTCGAAATCATATAACCAAGAGTTAACACGAAATGCATTCTTATAACCAAGGATGCTATGAAGAAAGCTTTTCTGCTTGTACAGATGTCGCTGTTGTGCTAAAAAAAACGTATAATATGTGCAACTATACGATTTTTGTTTTTATATTATTATATATTATATATTAAAAGAAACATATTTGATAATTGACATTGATATTATCTATACAAAAAAATGTACGTGTGATACAAAATTATTTATATGTTCCAGGTCATTTGGGAGTATTCACATGTAAGACAAGAATTATGAATGAAAATGAAGATCAAGACAAGATTTTTATATACAAGAGTAATGAAAGACAAGTTATACTTAAATTTCTTGTGTTGCTTTTCGAGACAAGACAAGAAATTATTAAACAAGACAAGAAATCTTGCCTTGCGAAACACTATAAAGTCCTATTTCAAGATTCGTATACTATTAAGATTTATATGTTAATTATATTTTCTTTCAGGTATCCCCATAACTTTCTGAACATTCCTTAGATAAAAACACAATAAAAACCTACACATCATAAAGCTTGTTGACAATGGAACAGCAACAGCCGCCATATCTCTCATATTCATATGTCTTTTCCCATGGAATCTAGCGGGTGTCTCGCACAATAAATGAAAATAAAAACAGCGCAGCGGAAGACGAGTTTAGCTAACACTACAAGGCGTGGAGGTTGCGTGATAGTTGGCCGTGACGAGACAAATGAAATGTTACTTCCAGATGAAAGTGGACTATCGCGAACAGTAATAAGCTCATATATAACATGATTAGCAATTTGTCTCTTGGGTTTCTTATCTTAATTAATTGCTGCAGATACAACGAATACTAATTTCATTAAATTATAAATTATTTTATCTACAACTATTGAAATATGGGTACATTATACGTGTGATACTACATATAATATACTACTCATATTACACAAGTGTAATATGAAAAGTTATATTACACGCTACACTTTTCTGTAATAAATAGAGCATATAATGTAACATATAACATTTTAATAAACTGTTAATTTATTAATAATATATTTTTTGTCATAAATATCAATATAAATGATTATAAATACAATTTGAATAGTTATTTTGACATTTAAGTGCTACTGTGGCGCCATCTGTTAAGCTATATATGAACTACTCGCAGTTAATTGAATATTTAACAAATAATATCAGATTTTTTTATATGCCTGATAGTTGTAGATAAAGTATAGTATTTGACTCGCATAATATGGCTACATTACACGCGGATGATTAAAAATACTCACTACCGCTCGTATTTTTAATTACATCCTCGTGTAATATAGCCTACATATTATGCTTGTTAAATAATATACTATTACATATATGAAATAAATATAAATTACTGCAAATATATTTCATTTCTCTTTTCATACTAAAACTTTAAATTACTAAAAATAAAATTATAGAGATTTAAGCTGCAAGGAATGTAAAAACATTATAACCTTCGAGGAGGAATGAATTGAGGCAGAGCTGGCGAAGTCGCTTATTATATTTGTCGCGCCACCAGAAGTAATTAACTTAAAAAAATAATGTTACGTATTTGTAAAATATGGAGCCCTGAACAGTTCAGAATTAATTATTTGCAACTTTTTATAGTTAATTTTTTCCGTTGGTAGGCGATCAACTATATATGAAATTCGTATGATTTTGAACTACCATATGCTAGTAGGATAAAGATTTTCTACATTATGTTGACAATGGTAACGTAATAATGAATATTAGCAGAAGATTAACTTTTCACGCACTAGTGCTTGAAAAGTAGCCATTGCTAGGCAACGTAAACACATTTTATCAATGGTTTAATTTAATATAATTTTTTTTGTAATATTTCTGTTGTAGAAAAAAAATTGTACACAACACAACCTGTGTGTAACATAGTGCTTTCTATCTCTTTAAATAGCACTCGATTAAAAGAGGTACTTTACACACTAGTTGCATAAATAATTATTTATTTTTAGCCCTCTTGATACGGCCGATCCAGGAATCGAGCTAAAAATCGCAATAAACTTTTCGTACAATTGCACCTTAAAATATCCATTTCATTCGTAGCATATTCTTTTTGTTTGTCGCATTGTGTTAATTTGTTGTTTACCTTCCATCTTCTTATTATTCGCCAGCATTTTTGCAGAAATAAGTGGATATTTCTTACTTCTATCCTATTCTAATTATTACAGCTTTTACCATATAAGAGAAAATTTAAAAAAGGTAATAATTTTTATATAATAATAATTATAAGTAATCTTGTATACCACTTTTGGGAATTATTGAATGAAATAAAATGGGCAGTAACTTTATTTTATTTATTTCTTACCATAAGTATAAAAATTTGATTTGTAATAAAATTTATTTTCTCACGATTATTTCCCAAACGTCATTTTCACCCAATCAGAATGCTTCAATTGGTGGTCAGATTATATACGAATAATTGTTCCTCCAGCAATAGAAAGAAAAAAATGGATAAATGTGTTAAGGAAAATTGATATGTTTAAAGCATTTCATTTTATTAGAGGTATTTTATGTATTGAATTCAGATGATTAATATTTTAATTAAAAATAAAATTTAAATAATGCTAAACATTATAAGTTACCGGTTACATTCACAAGAATTATTAATTCTTCGTTATTCAATTTTTCAACGTAGTTTCTTCTCTCACTCTAATGTGGCCTATACCTTCTGGATTTACAAAATCAAGTATTTTTTCTAACTCTTGGTTCGCGACTTTTTTGTAATCATTGAAAATATCTCTTTTGAATGTTATAATGTATAAGTAAGAATTGACAATTATAAATAAAATTAAAGAAGACTTCAAGTTCCCAATAACTTATCCATGAGATGAAAATAGATATTCTACGAATTTGACGTTTATTTGACAGATATATTTTATTTCAAACTTTATTCGTACTTGGAAAGACCGGGCCTAACAGAAAAATGCTGGGTTGACCACAATTAAAAATATTTTTATTTCATCCCGAAGTGAAAATAGACTTCAGGAAATGATACGAATGTTTGACACATGGTTACATTCTGTTTTCTTTCACGCTAAGAAATATTAGGTATGTCCTGTTACTCATTTCATTTTATTTGTACACCAAACCATTTTTGCACATGTAATTGATAATAGAGTAGAAGGGAAATGTTATTTACATACACGCTATTAATTTCCTCTCGCATAGTTTTTCGCTCTGACGCCTGAGATGTGTCAGATTTCCTGAATTTGTTAGTTTCACTTGATGTTATCAGGCTGGGATTAGCAAACGGTAGTCTTCAACAGTTATTTCCGCGGATTGGAGAGAAATTGTTTAATTAAGACAAAGTGGAAAACGAATTGCTCCGGTGCTTAGCGATTTATTGTGGGATAGTCATTCATGATACAGTATTTATGTCTCTGGATGAGAAAGCTAGGGTAATCCAATTAAGAATTATATTTTCACTTGTCTTTATAAAGATGAAGACGTTCAGAATTGAAGCCCTATGGCAGATAGAAAAGTTTATTAAGATATAAGGAGCGAAAAGAAAGCATTATATTCTTCCGAGTTACTAATAGTTTTTCTTTTATATGATGATACTTTCTTCTCATAAATATAATGCTTCATAATTAAGATTTATATCACATATGTATTTACATTTACTTTTAGATAACAATCTATATATTTAATTACTATTTAACATCCCATATATTAAAAAACTGGTACATTCTAAAGAGAATTATAAAATATTACATGTTGTCGACAAGGAATTAAAATTTAAAAATATATAAAAGCCATGATGAAATGAAAAATCAAATAGACTTTCCGACTAACCTTCTGCTTTTCATATAAGTAATAATGTGGAGACCAAAAAGTTACTTAACTTGGTACCATCTTAATTAAAATGAAAATCATTGTAACAACCACGTAGTAAATTAGTAAATAAAATACAAGTTGTTTTTTATAAAAATAAAATATGTTCTTACTGGTAATGTATAGTTTTAATTATTTCTACTTTCGTACTAAAAAGGTATTAATATTTTTTGCTGTGATTATTCCACACTCCGCAGATAGTTTTTCAATGAAGAAAGATAAAACCACAGTATCATAGTCATGGTTATATTTTTGTTGGTATCAAAAATTTTAAGTTTGAACTGATGTCATTCGTGAAATAATAAAGTAAATATAATTTGAGCTATAAATTTAATTGGTAAAATTTACTCATAATTCCTGCGAAGTAACGACAACTCGGGTCAAAAATATTCGTAAATTTTTCCAATAAATTCATGGCTCTTAAAATATTTGAAAATCAAAACTATTATTTGTATAGGTAAATACAAACACTTGGTTATTCCACAATAATTATTATATTAGTGACGATCGTTTCGTCCTTTCGGACATCATCAGACTGATTAAAAATAGAATTATTTCGAGCATTTTACTAATGTTTTACATTTCACTACACTGGTTTAGAGAAACATAAAAAATAACCAATGCAAACTTTAAAAATTATTCTCCTGGAAAACTTCATTATTAAATACATTTAAAAAGAAGCTCTGATCAATATCAATTTATATAAAAACTATATTTCTTGTTTATAGTGTAGTGCGTCTTGTTTGTAATGAGTAAAGTGGTATGGTATATCAGTTTACTTTTTAAAGTATTCCAATTACCAGTAACCCAATCCTCTTTAGAAATTGATTTCACATCTACTGAAGCCTGTCCAATATCTCTATTACATAGCATTACGCAAAGGAGGTTTTCACTTTCGGGTATTTCAGCTGGGCGGAGACAATTTTCCCTCGCAATAACAGATATGAATCCTGCTGACCGCGTCGATATTTGCACACCGGTAGTTTCAGTTTCCTTTCCTGCCCACATTTCCCTAATGTACGGGGGGTGTGGTTCGCATGATACCGCATCGCTATTATTCATAGGGCACAGCAAATAGAAATTGATGGAAATGAAAAATGGGTGCATAAATTATAATAATTAAATAGTGCCCCAATTTACCAACTTAAAGGCTTAAAAATATAACATGATATTAGTGATAAAATATTGGTTTAGTTTTTATTTTTCTTCCGAACGGGAGTAATCACTTAAAACCCAGATTTTTAAAACGGATTACCCACTAAACCCGATTAGTTATACCCACTGTTAACGGCCTGAATTTTCAACTCCACTCCTAATTCATAAAAACAATTACTTATACATGGTGTACTTCCAAAATTACTGCACTAGTTTCGTGGAATAAGCAATATTTGTAAAAGAATATTAGCATTTCTAGCTGATACCGATGAAAATTTATGTTGATATTTGACAACTTAGAAGTAAAACATTTTGATTACACGCATGTGCAAAGCATACATTGATAGAAGTAGGGTTATAATTATTTTTTTAACAAGACACTATGTTTACAACAACCCCCTATATATCAAGGAAATTAAAAAGAAAATCAACTTTTCCTAATTTAATACTTTATCCAAGTATGCTGTTTTTAGATAAATAAAGTACGACATAACTCACTAGTGAGCTAAATATATTAGCTCACTGTTTTTTGGTTCGTATCATAGTTATAAAACCTTCTCTACACTATTTTGTTCCTAAATGTCATTTTGAAATTCCATCTGTCAAAAATCTTATATGTATTTTATATCATTGATTAAAATGTGTTGAATAAAATGTTGTATGGCACACGTGTGTTAATTACCTAAGTCACTTGAAAAAGTACAACACTCAGCCTAACGGCCTCGTGAACTAAACTTTTCCCACGTGACTTATCTGTAATGTAACACACTTGTACCATAAATAACTATTATTCTGAGTATACTTACACTATTCCAAGAAAACCCCCACCACATATTAAAATTTAAAAATGTCGATTATTTGCATTATTATTTCAGGCACATAATTAGTTTGAAATAACCTTGTATATGATGTTTGTATACGGTATATGAAATCTCATTTGCATTACTTTATTTTACTTTGTTTTTACTAAAAAAATTACTTACTTACCGACTTATCTTAAGTTCTATGGATCAAAGTTTTTGACGGTAATATTTTTAACAACGTAAATAATTATACTGTAAACACAAATTCAGATTGTAAGTAAACAAACCGTTATCTAGCACAGTTTTTTGTTTTAAACAATTTACTAACAAATATTGTAATTTTGTAATTATGTATATATCATTACACTCACACTCACACATTTAATCTTAAAATTTTCAATATTTTTTTCAAAATTGTCGGTAAAGTCCCTTATCAACAATACCGTACTTCTTCTTTCGACTTTTTTAGAAGAAAATATAAGCTATTTTACAATTGTTTGATAAAAAAATATTGTATGACATTAGCGTGAAAATTGATTTTATTTATAACTAGCTATTTATTATCCGTTAAGAATTATACTGCAACAAACAAAAACTAACCTTTTTTGATGGAATAAAATTTAATTTCTTTTAAAAAGAGACGGGATCCTGTTACCAATTGAAATGAAAGTAATAATTATTTTACGGACAACAAAAATCAAATTAATACTAAATTACTAGACTTCCGTCAGTTGTTAGTCAGACGAGCTGAATTCCGGAGTAAATAAACAAATAGTAAATAGACAAAAATTGTGATGGGATAATTGAGAAACATGATTATGCTATTTACTAATAGCAACGGAAATCCACCGACAGTTTTCATTTATCTAATAGAAATTATGCATTACATTACAATTCACTATCATTTCTATTTTCAAGTATCGAAGGTACTAACATAATTCAATATGCTATTAATTATGAAAGTCATAGTGAAATTATTTTTAATTAGTAGCTACATAAATCACCTTATGAAAAATTAAGAATTTTCTAAATTCATAATGAGAGGTATGTACCATATGAATACGTGAGTTATTATAAAATATTAATCTCTGCTAATTAAAATACTTCCACCTACTTTTACTGAAAAAATTACAATACTGTACAAAGTAGTAACAAATTTGTAAACAATGGAAAATATTTCAAACAATATTTCACTTTTATTTTGACTTTCTCTTTTGGATTAATTAGACATTAAATCATAAACTTTTGCTTTTTGTAATACATATAATCAATTATTTTTTTCTTTTATTATGTTACCATTTTCGTATTTGCCTTATATGGAATAAAAATAATTTCACTGATTAATGTGATTTTTTTTTTAGAAAATTTAACATTTAAATAAAAATAAATTAACCATCTAAATACCTTTTCTTCTTTTATAAATAGAACTACAATAACATCTAGTTGTGCACCTCTCTTTTTTTTACTGTAATCGGCCAAAATGACACGCATAACTCAAAAATTAGCAGTAGAATATTAAAATATTGTATGTGAAACTGTTCGGAAGATCGAATCTCACTTTCAAATGAAATAAGTTTAAATGAAGTTCAGCAAAAAAATGTATAATTTAATAGGTATACAAGGAAGTCATGTAGCGTCCACATTAGATTTTTACTTCCTTGTACAAAGTAAAGGAAGTATTGTAATTGCGAAAAAAAAATAAGTTTTCAGATTTTAACGGAAATATCTATTTTAACTAGTATCAGCGTGACGTCTGTCAACAATGATAAGCCGTAAAATGTTAAAATTTTGTATATGGGACTGCTATAACACCTAATTGTGCCCCACTCTTTTTTATTGCAATCAGCAGTGCTAAAAGGGCACTTTGCTAGTAGTGTTTTTTGAATTTTTCGTATAACTCAAAAATGATTAGTCGCAGAATGTTGAAATTTTGATTATGAAATTGCTATAACAACTAGTTGTTTACTTCCATTTTTTAATTCAATCGTCTTTTTCAAAAGGACACTTTACTTTTTGTACAAACTTAATAAAAATAATCATTTAGCTGACTTTTAATTTTTGTAGGCATTTAATTTCTCGTTAATTGAGAACATTTACTCCCTGTTAACAACGTTGACAACTGTCAGAATATATTTCGTGAGAAATAGTGCGAAATATGTATGTAGGAAATAAATGAAAACAATATGAGTATCTCTTTCTTTAGAAGTTTTTGAGCTATTAAAATAACTTTGTGTAATGCAATAAGGAATAGTGATAAATATTTTAATAGAATTTTGAAAAGATGATCCATTTCGAAGGGAAGTTGAAGAATGATTAGCTATAGAATGATCTCACTCTCAAGTCAAATAAATTTAAATGCATTGCTGTAAAAAATGAGTATAATGTAACGTATAAGGAAGTCATGTGGTGTCTGCATCCGTTTTTTTAAGTATAAGCTAAAATCTTAAACCTGATTAACCTAGCATATATTTTTGTTCAGTTTTTATTAACACTGAAATTCTATCTATTTGGAGAACATGTTGAGAGATTCTGTCGATCATCTTGGCACTTGATTGTCGCTTGTCGCATGGACCATCTACAGATCTAGGAGTGCCTTGCTCAGCCGAAACAATAGCAAAACGCATGACGCCTGATTCTATGATTGCACAAAGATAAAACGTATGAGCAATTTGTCATACTTAGACCACACTGCCAGTTAGAGTACGTCACTTGCAATTGCAAAACCTTTATTATAGGTTTACTCTCGCTTTATGACAGAACTCGAATAATTCATCGCGTTTTTACCATTCGATGTTGTGCAAAGGGATTTTTACTTTGGGTATTGGCTTTGGTTCCAGGAAGACACTCCTTCGACAAGCAGGAATACTTTTTTCTCTAAGAATTCTTCAAGGGTGGTCATACAGTCACTGGTTATGACATGATAATTTTTAACAACCTAACCTAACTTGTGAATCATATAGATACAGGATTATATTGGTCTGATAAATGCATTTTACATTAGCATAAAGATATGGACCAGAAGACTGTGGAAGAATGGCGCCAAGATGTAAGGGGCACCGTACCTCCAGAATACATAAAAAGAAAATCGAGAAAGAAAAACTTGCTATTTGTAAAAATTAAAAACTGTAAAGTTTACATTTTCTCCTATTTATCGATTTTTACATTCATTATCTATGTCTATTTTTGTCTAAATTGTTTGAGATTCTTATACAGAGAAGATTATTTATAAAACATTTTCAAAAGTTATACTTGTTTTTATCATTTCTGCGCCCCCGAATATGTAGGCTTTACCAAGAAAAAATTAAATTTACCAATAAAACTGAACAGTTTAAAAAAAGATGTCTAAAAAAGGTAGTCATATATGCCTTGCAAAATTATTTATGTATGTAGGAACAACAAGGAAAGTAATTCCCAAAGCAGCTGATGCTGTATTTTTCCGTAAATCTGAAAATATTTAAAAATCTGGAATTTTTAGCTTGAAAATGTTAATATTTTCAAAATTTTGTTTGTAATATTTTTTAAAGGAATAGCTACGCTAATACCAAATTTACAAACAGAATTTAATTATCTCTTTTCGTTTCAGAGATATTTGCTCCCAAAGTTGTACCTCAAAAAAATGTGTTTTTTTAGTATATTTCAAAAATGAGTAGAGATACAATCTCAATTACTTTACCATTCGATTCTACGGGAAAAATTATACAAAGAAATGTTTTGCCCTCATATACGTTCTTTGGAACTATTAGGTGAAAAATAAGAAAAACGAAAAAACCTAAATTTCAATTTTTCGCCTCGAAACTTTTCGTCTCAAAAATTTTTCATTTCATGGACTTAAGTAGACATCGATGTGCTGATTTCAAATTTTCTCACAGAATTTAATTATCTCTTCCCGTTCTCGAGATATTTGAGTTCAAAATTATACCTAAAAAAATCAGGTTTTTTAGGTATATCCCTTAAATGGTTAGGTTTAAGGTTTCGGCGACATCACCATTTGATTCTACGGGCAAAATTACATAAGTGTACAAATTTTCAGATTTTTATCTTAACAGATAGAATTTCTAGCAGGAAAAAACTGAAAATGACAAAAAATCGAAAAAAATCTAAGGTATACCCCTTGCCATTTTTTCAAGAATTTGCCATTTTCATTTTTTCTGTGTAAAAATTGTATTCTTTGCAATAAAAATCTAAAAATTGGTATACTTATGTAATTTTGCCCGTAGAATCGATTGGTGAGGTCGCCGAAGTAGTAAACCCAACCCTTAAAGGGGTGTACCTAAAAAACCTGATTTTTTAGGTATTGCGAAAACTCAACTTTGAACACGAATATCTCGAGAACGGTAAAAGATAATTCAATTCGGTTTGAAAATTTGAAATCAGCACATCGATGTTGAATTAAGTCTGGAAAATGAAAAGTATTGGAGAAAAAAAGTTCCTGTGAGAAATTTTGAAATTTAGGTTTTTTGAATTTTCTCATTTTTCACCTAATCGTTCCAAAGAACGTGTATGAAGAGAAAACATTTCTTTATGTAACTTTTCCCGTAGAATTGACTGGTGTAATCGTTGAGATTGTATCTCAACCCATTTTAGAGATATAACCAAAAAATACACTTTTTTGAGGTGCAACTTTGGCAGCAAATATATATACGAAAAGAGGTAATGAAATTCCGTTTGAAAATTTAAAATCAGCACGTCGAGCACTATATCCCAAAATCATAATTTTGGACACAAAATTAGTTTTTTTGCGATATTTTGCGTCTATCCACAAAATTTTTTATTTAATACTGTTGTTTACTTAATTTTTACTATATACGACTTTCATATGTATTTTAAAAATAAATAAAACTTAGTTAATAAAGCGACAGAATAAAATCAAAAAGGCGTAGATATAGGAGTGCAGGTGATAACCAATTTTAAATGACATTACATTTAGTTAAATAAATATATTCAAAGCATACATTTTTTCGTTTTAATAAAACAAATTTGTGAATCAAAAACTAATCTAATTGAATAGAGAGTTCGATAAATTTGAAAATAGTTTTCCAGATCTTTCTCAAACTTGTTGCCAAAATAGGGAATAGGGTAAAAATTTTCTGCAAATCAGTTAAATTTGGAAAAACTTTATAGGTCTTCCTCAAGGAATGAATGTCAGATGTATATCAAATTGTCAAAACAAAAAGTTTTCGAAAAATATGACAATTTTTTATTATTAATAAAAAAAATCTGGGTTTCATGAAAAAACTTAACCAAAAAACAATTTTCCTATGACCACTGTTAAAAATAGTCTTTTTAACGGTTGCTGAGCAAGTTAAAAATAACAGTTTATAACACAGTGAATACTTTTAACTCGTTGTCAATGACAACGAATTAAAAGTAAAAAACAAATTTACTTTTAACACTTGTCTTAAAAACGAACTAAATCTAGTTACCTGTCATAAATGTCATTCTATAATGCTTAGTTTTTATTTACTAATACATAACTAGGGTCGTAGGAAAAATAGTGTATGATATTTGTGTTACTTACATCATAAATAACTATTAATGAAAACCGTTACCTTTATGAATTTGTTTTTAGTGTTGTCTTGTAAAGAAGACAAAATAATTAAATGATACATTCTTGCAAAAATAAAGGAATGTAGTTAATGGTGCTATTCTGTGAAAATTCTCTAATGTCTCTATTAACATAATCAACAAGTTCCAGCAAGAAAATAATGTCATTTTCTAGCGACATTACGGTGCGAAACAAAGATACCGATTCAGTTTTCACCGTTTCTGTTTTACTGTTATACCTCGGAATTAAAATTTCACAAGCAGGTTGCTATAGAGACGTCAGTGCTGCTGTATGGGCATAATTCAACGATGTCAAGTTTAATTAGTTCTCTGTTACACTTTCATTCGGAACTAAAAGTTAAAGCTAACATAACATGGATTGCTATGACTTTTACTATTGTATGAAGTTCTCACAAATGCAGGACAGAATTTGGCACTACTGGTTTCAGTTTTCTCGGTTCATTTAAATTAAATATTATTATATAAAACAATTTATAATAGAACCCTACAAATAAGCATGATTCTATTGCTTTTCAAATAATTTAGATTGTAATATAATTGTTATTACCTATATTTCTATAGCTGTCTGATTTTTAACGAAAGTGTTAATATTTTATATTTAATAAATCCGGTACTGCAGATTTTCTTGGGGGAAATTTTTTTAATAATGACCAAAATCAAAATATAAAATTGCTACAAAAAAAAAAAATACCAAAAAGATGAATGGAAACAAAAAAACCTTTTTTTATTTTATATTAGATCCAGCCAAATCTGCTCCGGAATGTGCTTTGGTTTCAGTAGACCTAGAATTAGAGCAAACACTTCTAAGTGCTCTAATTCTTGATCCACAGAAACCAGATCACAATCCAGAGCAGTTAAATCTGCTTCAGAATGTGGTCTGGTTTCAGCAGACCTAAAATTATAGCAAACACTTCTAAGTGCTCTAATTCCTGACCCATTGAAACCAGAGCACAATACAGAGTAGCCAAATCTGTTCCAGAATGTGCTCTGTTCTCAGTAGATCAAGAATTAGAGTAAACGCTTTAGAATGTTCTAATTCCTGAACCACTAAAACCAAAGCATAATCCAGAGGAGCCAAATCTATTCCAGAATGTGTTCTGGTTTCTGCAGACCTAGAAGGAGACCCGAAAAGTGCTTGTATCTCAGGATCCCTATCGGTTGATATTCAATCTGTTATTGAAGCTGTACTAGTAAGAATTTTAAAATGAAAATTTGTATACATAAGTACTAACTAACACCCATTTTAGAGTAGTATTTAATTACTAAAAAATGAAATAAGGTACAATAATTCATTAAAATAATAACAATTCAGGGCTTTATTACTGATGTCTCCTTGGGGACATAGTCCCTGTAAATATTTTCCTTGGATGCCCTCATATATTTGGCGCCCATGACTCGTGCCATTGATATCAAAAGTTATATTTGAAATATCCTTTTAATTGTATATAATATTTGTTAGAGCAACGTCTTGTTTATTGCTACGAATATAAATTGAATCCAGTGTTGGAAAAACCTACTAGTACACAAAAATTTGTATTGATCAATAATTATTTATTTGGTCTTCTTTACCGGCCACATTTCAATCTTTCTAAATATGTAAAGCACTTAAATCCAACTACTGAAAACCTACAACCTAATAAAACCTCCCAGCTTCCAGGAGTGTTGAAGTGCATCGGCCACAAATCACAGCCACAACGAGACTCCAAAGGCGACATGTGGGTACATGACATCACCGCGCATTAATTAGAAAACTCTCACTAACACAGGTTATAATTACCTGCGCAAATTTACATCTTCAGAAGGGGGCCGCACAATGCACACGTGATATGTGATGGTGATATGATGACACAATACGCGCGAAACTTGAGAATGGAAATGGAGACAAAGGGCTATTATGGTTATGGGTGACCTTGGAGAAGGAATACAGAGAAACGAAAATCAATGGGGTCTAGTCATAATAAATTTAGACGAAGAAAATAAAAGTCGTCAGTTTTAACTTAAATTTCATATGCGATTGTTTATAGGGACCGTGTTATTAAGGTTCTAAAATTGGGAAAATTATAAATTTTAACCTCTAAAACTGACGCTTCTAATTTTTTACATGTAAGCTGTCGCAAAATTTGATACTACAAGTTTTCTTGATGTTTTTTTTTGCATTCTGCGATTTTAAATAATTCAGTTCTTTTAAGAACTAATAATATATGATTTCTGCATATTAAATATGTACGAAAGCAGAGGCAAATTGGAGCACCCCCAAGTATTCTCAATAGAAAAATATATTTATTAATTTATTTATAATTGCTAATTAATTTCATCATAAACAATTGCATATAGTTCTTTCATATTGTCTACTACAGTGTCATATCATATAGCAAGAATGCTTATATCGAGGCGCGTGCAAGCATTTACACTCGCAGTAAGAAGCGTAATTCAGCACTGTAAAACAAGCAGCTCCTTTGCTAAACCAGTCGCATAGCAGCGTGCTCATAATATTTATCGTGTTTATTCTGTATCTTTACATATTTGGACATTACGTAGAAAACAAAAATATTCCATATTTTTATTTCAGACCATTATTAGAGTTATAGACATAAAATAATATTCACACGATATTACGATACGAAAATTTAGTTTGCAAACAAACGAGAAGAAGAAAACAAGAAGAAGAAAAAGAAAAATATGCAATAATGCCATGGTGGAAAAAGAAAAGAATAGTATACAACATATATTAAACGATGACGAGGAAGAAAGTGAAGAAAGATGAATAACAACAATTATTAAATCAAAACGAATAATAAATGCAGATTCTAAAACTTTTTCCTGGCAAAAAATTAAATGCATAAATGCAATTTTTTGAAGCAAGTTGATACCTACGTTTAAATATGTTTCCTTGAAATAAAAATTAAATTAAAAAAATGTCATATAGTGCTCGTATGTACATTATACACGTCCTGAATATGTATAAAAAATCATTCAATCATAGAATAAATAACAGATTTTAATGTTTTATAAAATATTTCAGATTAAAAGTTACTAATTGTATGACTGTGTCCGGTTGCACAAAGGTTATTCAAAAAAATCAAGTGATTAATTTGACTTCGTTACCATGGCCACGTATTAAAAATACATTGCTGCCAAAAAATTAATCAATGATTAAAATTGATGAAGCTTTGTGCAACCCTATTTACTTCATGTAAACATAATTTAGTGCATTTTTTAAAACAGAATTTGATTCAGAGCAATTATATAATACCCTCAAAATTTATTACCCTTTTTAACATCTTTTATGCAAAATTAAATATTATTCAAGAATAAAAATTCACTTTATATTTCATTATCAAATTTAGAGAAGGCAAAAAAATAAAAACAAATATACATAGGTATATTTATTTCGAATACATTATAAATGTAAAAAAAGCTGAGCATTAATTATTATTATCAATAATTTTCTTTATTTTGTTATTTTAGGTTACCTTCATCCATGTCTGTCTATCTGTCTCCTTTTCTTGTTTTCTATATCAGCATATAATGGAGACTTATACAAAATTAATAGTGGGTAGGTTTCGGTCTACCTGTCTTGAGACAAAAGAAAATTAATGGTTTACGTCGTTGGTTTTTTGTGTGGGATTTTCCTTTCAAGTAATGTTGCAAAAATAACATATGACATGCAACTACATTAGTTTTTTAAGTTAATTAATTTTAATTTGTATTTTACATATTTAAGTGCACATTAATAAAATTTGCATATTATTGTATGTAATGAATCCTAGTTTCATATTATTTTATTCTATCCTAAGGTTTCAACTAACCGCGTTATATTTTGCAACGTATTTATATGCTAATCTTAAGAATAGGGTTTCGAAATGCAATCTACCTTTCCACTATGCACTAGGCCATTTGGCACTCACTGAATATATTAATAATATTTCATACCAATTTACTGCAACCTTCACCCTTTCAAACATAATTTTATTGCTAAAAAATAACAGAATTAATATGTCAGAAAATCATAGAGTAATAGCTCTATATTTGATTTATTGACTAATACAGTAATAATCCACGAATTAATAATCTTATAGGCTGTTTTTTTACTGTAGTTAAACATCCGACTTTATTGCAAGATTCTTAAGCTACACGTGAATAATTTATATTTTTATGACCCTTCAGCTAAATTTATATTATATATTCAAGAGTGACACGAATATATGCCTTGTTTCTAAAGAATTAGGTATTTATATTCGAACGCAAATAAGGGATAAACTTTAATATATTTGAATGCAATTACTATATTATAAGATAAGATGCAGAGGCAATTGGTTAACAACCACTCTACTAAAATGCAAGTAAAAAAAATCCACAGCATAACTAAAAATCTCAACGCGTAACAACAAAAGAGATCATTACGAAAGATGAAGAGGATAATTTTTCGACTTTCTGGGATACCTAACCCAACTGTTTTATATTTTTGTATTTCATAAAATTTATGAATAAATTTATTATAGAAGTTTTAAGGTTAGTAGTAGAAATTACATTTACCTATATGGATATTAGATACGGAAAATCTAGGATTTTAATGACTATGTTGTACTGTATTTTAGTTCATTTTAATACATGTCAACCCAAAATTCTAAATCAAAATTTCAAATTCTTTATTTGAAAAATGCATCTAAATTTCAATTTTTCATAAATTAATAAGAAATAAAGACTAACAATTATTTTTTCTACTAACCTATAACATTTATATGTAATAGATATATTATTGGTGTATGCGAAATACATGAATATTTTCCATGCAAGAGTGATATATTTGTAGAATATTTCTAGAGGAAAATTTTACATGAAAAATATATAAAGTATTGCTATAAATACATATATTTATTTATTTTAAACTGTCATATAAACGACATTTATGACATTAAATACATGCCAAAAATGAAATATATTTAGGTTATGCGCATATGTGCAATATTCGATTTTCATTGGTCGGAATTCAAAAAATATTGTAAACTGATTGGTTAAAATTATTCCAGGGAAGTATTCAAATATATTTTACGAGTTATTTATCTTTTACTTATAATTTGTTTGCAACTTGTAAAAATACTCACATGAAAGATATATAAGTGAATTAAAGATATTATAATGTAGATGAGATGTTGAAAACTTTTTATTACAATGAGTATTCTGATTTATCTTTTTCTCTTAACCTACTTTGATAAAAAGTCAACATAATTCTTCTTTCTCGTACACTCACACGCAATATGCAAACAAGTAATTCCGAAATTCATTTCGAAATTACATCTGGTTAAAGTCCTCTACATCTACGGTATAAATATATTATTGCCGATATCTGTAACAATGCAGTTTTCCACACCCAAAATTTAGTAATACGCCAAATAGAGACACATTTATTTATCTTACTAACTTGATAATTTTTCTACAGAATTAAAAAATGAGTGTCAAAATAAAGTTACAGTTTGTCGCAATTTCTCCTCCCGATGTATCAGTCCTGTTGCAATGAAGCCATTCCCAGGCCGAATCAAGTCATTGTTTTCACCACGTGTTAATTATTCAATTAAGCGCAAGTCGAGCTGTGGACTTATTGCCCATTGTGTAGCCGTATTAGCGCGTGTAATCAGCCAGAATCATGTGAAATCAGGGAGGAATGAGCTGCAGTCTGCTAATACCAGGTAAATTGCGCCAATATACTTTCAATTGCTGAAACGAGTTGCAATTATTTGGGAAATCACCCAACATAAGGTTTCACTGATTTGAAGCGTTTTATGGCTAGTTCATTTAAATTTTATTTTTGTTTCAATAGTATATTATGTACTAAGGTTGACAAGACTATTATTATTGACTTAACATCAAGATTGTATCCCGAGGTGTTCTTCAGTTTGAGTCCCTGGTTACAAGACGCTGGTGTGGCCAATAATGATCTTCTCAACCGTGGTATATGTATTATTAATTCCCAAACCTACTTAATATTAACAGAAATAAAGTACGCTGCATTCACCATTATATCTGACGTTTTAATTTGTTCACTTCACTTTTAATTTGTGATTTAATTTTATTTGAATTAGATGTCAAATTTATATTGTTATTCCGTAACACTTTTCTGGAGTTTAATGAGTCAAATAATATTTGGAGGATTAAGTTTCTAAGTAAATGGAAGTGAAAAACTCTTTATTATGTCAAATAATAGTATATGAAGTACGGTCAGGACATTCTACCGATCGAAAACAAATAAATTAATCGCTTCGCTCCTCTTCCAATTACCTATTATCTGAGATCAGTATTCCTTACCGTTTGTAATGCTTGTATAATATTTTGCACGATCAAAATTTACTTTCCCTCAATATCAGTAAAAAAAAGTATCCAAAATAATTTGCAAGGTACCGTTATTCATTAATAATTGTAGCATTAGAAACTGCACTGCACAAATTAAACATTTTAATTACTAACTTTATTAATATTGTAACCCTAAAAATACGAGAAGCTATTTTACTTGTTCAAACAGAAAATAAATTCCAGTGAAAAAATAATTATTTGTATATCATGAGACTAAAGCATATTTTTTATGGATAATAAAAATACTATGCTCCTTAGATATAAATTATATTTTTTTCCAAAATCGTTAAATTATTAATAAAAAACATAAATAAATAGCATTATGTGTTTGTAAAACTTCAGCTATCTATTGAGACGAGGATGGCTTTGATAACAAACGGCGTGCTGTCAAAGTGTGAAATATTTCTTTATAATTTTCACTTATGTTTACACCTGCTTAGAGGTCGTCTGTATGAAATCAAATAAATTATTATCATAAGTATGTAATAAATAAATAAATACTATTAAAATATAGGTTAATTCAGTTTGACATATGAGTCCCTAAAGTTAAATTTTGACATAAGAGTCTGTAAAGTTTTACTTTAGCTACTACTTTGGATAACTTCCTATAATATCCTGTACTTCAGTATCGATCAAAAAAATATATTTAAAGAGATTATAAAATCAATGAGAATAAGGAAATTGTGAAAAAAGAAAACGCGATTTCATTTTTAATCTTGCAAAATATATGCAATGTCCAATGTCCTAAATCATTGTAATAATGAGGCCAGTTCAATGTGTCTAATCCGAATATAATGCCCAAGTTCATTGCATCTATTCATATATTCAACCTTGGTTGATCAGGCCACTAAAGTTCTTGTTCCTGCATTTTGCAACTGACTGCATTCAACTTTTAAGGTCACCCGGACTATTTTCGTTCCAACCCTCCGCTAGATAATAACTATGTCAATCCATCAAGAACACGCAATGGTGTGCTAAAATATGACGGTTTTCCATTAGTTCTGTATTATTTTTCCACGAGTAGAACATAAAAGCTAAAAATAATTTCCTGATGTAGCCCTGCGGCGTTATCTGCTATCACCTGGACGGTTTCGAGGGGGATTCGCTTTCATATTTCATAAACTGATTGATTTAATGGTGTTTTTCTCAACACCTCATTTGAATGTCATTTTGACTTCTTTTGGCAAGCACTTATAATTTCGTGCAAATTGAAATAAGCAGCTGAAATGTTGTATAAATACATTTCGATAATTTGGTTCTTTTAAATTTGTCACATATTGAAAATAATGAAAATTTTATTTAACAATTTTTCCGCTATTAGTATTGTAAGTATATATATATATATATATATATATATATATATATATATATATATATATAAACATCTAACATAAATTTGAATGAATACATCTTTATTATTAAAATATAAATGAATTAGGAAATAATATCGTGGTCTTAGAAAAAGTATAGTGTACATCTCGCTCGGTATGTTCATTTCATGCTTATTGTACAATATACTATTTTAAGTTTTCTTTAACGACGGAATTTTACTTAGTTACATTTCAGTACTACGTTTAATAGACACAAACCTAGGTAACCTAGATTGAAAAAATGAAGTAATAAATTAATAATGTTGATGACAGATGTCAAACGGACTACTATTTCAGCAACGTTAAAATATAATAAGTAACACGGAATGCACATACATATTACCATCCTCGAAAGTAACTAGGACCTCGTAGTACGCCTCTGCCTATTTCAACATCTTTATATTTCTTGTAATTTAAGTATCTATTATATGAAGAACTTTTTATATAATGTAGCTATTATACTCTTAATAGATATTTATACATTAGGACATCAATATTTTTATTTCAAATATAGAAAATATTTTTCTGTATACACTTGCATTTTCTTGTTTGAAAAAATAAAGAAGTGAAAAATAATAATATTAAATCTCATACAAAATTTCTTTACTTGACTTGCAATTTTTTGTCTTACCCTGCATCCTATTTTCATAATATTTGAGAATCCAAAAACATACAATTAAAATCTCAATATATGATTTTTCGCACAAATACCTTAACTACATCATTTATCTAAGTAATTGAAATGATGAAAAAGTAAAGATATGCATGTTTTTATCTAAAAATATAATAATAATTCTTGTCACTGATCAACATATTTTTTGTCTTGTCTTGCCTTTTCTTATTCAATCTTATCTTGCCTTACTTTTAAGCAAAAACTAAGATAACAACAAAAATTTCATCAAACGCCAATTGAAAATTATAATTATTTATGTTGCTATTGTACTTTCAATTTTAACTTTGCTAAAATCGTGCCTCCAATGCCAATTAATGTAAATATTCAGTTATTAATTATTACAGAGCTATAATTTATTTCTTTACAAACTTATTATAAATACTATGTTAATAAGCCTGCCAACGATATAGTTCGACATTGGTGACAAAAATAAGAATGATCTCATAGTTTTTTCTGCTGTTTATTATTACAATTACCTGTAGTTTATGTTCGCAGCCATTTATTCAAATTTACGTGGGTACATTGGCTTTGTAACGGATTATCGTATATGCATTTATCTTAAGTAGAACGAAATGAATAAATGAGTTTTTATTGTTGTGTGTTTTTTTGCAATTATAAATATATCATCACACCTTCTAATCATGCGTCAACTGTGACAGCTCTATTTTAATTTATATTTTAATTAGAAAATGGTTTGTGCGTGATTTATTGATTTTGGTTTATTAAATCTGACAATAGTTGTTGGATACGTAGAGAATTTGTTTTCTAATTTAACGCCATTTTGATGACATTTTTTAACGAAATTAATGGAAATGGCCTTTTTTTATTACTAGTATCCTCAGTTTTTGTTCAAATACAATTTTCCCGGTTCTCTAATTACTACAAAAACCCGTTATAGTTTAGGTGATTAGTTTATTAGAAGCCTCATGTTTATTTGTATTTTCTTACTTTTACATTATTTTTGCAGATTAAATTTATTTATGTAGGATTGGTTTTATCGACTGGAAGGTCTTTTTGGAGTTACAGTCATTATTTAATTAAATTATTTTGGCGAAAGATTTCTGTAAAATTATTTACATGTTTTACTTGATAATAATTTAATACTATTTATTGAAGTCTGTTACCTGAGTTGAATATATGTTTTATTTGATTTTATGTTTTCAGCACCCTGATGAATATTGTTTTACAATCGAAACGTTGGTGTATTAATAGATTTTAATAAATGACTGCAACTCCAAAAATACCTCCTTTCAGAATTATTTATAATTTATTTTTCTAAATAAGTCTTTATTGTAAATCAAGTAAGATTAAAGAACTATTTTCCTTTATTGTAAATCAAGTAAGAATGAAGAACTACTTGATTTTTCAAGTACTTGGAACTATTATTACTTACTTTCCTTGAAATTCGGCTTCTACTACTTTAAATCAAGTCAAGTCAAGCCCAGTAGCTTGAATATGAAGTCAAACTTTGGAACCGTATGCTTTTCTATAAATTAATTATATATAGGTTCCAATTTTGACTTTTCGAGTTATTAACGGATACCCACGAAATAAGGTCTTTATAATATTTTATGTCTACTTTAATCGTTGTCTGTTGATCTGTTCGTCAGTTAGAATTTATATATGCACGTGAAGTGAAAATTGAGCTTTCAGAAGTGATTTAATGAAATCATATTTAAGCTTATGACATAAATTACATTCGTTGATCAGCTTTTGAAAATTTGACTGTTTACTCTAGCTAATTTAGTCTTTCTAAAAAGATCAAAAGAGGCAATAAACCGTACTAAATATATTTTATTATGACTAGTATTACAGAACTCAAAATCGTCCACAAATTCTCTGGTTGAAGGCCGGCAAAATGTAGTAAAGCCAACTTAAATATTTTAGCATTACATTCTGTCAAAAAAAAATATTTTATTTTATTAGAAGTGTAAAACGTTAATTAAAACATCTATTTTTTATTTATTATTCATATTATATTCGTTTTGTATGATTACGATTACAGATTACGTTAATTGTTGGAAAATATCAATTCAAATTCGTTTTATTTTTTAGGTTAGAACAAATGTCACTAAATATTTTTAATAAAACAAGTGAATTGTTTATATATCCATGTGAACCGAAAATGTTTCTGATATAGAAACCGACAGTGTATAAAATTTTAAGTAGTAATACTGTATCTTTAATAAATTAGTGTCATCGGCGCAAAAAAAAACTAGTGTGTCACACGCTCAGAAACTCTTTTGCGAGATCTCGCAAAAGTTCAGTTTCTGGACTAGTGATACAATTAACTATGTAGTTGTAGCGATTGATTCTACAATTGCCGCAACTGATTTCTTTAACATTCTGTTAGTATGACATTGTAAAGTAAATAAATGAAATATGATTTATTTGTAACTGTGTCCAGCATTTATCTTTCCAATCTACATCTCCCAAGGATGCAGCTTCATGCTTAATTTGTTTCCTTTTGGACTCAGCGGTGCGTGAAAACTATTACAACGTTACGTAACAAAACAGCCGTTTGCTGCACTGCGTTAACACCGATCACTTCTCTCGTTTCACATAACGTTAGCTTCACGCTAATCCTGACCTTGACCAAACTGTCGCGAGGAGAGCAGAGATGGAAACTTCACCAGGATTTCCTTATCGCCCGGTTTCACAATTTTGGAAGAATGTTCAAAGACACGTGTAGGATATAAATTTTAAATGAATCTATGGGAAATGTATGAATCTAGTTTGTATTCAAAGCTGAAGGACATTTATTTTTATAAAAGGTAATTATGTATTAGTAGTTAATAATGATGGAGATACAAATTTTACGAGTTTTTAACAATTTATATATTTTCTAAGAATAATGTTTTTAACAAAAAGCCATACTTTTTGCTACGATACATTTTTTAATTATATTTTATAATTTGTTTTTCACAAAAATTAACATTTAAAAAATGAAATTGAAAATGTTCAGACTAGAATAGACGAATGCAATGGTCCACTTAGTTTTAAGGTTTCGGCAACTTCACCATTCGATTCTACAGAAAAATTGTAAGGAAAACATTTCTTTATGTACCTTTTTCAGTAGAATCGACTGAGATTGTATCTCAACAACAGCAAATATCTCAGGAATGAAAAGAGATAATTAAATTTCGTTTGAAAATTTGAAATCAGACCATCAATGTACTTTATTTTCCAAAATCAAAATTTTAGACTAATTCTTGGCCTACTCAGAATAGATAGTGGCAGAGATATTATAAAAATAATTAAGACAAATATTATTCTTAACCCACAGGAACTAGGGAATAATCCAAAGTAAATATTGATTCTCCCAGTAAGTTCTCTAGTTCAAAATTTCGTATATTTAAACAATAATTTAATTATGACTTAAGTTGAGAAATTGGAAAAGAAAACAAAAATCAGAACAGATATTGATGCTCCGAAAAGATTTAAAAATTTACAATAAATACAAAAAGACATTTATTTATTTTTTTAATTCAATATTCCACGATTTCTTTTGTTGAATGCTGTTCCTAATTATTATTGCAAATAACATTGTAACACTTAGAAGTATTTTTTTATAGAAATAATAAAAGTTACTAATGTTGAAACAGACAAGGGAAATTGAATAAAATAATTGTTTTTTGTATCAAGGCCATCTCGGCTTTTGACGCCAGCTAAAAACCGCAATAATAATAATTGTCTTAATAACACCTCACAAAAACAACGTTATTTGGATTTTTTGTTAGTCTGAAATAGAACACATACATAGCGTGTAGAGTCTATTATATTTGTTTTACAAAGCAAATGCTATCATTAAAACAATTTCATAATAATTAGAACATATTCTTGTGCGATTTATTGTTGCGATAAAGTCAAGAACAAAATGGCAAAGTGCTAAATAATAAGAAAAACAATGAATGCAGTAATTAATTTTGCATTTCATCATTAGTTCTGTGCTATCTGGAAAAGATCAAGGTTACTTTTATTAATTAAAGTAATTAATAATAATAAAGTCATTAATATTAAAACGGTAGCTGTATTGGCATACACTGAAACATAGAATAAAATTTAAACGATTATGCGGTTTATTTTTTTATATTATATTTAATTAAATAAGGTAAATATAATAACTGCAATGAGTATATATTTCGTTTCCAATTATATTTAGTAATTTATTCTCGCTTAAATATTATATAATAATAATATTAAGTATATTGAATTCAAACTCTTTTTTAAAACTTGGTTTTAATTAAATGATGATGAATTATGCATTGCACATATCAAATGCGAAACGTTTTGAAACAGAGTATTATATATAAATCTAAAACTTAATTTTCTTCTGTTAAGTTAAATATAAGATTTACTTTGCGAAAAAAAAACTAGTATTAGGTGTATTCTTTTCACTTTACTTCTATTTACAGTAAGGTGAATGGAAATGACAGATTTTAGAAGTAAAAATAACGATAATTGTTAAGAATTTAAAATTATTTTTAATTACTATTGTTATGTTATCGTGATCCTTGTCTCTTTGGTTTTATTAGAGAGAAGTATAAAAATTCATATAAACATTTGTAAATACAATTGGCATTCGTGTAAGATATATTTTCAATAGTTGCACAATTTGACTTGGTGTTGTGAACATCAGAACTAACTCAAAAAACAGAACAACAAAATTCTTCAAGTGATATTAAAATATCAGCAAGTACAACCTCTCGAGGTCATACGGCGTCCATAAGGAGAGAAGAGATCTTATCACTTCATCCCAGTTTATTTGTGACGAAAAGAACGGTGACAATAAGTGAATTAGTTGAAGTGATGTCATAATTTGTGTTAAAAGAATATACCTATAATTCGAGTAGTACAACAATTACATCATTATTTGATTACTGCAAAATAATATGAATATTGCAATACCATTAAATGTAATACAGAGAAAACAATGCTTAAGTAAACAGATAATCCTTAGCATGAACTTTATATGAAATTACAAAATTCACATCACTTTGAACGTCTTTCTCACATTATCCGTAACATTTCATCAGCAAGCACTAATTCCACCGAATGCAATTACTAGGATTAGCTTCTAGGTTATAAATCCAGCATCGACCATCGCGTGTTAGCATTTAAATATCCGTGAACACTGCCTGTCATCGGTGAAATAGCAGCAGCCTCGCCCTCCAATCAGGAACAAAGCAGAAGCAAATGTTAATTGGGAGATGAAAGTGTGGTCTATCATGTTCCGAGCGGACACAATGGGAGGAGAAATTCTCAAGATGTGCGCGCGGATAATGAGCATGGTAATGGAAAAAGATATTAGCGAACACTACCAGCGTGGCTTATTCTAAATAAATAGCTGTATCATTACCCCGGCAACCTTTTTCATTTTTTTTGTTTGGTTCTTCGGAAGTCGTTCTTATTTGTTGGTGTAATGGGAAGAAAGTACTGAGATGCAATATATGTAATGTCATGGTTGATTTTGGTACGAGAATATAAAAATACCTAAAATGAATAATAAATAAATAGCTGTATCATTACCCCGGCAACCTTTTTCATTTTTTTTTTTGTTTGGCTCTTCGGAAGTCGATCTTAGTTCTAGGTGTAATAGGAAGAAAGTACTGATGTACTATATATATAATGTCATGTTTGATTTTGGGACGACAATATGAACAAAAACATAAAATCAAAAATCATTGATGTTTTTATAAATCATCATTTTAAATTGTCGTACAAATTTGACATTACAAAAATAAATATTTAAAGTGGATATATCATAGATACCTTTACCGAATATTATAAACCTAAAGTTCAAGTGTATGTAAGGAGTAACCATTATACTCTTTTTTTTCAAAAAAAAATCATTAATTTAAATCATTAGAAAAAAATTTAATTAATAACTATTTGCAATTTATTTTTCTGCTTAACAGGCAATTGCCCAAAATTACAAATTTAATATATAATATTGAGTATACGAATATATAAACAAAATATATATAAAAGTATATAAGACGAAATAATCGACCAATGATCTCCTCTGATCTACGATGTTTCTAGCTGTTTCTTTCGAATTTTTAATTTTTATCATTTTCATGTCCTTCTCAACTTCATTTTTCCAACTTGCTTTCGGTCGTCCCATCCTTTTTTCCCTCCGATTGTGCTTGATAATAATATTTTCGGTGTACTTGTTATATCCATCCTTTCTATCCATCCTGTTATGTTCGTTTCATTCTTCTTAACCATATGTCTTCGACTTTTTTCCATCCAAATATTTTTCTTAGTACCTTCCATTCCCATACTTCTATCGTACTTTTTCCACCTTATTTAGCGTCCAGGTTTCACAGGTAAATGTGACTATCGGTCTTAAAATTGTTGTATACAATTTCACTTTTGCTTTTCTTGAAATATTTTTATTTCTGAGGACTCTGTTAAGTGCTCCTACGCATCGATTACCTGCCATTATTCTTGCTAGTATTTCCGTATCATATCCGGTGTTGTAGTAAATATTGTTCCCAAATATGTAAATCTGTTCACTTCTTCAAACTTATATTCTATCTCTCTTTTTGTTCTCACTTTTATGTATTTTCCTTTTCTCCTCCAGTGGTATAGTCAAGATAATTTCATGATGCAATAGCAATTCAATATTAAACTGAATTGAATATAATTTTATTTATTTGACATATAAAAAATATTGTCTTCCTTCTTAGTAGTGGATTTATCGCTGTAACTTCTCCCTACTTCGTACTTCTTCGCCATTATTCTTTTCAATGAAATTGGTGAATTGGAACAAATGTTGATCTTTGGATCAGTTTGCTTATTGAATGAATGGACAGTATTTTTTTATCATCGGCTTAATTCGCCAATGTCGTAAGTCTGAAAATATGGAATTTGCAAAAGCCAAATAAAACTTAAATAAATGTTCGAGTTTGAGGATGAAGACCACATAAGAAATAAAGAAACTGTAATAATTCTTTTTACATATAAATAGCCATTTTAAATGATGTTCACATTTTAAGAAAAAAGTGGACTTACAAGTTACAACATTTTCATATTAAGCCGACGATATTTAAGGTGTATATTATATGGTATGCAATTCATCACATTCTCCATACGAGAGTCCTTCAACAAAATGTACCTAATATATGGAATTGAAAACCATCCTCGCAAATATTGGATAGGTCGCCAATCTTTTTGATTGATAAAACAAATGCAGTTTGCAAACATTGAACCACCGTGAACACTGTATAATTAGATTACCACGTTCCTGTTTCGAGTGTGGTATCCGCTGTCGCACAATCGCGAAGACCTCGCTCGGCACGCTACGCTGCCTCCGATTACATTGCGGTGATTACCGATCAAGGAAATACACGGCCCATGATCGATCATCGCACACGGAGAAATATCTCACGCCAGCAGCGACCATTATCATTAAGCTAAATGAAAATTAAACTCCAACTTGACAGACACGTACAACTATAAATATATCATCACTGCTAGCTGGACACTGCTAATCTGCTTGCGTTAGCTTCGATACAGATCAGGTAATGCCGTAAAGATCAATGGGTTGACATGTTCTGATTGAATTAAAACTGTAGTTTCAATAACTATTTTGTGCCTAAAGCATTCTGGATTCTAAACTAAATAACTATTGGATACTTTTTTTAAGAAATACAAAAACAATCGATTAAGCATATTTTTATTTTTTGTGACATAGTTATTGAAAAATTCAATTGAAATCAAATAAACGAGTTATAAATAAAAAAAACTTTTTTGCGAAATCGATACTAAAATACACGTTATCACTTCGCGAAGTTAGTCAAAGTAGTAGCTAAAGTAAAACTTTATAGACTTTTATGTCTAAATTTAACTTTACGAATTCATCTATCACAATTAACCTACATTTAAAATATTATCAAGTATAACATATAATATTTTAAAATCATTTATCACCCTGATGAAGACTGAATTACAATCGAAACGTTGGTGTATCAGTTGATTTTATTAAACGACTGCAACTGCAAAAACAACTTTCCTTTTATTAATATCCAGTCGCTAAAACCAATTCTCGATTTATTTTTTACCTTTGATAATAATTTATCTGATTTCATGCAGTTGTAAACATAAATGAAAATTAAAAAGAATTATTTGAAACTTTGACAGTACGTTTATTATCACAACCATCCCCGTCTCAGTAGCTAGGTGACGTTTTAAAAACACATAATGCTATTTATTTATGTTTTAATTAATAATTTAACGATTTCGAAAAAAATATAATGTATATCTAAAGACAAAAGTATTTTTTATTACTCGCATGGTTTATGTTCCTCATCTGTCACCTTGGAGAATAAGTTCCATATGCATAATAAACAATTATACTTTAGTCCCTTGATATACAAATAACTATTATTATATAATATATAGTATACAAAATCAAAATAATAAAGTTATTGCACACACATATAAATTCTAGAGCCTAAGTAAAATCCCAATAAAATATACCTACTTGAATATTTTTGTCTCGTACAATATTAAATTTTATTGAAAATATGTTTCTTAACAATAAAAAATCCAATATCAAAAACTAATTAAAAATAAAGTATGTAGTTATATAAAATGCAAATTGAAAAACAATGCTATGCCAGCTTGCTATATGCTCCTTGTATCTTGGCGCCAGGTTAATAATGATAGTCTTCTCAACCTTGGCATATAATATACTACGTATTATATTATCATTAGAGTCCAGATTCTAGGAAATTACAAATTTTGTACTATTATGCTTTTTGGTTGTATATTCTGCAGCCATGAAAAAAAATAATAATAAAATCTATTCAAAAGTTGGAAACAGTAGGATTAAATAAAACGTACTTTTAATTTTACTAGCAAAGAAATATAATTTAAACTTAAATTTATTTATATCATTCCAAAATTTCAAAATTATGTATTATTAAATGTAATTTAAATACTGGAAATACCTTAGCTTTCAGAACTCATAATAATAACTTTTACCCAAGTATTGCCTTATTAATTTAAATACTGTTTCGGTACCAACAAAATCTTTGCAAAAACAATTTTTACAGTAATGTGTCACGTGCTGATTTTTCTTGAATCAAATCACTTAACTTTCTCGCCATAAAACTTACATCACCGATTGCAAATTCGGTAAAAAGCAGCATATTAAATCGTTCGAAAACAACAGCGTAACTCTTGTTGTGACAAGCGTGAACTAACATTGATCTATAACTGTGAAAATGTATCAACATTTTTTGCGGTTGCGTAGACAATATAATTAGCTGTTCAGATGTAAATTTATTATTTGATACACAGGAAATGTTAAGAGATTGTGTTTGGGAATCGTTTAGGAAAGGAAAATGATCCGGTTAGTAACCTTTTAAATCAGTTAGAAAGACGTTTGTTTTAATTTGTTCCTACATCGAGAGACTAAATACTGTAGTTAGCTTTGATTTATTATTTCAGTTTTTATTTCTGAAATGCCAACTTTGCAATTATTTTATTACCATAAATAAGTACACATAAATATGTGTATATTGCTTGATTTTACACTGATTTCCTAATAAGAAATAGAATATGAGTTTTATTTTCTATTCAACATACATAAATTCTTTGAAAAAATATCGCAATCATTAATATCTTCTTTTAGGATGTGATCTTAAAGGTAAAAACTATGGAATTAAAAGTATAATTAAAGGTATATTACAAAAATTTATTGATTTGTGTCGTAATTTATTTTAATGTTTGTAAGAAACGATGCCATCAATTATTTCTCGATATTCGATCTTTACTAAATATAAACGCTCTACAAATAGTGAATTCTCGTTATCAATAACAACTAAATTAGTAACGCGTCCTTTACCTAATTTTTATGAAATAGAACTTGATCGTTTTATGTTTTGTAATACTGTTAATTGTTAGTGACAGGAATAATAATAAAAATTTAAATATTTTCTTATATATTAGTCATACGCCAACAAAATTATTTATAAATATAATATAATTTATATATAATATACTTTATCGGAAAATTTACGAATAAATTGTCTAAAATTAAAATCAGGATAGCGAAACTGAAATAATTTAAAAATAATTTTTGATCTCAGTGTTCGTTACTTCGCAGAAATTATGGGTAATTTTTGCACATTAAATTCGTAGTTTTAATAATATTTGCTACTTGCTTTATTAGTTTATAAAGGACAAATATTCAAACATAGTATATTATACACCAAGGTTGAGAAGACTATCATTATTGACCAAGTTGTGTTCCGATATGCGACGAAGCCGAAATATATAAGGCGCTGGTCAATAATAGTCATATATATATATTACTACATTTCACTACTAGCATTTCAATCCTAATCTTACTGCAAAAAATATATTGACAATAACAAACATTTTCACATAAATATTAACATGTTTCTTAATATTCACAGAAATAAAATAGGCTGTCTTTGTTTTTATATTTTACGTTTCACTTTATCAACCAACTTTTGATTTTTAATTTGGTTTTAATTGATTTATTTATTTAATTTAGACGGCAAATTTAAATTGGAAATCCGTACTTTACACTTTTCTTGAGTTAAATGATTTGTCAATATTTGGATTTGGAGACTTGAGTTTCTTTAAAAAGTGACAGTTTTTATTATCGACTGTGGTTAGTAATAACTTAATATTACCTACGTGACTATGAATAGTAAGCAGTACTGAAAAACAATTTCTTATGTCAAATAAATGTTAATAATAGTGGATGTCCAGGCTAAAGAAAAAATATTTTATATCAACAAAATATAATCATGACGATGCTAATGTAGTTTTATGAATTTTTTTCACTAATAAAATACCGTCATCAAATGAAGCGTTCTGATTGGGTGAAAATGACATATACGAAAATCAACAATAAAATGATGGAAAAATTTAAAATTAAGACTGGTTTTATTGTTACATTTACTACTTTGGAATTACATGCAGAACTAAAAAACTTTTCATGTTTTCATCCCATATCAGAATATTAATCACAATAAATATTAATGTTTTGAATAAGGACTGATATAAATATTTATAGTTCAATAAAAAATTCGTAAATCATCGCCCACATTTTGCGAAAGCAATGACCTTAAACTTTAAAACACTTTGATTTTAAATTACTGTTATATATTTTATGACAAAATTTCAAATCAGTTTGTCAGCGATTGTAGTTCCCTTTGTCGAGTTCCAGACGGTGTAATTTCATTATAGTAAAAAAAAGTATGCAGTTTCTATGAGAAATTCATAGAATAATTGTAAAATTACAAGTTGTAGCAGTAGACTCTCGTTAATAATGAAGTAACTATTTGTGGTTTCACGTAGTGAATCATCGAGAGATATTGATCGTATGAATAGCTAATGATTTTTACATTTTTATGCAGTTTATGCAATGCCAAGGTTAGCGGAAGATTACTTCTAACTAATACTGCAACTATGTTTTATAAATATTTTAAAACGCGAACGATTTATTTCAAATTCATTAGTAAGTACCCCCTCTTTTTTTATTATTGGGAATAAAATAATTTTAACAAATATATAATTTTACTCAAAAAGTGTATATTTCATTTCTAATTAATTTTTAAGTGTGTGAAATTTTTATCATCAATTTTATTATTTAGTTTAAAGAAATCACAATACCATTTCCAATAAAGACTTTTCTTTACTCAACCAAATCATAAATAATTATAATATGCAGCTTGTTAACAAAAAATAATAAAATACAAGTAAAACATTAGGCTTCTAATAGTTATCACGTGAAATATTGTGGGTTTTGTATAGTTAGAATAGCCTTGTCTTTCAACAAGAGCTGAGGATGCTGTATTAATAAAAAATTGGCCATTTACATCAATTTCGTTTATATATGAAATGCCAATAGGTAACTCAAACTCTTGCTCACTTCACATTAATTATTTGAGGGAAACCCCTCACTACATTTTAGTTCTAGTGATAAATTTAAAATGCAATCTGTTTATCAAGTAATATTAAGTAGCTTGAAATTGCTTCATGTCAAGTCAAGTTGCTAAGATAGAAAATCATGTCAAGTCAAGTAACGAATTTAAAAAAGCTTGATTTTCAAGTCAAGTTAAGTAATTCTTAAAAACTTCAAGCTACTTGACTTGATGAAACACAATTTGCTAAAAAATTGTTTTTTCTTCTTCTATTCCTTTCTATTTACTTTCAATATTTTTATTGTTTATTGTAGTTATTGTAATAATAATTCGATAAAAAAGTTAAATATTATGAAGGAAGTAATAATATATTTTAACAATAGTAATCGTTAATGTCATTTATTGCAAAACGTAATATTTTAAGCCGACAATAAAATTTTTATTAATTTTTGCACTTCTTGCACAATCTTTAATTTCCTGCTATGCAATCAATTTTTATGTGCAAGTGCAAATAAACTGCATACCAATCAAATTCAAACTCATTTCTTCGCATTTCTCTATTACGTCACATTTGCAAAATCGTCTATTTAGAAATGCAATTATCAAAATTCATTTATTAATGAGATTCCTCCCTGTTGCGAGTGTATGCCTGGAAAGTTTAATTTGCATTTATTAAATAACTCGATGGAATAAATATAAGAGAAATCCTGCTGTACAGGCAATATATTTATTTGTAATGTTCTCATATTTTAGATTCAGTTCGCAAGTCAATGAGAATCACACACGTAGAGCATAAATTGTACACCATGTATGTATGAGAAAAGTCATGATTTAATCTTAGAAGATATAGATGTTACTATTACAAATAGATTTATGTTACAGAAGGATATAAATCGAGACATGAACTTAAGAGACAAGAATATATGTTATATATAAATGGAAACTTATATGGACAAGAACTAAATGTTTTATGACAAGCTATAATCCAAAACGTTCTATAAAAATTAAAAAATTTCAATTTCTTTATTTTTTTATTTTAATAATATGTAATTATAACAAAACGTTATTGTACATGAGTGCAACACTTATTTTAATAATAATTATTATTATTATAATTACTAGCAAGGTAAAATAGTTTTTGTACATTGCGTTAACAATTGCTCTATTGTTATATCGAAAACGGTTTAATAATATCGGATATTTTTAATGTGTTTTTGGCAATTTTATTTTTGTAAAATTGGTACTTCTAAGCAAGGTTGGCAAAAATCATGATTAAAAAGAAAACGAATAAACCATGATTTTCTTGATTTTTATTGTGTTTTAATAATAACGGATATTGTTAAACAGTTTTTGGTAATTTTATTATTGTAAAATTGGTACTTTAAGCATTTTTTTTTTAATCAAGTAAATCATGTGTTTTTTAATTTTTAATTTTTAGAGATTGTTTTCAAAGCAATATTTTATTTCATAAACGAAAACAATATCTGTAGTAAAACCGAAAAAAGCGGAAAATTGGTGTTTTTATTCAAATATAATGAAAACTCAAAATAATTCAGCTGAATTAAACCTAGAAAAGTAACAAAGAATTTTTACTTTTTGTTACACTTTTATATACTTATTTTTCTTTTATTGTATGACAATTAAATATAATATAATTTTAAGATATTTCATACAGAACAAATTTTGGTTGTCATATATCTTTTATTTAAAAAAATTGAATTGAAATAACAATATTTTTTAATATTTCGTTAAAATATAAATTTTCCTAAATTAAATTTAAATAATTACAAGTCAGGATTACAATTAAATAAACACATATGTTACTAATATTTTAACAATATCAATTATAAATATTTTCATGTTTCAAATAAGTAAGTAGGAGAAAATAGTTTAATTATATATTCTTTAAAAAGATTTAACAATGCTCTCGAACGTATCGTTCTCAAAGTTTATTTAAATTACTATAATTTTCTTTATAGCGACCTAGACTTATAATTTAAATTTTCATGTTACTCATATTAATTAATACACACACATTAACATAAACTCCTACGAAAATAACATAATTTAAAATAGATCATTTAATATTAATTAAAACTGATATTATACGAGTACATGTACAAATTAATGTTTTATTAATAAATACATCTAAAAATTGAGCTACTGAACGTAAACACATTTAATTCAAATTCAATATTTGAAATTACCTTCCTTAGTAAAATCATAATTAGATCTAAATTAAAATATATACTTATAGGTATGGATAATGAAATGTCAGTATTCGAATGTATATGTAAAAAATCAAAATATATTGAAGAAATAATTTTTAATTAATTGTTGAATCGTACAATGGTATAGTTCTAAATGTTAAAAAAAATATTCTTTAAAATTCTTTTTGTAAAATACAAAATACATTTCTCATTAATTCTTCCTTTTCAACTACAAATTTTAATGATTTTAAATGTGTGTTAATGAAAAAACAGTTTAGTTTATGTTTCCATCCTATAACCTAAAACCTATTAATTAGAATTAGAAACATCATAAAAATTAATAGAGAAAATCATGTTCTTTCTATTTCTAGTCTAATAACTTATAATTGAAATGCGTGCGTACATCCTTATTATCAGATAAAGATATTTACATAAAGCAACAGCTGAAGGCTGTAAAATAGTTCGTACGTTTGCCAGTCACTATGATTCAGTTTAATGTTGTAATAACCTTAATTCCTCTTTCATTACTTTACCATAAACTAGCTGATATTTGCATTAAAGTACAGAAAGATGCGGAATTATTGTATCCATTCACAATATAACATGTAAAGTAGGTAACAGAAAGGAACTATCAATATAACAATTTAAATATTTTCAGTATTTTATTAATTTTCAATTAAATCGTAGACAGAAGGATATTCATAGTGCAAATATAGTATAACGCTATACAACCTAGATATTTTCATTATTAATTCGCAAAAATTAAGTTTTTGCTCAAAAATTCGACAATATTTCTGTTGCTCTTTAATGAATCTTAATGGTAAGTCATAATTTTTAATCAGAGTGACAAAATTTTACAGCTAATGCACATTAATTTTCATTAGTATAAATTCATCATTTAATTTAAATCATTAATTTCAAAAACCCAAAATATATGTGGAACAAAAACAAAAATAAAGAAATATGTCTATCATGACCATTGTATTTTTTTTATCATTGATTTAGGTCTTTTTTTCTGAAATGTTGTGTAATATCCCAGGTATACTGAAATTGAGGAAAAGAGTAAAAAGCATGTGGGTAATGTGCCCATATGGAAACACTTTCAAGAACTATTAGACCTGTTAACTTCGTCGGTAAAACGATTTTACCTGTTTCAGGATATTAAGTTTTTGTTGACATAGATAAATATAAGGTGGAACAATTGGATAATATGGCTGTCTTATCAACCCATACAGACATGACCAGGAAAACATTATTCATAAGAGGATTTTATACAATTAGATTTATTAATAATAATGAGAAACCGGTAAACTATTGAACAAACCATGGATGTTATGAATCATACCAGACTTTGGATATCTTAAAATCCTCGTTCTCCGAGATCTGTTATGATACTCATAACAATCCCAGGTATATTAACAGCTATTACTGATGTATTATTTTGAATTTATAACATAGAAAATTTTTACAATAATAAGTTATTTTTGTTTAGTTTACTTTAAAATTTAACATAAATTTCATCACTATAGTCGGAAGTTGCTATAGCCGAAGAAAATCAAATAACGTTAGCGTATATAGATATATATTTTACTTATTTTCCAAGAAGAATTTGTTAAGTAGGCGGTTTTTACAAATATTTAAACATATCTGGCAAAATGACCGAAAAATATAATAAGCAAATAAGTAATATGAAATATTACTAGTACCATAGATTAACTAATATATTACTTTGTCTACGCATCTACGCTAGGACCCAATAATTTGACAGGGGAACTGATGTTATGATTTTTTTTAAATAGTTAGTCAATTTTTGGAAAAACTTTTCTTGCAAAAAACAAATATCTTTTAAATTTCTTAAAAGAGTAACATAAATTACAAGTACTTTACTATCTTATTATTATTAATAATATATTAATAACAGCTGAACTATAATTTCAAAGAATCAAAAATTACGAAAATAAATTGTAGATTTTATAAGTGGTAATTACATGATATCGCTCTACAATTAAATAAACTAAAAGTACCTACTTCATTTAAAATTATAATAATCTTAAATTCCAATCAGTGTAAGTCTAATTATTTAATTACTGTTGGTGTTTGACCGGCTAGAAACTTTTCGCGTTTTTCTCCCAATTCTAAAGAAATCGTTGCGTAACTAATTTCGCCAATTCATTAATTATAGAAAATTAAATTCTGTTCTATAAAGTTCTTTTACAAGCGTCACGAATTAAAACAAGAAATGCGAGTTTTTTTCGGGGAACCTTGACGCCAATTCCACGACTAGATGATGTCAATGGTCAGAAATATGTCAAACTTTGGTTCAAATTCGGTCAACAAATTTTCCACGTATACTTAAATATTATAATTTTTTGTATTTCATTCAAGGACACATGCAATAGAACAATGACTTAACTTATTTTCAATACATTTAAGAATTCAAATTTTAATTGTTTTCATCTCCATTTATTCCAAAATTCATAAACCCACTAATTATTACTATTTTTGTTATTAATAAGGAAAAATGGAAAACACCAAAACTAAAGTGTCACTTCCAATTAATGAATTATAGTCCAAATTTGCTCAACTCTACCAAGTATAAAACAAAATAATTTAAATTTAAGTTTTCATAATTTACAACTTGAACGAACTTAAGTAATCTTGCATACTTATATGTGTATATAATTGGCTCATCTAAACAAACCTATATGAAGGGAAATTATCATAAAAAATTATTATCATATTAGAGATCTCGTAACGGGCTTATTAATAAAAAATCGATATGCGATTTTTTGCACGATCTTTATACCTCTCCTACTAAGTAGGGATGGTTAAAAAATTTTAAAAATCGATATTCACATTAAATCTCGTATCGAAAAAATATCGATTTGAGATAAACATCGAAACTTAAAAATCAATCTTTGAGAAAAATTGGTATATTTTAATAAAAATGTTTAATATAAAATATAATTTAAAAGCGGTATTTTATTCCGATAATATTATATAACAACATTATTAATAAATTATTTGTATATTTTTTATTAATAATATTTATTATTTGCTTTTAAAAAAATACATATTTGCATATATTTATAATTAATGTGTAGTTTAATGTTTTCATTTTATAGTCCATAAATAATAATAATAATAGTTTAATAAAATAGCAGTTTTAAAAATAAATAACCTTAATGTTTGTTGTCAAACTATAAGATGACATTATTCTCAACAAACTCATTTAAATGTCAAATATTTTAACCCACAGTTAACCTTTACGATGCACAAATCTTTAAATTTTATCAAAATTCACCATAAAAATTCTTATCAAATATGCTCTACTTTGATTAATATATAAATTAAAATCCTATTAATTAACTGAAAGTACATTTTGAATTTGATAACCATAATATGCAAAAGGAATAAAATGCATAAATTTTCATGGCTACACGAGCAAAGTATTTTGTTCAAAACATGTTATTGTAAATAAAAATTTGTTATAATAATTCTAAAGTTGTTTAACATTTAAAATATTTAAATACATTTTTGTATATAAGATACAATTTGTAAAATTTGCTAGGTAATAAAAAATGTAAAACAAATAAAAACAGAAAAATTGCAAACATTTCAGGTAACAAAAACATATTAGGTATGCATATGCATGTCCTTGGAAGTTTATTACAAACATTTATTCAAGGATTTTCAAGAACTGTTATAGAAGTGTTCATAATATTGGAATTCATATTCTGATATAATTTATAAATATTATATTTGACATGTTCGATCTTCCCTTATTTAGAAATAAAAGTATTTTTAATTGGTAATACAAGGCATATTTTAAAACTACACAATTAAATAGTGATTTAGAAATGAGCAAATATTTATTTTTTTGACTTTAAATTTGTGTAGTATTATTTTATGAGAGTTAAAATCACAATATATACATACATATATTGACTAAATATAATATCACAATTGAAATAAAATAATGGAAATGTTTTTTCAACAAAAAATATATTTAAAATTTGTGGATCAAAATTCATAAAATCATCTTTTACTGAAAAGAATATTGAAATTTTTAATTTAAATACAAATAAAAATTATTACATTTTACTTTTAGGAATGTTATAAAAAATTTTGGTTTTGGCAAAAGACATGTCAGCAAAGTAATAGATTTTTTTAAGTTTTTATTTAAAATGTATTTTATATTACATTATAATTTCATTTGTTTAATTCACTATAATAAATTTCTCACGAATTAAAATTATTAAGAATTGTGCACATATTTTGTGTAATTTATTTCATCGTTTACTTAACAAAAATTTTAACACACAGGGGCGGACTTGCCATCTAGTAATTCTGGCAAATGCCAAAATGAGCCTTTGAAACTGTGTTTATCATTATAATAAATCAATTGTTTTATTTATACCATTTTTCTATGATACTAGAGTCAACTTTTTAACTATTTCATTTCATTTTCATGTCTAATTGTAAAACAATTCTAATTTATTTTCTTGGATTTGGTGATTTCTTTTGTTTTTGTTCTGTAATTTAAAGAACTACAATTAATATCTGTATGATTATAGAATTAGTTTAATTTAATTTAAATTTATAAGTATATTGGTGTATTGCGTTGAAAATTCATTTGTTTTTGTTTTCTAATACAGAGTAACTTAATTCTTTGTATATTAATTTTTTATGTATTTCAGGTAGGTTATACCATACAAATTTTTGAGTGTTGTTCTTAACGTCTTTTGTTTTCAAGGTTATGATAGGTTATGTTAATGTAGATTCGCTTGTTTTTCAATACAGAATAACTTAATTCTTTGAATCGAGTTAATTTCTTTATGTATTTAAGTTAGGTTAAACAAGTTGTTACCGTATTTATTTTTCAGGTTGTGTTAGGTTAGGTTAGCGTTAATTCACTTATGCTAATGTATATTTGCTTATCCTAGGTTTTTAATACAGAGTAACTTTATTTTTTGAATCGAGTTAATTTCTTTATGTACTTAAGTTAGGTTAAACAAGTTGTTAACGTATTTATTTTTAAGGTTGTGTTAGGTTAGGTTTGCATTAATTTACTTATGTTAATGTATATTTGCTTATCCTAGGTTTTTAATAGAGAGTAACTTAATTCTTTGAATCGAGTTAATTAATATATTTAAGTTATGTTAAACAAGTTAACATATTTTGCTTTTAAGGTTATGTTAGGTTATGTATCCACAACTCACCCCAGCTTTGTATAATCCAAGCCTAACAGTAGTGTACTTCTTCATGAAAACCCTCCATAATACATAAGCCATGTTCACTTCACCATCACTTAACCTCAACATGAGCATCAACTATCCACCATCACTGCACCTAACCTCACTTTGAAACGTCAAACGGCCGGAACGCAACCCCGTCCGAAGCTGTTCGCTAGCCGGTATCGCGAGGTCTACTGCGGCTTCGCGGCTCAACTCGCGGACGCGAGTACACGTGCACGAGAGAGAGGGACAGTGTTTTGACTAGTGTGACTCATTCAGTGGAAGAAAGGATGAATGGAGAAAGAATTCAGCGGCAGGAATTGTAACGTCTTTATAAAATGCGCAAGAAGTATTTATTAATATTGTAACGTTTTATTTATTTAGGTGAAGTGTAAAATAATTATTGAAAAACTAATATTTATATAACTAAGTTTAATAAAAAAAAGGAGTTATAAAAGATAATAAAAATAAGTAACACTATGAATAAACAAACATAAACATTATTTTAAGACTAATAATTATTAATAAAAACTTAAACCACAGAATAGTTACACACAGAAGCGACACTCAGTGTCGGCACCTTTCATGTTCCCCTAGTCAGTTCTATGACCTTGAAGCATTGTGTAGACCTTTAAATTTGTGCTCTTCCTTTATCTCTCTGTCAGATGTGAGTAAACTTTCCGATTTTAAACAATGGGCCCTTTAAATTTGTGCACCTTCCCCATCTCTCTCTAATTTTCGCTTTTCTGTCTTACTGTCGCTTCTGTATAAACCTATTCTGTGCTTAAACACTAAGCTCGGGTTGCACAAAGCTTCATCTATTTTGATTAATGATTAATTTTTTGACAGCAATGTATTTTGGTAACAACGTCAAATTAATCAGTGATTTTTTTTGATTAGCCTTTTTGCAACCGGGCATAAGATTATTTATTTATACACTTAAAACTGTGCAATATTTATTTCCACAATATTTATATCACTATTTATTCATATCACCAACGATCACTACACGTATCAATATTAGACTGTCCTCGCGATCTCCTGTTCGGGGTATTTATAGTAAAACAATTAATTGCTAGAATGTTCTCCAACCCTCTCGTACACAGAACAATGGGAAGCGAGCGGACCTGTTATGACATGTCCGCTAGCGGCAGTCGCCCGCAGAAAAACCTTGGGATCGCTACAATATGTTAAATAAATAAAATCATTGGTATTATTAATTTGCGATAGAAGAATTATTGAGAGAAAAGATTCAGTAACTAAATGTTCTAGTTGTAATAAAGAATATACATACATATTTATGATTACTAGTGAATCTTTAATGAATATCTATATTCAGAATCGGATTTAGGTATTTCGTGATAAAATAATTAAATAATTAATATGAACTATTGATATGTAAAATAATTCAAAATCAATAAAAATAATTAATATATTTTGACGTTCTCTAATAAAACCCAATAAAACCCAGGTTTAAAAAAAAAACCCAGGCGGGATTATGAGCCATTTGTATTTGGGGGTCTAAAGCGGTCGCTTCACCCACTTAATGCTGAATCCGGCCCTGCCTATTCGATGTAGAAATAAACGAATTCAGTAGTTCCGTAAAAATTATCAGACTATAATAGAAGTTCTCTAATATGAACGCCCTAGTTGTGTAATGAATGTGTTAAATATAGACACGTAAAATCATTGACGATAAAGATAGATATATAATTAAAGGAAAAGACTCGGAAAAAGAATTCATTAGCTACGCAAGAATTATTGGAAAATGTTTACTTCCTTGTGTAATTATACGGAAATTGTAGAAGAATGGTAGAATAGGATCTATTAAATTTTATTAGATTTTTTAATGTATTAAACTATATTTCAAAAATATAAACTTAAAATTCATCTACTTAACAATTCCTTAACAGTATATAAAATATCTGAAAGAAAATTGCAAAAAACAAATACCATAAAAAATATCAATATCAGATTCTTTAAGACACTGATTTGAAATAATATTTTTCCATAGTGGTCGTAGAAAAATAGTTATTTATGTGTAAATTAAGTGTTTTTTAGTCGAGTGCTGTTTAAGACATGAGTCCAATGTTGAAATTATAGCACGAGATACAAAACACCGAAATTTTAATAAAAATTAATTTCAAATGTAAATGTGTTTATGTTGCCTAACACAAAAGAGGGCATAAAGTATGTACTTTTTGCTCGGTTGTAAGAAAAATAATTTGCACCCATAATTGAAACAACTTAGCGCTATATTAGGGCAAGAGTTTTAAGTTATTATTATACGTTGGCTCAATTGGAGCAGCTGTTAAATTAAGCCAAAATGTATTAGTCCCAACTTGTCCTTTAAGCGAAATTGACTGTATAGCATATTCTAAATAATATAAAATTTGTTCATATAGAAATGGTATTTTGATCAAAATTTGGTGATCTAGTATTATACTAATGGTAAATTATATTACACAGTATCTAAAAATAGAATAATTAGAAGATTATTTAACTCATTCCCATTTATATTTCATCTTATTTGCAACGTTTCAAAACATTCAAAACCATTTGTTTGACGATTAAAAATTCAAGGAAAATCTTGTTGGCATCTTCCAAGCATCACGTATTAACATATGTATGTATTAAACATTTGCTGTTTGAAAAATGCAGAGTTCATCTCCATTCCGATGTTTATATTCAGAAGCCGTGCGTCTACAGGTGGCCGGATAAGAACAATAAAAATCAGAGGATGCCTTGCATTCAGCGATTGTGCGCTGTTCCGATTGGTGACCAGAGTAAATAGCTGAAATTGTTGCGAACATTATCCGCTGTGGCGCAATATCCATTCTCATAAGGAGATTTAATTATGACGATTTCGGTTTGGTTAATATTGTTAGGATAATCTGTTTGTCATTGAACTCATATATGCACGTTTGGGATAATTGTATAAATACGTTCGTGATCAAGGTTTCATTAGTAAATTTACTAGGATCCCATTAAATTGGTAATCGCACAGAACAGATTTTTCGAAAAAATACCACACACAATTTTTTAAGAAAAATTTTATTAAATTTCCTATATCATCCTCTGCATATGAGTTAATCGGTCACGGAACATTAAAAGAAAAACATATTTATGTGAGTTTTTATAGACAAGACAAACTAGACCAGTGTTACTAAGTAATGTGATCTTCCAATATGCTCGTATTTGAATAGATAATAATGAATCCTATACAATATTTCTTAAAATCACTACATGGGGGCATCGGAGCTTATGCCCCCAAGGTAAATTTTCCTTAGGACAATGCATTCAAGGAGATGTTTCTCTTAGCGCTTTTTTATATCAGTAATAAAGCCCTGAATTGTTATTATTTTAAATAATTATTATACCTCCTTTCATTTTATAGTAACTGAATACTGTTATAATATAGGTATGAGGTGCACCTTTAAAAATATTACCAGTAAATTACTCGCATCGAAGTACCTATGACTAAAAATTTTCATTTTAACATTTTTAAGCCAATAGGAATCCATACGACAGGTAATAATGCGCGTCTCGGGATATACCAGAGATCCTGACACGTTAGCGGGGTTGGGGCGGTAGTGGGCCTTTGAGTTTTCGATCCGCCTGGTGGTCTGGCTAGAACGCCTTCAAAGGCATCCGGTGCTCTGAAGGTGATCTAGTTCAGCAGGTTGGGAATTGGAACACGCTTCAGCGTGTGCTCTAATTCTTGACCTGTTGAACCCAGAGCACATTTTGGAGCAGATTTAACTACTCTGGATTATGCTTTGGTTTCAGTGGGTCAGGAATTAGGGCATTTTAAAATGTTTGCTCTAATTTTTAGCCAATTAAATTCTGAAGCAATTTGGCTGCTCTGGATTGTGCTCTAGTTTCAGAGGGTTAGCAATTAGAGCACTCAAAATTATTTATTTTTTCTTGTAATTATGTTTTGATTTTGGTGATAAGATATGTAGTCCGTAAAGAAATTTTGAAAATATAGTCTCTTATAGGTCGTGAACGAAATATATTTAAAAAATTTATTTTCACTAATACTTATTAATTGTTGTATATTTTAATATTCTTCTGCAAAATAGTAATATTTCCTTAATGATTCAGGACTCAATTGAGAAGTGCAATTCACTTTTTCAATGAGTTTTATACTTACATTTCGTCACTAATTCTTCTAATATTTCTCATTATTATTAGAATACACAATAAAAAGCATGTATAGTATTTTCATATTTTAAGCCAAATATAAATTAATTACGTAGACATTTAATCTTATGTACCTTATATTAGATCTCTCTCATTCGAGTCCTTGACTTGACTTATCGGCACCATTACTGACCCGTTGAAGAGAAGGAATATTGTGGCACATGGGTAATCAGTTGAATGCAATGTTAATGTTGTATTGCAGCACGGTGAATGCTATGATGTATCGGCTAGGGCCGGGGCCTTACTGTATGTCCCAGGAATGCTCAGACCTCACGACATCGTGCCTAGTCAACCGTAGCAAGGGTTATGGGTTATGGAATACACTGGAGAGCAGTATTGGGATTTCGTCAGCGGGAATAGGTTAAGTAAATTTATAATAAATTAAATTATAGTAAAAGTAAATGCATGTCGATAATTACAAATTATTGATTTAGTAGATTTTGAAATGTTTGCTGTACGTTGGTATATGTTCTTTGGAATAAATAAAAAAAAATTGAAAAAAATTAATAACATTTAATTTCCTGAAATATTCATACTTTCAAAATTACACCTCAAAAAAAGTTGATAAATGTGTTATAAAAACGGGTAGACCTTAACAACGCCTTTACCATTCGATTCTACAGGAAAAATTGCATGAAAACATATTTTCTGTACATATTCGTTCTCTAAAACGATTATGTGAAAATTAAAAAAATTGTAATACAGTGGAACCTAGTTAAAAGGACTTCAATATAATTGACGGACAAGATGACCGGACAAATTTGAAAATTTTTAAAATTCTGATAATATTCTACATTGCTACACTATACAGTTTAAACGCATACGAATTAGTGCTTTTTATCGAGGTTCTACTATAGCAATTATTAAAAATTTTTGTTGAGAACCTTTTCTAAAACTTTTCCTTTTCTGGATTTAAGTAGGTATATCTTATACTTTTTTAGAGCGCATTTGTGTGAAGTTTGATATCAAAAGCTTATAATGCAAAAGCACGTAAAAGTGATTATAAAAGTACATTCGTAATATAGGCCATTATCCCTAGCGATCCTGAGACTGAATAAGATTGGACAACCATTGGATGTTAAACTTCATATAATCTACAATTGTATAGAGAGAAGATATTTTTATTGTTAACATTTACGGTTCAAATTCATAGCAGCATAGCCCAGGATTTTATGAGTCATTATTGAAGATTGAAAATGCACGAAGCATCTAAAAAATGATTGCTCGAAACGAAGCTAAAGGATTTCGTCAAATGGAAAGTTAAGAAATTTTGTTTATAAAAAGAATATTAGAAATTTTACTTGCGAGGTTTAATTTAATAGCAAAAAGCTACAAAACATCGATGTGAGTCTTATTAAAACTATTGCTCTATATGCGTCCTATGTAAATCCGTCACTGAATAGCAGTCGCCGTTCGCAGAAAATAAATTAAAATAATTTCTTGTGATAGACATTCATTGCAAATTTAAACAACTTTGCAAGTTCTCAAAATAACAATAGTGTTCCACTTCGAATGAATATCCTGTATTTGAAAAACCCCTCCGAAAAAAAATTCTGCATAAGCCTTTGAGTATAAATAAAAGTAAGTACAGTTTTTTCGAATAACTCTTAAAGTAATCAATTCTTAGGAAAAAAATATATATGTATACCACTTTCCAGATATTTACCTCAACGGAAAAAATTTGTAGAATAAAATAACTGAAAATGGTAAGTAAATGAAAAAAAGAACTATCCTTTATTTAGGTTATAGTTGAGAATGTTATCTAAATAATAAATGCTTTCCCTTTTATACCAAATAATAATGATAAAAAAATAGATAAAATAATATTAAAATATTACTAGAAATATAATTACGGCTGATAGTAAAAATGATATATTAACAGTTACTAAGTTTCTTATATGATTGCGATTAAGAATGTAATTATGAATAAAGAACATCTAAAATGCTAATACGCATTTTACAGTTCTTCAGTTTACACTTTGATGTTTACACATTTTTGCCATACTTAAAGCCTATAAAATTTTAATGCACGCTTTCTTACTTTATCTCCATCCATTTAAGTATTAGAATCTCTTCAATTAAGTGCGTTCTAATTAACCGTATGCTTTTAGCCTTCATTTAATTTTATTTAACCGAGTGTAAGTACCCATTACTTGCCTACTTATGCAAATTGACCGATTGTTGTGTGAGAGAAAAACAATTGTTGCCTTAACGAAGCCTACTATTAAAAATATTACAACGAGTAATATAAAGATTATTTTCTTTTTTTCATTTCATTTGTACAACTTAACAAGAACTAGCTACTTTTACTTTTCAGAAACAAGTGGTTTTTAAATTGCATTAATTGCACCATTTCTATTATTAGAACTAAAAAGTAGTAATGAGATCAGTATTATAACTATGAATTAAAAATGTGTTTCCTATTTCCTTTATAGCTGTTACATTCTACTATTAATAATAATACTAAGATGTAATAGAATGCAATATGTATAGATTTTTTTTTAATTTTAATAGTTATTTATGTAATAAGGGTATTATCAATAGATTATAGCACGAGGGAATGTTTTAAAAATTCCTAAGGGCAATAGTCTTGATTATGTCCGTGGTACATACAACGTTTTATTTCATTTTGGTACTTGCAATGAAAAAAATCTTTAGATATATCTTACAGGCTGTGGTTTTTTTTTATAGATTTGTTGGTATTGTTAGATTGTTTGTTCTTAAACAAACTTAAAATGACACTGTCACTGTGAAATATATACGGAACCTCACGTATTAATTATTCTGGTGAATTATTAATAGAATTTGAAGCTACACAAACCAAGTTGGTTTGTAAAAATTCCAAAGATTTATATGAAAAGAAATTTGTAAAGTTCTGTGAATGCCTAATAATTATTTTATCAAAATTAAAATTTATTGTATTGTTTGATGTTTATTCTAGTTTAATTTGCTTACGGACTCGGGCAATAAAAGCTAAATTACGCCCACATTTGAGAGCGTAGAAACAAGTTTATAATATCAAAATGTAATAAAATTTATTATTTAAAATTTGCATCAAATTTAATTATTAATAATAACAATTTGGAATATATATAAACTTTTCAGAGTATTAGTCAATTTAATTTATGATAAACAGGTAAACACTTTCTTAAAATAATATTAAAATTACTAGAAAATTTTTAATTTTGAGAGAAATTTCAGTTTCTTTATAAAAATTTTGAAAACGAAAGTGATCTTTATATATAATTAAATGCTTACTAGATATACCTATTTATTTTTAATCAATTTTCCTTTATTTAACATATAATTAAAAGTACTTCATATTATAAATTTTAATAGTACATACATACTTAATTTGTTACTTTCTTAAGCATGTAGCAAATTAAGTTGTTTTCATTTCGCTTTCTGAAGAAATTAACTTGTAGAGAAGAATCAATTTAATAATATTATCCATTTTGTTTTACCAGTTTTTTCATTTTAATTCCTTCAAATTTTTTTTTATTTCGCATTTAGAGAAAGGTGAATTAAAAAAAATATGAAAATAATTACAGATTTTTAGTATTTTTCCAACAGATTTTAATTAAAATATATTTAAATTATATTCGAACAATTGCTCTCTTTAATTTCAGGTTGATTGGTTTTAAATGTCAAGCTTGAATTATATTACCTTATACTCCAAACAGCTTGTAATACAATGCAAGAAGAATGTTGAACATACCTGAAAAGAAATTAATTATTAGTAAATTGTTAACTAAGGACGTACCAGAGTGTTTTCTAAACTATTCTTGGAAAGTTCAGTTGTTGTCGTCCCTTTTTTACATCAAAACAGTTGTTAAAATGATAGTAAAATTTCAACTGGAATAGGAGAAATTACCAAAATATTTATTCCTAATTTTCTGAAAATCATGACTTGAATATTTTTTGAACTTTGATCAAAATCAACCGCCGTTAAAACTAATTATCATAATGTAACACGGGTTCTTACTTACTGATGTACTCTAATTCTAACCCTACTGTAATTAGTTCAAAATCACCTTTCGTTAAAACCAGTTCCTGTAATGTTTACTACCTATGCGAGGGGTGTTTACTTATTGTGTACTGCTCTAATTCTTGCCCGAATGTAATTAGATCAAAATCATCATTCTTAAAATCCCATCATTGTCAGATTCTCACTTAAGCATAAAGTTGTTCTAATTAATCATGTTAATTTATGAATTAGTTTAGTATCCGTTCTTTGGATTTGATCCAAAAGAGAGGTTGCTTCAATTAATCGTTCGTCCAGTTAACTAGAGTCGAGTATATTTCGAATAGACTATTCTATAATAGAATAGAACAAAATCTTCTACATTTTATAGTAAATACATTGCTTTATTTTTACTAAACCTAAACCTTTTAAAAATTTCATGGTCATTTCAGATACTAAAATGATCTGGTTGCCTTCTTACAATGTACAGCCTCCTATACACCATAATAATAAAATCTATTAATTGTTCTTCGTCGTCACTCTCACAAAATGCATATACAATATTATCAAAAGTTGTTAAAAGTTTGACAAATGCTACAGAATATTTTATATTCGATCATATTCAGACCAACTTTGTAAATTTATCCTACTGGCAAAATTCTATCAGTAGCATAAACTAGCTCTTAGTATATCAAGATATTGAATAACCGAAATTCGTGGTTACCATGAGCATTAACTTGTTAGAGACTTATCAGACACTTATCAGGACATTTAAAAACCGGCCCTTAATGTGTAAAATTTGACAGGTATTATCCTAGGTAAAAATGAATTAATATTTCATTCCCTAAACATTTGCAACTAACACTTCTATAAAATGAAAACTTATACATCATTTTAATTTTCCACGGCTACGATGAAGTTGTGCAGACTATAAGGAAACGCTGAATCAGTGACAATATTCGATGTTATCTGCAGCAACTAACGCATAATACAGTGTTCATTGTCAACGACGCGTGGGTCTGTTGCGACCTACGGAGATATGTTCACTATTTCAAATTCTCGCAACGGATGACAACCTAGCCAGGCCATAACTCGCCTATTCAGCCACGGATAAATATGTAGGTGATTAATTGCGAGATTGAAAGTGGTGGCTTTTATAACAGGAAATCATACAAGATTTACTCAAGCTCATGCCGGCAAAAATTGATGACCATACATTGTCGTTATATCCATATGAAATATAGTTGCATATAATAATATATGTGTACACATAGACAGAATTCTTGTATAAGTGTATGAATGTTTGACATTTCATCGCATCACTCTTTTTCAGCTACATGCGATTTTAATAAGTGGTCGTTAAACATTTGACTAAAAAAAAGTGTGTATGTATATGTATTAGCCGATTCTGTTGATTGAATAAGATAAATTTAGCTGATCAAGAGTAGGATTCCATAACTTCGGTTGCTCTCATTTGGACTTGTTATGATATAAATTGCAAATATCAACAACAAATTTTATTTGCTATTCTACAATATTAATGTTTATTTACAATTGATATTTGTAGTTCTTATGAGTTATGGAATCCCACTCTAAGTTTGGTGAGCAAAGTGATCTGCAAAAATAATAAGATAAATTAACAGACAACGATTCGTGTATGGATACTGATCTTACAAGTATTACTTTAATTGGTGTCCGACCGAAATATGATGTTCAGCTTAAACCGAAACCGTAACCGAATATTCGGCTCCTTTTCTAGTTTCAACCGAAAACGTAACCGAAGCTGAAACTTATTTATTAGATAGCTCGATGTATGGGTACTGATTCAAAAACTATTATTATTGACCAGTGTCCGACTGAAACACGATTTTCAGCCAAAACCGAAACCATAATCGAATATTGAGCTCCTCTTCTAGTTTCGAACTAGAATGTAACCGAAACCGAAACTTATGTAGCTAAGTTGAACTCTAGTTAAATTTTTATTAAACACGGAAATCTACAGTTTTTCCTACCTTTTAAAGTATTATTCAATTATTAAATTAAATATAATAAATTCAATTTATTAAAAAATCATTTTAGTTTTAAAGAAGTTAAGATTTTGGTTATCTTATAAGATACAACTTATACCACCTCACAAATATCTCAAATAATCACAATCAAGTAAGTAGTCTTTTCGAGAAGTATTTGTTACTAACAGGTTCTTTTTCATTGTATGCTATTCTCTTACAATAATGTTACTTTCTTTTTCTAAATTCTACAATAAGTCTACACTTTGCACTTGGCACCTATGTACTAACAACATCAGAATAATAATAATAATAATAAAATAAGAATTATATCTTCGAAACGAAAAAATTAAAATAACGAATTTAACACTGAAATTCGTAGACTGAGAATTTTAAGACATCTAAGGCCTGGTATGATTCATAGCATCCGTGGTTTGTTCAATAGTTTATCGGTTTCAGGAAATGATGATGTTCTTAATAAATATAGTTATCGCGATCAAGTATATAAGAGTGATAAGAAAAAATGTCTTATGATTTTTGAATGCTGCTTAGTGCTTTAATAATGACGCTATGCTCGAATCAAAGACATCTTATATTCCTTTTGCTTTTTTTGCGGAAACGAAAAGGGAAAGGAAACGTGTTTGGATACGATCCTGTACCCGTGTCATAGATCACGACCTGCCGGCAGGGCTCGCCGTTTGAACCGTGACCACACAGGTAACTACAACGTGCGAATGCTCTATTTACGTCATTTCTCACTAACACTAATGCCCTCTATACAGCTATATACTGCGCATTAAGGCTTTCACACTCTATAACCTACGATGCAAGAGAACTGCTTCACTTTTAATATGCTCTATAGCTTGTATTAAAAAGACAGGAATGAGAGAAAGAAAGAAATCTTCAGCTTTCAGTTTTTCTGAAGCTCTGAAGGTTTAATTTCCTTTTCGCTGACAGGTGGAAGTCAAAAGATAATCTACTTCTACAGAAATAAATAAGGAAATATCAAGACAACAAAAACTGAAATTATAATGTTGTTTTTATGGATTACATTTTTGTGCTGAAATATACAAAACCGGTACATTTTTCATAGGATTCTAATATATCTCTATACCTACACGTACTTTAATTAGCAAAATCACAAATATATAAAAACACTTTAAATAATAAGAATAGCATTTCCACAGTTGATACATTTAGACGAATCGTTTTTGTAAGACCGCTGTATATTTATTGGTAAAAAGACTCTTTAAGTCCGTATTCAGCTCTTGTCTTTATCTTCTTCTTTAAGCCTTCTTTAGCTAGAGACACTTTATGTTTAATTAATGTGTTAATTATAACCATATTCAATACCCTTCTCTAAGCTTTCTTTAACAAAAGATGTTCTTTTTGTAAACTACATATGGCATCATATATTTCTTATTTGCTTCTTATGAACACCAAATAATTCCCGAATATATACTATGTCATCTATATCATACAAGTCTGCCATTTTTAAGACTAAACTAAAGTTTAAAGGCGGTCTCTGTCATCTCTAAGTAACTAACCTAAAAAAGATGCTTCGTTATCGCTAATCATGACTGGTGAATATGAAATCTTAGAGAAACATCTTTAAGTTACTTAATGAAGTTTCTTTAACGTTAGAAACGGAAGTAGAATATGGGCCTCATCTCTATCTTTACATCCACATTATATGAAGGTATAGTAAATAAATATTTATAAAAATCTCACGTACTATATTAGTTTATTACTTTTTGATGCATTCCATTCCAAAGATTTTATTACAGTATTACAGAGACCCTGAACATATTACATATAAATATCTTTACCTCTACAAAGTCTCGTTAAGGAGAAGCGTTTTTTTATGTAATCATAAATAATAAAATATATAAAAAATGTTAAGAACAATCTATTTATGAACAAAAAAATACATACAACAGAATAAGTAGATATACTTTCAGTTTTAGTAGACAGCTTTTCGTCGTTGTGAATCGAATCAAAACTTCTTTTGAGTCCAACTCCTTACCTTGAAGCAAATTTGAAAGGACCAGACCCAAAAGTATTTTGTCCAACATTCGGTGTCTTTTCAACTACGGAAGTCATTTTGTTATAAACAGGATAAAAGCAAGATTCTGTAATTTCTTAAAAAAAAAATTGTAACTTTGAAATGATCTTCTGTTCTTAGAATATGATGAAGACTGAATCGCCTAATTGTTTAATAACTAACCTGATGTGTATTTTATTGCTTAATTTGCTGTCGTAGAAAATATATCGGTTTGTAACTCTATACATTCTCGTATTTCACACACTCGTGAATAAAATGACATTTATCAAAGTTGTTGCTTAATAACCTATTAAATTTCAGGAAGAAATAAAAAGGAAATTATACGTATGCATTTATATATAAATTTGTTATATTACTCGAACAGTATTTCAGCTAATAGAAACCTTAATTTTATGTGTTAGTTTTCTGACAGCTTTCTCGCAGAAACTATGATTTAATAAGTAATTTAGCGCAGGTTTATGGTATCGTGTTCCCTTTAACTTTGTGTTTACTAATATATTAGCGACGGTAAATACATTACGGCGAAACTGCAGAGCAGAACCCAGCCAATATGCAATATTGTCAAAGGTGTGGCCGAACAAACTTACTTTATTAATCTCTGACAAATTGATTTCGCATAAACTACGAGAAATAATAACGCGCGTATGCTTCCAAACGTTACGACTGTTCCATTAGACTTTATTAGATGGAAGTACATAGGTAATTCTAATTCAATACTGCCTGTTCATTACGGTTATCATTAGCTGTGAACATCATTCCTAGATAGAACAGGGTTTTAAGTACATGAAGGTACTTGTTTTGTTACAAGTTTTACTTCCATTTTAGAGGTGTATATAGATTGTCAGCCTAAGACTTCTGCAAGCTTATGGGTTCTGAACCGCTAAACATTGTAGATAACAGAGGTTCAGCCTCATATAGCACATAAATTTAAAAAATATATTTTTAAGCGATGCCCACTAAATGTTTCTACGGGAAAAATTACATAAGTGGACCAATTTTCAGATTTTTATTCCAATAGATACAATTTTTAGAAAGGAAAAACCCTAATCGGAGAATATCCAAGACTCCTTTCATGTTTCTTGATTTTTGATGAATTTCATTTCCAGAACAAAAAAAAATTGGAAAAAAACCGAATCATTTCAAAAACGTATACTTCTTTAGAATCACCTGGTATAATTGTTGTGATTGTATCTTTACCCATTCTAAAGATTTACACACCTTTTTGAGGTACAAATTTGATTTTTATAACTTGTGGATTTATCATATCCATAGTTACGACTTAATATTTGATTGACAACAATGTATACTTGCTTGTCTCATTTAAAATGAAATATAGATAATGATTTTAACATTCGCTTTTTGGGTTATAAAATTTTCTAACAGGCCAACACCAAGTGCAACAATTTTAAGAATCATTAATAACTTTAGATGAAATGATGGAATAGTAAATTAATTTCAAAAATAAAAATTTATTTAAATTCTATCGCATATTTTTCAATATTTTTACTATGCAAGTCTATAAAGCGATTAATTGGTTGAATTCAGAAAAAATACGCTATCGAATAGGAATAAAAAATATGTATAATCACATTTAAAAAATATAACTTTAAGCTGTAACTTGAAAACCACTGGTTTAAAATAATATTTTATTCAATAATCAAATGCCACCCTTGGTCTCCTACAACTTTGTTATTTAGTATAATTTTGTATCTCTAATAACTTCTGAGTAAAACCAGGTACCCAACTTTCGATTCCATTCTGTATATCATGCTATATATATATATCATGTTAATAAATATAATGAAGAAAGTAAGAGATTTACTACAATTTCATTCAACATTCAATGATAAAAAAATTGAAATCAATATAAAGCTATGTAAATATCCCACCAATGTTTAATCCAAGTACACCACTCCCAATAATGTTTACCATTCGCATCCCGTTATGGCAACCATCATCTTCAACTGTTTATCAAAATCAATCATCCATTTCCTCTCAAACACTTGTTTCCGTATATAGTTGGCGATGCACTGCACCGCACACTTGATCTGCGTGTGCCATATGGCACATGGCACAGCTTCTGGCTGCTGGCAGTGTGGCTGATTATGCCAACCGCCGGCTAATGAATATTTATGATGCTAGCGGCACCTCAGATTTGCCAGCGAAGGAAACAAACAAAACTTGTAGGACGTTACCACGGAAACTACCAAATACGATTTTTGTTGTGTGTTGTGTAAGCGCTGATTCATACAGTAAAAATAAGTAATAAGTGGAAGTTTTTTATGGGGACAAATAAATCGAATTTAGGAAAAAGTTTAAATATTTGTGCAGTTTTTGTAGGGTTTTAAATAAGTTCAAGGTTACTTAAAATATCATTTGTGATCATCACAAAAACGATGGCTGGGACATAATATTTTTTGGAAAATTCCAGGTCATATTGGTGTTACCAAACTTTGACATAAGATTTTAATCTTTAATCATGTTTTATTTTATAAAGTCGAACATTCATAAGATTTTTTCACTTGATATTGTTAGATAAATTACAAGAAAAAATTGCAAGTATTTTATTGCTAAACGTCACTTATTTAACATACTTTCAAAGTATTAATAATTATTTAAGTATTAAGTCCAATAAGTGTTTTACCAGTCTAAACTAAAATATAAAAAAAAATACATCAAATGTAGCTACATTGTAGCTGAATTCTCCAATAATATTGAAAATCACTTATCGATCAATTTATAAACATAACTTACTGTCTAAAAACCCAATCGGTAAACACAAGTAAAAATAATAATGCACAATAAAAATAAGGACTGTCAATGTATATTTAATTTATTAACAAGAATCAATGTTTCCTACAAAAATTAAATTATTATTTTTTAAGTTTCTGCGAAAGTGTCCTTTAGAAAAGCCGATAAGGCGCATAACTAGATGTTACAGCAATTCTATAAACAAAATTTCAACACTTTACGGCTAATCATTTTTGAGTTAAGTGAGACACGGAGATACAGACGTAACGACGAAACTAGTCACAATGGATTCAGGGGTAGTCAAAATATATATTTCCGTTGAAATTTTAAAATCTAAATTGTGCTCGATTACAATACTTCCCTTACTTCGTTCAATGCAAAATAATAATACAAATTATATTCTGTAGCTGGCAAAAGTTATTGAGCATTTCTTATTTTTATCGTGTGTAACTTACTTATATACATATATACAGCTTGTGCAACGAAACGCGGAACATAGGACTTAACATGTGAATTCAAAAAATTGCGGATAGTCTCTCTCCTGATAAATTTAGAGCAAAACTACAACAGTACAAAGCTGTTCAAAATTAAATTATAAATCATATAATATCATAGTTGATGGTAACAGTAAGCCTGTAGTACGAAATATATTGAAACATAAACATTTTCTGTATTTCCGTGGCTCTCTGATTTTGAACGAAAATATTACATTTTATATTTAATAAATCCCATATCCCATACTTTGTACGCTTGTAATTTTGCTCTAAATCTATCAAGAATGTGAGTATCCGCAATTTTTTGAAATCCCATGTTAATGTTCTATATTCTGCATTTTATAGCACACACTGTACAAAACATTTCGTTATTACGTTTACATTTATCTATCGAGTATTTTATCATTTATCATGTAAAAATAAAATTTATCATTATATAAAAGTTGATTTTATTAGCCTACCTTGTTTGGAACCAATCAAGTCTTAATATTTGTCTGATTGGTTATACTACATTTTCAAGGTAGATTTAAAAAATAGCGCAAATAACGAATTTTTTAAATTTTCATCTCACAATTTACTTTTAGGACTAAAAAGAAGAAATATATTTGAATTAGTTTTATCACCAGCAATAACTTGTCATTATCTGTTCCTTACGCCGGCTCTGTGTTATCGATAGCGGCACGCTGTAACACACCCACTATACTATACATTTTCCTACACTACATGCAGACATGCAGTGTGCAGCGCTAAGCCGAAGCTATGCCTAGGCAGATACGGCTGCGTTTGGACATAAGCTATACAGATCGTACGTTATCATTTCACTCCACAACGCCACGGACGTAACGATGTCATCAAACCGACTTTCCAACTGCAGATCTCAGATAAAATCATTACGATCTTAGTTCTTAGCCCTGCTTGCACAACGGCTTCGCCTTACCATTGTTAAAACTTCTTAGAAATTGTTTGCATTATGTGAAGGACAATTAAACTGTAATCAAATGTTTGATATTTTTATTGGTTTAATTGTATGTTATATGTCGTGGTCTTATTGCAAAATTCGTTGCATATATGAACAGAAAGGTTAGTTAAGGTTACATTAATTTGCAATGTAGTTTTATTTTTACCGAAAGCCACAAAAGGGAGGTATTATGAGTTTATGGATTTTTAAGGTATGTCAACGAATTCAACGAATTGAAATCTTTACATTATCTGCAAGGCTTCACGTCAAGAAAACAAGAAAAATAAGATAAGAAAAATTAAGCATAAATAATGTTTCATGAAACTGAAACGCATAGTACTAACAATATTAATATGAATCAGTAAAACGGATTTCATATCATTTTTAACATTATTTTATTGTAATTAATACTGTTCTGTATTATCAAAATGAATGTTGAAGTTACTGATTTGATTGAAAAAATAAAAATAATAAAATATGTAGGTACTTTAAAATTCTAACTAAATGAATTCTAATAAAAACACTTAAGAATTAAGAATGCGACTGAAGTTCTCTTGAAATTGTATTCTATATGGATTAGTGATGTGCCGAATAGCAATTCAGCCGAATAGACGAATAACGAAAATTTACAGCCATAGAATATAACTAAATATATTATTTACTCTTATTGTAGATACATTAATAATAACTAAACATATGTATGTATATCTTTTGTTTAATATTTATTATCTATATATTTATATAATTTAACATAACAAAACAATGTTGCACTTCACTTATTTCTTGTAACGGAATATTCGAATAAGGAAAATATGGAAGAATAGGCCAAATACCGAATATTTATTCGGCTTCGGTCCCATCTCTAATATGGATGAACCAAAAACAATTGTATCTTTTAGATGACATTAAAAGAATTTATAGGTGAGGTGGCGCTTTGTGGAACATTATTTCAAGAAACAATATTTATTTACATTTAATTTATCCAAATATTATAAAATACCGAAATGACAGTTTCCTTGTTTCGGACATTAGGTCTAATGATTTTTTTTTACATTTCGCCACTCAGTAAGAGAGGTATAGGAATCATGCTAAAAATCGGATAGTGAGGTTTCGATGGATAAGCATATTTGAAAGCCCTATAACACCATTTTAATAACACCATTTTATACGATGATATATGTCCGTGTGTGTGCATGGATGGATGTTGTTCTGACATAGTAGATCTGATTAGATTTTGGTATTAATCGTGTAACCGGAAGTAGTGTCTTCATGAAGATCTGAAATGATTTTCTGAAATATATTAATTATTTATGAATATATGAGAATTTTTGTAAGTAATACTTTAATATTATCTAATTTTATTTAATATTGGTACCTATAAGCACAAATGACAACATAACTATCAGTTTCAAAAATATGATATTAATATATAAAATATAAATATTAATAAAAAGTTAATGAAGATAGGCGTGAGGTTATGTGCTGGCCACATTAGATTTTTGTTTTATGTTTTCAAATTTTCACTATTTCAAGCATTAAATCCGTCTGTTCAGGCATATGAAAATTCAGATGAATAAATTTTAATGGAATTTCGTATTGAAGTTTCTGATATTAATGATGCGAGTATTGCGAGATATAACTTTACACGTGTCAATTATAATTTTGTCATAGTAAAAATATTTGATGAAAATAGCTGTAAACCATAGAAAAGCTATTATTAGAAATATTTTTATAATATAAAGAAATATATTGAAAGTAATGAAAGGAAATCAATGTAACATCTAAATAAATGTAATAAAAAATAAAAAAACAAAAACAAGTGCGATGGCCGGGAATCGAACCCGGATCAACTGCTTGGAAGGCAACTATGCTGACCATTACACCACCATCGCCATATATGAAAGTACGTATACTACGTATGACGTCGCGAGAGTATGACCTTGAAAACAAGTTTTAAAGTTAACAAATGAAATAAAAACGGGCTCAACCGGGATTTGAACCCGGGACCTCTCGCACCCAAAGCGAGAATCATACCCCTAGACCATTGAGCCGATATAAAATTACGTTCATTTATAGCATTTAAATATTTAATATATATTTCAATATAACCGTTATTTACTAATTAGTTATAAATATATTTCTAAGTAAGATATAATTAACAATTTGCAACATTTTGTATAGATTTAACTTTAAAATAAGTATATTTATTACTTAATTTTATTTAATTATTAATAAAATGTAAAGTAGTATTATATGTATCCTTATTGCTGATATAAGTTTAAGATAGTGTTATTTGCATCACATACGTAGGTTAATGTTATTTCCGTAAACATAATCTCTTATGAGTGTCAATTTTTTTCTCAATGCTCTCTTGACCATGCATACTGTGCTCTCATTTTCACATTCATAATTTCACTTAGTTTTGATTACGGATACTTTGTAATTTAATCTGTGCAAATATAAATTATGAATAAATTATTTTTTTATTCAGATTTCATTTGTGCAATAGATTTTAATACTTTGATAATCTATTCTTTACGGTTTTAGAATAAAAATCTAAACCAGGAATAATTGAAAAATACTCATTTTTGGCTCCAAAATTTTGGTTTTCGAATATTGTCCACATTCATAGGCGTCAATGCACTGATTTTAATTTTACAAACATAATTTAAATATATTTTCTTATTTCTGCTCTCAAAGATGCACCACAAAAAATGTGTTTTTCGGGAATATAAAGAAATGTTTTCGCCGCATATTATATTCCTGCATTGAGAAAATGAGTAAAGATACAATTTCAACTACTTTACCATTCGATTCTGCAGGAAAAAGTTATATAAAGAAATGTTTTGTTTACAGATACGTGTGGAACTATTAGGTGAAAATTAGAAAAAGGAGGAAACCTAGATTTCCATTTTTCGCCTCGAAACTTTTTGTCTCCAAAATTTTTATTTTTTTGACTTCAAGCAGATGTCAATGCGCTGATTTCAATTTTTTAAACAAAATTCAATTATCTCTTCCCGTTTTCAAGATATATGAGTTTAAAGTTATACCTAAAAAATTAGGTTTTTTTAGGAATACCCCTTAAATGGTTAGGTTTACAGTTTCGGCAACCTCACCAATCGATTCTACGGGCAAAATTACATAAGTGTATCAATTTTCATATTTTTATCTCAACAGATAGAATTTCTAGAAGGAAAAAACTGAAAATGGCCAAAAATCGAAAAAAATCTAAGGTATGCCATTTTTTCAGATTTTAGCATTTTCGTTTTTCCTTTCTAAAAATTGTATCCCTTGCAATAAAAATTTAAAAATTGGTACACTTATGCAATTTTGCCCATAGAATCGATTGGTGCTGTCGCCGAAGTCGTAAACTCAACCCTTTAAGGGGTATACCTAAAAACCTGTTTTTTTTAGGTATTGCCAAAACTCAACTTTCAATACGAATATCTCCAGAACGGTAAGAGATAATTGAGTTCGGTTTGAAAATTTGGAATCAGCGCATCGACATTTACTTAAGTCTGGAAAATGAAAACTATTGGAGAAAAAAAGTTCCCTGAGAAATTTTGAAATTTAGGTTTTTTCGATTTTCTCATTTTTCACCTACTCGTATCAAAGAACATATATGCGGAGAAAACATTTCTCTATGTAACTTTTCCTGTAGAATCGACTAGTATAATCGTTGAGATTGTTTCTCTACCCATTTTAGAGACATAGCAAAAAAACACACTTTTTTGAGATGCTACTTTGACAGCAAATATCTCAGGAACGAAATGAGATAATTAAATTCCGTTTGAAAATTTGAAATCAGCGCGTCGAGATCCATCAATGTACTCTATTTCCCAAAATCAAAATTTTAGGCTGAAAAATAAGTATATTTCGTGTTTGTCAATACAATTTTTACATAAAGATTGAATTTATTGATACATTTTATAATTAAGTAAACTATAACACTAGAATAACAATTGTTGCTATTACATTATCATTGAATATTATAAAGACGAAGTAGAGTGTTGGAATCACACAAGGAGAAATAGGTGATTCTGCACGAGTGGCACACTATACTTGTTCTGCGACCACACTGCTAAACTTTATAGAACAAAAATACATCTTCCAAAACTATTTGACATAAAAAAACAATATGGCGAAGGTAATCTTTACAAAGAGTACCATCAGACATATGCAGTGAGAAATTATGTTTCTCACACTACACATGCGCAGTGTGAGCAATAATTTCTCACACTTTAACGCACGATTGTGAGAAATATGCAACTTTCAACCTTTATATAGTGAAAGAACTATACTTTCCTTAGTGGTCGTAGAAAAAAATAAATACCAAATTGTTTATCAGTGTCTACTAGGTTCTGAAAATCAGTACTGTACTTATAAAATAAGTTCGAATGGACATTCTAGCGTAAGGTGTAAGTTTTATAAATATTTCCCCACAACTTGGTTGCTTTAATTTTGTCATATGTAGGATAGCGCATGGCTATAAAGTATCTGTATCCTGACAACTCAGTTATCAATGCTTTGTGTATTACCTACCCAGTTTTCCTTAGCGGGAAACCGGACAAATTATGCATATATAATGCGGAGTTGTAGGTCCGCTAGCGCTAACAATATGATAGCGGCAGAGCCAGCGCAGAATGCAGTAGTAATATAAATAGCTACTTAACTCTGCTTTGATATGCCGCGTGATCTAGAGCTGTTGGGGAAGATCTATGGCATGATTTCTGCGCCTTTGTACCAACCAGCTTTATAATCCCAACCAGGAGTAGGTAGTGCCAATATGTTATGTGTTACACTATTGCTTGGTTAGAGTATGAGAACTTAACACCGTTTAGGTACAGTTTGAAGGATATTGTTTTAGAAGGAAATGATTTGCTCTGTATAAATTTTCTGTTGTTGTGCAAAAAGTTAAAACAAGGTTATAAGATTAAAAAGAAAAAATAAGGTTTAATAAGCAATAGTCCTCCAGTTTAAAATTTTTACATAAAGATATAATTCCAGGACCATTCCAATCGGTGGTGTTCTGGGTTTTCAAAACAGCAGACTTGAGGGGTGGCAAATAATACAAAATAATTTTGTTATTTTTATTTTATTGTTCTTAAAATTGAGGGGTGCTTAAGTCCTTACCTTAAAATAGAACAAAACGTTGCATTACAAAATATGAAGTATTTATTCATTTAATTTGAACATAAAATATTATTCAAGGTTAATAATAAAATCTCATTTTAATGTAATATTTTTTTATTGAAAAGAATAAATTTTTCTAAAATATCTTGTATATAAATAGGTACTGCCACTGCCAAATTAGTGACGCGATTTTGTGTCAAAGTAGCTCTCATCTAGTTCTTCTTCTCTTCATCTCTATCCGCAATTTTTTGAAATCCCATGTTTAAGTCCTATGTTCCGCATTTTATTGCAGGTATATATATATATATATATATATATATATATATATATATATATATATATAACCCCTGATTAAAAAAATCTCAGCCCTGTCCATCATCTCATTCTGGCTACGGCCCTGCTGTGAATTATTTATTTTAGAGTTTTAAACAATAAGTATTAAACCTAATACATGTAACCAACTCATAAAGAAATATTCCTACTTAAAATGCAACTCACAATGTCACAATTTAAACGCTTATTTAAAATAGGTGTTTATACACAAGTATAGTTTTTAAATTCTAGATAAGTATCTACTACTGTTGGTGTAATTGTGTTTGTGATAAGTACCGGGTCTTTGAATGAATACTGTGAATTGGGCGTGGGAATTGAAATGTTGTATATAGTATATGTATAGAATGTTTTGCGCGGTGTAACATATAGGTTCATTCAAGGCGTATCGTCCGTGCCATCGACCAGATACGGCATCTATCCGTTTTGCCGTTTGTGTCCCACTGGCTGGTTTTTGTTCTAACAGTTTATTCCTATTTTATGTTAGAACAGCGAAGAACATGTTATCCACTCAATCTTATTTCCTATCTTTTACGACTTGTCTTGCCCTAGAATTTTTATCGCCGCAAACAGGAATTTGAATATGTATTTGCGCCGGTTATGCAACAGGAAGACATCAGTTTTACTTAGATATAATATGTTCACAAAGTAACTGACATCAATTTTACGATATGCATACTACTAATAGTTATGTTTTTTCTTTTTTGATGATTTTAGTGAAGTTACTATAAAAGAACAAACGAAAAAAAAAGAAATATTTAGATTTTCTACGTTTTAACCGTAAAATTGTGTTTACACACTTGAATTTATCCAAAATACCTATTTCAGAATTCAAAATTTCATTTTGTAAAATAATCCATGTTGATACTTCTTGATGCACTGTTTTCTACAATACGGAGTTTGATTTCCTCTTTCCGTTCCTCAGATATTTATCGTAGAATTTTTGTGTCAAAATCTTTTCAACAAATTGCCAAGTAACCAAATGTTCACGTAAATAATAAACATATCCGGCCAAATCAAGCCTCTAATGGTATTACTAACGACTGTATCATTTGATTCTAAGGGAAAAGATACATAAAGAAATGTTTTCTCCAAATAAACACATACGTTCTTTGAAAAGATTCCTTAAAAAAAAAAACAAAAAAAATTAGAATTCCGGTACTCACAGTAGCACTTACTTTATACCTAAAAATTAGGATAAGTATCTACCAACTGTTTTAGGTAGGTACATCTTTAAAAACAAATAACTCAAGAACGAACAGAGATAATTAATGTGGCGATGGGTACTTCTGCACTGAAGGAAATTATGGGAGAATAAAATGCAATGCTGGGATGCAATCCGTTTATTTTTAAAAAATTTAATCTACCTCGACCGGTTTCGGCCCCACTGGGCCATCCTCAGGAGGTGATAAGTCAAAAGAATAACATAAATGTAATCAAAACGAAAAGATATAAATAAAATTTGTAGCACATTGCGAGTCAAAAATATAAAGACGTAACAACAATTAGTTTGACGAATATCAAAAACCACACGCACATACGGATAGATAAGAACTAATTGTTCTTATCAATCCGTATGTGCTTCTTTATATTTTTGACTCGCAATATCTCGGAAATGAAAAGAAATAGGTAATGCAATTTTATTTCAACATATTTAAATCTATCAATATAGTAGGTATGTTCCAAATAATATAAACTTTTCGAACTAAAAATAAGAATTTTTGGGAAATTTTCATTGTTTAAACTCAAATTAACATTTTTTTATTTCATTGTTTTTAAATTTCTGTATGAATTTGTATACTACAAAAAAAATAATAAGAGATAAAGTGTTTTTACAGTAAATTTAATGTAGTAACGGTACATTACTACTACAATATTTAAATGATGTTTATTTAGTAATGTTTGCATATATTAGAAATAAATTTAAATTAAATTTCAGCTAGTTCTCATGTAATGTAAACAATGCGAAGGATTCCCATCAACACTATATCTCCATCCATAAAACTGAAAGTTTGAACTGTACGAATGTCACTCGTATGTGGGTTTCTTTTCATACATGAACTATACTCCGGCCGAATAATAGAAGTAAGAGTTCATTCTCACACGCGTTTAAATTAAAATAAAGAAAAACACACATGACCTTAATTCAGCGAATTTCATCAGACGCCAAGAAGTTCAATGTCAATAAAGTTTCTCGACATGTTTCCTTGAAAAACAAAGAAATTATCACAATACTATAGAAAATGAGACATAATATACTTCCTGTATAATTCACTGCTTTTGTGTACGAAATCTTTACTTTCAACTAATTTCAAGTATTTAGTTACGCACAGAAATATAATGACCTCATTCTGAATTCATTCCGATTTACGTTTCGCAATAGGGTGGATAGGATATTTCAATGTAATTGCAAATGTATCTGCTTAGACTTACCTACGTAGCGGGTTGCTTCTTAAACAGATTATAAAGGTAACAGAACTGAGTTACAACAAAATATTTTAATTTCGGGACATAAAATATCTTGAGAAAGTACTGTACATTTTTTTTCCAAATTTTAGTAAGGCTCCCCTCATATATAGTAGGTACATAATTACATTGCTGCGATGTGGTACATTGAGTCATTACGAATTCAAGTCATTTGCAATTATTATGAAACACACTATATTTGTAATTGTAGTATACTAGTATAGATATATTTCGTTAATTTGAAATACACCTACGTAGTTTTACGTATTGAAGAGAAATATCAATTTGTATAGAGTTATAATTATTATCTTTCTTGTAAAATAGATTATTTTCTGTACTTCCCTTGGTAAAATATGAATTAATGCACTGGTACAAAAACTAATGTTTCATAAGACAAGATTTTTTTTATCTTGTTTAGATATTTCTTGTCTTGTCTGGAAAAGCACGACAAGAAATGTAAGTATATATTGTCTTTCATTACTCTTGTATATAAAAATCTTGTAATACAATTATGTATTATTTTTAAATAAATATTGTAAAAAAAAATCTTATAACTGCATCTATTTTATGTAATTTTTTTAGTAAAACAGCAACATCTGTACAAGCAGAAAAGCTTTTTTCGAAGCATATTTGATCTTTAGATATAAGAAAGTATTTTGTGTCTTAACTCTTAGTTTTAGGATTTCGAAAAATAATTATTTTATTTAGCCAATAATTATTAAATACTATTATGTATTTCCTTTACATATGTAGAGGTACAGGTACATATGTAAAGGAAAATTGTATTCATTTTTTAATACTACTACTATTACTAATATTTTTGTACTTTTATTTATAGGTAGATTTTTATAATAAATCTAGATTTAAAATTAGCAAAAAAAAAAAATGCGAAAGTACAAGAATTGAAAAAAATCTTACTTTCTTGCACATTTCTTGAAAGAAAATTTCATGCCTTGTTTTGCTTTGAAATTTGTAACTCTTGTCTTGTTCTTATCTTGCATTTTTTCCAAAACTGAGACAAGACGAAGAAAAATACAAGACTCTCGTGAAACATTAACTTAGAAATATTTTCACTTAACATGAAAAGACTGAAACAGAAAATACCTTACCCGCTTTTTATTCATTAGTTATCCATCTGTTATCAGAAAGTTATCTTTAATTTAATTTTTGATCTTTTTATTATTTCCTATTCCTGTTGTTATTCTAATTCTTATTAAAATATAAATAATTTTAATTCGTATAATGGAGAGATGAATATGTTTATGGAAATCGGTTGTAGTAGAAATATTTTTTTTAAAAAACTGACTGATTTCCCAAAAATTTTCATACCTTCTTTATCCAGTCTAGAAAATAGACTTCCTTTGTTTCATATGTTTTAAAATATAGCATTTTAAATTTGTCATAATAAATACCCATATATAGCAATTAAAAATGAAATATTTATTTGATCCAAGCGCCACCTATTATTCAAGTATTTTAATGACAAATGACTAACCTTTACCTTGCTACACTAGGATTGGCAGCGATTTACATCTCCCATTCTTAATTAACCTCTGATTGGTCCTTCAATCTCTATCATGAAATCCACACATATGTGAATCATGTCATGTATTAATTACCATGTAAATATTATGATCTAACTTCTTGCATCTAGGTGGGCCTTGTCCACTACGCCAACGTGCGTGACGTCACATGTTCTGGGAACCTCACATAAAGTTCTATTCGCGCGTGATTTGCCGATTGTGTTGTTATTTATTGTGTGATATATTGTAAGTAGGCGGGTATATAAATATTCACTTAGTTCCGGGATTTTTAGCGCTGATTATAAATAAAAATATGAGGGGGTCATTAATATTTGTTCAAAAATATTTATGGATAAATATTTTCATAAATTTATCAATGTATTATTAATAATTTAAAATGTATGTAGGTGGGTGCAATTTTTAAAGATTTTTTATGAAAGACCGTTTTGTTTAAAAAAATTAACAGTTATGCTATATACAAAACATTTCTTCCGGCTATTATATTTTTAATTAACTGTTGTTTATGGCTTTATTTTATCTTTCTAATATTTAATATTTGAAACCATATGAAAAAAGTTTTTGTAAAATTACATGGTCTGAAGAAGAATTAAAAGCAATAAAATTTGTAATTTATTATTTGTTTATCAAGAAGTTATAAGAAAATAGTAAATTGTGCAACAAGTGTGTGTTTCTAAAACGTGTGAATATATTGTAATGAGACGAAGTCGAATCACACAAGGTGCCCCCCTGAACAAAATAAAACATGTGCTTATCTATCTTACCAGAACAAAGTTAAACAATTCTTGTTCTCAATATTTATAAAATTATTGAAAATTATGAAATTTCTGAATTATTTACGAGAACATATAATAGAATTTTGTAATTATTTTGTAATTTCTTGCAATATTAAATTTTAATAGTTCTGTCAAATTCAATTCCTATGTTTCATTTTAAAAGATACAACATATATATATTGCTGTCAATCAAATATCAAGGCGTAAATATGAATAAGATAAATCCCATGTTTCACATTAAAAAATATTCACGGTAAGTATGTATATAGGTCCCTTCCTTTACCCACGATTTTAGGACTTTGAAGCTTTATACAGTTTGAGAAAAGTTTCCCTTTTAAATAGTGGTCGTAAAAAAATATTTGTACAAAAAAATAACTATTGATTTTATGTCTTTCGTACAAACATCTTGTGAGAACTTGGTTCCCGAAATCTTGCACTGCACATCATCATCCGGAAACCTGCAGTTCCCGCACAAAATAAATAACATTTTCATACCTCGAGACATCGCAAAAAAGTTTTAGCTATCAGTACAATAGGTCAAAGAGAGACAGAAATAGAGATTCCTTCTTTAGAAAATTTAAGTGCATGTATTTATGGAACATTTTATAATAAATTTTAAATCATTTATATTTAATTTTCAATGAAAATTTCTTTAAAGTTGTTTTCTCGGGAAACATTATTAGAGCCATAAGAGTTCTTTATGAATATTTTTTGCAGATACAAAACAAATTAGCAATGAAAATAATATTCTACATATAAATTTAAATGCATTTATTTATTTTACAAAACCTATACCTTCATAGCTCCATTACAGCTGGTTTTACACCCACAAAAAATATATTGCATTCCTTATAAAGACTAGCCTATAGTCAATCTTGAGATCTCGTATGTATTTGGCGTCTGTAAGGAGTACTCTCGTTTTTACAGCGTCGTAAACTTTCTAAGACAAAGCGAGATGCGTGCTCGTAGGCGGCTACGACTGTGTCAATGTCGGCAATTGTTTCACAATGGCGGATTGCAAACACAGATTATCTTATCCAGAATTAACGCTCATTTGGAAATCAATTGTTTTCGGTCATTTATATCACATTCTATTTCTTTAAATTCATATGTTATGTGGGATAGGTTATTGCACAATTTTTGCATGTGTTATTGTTATATAAATGTTCTAAATATTTTTGTGTTGCATATAGTAATATTATTCTATTAAGAAAATTAACATAAATATACCATTTGTGAAATGAAATACGAATGAAAATAGTTGAAGAATGCATTCTATAATTGCTGTATTATTAGTTTGTCCCTAGTGATTCATATATACACATATAAGTAATGTTTTAATTAAATTTGTCGGAAGATAACTCATAACCTATTATTTTTACACGTTTATGGGGTTATGGGCTTATGGGGGAGGGTTGAAGTTAAAGGCAGGTAAAATAAAATGAAATAAAAAGACAGGGACAAAAATTGTACCTATACATTTTTAACTAATTACTTTATACACATAAATGTGTAGGAAATTTACGTAATACCTAGCATTAATTTAATTTTTATTTTATAGCTCCCCTAAAATGACTTTAGCCCTCTTGTAGAAAATTGTCAAGGTACGGCCCTGTTACGACTTCATCAATAAAGTTATTGTGTCTAAATTGGTATTTGTACAAAGAAAACTAATGTCAATAATACTGCGATTTGAATGGTGCTGAAATTTAAATGAAAGTTTGTACAGAATTAGATCATATAATATATATTGAATTAAATCTTTGTATGTGTAACTGTAGATTAATTCGTTCTTTAAATTACTTTATATATAATATATCATAGAACAATATTAAAAGTAGAACTTTTATATGATACAAAAAAATTTTGTAGGTGATCTCGTACTGTTATTTTCAACGTAATAATAAAAAATAGCTTTATTTTCTTGATTTTTATATTTAAATTATCCGACAACATAATAATAATGCTGAATAGAAGTCAATTTTTATTTATTATTACAAACGGGTATCATAGTTTTTCACATATTTAGACGAATTATAAAATAGAAAAAGTAATACAAGAAATACAAGATATTTTAATCTTGTTGCTTGAAATAGATCAGTATATAACAAGTTAATACATTTAAAATTGTATCATATTTTAAACTAATATACAATATTTTAAATAGAAATTAACATTTCTTAAATTAAAATAACAACGTACTAAATATAATTTGATAATAGAAATAAATCTACTACTCTATGGTTGTTGCTTTGTTGTAGAGGTTATTGTGGAATTATTACATTATTTTAAAAAATCATGAACTATGGAAATAAGCAGTGATATGATTGTCCATTGTTTAAATGTTTAAAGGGTATAAAGGATTGTCGACCAGGAGTTGTTAAAAGTGGTAAATGAATTCTAATTAAAAAAATTAAATACAAGTAATTCTCAACTGGTTTAAAAAAACGAAAGAACTAGTGTCTTCTAAAATGATTCATATTATTGTTTTCCTTATTGGTATGTATAGTAATTACAAACCATAAACAATCTTCACTTTCGCTTATTATAATGATATTACAATTACTGCTAATCTGTTACCACCTACTGAATGAATTCCGCATAGAAATTTAAAATTACAATTGTCTATTTTTACACTGCTCCACCTATGCTAATTCCGGTTCCCGGATTCAATTAGCGCTAATAGGAGTGTAACGACCTGAGTCCGGCGACTCCGGTAAAATCCGGGAGAGCCAAGCCTATATTTTCATTGTCCCCGGTTAACAGCAGCTAATTAACCTAAGTGGATAAGTTGATTACTTTTAAATATGCACTGTTGATTTTAAAGAAGATAGGACAAGTATTAACTGAATTTAGTGTTTTAAGTGAGAACTCCTTTTAAATTATTACTAGTGCAAGAGAACTGTCAATTGATAATTAAGTTTGCAGTACTAAGAGACAAGTTGTTGTTGTTGTGAACCACGGTATATTCTATGTTATTGTTAGCAGAAGAGTACCCAAAGTATAAATGTTAGTAGGTACTACGTACGCCTGATACTCTGCAAAGAAAATACAAACTAGTTTTGTTGGTCGCTTTGAATTCTAGGTACAACTGTAACTTGAAATATATTTATTAATATTTATCGGTAAATATTTCATTTAGGTATGACTGTTTAAAATTAAAATTATATATATGGATATTAAAAATAAAAATCTATATTTTCGTCATTACTGTTTTTAATGTACCTACTAATTACGGATTTCATAAATAATAATAATAAATTTTTGGTATTTCAACTTTCAAGTTAATACAAAAACGAACGAAAATTATGACAGTTTTTACAATTAACATTTTATTGGAGAGTCATAAATGTAGGTCTCTTTGGCCGTTAAGGTTACTTAATAAAATAACCAAATAAATACGGCCTTTGTCAACACAGGCAAGTTTAAAATTGAAAGTGACCTGCGTTTTTCTGAATAAATTACAGGAATTTTTGTGAATATTTATTAATTAAATTGTTTTTTTTAATTGTTATATTTTCTCAGATGGTAATTTTTTATTATTTTTTTAAATTATTTATTCTATAATTTTTTTTAATCAAATATTTATAATTACTTTTTTTTTAATTAATGTTAATAATTTTTTAAATTGATATATTAACCGGTTTAAACCGGTTTCCAATTTTTAAAAACCGGTTTTCGAACTAAAACCTTTATTATTATAACGTTCTCTATAAGGGTTAACCGTTAACCAGTATTTATTTCGGTTACATTCCCTATTTGTAACTAACTTTTAGTAATTTCTAATTACAGTTGAATATAAAAAGTTACAATTTTTAGAAAAAAATTTTCATATACAGCTGAAATATTCCAAAAATACCCATGTATGAGTCCAAAATTTTGGTTTTTGATTGTTGACACCCTTTAAATCCAATTTTAGGTCAGGTTTGGGTTCCTTTTTACCCATTTTAAGGTGTGACAAATTTCCAAATGTACTATACAATATGTTTAGACACTTTTCAACTCATTTTTGGGTATAAAATGCAACACATAATCGTGTTAAACGTATTTTTTTAATTATGAACACCTAAATCATTGTTAAGCACTTTAAACCCATTCCAGGGTGTGAAATAACCCAAATAAACCCATTTTTAGGTAAAATTTATTGATTTTTTTGAAAAAACCAAATTGATAGTCGCCGATGCGATGATTTCAAATTTTCAAACCGAATTTAATTATCTCTTCCCATTCCTGAGATATTTGGCTTCAAAGTTGCACCTCAAAAAAGTGTGTTTCTTGAACATATCTCTAAAATGGGTAGAGATACAGTATCAACGATTACACCAGTCGATTCTACGCGCAAAGTTACATAAAGAAATGTTTTCTCCGTATATACGATCTTTGGAACGATTTGGTGAAAAATGAGAAAAACGAAAAAAACCTGAATTTCAATTTTTCGCTTGGAAACTTTTTGTCATCAAAATTTTTTATATTCTGGACTTAAGTAAATACAGATGCGCTGATTCCAAATTTTCAAACCGATTTCAATTATCTTTTACCGTTCTCGAGATATTTGTGTTCAAAGTTAGATCTGAAAAAATCAGTTTTTCAGGAATAATTCTGAAATGGGTTCAGATACGACTTTGGCGACCTCACCAATCGATTCTACGGGCAAAATTACATTTTTGTACCAATTTTCAGATTTTTATTCCAATGGATACAAATTTTATAGAGGAAAAACGAAAATCGTCAAAAATCGAAAAAAATCGCAAGGGGTTCATCAGGCGATTTTTCGATTTTCGCGATTTTCGTTTTTTCGCTCTAAAAATTGTATCCATTGGAATATTACTCTGAAAATTGGTACACTTATGTAATTTTGCCCGTAGAATCGATTGGTGAAGTCGTCGAGATCGTATCTTGACCCATTTCAGGGATATTCCTGAAAAACGATTTTTTTCAGTTCCAACTTTCAACCCAAATATCTCGAGAACGGTAAGAGATAATTGAAATCGGTTTGAAAATTTGAAATCAACGCATCTATATTTACTTAAGTCTGAAAAATGAAAACATTTGGAGCCAAAAAGTTCTCCAGCGAAAAACTGAAATTCCGGTTTTTTTCTTTTTTCTCATTTTACACCAAATCGTTCCAAAGAACATATATGCGAAGAAAACATTTCTTTATGTAACTTTGTGCGTAGAATCGACTGGTATAATCGTTGAGACTGTATCTCTACCCATTTTAGAGATATAGTCAAAAAACACACTTTTTTGAGGTGCAACTTTGAAGCCTAATATCTCAGGAATGGGAAGAGATAATTAAATTCGGTTTGAAAATTTGGAATCAGATCATCGGCGACTATCAATTTGGACTAATTTTAAAAACCAAAATTTTTGACCGAAAAATGGGTCATTTTGGATTTCTTCGGCTGTAAAATCAAAATTTTAAGGTGCAAATCTAAATATTGTTAGTTTTCATGATTAACTATGATTGTAAATTACTTGGAGATGAGAAAAGATATTAATTTTTATTTGGATATGGTTTGGAATATATTTGCGAATATAGATAACAATTATCAAAACAAAATTTCCAAATATAAGTACTTCCGGTCATCATTTCCGTTGTAGGCCAAGGTTCGTGGTCCAATTAACAACTATCAATTGTTTAACAGACATCCTTTTGTTTAGATAAAGTTCATTTGTCCTAATTATTTGTTTATTAACTGTTTCTTATATTATTATTTCCATCTTCTATATACAGGTGGCTCAATGAAAATTATCAGCGCAATTTTTGGCCACTTAACATCAATTTTGCAAAAAACGCTCGAACACGTCATTTTTAGTATAAAGGGGGAACACCTGAATGGATTAGTTCCAATGGCATAACTTCAACCCTAAAATGGGGGTGGACTGCACCTCAAAAATTTTAAATGGAAAAGAGTGTCAAACATGACACAGTTCGAAAGGCCTTTCAATTCTCTTCTCAACAGTTTTTTTATTTTTCAAATCCGATCATTAGTTCCAGAGAAATATCGTTTAAAACAAATTTTATCAGGTGTTTAAAATTGCAATCAAGTAGGCTTAAACAAATGACAAAATCGAATACTAGTATTTTTCCCGTAAAGTAGAGGGCCGAAATAATAGGATAATATACTTTTATAATCTCGTAAATAATACAGTCACAGATGTAAAAGGAATAATAAAAGTTAATATATAAGACACAAACTAATAGCACTTTAAAAGTACACAACTTAAGTGTACTATTACTCAAGATCACGCCCGTTGTATTCTTCAAAATGTTCCATGTCGATTATCTTTTGTTTTCTGCTAAAATATTTTAGAAGTAACTCGTGTTTGGTATCAAATGAAAGGATTATTTGATGAGGGCTGGCGTGTAGAAATGACAAAAAAATTCCTTGTCGAATGTCTTTTGTTTTCAGCTAAAATATTTCAAAAGTAAGTCGTGCTAGGTATCAAATGTAAGTACTCGACTATGTTTGGCGTGCAAAAATGTCAAAAATCATGTCAACAGGCTTTTGTTTCTGGAGAAAAGTTGTCAGTACGTCGTATTTGGTATTAAATGTAAATAAAAAATGACAAATAATTACCATGTCAATCAGCTTTTGTTTTTGGCAAAAAGTTGTTAGAAGTATGCATATAAGTATGCTGTTTTTAGACATATAAAGTAGGTCATAAGTCACTAGTGAGCTAAATATATTACCTCACTGTTTTTTTGTTCATATCATAGTAACTACTTTATAAAACCTTCTCTAAACTATTTTGTTCCTAAATGTCATTTCGAAATTCTATTTGTCAAAAATCTTATATGTATTTTATATAAATGATTAAAATGTGTTGGATAAAATGTTGTATGGCACACGTGTGTTAATTACCTAAGTCACTTGAAAAAATAATCTAAACTTTTCCAACATAACTTATCTGTAATGTAACACACTTGTACCATAAATAACTATTTATTTCTTTCAAATTAATGTTAAAACCACAAGTTAAAAATAAAAATGAACACTAAAATCAATGTCTTACCTGATATATTTGCCTGGTAGTAAACCTAACCCTCTGCAAAATCCTCTTGAGCCTCAAATCCAGAGTCTCGGAGCACAGCACACAGAACATGTTGCACTACACCTGTACCGCACATGACATTTACACTCAATGCACTCAGCACTCCAGTTCGAAGAATTGATTGAATGTTTGACAATGAAGGACAAGACACCGGTAAGTCAACGCGAGAGCAATAATAATGCACACACACCCACTACTTGACGTCACCTAATGCTAAAGGTGCAGAGGAATTCGTTATACAGCGACAATCAACTAAAATGAGCATATGAGCATTTTCATACGAGGGGATACGTACAGACTGACTTCAACCAAGTAAAACATGTAATTGTTTAGGTTGTTTAAACTTGTCTGGCTTCGCATATTTGTATTAAAAATCAATATATGTGAAAAATACATGTAGATGTGAATAACCTGTGAATATTTTCAATACTTATAAATTAAATAACTATTATTTTGTGTGTGTTTTAATTGTTATAAACATTTTTGTATTTCTCGTTGACACTAAATTATTTTATGTGAACTATATTGTGTATTCCTGAAGACTCAAACTGTGATTCGAGTAATTTTCTTATGAATTAAGGGGCTCGTCTGTACATTATGTTAGAATTGATGAAAAATGGCATATTTTGAAAGAAAATGCTGACGTTAATATACATGCTACATTCATAATCTTAACGTTTTTAAAAACTGTTAACAATAGTTTATAAAATGACGTATAGATTTTTCTAAAAAATTGTTTAAATGTTTAGAAAAAAAAACATTGAATATTGCATTTTCCTAGAGAAATAACTACTTTAAACAAGAATAACGAATGAACTACATTATGGAAACTCATAAATTTATTTTTCGTGGAAAGATTAAAGTTGAATTAAATTATTAGCGTATTTAAAATTTTAATTAACTTAACCGTATAAACAATATTTTGTAACAAAAGTACAGAAAATTGCAAATTTTAAAAGATACAATTTTAACACTTGTATACCACATTAAGGTTTGAAATTCATGCACAATATAGAATAGGGTTTAATTTAACTCTTTTAATAAGAAAACTATTATGAAATTGTTTATTTTTTGAAAAATACTGAGAAATATAAAGCACATTTTAGTATACTTCTTGCTCGAATAGATGGTGCTAGTGTAGCAATTTTAAGCAACTACCTGCAGCTTCAAACTGACTCCGCCTGACTCCCTTCCACAAAATTTAATGGAAAAGAAGGTTCGATGTACCCATACGTCTGAATTTTAGAATGTTTTGTAGAGTACCGAAATTTTTATTTATTTTAAATCATTAAATAACTTTAAAATACATTAAATTAAAAACCAAAATGAAGTACAGTAAAACCAATATTTTAAATCAAATGTAAACTTTAAATTTTAACTGCAATTTTATAATTATTAAATTTATTTTTTATTAAATTTTGCCTTATAAAGTCATGTTTATTTATTTAGATACAGACTGTAAAGACTGTATGTACGTATATAGAACTGTCACTGTCATTCTCTATTTCTGTTCCAATTTTAAATTCCTTTTGCTTTTAAAAATCCTATCGTACACAATAATTTAAGATACAATTTTTCAAATTATTATGTACTCAAACACTTTGTAAGCAAAATTTATTGTTTAAGTCAGACATGTCATTTGAATCGATTAAATTCTTAGCATTCGGTATATAACTATTGATTATTATTAATATTATATTGTCAAAATTGAATAAAGTATTCTATAAACCGAATGAATTAAAAAAAATTATTCACTCAAAGACTATCTCACTCGACATGCAGGCTCGGCATATGTTTAATTCACTTGGTATATAAATATCTATTATTTCAAACAGTTTTCGGTTAAAAAACATTATTTCATTATTAGGTGTAGCACCTACCAATTTTTTCAGTGTAGGTGGCTAAAATATGAAACCAGGTATTTATACCACATATTACATAATATGGAAATAGAAATATTCAATTTACATTTGAAACTAGCCAAGCAATTTAAACGAAACTGGGACTAACTAGATTAAAAAGTAAATAGGTATTACAGCTAACATAAAAGGCAAAAATAATAAAAGAAAAAAACAAAAAGAAAAATAATAATAATAATGAAACAATCGAAGAAAACCGAAAAGAATACCACAAGTCAAACCGCCTTGGGATTAAAGAAGAAATACCTGAGTTTATCTCAAAATAGATAAAGGTAGCGCCATTGTCATTAGTAATAAATCTGATTATAAACATCACGTCAAGGAATTACTATAAACAGACCGGTGCATCAAATTACAAAATAATCCCATCCAAAAATACACTACAAAAGTAAAATAACCCTTGATGTCTGTCCAAATCTCATTACCAAGGATTTCAAAAGAAACATGATTTTACCTAATCCAAACTTAGCTAAACTTCCAGCTAACCGATAATCCACAAATCGGGATTCTCCCGTATATCTCCTAGCCAAATGATTGACAAGGAATTTAACAATTTTCATTTCCGAAAGAACATAACAATAATAATTCATTTCATAAATTAACTAGAAAATATTAATTTAGATTTTGGAGACCACAATTTATCGTTCTATAAATTCTTAAAGAATTTTTTCATCATTTTCATTGAATAGACGTTTAATAGTTTTCCAAAACGTCTTGTAGCAGAGATGCTATATATTTTTTTGTAAAACAGCTCGTTTTTTAGACTCCTGATTATCAAGCAATTACATAAATACGAATGTCGGAAAAAAATTAACATTATATTTGCGATAGATAAACGTATATTGCTCGATTTTCTTAAATATGCATGTAAATAATTATTCTGGCAATTATGATTGCTTTGCTTATAAAATTTACATCTCCTGTCCATAATAAAAATTTTCTTATTTAGCGAATACAACAACCTCCCCCTTACCCTCCTCAATTATAATTTTCTGGACCCGCGCCCGGCCCCATTCAATTACACTAATGATTGGTGATGATATTTGCGAAGGGTTCTGATTGGTTCCACACATTAGGATTTCCATATAACTTATAGAGATTGGTAATTCCAAAATATTTACCCCGAAGTTTTATTTTATTGGTGTGAGATTTTGTATTTATATTACACATTAACAAAAATTTAGTTAGTTTCCAATTGTACCTTGTGTAGAGTTGAAACTATTATGTCGAGCACCATGGAGCAGAACTTGTGTAAAAGTGTACGTTCATATAAAAAGAAGAAAACAAAAATTTCTATGAAGAGATTAGTGATGAAACGATGGTAAGTAAACACAAGTGCATATATTCTATTAAAGAGTTTATAAAACAATGCAAATTTTGCTATTTATTTTTTGTAATGATATAGATTTTCAAGACATTGTTTCTAAATTTTAGGCAAAAGACCGAGCAAAGTACTGTTGATGACAACACAACCGATCCATTGGAAGGCACTAATGTACCACTACATATAAGTTCCAGGTATTTGATTTTTACTTGATTTTTTTATTCCTTTATAACTAATCTTTATTTTAGCAACAATGAACCTGTTGCTGAGAATCTAAAAGAACCCAGTTCCGGTTCTTCAGTCATCTCCACTCTAAGGTAATTATAAAAAATATAACTATTAATTTTTCTTTCTCAGAATTTCGATTACTTAATTTCTTACCTCTTCAATTTCTTTAAATTTCTTTCGCTTTCAGTGATATACATAAATTATATAAGCTTATATTTTCTTTATTTTCAGTTCTTTTTTTCCAACTGGTCGGCGAATAATTGACGTCAGTTATTTCTTTCAAACGCTTATGTCTCATAAGCATCATGAGCTATTTAAGTGCAATTTTACGAACATGGAGATAATAAAAGAGACTCGAATTGGATTTTTGTCAACATTTCTTTTAAAATGTAAAATATGTGAAACATGTTTAACACTTCATTCTGAAAATCCTGAGTCAGAAATGATGAACATAAATGTTGCTGCTGTTTCTGGTACTTTGTCGACTGGTGGAGGATATTCACAATTAGAGGAAATTATGGCTGTTTTGAATATACCATGCATATCGAAAGATATGTACTATAAGCAGCAAGTGAAGTTATCAGAAATAATTGAAGATAACGCTTGGTTATGTATGCAAGAAGCTGGCAAAGAGGAAGCTAGAATTGCTATAGCACAAGGTTGTGTCGATGCGGATGGTATCCCGTGTATTACCGTTGTCACCGATGGGGCTTGGTGCAAACGATCTTTCAAAAACAACTATAATGCCTCTTCTGGTGTGGTAAGTACATTTATTTTTATCGTTACTGTATATTTATTTAATTGTCATTAATTGTAGGCATGTATTATTGGTCAACATACCAAGCAAATCCTGTTTATTGGTGTACGAAACAAATACTGTTGTATCTGTGAACGAGCAAAGACTTTAAATACAACTCCAATGACACATACATGTTTTAAGAACTGGGATGGATCCTCAACTGCAATGGAGAGCGACATTATTGTAGAAGGATTCAAGCATAGTTTGGAAATGCATGGACTAAAATATACCAAATTAGTGGGCGACGGTGACAGCAGTGTACACAAAAAACTAATAGAGGCAAGACCATACGGATTTAACACACTAATAGAAAAAGTTGAGTGTTCAAATCATTTATTAAGGAATTACTGTAACAATTTAAGAGAATTGGCATCTAGACGGTACAGCAGTGCAGGGAAACCTGTTAGCACTAATTTGCGGCACCTACTTACATGTAATATTAAGAGATTAAGAAGTGCTGTGGATTGTGCCGCTAAACACCACAGGAAAAATTCCAACTTTTTAGAAAGTTCGAAGAAATTAAAAGCGGATTTGCTAAATGGTGTAAACCATGTATTTGGTGACCATAAAAATTGCGATATTTACTTTTGTAAGAGGAAGCAATTAAAAGAAAATAATTCGATTCCACAAATGAAAGAATGTGGTTTGTATAATGATATTTTATCATTATTAAACAGGATTGTTTTTCATGTGAAAAGTTTACTATTTAATATGACCAACAATATATGTGAAAGCTACAATTCCGTCGTAGCCAAATTTGTTGGTGGAAAGAGAATTAATTTTTCCAAAAGAGGGAATTATCGTGCCCGTTGTTTTGCTGCAGTATTATCATATAATTCAAAGGGAAAATTCCACTATATGGTACACAAAAGTATTAACAAAAATAGCCCGGGTAAATACACAAAAAAATTTCTGGCTAGAAAAAATAAGGACCTGAACAGACAAAAAAAAAATTTTAAACCAAGGAAACTGTTTGCATCAACAGACAAGGATTATGGTCCTAATGTTGCGGAAGAAGTCATGTGTCCCGAAGTTTTCAATATAAAAAAAGAATTATTTTTGAAGGAAATTGCAAAAACCTCCGAACAAATAAAAACAACAGAAAGAAATACTGTAGGGCAAAAAAACAATTTATTATGGCAGTCGGAAAGAATGAAACGTATAACTGCTTCAAATTTCGGAACAATATGTAAACTCCGTAAAACCACAAATTGTGCTGCTACCGTAAAGAGTTTACTTTACAATACATTTAATGGCAATATCTACACCAATTATGGGCTAGAGAAAGAGCCATTGGCAATAAAAGATTTGCAAGAAAAATTGCAAGTAAATGTATACGAATGTGGTCTTTTCATTGATTCAAAGGACCATTATTTAGCAGCTAGTCCAGATGGAATAATAGATGCTAACACAATTGTTGAAATTAAGTGCCCCGCAAATTCATCTAAATTAACGCCAGAAGAAGCAATAGAGAGTAAAAAAGTGAAATTTGCAAAATTTGAAAAAAATAAATTTTCTGTAAATAAAAATCATTCGTACTATTACCAAGTGCAAGGTCAGTTACATATTGCAGACAAATTATATTGTATATTTGTATTTTGGACACCGAAGGGAATGTTATATGAAAAGGTAGTATACCTATATCATGTACATAAACATATGTTATATTTATTGGTATTATTTGTTTATAGATCCGACGTGACGATGATTTCTGGAGAAGAAATATGGCAGAACAACTAAAAAATTTTTATTTTGATTGCGTGTTACCGGAAATTATAAATCCGCAATTACCAAAAGGGTTACCAATTAAAAATCCTGTATATAGAAATAAATAATCATAATCTACGATTTATTTTATTTTTTTTATCTATTTCCTCATTTTTAACAGGGTCTATAAAAATTATGATTTTTTAAAAAAATCAAAAGAATCGTTTTTTTGGTTTAAATCAGATTTTTTTGAGTTTTTTCATTTAAATCAGATTTTTTTTATTTAAATATTTTTTTAAAAAAATTTTAAAGTGTGTAAATACGTGTAGTTTGAATTAAATTTTTAAGTTTTATAAATATTCTAATGTTATTATTCAAAAATATATACGATTCCTAATCCTAGATATTCATGTTTATTCTTGTTTGTGCGCCGTGCTGCGTCGACGTAAGTACATCTTATTTTTTTCATCATTTGGACTTGTACATTCCAAATTGCGAAACAGATTAGGAACTGAAAAGGATGTTTCTATTTAAATATTACAATAACAATGTGCCATTAAATAAATAAACGTTTCCCTTTTTGTTAATTGAATTATGATTTGTTTTTGTTTTTTTTTTTTTGAAAATTGTTATTATTTTTAATTCAATAAATACATTTACAAGGACAATTACAAAAATTATTCATTTTTCGTTTAAGTTATTAAATTTTATTTATCTTGATTTAATTCAATGATTTAAAAAAAATCACTTGATTTAAATCAAGATTAAAATCATGATTTAAATCAATCTGATTTAAATCTCTCAACCCTGCTTTTAAATTTGTAAATAGGTACAAAATTCCAACTCAATATATTTGTATTGTAAGAAAAGTAATGCAGCCTACGATTCATAAATATTGGAAACATTAGAAAAAGATAAGAATAGATTGAGTGAGAAATACATACAACTACCTGCGGTAGGGATAAAGTACAGGCCAGCCCCTTTGCTACCTCCCCCTTTCACCCTCTGCGTCTCAGTAACTTTGGGATTGCAAGACTACAGCCTTAACAATTGTTCGATTCCCGTGGGTACACTTTCCATATTAGCAATGGGTAAGTACACTTTTAATGTGAATTTTTTCATAAGTAATAAAATAAGAGCTATGATTTTTTATTTATTTATTTAAATCTTTATTTACAACTGGTTCTTCTTGGAGTTTTTTCAGTTTTATGTTGTTTTTACTTCAGAATTTAAATGCCAAATCCAGAGGTTTAGTTCTTTTCAATCTTCTTATTTCTAAGGAATTATGTAATAAAATTAGTGCTAAATTATTAATATGGTTATGAAAGCGATTTTCATGTCGAGTAGAGTATGTTGCTATTAGTCCCTTAATATTTTTAATTTTTAAATCCGAATCCGAATGTATTAATTTATTTGTTTTTCAAATAAAATTCATTCAGCATTATGTATTTCATATAATATCATTATAATTTATTTATTTGGATGAGTATTTTTGTAGGACTTCTTTTTTTGTTTTTCAAATAGGAACGTATACATTTTTTTACTATTCCAAAAAAGAAATAATTTTCTGAATACAACGATATAATATAATTATAGTCTTACATAAGAAAAATATTGAGAATAATGTAAATGAAAAATTATTAAATTTTAATTTAAATATAGAAATAAGAATGTAGTGACTACATCGTGCATTGTTCAAAATATTTATAAATGTAAACATTTTCGTTTTTAATAGTTTCAGTCAAAGTATTCTTATTTCTATCAAATTTAAATTAAAATTTATATTTTAATATGAGTAAAAAAATCCAAAACAAAAATATATGTATGTAGGAAGTAAACTCTATTGTAAAATTTAAAAATATAAATACTAAAATAGACAAACAAGATATTGTAATATTTCTCTATTTTGACATTGGCAATAACTTAGAATTTTTATAACATGTCCCGTTTTTTGAAAATATGCCAAAGATTATACAATAGATTCACAAAACGTGCACTTAAAATAGTTTGTATAAAGTTCAAAATGTAGTAAAGACAATTTTATATACAAATAATTTATTGTTTAGAATTATACATCGTCATGAAGTGCAATTTACATACAACTTAACAATAAAATTTTGTTACATACAGAAACAATTGCATTGAAATAATAACAATAAAACATATTTACATCTTATATTATTTAAATGGACGAAGATGATGATTAAAGTAGCAAGAACAATATTGAATTACAAAAATACATTCATACATACACACAAAATAAATTTGTCACTTTTTGTTTCTCATCAACCATTTAGGCATCATGTTCTTTACTTCATCTTTCACCTGTCGATATACCATGATAATTAAAATAGGAATAGCCAATCTTGCATCTTTAAACAGATACAACCAACAAGCAACGAAGAACATAGCAAGATCTGTCAAATAATCCAATGTTGATCTAACTTTGACATCTGCTTCGAACTGCATTTGTTCCATTTCTGGAGTTGATGCTCTGGGACTCGGTGATCTGGATACAGAGTTTAGTTTTTCTTGAAGAATTGGTGGACTGACTGTTCTAGTTTTGCTGATCTTTCTAGTTGTGCTTGTGTCTCTCTTGCTGGTTCTACCTGTTCTAGTTGCACTGACTTCTCTAGCTGTTGTTCTAGTTGCACTCAGGTCTCTAGCTGTTGTTCTTGGAACACTTGGTTCTCTAGTTGTTCTTGGAACACTTGGTTCTCTTGTTGTTCTAGTTACGCTTGTTTCTCGTTGAGTTCTAGTTGCGCTAGGTGTTCTAGTTTTGCTGGTTTCTCTGGCTCGACTTGAGCTGGTGTTTCTAGTTCTAGTTGCGCTGCTGTCGTGTGTTCTAGTTCGCGAAGATGAACGAGAACGGACTGATTTTGGTTTGTCTAGTTTTTGTTCTTTTGGTTCGAGTTTTTGTTCTTGTTTTGGTTCCGGTTCTGGCATAGGACGTCTTGGAGGACATGGCGAAGCATTTCTTCTAGCACCACGAGATGATTCATATCTAGAAAGTAAAGAAGATGTTCTAACTGGTGACGGTTCTTTAGGAGGTGGTTCATTTATTTTTTCTTGGGATCTTTCTAGACTTTCTTCGCTATCTGCTGCTGCTTTTAATGCATCTCTGTTAAGATATATGTTGTGTGCTGGTTTTTTCGGTCCTCCGTATTCTTTGACTAAATCCATGTAATGATCTGCTACTACTTTATATTCTTCTTCGGAACTTTGGCGCCTGAGTCGTTTTTCTTTAGCTGCTTCAGCTGCTTTCATCATTTGTGATTCTTGAATACTTCTCATCTGTACAGGAGCAGGTGATGGTTCTTTAGCAAATGTTCTAGTTGGGCTAGGTGATGGAGATCTAGAACGATCTAGACTAGAAACGCTGCTGGGTAATGGAGAAACTGGACGGTCTTCTCTGCTGAAAAATTTGCGAACAGGTTTTTCCGGCGATTTTTTCTTCTCTTTGCGTTTGAGGATTGGTTTTGGTACAACATTTGGATCAGGCATTGGTAGTGGTTTAGAAAGAATTTCAAACGGTTCTTCATATTTTGCTGCGTTACTTGCAATCATTCTTCGTGGATGATAAGTTTCTTCTTCACTTGCTTTAATTAAAGGAGGAGTTAAATCGAATTTTAAACGTTCATCTTCAGATTCAGATTCTGTATAGATGCTTTCTTCTATACTAGATTGTCTGTTAGTTTCAAGATGTGTTAATGAATTTTTAGTTTCGTTTTTGTTCGGCTGCACTTCTTCTTCTTTTTCTTCAGATATCGATCGTTCTTGACTAATATCTTTCATTTTATCAGCAAATTTAGATTTAATATCGTATAAATCTGAATTGTCGTTACTGTTTCGTAGACTATGTCGTCGTTTTGCCCATGAAAAGTGTTGTCCTAAAGTTCCAGATCCCGCTGATAGTCTTCTATTGAAGGAAGACTTTCGTTCCAGACCTACTATTTCTTCGTTATCTTTAGAGTTTATTAATATCTTTGGAATACTCTGTCTTCTGTCATCTAACTCAATAATCTTTGGTCTATCTTTTTCTAAGCTTGATTTTCTAGAAACATTGACTTGTCTGGATTCTTCTGCTTCTCTTGTAAATCTGGCGAAAGCTCTTTCGTGAAGGATTTCTGAGGAGCTTACTGAAGTTTTCAAGGGCATGAAAAGCTCACATTCAGCTCCAAGTTCAGGGGCTGATAAGCTTAATGGGGGCGGGATTAACGTGTCTTCAAACATGTAATAATCTTGTGTTTCATCGTCCTGATCTGAAATAGTAATTAGTATTGTTTAGATAATATATTTCAATGGACTCAACGGCGTCAACAGCCGTTTCACAATAGACTTGACTTGTGTCCAAATATTTCTGGCAAGTGGTTTACCTGCATTTTAAGTAAGTTTATTTTATGGTGCATAGCTAATTATAAGTTAACCTGTACTTTAAGTACAAATAATTTATGGGGAGTTACAGAAATAACTAAATCGGTAGTTACGGTTCAGGGATTCTTCAAGGATTTAAACATTTAAAGATACAGATTAGAAGATTTTCTTGTCTAGACGATAAATATGATAGGGCAATAAATTTCTGAAATTCAGGGCCGGTTTTTCAGTCGTCTATAAAAGTTCCTGTTAACTACCAAACAGATTAAATTTATCTAACTGATAAACTCCATAGTAATGAAATAGGTAACAGCCAAATTTATTGTCAATATTCAAATTGCTAATAATTTTGACATATATTTGCTATATTCTTATGCAAACAACTGTCATTTTGACTAAAAAAATATCAATGGTTGACAACAGGGAGTACTCCCTAGTTGATAATTTGGGTCGGTGATATTTCAATGGGATAATTGAAATATTTTCGTAATTAATATTTTGGTATTTAATTTTAAATATACTTGAAAAACAGTATATGCTGCTGATAATTTTATTTACCTGCTGTTAGAAAACCTAATTATATTTTCTAAATTTTGTAATAAATACATTGCTCTATTTTTTCTAAATCTAATTTTTTTGAAAACTACAGAAATTAAAATGATCTGTTAGTTTATTCTCCTGTCATCTAAGATTTATCCTCTTGGTGAAGTTGAAAAATCAAAATTCTTGGTTACCATAAAGATTAATTTACCAGAGACTTATCAGACACTTATCACGATATAGAAAAACAGGCCCTAGTGAATTTTCATTGACGAAAGTATATTTATAATTTTATTAACATGTAAAAAATGGTGAACCGTAGATAAACGTTTAACCAACAGAGAACATAAATTTATCCATGATTAACAATTTTTACTGTAGCACAATTTTATATTTGACTGAATTCCAGAAATTTATTGTCCAATCCTATTTAAAGCTAGAATGTTAAATTCTCAAATATTTATAACTAATTATTACTAACAATTATTTATAGGTATATGCATACCTCTAGGTAATAAAGTTTATATTTACTAATTTAATGACTTAATAAAAAATGCAAGAATTTTGATGTATATAAGTAAAATGTCATTGAAGAAACTATGATTATATATTAATATTCAAATAAATATAAGTATAACTCACCATCGACTAAGACCAGCATGAATTCCGAACTTCCATCCATATCATTTTGATACTGCAAGGATCCTCTCCTCGACGAATCATCCACTAGGGAATACCTCGCAGGACTTTGTGCCCTTTGTGGATTTGGACTGGGTGACTTACTCCTCCCAACTTCCATTTGATTTGGACTTGCTGCATTCCCCAACAAACTGTCCACTAGACTGGGCGACCTATTTCTAGGACTTGGAGACTTCTCCCTGGTGTCCAACATTGGACTCGATAGTCTTCTGTTCACTATACTTGGACTCAGTCTATCGAGATGATCTCCCTTTAGAGAGTCTATAACTGATGGTTCTTTTTCTTTGTGTTCTGCCACTGGACTGTTTTCTTGAGGAGGACTTGGGCTGGGGCTTGGTGACGGAGTGGGTGACTTCTTCGAAGGGAGGATATTAGAGAGGAGAGTGTTGATTATACTTGGGGAGCGTTCTCTAGGTGTGCTTGGGCCGTTAGCTGGTAGGAGTTGGTTTATTAGACTTGGAGAGCGTTCACGTACTGGTTCTTTGTTGGGTAATAATTGACTTATTAAACTTGGGCTTCGTTCTCTTTGTGGTGATTTTACTGGTTCTTTTGGAGGCAGGGTTAGTGATTTTGGAGGTGGTACTGGACTTGGTATTTTATTGGGTAAAGTTAAAGATTTTGGTTCGTGATGAGGCTTTTTGTATTTTTCATCTGGAGGGCTACCATAAGAAAGTTCTCTAGTAAGAGAAGACCTGTCAAACATGTATTTTCTTGTAGCAAGAGGTGAGCTTTCTGGGCTACGTTGTGGGCTTTTTATTTTCCCTCTTTTAGGTGGTGTGGGGACAACTCCAGCTGGTATTAAAGTATTTGGAGTTTGTTCTTTTTGACGAGTTGAAGATGTTGATCTTCTTTTGGGAGGTACTGGAGATGTTTCTCTTTCTTTTTCAGGATCTCTTGGTTGACTTCTGCTTCTAGGAGGTGGATGTAGCAAACCTCGTTTTGGATCTGGTACAAATATAACATCTGTTTCGTCCGAAGGATCACTTACGCCATATGGACTTTCTGCTTTAACTCTGAATTTATATTCACTGCCTTCTATTAAGTCACTTAAAGTAGTACTTAATTGACGACATGTAGATGCTTTCAACCATACATTCCAGCCTAAACGGTAATATTCAACAATGTAGTTACCAATTTTACAACCTCCATCATCATCTGGTAAATCCCAAGATAACGTTACTGTTTTTCCTAAACTCATAATAACTTTTAGGTCTTTTGGAGGTTTTGGTTTGTCGGTTACAGTTACTAAAAATGAAGTGGAGTCTTCTCCTAGTTTATTTACAGCTTTAATTTGGTATTCACCTCTGTCGGAACGTTTTGCTTCTCCTATTTTCAAAATAGAAGATTTTTCAGTATCTGTAATTTCATATCTATCATCATTTTGAATTGTTTCGCCATTATGTGACCAAAATATTAAAGGCTGCGGTCTTCCAGCTAAAGAAACTTTCAAACGAATGACTTCATCGAGTTCGAACAATAGACCATCTTCATATTGCCTTGGTAACCGAATAACTGGTGGTGCTTCAACTTTTACGACTGCTTTTGTTGAAGCATGGCCTGCTTTGTTAGTTGCTGTGCATTTTATTTCGCCCTCGTCAGTTAAAGCGACTTGGTGGATAGTTAGGACGCTTTTGTCGTTTTCTGTGATGATTCTAGTGCGTCGACTGCTGAATATTTCAAAGCCATCTTTGAACCAACTGACCTTGGGAGGTGGTTGCCCGATAATGTGGACAACAAACTCAGCCATTTCGTTTTCTAAAGCTGTGGTGTCCTTCAATTCTTCTGTGAACTTGGGAGCGGTGATTACCGACCTCTGGAGGGTTACGGTCAGAGGTTCGGATACCTGGAGATATAAAATTTTATTGAATTTTTGTTAATTTTAATATTAGTACAATAAAAGAGATCTTCAGGTACTACAGGTACTTGTACCGTCTAATTTACTTGCATTTAAGGCAGCAGAATGTTAACATATAATTTCTACAAGTTTATAGTGGATTTAAAACTAGTCAGAGACAATGTTATTTTATTTGGTTTTTAGTTGGCGACAGGGGCGGATTTACGCACAGGCACAACAGGCACGTGCCTGGGGCGGCAAATTTTTGGGGGCGGCAATTTTTTTGGGTCGCTATATATATTTTCAAAATAATTTACAAAATCAGTCAGAATATTTCAAAAATTAGGAAATTAAGAGTATTTCCTTTCCTGTTTAAAGTAATAAAAAATTATTTGCGATCCACGATGATGGAAGATCTGCTCAATTCTATGGAGTTATTATCCATAGAGAGTAAAACGTTGGATAACCTTGACTTGACTTCGGTTATTGCAAGGCAAAAGGCACGCCGTAAATGTCTGCAATAAATGTCTGTATCGGTTGATCCAAATTTTTTGTTGTTTGTATTTTAATGTTTATAATAAAAATAATTTAATTTAGTTTAATAAAAATAATAATTATTATTATTATACCAACTTAAAAAAAGAATATTAAGTTGGGGGAGGGGGGCGGCAAATTTTAGTTTGCCTAAGGGCGGCAATTTCGTTAATCCGCCACTGGTTGGCGATACTGGGAATTGAATCCCATACCATTGACCATATTAAAAAATTATTTACAATCGGTTAGTAATATCACGATTTCTGACTTTTAAAAACTTGGGAAGTTAGTTATTGGTAACCTCATTTTTCTAGAGGTTGGGTATAGCGTAAGCATAGCTCGAGTTGGGAAGTAGACACTTTCCAACACCAGCTATACTCACTTCATACTTTCCAACCTCAATTAAATCAATATTTAAGGTTAGAAATCAAACTGACAGTTCATGTGACAGATGAACAACACCAAACCAAAACATTCGTTTATTCATGCGAGATTACTAAGTTCAGGTTGTGAATAAAATAATGCAAAAACCTGGATGAAAAGTTTCATTATGTAATGTAATGAATACTATTACATGCTTTTATCGAAAAAAAAAATAACTGTCCCCAGGTTTCTATTAGTTTTGGATTATTGAAAAAATAATCTTCAGTAAGACAGTACCCTTATATCTTTTATTACATTTATATGGTATTGTTATCATAAAAATACATCATTTAAATTTTCCTCTTTAAAGAAGATACAGGAAAGGAAGAGATTATTATATATTATGTTTTGACTAATTTTAAGTTATATTATTCTTGAATTAAATCTGTCAACATGATTTTATTTAAGGAAGTGTTGTGTAAGACAGTTGTTCTTTCTCTTTACGTTATGCTACTGTTTTTTTTCTCAGAAGAGTTAATATTTACTAATGTGACAAATTTGACTAATTTTTTTTAAAAATGGTTGACAGGTTATATTGATTGGATTTTTATATGAGAAATAAAAAAACTGTTGAAAAGAGAATTGAAAGGCCTTTCGAACTGTTTCATGTTTGACACCCTTTTCCAATTAAAATTTTTGAGCTGCAGTCCACCTCCCTTTTAGGGTTGAAGTTATACCATCGGTATTAATCCATTCAGGTGTCCCCCTTTATACTAAAATTGACGTTTTCGAGAGTTTTTTGCAAAATTGATGTTAAGTCACAGAATAGGTTTATACAGAAGCGACATTAAGACAGAGAAACGAAAATTAGAGAGAGATGGGAAAAGGCAACAAATTTAAAGGTCTCATTGTCTAAAATCAGAAAGTTTCGTCACATCTTAGGGAGAGATAGGGGAAGTGAACAAATTTAAAGGTCTACACAATGCTCTAAGCTCATAGAACTGAATAGGGTAACATGAAAGATACCGACACGGAGGGTCGCTTCTGTATAGAACCATACCCGAACAGCGATTCATTCTTGAAATACATTTCCTATAAAATGTCTCCATCATCCCCCTACCTCTCCGGGATCCGACATCCCCACAGCATTCTGCGCAGTGACCCGGAACTGGTAGCGCCAGCCCGGCTCGAGCCCGCTGAGGGTGAGCTCGCTGTTGGGCACCAGCAAGGGGGTGGCCCGCACCCAGTGGGGGGAGCCGGTGCGCCGGTGCTCCACCAGGTAGCCCACGATGGGGGAACCGCCATCGAAGCGCGGCTTGTCCCAGCGGATGGTCACCACATCCGGGGTGATCTCGGGGGGGGAGACTAGTTCTGGTTTGCCCGGGGGGCCGGGGCGTTCTGGAAGAAGATAGAATGTGTATTGGGTGTGAAATAAAAGGTGAGCTGGTAATGAGATTCATATTAATTGTGTTTAAGTGTGTAACATTTTTCAGTAGCACATCTCGTATTTTGTGAATTGTGGAAAAATGTAGCAAAATATACAAGCTGCATTGATATATATTTAGTGACAATTTACTTGTATTTTAATAGTATTAAGTAAGAAACCTACAGTCTCTGGAAAAACATATGAAAATTTATCAAAAGAATATTTTACATAACTTTTTTTCACTTCTGGTTAAAGTTTCGATCATCTCAACTATCGGCTAATAGAAAAGTATTGCATCGAAGTAGTAAATAAGGTATATTTTTGACAATTTCAGTCAGTTTTTTGATGCGATATTTTTATATTTATCTTTAAAAAATGGATTTTAGAACCAAAAAAGAATCAAATATTGTCTGGCTTAATATAAAATATATATTTACATATTATTACTTGATGCATTGATTCCAAGATATAAAATTCGATTTTAAATATTTCTTCTCATTCTTGAGATATGTGCCATCAAATTTTAGCCTATTTTTCTTATCCGTCGCCAAAAAATGGGCATATATATGTCCATAGAATCAACACCATTCAATTCTATGAGCAATATTACATTAGCTTACTAATTTTCGTATATTTAAAGTTTTCTATACGGAAAAGTCTCAAAACTTTGTAAAAATAACCAACTGATGTTAATATTTAAAAAAGCGAGAAGCAAAAAAGGTACTATAAAGAAGAAAAATATTAACGATATTTCCAATTATTTTAAAATGAAAAATAATTATTAAAGAATTGTCAATTTATTGAAAATAATTTAGTGTATTGTTGCTATTGTTCGTTTTCATGTTCAAGAGGTAATTATATAAACATTGTACTTCGTGACGTCATAGTCAATTTTCAAATTTTTTGACGTCTCTATACTCCTTACAATATTTTACTATATCTATGTTCAATAAATTTTATAATGAAAATTTGTATATTTATTTTACAAAGGAAAAGCTGACAATGCTACAATGTATGAATATTTTTTTATAAAATCATAAGAAACTTTCAAGATCATATTTTTTAGCAAATAGTTTAAGTTTATTTTGCCAAATCATTCCAAGACCTTCAGGTTTCATATGAACCATTAAATAAATCATGAATGAATTATTTTTTTAATACAGTAATTTTAAAAATAGAGTTTAGTACTTGAATTACAACACATGTTTTGTGTATAAACCAGATGCTTGCAATCGCGAATTTACTAACTGTTTAGTTACTTGTATCGTTTTATAGATGATGTGTGAATCATGTATAGAATTAGAAACTCAATCATTGAAATACAAAAGAAACAAAAATAATCACAGAGGGTTTATTCGATCAGTCTATTTTATATTTAATACAATTCCAAGACTCATGTTTCTGTTATTATAATTTACATTATATTTTACTCCATTATATTTATTTTGGTATGTCTTCGCTATTAATGTCAAAATAGATTTATTACTTTCGCATAATTTTACAGTAGTGTATTGTTTCTTTCTCTATATATAAGCAAATCAAACACATTCTTGTTTTCTAAACAAATTTATCAAGTGTTCAAGTGTTGGATAATAAATTTACACTTTTTCTTTAGAATTAAAAATTTAAAATAGGCCATACTTTATGATTATTTGATAAGATAAAAATGTAAACAATTTTTTATTGCTTTATTATATTTACAACATAGATACAGATAAAAAAATCTTTAAGCTACTACTATAAAAATAATAAAACTGTCTTCATTGTATTATTTATAATTCGATATATTTTTTAATACGATATCTCGATATTTTTCAATAAAACTAAAAATTAGGAAAATATTAATTGTACAACTTACACAAGTATACTCGTACACCTAAATCGATAAGTTTATTATCAAGAAAAATTGAAATTCGAATTTTTCAATATGGTAATAAATAATTGTAAAATAATAATATTTAAAAATATATAAAAGGTAAAATATAAATAAATGTACGTAGGTATACCTAAACCTAATTTTGAAAGTAAATAAAACCAATGATAAATCGGCTACATTTCACGCACTTCTGCGTGAAAAATGACACTTTACAAACTCTAAAGAGAGAAAAAAGTTTTACTTTATTCCCGGTTGTAGGAAAAATATTATATGTATCGTAGAACATTACTTGATATTTATTTATTTTACTATAGGACGATATACGGTAAGTCCAAATCCAGGAGAGTTAGATCACAATTTAAAAAAATGTTTTAATTTATTGTCTTATTTTAAAATAAAATAAATTATATAAATATATAATATACTTATATAGCTTCAAATAGCTATATAACACAGAACATAAAAAGAACTTTTAAGTACAAGAAAAAACAAAATAAAAAAAATAATTTTTCCACAAGCAAAAATCTTCCGGGTGAGATGTCTTCTTAAATAATTAATTATTTTTCGGAATTATTTAATTACATATACATTTTTTACTCTTTGAAATTACTTTTTTTATAAATTTATATTGCCTCAGGAAATAATGACTAAAATAATTCACATCGGAATAGAATGCCAAATGATCTATTAAATATTGCTGTCAAAATTTCGAATAAGTAGCATTTTTTGTTGTGTTGCTTAAAATTTAAGCCTTGTTGGCACAACTGGGCATACGAATATATATCTTTTTTATAATAATAATTCTGATTTTTTAAATTTTGCCCTCCCTAGAAAAATATTTTACGGGTGCCCATGATCACTTCCGTGCTACTAAACGACCCACAAAATTGTAAAAAATGTTGGATTAAAATGTTACATCTACATAAAAATGTATAAAATATAAAAAAAAAACTAATTATATTAAGGAAATTTAGGTACAAATGTGTAAATATGCGTATAACAATTTCTAGTTATAACTTATTTGTTGGGACATAAAACATCATAGTATAAGTAAAATTAACTCCCTTAGTAAATACACTATACTTGTGAAAGCAGTCAATATTGTCGTTATATAATTATTTGCATTTTGGCGAAAAAGTCATCACTCGGTACACTATCTCTTCGGGACTTACCCTATAATCTTTTGGCCATTCAAAGTAGCATAAATATCTTTATAATGCTCTTGGTACATAAATAACTATTACTATTAATTGCAAACTACAAAAATATAAACTAAATAGGTATTAAATATTGTAATCAAAAGAAAAATTGTAAATTTTATAGTAACGTAATATAAAAAGATAGAGAATTGTTTATCTTGATGCGACGGAAAGTTTCTGTCTATATTGATTCGAACTAAGACGTATTGGCTTCCAAGAAAAAATAATTGGCACCAGTTTGGTTACTCAAGCACTTACTTACTTTGATCAAAGTATGCTTGGTTATCTTCATGCAAAATTAAGTTGTAGCAATTTTACTGCAATAATTTTCCTATTATAATTTCACACCGTATGCAAAAAATCAGATTCAAAAATAAATTTACGCCCATGATGTCATCGAACATGCAAACATACAAAAAATTACAAGGTAGCACTACAAAACATAAAACAGATTTCAAGTTGATTCATTCAATTTATTTAAAGATGAGCCAATTTGAATTGCATTATAATTAAATATTTATATAAAGTATTATTTCATTAATGTTATTTTCTTAAATGAAATAAATTAAACAGAAATTGTTTATTTACTTAATAGATGAAAGTGAAAATCCTGTTTAAAAACAGCATTTAAATGAAGGAAATTTTATAGACTAAATAATAATAACTGTTCGTTTTTTTTTTAGTAATGCAGTAAACAACTTTAATTCATTGATAAATGTAAAATATGATAAAAGCTCCATATTATAATATATTTTTAAATTTCTAAGACATAAAGCTTATTAATCACAATGTTTTTAGTAATAACAACAATCAAGTAAAATAAAATAAAAATGTTTATGATAGAAATGTATACAGAATGCACTCTTCATACCAGGTTTTACGATAAGTACGAGTATACAAACAAAATGTAAACAAAAAAGAAAATTTGCTAACTTAAATTAAAATTAAATAAATTTAATTAAAAAAAATTCGCCTGTAATATTAAATCTTAAATATTAATAAGAGACACTTATATATACTAATTTTTGTTAGGTTATTGATTCCATTATTTCACTAATTTAATAATATGATCACTTACAAAAATAGAATATTTAGTTGCTATTAACTTTACAAATATTGGTAATGTAGTTATTATATTTAACTTTATTTGTATCGTTCATCTGTTTATAACCAACAATTATGTTGTAGTAACTTAGTAACGCCCAAAATGAAGGAGTCCTTGATATTATCATTTTTGTTTATTTTGCAAATGTCAATATGTCAACAATTCAAAATTTCAAATATATTTTTGCACTCATTCAGATTTCTGCTCTTACAAAACTCGCCTGTGTCTCAATTTGTAATTTTGGCATATGTTAAATAGCCACCTTTATTTCCTTACTTATATGCATTTAGACGACTGCAATATAATAAGTATAAAAAATTGGTTCTGTATTTAGGTACATAAGCGCAGTATTGGATATGACAAAAATTTAATTAAGAAGAGAAGAAATACCGACAAAAATTGTTATTGTTATTGTTTTAAGTAAAAGTATAAATTAATTAAAGAAAGAACAAGAATGTTGAGACAAAAGTTTAGTAAACATTAGATACAGAATTAGACATGACGTTACATTTTTACCTTTACCACACATAAGAAATACTAAAGAAAATTTTTAAATTGGTGTTTTATTTTGATACTTTATTATCTAAGAATATTTGAGTGTTAAAGTTCAACGCCGGTCGTACGAATGTTGAACTTTAGAAGCAGTGTATTATTTGGTAATTATAAGGATAATCCAGGGTTAATCAAGAGATAAGTAACTTTAATCTCTTACTAATCCCAATTCATAGTATAATGTACAAACAAGCATTAGACTGGAATGTTAAATTAATATTTAATTTTTATATGGTATAACATCTACTATAAGAGAAATAATTAGTCAGTATAATTTGAACGTGAAAATATTTTATAATAATCCATATAAAAAATTCCGGTAATTATTAAAATGTTCATCATTCATTGCTTGATATATGTGGAAAAATAGAATTTTCATATACAGCCATGTAAAAAATAATAGAATGAATGTATAAAAAGACAGCATTTTATGGTATGAATTCGAATATGAGGAAGTTTAATTTTAAATTACTAATAAACACGTTGTACTATTAGTTTTTATTATTGTCAATACCAATCATACTACGACTCATAGCTGTAGTATTTGCAAACTATGAGGTTGTGACTAGTCAATTATTAATCAACAAGACTGACAATAATTATTTCTCCGATAGTAAGGTTTGAAAATCATGCTAGTAGTTTTTACTAGCAGAGTACTATTTGATGACTATCAGATTATTGTTAATACCAATCATACTACCAATCATGGCTGGCATTAGTTGTGACCAATCAATTGTTAATCAACAAGACTGACTATAATTATTACTCCGATAGCAAGGTTTGTAAATCATGCCAATAGTTTTTACTAGCAGGGTACTATTTGCTGACTATCAAATTATTGTTACCAATTATACTACAAATCATGGCTGGTAGTAGTTACGAACTATAAGGTTGTGACCAGTCAATTGTTAATCAACAAGACTGACTAAATTATTTCTCCCATAGTAAGGTTTTTACTAGCAGTGTACATTTTGGTGAATATCAGATTATTGTTAATACCAATCATACTACGAGTCATGCCTGTGAGGTTGTAACCAGTCTATAGTCAATTGTTAATCACCAAAGATACTACCACCTCAACTGGTAAAAACCAAGCAGGCTTAGGAACAAAACACTACACACATTCCATTAAACAAAATAGGTCACCTCCTGCACGTGAATATATGTCACCGCTATTAATACCGGTTACATCACATCACACACCATCCAAGCACCTCACCTGCAGCCTTCCAGTGAACCTGCTTCTTCTGTCGGGCCTTGGCTTGCCCCTTGGCCTGGGAGTTGCCCATGTCAGTCTAGGCGGCCATGGAACACTGGGAGACGCGCGGCGTCACCGTCGCCCGACGCCCAGAGCTACCGATATAGCACACGGGCTACCAACACAACAACAAGGAGACAAGTGGGAATGAAGTGTGTGATGGGATGGGATATAGGACATGGGACATAGGACTGGCAAAAAGGGAATAATGAAGGAGGAGAAAATAAAGAATATGGAATTATGTGTGGTATTTTTATTTTTAGTACATGGAATATATTTTTAAACTAATGCGGAATAGTCTACTTGTGTAACTTTGTTGGTGTTGTGGTAGCATAAGAAACAGGCTGTTGATCTTGTAATACTTGATAAAAGCAGGACCAGATTAAGTAATATACAGGTCCGGACTGGCCCACCCGACTACCCGGTGGTTGCCTTATTTCCTAGAGTTACCGATATAGCACACGGGCTACCAACACAACAAGCGCGGGACAAGTGGGACGTGTGATGGGATGGGATATAGGACATGGGAAATAGGACTGGCAAAAAGGGAATAATGAAGGAAGGGGAAAATAAAGAATATGGACTTATGTGAGGTATTTTTATTTTTAGAATATATGGGCTATTTTTAAACTAATGCGGAATAGTTTACTTGTGTAACTTTGTTGGTGTTGTGGTAGCATAAGAAACAGGCTGCTGAACTTGTATCGCTTCTTTTAAATCTTTGACTACCAGTGCTGTAACTACGGTGTGATAAAGGTGACGCATGCCACAGGCGCAAAAATCTTAGAGACGTATAATTTATATAGTTTTAGATCAAATATTTATAAAATCTATTTTTAAATTTTGACAAATAATCTACAGAGAGATGCATTAGCTTTACCAGTTACTATACTCTGTTTTTAAACTATAGACAGTAACTAGAAATTCTAGTGAGAAAATCAAAGCCTTTGATTGGCTGCTGCGCCATTTCATGAAGCCGTATTTAACCAGCAAAAATTTCAAGTTAACCTTCTCAAACGTAACTGAAACGTCAAACTCTCAATAGTTGTCAAATCACTTATTGAATTTGCACGTGTTTTGTATTTCATTTCTCTTTTTGTGATATTTCACGATTAAAACCAGTTTATTTCAGAACTTCTAGTATTTCACTAACGCTGTGGTGTAAATGTGACTTCGTCTAGTGCTGTCTAGAGTTTAAAAATGGAGTATAGAGCCTCCTGTGAACACTCTTTTAGCAAATTGAAAATTGTCAAATCTTACTTCCGCTTATCTATTGGACAAAAAAGACTGACAAATATGGCTATAATATCACTTGAAAGAGGTATAGCCAACGAATTAAGTTACGATAATTTTATTTTATTAATGTAGCATTCAGAATAGATGTGAAATGTGAAACCTTTTAAGAAACGATATTGGCCAAGAGTTTTTGCACAATTTCGACTTTGTCCAGGTCTCCTACAATAGTCTCTAGTCTCTATACAGGGTATTCATTTTATTTGTCCACTATTGCTATCTCGAGAACTATAAGAGCTACGAGGTCGGTTAAATTAGCAAACAATTACTATTTTACAATACTATTAACATGAGATAAACATAATTTTTATTAAACCAGTGATTCTCAAAATACGAGTCCCAACTTTTTTATATTAAATGTGAACCTATTTTTTTATTTGCTTATTCAAATAGAGATTTTTATTCTGAATACGACGATATAATATTATCATACACTAACATAACGATTTTTTGAAAAAAAAGCATCTGAAATTTCATATTAATTTGATTAAAATATGACAATAATAAGAGTGACATGACGGGAAAAAACGGAATACAAGTCATTTTTTAACCTGCAATTAAAGTGTCTTGACAAAAAGAAGTGAATAATAGCTATTTTTAGTACAAGTGAGCAAAATATGTCTTTTTCTCACGGGCCCAGAAACTGGACAAGTGAGAAAAAGACATGCTCACGTGTGCTAAACATAATTTTTTCCACAATCATAAAATATAATTAAAAACAAAAAACATTGTACTTTTTTTTAATAATGAAAATCTCAACAGTACAATTATGTTTATAAATTATAATTAAATTTAATGTAATTTAATGTAAAATGTATTATAATGTCTGTAATCCCATGAAAACATTGTGCTCAGAGTTAGTGTATTTTGCTCACTGATTTTATTTACTTTGCTCACTTGTGAAGAAATTTATTTACTTTGCTCACTTGTGATTCAATATGCTACTTTGCTCACTGTTTTAAGTTAATAATGATGTATTTTGCTAACGATTTTGGAAAAAAGTATATTCCTTCTGTCAAGGCACTCTAATTCCTTTTTTTTCGATACCAATATTTTATACCGATATTTTATTAAATCAGTAGGACGTAGAAAAATTCGGTCTGCAATCAACGCATTAAATCATAACTTCAACTGAATCTAATTACTACGTAACAAATTTCTTATCTTGTAGTAAAAATGAACAAAGTAAAACAAAGCATGCAAATGAGATTCCATATACCAAGTACGAACATCATATACATACATATTTTTTCAAAATAAGATTACCTGCCTGAAATATTAATGAAAATAAACAAGAATTTTAAATTTTAATATCTGGTGCATTAATTTTTTTGGAAGAATGTGTATTTAGAACAAAATATTTATTTATCAGAAGTTGATTTTCTTTTAAATTTTCTTGATATGTGGGGGTGTAAATAAAAATTTTGCCACAGTTAAATTCGTAATAAAATTAGAATTTTAAAATCTGCAAAGTACTTCCAGTGAAGCATTACTGTAATTCTGGTCGTATATGTGTGTACAATATTATTTCGTATATTATGAAAATGTATGTAAATGTTCATCAAGTAAATTCAGAAGTAAAGAATGTTGTTTATTGAAATGCAATTATTAAAAATAAAATGGATACAAATTAATCTTTTTAATTCTCTGGCAATTGAGATAAATAAAGTAAATAATGATAAAAAATCATTCCATAAAAAGATTTAGAGCTTAAAGTATTGGAAATTCACTGTTTTTATTTTTTATCAGTGATAAATTTTGGAAGCTGTTTGGTATAAAAAGGTCAAGAAATTTTCAATTGGTATCTAGTTTTGTTCGATCATCGAGGAAGACTACAAACAAAAAAGTAAGTAAATCATTATTTAATTAATTGTTAATATTTTAAAACGAGTGTTTCAAATATTTTCATTAATAATTTATCAAAGGTTTTGTAGTAATAATTATTTGATAAATAGCAAAAAAAATATATTTCTAAAAAAGTTTCTCATAAATATTGTTCCCCTCTGTGAGTTCTATCAACGTACATACTTATTTCTGTAACACTCTTATAATACCATTAAAATTCATGTAATATATTGAGCTCTTTTCTATCGGTTTGACTTAGGAATTTTGTCTTATAGTATAAATGATACTGACATGCAATACTCTTTTCTCTTTTAGGATGAAAATAGCATTAGCCCTTTTGGCCCTTGTGGGCGTGTCCTTTGCTGCCCCTGCCTCCCGCAGTCTTCGCAGCGATTTAGACGACTTCCTAGCTCTTATTCCCACAGAAGAAATCATCGAAGTCTACCGTCGTTACGAAAACGATGAAGAAGTCCAACGCGTTCTCGCCTATCTTCGCAGTGATGATTTCGCTGCTGTAGTTCACATCGCAGTAGGCGTTCCTGAGATACAAGACCTTGTCCAGTACCTCGAAGAAAGAGACATTCAAATTATTGAATTGTTGAATAGAATCGCTGATAGGTTAGGGTTGCCGCATTATCCTGGAAGTCGTGCTTTGGAGGCAGGATCATCTCGTTCTCTTCGAGGCTTTGTTGATGAAGTTGTAGCTCTAATTCCAGTTAACGAAATTGTTGGTTTAGCTTTGGAGAAGCTTAGTAACAGCCAGGACTTCCAAGAGTTGTATTTGAAGATTGCCTCAATCGATGGACAGAGACTTCACGATCAGGCATTGTCTCATCCCGAAATTGCTGACTTGGTTAACAGACTCAGAGAAATGGGTATTGATACAGAAAAAGGTTGGAATCTTATTGCACTGCTTTTTGGATGGAACTCTCGCAGCCGTACTCTTACTAGAGGTTTGTCTCAAGATTTGGAAGACTTCCTCAACTTACTACCAACTGAAGAGCTTATTGAACTTCTACGAAGATACCAAAACGATCCAGATGTCCAAGGCATCATCGCTTACATCCAAAGCGACGATTTCGCTGCCGTTGTTCACATCATTGCCAACAACCCTGAAATTCAAGACTTAGTGAGTTGGATTGAGTCTAGAGGAGTGAACATAGTCGAGTTTTTCAACGCCCTTGCAGACCGATTAGGACTTCCTCATTGGCCGAGCACAGTTAGACGTTCGATGTTGAGATCTTCTCGCTCGGCACGAGACTTTCTAGATGAAGCACTAGCTCTGATTCCAGTCAACGAGATTCTAGGTCTTGCCCTGCAGAAACTGGGTGATAGTGAAGATTTCCAAGAATTGTACTTGAGGATCTCTGCTATGCCTGGACAACAATTGCATGATGATGCTTTGAGTCATCCCGAGATTCAAGACTTGGTTGATAGGCTCAACAGGTTGGGAATTGATACCGCAAGGGCTTGGAACATAGCTAGGATTTTATTCGACTGGTAAATGGGAAATATACGTATTTTATATTTTAATTATATGTAGTTTAGAAGTACATAATAAATATGCAATTTAAAATAATTATTCTTTTATTATTTCAACATAATCCATATTCCCATTCATATTTTTCTTTATATAATACATTACAATTATTCCTAAAAAACAGGACCTATAATAAGTATACAAGTACTATAGATGAAAAATAAAATTTCATAATGATATCTTTTCGATTCTTATTTTAATATTGCTTTTATTTTGTGCACTAGTGGTGCTTGCAACTAAAATAATTTAAGAAATTAATAATTATTTATTTATTATATATATTTATGGTACATGATATTAAATTATTTTAAATTTTCGTGCAATATTTCATTATATTTTTTAGCAGCAACTCTTATGTCTTCCACTGAAGACTGAAGTGTCACATTTTGAAAGTTGTTTGACAACTACATTCCGCCATTATAGGTAAATTTTAAAACGGCAAATTTTTAAAAATATAGTGAATTACAAGGAAATATTTGTTTTGTTATTGGTGATTGAAATCACAAAATATACATTATATATAATTGAGCAAAATTAATTAGTTTTACAAAAAAATAATAATAATATTTTTTACAAAATATTGTAGAATGAGGTAATGTTTTATGCTCGACGCGGAACGAAGAGCTTCAAATTTCCTGAAAGGTATAATCTTGATTTTGCTTGTGGTATATACGTATTTTTTATTTTGGACTTGAAAACAGTGAATAATTATTTCATGCTGTGGTTTCTTTGTAGATTGTTGGCATTATTAGAATGTTTGATTTTAAACAAATTTAGTAATTATAATCGAAGTGTCAAATATGTATGGAACGTCACGTACTGATTATTCTGACGAAATGTAAATGGAATAAATCCAAATTAAAATTTATTATGTTGTTTGACATTTTTAATTTGATTGACTAGCTGTTACTTGGCAACTTTATAACAGACAAATTATGCCTGCATTTGTGGAAGCATAAACAAGTTTACGATCCCTTAATAAAATAAAAATATTTATAAATCTTTACTAGCGCCTTATAGAGTCTTCCTATTCCGAAAGATAAAGCACAACAATTACTAAGTCAGGTCAATCATCTGTAGTTGTTTAGTTGCTTACATTGTAGGTATTGATAACCTGCAGTCCTTTAATATCAGCATATACTAAATTTTAACTCATTCACTTGCTCTTTCCCATTGCTTACCAACACTGCCCAAGCTGAATATTGAATATTTTTTTTATTACTTATTATTAGTGTATTCTAAATATGATATTTGAAATACTTGAAAGATGAAAATAAAGATTAGATTAACTCTATTTACTTATTTATGCTTTAAATGTGAATGTGAAGTGCAGGGAAAATATAGTTATTTATTCTGCTAGGTAGGAAAGTTGTTCTTTTCTGGTCCGAAATGTATGTATACGGCCGAGACCCAGTCGAGCTTGGATACTTCTTGAGGATCATGTGTATACACTATTTTTTATCATACACAACAAAACAACATAATAAAATAATATAAATATCTTACGAAAACAGAATAATTTGACATAAAACTTAATTTCCATGAAATTTGTTAAATTGATTACCGAATTAGAAATAGAATAAGAACAAAAAAACATTTTATTTTGACATATAAATAAGGTTAGCAATTATGTTCTATTATTTACAGAACATATAATAAAAATACATGAATCTAATGTAAGTATCAAAATTATGTAAAGTTACAATATTTTAAAAGCATGTTGACTGTTGACGTATGTTATTCTGGTTATTATTTCTAACGCATTAATCGCCATTTGTTAGTCCGCACACGAACTGTTTTTCTTTTCCTAGGGAATAAAGAGATTTTATAGGTCTGGACCGGAAAATGTCTACTTTCTTGCTCAAGCACAGGCAGGAAAATCTTATTATCAATATGTGTAACATAAAAAATATTTATAATAAAATTTAATTATTTTTTTTATTTTTAAATACAATTGCTTTATCTAATATAGATTTTCAAAACATTAAAACTATTTACAATGAACACATTTACCAATCGAACAAAATCTTAAGGATTGTCCAGATCCTTCCAGTGTTGATTCCCATTCCATTGAGCCTATCCACCAAATCCTGGATTTCAGGATGAGCCAAAGCATCATCGTGCAGTTGTTGTCCAGGCATAGAAGAGATCTTCAAGTACAAGTTCTGGAAAGCTTCGCTGCTTCCAAGCTTCTCCAGAGCAAGTGCCACGATCTCATCCACTGGGACGATCTCCAGGGCTTCCTGGAGGAAGTCCTGGAGAGACCGGGTGTTCCTCTTCATGAAGCTGCCGGGCCAGTGGGGAAGACCCAGGCGGTCAGCCAGCCTGTTGAGGAAGTCGATGATTGGGACGCCTTCATCTTCGATGTATTGCACCAGGTCCTGAACATCGGCGTTGTTCGCCACGATATGCATAACAGCTGCGAAGTCTTCGCTCTTCAAGTAGGCGACGATTTTCTGGATGTCAGGATCGTCTTCATATTTGTGGTAGAGGTCCTTTAATTCTTGTACGGGGATGAGCGCCAGGAAGTCGTCCAAGTCGTCTCTAAGGTCTCTAGGAGTGGGTTTAGCTGGTTTAGCGGCAGATACTGCCAAAATGGCGAAGAGCACCAAGATAAATTTCATCTGAAAGAAAAAATTTACCCTTAGTACACGACTTCATCATTTTTAATTTAAAGGAGGAATTGCTGGGTTTCAGTCAGTAAAAACGAATAATAGGCCTGTTTCACTATCCTGCTTTTTTAAAAAAAAACATGTTGCATCGTAATTTTTGTTGCGAATAGAATATAATAAAATAGAAAAATGTTAAATTATTGACATTTTAGTATTACTAATTATCAATTAAAAATTCTGTGTTCAAAACGAACGCTATTTTGCTGACGAAAGCCGTACGAGTAACGCATGCGCACAACAGTCGTTAACAAGTAGTTGTGAAGAACGTTTGTCTTTTCATACATCATTCGTATGTTTGTGTTTGACGTCGCTAATTTTGAAGAAGTTATTGTGTATTCAGAAAGAAACGAAATACGCCAGGTATTATCACTACGCCTGTTTCACTCATTCCTGACTTCTCTTTCTAAGCAGTGAGCGTGCCGTCACTTTATACTACTGTTTCTCGCGAGAGTATATTTTTGGAACTTTGTGAATTTTTTGTGGCTATATGCAGTATTTTTTTGCGAAATAAAAAAATACCTATGTCATATTTTTAAATATAGATTAACATATAAAAAAATCAGAAAAGCATAAACAACCCTATTCCTACCCGGGATCATCCTCAGGAGGTCGATGTGAATTATTCGTTTTTACTGACTGAAACCTAGCAATTCGTCCTATAAATCAACGTCCAGTCAAGAAGTCTTCCATTCCATCATTTTTAATGTTAATAGGTACTGTTCCAACACAAATATACCTACAGGATGAAATATTGTGCTATAAACGAAGAAAGACACCTACACATTCTTGTATTTTAATAATAAGGAATCACATAAATGTGAAGATAATGAGGTCTTGCACGATTTTTAATTTTTAGCTTTAATAAATAGATTAATTAAAAATATTAGACCCGTATTTTTATTTTTCCACAAATTGACTTTTAACAATAAAAAAGCTGCTATTAAAATGATATCTTGCAAAACGCGGGTGAATTATCTCACTTCAAGGTCCTTACCCAACTTCACTTCGTTTCAAACGTCAAATATAATGTTTTAATGCGGGATTGGTTTTATCAACTGGATATTAATAGAAGGAAAGTTGTTTTTGTAGTTGCAGTCATTTAATAAAATCCACTGATACACCAATGTTTCGACTGTAATTCAATCTTCATCGGGTTGCTGATAAAATAAAAAACATACAATCAGATGTCTTTATTATTTTTATGTCCTAGTTTTAAAATATTACCGAGTATACCATATAAATTATTTTAGAGAAATCTTTCGTCAAACATATAATGTATGTATGTTTATCTGATAGTATGTTTTATATTTTATCAACTCCCTGATGAAGACGAATTATAGTCGAAACGTTGGTGTATCAGTGGATTTTATGAAATAACTACAACTCCAAAAACAACTTGCTGTTTATAATGTTTTAACATCCAAAATGACAAATTGAATAATCTTCTGCAAATATAGTGGCACACAAAAGCCTTACAATGATTTAATTCACAGACTGTCCAGTTTACCAACTTTCAAACACGCCAATCCACAATATTTGGTATCTGGCATCTACATGTGGATATCTTCACACCAGAACCTATGAACGTCGAATTTTTGCTACTTTTTTTAGTATGATACTTTAAAACGATATTTTATAAGATAAAATATAAATAAAAAAGAATTTCATTATATAGAGCAACAAATTAGGTATTGTAGTTTCGATGTAAACAAAAAAAGGTTACTTTTTTTTACAAGACTTTGTTCTGCACAAAGTACTTTTACTAAGAATACACACAAGAAAACTATTTCACCTAAACAATAATACAGCATAAGTAAACAATGTTGGCAAATTCTGAGAAAAATAATTTGTCACACTGCGCAGACGCAGTATAGTCAACAACAAATTCTCACAATTTTGAAAAATTCAAGCTTTGCGTCATATGTGAAAACTAGAAGCAATTTTGGATTTCTTGCACCATTATATTATTTGATGTCCCAGTTACTAATTATAATAAAATAAATATTTACTTACTTTTCCGTTGGATTTAACTTGTTCTAGATTCAGAAAAGAACTAGATGCTTTCCTCATAATAAGTTGAAGTTTATATACTACCAGAATTACATTTTTTCGAAGATAAATAAATCTAATCTAAGTTCAAACATCGGTTTAATTTAAAAATTGCATAATTTTATCAATTAATCAAATTAATTTGAATTGTTTACCGTTATATTATCGTATGTGCTATTTTTCTAATGAAGATTTATTTATGTCATCACAATATTACATGTAATATACAGGGTGGCCCAGTGAAAATTATCAGCGCACTTTTTGGCCACTTAACATTAATTTTGCAAAAAACGCTCGAACACGTCAATATTAGTATAAAGGGGGACACCTGAATGGATTAGTACCAATGGCATAACTTCAACCCTAAAATGGGGGTGGACTGCACCTCAAAAATTTTAAATGGAAAAGGGTGTCAAACATGACACAGTTCGAAAGGCCTTTCAATTCTCTATCCAACAGTTTTTTTATTTTTCAAATCCGATCATTAGTTCCAGAGATATATCGTTTAAAAAAATTTTAACAGGTCTTTAAAATTGCAATCAAGTAGGCTTAAACAAAAGACAGGCTTCAGGCCCCCAAATTTAAGGAAATCACAATTTTTATTTTATGTTAAAGATTTTTTTAACTAATAATAAAATAAAAGTAATAAACAGAGCAACTGATAACAGTGGTTCAATTTTTTTTAAAATCTATAAAACTTTCGACCCTCACATTAATGGCTGTATTATAGCTACTTGGAATTTTTTACAAAAATATGTCGCGTGTATTAAAATCCTCTGGTTAATAGAAAAGTGTCGCATTGAAATAGTAATTAACGTATATTTTTGACAATTTAAATCAGTTTTTCGATGTGATATTTTTCTATTAACCGGCATTTAAGATAACCAACACCCTAAGTTAAAAAATAAATTCATATAACAGATACAATGGCAAATACTGGAAGAAACACAATATTGGTGAAATATTTTAAAGCGAATAGCTATTACAAAATTATTAGGTTAGTTTGGTTTAGAATTTCGTGAGACTGACGAAAATTTAGCATCAAATTCAAAAAGGAATTACTTAACTTGTTTTATTTAACACAATATTATGAACAGAAAGGAAAAGGTAATGTTATCTAATTATCACTCTTTAGTTGTATCGAATTTATTAATTTAATGGGATAGAAATTGAAAAAGAAATTTAATGAGTAAGTGAAATTAATTATTCCTTTATTTTAGATTCTACTCCAGACATTATAGTCAGTTTGACTATCGATTATGCTTGTTATTAAGGTATGTTTATGGGGAAAAAATAAAAGAAAGATTATTAAGTTTAGGTATGTGTTAAATACATATATAACAAAAAAGTAAAATACCTTCAGGGCCCAAATTTTATAACCGCTTCAGTCCCAAAAATACATAAATCCGACTCTGCTTGAAAGTGAGATCATATCTTCGAAATTCCCTTCGAATTTGATCAACTTTCGTAAAATTTTATTAAAATTTATTCTTTATTGCATTACACAGAATTATATTATTCGTTCAAAAACTTGCAAAGACAGAGGAATTAATTGTTTATTTCCTACATATTACTTCGAAATGGATCATCTTTTATAAAATTTTATTAAAACGTTTTTTATAGACAGCTACTATTATTAAACTTTATTTGACATGCGAAATTATTTTTCACTATAGCTTACTTGGTAACCATGATCACCTACGTCAATAATAAAGTATTATTAACCATGGTCGATAATGAAAACTGTCACTTTTTAAAGAAACTCAACTCTTCAAATTCAAATATTGTTTGAATCATTTAATTCAAGAATAGTTTAAAGTATGGATTCAAAATTTAAATATACCGTCTAAATTAAATAAGTAAATCAAATAAAACCAAATTAAAAGTCAAAACTGAAATGTGAAATATAAAAACAAAGACAGAAACAAGTTAATGTTCATGTCTAAATGTTTGTTATTGTCAATATATTTTTTTAGTGTGATTGGGATTGGAATGCCAATAGTAAAAAATCTGGTGTGTCCAACACAATACCTCCCGCCACTATAGTAATATATTCTATATAAGTTTTTCAGTACATTTAATTTGTAGTTTTAAAATTAGTTTGTTATTGCAGTTCAGAATATTTTTAATTCATTTCATACCTGAAATTTCCTTCATAAATTTTGTATGACCAATATGACAGCTATTTTTGACGTTACTAAAACCGGAACTGAACTTATTTGATTCACGCATGCAAATACGTTCCTAATATATTTCTTCCATCTTTTTAAATTTTACAATAAAATTACTTCATTCTTACTTATTTTATCTTCTACACTTACTTACATCAAATTTGACATCATATGTCAAATTTTGTGAACATATGAATAACTCATCTGTTTTCTCGAAATTCCTCAGCCTAAACGATATGTAAAAATATTATCATTTATATATTTTTTTCTATCTTGGTAGAAGTTATATATATAAATGTAATTATGCAGATCGGTAGAAAATTAAAAAATCTTTGTATTAATAATAACGAAATTTGCGAAAATATAGTATTTAGAGGTAATTTTTAGGAAAAAAGGTTTAAAGCTTCAAGTAAAGTACTACTTCCGGTTAACCAATTGTAGTCAAAATCTAATCAGTTCATCATATTAGAATAGAACTCTTAAATACCAAATATTATATTTTTTACATGTATCCTATTGGAGTTATCGTGGACGAAAAATCGTCACAGACACACACACACACACACAGACACACACACAGACACACACACACACACACACAGACATACAGACATCACGGTAAAAATAGTAAAATCGTATTGTAGGGACCCTAATTCGTGCTCATATGTTGAAAACACACACTCGAGAAATCTGACCAAAAACAATACCTCCCTTATCTATATATTGATAGGCGGGAGGTAAAAACATATGTATATACTATAACCACGGTTGAGATCATTATTGACCAGCGCCTTATATCCCTCTATTGCCTCGCACCTCAGGACACAACTTGGCGCTAGGTCAATAGTGATAGTCTTCTCAAGATGTACAATATACTATTATTACTATTCCTTATTGCAATCCCTTGTGAATATCAATTTCAAAGTTTAGATAACCCTTCGACCACAATGAACATCCTTCCTTCCTAATCCCTAATAACCTCTTTTGCTTGTTTTCGTGTATATAATTTGCAAAACCGATGACCACAACTTTGCACTAGGTCAATAATGATAGTCTTCTCAAATTTGATGTACAATATACTATTATCACTAAAGAGCGGATTATATGCACTAAAAAAGTGTCAAAATATGCATTAAAAAATCACCAAAATATGCATGATATATGCAAAAAAGTTATAAATATGCACTTTACAATAAAAATATGCAAAAAAACTAATGTCATCAGGCTCGTTTTACTGATATCATTTTCTTATTTCTATTTTTACATACAGTGTTTTATTTGGAACATTTCATGAAATGTATAAAGACAATAAATATCACAGGTAATTCTAACAAATTAAGAAAATCTCGAATTCATATTCATATTGAAATTTACAAAAGTTTTGAAACAAAAATCAAAAAAATCATCTTTAACGAGAAAGATGGCTATATGCTCCTTATATTTTTAATACATTTTTTTCGGCATTACTGATTGTTGTTATAGTTCCAAACACACGAATTTCAGTGACAGATATAATTTACTTACCTTACTTACAAAATAAGAATTACTTAAATTCTAAACAGTTCTAAAACACTGATAGAATCACTTTTTTTTTGTTCTGACGAGAAATTAAATATGATTGTAATGGTTTCAATGAGTACATTTTATATAAATGCTCCATTGTTAAAGTACGATCAAAATTATATTTCTTGTAATATACTGTTTTCAAAAAAGAACAAAATTTGTCAAAAATTAATTTTTGTTTTTGAAAAAAGTCTTAAAATATGCAAAAAAAATCAAAATATGCAATAAAGTATCATTATATTCAAAATATGCATAATTTTTTTTTGATATTTGGCATTAATTTTTGAAGAAACGTGAACATATGAAAACAGTTTGTTGATATGCCTAATATAAACAACACATGCAATTGCATAGAATCCGCTCTTTAATTATCACTATTCCTTATTGCAATGTCAAGTGAATCTGAAATTCAACATTTAGATCACACTTTTATCCTTCCTGTTTCTATCACTTGCTTGTTTTTGTGTATGTAATTTGCAAAACCGATGACCGATGACCGACCACGGCTCCAAATTGGGCCGGTACCGGGCGCCCAGCAGCAGGTTCCCGCGTGCTGGGTCGACGGCCTGGGTTGACCACCGAGACTCGCTACCGCAGCGCTCTGTCACTGCCTCATTGTCACATACGCTTCTGCTTCTTCATTCACTAATTCCAAAAATAAACACAAGCTGAAGAGATTTGCTATTGATGGCTACATAACGAGTAACGGGAGGTGGAATAATACGTTAAGGCCGGGGGATAGCGAAATACTATATTTATAGTCACATTTAATGCCCTGTATTTTAAGAACTAAACATAGTAACATTCTGTTATTAATTCTCAAGAAAGATACCATTTAGGACTATATATTGCATAAATTTTAAAGTTAAATTTTTTAAAATAAGCGGTTAAAAAAATAATTGAATGTGAACATTTTTTCATTTTTCATTGCCGGCATTTTAAGAACCATTCATTTGTACATAAATATTTTTTATATTTCTTTGATGAATAAAATAGCTAAAGGTGTCACGAAGTGCCTGGTATATTTTATTTTACAATATTTTAAACGTTTATCGAATAAAATAATTAAACATCTGAAAGTGAATATTTCAGTAACTTTTATTATTTATTTTGTCTCCTTATACACATAAATATTGAGAAAAAAAATATACCAGGCACTAGATAATGTTGTCAGCAATGTACTATATTTTTTTCAATATTATTGTTTATTTAATAAGGGAATGGTTGTCAATTTGCTATTTTCCCTATACCTTCACATGTAAATTTTAGTTCCACTTTTTCTCACTGCATTGTCGCATAATGCTCGAGCTGTCACTTTCACTTAGGGCGGTCCTAGCTACCCTAACACTAAGTTCTAAGAATATAGGGTAAGTTAGCAGGTTCGTTTAGATTTTCATTCCATTTTAATGATTGCGATATACACGATTTTCTACTAGGATGCAGTAGAGCTGGTTGTGCTAAAAATTATTGCGGATTTTGAGTATTTTATGCATTTATGGTTTATCACAAAAAATGATTATGAAGTGACCTAAATACTTCATTATAATCTATACTGTCACTTTTAAAATTTAATAACAAAATTTCTTGTCAACAATTAATTTTTATATAAAATAACAATAGCGATCGAGTATAACATTTTAATATAAAACGCTGATAATGTAAGATAAACCATTATGCATCGTATCGTATGTGAATGAAATATCACTATTCGTGCGAAATATCATTCTACTGGCATTTTTGAGCTCGTGGGTTAATCTTCTCACTCATGAATGTAACATGCTGACCATATTACTTGAATACCAATGTGGGACAAAATATTTTAAGGCCCAAAAAACATAATTTATTATGAAGAGAGGAATAAACGACTGATGTTGGTGATGGAATAAATAAATAAACAGGAATGCAGTCGGAAAAATTTATTTAGCTAGTCTAGGCCAACGTTTCGCTGCCTATTGCAGCTTCTTCAGGGCACATTACATATACTTTTAGCCAAATAAATTTTTCCGACTGCATTCCTGTTTATTTATTTATTCCATAATTTATTATCTTTCAGTGATTCGTATATGATAATAAAAATTGATTTATAATTTTTTTTATAGATTAAAGTAGAAGTAAATAAAAAATAAAAACATTTATAACACATGAAACGTGCTGCTGGTAAATAAATTTCAAAAAGTTAAAAAATATATTCAACAGTAAAAAATAAAATAGTGTGGCATTTATATTAATACAGGGTACACCACTGGCCTTCACCAAACTATAAGAATATTTATAAAAAAAATCTTATTTGATTGACGTTAGTTCCACAACATTTTTCGGGACATGTACATATGGAACCAGTGCATTGAAATCCAGGATTTTCTATCGCAATCAGGGTCGTCTGGTCACCCTATTCATATGTATAATGTTTATTTCATTCGCTTACAATATAATATAATATTGTTTCACACAAATAATATTAAATTATTCATAGTAACGAGTGGTGCCATTATTCATGAGAATGATATTTGCCAACAAGAGCGAAAGCAAGTGCTGTAAATCGTTCGAATGAATAATATTTATCCACAACTATAACATGAAAAATGTATGTTTATTAGAATCAAATATGTCATCACACTTGGACAGTGAATATCAATAGGCCTGCGTTACCGTTTCACAGCATACTTAACGCTGGGCAATTATTTCTAGTGTTTTTAGCTACTTTAAGCTTGAAGAAAAAAAAGTATGAAAAACGAGAAAACTAGTATAAATTGTAGCATTGGTTTTTAATGTAAAAAATATTGAAATATTGAATAATACTATTCCAACAAATTGTCAATATTATTCAATTAACAACAGTAACGAAGGTCATTAATTAATAAAAAACGATTGAATTATAGGTATATTATTTGACAGTTAATTTTACTAAATTTTCTTCCTATTGATAAATAATGGTAGTAATTCAATAATCACACAAGTCGAAAGTGTAGCTATGGCGATATGTTAAATAATAATATACTCATACTGTATAATTAACAAAATTGTACTCTATATAATTCTTAAAAAGAATGTATGTGACGATATGAAAAACTGATTTTATTATTATAACGATCAATGAATTTTAATTAATTAAACATATTTCCCATCACCTTGGTAATTATGCATATTTACGAATGATTATAAGGCATAATTTCTCTTAAGTATATTATGGTATTTTTATTTTTGTGGTTATCGGCGCTGGGATTTGAACGTCAGACCTGACTTCGCTCAGTTTGAGTCGGAGCTCGCTAACTAATAGGATTGTTCGAGAAAAACATTTTTAAAGAAATTTCCATAAATTTTAAGGTTAAATAGGATACAATAAAAACAGATTAAAAAAAAGAGCCAGAACTGAACCGAAACTATACAAGATCAGCAAATAAAAGATTATAATTTGGATAATTCTGAGTTTGTAAATTTACAAAAAAAACGAATATTTTTATAATTTTATTTTATTTATTTATTTATTTATTTAATATACAAGGGAAGCTCACAGTTACCCAATTAAGAGCTTCCACGATTTAATAAATGAATACAATTAAATACAATATGGTATCTATAACATTTACAATATATTTATTTATTTATATTTAAATAATATTTAAATTTAGATAAAGATAAATTAAATAGATCAGTATTCTGATATGATTCATTATAATTTGACATAATTCTGACCAATGGAGAATTGTGGTAGCTGTTTGATTGACAATATGGTACATGAAATATATTTAATTTCCTGGTCTGTTTTTGTGGAACATTAAGTGATATATTTTCTATTAGTAGTTGATTGTCAATGATATTATTTATGATTTTGTATAATAGAATCATGTCATTAAATGCTCTCCTTTGTTCCAGTGTTTGGAGTTTAAATGTTTGTAACATTTCGTGATAGTTTGTGTAGTTAAGATTGAATTTATGACAATCCATTTGTACCATTTTCTTTTGAATGGATTCAATTCTGTTTATGTGCTTCATATAAAAAGGGTGCACGAAGCCACGTTTTTTGTGAAAAATAAAATTATTAAATGACTCTACATTTAGTATTTGCATTTATAAAAAAGCTTTACATATGTTTGACTCGTGAGTTTATTAAACATCACGATTTGATTTTTAACTGTTTTGTTACAATTTTCGACAAATGTATTTACAACACATTAATAATGTATAAAATGACTTTCACTTCCTGAGGAAGACCCATGTGGGGTCGAAACCGGTAGGAGAGGAAATAAAATTTTATCCCATTGACTGAATTCCAGTAGTTTTCTTTCCCTTTATTTGCTATGGTGTCGTTATGATTGAACCAATTCATTTTGCAATTGAATAAGATACCAAGGTCTCGAATATTGCATTTTCTGTCAAGTGAAACATGATTTAGCGACTAATTAAAGTAAATAGGATTTATATTTCTCGTAAAGCTCACAATTAAACATTTACTCAAGTTTAATGAAATATGATTATTTTTACAATATTCATAAAGTAGAGATAGGTCTTGCCACAGTAAATCGCCATCATTTTGGGTCTCTATAACTCTATAAAATTTCAAGTCGTCAGCATATAACAGAAAGTTACTGTTACGGAATGTTACATATTTTGTGTAGAAAATACTTATTATATAAATATTAAAAAAATGATTTGTATTAATTAAAGGTGTTGCAGAATATTGCTTATACGAGTTAGTAAAAAAATAGGTTTCAACGCGTGAAATTCTACACTAGGTTATTAAGAAAGTTATATGTAAGACAAAGAATATCTTTGGTCTGAAATAAACTAATATGAATTTTAAATCTAATCCAAAAGAAAGAAATAGAAAATTGTGCTTATTAATAAATTTGCAAAATACAGACATTTTGTTTAATAAAAATGTTGACAAAATATAATTATGAAGGTACCTATTATTTTTCTAATTTGTTTTTATTATAATGATAAATTTAGTATTTTTACATTCTAAAAATTATTTTATCATTCAAACAAAAATTAAATTTTGAGAGCAAATCAGCCAACAAATTTAAAGGTCCACAAATAATCTGTGTCTGAAGTAAAAGCTTCCGGTGTCTGATACAAAGGTAATAAAAACAACGAAAGTTGAAACTCTTTAGCTCAGCGCAAGACCAAAAACAGTTTGCTTATAGAGAGTGAATTGATAATTAAACAACAGGGGCTGTTCATTTTACTGAGAAATGAACGAAGGGAATAGGAAAAGTAACCAATTTTGATTGGTTCATAATGTCATAAATCATATGAAGTTGCGCCCCTTTTATGTTGCTCGCAGTGCCATCTCTTGAGCCAGAAACAAAATATTCTGCCTATCCCCCAGCCTTTATTGACTGTGGAGGTATTCTAAAGATATGTAAAGGTGATTGGTGGTTAAGTGACTATATATTGGTAATGTCTTGACTAGCTTTTAATTCGACTGTAACAAAATTAAAATTATGGTCTTGCTTTCATCTTGTGCGTGGTCCTGCATTTATCGTTGTGACTTTAGCTACCGCAGCTCTGTTACTGCCTCATTGTCACATACGCTTCTTCTTCTTCATTCACTATTTCCAAAAATAAACACAAGCTATGGAGATTAGCTACTTATGGTAACGTAACGAGTAACGGGAGGTGGAATACATCAAAATTGATTTTTTTTCTTATATTATAAAGTATGATTGCGGTGGTTAACTATGTCGATATTGGCAATCTCTTGACTTGCATTTAATTCAAATGATCAAATGTAACAAAATGAAAATTATAGGCATGCTTTCCATATTGTCTGGTCCAGCATTTCTGCTGTGAATTATGATTCTGTTATTATATATGGGGGCAGATGCCGATGAGATCATATTTCACAGACAAAATTTGTAGCAAAATCTTTTTTTCATTTAAATTGATTTTATAATATAATATCAAAAACGTGTTTCACAAAACAGCATTTATTATGAAAAAAAAAACATAGGGTAAGTGGGGGTGAGATGGATCACTTTTGGAAAAAATAATTATTACTCTATAATACTGAATAATGTTTCAAGCTATAGAAATTAGCTACTTATGGCAACATAACGGCAGGTGGAATAAGTAATACATCAAAATTACTTTTCTTGCTAATATTGACTGGAAAGGTATTCTAAAGTATGAGTGATGGTTAAGTGACTAGATATTGGTAATCTCTTGACTAGTATTTAATTCAAATGTAACAAAATGAAAATTATGGTCTTGCTTCCATCTTATGTGTGATCCTGTATTTCTGCTGTGAACTATGATTCTGTTATCGTTGTGTCTTAGCTATACCGCAGCGCTCTGTCACTGCGCTCATTGTCAGATTGTCACATCATACGCTTCTGCTTCTTCATTCACTAATTCCAAAAATAAACACAAGCTATGGAGAATGGCTACTTATGGCCACATAACGGCAGGTGGAATACAACAAAATTGCTTTTCTTGCTAATATTATAAAGTATGATTGCGGTGGTTAACAAATGACTACATATTGGTAATCTCTTGACTTGCATTAAATTCAACTATATAACAAAATGAAAATTATGGTCATGCTTTCTATATTGTCTGGTCCAGCATTTCTGCTGCGAACTATGATTCTCTTATCAGCATCTAGACGTTGACATTTTTGTCATAAAAAATAAAAATTATGGTGCCAGATGCCGATGGAATCATATTTCACACACAAAATTTGTAGTAAAATCTGTTCCTTTTACTTAAATCGATTTTATAATATAATATCTAAAACGTGTTTCACAATACAGCATTTATTATGAAAAAAAACATAGGGCAATGGGGGTGAGATGAATCACTTTTGAATGAAATAATTATTACTCAATACTGAATAATATTACAAGCTATAAAAATTAGCTACTTATGGCTACATAACGGCCGGTAGAATAATACATCGAAATTACTTTTTTTTGCTAATATTGACTAGGAAGGTATTCTAAAGATGATTCTTAAAGTATGAGTGGTGGTTAAGTGACTAGGTACATATTGGTAAATCTCTTGACTAGCGTTTAATTCAACTGCAACAAAATGAAAATTACGGTCTTGCTTTCATCTTTTTTGGTATCTAGAAAAATAGTTTATGTATGTAGTAACAACAGAGGAAGTAATTTCCAAAGCCGCTGATGCTATATTTTTACATATACCCGAAAATATTTGAAAATATCGAATTTTTATTTTGAAAATTTTCAAATTTTACAAAATTTTGTTTGTAATATTTTTTATAAAACTAGATGCGCTAATACCAAATTTACAAACAGAATTTAATTATCTCTTTTCGTTGCGGAGATATTTCCTCTCAAAGTTGTACCTCAAAAAAGTGTGTTTTTCAGTATATTCCAAAAATGAGTACAAATACAATCTCAAATCCTTTACCATTCGATTCTACGGGAAAAGTTATATAAAGAAATGTTTTCTTCGCATATACATTCTTTGGAAAGATTAGGTGAAAAATTAGAAAAACGGAAAAACCTAAATTAAAATTTTTCGGCTTAAAACTTTTTGTCTCTAAAATTTTTTATTTTCTGGATTTAAGTAGATATCAATGCGCTAATTCCAATTTTTGAAAAAGAATTCAATTATCTTTTCCCGTTCTCGAGATATTTGAGTTCAAAGTTATACCTAAAAAATTAGGTTTTTTAGGTATACCCCCTAAATGGTTAGGTTTATGGTTTCGACGGCCTCACCATTCGATTCTACGGGCAAAATTACATAAGTGTACCAATTTTCAGATTTTTATCTCAACAGATAGAATTACTAGAAGGAAAAAACGGAAAATGGCCAAAAATCGAAAAAAATCTAAGGTATACCCCTTGCCATTTTTTCGATTTTCGCCGATTTCGTTTTTCCTTTCTACAAAATGTATCCTTTGCAATAAAAATCTAAAAATTGGTACACTTATGTAATTTTGCCCGTAGAATCGATTGGTGAGGTCGTTGAAGTCGTAAACCTAACCCTTAAAGTGGTATACCTAAAAAAACAGGTTTTTTAGGTTTTGCCAAAATCCAACTTTGAACACAAATATCTCGAGAACGGTAAAAGATAATTCAATTCGGTTTGAAATTTTGAAATCAGGGCATCGATATTTACTTAAGTCTAGAAAATGAAAAGTTTTTGAGAAAAAAAGTTGCTTGAAAAAATTTTGAAGTTTAGGTTTTTTCGATTTTCTCATTTTTCACCTAATCGTTCCAAAGAACGTATATGCGGAGAAAACAGTTCTTTATGTAACTTTGGTCGTAGAATCGACTGGTTTAATCGTTGAGATTGTATTTCTACCCATTTTAGAGAAAACGCTAAAAAACACACTTTTTTGATGTGCAACTTTGACAGCAAATATCTCAGGAACGAAAAGAGATAATCAAATTCCGTTTGAAAATTTGAAATCAGCGCATCAAGATCTATAACACTTCTTCCCAAAATCAAAATTTTGGGTTCAAAAATTAGTATTTTTGGGATATTTCGCGTTTGTAAACACAATTTTTGGTTTAATTTTATGAATAATGAGAGAATAATAAATATGTTTGCCTTGTCCACGCCCACAAAATTTATGTAATATAAACTTTTAATTATTAGTAATATATTAGGGGGCGCCACGACACTCATGGTACCCACCGTGCGCACGCCTATGACGTTGCGAATGAAATGTTATGAATTTCCATTAAAATCTTTTTAGATATTTATTCAGAATAAATATTCCAATATAGGTAAGAGCCAGAGCTCTTCAAGTTTTAGTTCAATTTTTGTACCTCTTTTATGAATGTGACCATAAGTTTTCTACGTTTGTTAACATCAAAACAAAAAGAGATAATGATTTGGTCGGTAGAACATGAAATGCGAGTACATTGATCTAAAATACACTCAAATTTAAATAATTATGTAAATTTCATCTAAAAAATTTGAGAACCTCTGTCTTGAAGTATAATTAATTCACGTTATTATTATTTTATTGTTGTTCAATTGTTCATATCTTTCAGTTTTTATAAATCAATTTACGTAAATAAAGTAGGTCAATAGTTCATTTTTATATTTATTTAAAGATGAGTACTTAGATTAGATTATTTCACTTTCTCACTTCAATAAAGGATTAAAAATTTTGGTGTAATAAAAGTTCAAAGTGTTATTTATAATGTTATCAGGTCAGTTTTTATCAGTTTTTCAAATTGAATAAACAAATAACAAATAACCTTCTAATTAGTTACCTGCACTAATGATAATCTAATAAGTTCTTTCAAATTAATTCTTTAATTATTGTTTTTGCAGTTGGAAACTAGATATGATATATATTCATTAATTCTATATCAAAATAGTAATAAAATGATGTTATAAATGTGTTATTAATGATGATACCTTAAAAAATTGCATATCATCTTTTTATAAGGAAGAAAACAATTTCATGGTATAATTGCCACATTATTAGAAGAAACATCTAGCAAGTATTCTTACAGATCTGACATACCCAGCAATGGGTAATACGACGTGAATATTTATTTATGTATTACAGACAAAATTGGTGTTATTATCTAAGTTATTTTTTGGAAGAATTTTAAGGAAGTAAATGGTATATGATTGGTCATTAGAAGTCACCACCTACTGTTTGAAAATTCCTTCGTGACCCAGTATAAATCACTGGGAACGGCGACAACCAGGACATAGACACTTCGACCTTGTCCATTGCTGGGTGCCGCGACTTCGACGAAAACCTTTAGACATATAAGGGACTGACTGCAACAATACTACTATTAACATCCTATGTTTAGAACAATAATGTATTGATTAAAAATTTTCAAACAGAATTTAATTATCTCGTTTCGTTCTTTACATATTTGTCCTCAAAGTTGCATCTTAAAAAAGTTTTTTTTTTAGTATATTCCAAAAATGAGTACCTACGTATAAAATATCAACGATTTTACCATACGATTCTACGAGAAAAATTACATTAAGAAACATTTTCGCCGCATATACTTTTTTTTGGAATAATTAGGAGAAAAATAAGCAAATTAAAATATCTAAATTTAAGTTTATTTTCTTCTGGAATTTTACTTCTACAAAATTGTAGATTTAAATAAATATCGATAGACAGATTTCAAAATTTCGTACCAAATTTAATTATAGCTTTGTGTTTTCAAGATATTTGCGTTTAAAGTTATAATTAAAAAAAAATTGTTTGTCTCCGTCCAATATGACTAGAGTTACATAACTCAAAATCGTCTAGAATCTGTCTTCTTACCGATCTAAACCGCCAAAATGTAGGAATACCGACTTAAATGTTATATTGTCAAAAACCACTAGTTTTATTTAATATGCCAACTTACCTACTCGTGTTATAAGATTACGATTAGATTAATTTTTGAAACATATCAATTTATACTCGTTTTATTTTTTAGGTTAGACAAATATTACTAATTTTTTTTAATAAAACAAGTTAATTGTTTATATATCTACGTGAATCGAAAATATTACCAACAGGAACACCTACAGTGTATAAAATTTTAAGTAGTAATAATATTTCTTTAATAAATTAAAAGTGGGATCGAAGCAAAAAACCTTGTGATTCACACTTTTCAAAAAAAAAAACGGTCATTCAGATTCCTATTGGCTGATATTCAATCTGTTAGTTTACATGTACTAGTTAGAATTTTGAAACTTATATTTGTATAAATAGATATTTTGATACGAAGATTTCATTGGTAATATTTTAAACTTTTTAAATATGTGACTAACACCCATTTTAGGTTAATAGTCAATTACATAATTTTACGATTGAAGTAAAAAATTAAAATTTATAAGATTTAATTATTTAATAATAGTTTGGGAACACAAACAAATATTATATTTTATTTGAAAATATAAAAAAGTGAAATATTTTAACAGCTTTTTCCCTAGTACTTTAAATCCTACAGCAATAAACGACATTTTTAAGTTCACAGTGGGAATGGGGAAGTTTAGCGTGGTTGAAATTACATGTGAAATATCTTTTAGTCGTAAGTATATGAAAAATTATAACTTAAAATGTAATTGAAAGTTAAAATTATGTTCCCAATTATTTATAATTAATGATTTATCTTCGAGCCACAAGTGAGATATGCGCTTGTGCAGAAGGAATGGTGAGACCTGACTTTTTGAACGTAGGTTGTATCTTGCGGAATTACATTAGACGCTTCTCTGTTGTCATGGAAACCCAGCGCGCGCTGGTTAAGATAGACGATATCTTCTCCGCGAGCCAGTCTGACGTCATTTTTGTATAAAATTTCATATTTCGAGAAATCTAGGCATCTTTGGGTGAAATAAAATGTAGAATATCACTTTTGAGGGCAATCTTGATAAAATAAAAAAATAAAATCCGCATTGTACCGGATGATGAAAACAAAATTTTAAAAATATATTCTTAAGGAGGCAAAGTTTCACCATTTTCCTTCAAGATAATGTCAATTTTGTATCAATTATTATAAAAATGATTACATTTTTAACGGTATTACGAAACATCATTTCTCCTAAAATCTTTCGGATACTTGCTTGTAGAACTACAGCCATCTACATCATACTCAAAACGATTCATCTGAATAAAACTAGGAAAAGTAACAAATAATTTTTACTTTTTGTTACACATTTAAATACTTATTTTTTTCTTCTGTCAGAGGACAATTAAAGTGATGAAATATCATTTAATTTTCAGATAGTATTATGTAAAAAACATATTTTTGTCGTTCTTAATAATTTTGCAGCAAGTAAATACATTTTTATAATAATAAATAAAATAAAAAAAAAGTTGATTTAAATCAGGCCAACCTTGATTAAAATCAAAATTTTCGACCCAATAATAAGTATTTTTAGAATAATTCGTTGTACAATTTTACAAACACAATTTCAATAATTAACTAGAAATAGTTTAGGAACGCAAATGAATCTTTAAATTTTATTTGAAAACATGAAAATGTAAAATGTAAATTCCTGCCTGTCGAAGACAATGGCCAAATGGCCCCTATTCCTAGCTCACTTTTATAATAAAATCGCTTGTAGGGAGCCTAATTTTACATTATCATTTTATGAGGCCAAACGTCACTATTAACAAAAGTACTCATAAAAGAGATCTCAGAAAATGAGCCAATGATTTTAAATCCAACCACATTACACTCTATTATTAATCTCCATCAGCATTCTCCCAATCTTCCCCAACCCTCCACCACGTAAACTATCCCTATACTCCTCCGCCGTCATCACCTTATACCTCCCATTGTCGCTACACGGCGTGCAAGCCTTGCGATCGGTGCCACAATCCCGTTGGAATGTGGCTGCGGCTGCGGCCTCTTGCACTGTGAGCTACTCAGCATCAGCTCAGCTCCACGCCGAGTCAATGAAGTGTTGTGACCACCTAATCAACCGCCAAATCGTAGGAGAGTGAAATTACTGACAAGTGCTGATGGTCACCAACACGGCGTGTCAACATACATTAGTGTAATGCACTGTTTAATGGGGCAATATTTCAATTAAATTATTAGTGTAGGTAAATGAATGGTTAATATAATATCAATGTTTAATATATATTTTAAGTGTGGTTTAGGAATATTCTTGATAATTGAATATATTTGTATGCCCATGCAATATGTTTTAAGTATTAATGTTTTATTTATTTATAAACAGTATAGAACGTTTTAATTTAGTTTATAAGATTTTTTTTATTATTTTTTATTAGTAAAAGAGATTTGGTATTTAATTACCTCAGTTTATTGCTTTGGGAATTATCAAACATAATTATGTATAAAGTGACAGTGTATTCCCAATAGGGAGAAAATAATAATATGCAAAAATTTACAAATATTCAATTACACTATATTTAAGTTGAAATAGTAAACATTACGGTGACTGGTTTTTACGGAGAATGATTTTTATCTAATATATCAGGACAAGAAGTAGAGTAATTCACATTGAATGAATACCTCTCTTTCAGGTGGTAAAAATTACGGTGACTGGTTTTTACGGAAGATGATTATCAATTTATCATCTATTATAGAAGGGAAGAATTAGTATAAGCACCCCTCTGCAGGTAGTAAACATTACTATGACTAGTTTTTATGGAAGGTGTGTTTGAACTATTTATATTAGGGCAAGAATTAGAGTATTTCACAGTGAGTGATCACCCCTCTGCAGGTGTGCAGGTAGTAAACATTACGGTGACTGGTTTTTATGGAGGGTGTGTTTGAACTAATTATATTAGGGCAAGAATTAGAGTATTTCAGAGTGAGTGAGCACACCTCTGCAGATTGTAAACATTACGGTGACTGGTTTTTACGGAGGATGATTTTGACTAATCATATTAAGGCAAGAATTAGTGTACTTCACAGTGAATAAACACCCATCTCCAGATAGTAAACATTACGGTGACTAGTTTTTATGGAGGGTGATTTTGAACTAATCATATTAAGGCAAGAATTAGAGTACATCACAGTGAATAAACACCCATCAGCAAGTAGTAAACACTACGGTGACTGGTTTTTACTAAGGGTGATTTTCATCTAATTATATAAGGGCAAGCATTAGATTTGTTCACATTGAGTGAGCACCCATTTGCAGGTAGTAAACATTACGGTGACTGGTTTTATAGATTGTGATTTTGAACTTATTACATTAAGTAAGAATTAGAGTACTTTACTTAGTACTTCAAAATTTATTTTAGAATTAATTATGATCTCATTTAATTGGGGCACTTGCTAATTGGGGCAAAATGGATTATTTCCAACTTATCCCAATTGAGCGGAATCGACTATATTTATAATAAAGAATAAAACGAAAGAAATGGTTATGTACATGTACGAAATCAATATTTTGATTTGAAATAGAAATAATCATATCAATTGATATGTTCAACTGTGGTTCTGAGATCCCAAGATCGATTTATTTCCCACATAAAATGGCCCCTAGAATGCACTCTTCAGTCTAGTTGAAGTACTTGAAGGTGACATCTGGTAAACGACTTGTATGATATCATTGTGTCATATTTTTACTTATTTACACATATATTTAACGTGGCACAACAAGCATTGAGTAATAAATTGTGAATGCAATATTCATGAATTTATTTGTCATAGAATTGGTATTATTAATTGAGTGATTATTTTTTATCGACATCTGCGACAAAGAAGATCTGGCACACTCAGCAATGTATAATAAGTAGCGAGTGATATATTTACTTATTTATATTCTAATGCACTGTTTATAGGTTAAGCATCCTGTAGAAAGTTAGGAAACGACAAAAATGTGAAAAGTGTATAATAACTGAATATGCTGTAAAAATCTGTATTGGTATAATTGTTGTGGTATACAAATGTAGGACGCTTAACCACTTAACAATTACTAAACTATTATGGTATTTACAGTATTTAGTTACTTGTACAGTTACTTCAAAGAAATAATATTTTTATTAGTCTTTGAATTACTCTAGCTGGGTAATAAATACCTATTTGTAGAAGACAATAAGCGTTTTTTTTTCAATATTTTACTTAAACTCTTAACATTTAACGGGTTTGTGGTACATTATTTTCTTTTCCTTGTGAAACATGAGAGAAGCGTTTGTTTTAGTTTCAATATTATTTGCTTTTGTACATGTTTTTGTTTGCTTCTAGCTTTTAAAGCCTTTGATCTTTCTTTCAACAATTTAAAAATCACATATTACTTGGCTATATTAGTATTAAACTATTACTTACATTTTACATATTTTTTAATATTTAATTTAAATTTAAATGTTTATTTATGGCTTTTCTTCCTAAAGAAAATACAAACACGTTTTCTTTACATACATCTGAATAACATTATTCATATTTACACTTTTACCTTCTACAATATTCAAATATATTTTAATGTAATGAAATCTTATTAGCATGTTAATTACAATTATAATTTTTAACTTTCCCTACTAAAGACAAAAGACAAAAGTATAGTTGTAGAGAAATCAACATTAAAATACATATTTGAAGTGGACATATCTTAAATACCTATACTTTAAAATACTGTCGTAAAATCCGAAAAACTTGTTAATGAACTATCTGTACATATACTGGGTGGGTCATCGAAATGCCCATCGTCAACATCTCCCTTGTCGTTAGAAATATAGCATAAATTTATTCGTCTACTCAAGACGGCATTACGGCTCGGCCAGAATTGTTTGTCTTTTTTTTAAATGGAACACCTATATATTTTTATATATTTTCAATTATATTTTGTTCTCCCATACAGACAAATGGATTTTGTTTTAGTTTAGGCGTACTGAAATTATTTTAATAGTAAAAATGAAGATTTTACACTGTACTACTGTAACTATAATCTATGTTCTGACATATTTTTTTAAATGTGACTATACAGGGTGAACAATAAGGCGAATTAAATTTACTCAATTTCATGACTATAACTCTTCATTTTCAAATGGATGATCTTGTTATTAGGAGAAAGGTAGATAACCTTCTCTCACTTGCAAAAAGTTACCTTCCATTTTATCAGCTGTCAAAACGATAAATTGTTTTTACTTTCTTGTACGAAGTATCATAATCGCGTATTTGTCCTAAAAATCAAATGAAGTATTCTGATTTGGTGAAAATTAAATGTCAATGTGTAATGTGTCAATTAAAATGGTGACATTTTGATTTTGAAACTGTTACTACAACTGTAAAATTATTGTTTTAAGTTTTATAAGACGGTACATTGTTCCATGAGTTGTTTGCTGCAAAAACAGGAATGGAACAATACGACATATAAAACGAGAGTAATATACTATTTTTTATTATCGTTATTATTGCTTGTTAGAAACTGCTCAAAATTTATCTGAAAGCAAATTTTCATTGGCTTTTCTTCATACTTCGGGTACATTGTAATACTTCACCGTCTCTTTCAATTCAACTTAATTTTTACCATAAAACAACAATAGTTTTACTTAAAATCAGGGCATGTATATAGAAGGTGGAAATAATAATATAAGAAACAGTTAATAAACAAATAATTAGGACAAATGAATTTATCTAAACAAAAGGATGTCTGTAAAACAATTGATAGTTGTTAATTGGACCACGAACCTTGGCCTACAACGGAAATGATGACCGGAAGTACTTATATTTGGAAATTTTGTTTTGATAATTGTTATCTATATTCGCAAATATATTCCAAACCATATCCAAATAAAAATTAATATCTTTTCTCATCTCCAAGTAATTTACAATCATAGTTAATCATGAAAACTAACAATATTTAGATTTGCACTTTAAAATTTTGATTTTACAGCCGAAAAAATCCAAAATGACCCATTTTTCGGTCAAAAATTTTGGTTTTTTAAAATAGTCCAAATTGATAGTCGCCGATGCGCTGATTTCAAATTTTCAAACCGAATTTAATTATCTCTTCCCATTCCTGAGATATTAGGCTTCAAAGTTGCACCTCAAAAAAGTGTGTTTTTTGCCTATATCTCTAAAATGGGCAGAGATACAGTCTCAACGATTATACCAGTCGATTCTACGCACAAAGTTACATAAAGAAATGTTTTCTTCGCATATATGTTCTTTGGAACGATTTGGTGTAAAATGAGAAAAAAGAAAAAAACCGGAATTTCAGTTTTTCGCTGGAGAACTTTTTGGCTCCAAATCTTTTCATTTTTCAGACTTAAGTAAATACAGATGCACTGATTTCAAATTTTCAAACCGATTTCAATTATCTCTTACCGTTCTCGAGATATTTGGGTTCAAAGTTGGAACTGAAAAAAATCGTTTTTCAGGAATATCCCTGAAATGGGTCAAGGTACGATCTCGACGACTTCACCAATCGATTCTACGGGCAAAATTATATAAGTGTACCAATTTTCAGATTAATATTCCAATGGATACAATTTTTAGAGCGAAAAAACGAAAATCTCGAAAATCGAAAAATCGCCTGATGAACCCCTTGCGATTTTTTTCGATTTTTGACGATTTTCGTTTTTCCTCTATAAAATTTGTATCCATTGGAATAAAAATCTGAAAATTGGTACAAAAATGTAATTTTGCCCGTAGAATCGATTGATGAGGTCGCCAAAGTCGTATCTGAACCCATTTCAGAATTATTCCTGAAAAACTGATTTTTTCAGGTCTAACTTTGAGCACAAATATCTCGAGAACGGTAAAAGATAATTGAAATCGGTTTGAAAATTTGGAATCAGCGCATCTGTATTTACTTAAGTCCAGAATATAAAAAATTTTGGTGACAAAAAGTTTCCAAGCGAAGAATTGAAATTCAGGTTTTTTCGTTTTTCTCATTTTTCACCAAATCGTTCCAAAGATCGTATATGCGGAGAAAACATTTCTTTATGTAACTTTGCGCGTAGAATCGACTGGTGTAATCGTTGATACTGTATCTCTACCCATTTTAGAGATATGTTCAAAAAACACACTTTTTTGAGGTGCAACTTTGAGGCCAAATATCTCAGGAATGGGAAGAGATAATTAAATTCGGTTTGAAAATTTGAAATCAGCGCATCGGCGACTATCAATTTGGTTTTTTCAAAAAAATCAATAAATTTTATTTAAAAATGGGTTTATTTGGGTTATTTCACACCCTGGAATGGGTTTAAAGTGCTTAACAATGATTTAGGTGTTCATAATTAAAAAAATAAGTTTAACACGATTATGTGTTGCATTTTATACCCAAAAATAAGTTGAAAAGTGTCTAAACATATTGTATAGTACATTTGGAAATTTAAAATGGGTAAAAAGGAACCCAAACCTGACCTAAAATTGGGTTTAAAGGGTGTCAACAATCAAAAACCAAAATTTTGGACTCATACATGGGTATTTTTGGAATATTTCAGCTGTATTATTTTGGACTTTTTAAGTAACCTTAACGGCCAAAGAGACCTACATTTATGACTCTCCAATAAAATGTTAATTGTAAAAACTGTCATGACTCATGTTCAAATACAAATAAAAAACACAGATATAAAAAAAATATTAAATTTTTTTCTCGCTAAATGATATTAAAATAAAGGTTAATGTTCGCTAAAACCGGTTTATTTTGATTAATGGTTACCGGTATTTTCGGCCTGAAAAATTACGGTTAAAGTTCGCTATTTTCGTTAAAAATATCGGTTACCGGTTTTTATTAACCGGTTTTTTTAACCGGTTACATGCCCTGCTTAAAATTGACATTTAAGGTTGTACAACAGATAAACGTGATTGTAGTCATGGAAACAATTGTAATGTGATCTTTTAATAAAAAGATACAAATCACGCCTACTGTCAAATAATAAAAAAATTGATTCATCAAAAAAAACTATCGTATACAATTTTTCTGTAAATTAAATAAGATATCTTCAATGTTACAATAACCTTCCTAACAAATTCCACTTTTAAAGTATTTCCTACTAAGAATACAAAAGGCATGCACCACACGTCTACTGCCAAATAGCTTTAATAAAAAAAACTTGATCCCTCGAAAAAAAAAACTATCGTATATCTGAAAATTAAATAAGATATCTTCAATGTTACAGTAACCTTCCTAACACATTCCACTTTTAATGTATGTCCTACTAAGAATACAAATTGCATGCGCCTGCATGTCTACTGCCAAATAGCTTTAATAAAAAAAAAACTTGATTCCTCGAAAAAAAAAACTATCCTATAAAATATTTCTTAAAATTAAATAAGTTATCTTCAATGTTACAATAACCTTCCTAACAAATTCCACTTATAAAGTAAGAATACAAATTCCATGCGCCTGCATGTCTACTTCCAAATAGCTTTATAAAAAAAACTTGATTCCTCGAAAAAAAAAACTATCCTATAAAATATTTCTTAAAATTAAATAAGATATCTTCAATGTTACAATAACCTTTCTAACAAATTCCATTTTTAATGTATTTCCTACTAAGAATATCTACAAATTGCATGCGCCTGCATGTCTACTGCCATATAGCTTTAATAAAAAAAACTTGATTCCTTGAAAAAAAAGGTATCGTTTACAATTTTTCTGAAATGTTACAATATCCTACCTAACAAATTCCACTTTTAAAGTAAGAATACAAATTCCATGCGCCTGCATGTCTACTGCCAAATAACTTTATAAAAAAAAATTGATTCCTCAAAAAAAAAAGACTATCGTATACAATTTTTGTCTAAATTAAATAAGACATCTTCAATATCCTAATAACCTTCTTGACAAATACCACTTTTATCCTATTTAACTACATCCTCCAACTTCCACACTTGCGGATTTCCTAACCTCAACCTCCTCCGCAGTCCGCAACCTGCCCTGACACAGTGGCCCTTCCCAGCCATTCCACCAGTCACCAGTCCACTTCTTCCGAGGCCCGAACCTCTTCTCAGTCGCCAGTCCGCGTGCAGTCGGCCGCCTGCTCGCTGCTCTCTCGGAGCCATGTGTAGTGAATAGTGGGTGTGGACGTGCAGAACTCTACCATGGTGTTCAAGGTGCTGTGTAAGAAGGGGATGTGGATTAGTTGGATTAGAAAAGGCTGAAGGTGAGGAGAATAATTGTAAATGGCAGGAATATTCGACTGTAGAGAATGATGAGGATTGTAATATTCAGGTATTCAGTCAAAAAATCTTTATTTTCTATAAAGTCAACGTTTCGACACCACTTGTGTCTTCTTCAGGGTTAATAAACAACATCTATTAGCCCTGAAGAAGACACAAGTGGTGTCGAAACGTTGGCTTTATAGAAAATAAAGATTTTTTGACTGAATACCCGAATATTACAAACCTAATAATTGTAAAGTTATCAACTTGAGGTGATGGAATGGATTAGTTGGATTAGAAAAGGCTGAAGGTGAGAGATGTAAAGTTATCAACTTGTGATGGAAAATAATAAGGAACTTATCAATTTAACAAGGTGATAAGATCTGACACTTCAAATGTTATGATAATACTTTTAGATAAACTATTGTAAGTGTGTTAAAGTTTTATATAGGATTAGTAAATAAAACACTTCATTAAATTGTATGTATTCGATGGAATATAGTTCTCCTCAAGTTCATTTCTTGTATATCTGTCGATATAACATTAGGTCTATAATCAGCGTTCCATTTTGAACATTTTAAAACGTACTAAATTTCTTTTAAAAAGCATTAAATGTCACTAGATCAAAAATAGTAATAAATTTTAATCTAAAACATGAAATTTGTAATATTACAAAACAATTTTTTGAAATGTTTTTTTTTTTATTTATATTTACAATTACAAACTAAATTGCGATACATACTCAAATACTCAAAAAATCTGATGTGGCCAGTAAATAACCACTTGCTTGTACTATTAACACTTTTTATTAATATTTATATTTTCCATGTGTCGACTACAGACACGGAAAAATTAATTATCAAAATACTTAGTTCTTACAGTTTTAGTACAATTTCTTTTGGACTATTCGATAATTATAAATATGTTCATTGTCAATCCTGTCAATTATAATAATATTGAATGTCAAACATAAAATATTTATTTTCATACATGAACAGATTATCAGCAATTGTAATAAATTTAACGAAACATAAATTACTTGTAATAGTTAAATGGGGCTAAGTAGACACTACTTGGAACTATAAAATTTTAGCTCATGATATACAAAAATTCTCGTATATTTATAATTAATTAAGATATTTGCACGATTAACACCAAACTCTAATCAGATTTAATCTAGGGTGTCAAAATGTTATGTCCAAATTTTCAACTTGTTTTTATTCATTAGTATTTGAGTAATCATTACAATATCCATCCATTCATCTACACACACGGGTAGACATAATCGTAAAAATATTAAAATTGTGTTCTTGGGACTGCAAATCCTGCACTTATATTGAAAACTCACTATCTGGTTTCTAGCATGATTCCAATACTTCTATTTCTAAGTGGCGAGAGGTAAAATAGCAACAATTATTCTTATTAATACTTAATATAACCTAACCAACATAATTGAAATTTACCTACAATAAACATTTTAAATAAAAGTTGTACTGTTTTGAACTAATTTAATAGTTATTTAACAATTAAAAGCAATAAGTGATTCTTACTGCTTCGGGATTATTTTAAAGATCTAAAATTCGTCCCGATTTCCATTTCGAAATGATCGTTGTAATAACAAAATTAAAATTTAAATAGGAGTATGATTGTTATCGCTACTATATTACCATTTATTTACCGACATTTTGATCGGTAAGTAACACTCGAAATCACTTACAGATCAGTTTGTAAAAATATGATACTGCCTTATAGAAACTCAATCGATATATATTGAAAAATATCGGACGTATAAAAATACTATTATCTTGTAAAAATTATTATCTATATTTAAATACAATTTAAAATAAAATGTAACAACAAACTAATTGCAATTTGTATTAAAATTTCACTGTGATAGTATAATTGATTTAATTTTACGCCATATTTTTTTTAGGAACAATGAATTATTAAAGAGATAATCTAATAAATTCAGGTATTATTTCTTATTACATTTACTATGTGGTACATTTTCACCAGAATGTTCCATTTTTACCAAAATTATAGGTTATTAAATAAGCTTAAACAACCCTGTCATGTTAAAAATGAAGTGAACACCTTTCATTAATTCACTGAAATTTTTTGCTCCAAAAACGTAGCAGGTACAATTTTTTTAGGTCACTTTAAAAACTGGTAATCTTCCTCGTCAGATAACTTTCCTATACAGTTACCGCCTTGGGTAAGATGCCTACATCTAATCACTGATGGCAAGCCCCATGTGTTCATAAATTTTGTCATTAAAGCATTGGATTAACTTAACAGGAACACAAATTGAGAATTAGAGAACGCGTGATAAATATTTTCGTAGTGCAAGGAACAAAAATTCCAATAAGATGAGTAATCCTTGGTTTATTTACTCGGATTCCAAAAATATTTCCGTATAGAGATTTGAAAAAGTGGGGTTAAGGACCGATTGATTGCTTATGTATAGAAAAAGTAAAAATCACGCCCATACAAAATGGTAATATAAATGTTTGTAATATTGTAATGCATAATTATTCTTAGTCATTCGCACATTTAGTAAAATTTATTCATGACGCCAACTATTTGTTTCTATATTTTTAATATATAATGTTTACATTTGCTTAAATTAATACACGGGGAACGGTGGCTCACTTGGTTAGCGCTCTCCAACTTGAATTAAATGGAGTGTAAAATCTGGGATATAAATCCAAGCTTCGCCATTTTTTATCTAAATAAAAATATTGCTGTGTCCGAGAAGTTCTAAACCAACTATAAGCTGTAGGTTTCTTGTACAGACTATTAGGCTGACATCCTACAATTAAATGCAAGTAAAAAACAAGTAATTTATTGTGCGACAGATGATTAAATTAATAAATTTTAAAAACTATCATTAATAAAAGTAATTTCAAATTCAATTTTATCGAATTGCAATATTAAAGTTTTGTCATTTGTCCTAACCTAACAAATAAAACGAATGCGAATTGATATATTGGTGGTTTTAATTAACTTTTTACATTTTCAATAAAATAAAATTTAAAATTTTGACAGAATGTAATAGTAAAATATTTAAGTTGGCATCCCTACATTTCCAGTATTTCTCAAAAATAGGTAGAAACACAATCTTAACGATCATACCAATCTATTCAACAAAGTTATCTAAAGAAATGTTTCCTATGTTCTTTGGAATGATAAGTTGAAAAATGAGAAAAATAAATTTTGGACCAAAAAATTTGTATTTTTTTTATTATTTCGGCTGTATAACAAAATTTTACCGTAATTGGAAATAACTTTGTAGATGTAAAAAATATATTAATTTTTAATTGGAAATGACCCATCATTTAAACAGACAATACTTGTGTACAGTAAACTCATTTTAATTCAATAACGAAATGAACATTAAATAATACATGGTACAATGGAATAAGTCTGTTAAATAAATATAGGTATACTGGCCTTTTTATTTTAATACAATAATACCTATTCAATCCGTACATAACGGTTTAGGTAGTTTGTTAAAAGTCTCTATGCCACAGCATGTCAAAGTTGTGGATAAACTGTTATTTATCTTTGCAAAAATGATAATATTTAAATTTATTTATATTTGAAATTGTCATTCTAAACAATGAAGTAAAGTCTTAATAATATTTCTTTATTCTACATGTATTGTGTATTTATATGATTATTGAAATTTATGTCTAGTCATTTTTAATAGTTAATTTAGACAACCTTAAACAAACAACCACAAATGTTGTCATGGTTGGATGGCTTGAAACATACTTAAAATTATAGTGTATTCTTTTCAGACCCTGAAGTAAGTTCATAAACTATTTAAATATCTTTGTACAAAATAATCTGTTCTATCCTCTCATTAAAGTCACTTACTTCGCATAAAAAATAAAATAAACAGACCTTTTAAAATTATATTTCTATTCAAAGAATACTACGGACAAAGTAGAAAAATAGCCAAATATAAATTACTTATACCATACTTATACCTATGAATTGAAACGTTTACAAGCTTTATTTAAATTATAAATTACTGAAGCACTATTCTCTTCGTAATGTAACATAAAATCTAATCTTGTTGATCTCTGGAAATATATATATATACCTAAAAGAAAGTACAACTCCTATTAATTATCTCTAGTATCTCTACTCATCTGTCAATAGCATTATATTTTTTAATAAAGCATTCATGTAAGTTGCAATTTACGAAGTTCGTTTAATTGACTCTTATTAATATTCTTTCTCGTTAGATTTGATTTTGTCCAACTACGATTTTGTCGATTCTCCATTTTTTTTTATTTTTTGAACATTTTGATTCAAGCAATTTTGGATTTTAAAACTATTTGGTATTAAATATAATTTTTAGTAAATGTAGCATAAGTATTATGCTGGAATTTATTATTACTTGGATTTTTATAAAAATGAAATTTAGAATTATAAATAATATTTTTGTAGATCTGAAAAAAAAGAGTAAAAGGGTATTATAGTAACCAAAACAAAATATACGTTGATTTCTTAAAAAGGAAAAAAATCAATGAATTATAACGCTGTAGTTGTATTTCTAAACATTTTCTTAAAAAATGAGTAATTTCAAATGGGTTTGAACTGTTTGAAGTATCTGTCAGATTCCTATAATATTACTATATTATTATAAAAACTTATCTATTGCCATCCTCTTCAAACAAAATCCAATAACTTTTAACCTTTTTGAAGTTTCATTCTTGACAAAAAGTCAAATCTGTAAGCTTCCGCTCAGGTTTTTGTAATCCTAAGAATTTAAAGGATCTGTAAGATTTACAGATTTTCTGTAAGCTACAGACGTTATAAATCGATCCATTAACATATTATTAGAAAAGGAAATCTTAATTACAATGTAATATTTAATGGAAATAATTATATTATTTTGAAATCCAATTAAAATAATTATTGTATCATAAAATCCTTGCCCAATTCTTGTTGACAAAAAAAAAAAGAAAAAACGTAGAATTTCCTTTAATTTTTAATTTAACCTAATTTAGAATTCAACACCTAAACGGTAACAACAAAACTAATTAACACATTCTGATTTTAATTAAAGAAAATTATGAAAACAATGTTGTCATTACTTTACAAAATCTTTACATAATAATTTTTCCAGCACGTGTTGTTCCTCGTGCTGCATCTTAATTACTCAATACATAATTAATAAATGTATGTCACAAAACAATTTCCTTTCATTCCGTGTGAAATCCAGAAAAAATTCGTTTGTTCCAACAATCTGATATCACCAGAATTCTAGTGAAACACGAAGGTCACAAAAAGCAGAAAAACAGAAACGTAAACTGGTTGCTATTGGAATCAGCCTGAGGTCCGGAAGTTTTCAGATTGAATTGTCAAAAGCGAATGACCACATATCCGTTTTTGAAATGATGTGACGGAATGAGGCATTTGTTTATGATAATTGGAATACTTAATTGGAGGAATAGCCTTGTTCAAGATGATGCTATTTAAAGGTTATTTCAAACCCGGAATTTATTGTATTCAAATTAGAAATACAAATGAGAAAATACATGAAGATCATAATCATAATCAATCCCTTGGTTCTAATAGTTCAGCACTTAAGATTTTTGAAAACTTGTAACCTATATTAATTTTATTGCATTAATATTTAACTAAGGTCACATGCAGTCAAATGTGGATGTTATGATGAAATGAAAGACATATATAATGCCAGTGTCGGCTAAATCCATATTAAAATGCTGAATTATTATTAAAATTCCAGAGCAATAGTAAATTCACGTAATCAATAAAAAGTCACTAGAAAATAATGTCAGCTGAATTTAAGTTATATGAGATTGCAGAGGGTCGTTTTATATTTTGTTATCTATATGTTAGTTTCAAGTTATCTATGAATTGTCAATGACTTTAGTACATAAATATGTAAATGTACAATAAACAATGCCCTGTATGGAATTGCAATACCTACTATTTTTTAAATTTCATGATTTTTTTGCAAGATTTTCCACTTTTTTTTGTTAATAATTTTATGACACACTTATGGGCGGTTGCATCAATAATACTTAAATTTTAAATTTCTCTTTAATGGACAATATTTTATCGAAACATAATGTCAAATGAACTATTCAGTGTTGCTGTGAAAATTTCTATTAGCATTTTTTGTTTAAGTGTTGCTTAAGCCTTATTGGTACAACTAGACATTAGAAAATAATAATTTTAGACAATTTCGTACTTTATAGGTAACAAGTCAAAAATATCTGGTAGCTCTATAGATTTCATTTCAGTTCATGTTTTTGATGGTTTATATCCCTTTTTGTTTAACTATAACTTCAACTATTACCTCATCGAATAAGGATAATACGATGGTTGAACATAAATACGCATATCTTTGATAATTTTATTATTAATATCAGAATTATATTAGTTTTTAAATATCATTTATTGAATATGAACATCGAAACGTGTTGTTTTCACGACAGCTCTTTGTGAACTCACTTTTCAAAAATGCAAAAATTCTAAACTTAGTGATATGTGATGTCAAGTGGAAGCAGATGTTGCATCAGGTCAATTTCAACCCCTGATCCCAACAACTATTTGGAATAGGACACCACTTATGCACACTTAACGACACAACTGCGTAGACTTAGATTGTTCCATTTATCAGATAAAAATAAATTTTATATAACATTGTATTTTGTAAAATATAATTATAATATTTGTTTTTTTTCTTGAAAATTTTTAATGAATAATATAATTAGTGGTTATATATGTTTTATTTGAATCGCTTTTTTCTTAAATCAACTATTTGAATATCTTTGTGACAAAATGTCCAGTTAATAAAATTATACAATTCTTCATATTCTTCTATTTTCTGTGCAAATTTCTTCTTTTGTTTTGACTTCCTCATCACTAAATGAATAAATCCATTGTAAAAGGCGACAAGAACAATGTCTTGAGTGTTCCGCAGTCACATATGGGGGACACTTATTGTATTTGTGATTGTGTTTCGACATTGAGATCCAGTAGAAAGTAGGTTAGAGAGAAGCTGCTGATCAGCCTTTAAATTGAGTTGCATCCCGTTATTGCATTCCTCTGCTCTTCACGGAGTACTTCACCTGTGATTTATTTCTCTACATGGGCTTCATTTCAAAATTAATTATGAAACACTGCACCTTGCGCCTCATTTCTCACAGATTGGTGATTAGTAGATGATAGATTTCAACTTGGACTTGGTGATTAGTCTTGGCAAGATCTATGATTAACGATATTTTGTTATCAATATACACTCAAACCAACTAGTCTTCGTACACATATTTTTGCGCTTTGTTTTTGAAATACATAAAACATAAATAACGATGAAACGTTCTGGAACCATAATAAACATATTTGGATGAAATGGACGAATTATTGGAAATGGAAAAATGAACAAAGTAAAACAAAAAAATTAGTCCCAACTGTGAAGTATGGAGAAGGATTTGTGCTTCTATGGGACTATATTAATGCAAGGAGTGGAAAACTTAATTTTTATTGTTGGAAAAGTGGACCAAAACGTTATTTGAATATTTTAAAAAGGGAATTTGGAAAAATGTACTGAAAAATTGGGTTTAAGACATTCTTATATCTTTCAACAAGATAATGACCAAAACGCACTACACGTAAACTGCTAGAATAGATAACAATATAAAACGCCTTTACAGTCTCCAGATGTGAATCCCATTGAACGTCTCTGAGATTTATTAAAAAAAATGTGTAAAGTAAGTATGTAAAAGAACCTGAGGAAAATAAAAGAACTACTACATTAATTTATGGTAAAAGAATGGGGTAAAATTGACTCCCAAACTTCAAGAATATTAGTGGGAAGTATGACAAACCGATTAAGGGAAGTAATTCTATGAATGGCGGTCCAAAAGATCATTAATTCTATATAATTTACAGGTGTACGGATTACGGAGACTAAATTGGCATACTTACTTGTTATAATAAATATATTTTTTATCGTTTTCATTGCAAAAAATTTAGGACGTCAAAGCAGTGTTTTATTTATTAAGTATAATATATAATTTATTTCGTATGTATATGCTCAATAAAAAACTATTTAAAAACTAAATACATTTTTCTTTACTGGTGTACGGAGACTGAGTGGTATGTAGCATTCTTTTTGTCATATACCTCATCTCACATCAGTTTAAAATTAGATGAGCTGAGGTAAGATTTCCAAGTAGAAAAAAGAACGACAAGAATGGTTAGCTTCAGAATTAACTCTGAAATCTGTTCTACCTTTCGAACTAGATGCAAATAAGAAAATAATGTTCGTATCATTTTCATCTTCATTTAAAGACGTTATTTTAAATAATATTAACTAATTAATAACATAATATCACCTATATTATTAGCAATTTTGTTATTATGGCAAACAATTGACAGCTCAATTTTTTAGCTAAGTTTAAAAACTCAGCATGCATTGGAATTGACTTAGCATTGGCAAGGGGAAATGTTCTCAATTTATCTCATTGTAGTTACGACACAAAGAACTGTCAAAATAAGTTAGATAAGATATACGATATATGATACATAAAGAATACAACTTATGTCCTACACTCTATTTCTCGCAGTTGGTCCTCACGTCATCAATTGTACCCATATGATTCAAATCGCAAGGTGGGACGGGGATCGATGACATCATCTTGTCGGGTGAAATCGTGTAAATAAATGTCAAAACTGACAGTATTACATACAAATATAATAATGACTGAAACTACGAAATATACAAAAAGAGTTGTAGATTAAACCACCGACACTACCAACACACAATGAAGCACAAATTGTCAACGCCAAAATCACCTTCATAAAAGACAATAATGAAATACTCAATTTAAAAATATCCGTTACTGCCATTACACTACTGTTACTATTTCATTTTTGTCGTAGGTTAGACGCAGATAGCATATATACCCTTTTGGAACACGAACGATAATGAGATAGCGAATAAAAGTCTCATCTATGTCATGCGTACACGACAAAGATGCGACATAAATGTTTAATAATTCTTGCAGCAGAAATTGATGACGTGAAGATGAACTACGGTAAATATAGTGTAAGTACGTAGAACGTAGATGGATCACGAGGTTAATGAGTTCTGACTCAAAATTAGTGAAGTGTGAGATTTAGGGTTCCAATCCCAGCTGGATCTGAGAAGTTCGGAACTTCCTATAACCTGTAGACTCTAGGCCCCTTGTTGAAACTTAAGGATGACAACCTGCCCCATCAAAATGCAAATAGTATTGTCATTGATCAGGTGAAATTAACTTGTTAATTTCACATGCGGCCAAAACTTTACTAGAGTTGTATATATTAAGTTTAATCTTTTTATATTAACTTATAAATCATCAATCTTTTATAAGGTGTCATTAAATTATTGACTTAGACTTTACTTTCATTTCTGGACGACGGGATGAGACACTTATGTATTTATTAAGTAAGTTGCCTATACCAATGCCACTGAGAGTTATGAGAGTATCTAACGCAAACATACAATCAACATGTCAATAGGTCTACAAACAGGATCATTTAAAGAAATAATAGTACATTATACGAAAGAAGTAATGAACAAGTTTACTAGAATTCAGTCAAACGTGCAGATATTTGTTTTACTTCAACCGGTTTGTAAAGAAGTGAACATCAGAATATATGTAATTTTAAAATGAATACAAAATAAAAATTTAATTAAAACATTATTATGTACAGTAGGTACAATTATCATTTTCATGGTGTTTACCATTGCACTTGCTGTAGGCCAGTCAGAAAATTTTATATCCCAAAAAGTAAATGTCAAATTCGTTCCCTATGTTCCATTTTAAATGAGACAAGCAAGTATGTATTGCTACCAATCAAATATAAAGTCGTAACCATGGATATGATAAATCCCATGTTAAAAATTCTCACGGTATGACGATGCATAAAAAAGTTTGACATGCATGTCACCAACACTTGCAATAATAGATCTTTTTGTTTGACTTGGTAATGCAAACAAGTAAGGCATGTGCATTGAATACTTCCGCCTCGTGCAACAAAGAAAGGAATATATTTTGTCCTTCTATGTTTGGCCGAAATCTAATCTATCTTACGTATCTAGTTACAATTATTTATGATCTAAGCTGACAACAGATTTTACTAAAACCCAAGTAAAACATTCTAGGAACCAATTATATTAAGTATTTAAGACCCTGTTCCGTCTAAGAATATTATGACACAAATTATATGTAAAAAAAATATTTCATTAAAAACATAGTACTTTTACATTTATAAAATATTACACAGGTTAATAAAATGAATTCATTTTTGTTGTGAACAAATAATAATCTGTTGGCTTTCAAATAAACCATTGGTTGTGGCAAATATTAATAACACTTTTTATTGCAGAACAAATAGTGCTTGTAAGACATTCATCAAAAAGAGATTAAAAATATTTGATACTTTTTAATCTTTTGTTATATAGACAACCTTTCTTTATTTAGAAACTCTGTTATTTATTAGAAAAGGAAATTGGGACAACACAAAATTATACTTAATTATTATTCAAGATTAACCCATTTTAATAGTTCATGATAAAAACAGATATTAAAACTAACTGTATTCTTTATAATGTCAATTAATTCAATCTACTTTGGAGCAGAATGTCAAATGAACAGTTGCATTTGATCAAATTCTTGATTACAAACGAAATAAGAAATATTAATAAATAATATTAAAACAATAATAATTGTTTCGGAATATACTGTCAATTATTATAATCTTCACATTAAAAAGATAATAACATAAAATATTTGAATTTGTTTTTTCTTGACCTGCTGATAAGAAATGAAACAAAACACACTCAAACCTGTTGATAACTCCAGTCATTCATGGCCAAGGCGAGACAGGTTGGCGAAACCATAAAATGGATGTAATAAAACCGTTAAAACCAAGATGAATAACCGACGTAACCAGCTGGTCTCTTACCCAAGGCAGACGACAGCAGATTGTGTTTCGACCTCAGAGAAATTTACAGGAAAAGTCAATTCGATTCGAATATAAAATTTTGCTGAGAATAAGAAAGTTTCACTTTATTTATTATTATTATAAACGCTATAGAAATTCCTTTGCTCAAATCATTATTGCAAAGTTTTCTACAAAGTTAAAAAATGGTCAAATATTACGACAAATCTAAACCTTTGCCTATTTTTCATTTATATCTTTTATAAAAAATTGTATTTTTTTTTATGAAAATAATAAGCTATATATCTTATCCCTGGGTATAATAATATTAATAGATTACTTTTAATGATGGTGGAATTTTTTTAACCATTTCATTATTGTTTGGTCTTGGTGTTTAGTGATTACTTTTCATTCTTGTACTTTTCCTATAACTGTCAAAACAATTTTATTCTAATAACAATGCATAAAGTAGACAATTTTTTCACAATTGTTAGGTTATCTTGACACCTGAGAAAATATTTTTTCACAATGATAGAAAACATTTCTTTACTCACTTTATATAGACAATATATTATAATTAATGATGCAAATTAGATATAGAAAAATATTATTTGTATTTTGTGAGCGAAATGTTTTTACAAGACAAGACAAGACTTTGCAAAATCTTGTCTTGTCTAGAAATTTTAAGAAAAACTTGACAAAGTCTATGTCTAGATTTAAAAGTCTTGTTTAATAGATATCAAGAGTCTATATTATTTTAAAACTCTTCATTAACTTGCGCATACGATATAGACAGCGTTCTTCTACTATTTTACAATCACTGTTTCAGCTCGGATATGAATAAGCTTCGCATAAATATATCTCATTTCGAAAATTTAAAATTTTGAATTAATCTAGAGTCTTAATAATTGTCTAGAATTACCTCGTCTTGATATAGAATAAGAAAGTCTTGTCTTGTCTTAAAATTTGTCTAGAAATTTCTCGTCTTAATCTAGAATAAGAAAGTCTTGCTTGTCTGAAAATTTCTAGACAAGACTTTTCCGAGTCTTGTCTTGATAATCTAGAGAAGGCAAGAGTTTAGAAAGTCTAGATCTAGACGACAACACTACTCAGCGTTTTATGTATATTGCCAGATGTTTACCCATCCCTTTGATTAAAACATCGATGATCTGTCAAGTAACCACTATTTTTTTCTTCTTATTATTATTCTTCTTGTTGCAGATGGACCTGACAACTCTGTCAGCCTTGACATCTCGCCGAGCCTTGTTACCTGGGGGTCGGTGCCGAGAGCAGAGACCTCTACTCCTGGTGCCGGTGCCTCATGGCACCTCCAGGACAGCTTCCCCAGCACCCACCACCTCGCCGAATACGTCGCTGTCCAGTGGGCAGCAAGTCAACTTCAAAGAGGAGTTGAAAGTTGCTCTGCAGTACCTGCTTTCTATCTTAAGGTAGTTATATTAGAAATCAAATAAGGATTCACTATTTGCAGGATTTGGTTTTTGATAAAAGGCAAGACGGGGCAAGATTAGACATAATAAAGAAAAATTTGATAGGAAATAAAATTATCCATCAGTTTTTATTATACGAAAAAAATTACAAGATTTATTAATAGAGCAAGGTATAATTTGTATACAGTCGATTTCGTTTAATTTCGCTAGAGGTTCATTAAGACAGATTCTTTTTTAAGCAAATCTCAACGTATTAAAACGAAATTAATATATTAATATTAATATATTGAAATTCTGGTTTTTGAGGAGAGTGGTTTGATATTTTGATCTAATTAAATTAGGGCAAGACTTATAGTACCTACTTCATAGTAAGTAATCATCCCTGTCGTCGGAAATAAATATTACGGTCATTAGTTCTACTTCTACAAAGGATGATTTTGATCTAATCATAAGAGTGAGAATCCCTCTAAGGTAGTAAACATTGTGGGGAGTAAACGACTGAATTTTACGGAGGGTGATTTTGAACTAATTAAATTATAATACTATATAGTGTGAGCACCCCTTTAACAGCTAGTAAAAATTACTATAATTACTTTCAACAGGGGATGACTTTGATCTAATTATATTAGGGTAAGAATTAGATATCTTCCCACTTTTACCACAAAATCAAAATAGATTTATACAGAAGTGACAGTAAGACAGAGAAACGACAATTAGAGAGAGATGGAGACTGTGCATAAATTTAAAGGGCTCATTGTTTAAAATCGGAAAGTTTCCCCACATCTTAAAGAGAAATAGGGGAAGAGCACAAATTTAAAGGTCTACACAATGCTTCAAGGTCATAGAACTGATTAGGGGAACATGAAAGGTGCCGACACGGAGTGTCGCTTCTTTATGTAACTATTCTGTGGTTTTACTTTAGAATTTATCATTTGTACGTTGAATTGGGGTAGCAACTTAATTGGTCCAAATTGGATTAATCCCAACGTGTCCCATATAAACGAAATCGATTTTATTTGTGTATTTATTAATATCTGATAATATATAAAATATTGTTTCTCAAAACAACATTATTTCATATTAAACTGATCAATTTAGTTTCCATTTCTATTGAAAATGAAATAGCTGAAATTTTAATTAGAGTTTGTCAATAAAATTCCAAACGAAAGAAAAATATTTTGACTTTTTTTTTCTTTTTTAAATGTTTTGTATGTTTTATTATTATTATTTTTTATTTCATTTTACTTGAACAATTTTCTTTTTAGAACGTTTATTAAAATCGGTTAAGTGTTCATTGCTATCGACGTCAGAAGAAAAATCCATTTATGTTTCAAATAAATAAGTTGTTAAGTACTTTATTTACTAATAACAAGAAATGTTGAAATATCGTTAAGTACCTGAAAGTTTATTTATAGTTGATAAGTATACTTATTAAATATTTACTTAAAGACTAACACTGTTTGTGGTGGGGTATTAGATTTCAAAACAATCTTATCAACTACTACAGGTTAGTTTATATTAGCTAAGTAACGGAAACACTGTTAATGTTATCAGTATAGCTTGTGCAGCATTTATGATAGGATCTAATATTATAATGTACTTAATGCACCACTTATGAAACTTCATTATAAATAGTCTTTTATTAAAAGCATTAATCCTACCACAGATAAAAAGATTTTCCCGAAAATAAAAAAAAAACAAATAATTTCTTACTTATTATAGGTACTCGCAAAATTTGAAGTTTTTAAATTCCTAATAATTTTAAAAAAATCATATATTTCACTTTTATATCAATTTTATATGTATATCTCTACGATAACTTCTAATTGCATGTAAGGATGCAAGTATGATTATAAAATGTTAAATATTTACAATAGAAATTTGAAAATTGAAAAAAACTGTACCTATATATAAATTTTATCATTTTTTTCTTGTAAGTCCTTTAAATGGTTCAAAATTATTTGTAGTCTTATATTTTATAGTACTGAATTTGAATTCTTTAAATCTGACCTTATTTTAACATAATTCTTATTGAATGTTTGTTTTGTGATTGGCATGTCATAAGTGACAGATAACAGCGTTTTTCTTAAATTTTTCAATGACAACTAAGATTTTTATTTTACTTTCTTGATTGTCAAAGTCTAAAATGTGATACAGTATGAAACAAAACATTGAACGTCATTCGGTCGTTAATGATTTTCACGGTACTCATTTCGAAATTCCTGACTTGACTCCTTCGTCGTCTCCCCCGGAAACATCTTATTCGTACCGTAAAAACTCATTTACCGGTTTCAGGATTATAAGCTTTTGTTTTGCCTTAGATGTTTTAAAAATCCTGGCTCTCCGAGCTCGGAATTCAATTGACATCTGCAGCGGTTATGATAGTCATAACTTTCCTAGGTGTGTTAATAACTATTAGGTCTTATAACGTAAATTACTATTCCTGTTGTTTTTTTATTTCTTTAAATTAATACTTATTCTTTAAAATAAGTTTCTTTCTATAATAAATGGTTTTTTTGCAAAACACGTTTATGAAACCCTAATTTTTTTTTTAAATAATGGAAAACCCCTTATACCTTGTTTGCCACTGAAATAATATCGGAAGTAACTGAGCAAAGATAGATTAACATACATATGTAAGGTAGAAATCGCAAACAAACCCTAATAATATTGTATTATATTTTGTTTCCAGCGTACGAACGCGTTCTGGCGGGCTCACAATTATCATCGACGCTTCTCGAGGATCTTGGCGAACAGCTCGTTCTTGTATTCGACTAGTGGTGCAGACGTTGACTTCTGAAGAACTAGGCAAGCTTATAGTACTGCGTCCAGATGCTTTCTGGGATAAACAACGAGTGGAACATTGCACCAAGTCTGGCAATGATGGACAGGTAGGGTAGGGTAGGATAGAAGTTACAGAAATATAAATTCTACTATGGATGATATTAAATATTATTTATATTGTACATAAATACAGTACGTCTAAAGTTAAATTAATTTTTCATTAAATAAAATAATTACTAGGTGGTAATGAATCACTTCAAAAGATGAAGAATATTGTTATTCCACTACTTGTTATTTTATATCAGGCATCATCAGACAACTATGACAGTAATCTTAACTTTCTACAATCAGTTTATTAAAATGATTGAAAGAAAATTAGTAGGTACTTTATTTTTATAGTGATTCATTAGGTTTTATCAAGTACCAACAGTTATTATTTATTATTTCTTGTTACAATTAATTGTTTTATTGTGTTTACTGTGAAAGTCGTCTGATCATGAACGAAAAAACAAAAAGATCATATTCTAGAAATAAATATCGATACGCTGATTTTAAAACCTGCAATCCTATTATGCCTTTTCAATTTTATTCTGTCGCTATATTATTTTTTTTATTTATTTCCAAACCTTATAAGCACATATCAAAGTTGTTTAAAGTTAAAACCTCAAAATAATGTGTTTTTTGACAATATCTCTAAAAGGGGTAGAAATACAATCTCAACGATTAAACCAGTCGATTCTACGGGAAAAGTTATATAAAGAAATGTTTTCTCCACATATACGTTCTTTGGAATGATTAGGTGAAAAATGAGAAAATCCCAAAAACCTAAATTTCAAAATTTCTCCGAGAAAAAAATTTTTCCCCAAAACTTTTTATTTTCTATACTTAAGTTAATATCGATCCGCTGATTTCAAACAACCGAATTGAATTATCTCTTACCGTTCTCGAGATATTCGTATTCAAAGTTGATTTTGGCAATACCTAAAAAAACAGGTTTTTTAGGTATAGCCCTTTAAGAGTTAGGTTTAAGCTTTCGGCGACATCACCAATCGATTCTACGGAAAAAATTACATAAGTATACCAATTCTTAGATTTTTATTGCAAAGGATACAATTTGTAGAAAGGAAAAACGAAAATGGCAAAATCTGAAAAAATGGCAAGGGGTATACCTTAGATTTTTTCGGTTTTTGACCATTTTCAGTTTTTTCCTTCTAAAAATTCTATCTGTTGAGATAAAAATCTGAAAATTGGTACACTTATGTAATTTTGCACGTAGAATCGAATGATGAGGTCGCCGAAACCTTAAACCTAACCATTTAAGGGGTATACCTAAAAAACCTGACTTTTTAGGTATAACTTTGAATACAAATATTTCGAGAACTGGAAGAGATATTTGAATTCTGTTTGAAAATTTGAGATCAGCGTATTGATATTTACTTAAGTCTGGAAATTGAAAAGTTTGGGAGAAAAAAAGTATATCGGAGAAATTTTGAAATTTAGGTTTTTGAGATTTTCTCATTTTTCACCTAATGGTTCCAAAGAACACATATGCGGAGAAAACATTTCTTTATATAACTTTTCTCGTAGAATCGGATGGTGAAGTAGCTGAGATGATATCTCTACTCATGTTTGAAATATTCTCAAAAAACATACTGTTTTGAGTTACAAATTTGAGAGCTACCTAATATCTCAGAAATAATAAGATATAATTAAATTCGGCCTGCAAATTTGATATCAGCGTATCTAATTCTTTAAAAATAATTACAAACAAAATTTTGTAAATTTTGAAAATTTTCGATCTAAAAATTCGATATTTTGAAATATTATCGGGATTCGCAAAAATACGGCTTCAGCAGCATTTGGAATTACTTCCCCTGTTATTACTACATATTATGATTATCAGTTTTTATTATTATGTTTTAATTTCTGACTATCAGGATTATTAAAACTACTGTAAAGTTTTTATATATTAATAATTATATAATATTGTGACAATAATTCAAACAAAATTTTAAATTTCAACTGGCCACTGGTCTCATTCGTTAGGCCCACCGGGAATTTTCTCTGTATCCAATTGGGCCCATCCGCCCCTGTATAATAATACTTATAAATGTGTTGAATAAATCATCTAGTTTATTAGAAAAACAAAACAAGTCCGCAGAGTGGAATATACGAAAAACAAATGATTGTTACAGCTATACTTAAACCCAGAAAAAAGTAGGAATGCCATGTTAATGTTTAGAACGCTATTGTTACGCTATTTATGTTGATATTTATTTCCATCTAATTACGTTTTCTTTTCTTATCATAAAATCATTGAAAGTAAATGATTTATACTTGTAACCACACGATCAAATACCACACTTAATATTGCAACAACTTGCAATCTCAAGCATGCAGTTACATTTATGCACGGTTGCGCAATAATCAAGATCATAATTCTATATCGCTCTGAAATGTCAACCAACTATTGTAAAGAAGAAAAAGTGAAGTATGAAAATAAATGAACGTTGTCTTTTGTTTATTTCCAGGCCATCTACATTCCGAGGTCCAGACTGAATAAGTATGTGGATAATTCTCAGCTACCAGAAGAGCTAGGAGGGCGGTATATTTACAACCACAACAAATGGATCGAAAATAGATTGGTGAGTTTATTTTCATTCTTTTCCAAATAGTTTTAACTACGAGTAGTTTTAAATGCATGGAAAAGATGTATGAGATCTAGGCACAGAATAGTTACACACAGAAGCGACACTCCGTGTCGGTACATTTCATGTTCCCCTAGTCAGTTCTATGACCTTGAAGCATTGTGTAGACCTTTAAATTTGTACTCTTCCCCTATCTCTCTCTCAGATGTAAGGAAATTTTCAGAATTAAAACAATGGGCCCTTTAAATTTGTGCACATTCTTCATCTCTCTCTAATTTTCGCTTCTCTATCTTACTGTCGCTTCTGTATAAACCTATTATTTGATCTAGGAGTCAAATCTCTGTTTTACCTACATTTAATAAATAAAAAAATCGCTCTTTCCAAGTGGTAATTGTAGAAGGAAGTAAAGTTTTTCAGGAAACAGGTAAAGCCGGTTTTCCTGAGTTGATCCTCACGTCATCAATCATAATCATGTGATTTAAGTCGCCAAGGGAAAATGGGATATTGATGACCTAATATTGTCGGGTTAAATCGTGTAATTTTCGAAGTAAATAAATACCAAATCTAACAATATTGTATAAAAAAATATAATATTGAATGAAATATACAAAAAGAGTTATATGTAGTTGAAAGTAATGAAACTACCAACACACATTAAAACAAAATCACCTCAATAAATGACATGAATGACATATATTTTTTTTAATATTTTAAAATATCTATTACCCCGGTTATACTACAGTTTTTATTTCGTTTTTGTTGTTGGTTGGGCGCAGATAGCAAATGAACTCTTCTGTTACACGTAGTATAATGAGAAAAGAAGTGTCAAATATGCCTGAGGAATATGTACGAAATAAAAAAGCTATATTTTTCTTTGCAAGTTTTTGAGCGATTAAAATGATTTTGAGCAGTGCAATAAGGATTGGTGATAAACCTTTTAATAAAATTATTAATAATTATATATTTTGTAAAAATTCCATTAGTAAACTTTGTAATTAATTAATTAAATTTTTGTTACTTAGATATAAGCACAATAATTGAAAGACAAACCGCTCTGTAGATGGGGATTTCACGTCAATTTTTTTCATTGAATTATTTATTTATAAATTTTGCAAATTTCATGATAATTTTAACAGCATTATTCTCTATTTAACACTAAAATTAATTTTAATGTAGGTACACTTAAAAAAAATTCTCTCGAATATCCTGATGAGGAAAAAAGTGTAATAGAAATCCAAATAGTTAAAATAAAAACATTCACAATTGACTGAACTCCATAAAATTCCATGATTCTTTTTTTTCAATCATAGTTTGCATGTCAACTGTTATTGCCAACGCGGTAGATTTAAATATTCTTATAGATACATAAATGCATAAATGCACCGTTTAATTTTTGTAATTTACTTGCACAAAATTATGTAACAAATTTTATAAACATCATTTTACTACGCCATCTAGTGCATTTATTTTCCTATTCACTTATTTTGTTTATGAAATGTGCAATATAAGTTAAATAACTCGATAAGTAATTTAGTAAGACATTTCAACATAAAAATTAACGTCTGGAAAGAACCTTTATCGAACAAATTATCATTGCATAAATTTTCATTGAAATACGTTGACATTTCAACACACCCAATAGTGATTAATTGAACAATAATATTTATTTCAAATTTTTAAAAATATTTATTTATATACATATAATTTCCTACAATTTTATATGATCTATTTTATAGTAAATAATAAGTCTCTGTCCTCTATACAGTCGCAACTAAAAACATTTCTTTAGTTTCATTCTCATCTATTTATTTATAGGATACATATTTGCTTTGTTTATAACTTGTATATGTTTTAATTTAATTTTATCCCTTCTTTTCCAAATCCAAATGGTGAAGAACATGATGTTTTCAAATAGTACTTTCCTCTTGCTCTACAAAAATAGGAAATATTATACAAATTGATCTGTAAGATATCATTTAAATAAATTTAATGACTCCATTTCTTTATTTATTATTTATTATTATTAAACCGTTTTCGATATAACAATAGAGCAATTATTAACGCAAAGTATAATAAAATCAAATTGCTGTAACAAAATATCTTAATTAACAGAAATTTATCCAGCAAAATAAAAAACTCTTCTGTAATTACATTTTAGGACATATCAATTCTGTCATTTTTATATTATACACATTTTTTACTCACTTTATATTTCATTAAGTTATATTTATAGTGTGTTTTTAGTCGAGTGCTGCTTAACGCATGAGACGTATACGAATGCCGAAATTATTGCACGAAAAAAACACTATGTTACAGACGTTTTGAATATATTTTTCCTACAATAATCAAGATTATAGCCCTCAGGAAATTTCCTGAGGGCTATAATCTTTTGATTATGCCCTTAATACATAAATAAGTATTTTAAGTATTTAGGGATTCTAATAATAAAATAATATTCTACTTCTATTTTAAAATTTTGTTACCTTTTGCTGACATTCCATCCCATGTAAACTACGTCAGTATCATTACAAGAATACTCTCCATACTGCACTGATGTCATCGGAATGATAAAAGGGGTTTTATCACATTTTTTAGCCAGGAATGCTTTTTCTGATAAAACGGATTCGGCGAAAAATTGCCATGCTCTCATATGACTACATGGAGCTAAAACATGTCAATTATTAAAAGTAATACCACAAAACTAACTGATTTTATCACGAAAGCAAATTTACTTGAGTTATTTTGTTAATAATTGAGAAAATCAGAGAGGTCATGTGGTATTTGATGAGATAAATTCAAAGACAACGCAAAATGAAACAATTTAATTATTGTTATTTTAAAAGAAAAATACTGTTTATTTAATTGGTAGCGGAAATTTATCGTGGTAGCGAAATTTTATCAATATAATACTGTTCCCATGCAATGGTTAAATTTGGAAGTGTTTTGCATTGTGATTAGTTAATTACTCAACGTTGGAATTTATTTTTGAAATATGATACAAATTTAATTTCTTACGATAAATATCAAAGAAGCATCCTGGTTGGTGTATGCCGCCATTTGGGTAGAAATCAGCATGACCGAGTTCTCGAGCATCATTGTAAAGAAATGCATTTGTGTGTATCACATCGAGAAATGATGCATCACTAGCAGATAAATGGGGGATGAAAGGGAAATTGAAGATTGGACCAGCTGGATCCAAACCTAAAAACATTTAAAATAATGTAATTTCATTGTCATTTTTTAAATAGTTTTATTTTTAAATACAAATTACGAAGTAGGTAATATTGATACCGTACTGACATTCTGACATCTTATTAATGATCTAGTCCAAAAATTAATAGCTGAAATCTCTTTCAAAAAATAATTCTTTGATTTCATTTCAAACCAAAATCTATTATCAAAATTACATAAAAAAATTATTAGTGTGGTTAAATTTTTGATTCATTGCAAAATTAAATTAAGTAATGATTTAATTATTGATTTAGTCCAGAAATTAATTGATTTAAATATGACTGAACTCTTGACTTCTGTCCTAGTATTTAAAATAAAATTAATTTTTGACATAGTGTGTTACTAAATTATTCAAAAAATTCTGATACAATTTTAATTCATTATTACTCCGTAAACTGAACTTGTTAAATGTTAAGATCAAATTTGGAAAATTTGTACGAGAAAATCTAGATAGATTGACGCAATTGACGTAATAATAAATACTATATACTAAGTAGATCAAATTGTCATAGGTATGTAAAATCCCTAGTGACTATAATTTAATCTGCAATTATCACTATTGTTTGTTGTGACCAGGGGTATCATTAGGATTTTTAAACAGGGAAGGTGTAAATTTTCAGCTGCTAACATGTCATCTTTTGTTAATAACTAACGACATTATTTTTGTTATGGCAGAATAATTTAAAAAAATATTTATATATAAAAATGAAGTATAACTATAAAACAGAGAGGCCTAAAAACACAATTTATTATTATTGAAATCATAAAAAATATTTACCTGTCATTCTGAGTTTCCCAGTTCCAAAAGTTTTGGCAGCGTAACTCATAACTTGTCCTCCTATACTATGTGAGGTAATATGAACTAACTCTACGGGTTGCACCTTAGGAATGTACTCTTTTAAGAACTGTCCTATAACTTGTCCTATGAATGTAACATTCATTGCAGAATCTAAGTAGTATATCACTTTGAACAGTATGTTAAATTTGATCAATTGGGTATATTGTATCAACATGAAGTTTACGTTACCTTTCTTCAAAAAACCTAAAAGAAAATTAATTATTAAGAAGAGAACTATCTTCTAAAATTGTGAAATATTTATTAGAAATCTAACTGGAAAAATTATTTCTTATATTATACACCAAGTTTGAGAAGACTACCAATTTTGACCTAGCGGTAAGTTATGTCCCGAGACGCGATACAACCGATGGACATAAGGCGCTGGTCAATAATGGGCTTTTCAAGCGTGGTACATTATTTTTTTTTACTACTAGCATTTTAACCTCAATTCTAATAAAAGAAAAAAAAGTTATATTATATATAATATTGACAAAAATAAAGTAGGCTGTCTTTGTTTTATATTTAACTTTTCAGTTTGTCAACCACACTTTTGAGTTTTAATTTGGTTTTATTTGATTTATTTATTTAATTAAGACGGCATATTTAATTGTGAATCCATACTTCACACTTTTTTTGAGTTAAATGATTCAAACAATATTTGGATTTGAAGACTTGAGTTTCTTTAAAAAGAGACAGTTTTCATTATCGACAATGGTTAATAATAATAATTTATTATTGACCTAGGTGACCATGGTTACCAAGTAAACGGTAATAAAAATAATTTCTCATGTCAAATAAAGGTTAATAATAATGGGTGTCTAGGCTAATAGTGAAAAAAAAAAATTATGACTGTGTTTTATTTTATAAATATAATGAAATGTGAATTTAGAAAAATAATATCTAAAATTAAATTATTAAATTATTTTATACGTACTTGTAGCTAGTGTTTGAATACTAACACTATAATGATCAACTCCCCAGCCATGGCAATGAAAAACTGTCCGCTGACTTTTGTTAAATTTGGGATGATCTTGTATACTTAAACCATTTTTTATATTTACTTTCAACCTGTCTTTAAACGTAGGTCTGTAAAAAATTACAAATTGTTACTACATATTAAGAATATGAGATATTTTTAGGATGCTATTATATTAATATTTGTTTTACGTATCTGCTGGCGAGAGTCAATTTTTTTGACATCTATCAGTCTAAATTAATTATTGTATAATATAATCACAAGTATAAGCCAAATTTTAACTATTTCTAAATTAAAAATAATGAATTCGCGGCCGTAACGAAAATGCAGATGTCAAAAATAGATTTTGAATGAATATATATAATTTTTTGTGCACCTCGGATAAAAGTTCTTTTTTGACCTCATCTGATGATTTATAGCCTCAGCTGCAAACTTCGAATTCAACTAAAAAGTATCACTTTTATGATTTTGATATACAAATATTTATATTAGATGCCGTAAATTATTTATATTTTTCACAAAATTAGATTTTATACAACAGACACTGAAGAGATCTTTGTTCAACTCAAAATAGTGGATAAGTCACACTTTTACCGCAAGGGTAGATGAAATAACAGTTTAATTGCAAAGGTAAATAAAGTGTTTTAATTTTTATTTAATAGCACATTTCAAAAACAATTCACACGAGTGACAGTTTAAATTAAGTTTTTCTCTTTAATATATGCTATAGAAAAAGTATAATCTCATACACGACAACATTAAATTATCAACTTGCATAAAAATATCTATTGTATTATTCATGAAATTTATTGCAATTTTTTTCATTTCTTTAAGCACTAAAATTATTTGTCAAAATAACATATTTCTTTTAAACAATTTAATAATTTATTTCTTTAATAAAAAAATATTGAGTTATTTCAAATAAGTTAATTCAAATTCATTCATTTAAAAATTTGCTTCATCCTAATACCGAATTAAGTTGTGTAAATTCTAATTCGTACATACCCATAAAAATAATATATGAACATATTATTAACAAAATCCTGTGACACATTGTGAAAATGTATCTCTTCCGCCACTAAAATTATAGGTTATTAATTTTCAAATTATTATAATCCACCACTTATTAGTACCATTTGTGATATATAAATTAGAAACAACTACAATAAATAGAATTCTGTGCATGATGTTTGTTCTTGTTTGACACACTGGCGCCGAAGTCGGCACATACTGCCGTAAGAAGGTGATAAATGGAATATATATCATAAACAAGTTGGTTGCTTGTAGAAATGACAATACAAATAAATATATTTATCGCAGGAACATTCATAAATTGTAAATTATGTTCTGTATAGACAATAATTTTAGGTTGATAATTTTTTTGCACCTTTCTACATACAAAATAAAACAAAATGTTTGGCGATAATAGTAGATAATTTTGTGATTTTTTTATGAACTTTACATGTGACTCAGAAAGTTCATGTAATTTATTTAAACTTTATAAAATGTATATTCGGAGCATAATATAAAGAAAATATTTGTGAAAAAAGTTTTTTCACAAACTTTGCGGAAAATTCCAATCGTGTAATGTATGTATACGCAACGCAACGCGGAACAAAGGACTTTGGCATGGGATTTCAAAAAATTACGTATACTCTCTTTCCTGATAGATTTAGAGTAAAACCACAGAATAGGTTTATACAGAAGCGACAGTGAGACAGAGAAGCGAAAATTAGAATAAATGGGGAAGGTGCACAAATTTAAAGGGCCCATTGATTAAAATCGGAAAGTTTACTCACATCTGAGAGAGATAGGGGAAGAGCAAAATTTTAAAGGTCTACACAATGCTTCAAGGTCATAGAACTGACTAGGGGAACATGAAGATGCCGACACGGAGTGTCGCTTCTGTGTGTAACTATTCTGTGACAAAACTACAAAAATACAAAGTTGTTCAAAATTAAATTTTACATCAGATAAGATCATAATTGGTACAACAGCTCATGTACAGTACAAGATATATATTAAAATCAGACATTTTAGATATTATGACCCGAGTTGTTGTTACTTCGCAGGAATTATGAGAAAATTTTACTTATTAAATTCATTGCTCGAATTATATTTGCTTGATTATTTCACGAATGACAACAGTTCAAACATAAAATTTTTGATATCAACAAAATGTATCCATGACTACGATACTGTAGTTTTATCAAATTTTTTTACTGAAAATCTACCTACGGCCAACAAATGAAGCATTCTGATTGGGTGAAAATGACATGTGTGAAATAATCATTTTTATAATGCAAAACATACGAAACAATTAATTATTTTATCTTTTTTACATGTCAACTATAAATTTTACTTCTATTCAATTTTTTGTATATTATGTAATAAATCAAAATGTATTTTAATAGACATAGTACATAAAATTATTGATAATATATTTTCTTTGCGACAAATACTTTACAGTAAAATATAGAAAACATATTTTTTTGGAATGTGTGGATAAAAATCTATGAATATTATTTGTCAAAATGATTAGTGGACAAAAAATCTCTTACTTTCAAATTTTAAAATATTGACAACATTTATATTTGTTACAAAAATCACAAGCGGGAATAAATTATTGAAATGATTTTTATTATTTATAATTTAAATCATGTTTGACAGCTGTCCTGAGGCCTATTTAAATTATACTGCTTCGTTTAACTTCCTCTACTTCTTTGTTAGTTAATTTAATGCAACAGCAATAACTGCTTTATTATTCTCTGGTTACATTTGTTATATGATATTTTATTATAAGTAATATAATAAAAGACATAAATTTTACCTATGAATTTAATAGCTTGACTTATATTTACTTGATTATTTCACGAATGACAACAGTTTAAATATAAAATATTTGATATTAACAATATGTAACAATATAATTTTTCCATGAAAACTGCTTCCATTAATAAAGCATTCTAATTGGGTGAAAATGACGTATTTTGAATAATCATAAACAAAAATGTATTTAATACTTGTCATTGTTACGACGTTTAAAAGTTTACAAAGGCTATTAAAATTTAAAATTATGGGCATGGATTATAGATATTAATAAATAACAGTACTTAGTATAAAATATAGGTCTTTACATTGTGAAAAAAATAATATATTTACCGCAAGGAAGACTACACTTTTTTCGTCATTGCTTTATATACTTCGGACTTCGCCTCCTGGGTACAAATGGGGTTTGTGTCCATATTCAAATTTCAATAAATAAATTATATATAAAAACTAACTAACTGTAGATTCTCAGTATAATAATAAAACTGATTATGAGATTGCAATATTATATTTATTAGCAATTAATGTTTTGGAAAATGAAATGTGACGTCAGAGTGTTATGATCGTGGAAAAAACTCTTTCTCTCTTTCACTCCCAATCATTGAGTTTATCTATTCTTTTTCATGATTCTATCACGCTGACGTTATATACAATATCCATTTCTCAAATGTTTAATATGTATTTTCTCCTAAACTATGAATAATAGTGATGTTTAATTTTTTGTATAGTCGTCGTATAAATTAGAACTTGGTCACCTCAGGAAAATTAAACATATCTCTTCCTTAGCATATAACATACTTTATTTTTCAAAATTTAAAAATAATGATTATTGTTGAAATTGGACTTTTCCAACTTGAACTAAACGAGGTGGAAGCACAGAATAAGTTTATACAGAAGCGACAGTAAGACAGAGAAGCGAAAATTAGAGAGAGATGGGAAAGGTGCACATTGTTTAAAATCGGAAAGTTTCCTCACATCTGAGAGAGATGTAAGAAAAGAGCACAAATTTAAAGGTCTACACAATGCTTCAAGGTCATAGAACTGACTAGCGGAACATGAAAGGTACCGATACGGAGTGTCACTTCTGTGTATAACTATTCTGTGGTGGAAGTAAGGTCTGGAGGAGGCTGTTAAATTATATCCAGTAATCAAGTGCAGACAATAAACTATTATAATTCAAATAATAACTCTATATTGTATTACAATTACAAATCAAAAATGGAAATAAACATTACATGACACAGAACACAAGTTGTCACAAATCAATAAACATGATATGTATATATTTAAAGAAAAACAAACTTCTTAGTAGATCTGAAAAGTGCTGTAAATTATTTATTCAATAATTACTCATATTTATATTTAAACACAGTTTATTTATTGAATTTGTATTGTATTTTTGTAGAAAGTAGAGGAGTTCGTTCGGGACGTGAATGAAGCACTGGGAGACTTGGAGCAACTACGGCGTCATCTTCTGGACAATCGATTTCTTCGTGCTTCCGAAATCGAAAGAGCGTTGTCTACTTCTGCTGATATGAATGATTCTACGAGAATGTTAGTGCACAGTGTAGTAGAAACAGGTAAAAAATAGTTTTGGTCCTGAAATATATACAAAATATACAATCACACATTGTTGACGTCTTCGGTAGTAGCGATGTATTACTTTGCGGTAAAGTAACATTTAGACGATCACACATTGGTGATGTCTTCGGTAATGGCAATTTTATGCATTACAGTGCAATAAAGTAAGTCGATATTTTTTAGCTTTAGACGTTATTAAAAATATTATAATAATTCTGATAATGAAGGTGCTTATAAAAACGGTAAATATAAAGTGAAGAAATACAAATTTTTGATTATTTTGACAGATTTTCAAAGCGTCTTGTTGCAGAGCCTATTATAGAAAGAGATCGCTTGTTGGAATCTATGATTTTAATTTAACAAGTAATTTTTTCAGAAAATACATATACCTATGTCGGTCAAAAAATATAATTCATTATATGTACGTACCTACGTTTACCATTGGCGGTCAGCCCGAACAAACGTCGGAATATAATTTCAATTTTACATTCTACAAATATTTTAATTTTTCCTTTCCAAAGTATGGTGCATACCGATATACTATAGACACCGCTTGTAAATTAAGAGAATTTCCCAATTTTAAGCGGCGCCTGATACGACGCGCTGCCTTTTGAATGATGTGAGTGCTTCAATTAAAAAGTATGTGATAGTAAGAGGAGACTACCAAGATTCAGTTTTGAAATTGCGCAAATGGTAGGAGGCTAGTTGCTATTTAATTTTAATGTTGACCTCGTCAATAAATAGCAATAGACTGTTGACTCTTCAAAATTCTCTGATATTAAAATACATGCTCGAAAATTATCGTCAGCCAGTAGAACGATGTGGCTGAGATTTACTTCAATATTCTATTTAACAAGAATTAGCGGTAGATAAGTATTTTGTGAAGGTGTTATAGGGTCATACATTTTTTAATCTATATTGGGGTTCAAATTGTCTCAGGAACGCCACTGATGTTTACATAAGTCGGCTCTTCAATATAGAACCTCGTGCTTGTAAAATACAATCTACCGCATTTATAATACAAATGAGTATTTAATTTTTTTGACGATTTATGTGGATTTTGATGTGTCGAGCTTATTATAAGTTAGATTTTTGAAAATCAAATCAGAAATCGAAATGGACCGATTATCAAAACATTTTAATTTTAAAACTACGAACCGGAGAACCATACTCGAATCAATATTTTTTATGGTTCAAATCTCTAGTTTTTAATAAAGTATAACGTTTACTATTACCAACTATATTAGTTGAACAACTTTTAATAAACAACCATCAACCGAACATGAAATTCACACTTGTGAAAATATTTCATATCACTCGACTCTTCTTATTCCATACTGCAATGTTTTTGTTTGTTATTTTGAAATCTGCTCATACACACAGCACCGTTAATGTTGTGTTTCGCGTGCATACGAAGGAGAAATTGTATCAGAATGCGTTTCGTATTTCTGTAAGTGGAGAGTGCACGTACAAAGTACCGAGTACTGTGGTTAGCGGTTACCGAGTCCTGGGGCCATGCTCTGCAGGTGTGACATACAACTCGACCGACTGCTCAAGATTCTCAGTTGGAAACAAGTTTGCTTCTTGGTGAACAAATTGTAACTACACGAAACTGCAGTAGGAACATAAATATATGTTAACATAAATGTAATATTATGTAATAAAACCAATAATATCATTTGGTTTTGCAATCCAGGTGATGTTGCTTTGGGTTCGAATCAGGGCCGTACTTAGACAATTTTTTAAAAAGGGACTAAACACATTCTAGGCTGTAAAATAAAATTTAAATATTACTATGTATTACCTATATTTTAATAAGAACATTGAAAAAAACCAACAGTCCAAAACCGCATAAAAAATATTTTGTAGGTCAAGAAATGTCAGAGTTAAGGATTTTTTTTTGCATTAACCATACCATGAGAATAATAAGTTTTAAGAGGCCAACCATTGGGATTTTGAGAACCGGAAGAGATACGAAGTCGGTTAATTGGGGCAAAGATGTCGCATTGGTTGGCCATTTCAATCAAGTTGATTTTGGCAGTTCATGCAAGGTTCTATTTTGCACAATCTACAGACACTTTTTTTACGAGAAATTGACAGCGGACCTCAAAATTTTTGTAGCTCAAACACTTCTTGAGAAATTCATACTAACTTTCAATTTTCATATGGGGTTCAAAGTTGTCTTTAATACTGTTAAATAGAGATTTTTTTTGGTTTGAAACAATAGAGAAGGGACTTCATGAATGGAGAAGTACCCTAATTCTTGCCCTAATAGATAAAAATCATCCTCCGTAAAAACTAATGACTGTAATGTTTACTACCTAACAGAAGGGTGCTCACTCATTGTGAAGTACTCTAATTCTTGACTTAATAAAATTATATCAGAATCACCCTCCATAAAAACTACCCACCTTAATGTTTACTACCCGAGAAAGGGGGCTTACTCACTGTGAAGTACCTACTCTAATTCTTGCCCTAATGTAAAAAGTTCATATCAAATGTTGTCGTGAATATTACAGAATAGATATTATTAATGTAAATGACATTAGAACTGTTCTAAAATTAAAAAGGATATTTTCAATTTATTTTTATAAAATGTTCTTGAAGTCGACTAAATTAAATTTTGATTCAAAGCTTCTGTATTCAGAGATCAATTTATATTTATTCTTTAAAAAATTGTTTTACCGAATGAATTTTGTCTTACTTAGGTAGGTATATAAATAGTGTGATAAACTTTGTAAAAAGTTTTGTATTATTATGAAGCAACATTGAATTTTAATATATCAAATACAAAACAATAAATAATAAAAAAAGCAAGTGATAAAATATAATCAGCTTTTTATATCGGGGCAGTTTTATGTAGCAACTATATTTACATAATTTTTTATCATAAGTTACATGAATATATTGTACATATAGTATAAATAATTAATAGCAGGTGTAAATATATAAATAACATTACTTGCACATCTGTCTACTCCGAATATAAATATCTAGTAAGTTTGATTAACCGGTAGATATGAAAGTTTGTTAAAAACCACCTGTCTACATCTACCGTTATTTGCAACAAAACTACCAAAAAGTTTTCGCGTTTTTAGCGACGACTAACCAGATTAATAACGGTCTACAAGAATTTCTACTTCATTGGAAACCGTATTCTATATATTCATGGGTATGTGAACGTCAGTGAAAAAAACTAAAAGCCTTATAATATACATATATGTATATTTTTTTGATTTTACGTAGTTATTATGAATTTATAGTTACATTTTTGTAAAATTAATAATTAATTCATACAAATACCATGAACACATATATAGTCTTTTTCACGAAAATGTGATCGTACGTCATAATGTTCCCTAATGCAACGTTGCCAAGTATTTGTAGAGTACATTCAGGTGTTGATAGTTGCATAGTATACCATGTGTGTATATATCATATTGTGAATTATTTACATAAAATAAATTAAATTTATTCAGCATCCCCCTCTGTATCTTCGTTTGTCACGTTCTTGTTCGAAATACCTTATTACAGAATTCACCATATTCTGTGCACAACTTCCTAAATTTTTTGCTCGATTTTTTGACATTTTTCAAAAATAATATTATTTTTTGACATTTCCAGAATGGCAACGTTGTACAGGATTACCAACCATTTATTAGTAAAAGAGACTAACTTCCGTGTATTATACTGGGTATATGCTAGGGATAGTAACATTGCTGTTTTGGCTACAATTTTATTACTAGGTATGACGTACGATCACATTTTCGTGAAAAAGACTATATCACGTATGGCTTATTAGCAGTGTTCAAAGGGCGTTTACTATTAGGTGATTCTCTCAAGCACTTCTACTAATGTGGAGGAAACAGGACAAGGTCCATTTTTAGGAGAGATGTAGACGTTAAAAATTTGATTTGGTGGGGCAAGACTTTGGGTTTAAGGCATAAGCGTGCACAGGGTTTTGGTAATGCGGGTGCCCAGGTACAGACGGGAAATTAAATTCGTAGTATATTCTTCAGTTTTATTAAGCGAGAGAGCCTAGGTAATGAAATTCATAATATTACTTTATAAATACTATATTTTTTCAACATAAATACAATATTACGAAAAAAAAATACTACTCGAGACATATAATCTGTTTTCACAGCAACATACTACGCTCGTATGTTACGAGTTTTTAAAATTCATCTATTATTTTCAAAACCACTTTAGAAAATTTGGATAGTTTTAATTTGGTACCCCCAGGCACCCCCTATGCACGCCTATGGTTTAAGGATTACAGCTGATCTAATATTATGTTAATTATTTGATTTGAAAAAAATAGGTCATATTTACAAGATTACTCAATTTTTTTTAAATTTAATATCGACATATTTCTTTTAAAATAATTGACAATTGTTCAACATAAATATGATATTAATTGTCAGACTTAAATTTAGAAATTTAAAAAATTTGAGTACACTATATTTAAAAATTACTTCGAAAACAATTTAAAAATACGCTATGCACATCATAATTATATATTTTTGCAGTTTCAGCTGGAAAATACTACATTACTCTTCATTTTCGATACCTGTCACAAAATATTAATTTCAAATATTTTCTATATAGAAAAAAAAATTATGTACTTTGTGGCCTTTTGTCAAGGTTTAATTCAATATTTATTTAAATATACCCATAATATAAATATTACGTTTTTAAATAATCATAATATTTTCACTTTACATAAATTACATTAAAAATACGTAAGTAACAAAAAATTATCGATACCAGTAATGTATCGCAAGAAAAGTGTCTGTACTTTCAAGTATTAAAAAAATGTGGGAACTAATGAGTAAAAATAAATATCTTTTTATAAAACATAACAATGAAATTAAATGCTGTACTCTTCTTTATTGCTAGCGCCAAAAAAGGAAAGTAATAAAAAAGATAGATTCGCTTTCCAGAAATTTTTATCAAAAATAATAATTTATATTTGATTAAGTAAAACAAAGTATTCCGATACTGGATTAAATGTACTTATATTAATAAAATATTAGAAGATTGGTTTCGGTACTAAAATAACGGTATCGAAATGAAAGTATTGATACTGGTATCATATGAGTAGTAAAATACTAACTGTTACTCTGTTACTACCACTTCAGTATATGTGAAAAATGCTCCTGCTATTAATAGTTCAAATAATTTGTTTTTCTTTGCAGGAAAAGAACTTCTGCATAATATAGAATACGAAAACCGAACCCGCAAATTCGACTCTGAATACGAAGCAATGTCAACATCCCAAGACACTCTAGACACGATAGAATTCCTAGAAGAACTCCTAAACAGTATTCAGAAGAAGAAAAACCTTATTGATGAGGCTTGGTTCAAAATGGAAAAAAGTTTCGTAGATGCCAAAGACTTAAGCATTCTAGAAGACGGTGTTGCCAAAGTTATCAACTGGATTCTTGGCCCAGCGGAAATGCTCCTCAACTCGCAACAACGCGTGGGTTATGACGTCATTTCCTCTGAAGAATTAAGGCGGGAACACGAATCTTTAGAACTGCAATGTTGGAACACTTATGGACAATACGCTGAATTGCTGCATAAGATTGATTCTTTACCAACAAACGATGTGACACCTCAACAAAAAGACTTGATAGCCCAAAGAGATTTTATGGATTTTGTATGTAGAAGTTTTGCCACACGTTTGGAAAGGAGACGGAATATTTTAATTACTTCGTTAAGGTTTTTTAGACTAGTTTCTGAATATTTTGAAAAAACAAGTGAAGTTTTTGAGTCGTTAGTTATGGGGAATAAAGTTGAAGATTTTTCCACAGCAGGAAAGAAGTTGAGAGAGCTGCAGGACAATCAAATAAATTTAGGTAAGTTTACAACTTATTTTAGTATTGGTTAAGGTTTCATCAAGTCAAGTAGCTTGATATTTTTACTTGACTTGACTTGATTTTCTATCGTAGTTACTTGACTTGATAAGCAATTTTAAGATACTTGATATTACTTGATAAACAGATTACATTTTAAATTTATCACTAGAACTAGAATGAATTGAGAGAAAAATGGAAATTAACTGATGTGAAGTGAGCAAGAGCTCAAGTTAAATGAGGATATTTAATTAAACTGTAGTTATCACTTACTAGGGTACCACAAACTCCACTATTTTGATTCCAAAAATTGCTAGGCAATCTTAAAATAAGGGATGGAAAACGTAACGTAACGATACCCGATAAAGTTATAATAACGTTTCATTTGCTAATTCTTTGAAAGAGGAAGTAAAACTGCCGAAAAAGTGACTTTTTAAATTTTTTGAGTGGTTTAACAATAAATTATTTTAATTTAAAAAATATATACATTTGTAATACATCCAATTAAGCATTTTCATTTATTATTCATTTGAATGTCAGCCAACTCATTATGAACTGTAACAATAATTAATAATGTAAACAGATATTTCTACATATGAATATTAAATTTATATTAACATTGAATTAATATAAATATTCATAATTCATAGCTCATAATTAATAAGCAATAAAATTGCATTTCACAGATCTTTATTACTAAGCAAACCTTGATTCATGAATAAACTTTCACTTTTCTTTTGCATAATATTATAATATTAACAATACATTTTTCTCTTATTATTTATTAGGGATAACAATAAAGTATTATTTTTATGGAATAAAACCAGTTACAATTATTGTAAAAATAAAAATACTTTGTAAAGATAAGTTTGATTTATAATTAAATTTATTTTAGTTGTTACGAATATGCAAAATATTGACAAGGTTATGTTACACATTTATTTCATGAAACAAAACATTATTGTCATGATTTATTATTAGTGTTTTTTAATCAGTTTTAACAAATTAGAAAACTTCTACGTTTTTTTACAACGTAATATTTTTATGGGTTTATTTGTTACGTATACAAAAACATATGTTTGTATTCGTATGAATCATTGCTTTCAATTTTTTGCGTAATGTCTGACTAGCAATTCGTCATGAGGTCTACAAAGAGTAATAAAGCAAATTCGATTAACCAGATTTTAATGAAATTTCATATTTAGGTAAACTTTTAATATTTATTGGAAAAGTTAAACAATTTTTGTTAAAATCTGTCAATCAAAAGAAGAAATGTACTGAAGTCATTTTAATATTTGTAAATATTTTGTAATTAAATTAGTTCAAAAATTGTCGCTAAATTAAATTTTTATCGTGTGACAGTTAGTTCTGTGATAGACCATACAAGTTTTTAGAAAATATTATTTATTATATTAATCTGAGCACCGGAGTTTATGAAAACTTGAATTCGTTTCCACAAAAAAAGTAATATTTGAAAAACTATAGAAATGATAATAGTAATACTACTAGTAATTGTACTGGTAATAACAGAATTCTAAAAACTTTTCTAGGACCTCTAATAAATCTATCCCAATATTACTAATTTCAAATAGCCTGGAAAAGGATAAAGAAGACTTCTGTTACACGTACAAATATGTTTCAATGTTCGTAGAATCGATTGATAGTCAGAATTATTGTACCTTTTTCCATTTTTAAATAAGTGTATACTACCCTAAAATGGGGGTGTGTTACACCTTTAAAAATAATACCAGTGAATTCCTCGCATTAAAGTACCTATATCTTAAAATTTTCATTTTAAAATTCCCACTGGTACATCCACAATTACAGATTGAATATCAGCCAATAGGAATCCATATGACAGACAATAATGCGCGTCGCAGGATATACCAAGGATCCTGAGACGATAGAACTCAGTCCCGTTCTGCGGGGCGCAGAGGCGGTAGTGGGCCTTCGGGCCTACGCCCCGCCTGGTAGTCTGGTCAGACCGCCTTCCAGGGCATCTGATGTCCTGAAAGTGGTCTAGTTCAGCTGGCCAGGAATTAGAGCACGCTTCAGCGTGTGATCTAATTCTTGGCTTGCTGAAACCAGAACACATTCTGGAGCAGATTTAGCTGCTCTGAATTGTGTCTGGTTTCAGTGGGTCAGGAATCAAAGCATTTTCAAGTGTTTGCTCTAATTCTTCACCTACTGAAACCAGAGCACATTCTGGAGCAGATTTAGCTGCTCTGGAATGTGCTCTACTTTCAGTGGGTCAGGAATTGGAACACTCAGAATTTTTTGCTCTAGTTCTAGGTCTGCTGAAACCAGAGCACATTCTGGAGAAGATTTGGCTGCTCTAGATTGTGATCTGGTTTCAGTGGGTCAGGAATTAGAACACGTAGTAGCGTCTGCTCTAATTCTTAGCCTACTGAAACCATAACACATTCTGGAGTAGATTTAGCTGGTCTCGATTGTGCTCTGGTTTCAGTGGGTCAGGAATTAGAGCACTCAAAAAGTTTGCTCTAGTTCTAGGTCTACTAAGCCAGAGCATATTCTGGAACAGATTTAGGTACTCTGAATTGTGTCTGCTTTCAGTGGGTCAAGAATTGGAGCACTTAGAAGCGTTTGTTTTAATTCTTGACCTGCTGAAACCAGAGCACATTCTGAATTAGATTTGACTGCTGTGAATTATATTCTGGTTACAGTGAGTCGAGAATTAAAGAATTCTGAAGTGTTTGCTCTAATTCTAAATGAGAGCACATTCTGGAGCAATCAAGCTCTGAATTATGCTCTGATTTAACGTTCCAGTGGGCCAAGAATTAGAGCAAGTATTCAAAAAGCTCTGATTCTTGGCCTACAATATCTCCTAGAGTTGTAGCACCAATTATAATGAAGACATAAAGAAATACTAAATTAATTTATTTTCTTTTAAGATGCAGTAGAACGCGAGCTAGTGAAAGAAGGCGAGAAACTTTCCGACATGCTCTCCATGCCAGTGAAAGACGCTCTAGGTCGCGACGTGGCTGTTAACTACGAAGAAGACATCATCAACATCCGGGACATCCTAGAGGCCACCTCTTCTAGGAAGAACATCTTCAGCGACAACGTGGAGCTGCAGAAACTAACTCTGGACCAAGTGACGCACATTGCAGCTTATGAGAAAGATGTAGAACAGGCAGTGCAGTGGATAGATGAGTTGTTTAATGTGATGGTGAAGGAACATGGACATGTAGGGTGCAATGTGCAGGAGATTCAAGCGCAGAAGGAGGAACATCAAGCGTTTCAAGAAACCGCCAAGGTGAGGATGATGTGGTCGGAACATTATTATTTGTAATCACATGTCTTAAAAATAAGAATTTTTCAACTTAAAATTGTGTTTATACACTTATATCCCAAAAATACCTACTTATTTGTGGTCAAAATTTGTAGTTTTAGAAAAACGTGTGGACATATCACGATTTATTGATTTCAGAAATTTTCGAACAAAATTAAATTATCTCATTCCTTCCTGTACCTCAAAAAAAATATTTAATATATTCCAAAAGTTTATTTCATACACCTATTCCAAAAATTATTAGATATTCAACTTCATCGATTCTACGGGAAAGTTTCACGAAATGTTTTCTCCGCATATAGGAGAGAAATAAAAATATTTCAACGTATATTATTTTTTGAGAAAAAACGAAAATCGCAGAAATCTCAGAAAAGCATTAAGCTTTGAAGAATTTATTGAATTTTCATCGATTTTTGTTTCTTCGTTCTAAAGATGCTATTATGTTGAAATAATATTCTGAAAATTGGTATACTTATGTATTTTTTTCCGTAGAGAATGAAAAAACATAATGGAATTATGTTTCAAAATTTGAAATTAGCACTTTAAAATATACTTAGGACAATGAAATAAAAACTTTTGGAGAAAAAAGTACCACGAAAATTTTCAGTTTCTGTTACGGTTTCGGCCGAAACTAGAAGAGGAGCCAAATATTCGGTTACGGTTTCGGTTTCGGCTGAAATTGTGTTTTGGTCGGACACTATTTCGAATTCTTATTTATAAGGTTTAACCACAGAATAGTTACATACAGAAGTCGTGTCGGTACCTTTCATATTATCCTATTCAATTCTATGACCTTGGAGCATTGTTTAGACCTTTAAATTTGTTGACTTCCCCTATCTCTCTTTAAGATGTGCCGAAACTTTCCGATTTTAAACAATGAGCCCTTTAAATTTGTTGACTTTTCCCATCTCTCTCTAATTTTCGTTTCTCTGTCTTACTGTCGCTTCTGTATAAACCTATTCTGTGGTTTAACTGTGATTGAGAATGACTTGCAAATATAAAGAAATTTTAATTTATCCCTGACTGACCTATCAGTTAAACAACCAACGAGTATACCACAAACATGAGAATGACTTGGAAATATAAAGAAATTTTAATTTATCCCTGACTGACCTATCAGTTAAACAACCAACGAGTATACCTCAAACATTTAATTTATCCCTGACTGACCCATCAATTAAACAACAAATGATATTTCCAGGGCACATACAACTACGGCTGCCAGCTCCTCTCCGCCTCTCTCTCCCTCCGCCTCTCCTGCAAGCTCCCCTCTGGGGACCACTCTCTCCTCTCGGACCGTCTCCGCTCATCTTGGTCCCGCCTCCTGGCCGTCTCTCAGGAGCAGATGACACGTCTGCGCGTGTGCGCCGTGTTCCACCGCTCCGTGGACGAGCACTGCGGCCAGCTGCAGATGTTGAGGGAGGCTGTGGACACCCCTGGGAGAGAACACCCGCACCGGAAACGCGAGAGGGTGAAGAGAATGATGAGAAACAGGGAGAGAGTGCTGGTTGAGGTGGGGAGGATGATGAGATTGGGGAGAATGTTGAGGAGTCGGTTGAAGGAGCCGTTGGTTGTTGATGGGTGAGTTGAAGTTACTTTATGTTTATCTTAGGGCCTTAACTATCGGTTAATAGAAAAATATCGCATAGATATAGTAAATAACGTATATTTTTGACAACTTATATCAGTCTTTCGATGCGATATTTCTATTAACCGATGGTTAAGATAACCGACCCTTTAACCAGAGATGGAAAAACCAGACCTTAGTGTAAAGAAACTACAAACTACTATAGAAGTAGTACTAATCAACATCTCGGGTTAGGGGAATGAAGCCATGACATGAAGGAGCACGGCTCCTATAGAAATTTCGCTACAGATTTACGCTTTTGTAGTTTTAAAAGTAAACTGTTGGTTGTTTGTCGGTTTAGAATGGTTCAAAATTAAAGACGGTAAGATATTTATATTCGAATGGTTATATTCCAACTAACTTATCTATCATCTATTTACAAAAATATACATGTCATCTTAAAACTAACATGAACCCCATGGACGTAAACTACCCTCTATGGGGACATAGCGAAAGAAGAACTATTTATATAATACAAAACAAAAATAATTTGAATTATACATAATAAATGAAAGCGTAGCTCATGGCTCCTACAAAAATGGAGGATTGACTGTTATCAGTTGATGAAACTTTGCGTCATTTATTTCTGCTCACACTTCCTTTATAGCAGTTTCTATACTCTTAAGATATTTATCAATATATTAAAAAAAAAAATTCCGCTGTAGTCATGATAAGAATGAGAAAGAATACTAAATCAAAACGTGAAAGATCAAGTAAAATATGTATAGGGGGCCGTTCAAGTATTACGTAAGCACTATAGGGGGGTCTTTGTTTTGCTTATTTTGGATGACATGGGGGGTAGGGGAGTCTAGATGATGATTACGTCATCGGTAGCTATTAACTTTTTAACCCGATGAATGGCAACCCTCACATTGGCTAAGTTCCGAATCGTGCAAAAATCGATGACAGCGCTCACGTTATCCGTCAAATCCATATAAATCATGAATCATGTAAGATTATAATATTTTGTCCCTTACTCTATCTTGAATACTGTATCAGTAAAATCTAATCTCCATTCTAAATCTATTTTCTTATTTTTAAAATTATAATTATAACATTTTAATTATAATATTAAAAAAAACAGGGCATGTAACCGGTTAAAAAACCGGTTAATAAAAACCGGTAACCGATATTTTCAACGAAAATTGCGAACTTTAACCGTAATTTTAACCCATATTTTTCAGGCCGAAAATACCGGTAACCGTTAACCAAAAAAAAAAACCGGTTTTAGCGAACATTAACCTTTATTTAATATCATTTAGCGAGAAAAAAAATAATATTTTTTTATATCTGTGTTTTCTATTTGTATTTGAACATGAGTCATGACAGTTTTTACAATTAACATTTTATTTGAGAGTCATAAATGTAGGTAGTCTCTTTGGCCGTTAAGGTTACTTAAAAAGTCCCAAATAAATACAGCCTTTGTCAGCACAGGAAATTTTAAAATTGAAAAGTGACCTGCGTTTTTCTGAATATATTACGGGAATTTTTGTGAATGTTCTTTAATTGCTTTTTTTTTAATTGTTACATTTTTCTTAGATTTTTTTGACACCCTTTTCCATTTAAAATTAGGTGCAACCCCCATTTTAGGGTTGAAATGTTAAATTACCTCAATTTGAGTCAAAAATTTTGATTTTTTAAAAGTCTATATTGATATTCCACAATGTTAAACCCAATGAAACTGATTTAATTTATAGAAATAATTTGGGACAATGTGAAACCTTACACAACTGTCTAAAATTAATCCCAATTGACTTGGAACAGTGTTGACCCTTATATAACGATGTTAAACCCTAAATAATTATATTAACTTTGTCCCAAACAGTTTGAAACAATGTTAAACCTTCCACAACATTCTGAAATTAATCCCAAACAATGTGGAACACTGTTAAACCTTATAGAACTATGTAGAACATTGTTAAATTAGTATAACTTTCTTAACTTAATCCCAATTAACTTGGAACAGTGTTGAACCTTATATAACAATGTGAAACCCTAAATAATTATATTAACTTTGTCCCAAACAATTTGGAATTCTGAAATTAATTTCAAACAAATTGGAACCTTATATAACAATGTTAAACCGTAAACAATTGTCGTAACTTTGTCCCAAACAATTTGGAACAATGTTAAACCTTCCATAACTGCCTGAAATTAATCTCATACAATTTGGGATAATGCGTAACCTTGTAGAACTATCTAGAACATTGTTAAACCCTGTACAACTGTCTCATCTGAATCCCAATTATCTTGGAACAGTGTTGAACCTGATACATCTATGTTACACCCTAAACAAGTTTCTAACTTTGTCCCAAACAATTTGGAACAAAGTGAAACATAGTACAACTGTTTCTACTTACTCTAGAACACTTGGAACATCTTTCTGCCTTCTACAACTGTCTTTTTAAGTCTTCCTAGTAATTTCCAATAATAGTTATACATTAAAACTTACAATTTATAGTTTTTCACTGTAAAACTTTTCATATACAGCCAATAAAATCCAAAAAGACTCATTTTTAGGTCCAAAATTTTGATTTTTGAAATAATTCCAAATTGATAGTCGCCGATGCGCTGATTTCAAATTTTCAAACCGAATTCAATTATCTCTTTCCGTTCCTGAGATATTTGACCTCAAAGTTGCACCTCAAAAAAGTGGTTTTTTTGGATATATCTCTAAAACGGGTAGAGACACAATCTCAACGACTATACCAGTGGATTCTACAGGCAAAGTTACATAAAGAAATGTTTTCTCCGCATATACGTTCTTTGGAACGATTTTGTGAAAAATGAGAAAAACGAAAAAAACCGGAATTTCAGTTTTTCACTTGGGAACTTTTTGTCACCAAATCTTTTCATTTTCTATACTTCAGTAAATACTGATGCGCTGATTCCAAATTTTCAAACCGATTTCAATTATCTCTTACCGTTCTGGAGATATTTGCGTTCAAAGTCAGACCTGAAAAAAATTGTTTTTCAGGAATAGTCCTGAAATGGGTCGAGATACGACTTCGGCGACCTCACCAATCGATTCTGCGGGCAAAATTACCTAAGTATACCAATTTTCAGATATTTATTCAGGCGGATACAATTTTTAGAGCGAAAAAACGAAAATCGCAAAAATTGAAAAATCGCCTGATGAACCCCTTACGATTTTTTCCGATTTTTGGCCATTTTCGTTTTTTCGCTGTAAAAATTGTATCCATTAGAATATAAATCTGAAAATTGGTACAAAAATGTAATTTTATCCGTAGAATCGATTGGTGAGGTCGCCGAGGTCGTATCTAAACCCATTTCAGGACTATTCCTGAAAAACTGAATTTTTCAGGTCCAACTTTGAACGCAAATATCTCGAGAACGGTAAGAGATAATTGAAATCGGTTTGAAAATTTGGAATCAGCACATTCTTCTTTACTTAAGTACAGAATATAAAAAATTTTGGAGACAAAAAGTTTCCGAGCGAAAAACTGAAATTCCGGTTTTTTCGTTTTTCTCATTTTTCACCAAATCGTTCCAAAGAACGTATATGCGGAGAAAACATTTCTTTATGTAACTTTCCGCGTAGAATTGACTGGTATAATCGTTGAGAATGTATCGCTACCCATTTTAGAGATATGGTCAAAAAACACCCTTTTTTGAGGTCCAACTTTGAGAGCAAATATCTCAGGAATGGAAAGAGATAATTGAATTCGGTTTGAAAATTTGAAATCAGCGCATCGACAACTATCAAGTTAGACTAATTCCAAAAATCAAAATTTTGGACCCAAAAATGGGCATTTTAAAATTTTTTTGGCTGTATATGAAAAATTTTAGAGTGAAAAACAATAAATTGTAACTTTTCATGTATGTCTATTATTGGAAATTACTACGAAGACTTAAAAAGAAAGTTTTAGAAGGCAGAAAGATGTTCCAAGTGTTCTGAAATAAGTAGAGAGACTTGCACTATGTTTCACTTTGTTCCAAATTGTTTGGGACAAAGTTAAGGCACTTGTTTAGGGTGTAACATAAATGTACTAGGTTCAACACTGTTCCAAGATAATTGGGAGTAAGATGGGACAGTTCTACAGGGTTTAACAATGTTCTAGATAGTTCAACAAGGTTTAACTTGTTTTCGGAAAGAAGGTGGTTATTCCTGTGTTTGTACTGCTGGTTTTACCGGTTCAAATTGTGACATAACTTTAATTAAAGACGCATGTAAAAGAGATATTTGTAAGAGTGGTTCAACTTGCACTCCCCTTAAAAAAGGAGGGTTTATTTGTGAAGACGGTTATCCCAATAATGCGGGTATGAACATTATACAGAATTATGTGAGCTTAAAAGTAGAAGCTTTGGAAAAAGCTCGTTTCTTACTTTTCCAAGTTTGAAACAGAAACATCGTCTACATTTGACTAAGTACTAAACTAAAAGCTTTTTTGAATTTTTTTAATGGATTTCTCTAAGTTTTTTTTATAAGACACATTTTTTATATTTTTACTTTAACTTGTACGGAACAGGTTTACCAAAATAAAACAACTTGCAAAATTAATAAAATTAAGTTTTATAAGCTTGTAACTCAAAAACTGTTAAAGATATAGTCTTAAAATCAGAGTATGTAACCGGTTAATAAAAACCGGTAACCGATATTTTCAACGAAAATTGCGAACTTTAACCGTAATTTTAACCGATATTTTTCAGGTCGAAAATACCGGTAACCGTTAACCAAAAAAAAAACCGGTTTTAGCGAACATTAACCTTTATTTAATATCATTTAGCGAGAAAAAAAATAATATTTTTTTATATCTGTGTTTTCTATTTGTGTTTGAACATGAGTCATGACAGGTTTTACAATTAACATTTTATTGGAGAGTCATAAATGTAGGTAGTTTCTTTGGCCGTTAAGGTTACTTAAAAAGTCCCAAATATATACGGCCTTTGTCAACACAGACAAGTTTAAAATTGAAAAGTGACCTGCGTTTTTCTGAAGATATTACGGGAATTTTTGTGAATATTCATTAATTAATTTGCTTTTTTTTAATTGTTATATTTTTCTCAGATGGTATTTTTTTATTATTTTTTTAAATTAATTATTCTGTAATTTTTTTAATCAAATTTTTATAATTAATTTCTTTTAATTAATTTAATTATTTTTTTAACCGATATATTAACCGGTTTCTAATTTTCAAAAACCGGTTTTCGAACTAAAACCGTTATTATTATAACGTTCTCTATAAGGGTTAACCGTTAACCAGTATTTTTTTCGGTTACATGCCCTGAAAAAAATTTAATTGAAAAATGTTTACGTAAGCATGGGGGGAGGGGGTAAGAGCTTTGCTTACTTTTGCTGACAAGGGGGATGGGGGGGGGTTAAATAATTGTAATAAATCTGCTTACGTAATATTTGAACGGCCCCTAACTTATGTTAAAAAAACGAATTATTATTATTATACAAAGAAGAGAAATAGAAACAGAAAAAGAATAGCGGTGTTGAAAATTATGGATCCTAAACACAGTGAACCTGATAACAACAAGCAATAACAATATATAATATTAAAATATTTATACTTTTATTTGCACAAACAAAATTAGTAAAAAATGTATCCAAAAAGAAGTGCAATAAAATTCATTCTTAAAAAAAATCCGTTTCAATGGAATTTTTCACATATTCGTACAATTTAGTAATTTTTTTAAATCTATTATTTGTGGTTGTATTTTTGTGTATGAAATAAATGCGTAAATAATTCGTCAGGTACTATTATTTAACACTAATTGTTGTATTAGTAACTGTACTTTTAATTTTAATTACATTAAACAAAAGTATTAAATCATTTATGTTTATTTGTACCAAATATGAATTTACTTATCATTCAAGGACCGATTAGGTGATTTTTATTTAAAAATAAATGTTAAGAACAATAAAAACAAAGTTATTTTTTAAATATAGTTTATTAAAAATATTATTTTATTAGCTAATATTCTGTCATTTTACAATTATCGTTAGGAATTCCTTGTTTTTATGATGATTATTACTGACAATGTGAAATGAAATATATTTACGATTTTTAAAATCATTAGTCTAGAAAAAATAGTACTATTGATAATAGTAATGAATATTGTCATTTACGGTAAAGGGAATTTGTGACGAAACGATAATAGATTTCCATTTTAAAACAATTCATTGTTGAAGTTATAAACAATAGCTCACATGCAACTAGATTATCTGCTGTGTAATGTTGGCAGCATATGAATGAAGTTAGTTTGAGCCGATAACTCAATTTACATGTATGTCGAGAGAGAAACATACATTATGGAATATTTTCCGTATTAAACAGAAGCAAAATATTTAAAAGAAATAGAAAAAAATAATTAAAATTTTAATAAAATCCTATTGCACAAAATTATTTTTTTATTGTATTGTATTATTTTTGTGCCTGAATAAATAAAAGTTTAAATTTTAAATTTACTGAAACATAAAATTCCCATGTAACTTAGTGTTAAGTTGAATAATTATATATTTTAAGGTAAACTTATATATTAATTTTTTTATTATTACTGAATCAAATTCCGGTGTAACTTATCATTAATGTTTAAAAATTATATATTTTAATAATAGTTGTTTATATATTAAAGAAATAAACAAAATTCCTGAGACCTGAGGCTATAATTTATGCCACAGGTGAAGGCGAGGGCATTTTCATTGGAGGGAATAACGAAATTTATTTCCAAAATGCCACAAAACTTTTTTCCCAACCATTAAATTTAAATAATTTAATTTATTTATGCTTAAATCGTAAATAAACATGCCCTCAAAGAATCAAGTTTGTAATTATTTTTTCGCGCCTCCATCAAACTATGACTAGTATTGTAGTACTCAAAATCGTCCAAAAACTCTCTGTTAGTCGTAAGGATACCAATTATATTTTGTTAAAAATTTTAATTCTATTTTATTGGAAATATAAAAAGTTATTTAAAACAACTATTTTTGATTTATTATCATATTATACTCGTCTTGTATGATTATAATTACGTTAATTGTTGAAAAATATCAATTCACATTCGTTTTATTTTTTAGTTTAGAACAAATGTCACTATATTTTCTGAATAAAATAAGTAAATTGTTTATATATCCATGTGAACCGAAAAAGTTACTAAAAAACTAAATAAAATCCTATAGTGTACAAAATGTTAAGTAGTAACAATATTTGTTTAATAAATTAGAAATGTCATCGGTGCAAAAAATTTTGTGTATAACACGTTCAGAAATTCATTTGCAAGATCTCGCATTATTTATCAAAATAAGCTCACTCTCGCAAAAGTTTACTTTCTGTACTAGTGATACAAATAACTCTTTTTTATAAAACTGTGTAGTCAAGGAGATTTGTTTATTCTCTTGCTAATAAAGTCTAGTATTCTAGTATGCGTCAATTGTCAAACAAACAAAGTTACCGCTTATAACCGGTCGGGAAAAAAAATGAATTTGTAAATATAGGTTATAAATGGCAACAGGGTGAGTAGACACAATTTCCTAATTTAAGTGTCTGAACCTTCCCCTTCTAAAAATAGTTTGCTATCGCTATGATACGATCCAGTTCTGGATACATTTATCTTCTTATAAATATAGCAGCTAAGCCACTTTGCTCAGACACTAGACAATAAAAACACTCATCCTCATCTTCCTATTCCATTTGTTTATGTTGTGTTGCACTGACACTGTCTATTTACAACTCCCGTGCCCATGTCCAAGGTGTTGTAGAAATGCAGATTCTTACATTCGGTCATGGATATTTAAAGATTGTTTATTTTGGCTACTTGCTACAAACATCAATGAAGAGGTGAATCGTGTTTAATTATGATTTTCAAAGGTTAAAAACACTCTCATTGTTATTTTCGGATTCGGAGCTAATCTTGTGATTTTCACTGTACGAACTTTTATGTTACTTTCCTGTTATTATAAAAATAGCTGATTTTGTATAAAATATGTAACAAACATTAATTTTATTCGTGTTATCGAAAGTCGATGAATGGAAAAATTATAATTTTACTATATTTGTTAAAATTTATAAAATAAATTGTACCACATTTACAAATCAAAAACTAATTTTGATGAACTTAAGTATAATTAAGATTATTCAGTATTCAACATTACTTTATTACATCAAGATCAAGATGATTTTAATATTCTACAAATACGAGTATATCTATTGATTCTTATTCCATAACTCTTTTCATAAAAGCTGAAATATTTTGAAATGGTTATTTATGCAACTGGTGTTTAAAGAAAGTATTTTTTTAGTTGAGTGATGTTATGCATGAGTCGTAGCCGAATGTGGAAATTATAGCATAAAAAAAGCACTATATTACACAGTGTTCCATACAATATTTTCCTATATACTACCGAAATATTCTAGTTCGTGAAAAGTAACCGTTACTAGGCAACATAAACTTTTCAAATACTAAAGAGTGAAAAAATTATGTACTTTATGCCCGCTAGTAGGAAAAAAAATCTCATAGACTCATTATAATAGAAATCTGTTAAATTAAGGAATACAGATATTCACTCAAACGCGAAACATAGGACATTAACATCGAATTTCAAAAAAGTGCTGATACCCTCTCCTGATAGATTTAGAGCAAAATTACATTAGAATTAGCAAAGTTCTTTATAATTACATATTATATCAGATATGATCCTATTTGATGCAAAAGCACATCTGCATTTCGAGATATTTGTTATAAAACGTAAGACTCTCGCTGAAAATCAGACAAAATAATATTTGAGGAGGTTAATGAGATACTTAGCACTGATTATAATTCTTATTTTCTGTATTTTAAAATTACTTAACTTGAGTTTAGAAATAGAAATTAACAATAATGACATATAAACAGTAATTAACTGTCACATAGATATTTTCTTTTATTTCGCGGGCTGTCTAATTTTTTAAAAACAATTATGAAAAATAAAAATTAAATTTTGTCAGCAATAAATTAAGCATACTCTTTTTGACAATATATTGTATTGTATTGTATGTATATGAGGGTTTTTTTTTAAGCGTTTTGTCGCTTTTTGTCAACGCGACCTAGAAGATCTATTGTGACAGCCCTTACTTAGTTTCCGGAAATAGATCCAGATTTTTGGTGAAGCCGTTTAGGCCTCAAGTACCTGAAGTACTTGTTTCGTGACATGTTTTACTTGCATTTTAGTGATGCAGGTTGTCAGCCTACAGTCTCTGCAAGGCCAGCACACACCGAGCCGTTGTGCGGCAACCCATCCAATTGGACAGGGCGGGCTATGTTGCTTATCTACACGATCAGACAAGACACGCCACGACCACACAACCGTACTGGCTGACGTACAACACGCGTGGAATGGTACTCATTTCATACGAGTATGAAATGAACATTCCAAGCGAGTTGTACACTATACTCTTTCTACAACCACGATATCCATAGCAATAACAAACATATAACAAAATAGGTATTTAAGCAACTAGAGTAAAAAGTAAGTGTGTGTTAGTCACACGTGTTGCATACATCTTTCCTCCACAAACGAAATATCATTGGTAAATATGTTTACGTTGCCTAGCAAGGGTTACTTTTCAAGCTCTAGTGCATAAAAAGTATTTCTTTACAAACTCAAAAGAGGGCATAAAGTATTTATAAGACTATAACAAGATATTTATTATACTTTGTTGAAAAATTAAATTAATAATTAAAAAATTGTAAATCTGAAATTAATTTTTTGGGAAAAAAATTTGATTATATATGAATGATTTGAACCGCTGAACCGCTGAACCAATTCTCCACGCTCACGATACACCCAGACTTCATTTAGCGACTTAAATATGTCGTACACTCTAAACCTCCAAACGCAATGCGCTCGGCATTTGTAGCATGAAAATCCAAAAATAATTCCCGCGAGCCGCATCTTCTCTCACTAGTCCGCTCTGGTCTGTGGCCTGAAGGGGTTCGCACGTTCATCTCATCCGAGTCTTCTAACCTCACAATCCACCCCCTAACCAGCGCACATCATTCAGACGTGAGTACAGGTTATGTAAGGATTTCCTAAGTTTAAGGTTATTTCAAAGCCGGTATGCGCTGCCAGATTATATATAGTTCGTATGGAGGAGGAATGTGCTTGCTCGTTTGTTTTACGGTATTATTTATGGACTTTTCATTTACTCAAACGGATTTACAGATTTACAGGTTTGAGTATAGGTTATGGTCTTATGGTGTGTTTGGTGAATTACGAATTTTTTTACTGACAGATACAATGGAATTTTTTTTTTGTTTGTTGATACTACAATTATTTTAGTTTTTAAAATCAATGTAGTGCTATATGTATTTTATCCTTTATTTACTTAAATAACCTAACAATAATACTTCATTGATAAATATTTAACATTTTCAATAATTATCAATTTATTAAACATCGTTCACTCAAATAATATTTAATTGTAGTACCTAATATTTATTTATGTATTAAGGGTATAATCAAAATATTATAGCACGAATTTTTAAATTGCCTGAGGGCTATAATCTTGATTATGCCCATGGTACATAGTATAACGTTTTATTTTTTTTGATACTTGAAATGAAAATAATCTGTAAGCATATATTCCATTCTGTGATTTCTTTATAGATAGTTGGCATTGTTAGATTGTTTGTTCTTAAACAAATTTAATATAATCGACGTGTCATTGTCACTGTCAAATTTACATGGAACATCACGTAAAGATTATTCTGGCGAAATATTTATTGAATTTGAAGCTACACAGATAAAGTTGGTTTCTAAAAATTCAATAGATTTCCATGAAAAGGAATATGAATAGTTCTGTGAAAGCAAAATGTTTACTTACTTAAAATTAAAATTTATTGTATTGTTTGACATTTATTCATTACCCAGAATTTGAATTTGTTTGAGAAACTGTTGCTTAGCAACTTTATACGCCCAAGACCGATAATAGTATATTACATGTGAGGTGGGAAATGTTTCATTACAGCCGAGGGCTTATTATATGACCGAGAGGCGAAGCCTCGAGGCTCAGATATAGCGCAAGGCTGTAATGAAACTCCCACCGAACTATGTATACTATTTTATTCACAATTATCCAAATTAACTTCTACTCGTATATCGCCTTTTTTCAATAAATTAAATTAATGTACGGTAGTAGTCTATGAAAACAAATGTTTAAATTTATTTTAATATGTTTGACAGCACTGATCACCTTACTTTTAGAGATTTATGACAGTATTACTAGGCAACCATAGTAAACACTTCCCCCCCAAGGGATTTTAAAGTATTTCCCACCCGTGAGATTGTCATTGCAGTTAAAAATGACATACGTTTCCAACCTTTGATAGGTTAGGAATTGACATATTACAATAGTGGTTGTGAATAAAGTCAAATTACGCCCGCATTTAAGGGCGTATAAACAAGCTTATGATTTTAAAATGAAATAAAATATATTAGTTTACATGAATTGAATTATACAAAAGATATTCTAAAGGTCAGTCTACAATAACAATGGCCCGTATACCGAGGTCACTTTTACAATAAAATCGCTTTCAAGAAGCCTGATTTTACATTATAATCGTATGAAGCCAAACGTTACTTTTAATATACTAAAAAAAAGTATACTTTTCAATCAACGATTAAAGTTAAATTCATATTTTTGTAGTATAAACAGTTGTTATAGTTTATAATGACAATGTGACATTTATTTAATATTTGAAAATAATAATATTTGTTTCATTTTGTGTTGTTTTTGGCATTTAACTCACCAAATTTCACACGTTCTGTCAGATTTTCTCAGTTAAACTTTTATTTTTACACATTCATTTTTTGCGTTTAGGTAAGCTTTTAATTTTTTTACAGAGAAATAAATAAATGTGCAAAATAAAAGTTTATCGAAAAAATCAGGAGGTCTTCTAATATTACTTCTGATAATCTTATCTGTTTTTAATAAGTACCTATTTGATTTTACCGATTCCCTGGTTGGTAAAGAATTTTCGAAATTATTTACCGTTTAATAATTTGTAAACACAAATACTTATGACCTTGAATACTCAATCAGAAAAAAATATACGATCGAGAAAAAATATATTTAATGGTTCATAATAATGACGCCAGACTCAAATGAAATTGAAATTGTATTGAATACAATTTTTATTGAATTTTGAGAACCAAGCAATAATGCAGTTATTATTCTTAAAATTACTCTTTTGGTATGACGCATTTTGAAATTATTTTCGTTTTGTTTATACAATAAATTTCTTTCATATTTTCCCTAATAAAATACATTTAATCTTTGAAAATACATATTGTATAACATGTATAAAATAAAAGTTTATTACATTTTTATTGATATCAAACCTAATATTATTTTGAAATTTTTTGTTTTATATTTTCGTGGTTCGTAGAATAACGTATCGGCCTATAAAATACTTTATTATTTATTAATACAAAATTGCAGGAATTTATTATTCAAACATTCGTACCCTACATACTCGTAATAAATTTAGATTACGAGCAAGTTGCCAAAAAAATATATTGCAATTGCATCTTTGCTATCATTAATGTATGAAATATGCACTAATAGTGTCTTTCATGAAGTTACAATTTATTTGCAGTAAAAATGTCTTTGATAAACAGCTGTGTGTCTTGGCTCCAGTTTACATCAACGCTTGACTTACATTGTTTTTTGTAGATTATTTTAAACTGTCGATACTGTATACCCATTGTGTGCTATAAATTTAGATTTTAAAATAATGTGACACTTAATTTATCTTCAAAGGAAGAATCGTTTTATTGGTTTTATTTGTTTTAAGGTCTCTGAAACAGTTAATTAGATTTTGAATATATCGTGCTAGATAAATAGCGATATATTCCGAGATATATTCATAAAGATTTTCTTTTGGAAAATATAATTCATTTGTAACTTATATTTTGTAATATCTTCATATTAATAACATTTGCGTAGGTATAATTATGTAGTTTATGAAATGAAATATTAAATTCAATTTTATTGAATCTTACTAGTTATTTAATTTTTAAGATGTTTCTTTTGTTGAAAGTCGTTGATCGTAAATTTATGTATTATTCTGTCAAATATCATTACTATTTTTTCACAATCTAATAAACAAGGAAGTATCAAAAATTTAAATATTTTTACCAAAAAAGCAATAGTTACAGCGAATATTATATAGATACGAGGTGAAAATTTTCAGAAACTTACACTTATTTTCATGTAGAATCTTTGCTCATTATAATCAGTGCACTTATGGCCGGTTGCACCAATATTACTTAAATTTTAAGTTTCCCTTAAATGGACAATATTACATAGCAATAAAATGTCAAATAAACTTATTGGGTTTTGGTACTTTTCATTTTCAAAAAATGTATAATAGTAATAATTATTTACCTAAATATAATTACTTTATGAAATCATGTAACCAAGAATTAAGACATAAATGCTTTCTTATAACCAGGGATGATTTGAAAAAAGCTTTTTGGGATGTACAGATGTCGACACAGTATGTGCAGCTATACGATTTTTGTTTTTATAAAATTTATTTAATAATAATACATTAATGTGTTATAAGAAATATATTTGATAATTGACATTGATATTATCGAAACAATAAAAAATGTACGTGTGATAGAAGATTATTTATATGTTCAAGGTCATTTGCGAATATTAACATGCAAGACAATAAATATGCAAGATAATGACAATCAAGACAAAAATTTTATTTACAAGAGTAATGCAAGGCAAGATAATACTTAAGTTTTTTTTTTGCTTTTCGAGACAAGACATGAAATTAGGACTAAACAAGACAAGAAATAATGTAATAACCAATAACATAAATACATTAAACATAAAAGGCATATATAAACTAGAAAATGGCCTAATTTATTTAATAACTGCATTTATAATACGAATTCATTAGAATTATGGAATAGTTATATTAAACAACTTATGATTATTTAAAATTCTATCATTGCTACACAGTTTTCATTTGATACCCCATCCCTTTGTCACCTACACTCACCATTGCTTGACGTATCCTATACAATTTCCCAATTTCGTACATAAGTCCACTGACATTGATAATTAAATCCTTGCATTCATGTTACGAAAGTGCAACCGAATCGCGAATCGTAAACACTAACGACCTCTTTCCAATTAATTAGAGCCATTGGCATCAGTCATTCTCACCTGTTGCTTCAACAATAGTGGGAACTGGGAAGTGGAAGTGCAGCTTGACGTAACGCCCCTATGTCCTCTGCGTTTTTGTTTTTCGCGGCGAAGCTGGCACGCGGCCCACTTGATCTCACGCACTTACAGTCGACGCTCATTTCGGATATTTTTACACGCCGCCCACTGCATTTGTTACTGGAATATCATAGGAGGCTGGTTGAGCGCTAAAAGATTTTTTAAATGGAGACGCAGACACTTCCTGGATGTTTTACTAGATGTTGTGATTTTGGATAGCAATAATGTTTTTTACTAGCATTATTATTAGAATTTATTACAGAGAATGAGGAAGATGTTGAAGATATTAAATGTGGTTGAAACATTTTTTCATTATCAACTTTATAATCTTTATTTATTTATTTGTATCAAAGATATGTATAAGATCAAAAAAGGGTTGCATAATTTTTTTTAAAAAAATTAAGAAACGTTATTATTATAAAGACTAAGTAAAAATTTTATAACGCCATCGCTTATAGCGACAAACTGATTATTATATCAAACTGTGACCACTTGTTTGAAAACTAACATTATTTTACTTTTATCAGTAATAACGACTTCCGGCTTTAGCGACGAAATCACTAATTTAAATCAAGTGATTTAAATCAATGCAATCTTGATCAAAACTATACCTAACAGAATGAGGCTAGTAAGGAATCGTAAAGAATATTAATAACACAAAAACAAAAAACATATATTCCCATGAAGTGATCAAAAAATTTAAAATATATTTGGCGTATACATAAATTTCCTACATCTTCACTGTACCCATAACATCATACTTCCTATATTATTTATAACATTTCACTTTATATCATATTTTTTTCAAAAACTTATCACAAGTCGAAAATAACTTCAACCTTAAATGCATCTGTTGCTTTTAAATCCCGTCAAAATGTAATAGTTTTGGTAATAACCAAAAAATAACCGAAACTCCAATTTAAATTTAGTTATATTTAGCAAAATTCGTAACTATTTATTTTATTTATTATATTTTCAGTAATTTTATATTTTAGTTTAGGAAACAAAGATTTTTTTACGAATTGATATTTACGGTACATAGTGGTAAAACAACAATTCAATTTTATTGAATAAAGAAGAAAACATATTATAATTAAAAAATCAGATGTTTACGTTGTTCCAAAAAGGAATTATATTACCCTAATAATATTGAATATTTCTAATCACATCTAAACATGAAAAGTTACAATTTTTTTTAGTCACTATTGTTGATAGTCGCCTATGCGTTTATTTCAAATTTACAGAATTTAATCATATCTTTTCATTCTTGAGATTTTTGCTAACAAATTAGCATATCAAAAAGGAGTATATTTTTTGTATATCTCTAAAATGAATAGAGATATAATCACAACGATTATACCACTTGGTTTTGAGGGAAAAGTTACATAAAGAAATATTTTTCTGCATTCGGTGAAATATGAGAAATATAAAATAAACGCTGGACTTTGATGTGCTGATTCCAAATTTGAAACAAAAATCAATTATCTTTATTAAAATTATGATGATTATCTTTTATTGTTTCTGAGATATTTCCGTTTTAATTTATACCCAAAGAGGTTTTTCAAGCTTGCTAATCGGTTGAAGGAATAACGAAATTTCTCAAAAATCGAGAAAAATGTAAGGAATCTTGGATTTCTTCGATTTTGACTATTTTTAGTTTTTCCATTCGAAAAATTGTGTCCGTGGGAATAAAAATCTGAGAATTGGCACACTATTGTAATTTTGCTCGTAGAATAGATTGATGGGCAATGCTAAAAAAAACCTGTTTTTTATTTATTTTTTTATTTATACTATATTAAAGGTTGAGCCTCTGTAATATATGATATATAGCACCGCCTCTGTACATTGACTATAAATACAGCAGGGTTTTTAATTTTTCTTATATTTTTCAATTTATATCATCTGTCAACTAGATATGAAAAACTTTCAAAATCAAGACACTATAAGTTTTGCACTTCTAACCGAACTGAAAATTGAAATTTCGGTACCTATATACTCCTGTAAAAGATCAGAAAAATCTACCCTCAATAGAAAGATATAAATTATTTCAATAAATTTATTACTTTTTGGACTATAGATCAGGATTTGAATAATTATCAATATTTTTATTTTTCACATAAAAATAAAGTAAAATTGATTGTCTCAAATTATTTGCAATAAAAATATAAATAGATAATAGATCGTAAATCAATCAGTAAATAAATAGAATAGGTCAAGAATTAGGCCAAACTTCAGTAAATAATTTATATACTAAAAATAATAGATCATGATCTAATTAAATGTAATCGGAGGATATTTGGAGTGGGCCAATAATTTGGCTACATATCAGCAATACATTTCTCAACTTAACAAGTGCTTATTAGACCAAAATATACTTTATATTTCAGGAAATATTTTAATTTTTTCTGTACTCTCTAACAATATTTTATGAATAGAAATTATTCTTCTTTTAATCTTATAAAATAAAATAAATAATCAATCACGGTTTAACACAATTATTAGCTTTGCCAGCTGGTATATCGGAAATATCGGTATTAATTATATTTAAATTTATGATACCTTTACTTTGAGTTAATTGCTCTAAATAAAGTAATAATATTAATATATACGTGTCAATGTGCGTAATAATTTTTAAGTTTTTATGATTTTATGGGAATTGGAGTAAATGCATTCATAGTATTTACAATGTTATTTGAGATTGTTTGCATAGTATAATTAAATTTCATGATTCAAATTAATTCTTGGCCGAGAACAAAGACATTTTAAGACCATGATTAAATTCAGCTGTCGTCTGTATGTACAAGCTTCCTGTACTTAAATTTTAGGTCATTACAAACTAAAATAATGACACAAATACCGCTAGTCTCAATACAAATATTTTTAAAATGTACACTGATTATTTTTCGAGCAATGACCTGTGATGAAACAGTACAAGATTTTTTTTTTAATAAATTTCAAATAATTATTATTACTTGAACAATAAAAAAGAAATTGCTTTCTATTATTTATTTTTAATAGACTAGTCTAGGCTACATTCCAAACATACGTCAATTCGATTAAGATGACAGTTGGCAATCGATTCTGTGCTAAAATAAATCATTAAACGAACGAGATTTCTTATAAACAGAGACATCATACCTACATTTACAACCAGGCTTACATAAATGATTTTTATAGTGACATAAAAAATAAGAAAATGTAATTTGAAATAAATGCGTGTTTTTAGTTATATTTTTTAATTTTTATATACAAGTACAATAAGTACATATAATCAAAATCATTCTGAAATACAATACAAGTAAAAATGTCCAGACAATAGGATATTCTAATGATTTTTTTTTCTGAAACTCAAGTCTTTGTTATTACAAATCTAAGATGATGCAATGATGGCTGATTTATTAACTTGATTGACTGAATGATGATGGAAAAAAGTAGGAATCACAGGATCATAATACACCACTTTACGTAAACTAAAACTTTATTTACATATTTACAACTTAAACAGAATATGGAAAAACTCTAAATGGAACTAAATTCTTTGTGGATCAGTATCCAATCTGATTCATCCACTAAAATCTCTTAAGATGCTCAAACTTACTTAAAGTAAATTAAGTAAACAAATTAAATTGTGACTTCTGAAATATGATTTCAACGGCATTTGGCCTCATAATTTAAAATTTTTATAGCAAAAATATTAACATCTAAATGCCGATAACAGAATCATATTCCACAGAAGAAATGCAGACCACAAACAAGATGGAAACCAGGACCGTATTTTCCATCTTGTTACAAGTTCGAGTTCCTCTTAATCAATGATTAATTAATATGAATATCCTGCTCCGGTTACAAAAGTTTCCTTTTTTTTCTGAGTCTTCCCAAAGCACTTTTATCTCTTGTTTTACGAACTGTTTTTCATGCGATTTTTCCATTTCTCTTGGTATTCATCTCTTTTGATTATTATGTTATACATCACTATTCTTATAAAGTACCATTACATAATATATCTCCACATGTACTGCGATGAATTGATCTTAGAAATATCATATCTACAGTGAATTTCATTACAGGAAGGAGTATACATTTTATCCTCCACACATATTATATTGTTCGACATTGTATCTTTCAAACATCTTGCGCACCTTTTATTGTGCACACATTTTATCTTTCATTCATTTTATTTTCCACACATTTTATCTTCGCATCATCTTTAAAACATTGTAATGGGGTAGGTGACCAATTTCTAAATTTGGTATATGTGATACCTTGTACAAAAATAATATACCCGTATTTTTTTTAAAATTGTTAATTATTTGTTGTTTTGAAGTAAATTAATAATATAGTACTTGGGAGGGGATTATAACGTCAACTAAGTTCATGAGAGGGGCGAAGGTAGACAGAGACGGAAATATGTGGTGTGAGTGAGATAGATAGGTTTATTGCCACACCTTCAAATTTTAACCAATCAGCGTGCGAACTTAGTGAACGTCATAGTAATGGACGCTGTTTCTATTTAACGCAAATTACTAAACAATTGCTGATAAATATTCTACCTTGGTCACCTACCCCATTGTAACATGTTTATAATTAGATAAAATATTCAGTATAAAAATCTGTAAAAGATAAAATGTGTGGAACATAAAATGAGAGGAAGATAAATTTTTTTGGATGATAAAATTATTTGGAGGATAAAATGTGTGCAAGGTAATTTTTTTCGCGGATTAAAAGTGTGCCCGATAAAATGTATGCAAGATTGAATGTGTGCAAGATACATTGACGAGCAATATAACATGTGTGGAGGGTAAAGTGTATACGCCCCGTATGTATGTATATAACTACACAGAATCCTCTACATTCTCCCTCCTGTTACAGTTCCCCAAATGCATCACCCCCCCTAACGCCGTCGAGCTCGCCATCGCCAACCCTGTCCTGCCTGGAGGACCTGGACGAGGAGGGCATCAACGCGGGGAACGCCACAGCGGTGGAAGCCATCTCCGAGCGCCTGGCCGAGGTGACCGCGCTGGCCGAGCGCCTCGACATGGCGCTGCGGGGCGCGCAGGAGGACTGCGCCCTCGGCGAGGATGAGGCTCGCAGGACTGAGGTAAGGGGGAATAGAGAGAAGTAGATGAATTTGTTGTTGAAAGAACATTAATTAAAACCAGACATTGTGCAACAAGTGGCCCACTATACTTTTTCTACGATCACACTCTTATACAGTGGCGTACATAGGGGGGAGGTACGTAGGGACTGGCCCCTCTGAAATATTTTTACATTTTCAAATTAATTTGTATTTATTACTGTCATTATTAATAATAAAATAATTTTGTTACACTCAAATAATTTATTTTTATATTAAAAAGATCTTATTCAAGCCCTTTAATCATTAATTCCCTTTAATGTTGTTAATAAATATTTGTTTACATAAAGACTGCTATTGATTTTTATCAAAGTAATTTCATTGATTCCAACTATTCGTTAATTATAGCAGAATTTAATTTAACACCTGGAAGTATAAATGGCAAAACGAACGAACAACGAAATAAAATAGTCGGAGAACTACTTACTCTCTATCTAATCTTCGAGATATAAACATAGGTGTGGAGGAAATTATAAATATTTCAGGCAGAAAAAGAAACGAAAATTTGATTTTAAACTTATTGACTTATTTAAACTGATCCTGTGTTGTGAATCTGACTCTTATATGAATACAGGGTGTCCGTTTTAGGTGGATAAGAGATACAAAGTCGGTTAAATTGCCGCATTAGTTGGTCATTTTAATCATGTATTTGTTTTCCCGAACAAATGCACTAGGTCACAAGATATGAGCAAAAAACTGATTTTGGCCAATTTACTTTTTGACATAACTTTCTTGTTTTAATTCATACAACTTGCTACTTTTACTCATAATATAACAAATTATTTACAAAAATTAAGATATTTCAGAAAAAAATCAAATCTTCATAAAAACACAACTTCCGGTTGCACGATTAACACCAAAATCTAATCAGATTTAATTTAGAGTGTCAGAATGGTAGGTACATCTAAAATTTCAACTTTTTTATTCACTAGTATTTGAATAATCGTTAAGACAACATCTATCCATCCATCCATCCAATCACATGGATAGACATCATTGGAATAATTTTAAAGTCGTGTTCTACCGACTTCAAAATGTGCGTATCTTTTGAAAAGTCACTAGCCGATTTTTAACATAATTTCAATACCTTTCTTACTGAGTGGCGAGAGGTAAAAGTAATCAAAACGTATTGAAAAACTTTAGTTTGAAGACATCCGTCTAAATCTTAATATAAAAAATATTATATTTAATTGATAAATATTTCAAATTTCCTTTAAACGTCTGGCTAAATAAATTCCTGTTCCTTTTTAATAAAAAATAATTTTATTCGTGTGATTTCTTTTCTATGAAAAACTGTAATTTCCGTGTAGAAAATATGTAGAGTAGAGCTATTAAAGTGCAAATTCTATTTCCCATATCAAATAAATATTGATCTATTTTTACTAATACCATTTAACATTAATTTAATTAATTATGTAATATAAATGCTCAATTGGATTAAGGAAAATCTTTTTGTTTCCTTCTGCTAAATAAGGTACTAATAAATAAATAAATAAATAAATAAAACTAGATCAATTAAAGACATTTTATTACAAAAATAGAAAAATATACAGGAAGTAGATTACAAATTATATAATAAAATCTCAACCTGTACCACTATATACATAATTAACAAGAAAAATAACATGGCGTCAAGGAACAGAAAACTACTACATTTGTAGTACTTTCAAGAATGCAACAATAAACAACAGAGAAGACAGGGCCATATCCAGATCAGTACTATTCCAAAAAAGGAAAGATTATCAGAAAATTATTGAAATGTTTTTGTAAATGACCCCCACCATGAAAAAACTAAACCATTAATTGTCAAGAATCAACCCATATTATAGACAGAAAATGAGGTTAATATTTGCACAATAGAGCACATGTCTTGTTCATGCCTTATGGTGAAACAAAAAAGTGAAAAATGAAATGTGTTAATCAATTGTTTCTGACGATCTTCCCCCATTTACGAACCAAATCAAATGTTTAGACATGTTGGACTTGATGATGCGAATGGCCATGTCCCTCATAGTGTACTTGAGCCTGGAATCCACCATGTTTGTCAGCTTCGTATTTGACAATACGGTGCTTGCCATCAGGTTGGATCAGAGCGTATTCTCCCTTGACTTTGTCTCCGTCACGGTGTTCCCATTGTCTGTGGAAGTCATGGTGTTTTGGGTCGTGCACTTCGTAGTGGAATTGGTAGTGGGGGTGGGCCTAAATGGGTGACAAAATGTAAAAATGTTGGTTATTAGCAAAAAAAGGGAATAGGTTAAACAGTTAACAGTTAAAAAGATGTAGTATAATTTCAAAAATGTGTTTCACAAAATAGCACATATTATGAAAACGAACATATTGTAAAGAATAAATTAGATTTAAAGAAACAATAACAAAACTACAGTAAAATCCATTTTTAACGGTACCGCTTATAACGCCAATATTATTATAACATCGAAATTGTGACCACTTGTTTGAAAGTCCTATACATAGCGACGAAATTTTTGGGATTCTTTCTATGTTTTTATAACTGGATTTTATTCTAACACATTTCAAAGTAAATTTAAAAAAAATCACACATTAATGCAAAAAATTGTGAGTTATGAATTCAAAATAATATACCAGCAAAGTTGTTTTACAGGCACAGTTATACAGAGATTTAGTAGTAATGTCAAATGGTAACATGAACCACATGCTTTTTTACCTATTTTCGTGAACCTGGGTGTTAAATAACAATTGAAGAACAAGTGATTTAACACAATGATTTAAAAAAGAATCAATGTGATTTAAACCTGAATTAAATCACCGATTTACTGAAGAAAGTAAAGAGATTTTGTAGATGTTGAAATAATTGCCACCTGGTAACATTACCCACACGCTTTTTCCTCCAAATTTTCGTAAATCTAGAAAGTTTAATAACAATTGCAAAACAAGTAATTTAAATCAATGATTTAAAAAAAAAACTAATGATATTTAAATCTGATTTAATTCACTCATTTAAATCAAGTGATTTAAATCGATTCAACCCTAGTAAAAATACACAAATATAAACGAAAAGAATTCTTGGTAATTAAAATGATTCTAATTGATAATTTTTAAATTAAAGTAAACTTATTTATATTCGTATTCCAGAAATTAATACAAGTAGATAATAATAAATATCAAAATATGTGAATTTTGGATAAGTCGTTTAAGCTCGAAAATTTCACATATTGCACATGCGCAGTGTTAATAAATACCGTGATGAATAATTTCTCATATTTTATCTCACGATTGTGTGAAATGTAGAACTTTCAATCTCTGTATATTAAGGAAAAAGAGCAAGTTTTTATTTTTGTCGTACAATTAAGTGTAATAAGTGTGCTATGCAAAACTATTAACGTTTGTTTTGTGCAAGTTAGTAAAATGATAAATATGTAAGAACATTTGTTGTTGTTATAGGTCAATCTAAATTTATGCAAAAAGAAAAAATAAGAAATGGAATGAAAATGTGTTTGAAGTTTCTATGTCCTAATTTCCTTCAAGAAATTATATTAGAAATCTGAAGAATATGTAACAAAAAAACATATGTAGGACTTTTAAAATCAATTTAAAAATTGATGTTTATTATATTTCTTATGATTTTAATAATTATTTCTAATTATAAATCAAAACAACTTTTCTCTAATTAATTAATATTTTTAAATATGAAGGGAAAGGTTTACACATTCAAATTTATTATCCTATAAAATTTTTGTTTCGTACGCTGTGAGAAAATAGTTCACACCTATTTATTACACAATCCCTGTATTATTTTCGCATTACGGTCTTTCATTTCGAGACTTCCCGACCATAATTCATATCGCGGTAATTCTACATGGTGTACATGAGTCTAATTGTTATCCAGTGCCGTAGAAGTACAAGTAAATAGACTTTACTTAAGTTTTGTGCTGTTTGTTTCTCTGTTAACATGAATTTTCACTTGAAAATGTTATATAATCCTAGGAAAAAGTTACGTCATATAAGAATTAGGAAAAAAGTAGAAACCAATAAAAAGAAAACAAAAAAAAAAAATTAGAAATAAAATAACTAAAAGTTTATCCATTTTTTCTATTAGAATATAAAGAAAATAATCGATAAATGATATTATAATGGCAAAACATTGAAAAGAAAATTTTATTAATTATTAAGTAAAAACTGTATCTAGGTTTTTATTATTGCTTAAATTTAAAACCAAAATATTATTTCAATTTAAATTTTGCAGAATTTTCAGTAAAAAATGCAACATATTTTTATAAAATTATTTTCTATAGTATATAAGGGACTATAAGGCATGATTTAATCCTAAGAGTCAAGGTTTATATACGAGCCGTAGGCGAGTAAAATATTCCCTTGAGCGATTCAAGGCACTTTAGTCCTGTGGTGTATATACTATGTTTTGCACTTCCACGTATAGATTTTAGAATAATAATAATAATATATATGATTAAATTTATATAACTGTCAAATACGTGACTGCTTTGAAAACGAAACATCGTTGTGAACATTTTTCTGCTAAGTTAGGCTAAGTTACATACATACATACCTACTTGTTTCTGTGGTAACATAATGATTGGTTATTAAATATCACCTAGGGATTAAAAGTAGCCTTTTCAACGCGATTATTCTTTAATCATGGTATTCCAATTTTCAATTTAAATATTAATTTATTACAAAAAAAATCAAACTACTTCCGCAGAAAATTTAATTGTAATATATTTATACCGAAGTAATAGTTATTTATTTATTAAGGGAATAAATTTAGGTTTTATTCTCGAGACTGCAATTAATTTAATTTTCAGCACTGGGATAAACGAAGTTTATTCCCGAAATGCATACAAAATTTTACTCAACATCATTAAATTTAAATAACTAATTCTATTCCCTCACTTTATTTACCTGGGAATAAAGTAATCCGGTATGTGTCAATTGTCTGAATTGTCAAACGTATAAAGTGAGGAAGTAACAGTTATTTAAGTTTTAAGGGAATAAATTAATATTTTATTCCTGAGATTGTAATTATTGACCGAGATGGAACCGAGGATATTTCCAGTTTCACGAAGTTTATTTCCAAAATGTATACAAAACTATTGTGCGAATAATAAATTTAAATAATTTATTTATGATTATTTCCTAAATAGACCTGCGCTCAGAGAATCAAATTTATATTTACTTTTGCATCACCTCATTTTCTATTTTTCTTTATTTCCTCACATTATTCCCTGGATAATAAAGTACTCTAGTAAGTGTCAAATATTAAACATATAAAGTGACAGATTATTTTCGGTCGGGAAAAAAATATTTTCATTACTGTTTGATTCCATACTTACATGGTAGTCAACATAGTGTTCATGATGCTCATGCCCATGTCCGTGCCCGCCGTCTTGTGCTGCCGCCACTGCTAATAATGCGGCGATGACAAGCTGTAATTTACACGGAGGGTACTTTAGATTTAGTTGTACCCTCGGCACATACACGAGTTTATCTGCATGTGCTTAAGGGTATCAAATAACTCAACACAACAAAAAGTAATTGTAATTTTGCAAAAGCTTAAAGCTTAAGGGCATCATAGAAAATAATATATTACAGGAAAATATAAGTTATTTTTATTACATATATTTCATTATATTCAATAAAGATTTTATTGGAAAACGGGAAAGCAATAATAATTTGGAGTATATCGTAAAAACTGTTTAATTGTTCAAATAAATGTATTAATAATACATAATAATTTATATTTAATGATCAGTCTAAAAATATATTATAAAATAACTTTTGTACTAAAATAACATATTATTCTATATTTTATAGCTGTTTCATTCGTTTTTACATCTATATTTATTATTGTCAAATATGTGAAATTTGAGTAGGTAGGTATTTGTATTTTTAAAATAAATTGTTACATTTAGTTTATTTATTTAATTTTGTCCTATAATTATGTCCACCAACATAAGTTGTCATTTTAAATATAGATGTAATTGCTTGGCTCATATTCAAAATTTTATATTAAATTTTGTAGGTGTAGGATACTCGCAAATAGTGAAACAAATTTCTCAAATTTCAGAGCGTAAAATACCAAACAATATTGTTTTAAGACAAAATATCATCAATATAAAATTAAATGGAGGAAAATGTCTAAATTGGTTTGCAAAAAATTTTAATACCACAAATACTTACTTCAACATAAAAATTAATTTAATGAATGTAAAATATTGTCGGAATTATTAAACCCAAAAATATTTAGTAGGTTAAATAGATTGTTAAAAGTTAATTAAAAAAGTTGTGTGCTAAAAAATTTATCAAGACAACTACAATTTAATTCTATGTTTGTTTTGAAGTAAAGAGATAAATATTATTATAAGTTAGATTGGCAGGTTTAAATTGGGAAATCATATTAATTCATTTATTTTAAGGATGAAATATAATATTGTAATATTGTTGAATATTAATAAACATAAATACTGCAAAAATATTTTTTACAGCAGGTTAAATTTCGAAGTACAATCAAGCCATTAATTGTACATTGTACAACAAGCATGAGATTTACATTCCAAGCGAGTTGTACACTATACTTTTTCTACGACCACGATATTATTTCCAAATGCATTTATATTTTAATAATAAAGATTTCTTCATTTCACTACTTCGTAGCAAATAGCTACAAAACAAAAATTAAACAATAAGGTTTTTTGACTGAACTGTGACATATGAATTTATACCTTAACGTTGACTATGCTTACCGTGAGAAATGAATAAAAATGTATTTACAATATACTATATATCTATAGCAATCACAAACATACATACAACAACCAAATATCTTAATGGTCGTAGAAAAATAATATTGTAATATTATTGAAAGCTACAAATTTTTATCATAGTTATTTTTTTACGTTTCTTGAAACCAAGGAAATGTTTCATTGTTTGTCAACAGTTTTACCAATCCTATTATTATTATAGTGAGAATAAAGCTATAGAGATTATTCCTGGGAATAATTTCTGTAACTGTAATGAAAGAAAAAGATCAATTCTAAAGTTCGAAATAAATTTGTAGGTCAAAAAATAATCTAATTAAATATAATTCGAGAATTTGTTAAATTTAAGATAATTCTCGTTTTTTTTCTTATATTGGCAACAAGTTTTTGTTATATTATCACTGAGAATATCATTTTTATTTTAAGGGTTAATATCCAAAGAAACAAAAATATTTGTTAATATTTGTTTAGGTTAGGTTAAATTTTGAAATATCACCAACAATATTGCAAGTTATAATTTAGTTTTTTTTGTATTAATTCAACCCTATAAATGCTTTGATACTTTTGATTGTTATCGAAACACTGCTGTTTTTGTTTACTTACAATGTACTTATTCATGTTTGTTACTATGTTTTGACTTGCTTACACTTGAGAAGTGGTTGTGTGACTGACAACTTGTTGCAAAGTTGTGGTTTAAATACATTGATACCGTGAAAGGCGTAACACATGGGAGGCAAAGAAACCCAAGTGCCCACCACTAGCGGGCACTTTCCCTTGATCTTGAAGCGACTGACCGTTTCCTGACTTATTACAAAATATTGTTACGTGGGTCAATTAGTAGGAAATGCAGCATTTTTCCACGCCAGTGCGGTGAAATATGATTTTTAAACGCGACCACCATTTGACTTTTACCTTAATCGGATAGTAATAAGATCATTTTAATAATTATCTAATAAACTTTCAGTATTTTGAGGTATGAATATGGATAGACTAATTTAAAAGGAATATTAAATTAGGAAAGGGACTTTTAAAGTGGCAAATTGATATATAATTCATTAAAATATCGATCTATTTTTCTTTAATTGAAATAATTTTGCAATAGGTTTCTCAAATGAAACATTAATTATGTAATTTAATGCAGAAAAATTTTACATTGCATTAACATTAATTTGTATTAAAAGTTTGCCCCAATATAATAAGCAATTATTTTTCCAATTTAATTTTAATAGTATTTTGTTTTTAATTAGCATAATTTTATTGCTATCTCTAATAGATAATTTTTAGAAGTAAATCGACAAATATTTCAGAAATGTTCAGATAATGGTTCAGAACGCAAAAATTGTTGATTTCTTATTAAAAGTCAATGAAAATAAATTAGAAGCTCGATATTACGAATCACAATAAAATGGAATTGTGGGATATAACGGACAAAATGCACGAACTAACATCCTTTTAATGTTTTGTTTAAATCCGAGTATCACCGATCGTTAGTGTTGCCGTCTAGACAAGACTTGACTAAGTCTAAGTCTAGATTAAAAAGTCTTATCTACATATAAAGACTCTAGATTGTTTCAATACTTTAACTTAACCTGTGCGTGTGCATACACTTTAGATAAAGATTATTCTTCGGTAGCGTTCTTTTTCTGTTTTATAATCACTGTCTCAGCTAAGACAGAACAAGCTTTGCACAATATATATTTATATTTAAAATTTTTTATTAATCTAGAGTCTTAAAAATTGTCTAGATTCTTTACATCTTGATCTAAAATAAAAAAGTCTTTGTCTTGTCTTGAAATATTAAGACAGGACTTGCCAATTTTATTTTGATAATCTTATTTTTATATAACTGACTTCCGACTTTAATGGACACCCCTTCATCCACATTAGTCCTTTATATCGATGTTCAACTGTATATTGTATTAAAATTCTAGTAAAATTAGCATTAAAACAGATAATTGTATTATTCTAATTACTGTTTTCATCTTACTTCCCATAGCAATATGGTCAATTTATGGTAATGAAATTATAAGAAATATTATTTATTTATTGTGAATTCAAGTTTGAAATTAACCCCCCTTTAAAAAATTTAAGTCTAGTAGTAAAAAGTTATTTATTTTTAGAAATAAATATTTATATCTTAACAATACCAACAATAAAGTTTGAAAAATTGAAAAAAACTGTAGTAGTCAATATTTTATGTAATTAGTTTTTATTATTTCATGTCATTGTGATGTCATAAACTTATTTTTTTATTATTTTGCAATTCCGAATAAAAAACTTAAATAGTTCTGTAAAAAAACATCATGCGAATTATTATTAGTATTAAATAAAACAATTTTTTTTCTATAATACAGCAATAATCAAAACTTAATACTATTCATACATTTCTGTTAAAAAAATGTTATCTTTGATTATATGTTACAATAACGTATGATTTGTAAATTTATATTATCGTTTGTTACGCACCGATAGTAGTTGATAGTAATAACCCACTGTATATCATGCGTTCGTTCATAAAACAATAGCGGAAGAAGGAAATTATAATTTGTCACATACTGGTCGGCATACTATTAATATGTTCGAAGTGGTACACATAGGAAAGTGACCGATTTTTATTTAATTTTCATTTTCACAAACGCTGATAAAACAATAAAAATTATGACACATTACTAGTTAATTATTTTCAGACATGACATTAATAAAATTATTGGAAATTTTTATATGTTTAAGAATTAATTTAATTCCAATTATTTAAATTTATGTCCTTATGGTACATTTATTTTACTAGAGTTATTTATTGAATTTATTATTCAAATTTATTTATTCTAAAACTCCTACGTACATATATTACAACGAGTGGGGCAATATATAGGTAGTATATAATCAGCATAAACTGCATTACTGACTGATTTTCTAATCATAATTGTGGCAGTTTCAATTTTTTAAGTAGATACGGAAATTGTAATAGGTCTATTAGTTTAATTTTATTATTTTTTATTAGTTCCAATATGCTATTACATTTGTATTAAAGAGAAGGCACTATATGTACATTTTTAATTTTGCGCTATTCAAATATAACGTTCAACAAAAGCTATAATCAGTAATAAATTAATATGCATTAAAAATTTAAAACATTTATTGCTATTAACATACCTAGGATATATATGAGTATTATAACCGCCGCAGATGTCAATTGAATTTTGAACAGAAATGCCTGGCATGATTCATAACATCATTGATTTGTTGAATATTTTACCGGTTTTACGTTATTAATAAATATTTTATAAATAAATTTTGTGAGTAACGTTTTCGTGATCAAGTCTGTATGGGTTGATATGACAGCTATATTATCCAATTGTCCCATGTTATTTTGACAAATCTGTCATATCAAAATTTCGTGGAATGCAATTATGACTTTGTTACCATGCTTACTTTTGACCATGTACACAAAATCTTAATATTCTGAAACCGGTAAATAATATTAATCTTTGGCATATATATTTATATTAGTTTTTATATACATTTTAATTAAAAAATACAACCTTTAAGTTTTTAGCGTAAAATCATGTTTAAACATCCGAAGTAATAAAAAAAAATCCCATTTTTATTTTTGTTTCTGAAATTTTTGCTCTCAAAGTTACAACTCGAAAAAGAATGTTTTTAGGTACATTTGAAAAATGGGCAGAGATTCAAATCTCAACGATATACCAGTCGGTTCTACGGGTAAAGTTGCAAAGAGAAATCTTTTCTCTGCATATGTATATGTTCTTTGGAACGATTGAGGGAAAAATAAGAAAACGAAAAAACCCGAATTTAAATTTTTCACTCGGGAACTTTTTTCCTTCAGAATATTATATTTTCTGAATTTATGTAAATATCGATGAGCTGATACCAAATTTTTAATAGAGAGTACAGTTATCGTTCATGGTTATCGAGATATTTATGTTCAATGAAAGACCTTTAAAAAAATATTTTTAGGGTATACCACTTAAGGGTCACCCTACGCTATCGACTCACCAGTAAAATTACAAAAGTGTACCAATTTTCAAATTTTTATTTTGATTAATTTTTAGAGCGAAAAAACGAAAATCGAGAAATATCGCAAGAAGAACAAATACTTATTATTCTTTATGTCAAATAGTTTTCATGCATGTATTTTTGTTCTGTAACGTTTAGCAGAGTGGTCCTAGAAAAAGTATAGTGTTACTTGTGCAGAATCACTTATTTCCCACGTTGTGTGATTTCAGCATTCGATTTTCTGTCGTGCCGACACTTTCACACCTCTTGAGAAATAAGCGACTTTCTGTACTTGTTGCACAATATATTATTGTTATACAATTTTATTCTCATTTGTAAGAAATACGTAACTTCTAAGCTGTACATAGTATCAGAGAAAAGTGTGAGTTTTTATAGGGGTCATAGAAAAAAGCAATTTATTCTTTCAACAATGATTATTTTACACAGGAAACCATAATTTCAAAACATTTAGAAACCCATCACTTCAACAATCGTCACTTCATAAACCTGCCATTTTACTACTACCTATACATCTAAAAATACTTCACATATGTTCTTACATTAATACCGTTTATTTTCCAGGACGCCCCTAAACGTGACGACGACAACGACGACGAATTCGTCACCGCTTCAGAATGCACGTACCCGCAAAGTCGTTCCTCCAGTTTCAACATCTCTGAACCAGGACACCACAGTCCTTGGTGGGAAATGGACAAGGAACACAACGAGGACATCTCCAAAGAGAAGCTAGTGCTAGCTGTTGGTTGTCCAGATCTTCCTCCAGCTAAATCGGTCCTCAAACCATCTCCAGAAGCTCCTCCTGGAAAGATAGTCCATGAGGTTACGGAAACCACCCACTTGAAGGTGCAGCATTGTCACACCTTAGGGGTTTCGTCCTTTGTCCTGACGTCGGAAACCGTAAGGGATGGGAAACTGGACTCTATGAGGAAGGATGTTACGGAGGTGGTGCTCGCTGAAGATGATAGAGAGGTGGTGATTCCTATCACAGTCGAGAAGGATGTAGAGGAAGACGAGTTTATGAAGAGGATGAAAGAGGTAAGTCCTCCTTTTGAAGATAAAACTGCCTGGAGTAAATATTATCATAACTATGTTACTAAACAAATTAAAGGGTGTGTTTGAAAGTAGTCAAAGATTAAAAAAATGTTACAGAATAAAATCCGGACTTCTATAGAATAACTAGTTAATGTAAAGAACTCCTAAATCACAATTTATTATGTACACTAACCTCCGATATTATCAATAGTTAGTAGTCAATGTTGGATTATATGAACATTTAAAATTAAATGTCTGTTGATAATACCGGAAGGTAATATTAAGAACATTAAGGACCTTTTACCAATCAGACAATTGTTTGAAGGAAGAAGCTTATATTTTTTGCGTAATCAAAATTAAATTTGAGTGTTGGAAAGTGAAAATTTTCTTTTTATAAGATTATTAATAGTATATTACGTACCGTGAACTGTAAGTGACAGTTTTTAGGTCGAGAATGTTGTTTGGGAAGTCGAGACCCGAAGGGTCGAGATTTCCTAAACATTCGAGACTTCAAAGATCACTTACAGTTCAAGGTTAGTAAGCTATTTTTTGCAATACCTACAAAAATAATAGAAAAAGAAAAATAGGTTTCAAAATTAACGTCTGTCAGATTGATGTCAAAAATAAAAGTTGAATTGCAATTGAGAGTAAGAGTGCCATGAATGTTTATGATGATGTGGAAACTAAATACTTACCATCCACCATGAATTGTAAGTAACACACTTACTGTCCACCGTGCACGGGAAGTATTTACTATAACCATGGAAACCAAATCTGCAATAAAAGTTCCACTTACTGTGTTTAAATTTTGTTATTAATGGGTAACTTACTGTGCAGGTATTGCAAAAAAGCAATTTACTGCGTTGGAAACTTCTTTTAATGCCCGATCGTGCAAAAAGTACATTATTTATTGTTTTGTTTTCTTTATATAAATTATGTGGAGTATAATGATGTAAAAATAATTATAAAATATGCAATATTATAAATAACTGAGAAATTAAACGCATGTATTCTCTAAAGGTGGAGATACAAATATCTTTGTTATATTTTTATTTGAGAATTTAATATACAGAGTGTTCCACAACTTAGCACAAAAAATTAAAGGATATATATTGTACGACGTGCTGATTATAAAACAAACAACATTTTATATTTTCTAATGTGTTTTATAAAATTTTTATAAGATTCTTTTAATTTAATTTTTTTTTACTGACTTGTCAAATTGTCAATTTTTAAAGCTGACTGACATTAGGAAACGGCAGTTTTCACCAGTTAAAAAAAAAAAACAATTCACTATTCATCACTCAGTGATGAAAATTATTTATTTCCTGAGTGGTTATGAAAAATTTGGCATTTCAAAATGTCCGTCGTTTTTAAATGTGACACTTTATATATGAAAAATTAAGATTTTTTTATTGAAGTAACTCTTTTATAGAATATCGGGATTTTACTCTTTAACTGTATTAATATGTTTGTATGCACGTAATGTTTGATTATACTCTTTTGAAGTATTCCAATTGTTTTACGTTATCAAGCAAAGAAGGGTGGTATTCAATAGGCGGCAAAATCCTCTTTATTTTTCCATACATTCACTTAGTTTTCATATATATGTTTTACTTATTATAATTTATTTCTTCAACTAATCATATAATAATCTTGCCTTTAAATAAAAATTAAATTAATTTATCGCTCAACAAAATTTAGGAATACTTAGGAAACAATAAAAACATGTGAGATTTGTTATATTTGTTGATTTTTGTCCGTCCTTTCTTTGTGAGTGTTAAATTGGCAAAGATCAAAAGGTTCCTGTTTTGGAATAAAACAGGAACTTTTTGATTAAGTATTTTTTGTTTGTTTAGTTGGTAACCGTTTGTACCCTATTTAGATCATGACGTCACGTTTAATTTTGACGATGTATGTTCCAAAATTAACTTTATGTTTGTTTATGTTTCGTTTTTAATTTAAATTCTTAAATTCTTGCATTTTCTCGTTTCATCATATTTATTTATATAAATTTAAATATAGTCCATTGAAAATAAGTGCCATGTAGCATCTTATTTTAGTTTATAATAAATATTTCTAAATGCACATTAATATATCCCAGTAACTTTATTCGTAATTAAGTTCCTCTATATCTATCTACATATGCTACGAGCGTTACATTTAAGTTATTTGGGTAGCATAATAAAAGGTGCTTCAATGTTTAATATATTGTTTTCAAGTCATAGTTAAGTAAAGCTGTTTTATTTGCCTTATAATTTATTACTAAATAATACTTTTGTTACTTTGCTAATATAATGTTGTCTGTGTGTTTATGTTTAGTAGACTAAGATTTTTATTTGTTGTTTTGCTTGTGCTAGCAGTGAATAAAATAAAAAATTAAACAATTTTAAGGTTATATTTATTTTGTTTATTGCTAGCTTGCATGGGTTTTACTTGTCATGTGTCGTTTTTTTAAATAAATATATACATTTTTAAATCCTGTCTTGTGTTTCTTCAATGTGTTTTTTCTGGTAAGTCTTAGTTATAATTATTGTTTACATCTGAGCAAACATATGTCCACGTAAATATCTTTGGAAGTTGATGACCTCATTTATAATTTTATTTTAGACTACATTAAACCTACAAATATTTATAACATCGTAAAATTGTTCATGATTTCGTGAATCTTATTTTACGGTCTACTGAAATTACTGAGATTCTAATGTTAGAACGGTTTCCATAGCAACAACAATAAATTAAACATAAGAATGAATACAAATATTAAATTTTAATTGTATACAACTGGTTAGAAGGAGTTGTCACTTTATCTTCTTCCATTTTAGTAAGTTTAACATAAAAAATTATGAATTATATTTGTTTTCTCCATCATTCTGAATATGTAATTAAAAACAAAAAACAGTTGAATTATTCAGACATTTATAAAATTTGACAAATTTTAAAAGATTATGAAGTGTTTTTATTTTAAAATACAAGTAGATGCAATAAATAAAAGAGGAATAGTTCATTAAAGGATTAATACGAGTAATATTTATACATTTGTGTAGTGTTGGTTGCATAAGAACCTTTTCGTTTCTATCCCGCTTATTCGTGCATTGAATTATAGGATTATTGAAATCTAGAATAATGCAGATTTGTTCATAAAACTGAAATATTTTGCTGTCCGTTCCAAGTCATAGTTAAATTTATAATGATGAAATATTACAAATATAAAGTTTTCGTATTATAATTATAATAAGAAAATTGGAGGAAATCCAAAATTGTTTTTGGATGGTAAATGAAAATTGTTTATGTTCTGTAAAATCATTAAATTTGTTGCCCTATGGCATATTTACTAGGACATTATTAAATGATTATTTTAAATAAATATTATGGAAAATTTTAAATGTTAAAATAAATACAGATTGTTACAAAAATTGTCACAAAATTTAATACATTAAAACTTGTCGAAAAAAATATTATAAAGTCACCTATAATTCAGCCAGAGACCTGAACCGTAAAGAAACCGTAAACGAAAACCGTACCGATATTTGACTTTTGATAAACCGTAACTGAAAACTATATTTTATGTACTCAAATAATGAAACCAAAAACGGATAAGAAAAATTTTTTTTTCTTTAACCGAAAACAACCGAACCAAAAATGTATCGTTATTAAACCAGTATAAATTTAAATACTGTATTAAGTTAAAAAAAAATGATCATACATTTTACTTAATTTTATAAGATTCTAGTGTAATTAATGTAGTAATGATGATCTAGTTATATTGCAAATTACAGTTTTCATTTTTAAATCACAACTTAAATTTAAAGTAACTATACTTTTACTTAAAACAACTTACAATTTTAAACGAAACCGAAATTTATTTTATTATTTTAACCAAAATAATATTTTCAAAAAACCGAAACCGAATTTTTATTAATGTAATATCTGTTAACCGTAACCTGACCCGAAAATTTTTCGGTTTGAGTCACTGAATACAGCACGTGTTTTTATGACATTATTAAATGATTTTTTTTTGTCAAATTTATAATGACAAATATAAGATCAGTACTATATCAAAAATTTGTTGTAGCAGTTTCAAAATACAGTAGGAATACGATGTGCCTTAACCATATCATTGCCGTAACTCTAAATAAGTATTTGCTCATATCAGCGTTAGAATTAAAAGACGTGACTTTTTTCAAAATATTCATTATGTCACAATAAAAATATAATACTTACTTAAGAAAATATTTATTTGTAGCACAATATCATGTTAAATTATTATTTTTATCACAATAAAAATAGGTCATATTTTATGGCGATTGCAGACCTACTTTAAGCTGTAAGTTTCTTGCAGACATCACTAAAATGTAAGTAAAACATGGTTCAAATAAGTACCTTAGATACTTGAGGCCCTGTTGCTCCTAGGAATGTTGTGCCATGAAGATGATGATAATAATTCCAATGAAATATTTTAAGTTTGTGTAAAGATTTATCTCCTTTCGATTTTTAGTTAAGGGATTATGAGTTTTATTGGCCAACAAGAAATAATATTTTAATTTATAGAATCCATGCATCACTATAATATAAGTAAAAAATCTGATGTGGGCACAACATAACTTCCTTGAATACTTATTAAATTAAAGAGAAATGTACAACTAGATATTATAACAGTGCTACATACAAAATTGCAACATTCTATGTCTAATCGAATCGAACAAAGTACCTTTTGGCACTGCCGATTGTAAAAAAAATAAAGGTATACAGCTAGATGTTACAGCAGTCTTATATACAAAATTTCAACATTCTACAGCAAATAATTTTTGAGTTATGCGAGATACAGACATACATATGAATGGAGACGTTACACTGGTGCTAAAATTAATTCAGGGTTGGTCAAATTGGATATTTCCCTTTAAATCTAAAAACCGTAATTTTTGCGATTACAATACTTCCATTATGTCGTACAAGGACGTAAAACTTGTCGCCAAACAAATACTTGAGGTTTTATTCTTACAGGAATGTCGTGCCTTGGATGAATGAAATAAAAAAACATTTTCAAAAATCGATTTTTTCGACTAATCGAAAATCATCAACTATTTAAAAAAGTCGAAAAATTGAAAATTCGAAAAAGTCACAACAATAAAATCGTCGAAAAAATTGAGAAGTCAAAAAAGTCGAAATAATTAAATGTGAAAAATCAGAAAAGTCAAAAAAGTCCAAATATTAAAAAATGCAAAAAACGCAAAAATACAAGAATTGTAGAAAATCTTGTAATTCTTGCAAGATGATTTCTTGCCTTGTATTGCTCTGAAATGGGGTATTCCAAGTCTACGGCTTTTAAAGAAATTCTTATTGGATATCATTGTTTACCATATATATAAGTAATATTAAAGTGAATATAATCATTACTTTTCTGATTTTTAATACCATAATATCAAAATGAAATTGTAATGCATTTGAATCGAGTACGTAAAATTCAGTATCAGCCTTGTTGTGACGAAGAAGGCACTCGCTTCAGCTTATTGGCTCTTGTTCGAACGCGCCACGCCTCTGACTCAGACCTACGAATGATGTTCTCAGCTGATTCTCAGTGCCTGTGACGTCACACGCACGGTCGATTTTCTAGTAATTTATTGAAATTTTTAAAAAAAAATTCTGGCGTGTTTGAAACCTTTCGGCGAAAAGAAAAAATACGGGTCTCATATTTTTATGCATAGAATAACATATTAAAAAATGAAAAAAAACTTGGAATACCCCATTTGTAGGTACCTCTTGTCTTGTTCTTGTCTTGTATTTTTTGCAAGACTGAGGCAAGAACAAGAAAAATACAAGACTCTCGTGAAACACCCTAGTCTAGAATCCTATTAAAGAAACAAAATCACTCAAACTTGCATTCGGGTTAACACTACAACCTTAACTCCTCGTGCACTCTTTCGAATGCACACCTCCCTCCCTAGCAATCCTCATGCTCATCCTCCCTCACCACAGCGCGCGCTGACTCACACCATCACAACACCACAACATCACTGGCTCAGTCTCAGCCGTAGCTCCGAAGTGTTTCCATGTGGCTGTGAGTGCTATGAGTGCCGAGTGAGTGACATGAGTGACCTGCAAGTGAACGGGCTGGACGCGGCCCCGGGGAACATCCAGGCCTCCCGGCCCGGCACCCCTAACCCCCGGACCACCACTATCAGTACCATTGCTGTACACAGCGGGAAGACTAGATTGGTTATTGCTTTGCTGCAAGTGGGTAGCTTTCGACAATAAGATACCTTTAGCTTTAATGTTTAAATATGCAGGCGTCTTAATTTTTTCGCGCTTAATGAAAACTTTGTTTAGAGATACATGCTTTAAGTTATTAAAAGATGTTTAAAGTCATACGCAGTCGGGTTCTTCCATAATCTCAATTTTTTTTCTCGGCAATTACCTTTAATGTTTAAATATTCAGTCGGGTTTGACCATACATCTCTATTTTCTCGCAAGTAACGAAAACTTTCTTTAGAGATACATGCTTTAAGTCATTAAAAGATGTTTAGAGTCATATGCAGTCCGGTTCTTTCATACATCTCAGTTTTCTTGCATAAAACGAAAATTCTACAGTTATTGAAAAGTCATTAAAAGAAATGTTGTTATTTTTTTGCTGTTAATAAAATAAAATAGAATGAGAGACGCATACATTTACTCACTTACATTCATAAATGTTTTTCTTATCAAGATGTACATAGGATGATATTCTTTTAATCTATATTTTATTGACAATATATAAATCATTTTATTTTATTAACAAGTTTTTTTTTACATCGTCATCTAATAATATCTTTATCTACTACTGTCAAGAAATGTTAACATGTTTATTCTAATAATAATGTATACAGTAAACAATGTTTTCACATTAGTAAGGTTACCTTAACACCGTGCGCGAAGTATCTGGGAAAACGTGTTTTATATATAGATAAATAAAAATATTATATTTATAAATATTGTTTGTACTTTGTGGGTGATTGAAGTAATATCTCACGCACTAAAAACACGAACTTCGCACACTTAATACAAAAATAACTATAGTGACTTAACGATATTCGAAACTTCATTGCTAACCATTTGCCAAAGTGTCTCGGCTTATTATTTATTTATTATTAGTGTCTATAAAAATAGGACTTAGTTGTAGAAAAAATATTGTTTGTATTTTGTGCGCGAAATGTTTTTAGTGCGTTCGATTGATTTTTTGACTCCCTTGAAAAAAGTGACATCTCATGCACTAAAAACACGAACTTTGCGCACTTAATACAAAAATAACTATAGTGACTTAATCCGAACCGAAGCTTCATTGCTAACCAGTTGCCAAAAGGTCTCGGCTTATTATTTATTTATTATTAGTCTCTTAGAAATAGGACACATGATGAGAGAGTGAAACACTAGCCCTAGTCTAGAATCCTATTGAAAAAATAAAATTGCTTAAACTTGCATTCTGATAGTCAAACATTTAAGACCATTACAACCTTCCCTCCTCGTGCACTGTCCCGAATGCACACCTCCCTCCCTAGCAATCCTCATACTCATCCTCCCTCACCACAGCGCGCTGACTCACAACATCACATCACAACATCACTGGCTCAGTCTCAGCCGTAGCTCCGTTGTGTTTCCATGTGCCTGTGAGTGCTATGAGTGCCGAGTGAGTGACATGAGTGACCTGCACGTGAACGGGCTGGAGGCGGCCCCGGGGAACATCCAGGCCTCCCGGCCCGGCACCCCCAACCCCCGGACCACCACTATTAGCACCATTGCTGTACACAGCGGGAAGACCAGATTGGTTATTGCTTTGCTGCAAGTGGGTAGATTTCAACAGTTTTACCTTAATGTTTAAATATGCAGGCGTCTTAATTTTGTCGCGTTTAAGGAAAACTTTCTTTAGAAATAGATACTTTAAGTCTTTAATGCCCGTTTGCACCAACAAGGCTTAAATTTTAAGCTAGACTTAAACAAAAAAAATCTAATCGAATTTTTGACAGCAATGTTAAATCATGCATTTGACATTTTATTTCGATTCGATATTGTCTATTTAAGGCAATCTTAAAATTTAAGTTATGTTGGTGCAAACGACCATAAAAGATGTTTAAAGTTATACACAGTCGGGTTCTTCCATAATCTCAATTTTTTTTTTCGGCAATTACCTTTAATTTTTAAATATGCAGTCGGGTTTGACCATATATCTCTATTTTCTCTCAAGTAACGAAAACTTTCTTTAGAGATACATGCTTTAAGACCTTTAGACATTAAAAGATGTTTAAAGTCATATGCAGTTGGGTTCTTTCATACATCTCAATTTTATCGCACATAACGAAAACTCGGTAGTTATAGAAAAGTCATTAAAAAACATTGTTATTTTTTTGTTGTTAATAAAATAAAATACAATTAGAGACGCATACATACTTACATTTATAAATGTTTTTATTATCAAGGTGTACACAGGATGATATTCTTTTAATCTATATTTTATTGACAATATATCAATCATTTTATTTTATTAACAAGTTTTTTTTTACATCGTCATCTAATAATATCTTTATCTACTACTGTCAAGAAATGTTAACATGTTTATTCTAATAATAATTTATACAGTAAACAATGTTTTCACATTAGTAAGGTTACCTTAACACCGTGCGCGAAGTATCTGGGAAAACGTGTTTTATATATAGATAAATAAAAATATTATATTTATAAATATTGTTTGTACTTTGTGGGTGATTGAAGTAATATCTCACGCACTAAAAACACGAACTTCGCACACTTAATACAAAAATAACTATAGTGACTTAACGATATTCGAAACTTCATTGCTAACCATTTGCCAAAGTGTCTCGGCTTATTATTTATTTATTATTAGTGTCTATAAAAATAGGACTTAGTTGTAGAAAAAATATTGTTTGTATTTTGTGCGCGAAATGTTTTTAGTGCGTTCGATTGATTTTTTGACTCCCTTGAAAAAAGTGACATCTCACGCACTAAAAACACGAACTTCGCGCACTTAATACAAAAATAACTACAGTGACTTAATGCGATTTGAAACTTCATTGCTAAGCAGTTGCCAAATGGTTTCGGCTTATTATTTATTTATTATTAGTCTCTGTAAAATTAGGACACATGATGAGATTAAAAAACATAGAAACAAGTATATTTTCGTATCATCATCTTTATATTCTTGTATTGATCTTCTTTTTCGTGGTTTATTATATGAAGATTAAAAATGACAAATATAGTATATTGTGCAACAAGTGCAGAAAGTCGCCTATTTCACACGGGGTGTGCGATGTTAAAGTTTCGGCACGAGACGATGTCGAGTGCTGGAATCACACAAGTTGGGAAATAGGTGATTTTGCACGAGTGGCAGTCTTTTTGTACGACTACTCTGCTAAACGTTACAAAACAAAATACATACACGAAACATATTTGGCATAACTATCCATATGACGCACGTAACCTCATAAAGAGTACCTACCTTCACGCATGCACAGTGTTGGCAATTAGTGTGATAAATGATATTTTTTTACGATATGCATGGAAAGCTCTACTTTCTTCTCGCGAAGTAGTGAGGAAAATTACTTTTCCCTCTCTAAAGAGGAAAATGTAGGTACAGTGTTACCTACAGTATAACATGGTTATTATTAAAGAATAAAATATTTGAAAAATTCATTATTATATTAAATATTGTTATTTATTTATATCACAATTTGACAACTTGAACTTGAATTGGCATATTGACGATACACAATTGCAATGCTAAACGTCAAAGTTTACATAACCTAATTTTCTATAGTCTATCTATCTTTTTGTCTGAATAATCGATGTGAAAAAAATGTTATGTATAATAAGACTTTTTAAAACTCGAGCTCGAGTGGTAAAAAGATTTCTGACTTCCGAAAATTTGTCACCCTATTGTTATTAACTATCTGAGTCGATTTTATTTCCTAATCAAAACTCTAACTAAGTGTGTTAATCACAATAGGCGATTATTTTTATTTATTTATTATTACATCTACATATAAGCTTCAATTTTTGTTATGAAATATTTTTTTTTGTGCTACATGCCTCGTTTTTTCTTAATTTGCCTTCTCAACAAATGTAGGCAACATTAAAAAAATGTATTAAAAAAATTAAAATGTTGATGACAGATGTCAAACGGGCTTTATTTTTAAATAACCTAATTTTTCAGTAACGTACAACTTCCTCGAAAAAAAAACGTTTACACTCCTTGTAACTTAAATAACTATTATATTTTTATATGTAGAAATTATTTCAAAAGAAATCAAACTATTTCAGAGATTTTCTGCATGAACTCTTATCATTATTGCTTTATAAAATAAATATTTAAACAAATATTACTTTTGTTTGCTTATTTTTATTCATTATTCTTTGATAAAACCAATGAAATAAATTGTATAAACTTCATAGCAACTCGACAATTGTAGGAATAAATACATAGGAAATTGATGTAATAATAGAATTACTTCATACTTCATACACAAGTGTACGTATTATCATTTTCTTTGAAAGTAAAAATAGAAATTACTTATCAAGCGTAATTAATAATAGAAAAAGTACAAGTTTGTTATGAAATTACATCATTTTTAAATTGTTACTACTTTTACTTGGTAGAAGATATGTTATGGAATTATTCCAGAATTTTAAGTTATAATTTCTAATATTAAAAAAATATTTATAGGGACCATACTGATTTTAAAATACATTTGTGATTTTTATCGGTAAGATTGCAAAAATAATTATAAAAATAACGGTATTTTGTCTAATGTCAATAATTATTTTAAAAAATGATGATAAAAATGTAAAGATAAAAATTTAATCTCTATATAAATAAATATTATCTGAGCCAATTTTAATGTTGTTTTTATAAAAACCTGGTAGCGGATTTGAAATAATTTATTTACAATAATTAAGAGATCAATGAATAATAAGTACAATAATAAATATTTTATTCATGCACATAAACTAAACTTTTTTATTTACTCCGACATTTAAATACACATGTGTACACACTTGCTAGTCAACCTGTTCTAAACAATTAAACCACATGTGATAAAATTATTTAGTAAACATTATTGTTATCTGCACGGAAGTAATATACATAGAAATGAAACAAAATAAATCAATCTATGAAAGCAGATATAAATCTGAGTATTTGTGTATTTTTTGGCAATTGGTCAATTCTAAAATGATTTTATGGACGTATTACAAATGGTTCTTAATGTTCCATCCAACAGTTCTGGAAAAAAAAATTAAGTATACAAAAACAAATACATAAATATAAGATAAATATAATTTTCTTTTAAGAAAATATAATCTTTACATATTGCAATTTCTTACTACATTTCATACTTTATTTAAATGATTTACAAATGACTTTTTTTAATTATTTTATTATTATTTAATATGATTTTAAAGTAATTGTAGTCATAAAATTTTATATGGTACTACAAAATTATTTTAACTAAATTATGAACTAAACATTTAAAATTTTAAAAATTTTTAAAAAACATTTCTTCTTTAAACATTAGTGCATTCTATAGAACAAAAAAATTATTAATATTTATAAAAATATAATATAAAGAAGGATTAAAAATTTTGGCTTGTATTTCCGAGCTCATTTTTTATGAGTGATTTTGATAATTAGTGATGTTTGGCCTTATAAGATAATATTGTAAAATCAGGCTTCCTAAAAGCGATTTTATTATAAAAGTGAGTTCAATATATGTGTCATTATTATAATAGCAATTAAAAAATTGTTAATAAAAGTTTTGACATGAAAGTAAAATATTAAATTTTAGATTTTGTATTTTGTATTGTGTATTTAACGAAAACAATTTTTGTATAAATAAAACAATAGTTGTGAAACCGTGAAACTAATAACAAATACTAGAGAAAATATATAGTCATATTGCATTAAAATAAGTGAAAATAAAGAGAAGAACTTTTTCGTACAAAACTTCTTGTGTGATTTTTTCCCGGATTCGTTCTATTGCAGCGCTCGCAAGCTTGCGCCACAAAATACTCATCCGGAAAAAGAGCATTCCCACACTTGATATATAAATAACACCAAGAAAAAACACTTGGTAAGCCATTTTCCTAGAACAGAAGTAATAAAAATGTTACTTTTGTGTTAAAAAAATAAAATAAATGGAAGCGTTCATATTAATAAAATATTGGAAGATTACTATCTGGTGATTTTAAGTTGGTTTAAAGATTTTTGCAAAACATGTCCAGGTGTTTTTATCTTTTAATTTACAATATTAATTATTTATTTTAAATACACATGAAAACAAAAGTTGATGAATAAATATACCACGTATTGGTATTGGATGACCGCTTGGAACGAACCGAAGCTAACCTATGGCGGTATTTCGCAGAGTTTCTAACATTTCAGTTGCGTAACCGCAGCGTAACAGACGTGACGTATTCAAAGTCAGGTCTACCTGACACACTTCCACAGCCGCTGCGATTTCGACAGAGCATACTCGTTGGGAATGTATCCAACCTCACCGATTCATTTTTAAACCATTCAGATAACAACTCAATGGTTTCAAATGGATTAACTGGTTGTGGAACAATCAATCCGAGGAATTTCAACGTAAATTTAAATTAGACGTACTAAAAATTTGTTTAAATGTAATAAAGATAAAAGTACTGGTTGAATGAGTGAAAAAATTGTATTTGCTAATGATTTTGATGACCTGTGACACAGCCTTGGGACTGAATCTATAAATAAATTTTAAATAAGCGACAGTTCACATACTTTTTCAACTGTAACACCGTTATAAATAAACTTAAAATACAAATGTACTAGTTTTCTAATGTACGCAAAAATAATTAACACTTAAGGCTGGTTTATGATGGATTTAAATTACGAATTTTCAATTTGTGATTCAGATTTTAAAATATAAATTCATTCAAAACAAATATGGTGGTTTATAAACGATTTACTAATTTAGAAATTTAAAATCTATATGTGGAATATAACCAATTTTTATATTCTTAATTCTAAATTCCAAATCCAGCCAATCATAAGAAAACATTAAACTGACATTTATAGTTTAAGTTAATATCAAATAGCAAATGACAGTCGGTGAGTGTTATTTGGAATTTATGGTAAAATAAAAATAATCAGACATAAAATTCAAAAATCAGTACTTGAAGACATACACAAGAACCGATTTTTTATAATAGTTATTTATGATATCATGCACTATTTTTCCTACGACCCTAGTTATGTATTAGTAAATAAAAACTATAAGCATTATAGAATGACATTTATGACAGGTAACTAGATTTAGTTCCTTTTCAACACAAGTGTTAAAAGTAAATTTGTTTTTTACTTTTAATTCGTTGTCAATGACAACGATTTAAAAGTATTCACTGTTTTATAAACTGTTATTTTTAACTTGCTAAGCAACCGTTAAAAATATTATTTTTAACAGTGGTCGTAGGAAAATAATTTTTCGGAACACTATAAATAAAGATACTGACATAAATAACCATAATCAAATGTACCTATTTGTGTAAAATACTCAATAAACTAATAGTGAAAAAGATATCCTTTTGCCACTGGCAAATAGATCCCTTTTCCTTTTTCCAGATAAACGCTGAAAATATATCTTGCACATCACAAATAAATTACTTTTTCTACGACCACTATGGAAACTGGCACTTTTCTCATACTTTATAAAGCTTCAAATTTTTGTATTTCCCTCAATCGTATGAGTATGAGAATCATTTCTCACCGTATTTGCCAACACCACGCATGTGTAATATCAGAATTATTATTATTATTTCTCACAGTAATTGTCAACATTGCGCGTGCGTAAAGGAAGTCTACGGAATTTTATCTAAGTCATATTGTTCTTTATGTCAAATATCTTTCGTGTTTGTATTTCTGTTCAGCAGTGGCGGAACTAAAAGGAAAATGTTAGGTGGGCCACGTGGTGGGCACCGAAAAATCTTGGTGGGCCGTGCCATTGTTATATACCGAGTGTTTACTTTAATTTTTGAACATAGGAAATTCAATGTTACTTTTTTCATTTTTCAATATGTCTTTATTACTTATTAATTTAGAACAAACTGTGAGATATGTATTTGTTTAGAAATGAAAAATGCATCCAATGAGGCAAAAAGAATTGGCCAAATGCCCTTATATATTTAAAAAATAATAAATATTTTTTACAATATTCAAATAATTTTCAGTAGGTGTCATGGAAACTGAACGACAGGTTTAAATTTTTTTGAAGTTGGCGCGAAAGAATCTATAATGTTACTTTTACTCATTTTAACTATAGCACTAATCATCAAAATTCACATAAACTGCATGTTCTGAAAGACACGAAAACTACATGTGCACTGATCTATTGTAGATGTAGTGGCAGATATGAAGATGGTCAGTTGACATCAATTATAAATCAAATCGGCATGCTTTGTAAAAGCGCGCGGCAATGACTATCACTAGTTTCTACGTAAAAGAGCGGCCTCATCAATCAGCTTAGCCCTTAGCGCAATTTTTTGGTTATACAAGCACTAAACAATAAACACAATAATAGGTACTAATTAAATATTTCAAGACAAAGATTACGCCGTCTTTTTCTTTTTACAAATTTTTAGAAAAATTGCTGTAATAATGGTATTATATATTTTATTGATGCCTGCATTGTTTACGGGTGGGCACGAGGGTGGGCCGACACTTTTGAAGGTGGGCACCGGCCCACCCTGGCCCACCTATAGTTCCGCCACTGCTGTTCAGTAACATATAATAGCGTACCCGTGAAAAAAGTATAGTGTGCCATTCATGCAGAATCGCCTATTTTCCATCTTGTGTGATTTTATACCTCATGGGAAAATAGGTACTTTTACCACAATATACTATTTCGACATTTTCTGTAAGGTTTCAATAACAACCTTGTTTTAAATCTAGTTATGTTACTGATATTAAATATGAATTTTATGTTGAAATGTGATCCTATAATTAAATGCTAATTCATAAGTCTCGCGATATTTTATTAATTTCAAAGAAAAAAACAAATTGGTGGTCACATTTTATTAATTCCATTTCTTATTAATTAAAATAGTTGATTGTTGGCCCCAGAAATGGATTCTAACAATAAGTTGTAAATTTATTTATTTATAAATGAAAACTTGCATTATTTCTATACATAATTAAATGTGTATTCCACTATAAAATAAGTAATTTGTTTTTTAATGGAAGAAAGACTTCCTAATCGTCTTATCTTTTCTATAAATAAGAAACCTTGAATGAAATTAGCCGGACACCTGTAATCTCGCACAATTAAATATATCTCGGTAAACTACGCTCAAAACAATGCTCCGAATTGTTTTCAAACACTGACTAATATAATTCTTTTCCACTTGGCTAGGATTGCGTGCCAGCATTTAAATATGCCTAACTGTTTTTATTAAAGCAACCCAGGTCATACTTTGCGCTGGTAAATTTAGTTGTTTGTAATTAATATTTACAGTTGTTGTTTATGTTGATCGGTTGAATAGATATAAAATTATATAGTGACTCATACTTTTCAGATTTTGTAGATTTTAAATGCATAAACAACTTTTAAATATGGTACTTCAAGTACGAGATAAAAAACTTGCCATGATGTGATGTAATTTATTTATTCATTTTATATTCTTTTTAATATGATCATAAATAAATAATAATAATTATCATTAGCGTTATAATCCTACAAGAGTGATAGGTGCTGCAGGTGAAAATGAGAAGTAAATTATACCTGTACTACAACAATTTTTTCTTGCAATTTTCATGGAATAGTTTGTCAATCTAAAGCTTCTGTAAGGAACCTACAGTTTAAAATGGAATTCTAAATACTCGTACACATCTATATTTTTATTTGGTTAGTAGAGAATAAATAAATACTACTTTTGTTAATAATTTTATCTTAGCTTTTGTAATTTCAAAGATTTTTGGTAATAATTGATCAACTAGAAATAATATTTTTTGCTGGTAATAGCTATTAACATAGGATAGATTTCAATTAAATTCCGAGCTCGAAGGGCAAGGATTTTAAGACATCCAAGGCCTGGTATGATCCATAACATGGTGCATTGTTGAATAGTTTACCGGTTTCATGTTATTAATAATTATTATTTTGTAAACTTCTCTTGTGAGTAACGTTTTCGTGATCAAGCCAGTATGAATTGATATGATATGACAATTGTCCCTTGTTATTTTGACAATTCCGTACGGTAATATTATTACCGTACTAACTTGTCAAAATTACCTGCTATACTATTATAATTTACTTACCCTGCTTATTTTGGCTATGTAAACAAAAGTTTAATATCCTGAAACAAGTAAACTGTTTTTTTTTCACTACTAGCCTAGACATCCATAATTATTAACCTTTATTTGACATGAGAAATTGTTCTTCAGTACGGCTTACTTGGTAACCATGATCACCTAGGTCAATAATAAATTATTATTAACAAGTTCGTGTTCATGTCAAAATGTTTGTTATTGTCAATAAAATTTTTACTAGGATTGGGAATGAAATGCTTGTAGTGAGAAAAATAATATATATACCACGGTTGAGAAGACAATAATTGACCAGCGCCTTATGTCCCTCGGTTGTTTTGCACTTCGGGACACAACTTGGCGCTACGTGTATAATATACTATTAAATATCTATTAAAGCTTTATTAACTTCTACTAAAATTTAGTTAAGAATTTCCGAATGTAGCTCCATGCTTGACACTTGACATTTTGCTTGACATTTGACATTTTCATTTATTTGAAACTTGCTTAGGTACGTTGTTTACACAAAAACACCAGGTTACCATTGCAACGCATCTCCATAATATTTTTAGCATGGCATCTTAAGGCCGTTTTAGGCTAGCCTATTAATTGTGCAAGATCTTGCACCACTTTTGGTACAGTTTAAATTAGCTAGTATCAAACAGCAAATTGGTTACAATCGTAAATGTGTTGAAAAACCAGAACACGTTCTATTTTTCATAAAATCTTTCAGTCAATTTGGCTGTGAGCATGCGCCTATATGAAGTTTGTGATTTTACGTTTATTTCTTTTTATTGGCTTTATTCTTTTATTGGATAGCACTTTGTACGTACCACAGACCAGAGATTTACGCCTACGGACAAATAAAATTTCGTCCACAGACATTATACCTTCTGTTTCGGCCCTCTATACGTAAATAACTATTATTCACAATCATTATAGTAATATGCCGATTCCTAACTTTTTGGAGGTTTGGAAGTTAGTCATTCCTAATTGTATTGACAAATCTCTTGGGTTGGAAGTAACAAATTGCACTTCCATCTCTTGGGTTGGAAGTATTTATGTAGAGGATGCCTAGTAACATTGTCATAAATGTCACTAAATGACAAATAAAACACAATTTGTTTTCATATCCTACTGCGCCAACTTAACTTTATTGAAACAAAAGCGATATTGAATCGCGCAATTTATTTTAATAATTATTTATTAAAAAAAGATGATTGTGAATAAAATAGTATACATACCTCGGTAGGAGTTTCATTTCGCTTCGCGCTATATCTCACCTCCAAGCTTCGCCTCTCGGTAATATATATAAGCCCTCGGCTGAAATGAAACATTTCCCACCTCGCATGTAAATAACTATTACTGTTTCTAACTAAATTTATTCTCTATCTAATTTGCATGAGTATTTGTCAGAGCAAGTGACACAAACGTAACAAATCCCCAACATTCTAAACATCTAGACATTCTACATTCTTGACTTATCTGCGTCTGTGATGTATTCACGTATGGACGGCCATGGATGCAATGTGCTAACGTTCATGGATCATGGATCATGGCCTGTGGTTTGTGATCTAGAGGGCGTCGGGCGTGCAATTGTCGCGTATTGTTCCCTGGTCTCTGAATCGCAAAACGCAATCACGTGGGCGGGAAAAGAATGCCAAAGAAGCAGATGGTGAAAGATGTTATGTAAGAAATATTCTGTGTGCACGAGTGAAAACAAGTACGTTAATGTTTTACGATTATGGCAATATTTCATGGGTTTTCATTCATAATGTCTAATTATTTTGTGTAAATAAAAAATCTAAAGTGATTGTTTTATTAATATTTCTTACAACTTTTTTATTAAGTTTTCCTTTTATGGTTAACAATGGATGAATTGGAAGTACTAATAAAATATATTGGCGTATCGTCTGACTTTATAATAAATTATACAAAAAATATATTTTCTTCTATTTAAAAGTGAGTTTATAAAATTAATAATCAATAATAGAAGAGTTTTTATATGTAGTAATTAATAACAGGAGAAGTAATTCCCAAAGCCGCTGATGTTGTATTTTTGCATAAACCTGATTATAATTGAAAATATCGAACTTTTTGCTCGAAAATTTTCAAATTTTGCAACATTTTGTTTATAATATTTTTTAAAGAATTAGCTACGTTGATACCAAATTTTCAAACAGAATTCAATTATCTCTTCCCGTTCTCGAGATATTTGAGTTCAAAATTATACCTAAAAAATTAGGTTTTTTAGGTATACACCCTAAATGGTTAGGTTTACGACTTAGTCGACCTCACTAATAGATTCTACGGGCAAAATTACATAAGTGTACCAATTTTCAAATTTTTATCTCATCAAATAGAATTTCTAGAAGGAAAAAACTGAAAATGGTCAAAAATCGAAAAAAATCTAAAGTATACCCCTTGCCATTTTTTCGGATTTTGCCATTTTCGTTTTTCCTTTCTACAAATTGTATCCTTTGCAATAAAAATCTAAAAATTGGTACACTTATATAATTTTGCCCGTCGTCGAAGTCGTAAACCTAACCTTTAAAGGGCTATACCTAAAAAACCTGTTTTTTAGGTATTGCAAAAACTCAACTTTGAATGCGAATATCTCGAGAACGATGAGAGATAATTCAATTCGGTTTGAAAATTTGAAATCAGCGCATCGATATCTACTTATGTTTAGAAAATGAAAAGTTTTGGATTAAAAAAAATCCTCGGAAAAATTTTGAAATTTAGGTTTTTTCGATTTTCTCATTTTTCACCTAATCGTTCCAAAGTACGTATATGCGAAGACAACATTTCTTTATGTAACTTTTCCCGTAGAATCGACTGGTATAATCTCTGAGATTATATCTCTACTCATTTTAGAGATATAACCAAAAAACTCACTTTTTTGAGGTGCAACTTTGACAGCAAATTTATCTGGAACGAAAAGAGATAACTAAATTCCGTTTGAAAATTTGAAACCAGCGCATCGAAATCTATCTATGTAAACTATTTCCTAAAATCAAAATTTTGGGCACTAAAATAAGTATTTTTGGGATACTTCGCGTTTGTCAACACTATTTTTGGTTTAATACTGTTGTTTTGTTTGTTTTAATTATATTCAACTTTGATATGGAGTTATAGGTTTTGGTAATAAACAAAAGTTTCATAATAAAGCGACAGAATAAAATCGAAGAAGCGTAATAGGATTGCAGGTTTTGAAATCAGTGTATCGATTTTCTTACGAAAGTCTAAAAAATGAAAAGTTTTGGAGAAAAAAAAATCGAAAATGCGGGGAAAACATTCTTTTTTAAAAGATATATTTCCTTCTTTTTAAAAATGAGTTTATATAATTATTATATAATAGTGACCTTACTGATAACCAATTTTAAGTGTCTTTACAATTTAGTTAACTAAATGTTTAGTATTCGAAGCACACATTTTTTCCTTTTAATAAAACATTTTGAAATATGAAACAAGATCTAAAAAAAATCTAAAAAGAGACGTCATTTCATAAGTTGCGGAAAGGCGCCACATGCCCTACCGCCGGCCCTGCCCTCTATTGTGAAAAATGCGCAACTTTAAAACTTTACACAGTTTGAGAATAGTGCCAATTACCATACTGGTCATGAAACAAATTAATTATTGCACGAGAAAAATAAACGCATTAAATATACCGTACAATATATTTTTTTGTCTTATTCTTCGTACTATTTTTATCATTCTCTTTTGATTTAGCACAACACTAATTTTAGAATTACTTCATTCATTTCTTGAAAAGGTTTTAATTAATTTCAATGTGTCAGCTGCTCATTCCAGATTCCAATTCCAATATGCAATTATATTTTATTGCATTTCGTCCATGACCAAACAATTGCAACCTCGACTTCTGTTGTGAGATAAGAAATATTTTAAACAAACGAATCGCGTTCAGCGCGACCTACGCTTTGTTATTCATAGACCAACCACACAACCGCACTAGAACCGCATAACCTCTCAACGTCTCAAGTCTCTACAGATTCTGCATGCGACAACCAGGCGACTGTGATGTCATCGATATAAACTGCAGCCTCGTATAGCGCTAATCGAATTAGTTATTGCAAGGCAGGTGTGAAGTGGAGACTTTTTCCGAGGAACTAGAACGTGAATAGGTTATGTTTCAAATTGGGAACACCCAACACAGATGTGTGTGTATCTGGCTAAAAGTACTCAGCAAAAAATAATTTTTCTGGCAAACTGACAAGTAAACAACGAAATAAATACAATATGATGCACTGGGCTAGATACAAATTTAAGATTTTCAAAATATCACTAAATTTATTTTGTTATTGAGGTCAGTTTACTTAGACTCTGTATTTTATTTGAATATTCAATTAATTTACTTGCGCAATAAATTTAACTGTAGTATTTTTATGCATTTATAAATTTTTAGAAATAAAGTAATTTAAATGTCGCAAAAATTATTTTAAAAGTGTTAGGAATATCTTGAGTTAATAAAGAAATATTTAAAAACAAAATATACCTTCAGTTTTGAAAAATTTCTAATTTAATTTTAATAAAATATAAATCTTCTTGTCACAAACAAATGACATGAAAATACAATTTAATTAACAGTTTTTTAAAAAATTAAGATACATTTCAAAAACATGATTTTGAATTTAGTGTTTGACATAATAAAATTAACTATGCTTTGTTTTTTTTTTAATATAGTAACGGTTCTTTATAGCATAATATTTTCAAAATATCCCTATAAGTGAGATACCCTTTCCTTTAATACAATAAAATTAAGAAAAATATTCGATTACATTATTTTTTGGTTAATAATGTTTTTAGAAACACTTTTTCAAAAGATATATTTATTAAAGAAACGTACACACATCTTTACGTTTGTTTCTGAAATATATAAATCACTTTAAAACCTTCTGGAACTCAATAATTGTTTCAGATGAACCAAAATAAACTTTTTTGGATCAGAATGAACAAATGAAAGAAAAAATTATGTCCAACAGTGACATATGGAGGAGGATCTGTGCTTGTATGGGTCTATATGAGTGCAGAAGTGGGGAATATGACAAACCGTTTAAGGGAAGTAATTCTAACGAATGGCGGTTCAAGAGATCATTGATTCTATATTATTTACAACTGTAAGAATTCATTAGGAAAAATTTAGGAAATCTGTAGATTATTTTATTTATTAATATAGTAGGTTATAATATGAAATTTATTTTGTGTATATAGATTTTGTTTTTCCTTTACTGGTATACGGAGACTAATACATAATTATGTATTTAATATTGACTGAAGATCTCTTTAAAAAATATAGAATAACTAGTAATAATATAAAAAAAACCATTAAAAGAAATCTATTTAAAGTCCTGCAATGTGCAAATAACAGCGTGTTTTACTTTTACAATTATTTCTTTCCAAAAATTTTAATTTCCAAAACAAATTCTTGTACAACAAAACTAACAAATATTGGGGTCACTAATAGGAAACGATTTTCCGGTAATTTATATACATCTTAAAACAGACCTTGATAAATGTATAACTACAAATATATTTTACATCTTCCTTTGCATTATTAATAACTTTCCGTGGGTGAACAAAATTTAAAATATTTGAAACATAAACTCAAAAATTCAAGAATAGAAAACTAAATATTTAAACTAGTTTAAATTAGATTCGCCATCTTGTGATTTAACGGTGATAATCGTTAGAAATAGCTGTATTGGCATATGCTTCTAATATTGAATTTTAAGATTTGTTTTATTTATAACTTAACACTTGGCACGATGAAATCAAAAGTGTTTTCATATTGAAATATTTATATTTATTACTCGTGTTTCCTTTTAAATTACTTGTAAAATCTGTAATTTATTACACAATAAAATAGATTACTTTGTTTTTCACATATGCATTATATTAATTTTATTGTGAATCTTACATAATATTATCTTAATGGTGTGAATTTGTTTTTTATAGTTATTAATGTATCGTTTCGACAGGGATATTAATTTAAATAATCTGAATGCAAAATACAGGTTTTTAAAATGGAAATTTGCCAGAAAACCAAATGTTAAATAATATGGATTTTATAAATAAATTTCAAATCTTTAAATTATTCCAACTTCTGTTTTTAACTGCATCTGTTTCAAAATAGGTATTTATGTAACAAGTGTGTAAAGTAGGTGTTTTTTTAGTCTATTGTGTTGTTGTAACCCAAGATACAAAACACTATTTTCTGTAACTAAAAACTATTTATAGAATTAACACATTCTCTTACATTTAAAATATATGGGAAAAAGGAAATTATTTAATTTTTTTTTCAAAAACCAAATAGTGTTAGAAAAATTATAGTATAAAACTCGTATGAAATAGTATTTCTGTTACTCGTTTACGACTCGGTCTACAAACTTTCGCTTGTACGGAAATGATCATTTCTATACTAGCAAGAGAATATACTATTCCATACATGTTGCATACAACATTTTTCCTACAACTTAAACATTAATAAAATCCAATAAATTTGGAGTAAATTACTGTTACTAAAACAACGAAAAACAATATGAAACAATGAAAATTAGATTATGTTTTACGAATTAGACTATTATACCTTATATAAAAAATAATTATTCTTTTTTCCTTTACAGTGTTTATTAACATTTCTTTATACATTTTATTTCTTTTATTATTACTTACCTAATTATCTACGTGACATGTAAATTAATTAAATGTGTATTTTATCTTGCCTAGCCACGCTTATTTACTTTTCACGCACTAGTGTTTGAAAAGAACCTTTCAAACACTAGTGTTTGAAAAGTGACTGTTTACAAACTTTAAAATAATTAATATACCTGGTTTTATTTATAATTCCAATGTAGCTTGTTGACGTATTCAGTTGTAGTTGCAAGAAAAGTCAAACTAAATCAAAGAAAAATATTTAGCAGGTACGTTTTAAAATAAGTTGGTACAAAGTATAGTAGATACATATACATTACAATAACCTACATATTATTTTCAATATATTTAAAATAATCCAACCCTGTGTGTCAGATACCGAACTACCCCACTGTGTTGCGATGAACTCAACGATTAAAAAATCAAAACCATAACCTTAGAGATCAGAACACACAATACCAGATATGCTTTTACAGCAAATGCGGTAATAAATAACAATACAGTTAATGATGTTTGCATACTTGAATTTCTATTATAATTTATGAGCCTATTCGTGTGGCCTGACTATAAAAATGGTCTTGAAAAGTTTTATAAACAATTTTTTGTAACTGATTTCGTAACAAATTTCCTTTCAATGTATTTCGCTGAAGAAAGTATTGCTCAATGACTCTATATAGCCCACCTACACTAATTTCTCCTGCATATAAGTCCCGTTTCTAAACAGTGTATCATGATGAATACGCTTGTCATTCACTACCTCAACTAAGAACCAACATCGTGTATAAATACTATTGTTCAGAACAATCCCGACAAAAAAACAAAATAGGAACATCAATCTACCGATGAAGCAATGAGAAAAAGCGCCGATTGTTAAGAAGTAAATACAGTACCAAATTAATAGTTGTTTGGATATGATTCAAAGTATGGTAGTCTCGGGAAGTTCATATAGATAACCTAAAAATGAAGTTACTAAAGACCATCAGCAGCTAACAGATTTAAATTGATTAGTAAATAAGAGTGTACCATTAAAAAGCAAAATCAGAAATTTTCTTTTCTTAGTGCATTTTTAAATGACTATCTGGTTCGCAAAGGCAAAACGTATTTGGAGCAGATAATTATATTGCACTTATTTACTTATACTAATAATTATAGTCTGAAAAAATAATTTGATTTTTCTCTAAATATATATTTTCTTTCTAATTTCTCAAAAGAATGTTCAATTTCCCTAGATATAGAATAACTGCACAGATGGCACGCGTAACAAGGCCTGCAATATTCGACTTTAAAAATTCGAGATATCTCAGTGAGATTCGAGATCGAGATGAGATAATAATATTCGAGACGAGAAATAGAGGAGACTAGATAAAATATTTTACATTTAAAATGAGACGTTACGAGAAAAAGAAATATTTAGTCTCGTCTCACTTACAGAATCACCACTTCTAGCAAAGAGCCCTTTTGACACTGTTGATTGCAAAAAAGGGAGGTGCACAACTAAATGTTATAGCAGTACCATAAACAAAATTTCAACATTCTATGGCTAACCATTTTTGAGCTATACAAGATAAATACATTATGTATATACGTACTGACGTTTAAGAAAGTAAAAAATTAGTGGTATAATTCTACTATTCTATTAGTTCCTTATTATTAACGATTCTTATAATTGTTACTGCACTTGATGTAGAAAATGCCTTAAACATAAATTAAAAGTATAATGTGCAAAATATCTTTGTATTTTAAGTTGGATGATTGCATCTTATTACAAAAAGTATATGTATAGGGAATCCTATATTTTGTAAATATACTTTATCTTAGTCTTATTAAACATATTACTGTCATTTATTTTATGTATTTTTAAGAACTAAGATCATGTATAAATACTATTGTTCAGAACAATCCCGACAAAAAAACAAAATAGGAACATCAATCTACCGATGAAGCAATGAGAAAAAGCGCCGTTGGTTAAGAAGTAAATACAGCACCAAATTAATAGTTGTTTGGATATGAGTCAATGTATGGCAACCTTGGGAAGTTCATATATAGTTATGACATTAGATCCCGCGTATTATGTATGCCGCATACGTAATCGTTCTGTAACAAATCTCTGAACTGAGCTGCGAATCTGTATGTTAATATATGTGCCAGGGACAGAAATAGATGAGTGAAAACACATGAATTTCGTGCTGTGTGAAACGTGTCGAACGATATTTATTGCGATAGTTAAATAGTGATAAATTTTACGCGACAATATTCCAGATATACAAATTCCAACAGATAAATTTGTGATGTTCAGGATATTACAGGATAAAAGATTTATAATAACAATAACACAACATTGTAAATACAGCAGCTTTAGTAAAAAATAATAACGACGAGGATTTATAGTTTCTACAACACAAAAATCGTGATAGACAAATAACACCATAGATACATAATACTTCAATCTTTAGGAAATTCATACTATGAGCAAAAAAATAGTAATTTAGGTGTTATGGGCATAAACTAAGGTTTTATTTCAAACATTAGTGCTTACAAACATTACTTCCGATCATTAGATATATTTAAATATATAATTTATTTATGCTTGATTCTTAATTTAATACTCTCTTAGAATGAAGTTAATAATTAATTATTCTTTAAAAAAATATGTAGTCAAGAAGATTTCTTATTAAAATAACAGTAATGTACCTTATTCCTCATTTAAGTACTTTATTATTATTAAAATCCCAAATAATAGGAATAAGTAATAATCGTATTATGTACTGTTAAAAGATAAAGGTAAAGGATTTTGATAAAGTTTTGTAAAAAAATAAAAATGATAAGATATAAAGATTCAAATTATTGCAAACTATGACAATAAGTGGTGTAAATAACATGTAATGTTTCTACTATTTTTTATATACCGTGAGTATTTTTTAAGGTAAAACATGGGGATTTATCTTACGACTTGATATTTGATTGACAGCAATGTGTATTTACTTATCTCATTTAAAATGAAACATAGGGAATGTATTTGACATTTGCTTTTTGGGGTTTAAAATTTTCTAACCGGCCTACACCAAGTGTAACAACATTTTGAGAATCACTAATAACTTTAGAGGAAATGGTGGAATAGTAGAATGGTCTGCTCTACTTCAAATAAATTTAATAACGATGAATTAAACAATAATTACAATAAATTTTCAAAAATACATCCATTAACAGCTAAAAATAATGACTCATTCTGCTATAAAACTTTTGAGTTACATACGATGATACATAGGTAATTGTAACATTTTCAGAAATATTTTGAATTTGAACTTTTAATTCCTCTAAATTTTAAAAGTCACCAATAAAAAGAAACTAGCTGTGTAAAGTCGAATGATCTAGCAGACCATTCCACTATTCCACCATTTCTTCTAAAGCTGTCAATGATTCTCAAAATTGTTATTAAACTTGGTGAAGACCAGTCAGTAAACTCAAAAAACAAATGTCAAATTCGTTCCCTATATTTCATTTTAAAAGAAACAAGCAAATACATTGCTGTTAATCAAACACCAAGTCGTAATCATGGAAATGATAAATCCCATGTTTCACGTTAAAAAATACTCATGGTATGTACCTATAGAAGGATGACGATACGATATTTTTTTTTATATTTAATGAGATATAAAAACAGCTCCATCCCTCCTGTAGGCTTAAGTCTATTGGATACATAATGAAAATTCTTAAATGTCTCGATGTAAAATGTACTCTTTTATCAATACGAAATATTATATGTATTCTATACATATCATAACAGAATGGAGGCTAAGAAGTTGCAACACCTTTCGTACCATTCATCACTTGTCCGTCATTTAATAACCGTTATATTTTTATGAATAGATCTAACAAGTCTCACAAAGCCGGTATAAACAGTACCACAGCCGACCTGAAAATGATTTTCTCCTTCTGAGAACCGCGAGTAGTCTTCATAAAAACAAATACAGCAACACGGGTATCGCATGGCAATGGCAACTTGATCTGTCTTCCACTGACCGTTATAAGGAAACGAGATGTGATTGCCATATGTCCATCGGATTCAAAATACCTATATTATTTACCTACACGTGCTTGTGTGGACAACACTGGACATGTCATGTGTATGCCGGTGGCAAATATTTATCTAAATGAGTATTTCATTCATTAAGATAATGATAAGTGGTTATTTGTATTGATAACATAGATTTAGTTTCCTATAACCCGGATTTGAAACCGATACAAATCTGCTTTTCCATCTTAAAATTATCCTTAACCTTAAAATGTATACACCGTTAATATTTTTATGGGCATTTGATCTGTAAAATATATATGAAACATTTATTTACTACATATATTTACAAATGCTCATAAAACGTTGTACAATGCTCAACCTTTAACTGAAATTTACAGTCTCACACAGATAATCTTTATCTCTCTGTACTCGCCTGTAAATTTCTATATAACGGTCTTGCAATGTAAATTACTATTTAACGTGAAACATGGGATTTGTCATATCCATGGTTACGTCTTGATAATATAATTGTCAGCAATGTATTTGCTCTTCTCATTTAAAATTAAACATAGGAAACGAATTTGATGAAGTATATATTTTAATATTGTAGAAAATTATAAAATAACGAACAAATAAATCAAATAACAAACAAGTACCTAAATAACGAACAAATAAACAATAATTACAATAAATTTTCAAAAATTAGTAACTGTAAACTTTTAATTGATTTAAACATTGAAGATTTCCCCCGTGTAAATTTTCTATTTTAGAAATACTCAATAAAAGTTGGATGTGGACACCATACGACTTTTTTATACACCTATTAAATTATACACATTTTTTGCCGCACTTCACTTAAATTTATCTCATTTAGAAGTGATATACGATCCTTCAATCAGTCAAACAAACAAAATTTCAACATTCTATGGCTAAATGAGAAAATTTCAAAAAACCCTTCGAGCTCTGACATTTAAATTGATTAGTAAGAGTATAAAATTAAAATGAAAAATCAGAAACCTGAATTTTCTTCATTTTAGTACATTTTTAAGGGACTATCTGGTAAGCAAAGACAAAACGTAGTTGGAGCCTTGGAACAGATAATTATATTGCACTTATATACTAATATTTATAGTCTGAAAAAAAGAATCTTTCCCTAAATATTTTCTCTCAAATTTGCCAAAAGAATGTTAAATTTCCCTAGGTTTAGAAACACTTGAAAACTTACGAAATCTCAGCGACATTCGGGATCGAGACGAGATAATAATATTCCAGACGAGAAATAGACGAGACTAGATAAAATATTTTATATTTAAAATGAGACGATACGAAAAAAGGAAAAATATCTTCTCGTCTCATCTTACAGAACCACTACATCGAGTAAAGAGTCCTTTTGACACTGTTGATTACAATAAAAAGGAAAGTGCACAACTAGATAGCAGTCCCATAAACAAAATTTCAACATTCTATGGCTAATCATTTTTGATTTATATGAGAAATACATTATCTATATATGTATAGAAGTACAAGGAAGTAAAAAATTAGTGGTATAAGATCGAGTGACTTAGCAGGCTATTCTACTATTCTGCTATGTTCTTATTGTTATTATTAACGATTCATAAAATTGTTACTGCACTTGGTATAGTATAGTACAGAATAGTTACACAGAAGCGACACTCCGTGTCGGCACCTTTCATGTTCCCCTAGTCAGTTCTATGACCTTGAAGCATTGTGTTGACCTTTAAATTTGTGCTGTTCCCCTATCTCTCTCTCAGATGTGAGGAAACTTTCAGATTTTAAACAATGGGCCCTTTAAATTTGTGCACATTCTCCATCTCTCTCTAATTTTCGCTTCTCTGTCTTACTGTCGCTTCTGTATAAACCTATTCTATGGTATAAGTGTGACACTTGCCTTAAACATAAATTAAATTAAAATGTGCAAAATAATATAGTATTTAAATTGGATGATTGCATCTTACAAAAGTTATGAAAATAGTCCTTTATTTTTTAATTACACTTTATCTTAGTCCTATTAAACAAATTACTAATGTAATTTATCTTATGTGTTTTACAACTCTGAATTTCATATAAGGTCACAGTAACTAAGAGTGATAATAAACCAGAAGTAATTTTCGTCAGAAAATTAATATCAGGCTCATTACTTCACCGTAAATAATGTAAAACACTTAATACTGTAATTTAGATAGGAATTTACATGAAAATCTAATACCTTATTAACATAATTACTGATCCAATTTAGACATATAGTTAGAAGTAATAAGTGGTTCTCTATTAATTAAAACAATTCATTAGGCATAGTAATTAATTTTAAAAGAATTCGACAAAAAATATCCAAAAAGTATATTCATATTTAACTTACAGGATACGAATGCAAACCTCAATAAAAAATCTCTCATTTCATGGTAGTCAATTTATAATCTTCTCAAGTTTCTAAATAACTTTTCAACAAAGATTTTTAAAATGCATGAAATAAAGTTTGAATATGGATGTATATTTTAATAAGTTATATTAATTGGAAAATATATATCATAATACAAAATTAATTTATACATAAACACGTACATTTACTTTACTTATCGAGCGAGAAATTGGAAAATAAATGATAAGAAAGCATCGATCGAAGTTTGATTGAAAAAAAAACAACTTTTTTTAAATCATTTGTTTTTTTTTATTGAGCAAAAACATAATACGCATTGCAGACTATAAATGATCTACTTGTTTTGGAGTATTGGAGATCTCCAAAACCATCCACAACTAGGAAGAAGCACTTGCTGCACTTAATACTTACATAACGATCATAGCTCCATCAATTTTTACAATTTTAGAAGAAAAAAATGTCTGTTTTTCCTAAAAAATCTGATGAGGACACCACATTACTTCCTTGTACTCTAAACTGTGCTCATTTTTGCTGCAATTCATTTAAAGTTATTTCACTTGAAAGTGAGACTATTCTATAGTTAATTATTCTTCGATTTCTATTCCTTTCATATTTTCGAATATTCTTTCGAAATGGATTTTTTTTTGAAAATTTATCACTATTCCTTATTGCATTACATAAAATTATTTTAAACTCTCAAAAATTTGCAAAGAAAGAGATATTGTTTACATTTATTTCGAAAATATTTCTCACTTATACTGACATTTGTCAATGTCAATTTATTAACAAGAAATCAAATGTTTCCTATAAAAATTAAAATTCAACTAAATTATTATTTTTATGAAGTTTATCCCAAAAGCAAAACTAGATGTCGTATTAATTACATAAACAAAATTTCAAAATTCTACGGCAAATCGTTTTTGAGTAATGAGAAAGAATCAAAAAAACAATACGAGCAAACTGCTATTTTTGCCCTGCCAATTGCAAGTATAGACGTCACGCCGAAACTGGTCAAAATGGATATTTTCGTTGAAACCTGAAAACCAAAATTTTTGCGGTTACAGTACTTTTTTACTTTGTAAAAGAGCCTAAAATTGGTGGTAAAAACAATCCAGTTTACTGACTATAAAAGACCTTTAAGAACTATAGAATGACTATCAAATTTATTCATTTCTATATTTAATGGTTCTTGTTTCTTGTTAGCTTGGTGGCTAGAAGTTATTAACAATATTCTATTTCTTCCAATTTGAATATGCAAATTCAGCAAATAATGATGTATACCACATGGCATTATAATTTTTATTGCAATCTATAGTTAACTGCTTAATAATAAGTGTTTCTACTGCGGTATCATTATGTGGAAAAAGTTAATCGATGCAATAACTGTTGCAAACCATTTAAGTCTACATTAAAAATGTTATTTATATGTTAACTTGCGGGTAATTGTTGTTTTCTATTCGTTCTTCGTCTACCTTTACAACCTGTGGAATGCGTAATAAAAGATCATCTTTCAAATAATCCTACAGAGGAATTTGTACTTACATATATTAAATACCGTTTGAAAAATTCAGTATCACTGAAGTATTTGCTTCCACTATAGAATTTGTGTAGGTGTATTTGGCCGAATATTTTGTTTTAATACCAAATATGCTGTTATAAGAAATAAATGAAGTACAATGCTTTTTTGTTACGTTAAACTATAAAATTATAGTTAATAAATTTTAAACAAAAGGTTTATGTTTAGTTATAATACTTAGGTATCTACATTCATAGTAACATTTATATTGTTTGGTTGTAAATCATTTTATCTTGAAACTGAAATAATTAAGTTTAATAATAATCAAAGAGCAAAATAGCTTTACAAATAAAAGAGTTTCGACATATACTGCAAGTACTTCTACATAAATAAACTCCACTATGAAACGAATCACCAATCACATTTCCAGATTATAGAAAAAAATCTTATCCATGGATCAGAATTCGATTATTCGGATAAACTGCTGTTCTATATAATGCTATTAAAAATATTCAATAAACTAATTATTCTGTAGCAATATTGATGTCAATATAATCCAAGTATATAAAAAGAGAATGTCTATAAGATTATCAACAGATTACCTACCTACTATACTTTTATTTCCTCTGCAAATGAAGGCAGGAAAATTATAATATCAGTATTTTTTCTTTTGTGTGATTTAAATCAAATGATTTAAATCAGGCCAACCCTAATTTATATTGTTTGAGAAGTCTTATTTTTCTGGTGCATTTTTTTTAGCCAATTAACAAATCAATCCTACAGTATAAAAATCCCAATTACAGGACGATTACACTACTATAATTCTCTATTAGTCCCAGAGCTGACACAAATCCAATTTGCAAATTTTCTTTCATTCTGATACAGACTATAGGCGAATTTGATCTACTTGTGTCCATATACTTCGGGATGGGCAGATACCGACAGACAACGGTAAAAGAGTTCAATCCAATTCTTGAAATATCAGAATTCGTACTATTACATTAACTTTCTTATGTACCGGTCTATAAAAATAAACGAATATGATTTAAAAGTGAAATTTAATTTATTTATTAATAAAGAAAATTATAAAAATTCATGAACTTTAAAAATTTCACTCTCGAATGTTAAATTTTGCTCCCACGATTCACAAGGTGAACTACTCTTCAACTGAAGGTCAAATATTATCTTATTTTTAAAAACCAAAGGAAACTGATTCAATAAACTTGTCATTACAAGTAATATAAAAGACAAATACTATTTTAGTTGCGTCATTTACACTTTAATGCATGAAATCATGTGTTACTGATAATTTTATTACTAAGAATAGACATGTTTATAGTTGTTGCTTTTTAGTACTACTGAGTAAGAAACTTGGCAAACTTTTTTTTTCTTTAATATCAGCATCTATTTGATACAAGCACTTTTTAAATTATTGTTATATTCTCTACATACAGGGTACAATGCTAAATTGGAAACACATTTTTTATAGGAAGTTATTACAGATACCGAAAATTGTTTAAATGAAGTTTTTAGTACTTTTAATAAGCTACCTAAATCTGATAATAAAAATTGGTCATTATGTTTAAAAACATACTTAAAATAAATCAATGTACCTATGAAGCAATAATAATTTTTATTGATACATTTTTATTTGACATACATTAAAAATAATTGACAATCATTTAATTTGGACAGTCACTCATAAACATAACCTTAATTTTATTTTAAACTTAACACAACATAACCTAACCTAGATTCAAAATAAAATTATGAAATTTTATCTTCTTTTGTCATTTTATTTTAAGCTTTTTATAAATTTTAAAATGATGGGACAAATGGAAATTTTCTAACAAACATATTCACGTGATTCTATTTTTAATTAATCAATAGGAACACAATGAATTCTATTGCATTGTGACAATTGTGAAAAACAGCGAAACCAATACTATTTTCATCGTTGACGTAACTATTTGCTATTTTTGTTAGCAATCCATTCAAAACAACTTTACAACTGTACAATTTGTCAACTTTGATAGCTGTCCTGTATTTATGTAGAGCAGCTCTTACAAATATATTACACATTGTACCAAAATATGAAATTAATTTTGTTAAATTCTTGGCAAAGTAATTGTTTGTAAATTAACAAATAAATACAAAATTGCAACATAATCTATTTTAATCAGAGACATTTAGATTATGGTAGATAAATTTTATCTGTAAATTAAAATAAATTAATGCAATTTAAAATGGTAATGGAGTTTTTAATAAGTTAATGGTACATTTTATATTCAAAATGATCTAAATATGGTAAAATGTTATAAAAAAGTGACAGTTTAAAATTTATTTTGTAAAAAATTACGGTCAAGTTTTTGTTTAAACAAAAAATAAAGTATGAAATGATAAATTACTGACATTTCCGAGTCTGTTACTTAGTCAATGATATATGAAATATACAAGAGTGTCGCTAGCCAATGAGGGGCAAGATGATAGAGGAAATGAATTGTGGGTAAAACAAATACAATTTTTAAAGTTTTATTTTTTTACTGAAAGAAAAAATGTTAATTAAAACATAATCTTGCGTGTTTTTGTGATTTTTTACTACTACATTATTAAAATCTTCTAGATTATCAATTTTTCGAGTCTCTAGAGGGGGTAGTTGCCCCTCCTGCCTCCCTTTGGCGACGCCCTTGGAAATATATATGTATGATAAAATATGAACATATTATTCACTATTTTAACATTTTCGTACAGTATATGCGGTAATCTAAAATAATATTGAGGTCATTTCTATTTTTACACGTATGTGATCTCTGCTCTGCTCTGGCGCTTATGTATGAATATCCGAAAATAACTTCACATTGCACTTTCGAAACAGATTCATACGTCCAAGGATGAGCCCCTAGCCTTAATTATTATAATTAGAATTGATAACATGAAAAAGTGTTTTGAATGGAGTTAAAATTAGAAATGCTGTTAAATGATGTGTTAAAATGAAGGTAAATATGAAAATGTTTGTTCTATCGCCATAAAATTATGAAGGCAAGCAAGAATATATATTCTGTAAAAAGGAAAATTACGTCGGATTTTATAACACAAATGCATATTTTATTACCTATTAATAGTTATTATAATTATAGAAAAAAAATACTATCGGTATATACAAGAAATATTTTTGCTGGTTCCTGGAAAAAGTTTAGAACAAAAAGTCCGAAAACCTAATCTTACCTTACTTATTAAAACATTTTTTTACCTGTGAATTTTTTTGCGGTTACTTATTATGACCCTACCTGTTTTGATATTTAGAGGTTTTAACAGAAGTCTACGATCCATGAATTCAGGTTTTTTGTTACTTTTTGAGTATTTCTGTTCTAGCATTATCGGATTTAAATAAAACTTTATATTAAACTTTTGATATCAATGACACAAGATGAGCAAGTTTTGATAATTAAATAGTCTTAATTATATATCTACTAATCAATAACGTCAATAAAAAAAACTTTATGGCTACTTATTTCTCTCAGAAATAGAAATGGATAAGGAAATAACAATTTTTAAATCTACAATAAACGATGCTAATATTATGTTTATTTTGTCAAATTATTAATAAAAAATATCTCAAAAATCCAAATCAAGTGTAGGAAGCTTTAAAATATTTTAAAAATACTTTATTGTTGTAAACAAGGTTTGATTTTATCATTCTTATATTTAATGAATGATTTATTATTAGAATATTCAGAGGAAGCTTCACCGGGTAGAAAAAATTGCTTTATGTATTTGGAAGTGTTAAACTTATAATTAAAATAAAACTCGAGTGTAATGCTTATTTTTTTCAAAAATCCAATGATAAAATATCTGGCTACATCAAGACATAATCGAAATACGAAATGTATAACTTCCACCTTTTTATGTAATATTCAAAGATACCTACATACAATAAATTAAACAATACCTTTAATTATTTTCTTAAAAAAAATGATAAAATATTAATATTTCAAAATTGTTTTTCATATTGTTAGTTTAAAGTTAAATTTTCCATTAGTTCTTATTTGATATAATGTCTAAAATCAACGTAAAAATTGAATTATTGTTTACAAAATATCACTTTAACGATTTTCGTTATAATAACGATATAACGATTCGTTATTTCTTAACGAAAGCTTACAGAACAGACCTAAGGTCCTATTAAAATATATTTATATACTCCATTAACGTCCAAAATTACCCAGGAAAAATCCAGGCTTATCAATTTTTCATAGTTATCATATAATATTTAAACTAAAAATTTTACTTCCTTAACCAATTAAATATAAGATAATCGAAAATCGAAGTATATTTTGTGTGTATGTGCTACTATCTTCTTAATATGAACGGAATATAAAATTGATTATAAAAATCAGGTAAAAATCCTTTGCATAATAAATGTAGCTGTAAATGACAGAAAATGATTAGTGACATATGTTTTATGACAAGTGTAATTCAACTCTCTTTTTGCATTTGACGGAAATAATGAAAAATTTCTCTATTGTGTTAATGACAAAATTAAAAATAAAACGAGTTTCACATTGCATTAAAAATAGAAAAGAGAAACGCTTTTATTTTCCGATATAATAAAAATTTCTTTTGTAACAATTAAACCTCTATCATTATTATCATCGCAGCACATTTAGATTTAAATTTCTTTACGAGTACAATGGTGTTTCTAGGAATCTTCTCCATTTCTAAATCATTTAAGTTGCATTTCTCGATGGTTTTACGACGCTATTCGTTTCAGTCGAATACTCAGCTTGAGTCTAAGATTACGGAACTTGAAACTATTCAAAAAATCCATTCTAAAAATATATTCATTGCTTTTCCTATTCACATATGGAGTATGGAGGATTGTTTGTGCTCAACGCCAGTAAATACTGTTTAGAAATTAGTAATGCCGGGTTTTTTCGTTTTATTGTCGGTAGTAAGTTTAGAGAGAAAACACAATCAGCAGGAACATGGATACAGTAAATAATGATTTCATTCAACACCATCTTTTAGCATTTATTATCAATTTATATTATTTTTCCTCTGTATTATCCTCTTGGTTATTGTATTAATTATGATATATAAATAGATTAATGTTTTTGTTATCTTTACATGATTGTTACATTTATGGCATAATAGGACAAATTTCAAATTGATAAATTAAAACTGTAATTAAAACTGATATTTATTTGTTTATTTATTTCTCACTTTATAAACGTATTTATATTCATATTAAATGCATTTTTTACGGACAGCGATGGCTCACTTGATTAGCTTGCATTGATTCGAATTGAGTGAAGTGTGAGATCTGGATTTCAAGTCCCAGCTTCGCAAATCTTTAAGCAAATTAAAATACTGCTGTGTCTGAGTGGTTCCGAACCCACTACTAAAAAATAAAAATCTCATCTCGATTTCATCTAACCTGAAATCCTTTATAGAATGATGAGTTTTCTTCTCTTTTATATTTTACTTCTTCTCCATAATAAATATTTTTTTTTAGTTCTATACAAATTGATAAGTAATTCCCAGTACTTTTTACATTTGTCAAACTATTTACAGCAATATTTTATTTTGACATTTCTCAGTGTAGTATAAAATCTAAACAAAAGTGTGAAATATATTTTTTAATTAAAGAAAATTTTAAATTAAATAGTATTCAATCTAGTGAGTAGAATAACTGATTATCGTCTGTGAACCAGAATTCAAATTTCGCTGAGTAATAGTATTTTATATTATTGGCAAAGTAAAATATTATTTGCTTATATTTTGTCATTCACTTGTAAATTAAATTTACTGGTTTCAGGATATTAAGCCTTTGTTTACATAGACAAAAGTAAGCAGGATAACTAAGTAATAATTGTATTGTATGTTATGTCAGTATGGTAATAATATTACTGTACAGATTTGTCAAAATAACGTGGGACTATTAGATAATTTAACTGTCATATCAACCCATATAGACTTGATCACAAAAACTTTATAATACTTATATTTATTAATAATGTGAAATCGGTAAACTATTGAATAAACCGCGGATGTTATGAATTATATCAAGCCTTACATGACATAAATTCCTATTCTCCGAGTTCGGAATTCAATTGACATCTGTGGCGGTTATGATACTCATAACTATCCTAGGTATGTTAATAGTTATAAAATTATAACTAAATGTCAGTTACGTTGTGTCAAAAATTTTAATCAATAGTTCAAATATATTACGGTATAAAAAATTCTGTATTATTAATTTCTCACATAAACGAAACGAACATATTGCCAAGGTGTAAATTTGCTAAATTTTCTGTATAACTACATTAACTATATTCAAATCGTAAAATAAAGGAGAATTAATATCTTCTAATTTTACCTCAAATGATTCAATATGTTTTACCGATTTAATTAAATAAATATAACAAATTAGAGTTCTGTGAAAAGCCAAAAACTGGAAAATCTTGTGAAACGATTCGATATCTGCACCGATTTGGTAGTCCTGATCGCTGTATTGGTGGATCTATTTTCGCAAGAGTAAATATTTACATTGGTGAATCTGGCTGCCTAATGTGCGTTTGTTTATTGGCGGCACCACCTGCTGAGATGCTGTTTCATCTCGCATTCCTGCAGACACAAGCTCGGACTCGTTGCGTTCGTGCGTGTTTTTACAGAGGAAAGACTTGTTGAAGAGTATTTACTTTACATGTCAACTATTGGGGCTAATTTTATTTATATTTAATTTGTCAATATATCTTAGCGTTCAAACTAGGTCAATGATTAAATTTACATAGCTATTATAAAAGTGTTTAAACAGAATAAGATGTTATTTATTATTTTAATTTATTATTAGAGGTAACCTGACTTAAATATAAATATTTAATGTTTTATGTTCATATGTAGGAATAATAAAATATTGACCTCATTAGTATAGTGATTAGTAATCAAGTTTTACAATCTAAATTTTCTGGGTTCGAATCTCGTAGATGCATTGATGTTTGTACTTATTAGTCTTCTATTATATCATCTTCATTTCTACCGCCTACATAACATTTCTTAAAGTTGCTCATTTGTTCTCCTTGTATATGTCTTTAATTATGGTAACACTTAATAAAAATAAAAATAGATAATTAAATTCTGTTATACATTTGGTATCAGCATAGATAATTTTTAAAAAGATATTAATTTTTTTTTTGTATAATTTGACAATTTTCCTTTTAAAAATTCGATATTTTCAAATATTTTTAGATTTACGCAAAAATACAGTATCAGCGGCTTTGGAAATTATTTCTCTCGTTATTAATATACAATGTATTTTCAAGCAGTATTTATCTCACGTCTAAAAATTATAACCCGTTCGTGAATTTTTGCTTGTGTACTTGTATTTGTTATTCAAATAACTATGTAAGTTTTACCGGCTTGTTGAAAGTTAAATTTTACTCAATAAATATTCACGTGTACATATTTTAAATGAAAAATTTTGCTCGTTCACATTTACAAAATGTGAATCTCAAGGCAATTAAAATTTCATTCTTCTTATGAAATCAGAAAAAAAAAAGAAAAATACAGAAAATCATAAAATATACAGGAATAAGCACAAAAAGTCAAAATATGCAAGATGTCGTAAAATATGCAAAATATACATTTTTAAATTCAAAATATAAGTATATGAATTGTACACAATTATACAAATTTTGAAAATATACCTAGCAAAAAAAGATTTGCATAAAATTATCAGCTGTGATATCTATATAATTAACACCTTTTACGGTACAAATGTATCAATCAAACCAAAACGATTAACCGGACTAGCACACCCATTGTAAATAATAAGGAATAATGCTTTTTTATTTATTTATTCAAGAACAAACAAGTAATAACCTTATTAAAATATAATTTATTTCTCATTTATTAAACCTATACAACGTTTATTTCTTGTAAAAAGTTTTGCTGCACCATATTAAATCTGAATTATATCAGCAGGTGATTACCGCATCAACAAATGTCAATCTTGCAACCTTTCATCCACACAAATATCAAATGCTTATTACATTTCTTTGAACTGGTTATGTAACAATTATTAATATTTACATTTCGAAATCTGTTCGTTTGCCGTATGTTGTATGAAGTAAACGACTTATAAATTTGTGGTTTAAGCCTTTTCAAGGTATATGCTCAGGTGTTTTTCTTATAGTAATGACAGATTTACCTTGAAACGTGCAAGCCAATCGATACAATTATTAAATTATGGGTTTAAATTGAAGCTTTTTAAGGAATTGTTGAAACTGTCGCATTTTAATAAAATTACATATTAGGTCACACGACAAAAATTCGTTATATATTCAAATTTTTATCAAATTTTAGAAATTAACATTTTAGACTTTTCTTTTAATATTTGCTGTTATTTAAAAATTGTAAAACTTGTACACCTATGTATGTTTTTGTATATTGTAGGTATTATTTTTAAAAATAGGTATATAGTATATAACATTGAAAATCAATTTTAGGGTCAAACTTTAAGAGCAAAGTTAATTAATAGTTATTTATGTAACTAGTGTGTAAAGTAAGTGTTTTCTTGTCGAGTACAGTGTAACTTATAAATTATAGCACGATTATTTTCCTACAATCGAAATATTAATAAAAATTAATTTTAAAAGTAAAAAAAAACCATTGATAAATGTTTTACGTTGCCTAGCAACGACTACTTTTCACGCACAAGTGCGTAAAAATGACACTTTACAAACTCTAAAGAGGGCATAAAGTTGTGTATGTAATTTCTATAAAACAGATGAGTTATTCTTAGGTTTACAAAATTTGACAAATATGCTGTTGTAAATAATTTTCAAAGATAAAATAAGTAAATATGAAGTTTTTTGTTGTAAAATACAAAAAGATGGAAGAAATATACAAGAATTAGATTTTAATTAAGCCAAAAAGAACTGTTTTCTTCGGTTTCCAGTACAGTATTAGAAATTTGATCAGGGCATGTAACCGGTTAAAAAAACCGGTTAATAAAAACCGGTAACCGATATTTTTAACGAAACTTGCGAACTTTAACTGTAATTTTAACCTATATTTTTCAGGCCGAAAATACCGGTAACCGTTAACAAAAAAAAAATAAACCGGTTTTAGCGAACATTAACCTTTATTTTAATATCATTTAGCGAGAAAAAAATGTAATATTTTTTTTTATATCTGTGTTTTCTATATTTGTATTTGAACATGAGTCATGACAGTTTTTACAATTAACATTTTATTGGAGAGTCATAAATGTAGGTTTCTTTGGCCGTTAAGGTTACTTAAAATGTCCAAATAAATACGGCCTTTGTCAGCACAGGCAAGTTTAAAATTGAAAAGTGACCTGCGTTTTTCTGAATAAATTACGGGAATTTTTGTGAATATTTATTAATTAAATTGTTTTTTTTAATTGTTATATTTTCTAAGATGGTAATTTTTTATTATTTTTTTAAATTATTTATTCTATAATTTTTTTTAATCAAATATTTATAATTACTTTTTTTTTAATTAATGTTAATAATTTTTTAAACCGATATATTAACCGGTTTAAACCGGTTTCCAATTTTTAAAAACCGGTTTTCGAACTAAAACCTTTGTTATTATAACGTTCTCTATAAGGGTTAACCGTTAACCAGTATTTATTTCGGTTACATTCCCTGTTTGTAACTAACTTTTAGTAATTTCTAATTACAGTTGAATATAAAAAGTTACAATTTTTAGGTTTTTACTGTAAAATTTTTCATATACAGCTGAAATATTCCAAAAATACCCGTGTATGAGTCCAAAATTTTGGTTTTTGATTGTTGACACCCTTTAAACCCAATTTTAGGTCAGGTTTGGGTTCCTTTTTACCCATTTTAAGGTGTGACAAATTTCCAAATGTACTATACAATATATTTAGACACTTTTCAACTCATTTTTGGGTATAAAATGCAACACATAATCGTGTTAAACTTATTTTTTTAATTATGAACACCTAAATCATTGTTAAGCACTTTAAACCCATTCCAGGGTGTGAAATAACCCAAATAAACCCATTTTTAGGTAAAATTTATTGATTTTTTTGAAAAAACCAAATTGATAGTCGCCGATGCGCTGATTTCAAATTTTCAAACCGAATTTAATTATCTCTTCCCATTCCTGAGATATTTGGCCTCAAAGTTGCACCTCAAAAAAGTGTGTTTTTTGAACATATCTCTAAAATGGGTAGAGATACAGTATCAACGATTACACCAGTCGATTCTACGCGCAAAGTTACATAAAGAAATATTTTCTCCGCATATACGATCTTTGGAACGATTTGGTGAAAAATGAGAAAAACGAAAAAACCTGAATTTCAATTTTTCGCTTGGAAACTTTTTGTCACCAAAATTTTTTATATTCTGGACTTAAGTAAATACAGATGCGCTGATTCCAAATTTTCAAACCGATTTCAATTATCTTTTACCGTTCTCGAGATATTTGTGTTCAAAGTTAGACCTGAAAAAATCAGTTTTTCAGGAATAATTCTGAAATGGGTTCAGATACGACTTTGGCGACCTCACCAATCGATTCTACGGGAAAAATTACATTTTTGTACCAATTTTCAGATTTTTATTCCAATGGATACAAATTTTATAGAGGAAAAACGAAAATCGTCAAAAATCGAAAAAAATCGCAAGGGGTTCATCAGGCGATTTTTCGATTTTCGCGATTTTCGTTTTTTCGCTCTAAAAATTGTATCCATTGGAATATTAATCTGAAAATTGGTAAACTTATGTAATTTTGCCCGTAGAATCGATTGGTGAAGTCGTCGAGATCGTATCTTGACCCATTTCAGGGATATTCCTGAAAAACGATTTTTTTCAGTTCCAACTTTGAACCCAAATATCTCGAGAACGGTAAGAGATAATTGAAATCGGTTTGAAAATTTGAAATCAGCGCATCTGTATTTACTTAAGTCTGAAAAATGAAAAGATTTGGAGCCAAAAAGTTCTCCAGCGAAAAACTGAAATTCCGGTTTTTTTCTTTTTTCTCATTTTACACCAAATCGTTCCAAAGAACATATATGCGAAGAAAACATTTCTTTATGTAACTTCGTGCGTAGAATCGACTGGTATAATCGTTGAGACTGTATCTCTACCCATTTTAGAGATATAGTCAAAAAACACACTTTTTTGAGGTGCAACTTTGAAGCCTAATATCTCAGGAATGGGAAGAGATAATTAAATTCGGTTTGAAAATTTAGAATCAGCTCATCGGCGACTATCAATTTGGTTTTTTCAAAAAAATCAATAAATTTTACCTAAAAATGCGTTTTTCTGAATATATTACGGGAATTTTTGTAAATATTCATTAATTAAATTGCTTTTTTTTAATTGTGATATTTTTCTCAGATGATATTTAAAAAAAAAAATTTTAAATTAATTATTCTCTATTTTTTTAATCAAATTTTTATAATTAATTTGTTTTAATTAATTTTAATTATTTTTTTAACCGATATATTAACCGGTTTAAACCGGTTTCCATTTTCATAAACCGGTTTTCGAACTAAAACCGTTATTATTTTATTATAACGTTCTCTATAAGGGTTAACCGTTAACCAGTATTTTTTTCGGTTACATGCCCTGAATTTGATGCAAGGAAATTTCAGGTATGAATTGAATTAAAAATATTCTGAACAAACTAATTTTAAAACTGAATATTTAATGTACTATAGATTTTTTTATAGAATATATTACTACAATGACGAGAGGTAATGTGTTGGACGCATGCAATTTTTCTTTTTTTTCTCGTTCTATTTTCTAATCAAGTAAATTGTTGAGACCCATCAAAAAACTATATTGCATCAAAATTACAATATTAACAATCCATTACATTATTCAGCAATTTTATAATTGTAACGCCAATAATTATATATTGAAACAAAAACTATTATTCTAATAAAGTAGAACTAATTTCTACGTTTCTTGTGACCCAAAATAAAATCCATTACAACTGTAAGTTCAAGAATCATTGACATACAATTACAAGTTCGCATCGCAAGCAGAAATGGGTGTGTTTCATTTGATCATATATTACCCTCATAAGACTGCATATGACCTTAGTAGTTAAGCTGTTGTTAAACATTAGAAAAAAATAGATAATTGGTATAGTACGACAAAAGATCTCAAGTTGACGTTTAAATTGTTTTATGGTTGTGGTATCTATTCAAAGTTTTGCTCCAGGTACCCAGCTAAGCACTGAATTTGGAAATCCCAAAGTAATATTAGCATGCCTAACTTAATATATATGGATTACTGTACGACATGGAAATAACTAGACAGGGATGTATTTAAAATTTTAATACCGTTAATTTCTTAGCAATAATCATTATCTTCGTGGAATTGCAAACAATTTTTGCATAAAAACGAAACTGCTATAACATATTGTTCTTATTACCAAGAGTACATCAACGTTACTACAACTTGTGACAATTATTAGAGTATTTTTCATAAAACGTGGTATTAAAATTTTAAATACATCCCTGTCTAGTTATTTCCAGGTTGTACAGTAATCCATCTATATTAAGTAAGGTATGCTAATATTACTTTGGGATTTCCAAATCCAGTGCTTAGCTGGGTACCTGGAACAAACAGTGTATTCTAATGGATTTTGTACAATTCTATACCCTATAGCAGAACGCATAAAGGTCACATTTCTTTCAATTCTTTCACTTAGGGAAAAACTTTGAATAGATACCACAACCATAAAATAATTTAAACGTCAACTCGAGATCTCTTGTCCAACTATACACATTAATTTTTGTACGAATGCGGAATTATAACCTTCATAAACTGGTTGTAGTTGTATCTATATAAATAACAATCAATTTAGATCTTCATTAAATTGAAATTGCTCAATTGAAATGCAATAGACTTTTCATCTTCAATGTAAAGTCTTAATTAAATCTTCATTCCGCTTGTAAGACTATAAGGAAACTATTACAACACAACAAATTAAATAATTAATAATAGTGGAAACAGAGGTTCTACTCGTGGAAGTAACTGTATGATTCTCATGAATATAAAGCACCTTCATTACTGCTGCACAGTAAATACCTGACAGAACAATAGAATTACCACCGCGAGAAATTCTTTACTGGAACCGCGAATCCCGCGACAAGTTATGTAAAATTCTGCAGCGTGACAAGCAAGGCCGGTTGCAAAATATAGCTGGTGTTTTCATAAACATCATCTTTCGCGCCAGAATCTTTCTGGATCAAGGTTTGTGCAGCACTGCAGAATTTTGGACGCCAAAAGTTATACTAACATCTAAAGTATATAAGTGATCTTGGACGAAATATCAAAGACATTTTATAGAGGCACTAATGTTTCGAAGAGAATATTCTGAAATAGCATCTTTACGATTGGAGTGGAACTGTAACCAATAGACAAAATTAAAATGAGGAACTTCAAAGAGTTCAAAGTATATAGTAAAAACAAGCCACCCACCCTTAAGATTAATTGTGCAGTTTAATCAGACGTAACGTAAAATTCATAAGTAATCAATTATTGTACGACGTACATAAAAAAGCTCTACTTTCTTCTCGCGAAGTAGAGGAGAAATTTACTTTTTTCTATGACCACTATTGACAGTGGCACTTATCCCACACTATATAAAATGAGTAAAGGTTCTCGTTGTCAAATCAAATGCTTTTCGTATTTTTGTGTTGTAAATTTCAGCAGTGTGGTCATAGAAGAAGGGTAATGTGCCACTCGTGCAGAATCACCTATTTTCCATCCTGTGTGATTCCAGCACCCGACTACTTCTTGTGCTGAAACTTTTCACATCTCGTGGGAAATAGCCGACTTTCTACCCTTGTTGCACAATATAGTATTCCCCCTCTGGAGAGGTGAATGCCAACAGTCTAACTAAAAGATATTATTATTATAGAATGAAATATTGTAAAAATTCATTATTATATTAAAAATTCTTACTTAATAATGATATTCATTTTAAAAATATGACAATTAGGTCGTTCTTTTTTTTAACATTATTTGATAATGACAACTTAAACTTGAATTTGCATATTGACAATACTGGAACAATTGCACTGCTAAACGTCAAAGTTTACATAACATAATTTTCTAGCATAACAAATTGCTGCGCTTTTTTTGTCCAAAAAAAATCGATTTGTGAAACATTTCTTGAAAAGAATGCTGTATCTAACACTTTTTCCACTATTACTCGAGCTCGAGTGGTAAAAAAAACGCTTTCCTCTCTAGGTTGAGAAATAACTATTTCTACAAACACTAATGCAAATAGCCATTATTGTACACCTCTAGGTTATTTAAGTGTCACTTTACAGACAGCTATACATAAGTTCGCTTCGGGTGAATTTTTGATTTATCGAAACTGTTTGCAGTAGAAATGATAAAATTAATTAGAATTAACTGTGTGGCTCGTGTGTAATTTTTCCATTTCGTGGTAATATGCATCTTACAACTCTTGTTATGTAATATACTAAATATACTATTAAATACTATAGGATAAATAAAGACATATTATTTTCCTGACGATTATTTTACAAACAATAAAAAGCACAAAATTATAGACATTTTTATATATGCATTCTTTGATCTTTAACCTAAAATTTCCATAAACACCATATACAATTCAATCTACATTAAGAAGCAATTCTTTTACAAATTAACCATTTATTTGCCACTGATTGCGTTATAAAGTAAGCATTTCTAATAAATTCTTCTTCTTGGTACCGGTATGACCATTTTTGGAAACCTGACGATACTAGTTTTATTTTATTTGCGAGTATTGCCAAGTGATGGATATGGACACGAATTAATTTGTCTGTTAATTAACAGTTTTACCGACATATGCTGACTGGGATATGTTATACTATAATTATATAAATTACTTAACTTCAGGAATATTGTACACACATATGTCAACTTTCACGGACGTTGCTGGTTGAATAGTTAACATATACTTGCACTCGGAATTAGATAGCGCTCTTCTATTTAAATTGAGCGAAGTGAAAAATCTGGGGTTCAAATCCCAGCGTCAGCAATCTTTTTCCAAATACTTAAAGAAAAAAAAAACCGAAAATTACATTTTAAAAAATGACCCTAGTCGAAAGTCGAAGACAATACATTGGATATCTTTACTCACTGTCGTTAGTTTTGTACCACGAAGAGATGTGTCTTTACTTTATGAGAAATTTTCAGTAGAATCGATTGCCGTAATCACCGAATTCGCAACTCTACGCATTTTTGACGTATATTTATCAAGACACGACTTCCAACTTTGAGACTGAATATCTCGAAAATGAAAAGAGTGAAAAATGTTGAGGAGTTACAGCTCAAAAATTCAAAAATGAGCAAAAAACAAAACCGGAATCTATCTATATAACTTGATACTTCCGGAATCACAAACCGCAAGTAATAATACATTTAATACAGAATTTAATGAAGGTTCTAATTTTAAACTTGTACGTCATTATTTATAACAGTGTAAGAGTTACAAGCTAATAACTGATAATAAATAAAAGTTTTTCTAATTGTCATGTAACCGCAATTTTCTCAGGAACGACAGTACATAGGGCAATTCTGTTTCCAAATTTGGAATGGGCATATCCAAATCTATAAAGTGAGCTCTAGAATATTCTGATTTTTTTTTTCGGCGAAATAGGAAGCAAAAATATATATAATCTTGCGATTTTTTCAAATTTCTTTTTCTCGTAAGACTCATTAGCATATACTATTTTATTAGGAACTGGAAACTGGATCGAAGTAATCAAAAGTAGAGGAGACTATGAAACATATTATCAACTATCCGCTGTGAAGCAGAAAGGACTTCTTCAAAGTCGTCAATTAAAAATAAATATAGAACTATGTCGCATGATATTTTAAAATATCTATCCATACTAGCAATTGAAAGGGATTTGACAAAGTCATTAACAATATGACGAATCTTTGAAATAATTTGCCTAATTTAAGGTTAGGAAATGTTTCAAAATGTAATTTTTTGTTAATTTTTTCTTGTTTGAAAATTATTTTGTTTGTTAATATAAAATATTTTTATTTAAATAAGTAATTGTTCCCAAATGTATAATTAAATTTTAACATGTTATAATATTCTATACCAGAGAGAAGGAAGGGGGCCCCAAAATCATTACTACCCAGATCCTTAAAAAGCTTGTAATTCAGCAATGCAAGTAAAATTTAACATGGAACAGGTGCAATTCACTTCTTCATTATACAGTGTTGCCAACTTAGTAGATGTACCATTAATTTTGGTGTTTTGAATCCATAATTTTGTGGTAATTATTTAAGTTTAAAGGTTAGAGGAATTTGTGATGTTTTCTGTTTAAATGAATATTAATATTAGATTCCATTATTACGTCTTGAAAATTGGTATTGTTTAAAAGTTATTTTCGTCATTCAAATGAATTACTATTGCGACCACGAAATGCAAATAAATTTTGTTTTATTGTTTTAAATTTACGTGACCAAAAAATTCGGAGAAATAAAGTATTTTTGTACAAGGTTAAGCTTGCAATTATAATTATATAACAATAATGGTAATCTATAAACAATTAAAATAATAAACAAGTTTTTGCAAGTTATTAATTACAACAATGATATTTCCTATTGTTTAATGACAAGAATATTTATAGTCATATTGTTTAAACACGCAGCAGACAATGTTATTTGAATTTTTGGTCATAAAAAGTAAGTAACTATTATAAAAGGTTACCTTGATGAATAATACATCAACTCGTCATGTTTAATCCTTAGTAGCATGCAAAGAATTTGAACCGAAACAATCAGACATTTTTCTTAAGATTATCCTAAGACGTCTTAGCGTTTAATCTTATTAAAATACAGTGGACTGCATTTCTTGTTTTTCAAATATGGTTTAAAAAATCTACCTGTCTGTTAATATAAAAAATATTTACATTTATGCTTAAACCAAAATAAATCGCTACGAAATACATTTAATTTTTTTATGAGATTCATTACATTACATTAACATTACAAAATCAATGTACATTAAATCTAATATCAGAACAAGAAAATCAGAACAATTTATATTTGTACAATACATTTTATCAACAAACAGCAATATGAAAAATCAAAGTATTAATTTGAACGATAGTTTATTATTACTTTAATACTAAAGAAACACTTAAATGTTGAACATGAACATCCGATATATCAGTGATGAAGCAAACATATTAGTACTTCGGAAAGTATTGGACATATCAGTTTCTATTTTTGTACATGTAAAATTATAAAATCTGGGATAATTTCACTGTACAAAATTACCAAAATACTATTAGGAAGACTTGTAAAAGCTGTTAGAGAAAGCGAAAAAAAAGTTAGAGAATGGTAATTAAAATGTAAAGAAATTAGCCTAAATCATCTCCATCTGTAAACCAATTGTTTCTTTTAAATTCGTAAAAGAAGATTAAATATTTTCGTGTTTTTTATTGTTAATTTAATTAAATTATGACAAAAATTTAAGTTATTTTACTTTTGCGCAGCTAATTTTGATGAATAATGAAATTAAATTGGGTTTGTGAACTGTAAACAGAGTTTGTATATTGTTTTGAATTTGGTACACCGGAAGTAATATTAACCGGAACAAATTTCAGTAAACCATTCATTGTTAAATATGTTAGAAATTGAGATTATAAAATAAAAATACAACATTTTTTCTGTGGAAGTTTTTTCTGCCGTAAATAATATTCTTATTCTGTGATGGATGATCAAAAAAACTATTCTTAATGATAATCCATAACCTGTTCCATTATATTTTTTGTTATCCGGGCATAAAATGCCTCTAATCTAACTGTAATGCGCTGATTATGAACATTAGGCATTGCGGTATATAATTATAGATAAAATCTTTCAAGGTTTAATATTGATCGGAAAGTAGTACGAAATTACTGGTAAAAAATGATTAATGAATTGTAGAAAACGTATTTAACTAATTAAGTTTTCATTTTGATTATCTTGTGCATTACAATTAACAATAATGAATAATGAATATTAATTAATCTATATTTGTTTCTCTGATGATCTATAAAGATAATTGTACTATCGTATTTTTATCTGATGTCGACTGTTTAGCTGTTTTATGGGAGGTATCCAGCTAACCACAATGTAAAATACGTTAGTCTTTAAGATGTTCCTGGAAACCTCTATAAATTTAACGCAAAGTGAACGAATGTATAATTTATGAGGTATTGTGTAGCTGAAGTATCTCAGATTCAGATTCAAATCTGATGTGAAATATTAACATTGCGTATCAACAAGTTGGAGAAAATGGAACGAACATTTCCAAGGAAAACTTAAGTGTAACATTCTTAAAGAAAATGTTTAAAGTGATTCTACATATATACGAGAAATGTTTCTTGATGCAATAGCATGTCTGCAGTATGAGATTTATTAAATATAAAATGTAATACTTTCGTTAAAAATCAGACAGTCATAGAAATAAAAGAAAATATTTACCTGTCAGTTTAGAGAAGTATCACTGATTATAATTCTTATTATATGTATTTTATATTTAAGTTGAATTATATTATTTTTTTTAACAATATATTAATATTATAAAAATATTGCAAATATCACTTTAAAAACGTATTAAATATATCAAAAGATGAGCACATCGAAGAAAATAAATTTTTAATATATTTACGGATGACATATCCATTTTAAAACAAATTTTAGATTATATCATAATTTAATAATTAATATCAAAGTACATTATCTATAATGACATGTCATTAACTGTCACAACTGTCACATAGATATTTGTTACATGTTACATTTTATATTTAATAAATCTTGTACTGCAGACGTGCTATTGCATCAATTATGAACTTATATGATGCAAAATTTAATCTCGAACAATTTAGTACTTTTGCACTTTTGTTCTAAATCTATCAGGAGAGAGAGTATCCGCAATTTTTTGAAATCCCATATTACAGTCCTATGTTCCGCATTTCGTTGCACACACTGTATATATACATATACAGGATGGTGACTCGTACACCCGAACATAGGGATTTAACACGTAATGTCATAATTTCCTGCAGTCCTAATTATTTTAGGTAAGAAAGCTTTAAATAACAGTTGTAGAGCTTAAAATTTTGCATCTGACCAATAAGCAAAAATAATTTTATTCACAATCACTATTGAAATATGTCAATTCCTAACCTGTCAAAGGTTGGAAACGTATGTCATTTTTAACTGCAATGACAATCTCACGGGTGGGAAATACTTTAAAATCCCTTGGGGGGGAAGTGTTTACTATATGGTTGCCTAGTAATAATGTCATAAATTTCTAAAAGTAAGGTGATCAGTGCTGTCAAACATATTGATAAAATCTTATAATTACCAAAAACATCAATAATTACAATATAAATTTTGAACGGAAGCATTTCTATTATATCACTATCTGAATTTTCGGACATTTTTATAAACTTCCAAACATTCAGCAAATGTCAAATTATTAAAATAAATTTAAACATTTGTTTTCATAGACTACTACCGTACATTAATTTAGTTTATTGGAAAAAGGCGATATACGAGTAGAAGATTATTTGGATAATTGTGAATAAAATAGTATACATAGTTCGGTGGGAGTTTCATTACAGCCTTGCGCTATATCTGAGCCTCGAGGCTTCGCCTCTCGGTCATATATTAAGCCCTCGGCTGTAATGAAACATTTCCCACCTCACATGTAATATACTATTACATGCCTTGTAAGCTTAGAAATAAGGTTTGAAAATGATGCATCGTTGGCATTTAATTGGATGGGGTACTACTATACATCGGCTCGGTATGTGTTCTAAATTAAGCAAGAATTAGAGTAGGTACTTCACAGTGAGTGAACACCCTTCTCACAGGTAGTAAACATTACGGTGACTGGTTTTTACGGAGGGTGAGCAAGTATTAGAGTACTTCACAGTCAGTGAACCCTACTCACAGGTAGTAAACATACGGAGAGTGGTTTTTACAGAGGGTGATTTTGATCTAATTAAATTTGGGTACGAATAAGAAGACAATAACACTACTTTAAACTTCACAGTGAGTGACCACCCTTCTTTGATGTAGTGACACATTACGGATTACATTAGGGCAAGAATTACTTCAAATGAGCGAACGCCCTTTTCTAAGGTAGCAAACATTACGGAGACTAGTTTTTACAGACGGTAATTTTGATCTAATTACACTAGTGTACGAATAAGAAAGACAATAAAACTACTTTACACTATACAATGAGTGGACACCCTTCTTTCGGTAGTAAACACTACGATTTTTAGGGAGGGTGATTTTCATCTAATTACATTCGGTCAAAAATTAGCGTTTTTATACTTATTTTTTAGTTAAACATTGTCCAATTAGGTAGAATCAATTGTACACAAATTCCTCTTTCAGCATTGTAAATTCGTTACCTTGTACAACATTTTCTTCGTCTTAAAAATCTTTATTACCTTATAAATACAATCTGAGGTAAAAACATCTTTTAGAAAACAAGTAAAACATCCAGCTGATGATTACCTCCCCTCGCAAATTACTCCGATCCCAGGATCATGTGAGCCTGGCAGGCGTTGTCAGATGTTTTTATTTGGATCGGATTCCTCTGTTGTTTTTTGTGCCTCTGAATCTGTGCGGTGTGGAGTTTTTTTCTTTTGTTTTGTAAACGGTTAGTGTCTTGCCGTTGTTTTAATGTGGAAAAGAGAAAAGCATTAAGAGGATGACAGTTGACGCCTGAAGGGATACGCAGAGATTGTTTTTTTAAGATAAGAGAGTATGTAAATTTTGTAATTCTGCTACTATAAGACTTACATTTTATGTAAAAATTTGTAAGGAATATAACATTGTATTTAAACTTTCATTAATTATTACATACATCATTATCATCTTAAAGTGATTTGTAGACCAGAATGAAAAATGATTGAGCGTGGATAATTTTATAATAAATGATCTCATAGTACTAATTTAAAACATCAAATTTATTTATATATAATTTATTAATAAAAAATGAAAGTACATTATACTATGTAGGTATGTATTCCTATTTATCATCTTGTATCTCTAAAATAATAATTAAATCAAATAATTAGAGCACACATTCTAAACTCTGGAATCTAGAGTAAATAAAAAAAGTTTAGTAAATAAATAAAATAATTACTAGGAAAAAGTAGAACACAAATTATGAGGCAATATATTTGAGAACTTCTAACAAATGTCGAAAGGAATTATAAAAGAAATTAGAGTATATTTGGCGAAAATAAATACAAAATTGTAGCATGAAATAAAATATAGAATTAAAAAAGTAATAATATTTATTTCATTTTGGAATCATAAACTTGTTTCAATAGTTACTGAAACAAAATAAATTTGTGATTAATGAATAAATGTCAAACAATACATTAAATTTTAATTTTGATTAAATAAGTATTTAGTATTCATAGAATTTTTCAACTCCTTTTCATACAAATCTTTTGAATTTTTAGAAACCAAATTGGTCTGTGCAACTGTGCAGCCTCAAATTTCATTAATATTTCGTCAGAATGGTTAGAATAATGTGACGTTCCATATATATTAGACAGACAGTGACACTTCGATTATTAAACTTGTTTAAGAACAAACAATCTAACAATGCCAACTATCTATAAAGAAACCACAGCATGGAATACGAGATATCTACAATTTTTTTTCATTTCAAGCACCAAAATGAAATAAAAAGTTGTATGTAATACATAAATAACTATTATATTTGCAACATAATTATAGAAATATAAAGCGTGATGAAAACAAAATGTATAAACTTTAAAGTACCTATCCTGCTTGAATGATTTGATACCTGCCTATCACAAATTCGATACACAAGATGATCCAAAAAGCAATTATCTATACCGATGTTAGTTATTAGATATTTTCCCTCTCTGTTTCTTCAACAGATTATTAATGAGGGTTTCGTTCATGATTGATAGATCAACAGACAATGGTAGGGCCTTGCGATAATCCAAACGGGACAGAAAATAGAAGAAGATAGGATGTAATTAATAAACGGACAGCGGTATCTGGGGTTTAAATCCCAACTTCGCCAATTTTTATTCAAAAAAAAATATTGAAATTATTTTAAGAAAAACAACAGTTCAAACATAATATTTTTCATATCAACAAAATGTAACCCTGATGCTACTGTTCTTTCATCAATATTTTTTCGTAAGTAATATAAGAAGAGCTATTAATTTATTGGAAAAATTTACAAATAGTTATTGAGTAGTAACAGACAAATGAGTGTCAAAATTGATATTTAGATTACGACAGCGAAGCTGGAATGATTTAAGAGTCATTTTTGACTTGGGTGGTCGTTACTTCGCAGGAATTATTTGTAAATTTTACCAATTAAATACCTAGCTTGAATTATATTTGTTTGATAATTTACGACTAATATCAGTTCAAACGTAAAATTTTTGATATCAACAAAATGTAACCATCACTTTGATACGGTGGTTTTATTAAATTTCTTCACTGGAAAACTATATACGGCGTCAAATGAAGCATTCTGATTGGATGGAATTGGCGTGTGTGGAATAATCATTAAAAAAATCATCATGTTCCATCAAGGTATTCTGATTGGGTGAAAAACCTTCACCAATAAAATGCAAGCAATATTGCCTAGAAATAGTTGTATTCCTCATTCAAATTCTATCATTATTATAAATAAAATATATACCTATATAGATTATTCCAAATTTTATTTAGTTTTCTTTTTACCAAACTGACCTTACCGTCAATTACGAAATCGTAGCTGGATTGAATGATTTTAATTGTTCATTAATCCTTTACAATTCACGAAGCATGAAGTAAATTAATTAAAAATTCCCAGAAAGCAATAAACAAAGAGTTTATTTACACCTTCGGTGTTACACCTTTATCTTTGTTGCTGTACCTTTCCACGATATCGCCTTTCAAATCACAAGATAAAGAAAACAGCGATAGCGATATTTACAGCCACATCTCGCGATTGTTGTGCCCACAATAATGCATTGTTACACCAAGCAATTCGGATCGCATACTTCCTTTAAGTGGAGTACATTGATATTGCAATCATACAATTATGTGCAATGAATAGCTATATTTATTTAAGAATGTGTTACAATGTCATAGACATGGAACTCATTATAATTTATAATAATAAAAATTAGAATAAATAAATCACTCAAAGCTTAATCCATTGCTGGGTGTCTCAATCATTGTTGTCAACTTACGGGATAAATCTTTTTTTAAGGGATTTTTTTTTTAATTAAAAGGGGCAATGGGGTTTTACAAAAAATTTAAGGGTTAATTTAAGATTCAGTATATTATGCAGTTTTTCAATATCTTATTTTTATAGAGTAAATTGCAAACCAAATAAATAGGGATATTTTACTAAATTGTGTTGAGTTGGCTATTTAAGATGTAAAGACTGATATGCTTGTATAGTCTATTTTTTATAAGAACGAAGTGTGGAGAAGATAGTAGTAGACTAATCTTGTTTTTTGATTGGATAATATTGGGGTATTATCCAATCAAGAAACAAGGTCAAACTTCTCATACCTTCTCCACAATTTGTTCTTATAAAAAATAGACTATACCTATAGTAAATTATATTTATTTTTGTTCAATAAACAATTTCCTAATTACAAAAATGTGTATATTTTCGAGTAGTAATAGTAATAGTAAGAATTTTATTAATATTATTTTATTATTTCAAAGAATATCGTTATTTATGCAAATAGTGTGTAAAGTAAGAGTTTTTTAGTAGACTGCTGTTACACATGTGTTGTATAATCGTTTTTCCTACAACCGAAATATTAATAAAACTTAATTTCAAAAGTAAATTAAAGTATTGATAAATGTGTTTACGTTGCTTAACAACGACAACTTTTCAAACACTAGTGTGTGAAAAGTTACTCTTTACAAATTCAAAAGAGGACATAAAATATGTACTTTACACCCGATTGTAGGAAGGGATTTTTTAGTTAAAAAAGGGATACTTTATATAGAGAATAATGATGTAAAAATTAATTTGTTTCTTGTGTATTTTGAATAGTTGAATATGATTTATAGAAATTATAAATTATTATAGATATTTTTTATTTATAGAATAAAAAATTAGAGTATATACTGTTCTAACTTTATTAGTAACTTTATAAATCAAATTGTAATTTAATAATTTAGAACTTTATTCTACTACCTATAATAAAACTTATTACATAAATATCCATTTCCATTACATTTGTTGTATTACTTTTATGCTTTAAATACTTCGAATAAATAGACATTGATAATTTGCATATTTTGTTCCTTAACCTAGCTATAAAAAAATGCAATAAATTAAATTATGCATTTGTCAACATGCTTTTCATAAATGATCTTGTTAAAATTCTGAAGGTTAACTGTCAGTGAACTTATTTACTAATTTATTCTTATATAATACAAAACAAATGAATAATGTGTCATAAAAGAGTGTAGGACACACACCCACTCACGTCCTGACGTTGTTTTTAATATTTATTTATGAACGTTTTCGAATCATACTTATTTTTGAAAGAAATCATATTTGTTTACTCAATTTTATTATGCAATAAAAATGAGCAATAAAAATTTTGCGTATTATTATTGTATTTTGTGAAGGAAATGTATTAATTAAATCATTTTTTTTTCAGAGTGGTGACTGGATCCAATTAAAAATATTAGAAGTTGAACCAGATTTAGCGAAACTAGGGGCCACATTACAAGAAGCTTTGGAACTTCAAAAAGCACATGATGAAGTCCTTTTACAGTTACAAGTAAGTTTCGTATCTCTTCTCAATTAATTCATTTCTTAAACATTTTTATCATTCTTACTTCTTTTAAGTTATTTTCGCAAACTTTCTTACCAAATACGATATTTCAATAATTTTATTATTGCTACTATAACATTAGTCATATGGATGTTTATATTATTTTTGGGAAAATCAAAAATATCAGTTAATTTCGCATGATCAAAAATCAGTAATGGTAATCTTTGTGAGTATTGATGTACTATTAATTTTCTCCGATTTACATTCGCCAATTTTGCAGACACGTATATTGTTAGTAGTTGTTTAAATTGATAATTAATTTAATAGATGTCGGATCCCAATCTATTTCAGAATAAATGAGCAATTACAAACTACAAAGAGGAATAAAAAGATTGGTGACCAAAATTATAAACGGAAGCGTTAACTAGAAACATCAAAAGAAAAAGATCTAATGTGGATACCACAAGACTTCCATGTACCTACGCTAAATTATATATTTTTTTTTGATTATGCTTATCGTTCTTTATCTTCCATTTGTTTCATATCTTCGAACTTCCTTTCGAAATGGATCATCTTTTGAACATTTTATTATAATGAAAAATCACTATTTCTTATTGCGTTACACAAAATTAATTTAATTGCTCAAAAACGTGCAAAGAATGATATATTGTTTTCATTTATTTTGTAATTATTTCTCAAAATATATTCTGACAGTTGTCAATATCAATTTAACAAATGTTTGCTACAAAAATTAAAAGCCAACTAAATTATTATTTTTAGAACAAAACCTAGAGATTCACAACTAGATGTTATATCAGTGCCATATTCAAAATTTCAAAATTTTACGGCTAAACATTTTTGAGTTGTATGAGATACGTACGTACAAAGTATGGTACACCAAAACTATAGTCAAAATGGATTCAGGGATGGTTAAAATGGATATTTCCGTTGAGCCTGAAAATCGAAATTTTTCGCGATTACAATACTTTCTTTACTTTGTACAACCTTTAACCAAAATTTAGAATATAAAATAATAGTAATTTGTTTTGAGTGATTCAATTAAATAATGAAATAAATTGCAAAGAAATTCTTACATTTTTAATAATTATTTATTGTATAGTACCTATTTAATAAACATTTTTTGGTCCATTAGTATTTTGAGAAAAATTTTATTTTTTCAATAAAAAATCATTTCAATTTAAGATCCTAAACCAGAACCAAAAACTAGAATTTTATTTTACGGAGAACGGAAATGAAACAAATGCAAATTTAAATGGCGGGAAGTGGGAGATAATGTGTTGATCACATCAAATATTGTAATGTCAATTTATATTTTCGTGGTGGAATGTGATAAACATTTGGAAGATTCCAGCATCAGAATACATATTTTCAACCAATCTACATGGCGTAGTGAAAATCATAAAGCTATATTTAATTTAATGAAACATCGAAATTATCCAGCGAGTAGAATGACGTCGAAGTCCATACGCGCGTATTTTTAGCCTGATTTCGAGATCATATTTCGCCCGAAGCACTTCAAACCCCAAATAGCAGGAAGTGACGCTTGATTTACTAGAACTTAACCTAAATAAGAGAATTGATCACCGCAGGTCAATCAGAATTGCTTGAGGTTTAAACATATTTAACTTTCTCTGTAATTTCTGGGGCCCAGAAGTCTGTAATTTATGGATAGGTAGATAACCTAAAAAGAGAGAAAAATATGTTAAATTAACTGAACGTGATGTGTCCATGAGATTTACATGATTTAGTAAATGATTAAGAAAAAGGATAACTTCAGTTATGAACAAGACTACTGTTTTTCTTCTAGCCATAATTCTTGATTACAATAATCTGTTTTTAAAAAATATAAATCAGTCATATAAAAAACAACAAATTCGAGAAACAATGTTTAACTCCAGTCTTCCATTTTACAATACTATACCGGGTGTCCCAGCTCGACCGACACATGGGAGTTTTACATGGGAAATCAGTTAATTATGAATAGTATCTCCCCAGTGCAAGATATTAACTTGAAATTTTGTATACTTATCAGAGAATATTAATTCTATGGATCACACTTATTTGAAATATGCAATTTCGTCTTCAGGGCGAGATTTATTAAATTTAAAATCTTATATTTTCGTTCAAAATCAGACAGCCATGGAAATAAAAGAAAATATGTATCTGACAGTTTAGTGAAGTATCACTGATTTTAATTCTTATTCCCTGTATTTTAATATTATTTAAGTTGAATTTAGTTTCTTTTTGTTAAATAATATATCAATATTACAAAAATATCTACAATGGCATGTCATTAACTGTCAGAACTGTCACATAGATATTTTCTTTTATTTCCATGGCTGACTGATTTCGAACGAAAATGATGATTTTATAATTTAATAAATCTCGTCTTGCAGACGAAATTACATATTTCAAATAACTGTAATCCATAGAAATAATATTCCCCAATAAGCATACAAAATTTCAAGTTAATATCTTGTACTGGGGAGATACTATTCATAATTAATTGATTTCCCATGTAAAACTCCCATGTGTCGGTCGAGCTGGGACACCCGGTATATGTAAAATAAAATATACATTGATAAAATCATTTGTTTATCCTTTACTTTTAATTACAAAAACGTTAAGGATTCAGATTTCATTTCTTTCTGACCTTTTTTATTACTCATAAAATATGTAGATAATACTTACAATATTCAATATGATTGTTTATAAAAAAATTAAGTAAAATTGCACTCAACAATATTTTAATTACAAATTATAATCCAAATGACATGTTTTTAGTAATAAAAATTTAATATATACCTGTTTACAAAACATTATAATATATCTTCAATCTATAAATTGGATACTTTAAGTACTAATAAATTGTTACATTGTCTGTTATAAAAATGAACGAAAACAAAATCAAAATTTTTAAATACATATTATAATTCATTTTAATTTATGTTTAAACGTTCAAAGTAAAAGCAAAACTAAAATGATAGTCAAAATCTGTTCCCTATAAATATTAAAGTGGAAGCAATGTTGTTTGGTTTCGCGTTAGCAGTAATTTTTGCGTATCGTACGCCTAAATTACGTCAAATTTTTAACCAGTCTAAAGAATTTACAGTACTGTTAAACGGGTCACATACAATATAGCGTTAAAGTTTCTGTTTCTAATATACACAGAAGTGGAATTCATTTGTGCATATTCTAAAATAAACAAATAACAAATATTTAAATTATAATTATTTACAAATAAAAATAGATATTTATTTATTTACAAAATCTTTGCACTCTCAAATACGAAATATAATAATAAATCAATTGTTTCGACTTTCGAGTCCAATAGTATCATAATTCATTGCCAAGTCATTGTAGGTAGATATGGAAGAAATTTCTACAAATTTACCCTAATTTGCAAATTAAGCTTAGGGCCTCAGCTAAATAGAGACCCCCGAGAATATCCATCAAAATTTTTTTGTTGATTATTTTAACAAATAGATCGCTATTTTGTAATCGCTTTAATAAATACCGCATTAAATAAAACCCTTAATATTCGAAATATGTCTTTAAAATATCATTTGTTGATTCAAATTTTCGGCACAAAGAGAACAGTACAACGCCAAACGATTCTCGTTTTTGGTGGACCCGGATTTATCTAGAGATGAATGTTTAATTAAAGTTGAAAATTTAGTAGTATTCTATCCAAATGATTTAAACATCATATTAGTAACGAGATGATAAAGATGAAAGAAAGTGAGATTTTAAAAATGATTTTAGATGATTACTATGATGTGAATCGTATTGTACTGTGATTATTAGATTCAGCTCTATTAGCCGTTTTGATTAATTTGTCCCTATTCCATTCTAGATTATATCTTATTTAAATGCAATAAAGGTATATTCATTATAAATTTATTGGAAAATATAATTAGAAATATTATTAATACACCACACTTATTTGATCATAAATAAAATTTAACAAATCGTATAAATTCCTGTCGAATGCTTTAAATAAAGTAAAATTTATAACATCGTAATCAAATAATAATAATAACGCAATTTAAAACTTAAAATTATAGGAATTTTATTCAAGTTTTGTCGTTGGTCAGTCAAATTTATTTTTTAATTTAAAAACCACAATAAAATGGTAGTCTCTTCCAAGAATCTCCCACGAATTTTACAGATGTATGCTTCAATTTTACGCTGCTATAAGTATAGCGAAGCGAAGACCGTTTAACGGCTGATCACGCCGTATTTCGGGGAGTATCGTACTACCAACTTACATTATATCGTAATTTGTTTATATACTATACTTTTTAATTAACATTGACTGCAGTAGTAATTTAAATATGTCAAAAATTTAAATTATCAAAGCCTTTATAAAGCTTTTTAATGTATACATATTTATTGTAAATATATAATTTTTGATGTTGTAGAAGGAATTTTAAACTTATTGTACTATTAACTGGAACAAATCCTTTTTGAAATTTAGGTTGCATTTCATATTTTTTATATTTAATATAAATGAAACATCTTACAACAAACATATATACTAAAAATATTACACTGAAGACATAAGTAAAAATTTTATATCAGTCATTATTTCCTTTATTTTTTCTCAGTTGGATTAGAACCCTTGACAGTCATATATCACTCTATTCAACATATTTGATTACAATAAAATATACTACCAGAGGTATAAAACTTTGCTTCAAACTACTCGTATAAATTCCTTTTGAACGGTTGATAAAGAATTAAATGGAATTCGATATTATAATTAAATAAACAAATAATAAATAGTCTTATCACTGTAAATGTGTGAATAAGTTGTTAGCATTTGAATGCGATTACCGTACGGCATTAGTCGGTTTAATTATATTACGTAGTAAATTCATGAAAATTGAACGATCCAAATTTTGTTCAATATTATTTCAGATGTGAGTATTTTAAATATATTATAATTGTTAATTTTATAATAATCTATAAGATAACACTTCAAAAAGTTGTACTAACTAGATACATTTTATTGTAAGCAACTTTCTTTAAATAAATTATATTATAAAATTCTTCCAGAAAGTGACAATAATATGATCTGATATCTTTTGAATATATTCAAAACTATGTTAAACAAAACATGCTCATATCTCGAAAATGGGGGCTTTTAAAAAAATGTTTTAAGGTAACCCTTCTCATATTTTTATTCTGGCCATCTTTTGTTCTACAAGTTATTCAAGGCGGCTCCATTAAATAATAAATGTTACTAAAATCAAAAAAATATCCTAAACAAATAATGAATTATGAACCTGCTGGAAAAATAAATAAATATAGGATACCAAAAAAGAACCTTACTTTTAGGTTTTAGCGTATATATGAAATAATCCAAAAGTAACCATTTTTTTGTCAAAATTCCTGTTTCTTAAAATAGTCAAAGTTAGACCCGAAAGAAAAGGTTTGCACCCAAAAATGGGTATTTTAAGCATTATTTCGGCTGTCTATAGAAAAATTTTACATTGAAATACTAAAAATTGAAAGTTTTTATCTTTATCTATCATTGGAAATAACTGTAAGATGTGAAAAGATTTCAATTTTAATGAAAAATGTGAATTTTTAATTCTTTACAGATCTTTTTGTTAAATAGACATTTGTACCGTAAATGCATTTTAACTGAAAAAGTGAAAGATTTTCTAAAACTTTGTGTTCTTCTTTAACGTTATGGTAATGAAATGGATTAATTATCCAGAAGTCAAACTATATATAAAGTATAGTTTTTTTAATGTTATTTTTTATTTATATCCATTATTCAATATAATTCAAGAAATTTTAGTATGTGGTACCTTTGAATATATAATAATAATAGTATTATATATTCAAAGGTGGTACATTTATGATGAAAGCCGGTCCTTATAAATTTTCAAATTATTTCGGAGAGAAAGGTGTACACCAAAAGAAATGGTTGGGCTTGAAGTGAGTTGGTGAATATTTTTGACACCATCTTTGACATGTTTTAGTTTTTGATTCAGACTTCAGAGTACTTTATTATAATTGTATTGTGTGTAGATATATTTTGAAATGATTTTCTTTTTTAACAGAATAAACAGAGTCCAGTGGAAGAGCTTCTCAGACAAGCAGACCAGCTCATTGCAACGCAGCGTCCAAGAGCCGAAGTATACGCCGCAATGGCCGAATCTCTCGGCAAGGCGTGGAAAGATGTCAACGCCCATCTGGAAACCCGCAAGCAGATCCTGGACTTCAACGTGCAGTACCACAGACGAGCCCAGGACTTCCACGACAGAGTAGACGCTCTGGAAGCTGCTTGCAAGGATACCATGATCCCTATAGAGATAGAAACTGTCAAACAGTTCTTGACAAATGTGCACGACCTTAGGCGATCAGTGCTGGAAGCGCTCATGCAAGCTCTACAAGCAGGGAATCAGTTGTTAGGAAAGTTGAAGGAATTAGGAATGGAAGGAACGTTAGATTCTAGGCCGGAGAGAATACGGGTGTCTGTTAATCGAGGTGAGAACAAAATATTATTTACAACACAAGGTTGTTAGGGTATATCACGGATCGTACTTGAAGAACGAAATATGAGAATCAGCTCAGCCATAAGTAGAACTATTGGTCGTGTTTCCATCCTTTTAATGTTATACGTGTTTAAACAGAATAGGTTTAAATGCCGTTCACATAGAGATTAGTGCGGTTGCAGTGCCGTTGTATTGTAGTGCAGAATGCTTGGCCAATGCAACTGAGCGCGAGCGTTCGGATTCAAACTTAGTGCAGAATGCGTTGGTAGTGGCGTTGTATTGCAGTGTAGAAGCTTGCAAGGTTCTAGCTTTCGCACTACCCTTGCAATACACCACTGCAACTGGCCAATAGAATGCATGGAGAGAATTACGTAATCATAACGCGCATCTGTCACTTCTTGAAATTTTTTCTTGAGGTTAGTTAGTTTTTTATTCAGTTTAACGTTTTTTTGTAAAAAAAAAATGTCCATTGATGATGTTTTAGCCTCATAGGCAAATATCCGGCAATTTGGGACAAACGTTCTACAGCGTTTAAAAATAAATTTAAAAAAGAAAATTCATTTAAAGAATTAGCAGAAAAGTTAAATATAACAGGTAAGTTTTACATAAATAAATTTCTAGTAATTTAGCAATTGTATAATTATATCTTTTAATGAAAATTGACTATGTGTTGAGATGCAGGCGCAAAGTATTGCAAATACTACAGAAATGTACTGTAGCAACTACAACCGCACTAATCTCTATGAGAACGATACAAATCTTATGCAAGCGCACTGCCCCTACACTACAATACAACGATACAATACAACTGCACTAAGCCCTATCTGAACGCACCTTATACAGAAGCGACAGTAAGACAGAGAAACGAAAATTAGAGAGAGATTGGGAAAGTCAACAAATTTAAAGGGCTCATTGTTTAATATCGGAAAGTTTCCTCACATCTTAGTGAGAGATAGGGGAAGTCAACAAATTTAAAGGTCTACACAATGCTCCAAGGTTATAGAACTGAATAGGGCAACACGGAGTGTCGCTTCTGTATGTAACTATTCTGACATGGTCGGTAAAAAAATTTTTATGAATGAGCTGGAATATCACGGATCGTACTTCAAGAACGAAATATGAGAACCAGCTCAGCTATAAGTAGAACTATCAGTGGTGTTCCTTCCTCTTAATGTTGTGTTTAAATCTTAATGTCACTGATGGGTAGCGTCGGATTAAGCCATCGGAGAGTCCTAGATAAAATATTAATTGGGCCCCATTTACATTTTTTTTATCTTGTCAGCTTAAGAAATTACAAATTGTTGTAATAAAATAACCCAAACTTCGTAATGTTTGTAATAAATATAATATAAAATAAAAAAAAATTACACCTGCCCCTCCGAATTCCGGGTCCTAGACATTTGTCTTATTTGTCTACAATCGTGAACGCAACACTAACATTTGGAATCAAGTAGATTGTATGGGAATCCCCCGAGTAGCTTTTCAAATGTGCACTGCTAGTCAGTGTTGCCAGTAGCTAAAAAATAATTTCCCTAAAATCAAATAAAAAATTTCCTTAGATTTGACTTCTTTTACAGATATTTAGAAAATGAATTGAAAATTTAAAGTTTTTTTATAAAAAAAAGTTAAACTTTTTTTATATCGCAGATAGAAATATTGATGTTTTTATAATTTTAAAAAGCTTTAGTAACGAAACAATAATATTTCATTTTCCTCTAGTTATCTTCCTAATTTCCCGAAAAAATTTAGAATTTTCCCAGATCTGGGAAAATTTCCGTAGGTCTGGTAACACTGCGGCTAGTCTATGTAGTTTAAACGCATTCGGAAAATTTGTTTTTAATAACGGATTTTCGGCATAACTCCGTTCCTTATCTATCGAAATTTATATAATATCTTATTCTACTGGACATCAATGAGGAAGTAATAATGTATTACCTGCCTAGGCCATAAAAGACCTACCCATCCAAAGTATAAATCTGGTACATAAAAATATATAATGACAGAAAACCGACCGTCATTTCCTATTGATCGATTTTTACAAAAAGTTCATCAACTCGTACCATTAATAACAGATGCTTAAATATGTAGTTTCATTAAAATATGTTCAGTGGAATTTGTTTTATTTGTTGAAATTTGTTAAAATCTCGAAATGTTAAAATTGGTATGATTATAATTACAATAATACCACCTTTATTTTATGTGGCTCTCGGTAAAAACCACTTCCTCTAGCAAATTGTAAATTAAATTGAACAAAAACTTTTGTCTGAAACCAAAACCAAACCATTAAAATTTATTTATTTATATTTCCAGCCATCTCTCAAGTAGAGAAATGGTTAGACGATCTCCACATCAAACGCCAACTTCTGGAACTGTGCTGGCAGACCCGCAAGAACCAACTGGAGCAATGCTTGGCATTAGCCCTCCTCGCTAAGGACCTCCGCGAGCTTGAGGACAACGTGTCCTCATGTCGGGAGCTCCTAGTCAGCACAGACCACCTCGGCGACTCATCCTCCAGTGCAGAGCTCTTGCTCCACGAACACCGGAAGCTGGGTGCCGAGGCCAGACAGCTACAGGAACGAGCACTAAAGATTACGAAAGCGACCGAGCAGTTGGTGGCCAGCGGATGCTTCGCAGGCGAGCAGGCTACCGCACAAGCGTACAAAGTGCTAGAGCAGACTAGTATATACAACACGGAACTCGAAGCCAGGGAAGCGTTGCTTAATAAAGCTATTGAGTTCTTCAGAAACGCCCAGGCGGTAAGTTACGAACATAATGAAACAGTAAAAAGAACTTAATATATTTCAGAATTAACAGGTGTTTTACAACATCAGTAAAAAATAGCAGATGTACTGATATTAATTATCATATATTTTTTGTGTCACTAGTTTTGGTTTCTTTTATAAAAACGAAATAATTGAATCTAATATTTAAAACATTTATGACACAAGTGGCACTAAAATGTTTATTTTAAGTAAACCTCCCATAATTTTGAAAATTTTAAGTTATTTTCGATTTGTTATCTGTATAATCACGTAGTATCTGTAATATTTCTCTATTTGTGAGATATTCTGTTTAGAGAGTATTTAAATATTAAACTACACAGAACAAAAATACACTTAGATTAACACAGAGTAAAAATAGGTTATTACAATAGAGTTGTGTATTTAATCAGTCAGTTGAGGATTTTTCTAAATAAAAAACTATATATTAAAAGTTCAAATATATTTAAATTGCTATAAAAATATAATATATTACAATTTTTTGAAATTCGTAAGCTATAAAATAGAATTTTACGCCTTTATAAAAAAAAATGTATTTCTTAAGGTACTAATACAAACTCACTTTAACATATGAATAGCATTCACATTTGATAAATTACACAGAATTTTTATATTAGAAGTTTGTTCCACAATTCAAAAGCCTTAAAAATTTTGTCTATCGGTCATAATATTTTTTCATCAATTCTTATAGGGGCGTACACATTTTATCCTCCACACATGTTATATTGTTCGAAATTGTATCTTTCAGACATTTAATTTTGCACACCTTTTATCGTGCACACTTTTAATCCGCGAAAATTCTTATCTTACCCACATTTTATCATTGTAATTGTACCTTTCATTCATTTTATTGCTAATGCAATTAAGATATTTATAATTAGAAAAAATATTCAGTATTAAATTTTTCTTATCTACGTGTCATGAAAAGTTTTTACCTAGAAATCCAAGAAATCTGATCAGTCTTCTAACATCAAATAAATTATTTGTTTCATTGGGATATTTTATTGAATTAGAAAATATTATAATCACCCAATCTAGTACCCAATTAGTAAAAGCATTCCCATTACCAGTCAATAAGTTTGTATCTATTTTTTTAGGCTTTAACGAAGCTAAACCAACTGGAAGTTCAACTGAAGACTTCAGAACTTCCAATCACTTCCCCACAACTAGCCCAACTCCACTCCCAATGTTCCCGCGCGATTGAAGAAATCACCTCGGCGCCTCTTGCAGAGGGCCACCAACTCCTGGACGAAGCGGGCAGAGGACGCACGGGAACTGATGGTGTCCGCAGGATGGTAGAAGAGCTGGAGAACAGGAAGATCTTCCTGGACGGTCTCTGCACAGCACACAGAGAAGAGAACCTGAGGATCGCGCAAGCGTTAACCACGTTCTTGGAGAAGCACAGTGAGCTCTACTCCTGGTTGGTTAGCATAGCGGAAGCATTCTTGCAAGGACATCAGGATATGGGAAGTGATTTGCCCATGGCGAGAGATTTCTTGAACCTGCATCATCAACTGCTCAACGACTTACAAGTAAGAATTCGTGAATGTTTTAATAAAAATCCCGTAATAATTAATAGCAAGGCAATTCGATTTAAAAAAACGATACAGCAACTGAAAGAAAAGACATAATATTATTAAGAGATGGAAGCTTATTGACTGAGGAACTTTTAGGAAGATAAAAAAAAAACGATACTGGGATGATTAGTGAAAATACCTACTGAGGATGAACCAAGTGGGCTCAAACCGGTCAAGGTGGATTAAATTTTAAACAAATTTGTCTGAATTCATATAATAAATTTATATTATTTATTAAATTGTGAATTTCATATTCCAGTATCGGTTTTTATTATCCTATTTTCGTATAATAACATACAATCTTGCAAGATGTAAACAAATAGTCTGTTTTGGTAATAAATAACGAATTACTTTAATTATTAACGCAAAATTGTTTGTAGTTTTTTAAATATCGGAAAGAACAAAATTATTTGAAAGACCAAAACAGCTCTTATACACATTTTAATTAAAGGTAGATGGATTTCCTTGACTGGTGTAGTAGAATGAGGGAAAAAATTATTACTAGAATTCAGTCAGTTGAAAATTGGTTTTATTTCTGCTCCAACCGGTTTCAACCCCACTCCCTGAAGAAGACCCATGTGAGGTGGAGACTGGTTGGAGCAGAAATAAAACCAATTTTCAATTAACTGAATTTCAGTATTTTTTTCCTCATTTTAATTATGATTTGCAAGTACCTGTATTTTTCAAAGTTTGTTTCAAATTATTTAAAGAATCCATTATATAAAATTTACTTATTTGAATAAGAATAATGAAATCATTATTTTTGAAATTCAGAGAACTAAAGCAGCAGTTTTATTTCACTCCAAAAGATTTCGACCTCATTTGGGTAGTCTTTAGGGAATGAAAAATGATGTATGTATTTATAAATACATTAAACCGCAAATTATGGTTTCTATTTTCAATTTATATTATTTTCGAATTTATCATGAATAGCTTAGTAAACTGCTTTCTTGTAATATACCAGTTCTAGCTTAATTCTAGATACACATTTTAGCGACATGCCTACACGTCACGTAATTGAAATTAATTTCAAATATTTTAGAAATTAAGTATGTTTAAATTCATTTTAGATGTAGACAATTTTATCTCCTTCCAGACGAAAGGAAACGAAATTAATTCACTACTTCTCACCCTCCCCCCAATTCTCGAATACCTGGACGAAACTCAGCGCCAGGACGTCGACGCCAAAGTGGAATCGCTCCACGACCACTGGTTGAAGCTTAAGAACATTCTAGAACTTCGTCTGGAATTAGCAGCCGTGTACGTGCGCTTCCACACTGAAGCAGAGACCGTCAACAAGGCAATGGATGACCTGGAGAATTCTCTCAAGAACAGCCCTCCAGATGCAAGGGACAATGTCCTAGAGCAACTGGAGGAAAGGTGGTCACAGTTGGTGCCGCTGTATCAACAAGCGAAGAATACTGGACTTAATTTCATCTCGCAATCAACGAAGGTATGAATGAATATCTAGAATTTAATATCTTAATATACTTATTTGAATCTTATTTTTGTAATACCAGTAACCATAAATTTAAATATTGCAACAGTACTTTCAAATACAAAATACTTATTTATTTATTTATTGGCAAATACAGTCGTTTCCGTTTAATTTGGTCATCGATAAATTGGGGCAACTGCTTTTTGGGCCAAATCCAAAGAACTGAAAGCCAAGTAATAAAGTAATACATATGTTAAATGCTTAATTGGAAAACTTGTTAAGACAGTAACGATGACTGGTTTGTACACAGTATAATTTTTATCAAAATACATTAGGGTCAGAATTAGAGTATTACATAGGAAATGAGCATTCCTCTACAGGTAGTAAACATTAGGGTAACTAGTTTTTAAAGAGGGTAATTTTCATTTTATTACATTAGGATTAGAAATTGAATATTTCACAATGAGTGCGTACCCCTTCTCAAGTAGTACACATTACGGTGACTAATTTTTACGGAGAATGATTTTGATTGAATTACATAAAGGGCAAGAATTAAAGTATTTCATAGTGACTAGTTTTTTCGAAGGGTGATTATTTAGTTACATGACATGTTGAGTAATCTTTACTATTCTGTTTAAATCTTCTCAGTTATACCACTGATGATAAGAACTCAAAATACTTATTTATTGTTTTTTTTTACATAATTTTAAGGTTAATGGGTAATATAATTAGTTTTTGTTTAAGAATTAGAGTATTTTACATAGAGTGAGAATTTCTCTACAGGTAGTTAATATAACGGTAACAAGTTTTTACAGGGGGTGATTTTGATCAAATTATATTAGGGCAAGAATTAGAGCTTTTCAAAATTTTAATTTCAAAATTTATTATTAGTTCGTTTACTTGGGACAATATATGCTATAAAATAATCACTAAGTTTCTTCAATTTTTTTTGTCTTTTCTTAATTACTTAATATTTGCAGTTTAAATATAAAGTTTAAATCCTTTAAACTGAATTTGCTATTCACAAATCCAAATACATATGAAAAAATAGACTGACAGACAGAATGCTAAGTTTAAGATTTAAATTCTTAGATATATAATTAAATATTAAAACTTGTATACTATTCATTTTAAATATTAATTAAAAAATATCTGGTATGGTAAAAACAGATCTGACTTTTTAAAACAATTTTTGAAGTTATTAATTTATATTATTTAGCATCAAATTTCAAGAAATAGTAATTAATTACGTTCTTAATTTAACCCATGCGTAAATATTTGAAAATTTTGGAAGCATTAGGAAATTCACAATTAGTTACAGCATCATTTATTGCCCTCTTCAAATTGTATTCTATTTCCACTAATCTATTTCAAATAGTAGCTTGCAACTTGAACTTGCGTTAATTATATCCGCAAGACATCCCATCACGAAGTCGCTCGCTCCTCAGTGCGTTATTTCTGTTCGTAGGTGACAGAGCCGCACTTGGACGTGAAGCGGGCCTGTCTCTGCGTGGAGTCAGTGCTGGAGCGACTCGCGGGCCGACAACTCACGGTCACCCGCACTTGGCAGAGCTTCCAGACCGATGTGCAAGAACGCAGGGAGCTTGTTGTTCTGTGGGAGAGAACCATGACGGAAAGTAGACAGGTAGGCACAAGGTTTCTTTATTCTTTTACGTAGAATCACAGAATAGTTATATACAGAAGCGACACTCCGTGTCGGTACCTTTCATGTTACCCTATTCAGGTCTATGACCTTGGAGCATTGTGTAGACCTTTAAATTTCTTGACTTCCCCTATCTCTCCCTAAGATGTGACGAAACTTTTCGATTTTAAACAATGAGCCCTTTAAATTTGTTCACTTTCCCCATCTCTCTCTAATTTTCGTTTCTCTGTCTTACCATCGCTTCTGTATAAACCTATTCTGTGGTAGAATAGTGGTGTCCAATCTTCAGTTTCTTGGAGTTTGAAATTTTGATTTGCAACATTTAAAAAGTTTACTTTATTAGTAATAAAATTTATAGATTCAGCTGTAGGCACTTGGTGAAACGTTATACAAAATTACATAAATAAAACACTTGATGTAAGATTCACAAATAAGTTTATTGATTACTTTATCGATTTCGGTTTCTTATAGCTCGCGAACGAAATAATTAAATGAAATATTTTCACTAGTACATTAATTGTTGTATATTTTCATATTCGTCTGCAAAATGATAATATTTCGACAACAGTTCAGGATCCTACTGACAGTTTTTTTTTTTTAATAATTTTAATCTTACACAAGATTGTATAAATTGCCTTGTATAGTATTTCAAATTAATTCAGTATCTTCTGCTTAAATATAACATCTACAATTGATTGAATTGCAAAAAAAACTTTCATTATGTTTTTTCTCCCCCATCAGTCAAGAAATGTCTAGTCTTTTCATCAAAAATTATATAAATTATCTTGTAAAATACTTTAAATTCTCGCTTCTGCTTAAATGGAACACATTAAACGATCAGAATTGATTGAATTGCAGAAAAACTTTCATTATACGTTTCTTTCTAAACCACGAGTTAAGAAATTTTTATATTTTCATTAAAAATTATATAAATTGCATGACTAGTAAGCAATTTTTTTTTATTGGAGAAATATTAAATATTGTTCTCATTTTAAACATCAAATTAATACAATTGATTCTGCTTATTAAAGACACTTTGTACCTAGAAATTTTGGTGGAAAAATTTCATAAAAAAATATGAATGTGTTTTTCTTAAACTTTAATAAAATTTGTACAATACATTAAAATAAGTATCTACAATCTAAAAATTAAAGCTTTTCGTAAAAAAACGCTGCAAATATTTTTCGTAAATTATAAATTTTTGCAATTGTATTATGCACATACTTTATAATTTATTCATTCATTTGTAGTTACAATGAAACGAAAGTGTATCTCAAATATTACAAATAACCAGGTGTTTTTTATTGTTTAATATTTTATCTATAAAAGTAGCTGTACCAATTAAACGGTGGCTTAATTAATTAAACCAACGTTATTGTTCTTGATGTCGACACAATTGCAAATAATTTTATGAATAAAAATTCTTTACTGATGTACAAAATAATACATGTTTTCAATATTTTTCCTTTTGTTAATTTCAATTTATTCGGTATTATTTACTTTACAAAATATTTTAATTGTACATGTCACTTTAGTTTAGACGTAAGTTAAAATTAAAAAATATGTTTTTACCAAATAATAAATAAATGATTTTAAATTATTCTTTTTGTTTCGTTCTAAATTATGCGAGATTTTTTATTTTTATTTTAAGTTAAAAATATCAATGTTAAATTTATGGCATCTTAATTTATGTGACAGTTTTGAAATCATCGTCATATATAATATTTTAATACTGAAAAATCTTGTTGGCAAGTGCGATGATATTTGGCGTAGGCTTCCAGTATATTTGAAACATCGAATATTCCACTCATTTATTTGTGTTCCTGTTTTATTTCGACAGAAATAAATGCGAGTCAATTACACTTCCTCTCCATATACACTCAGTCTCTCGTCAGCACATTTGTATTGTTTAATCTATTTAAAACAATGACAAGAACTATCTATGATTCCGGTTAATGACCTATTTATTTTCAGACCATCGACTGGGTATCGAAATTGGACGCTCAACTATATCCAATCATCACTACCATTTCACCAAACCCTAGAGATATCGCCAATGACTTAGAAAGGAAACTAACTACAGTTCTAAATGAAATTAAAAAGGCTCAGCATGAAGTTGAGCAAAGAATTAAAACCACTAACGAATTAACACATAAGTCGCCGATAGTTGACGAAGGCGCGAATTTCATTAGGAATAAGCTCAATGAACTAAACCAGAAACTAATGCAAATTATAACAGATTATCAAGTTCTATTGGAAATGCTCATATCTTATTTCAAGAATTTGATTGAGTTGGAGAAAACTGTTGATAATGCCAATGCTCAGTATATTAGTGCAAGACTTCCAACAGACTTAAATGAGGTTGAAGTTATGATTAGAGAACATGAAGCTTCAAAACAAGCCATTCAAGAGATGTTCAGATTCACTCAAAATGAAAGCGAACAAATTATAAGCAGAATTCGGAGACAGGTAAGAGGCAACATACTTTTTTTTGTCTATAGATTATTTTCTTGTAGTGGATCAGTCCTCATGTTGTTTTACTCCAAATCTCTATATTTTGTATTTTCCTGCTTTTTTATTCCTTTTACTTTATTTAAGTCCTCTTCTACTTCTTGTATTCATAATAGCTTCAATTTTGTTATATTCGCTTCATTTGATCTTTTTATATGTCTCACCAATTTGATTGTTATTTTATTATCTTCATGATGTCTTCTTCCAATTCCAATTTCGAATCGCTTTAGATCTTATTCTGAAGTGGACCACTTCCCATTTTTTTCTGTTTCAAACTACTACATTAATTTGTCTTTCTTCAAATCTTCTTGTCTTTTGTTTTCTCCTGCCATTGGGTCTGTCGTTTTTCGTCATTTTCATGTAAATATTAATTTTGTTGTATCCATTTAATTTTATCTTGTTATATAACTAATCCATTTCATTGTGTTGTTTTATCTTTTTAAATAAATATTTTTTAGGAACCACCCAATGCAGCAGACCACGACATCCAGAAACTCCTATACGTTTTGGACGCCCGGAAGAAGTCCTGGGAAACATCTTGGAATCAACGCAAAGATTCCTTGGACCAACATCGTCAACTATGTCAATTTAACACAGATCTTCACCAAATCAACGAAACTCTTGATGATCTTAGCCGACAACTTGCTGGTGTTAAAGGACAATATGGAGAATCTATTGCTTCCGCAAAGGCTACATCTTTGGCCTTTGTTTATTTTGAAAAAACCATCGAGGTAAGAAGAAATAAAATGAAGTTGATCAATCAATTAATTGTCTGAATTTTAGTTACTGCAACAAAGAATTGATGAGTTCATAAGAACTGGAGAACAATTATTAGCAGAGAGACATATACATTCTCCTCATATTGAGAGAGAATTGAATACATTAAGAAACCGATGGGATGATTTCCAGAGGCAGGTCAAAGAAACAAGAAGACTTATTGATTTGAGTATTCAGTACTTCACTCTTGTAGAAGAGGTAATGTATCCAAAATTAATCATTAGGTTCATACTAGCAAAAGTGAGCTGTTTCCATTTTTTTTGTAGGCGGATGAATGGTTTAGAGAAGGCAGCAAACTTCTAGTCACAATTGCCAGAAAATCAACTTCAGTCAAACGTCCAGAAGAAGCGACAGAACTTCTTGAAGAAGTAGCCATGTTCTTAAAACCTGGAGAAGAACGACAAAATGAAAGAATAAAACAAATAAACGATTTAGCTGTTCAAATTTACGGAGTTGACCGATGCAGACAAGTCACACAGGTAAGCAAGAAAATAAGTGGAAGTAGTATGAGTAGAAGACAAAGAATTGTATTTATTTTTCGTTGTAGGTGATCGTAGAAAACAGAGAAATGTTAGACTCCTTCACCGTTATTCGCAACGAATTAACAACACTTATGCAGAATCTGAGGGCTGCTGAAGAACAACGTGCCCGTCAGAAACGCGAACAAGAAGAAGCCGATGCTAATCTCGCCGCACTGAAAGCTGAAGCGGCTGCAGCTGAAGCAGCTGCCGCTGCTGCTGAAGAAGCTCGCAAAGCTGCTGAAGCCGCAGCCAACGCTCTGAGAGAAGCTTCCCTCATGGAAACCATCTCCAGGATAGAAAGAGTGGAAGTTCAAACGGTTCAAGCTGCACCAATTCCTCCTAAAGTAGAGGAAATTGTTGTTGAAGAGTTACCCAAACCTAAAGCTCCAGAGTTTGTTGTACCTTTATCAGACGCTGTTATCCAAGAAGGTACGTGACTTATTACAAATTATTTATATGAATTTACAACTTCCGTTTTTAGAGGAAGGTTTTTTTTTTGGAGTTGCACTTATTTAATAAAATCCATTAATACACCAACGTTTCGACTGTAAATCAGTCTTCATTAGGGTGATAAATGGTATTAAAACATTATCAAGTAAATTATTTTACAGAAATCTTTCGTCAAACATAGATAAGAAAGATTTCTGTAAAATAATTCACAGGATTTACTTCATAATGTTTTAATACCATTTATCACCTTGATGAAGACTGATTTACAGTCGAAACGTTGGTGTATTTATGGATTTTATTAAATGACTGCAACTCCAAAAAAGACCTTCGTTTAGTAACATCAAGTCGATAAAACCAATCTTTCCGTTTTTAGGTTCAAGGTTTACTTTCGTGTGCCAAGTAATCGGCTCTCCCCTTCCAGTTGTAACTTGGCACAAAGATGGCATGTCCATCCAGAACAACCCAGACTACCAGACTACTTTCCACGAAGGTCATTGCACCCTTACAATTGAAGAAACCTTCGCTGAAGACTCAGCTAGATACACCTGCAAAGCCATCAACGCTGCAGGTTCTGCTGAAACTGGTGCTACTTTATCTGTGAAAGAAACAGAACCGGAAGAACAGCTAGCGCCACCAAACTTCGTCAAGCTGTTGGAACCAGCAACTGCTAAAGAAGGTTCTACGTTTATATTTGATTGCAAAGTGGAAGGAAATCCGTTACCTACGGTGCAGTGGTTCAAGAACTTTGAGTGTATTGATAATTCGCCTGATTTTGTGATTACGTATAACAATGGGGAAGCTATTTTGAAGTTTGAAGAAGTGTTTTTGGAAGATAAAGCAGAGTATACGTGCAAGGCAACCAATGAACTTGGAATGGCGCAGAGTACTGCCAGTTTGTCTGTCGAACGTAAGTTTTTTTTTATTTTAATATTTACAACTTATACACCAAAAAGTTTGCTTTGTTACAAATAAAACATAAAATTTATTTGTCAGCCAGTATGGTTGTATGAATAAGACAAAATCCATCTGATTAATATTAGTAAGCAACGTTGTTGTCCAATTTAGTTGGCATACAATGGCTCCGTGTTGATGTATACTAACAACTTTTTTTTGTTAAAATTTAAGTGAAACCTATTACTGAATAAAAATAACTTCTTTCTTTTGTTCCTCAAAAGAATTGCAATACTCTAAAAAGCTACCATTGAAAATACAATATAACATTTCCATATAATATACATATGTATTGAAAATTACTTATTAAATTTTGTAGAATTATTTATCTATATTATTATTTTTATAATATACACGCATATTTGCGTTCATACTTTTCATTTATTTATAAATTAATAATAATCGTTTTGAAAATAATATAGTATAATTATCTTTTTATTGTATATTAATATCAACGAAAACAAATTTGTAATCAAGATATGATTTACATTGATAAGCCCCATGAAAAGAGTCAATCGGTTATATTATTTAACTCTAAATACGGACGACACATTATTAAATTCAAATAAAAATCTTACTAAATCAGGTGTAACTTCTGCTTCTTTTTTAAAAAAGAAGAAATGAAAACATCTTTTCTTAATCTTAATTGCAAAAATAAAACCACCAACAATTCACATTTCTTTCCTTTGGATCAAATTAAATTATATAATGATCTTTTTTTTATTTTGTCGTCACTTATTTAATTATTTATTTTATTGTTTGCCAAAACCATAATGTGCTCAAAACATGAGTACTAAAGATATTGGTAAGCAACGTTCGAAAGATTGTACGGGTTATCCAGTAGACTGTTTCTTTAAAGAAAAGTTACACTCTTCATTTTATTACAGCATTAGTGTACACTTTCCCACCCACATATGTTTGTTTATAATTGTTTATTGGCTTTAGCGTATTACCTTGACTATTTTAATTAAATTTTTGGCTCAATTTTGATAATATGAGTCTTTTTATAAGTACTATGCCAATTTTCGTTATATTTTTTTGGCCCCGCATGATTTTGTATAAATTTTGTTATAGTACATTAAATTGCATATTGTAGTCATGCATAAAAATATTTACAAATGACATATAAAGTGTTTTGGAAGTTTTCCAGTTCTTTTCTGGAAACGAGTGGGATAAATTACAAAATCCTTGAAATTGCTTAAGATGTATGATATGCCACATGAGTAATTATATCTATTATTCATTTATTTTTACTGAAATGCTAATATTTTTGTTTCAAATTTACAAATTCTACAAAAATATATATAACGTTTCTATTTTTTTCACCCACGCAAATTTTTATAAATCGTTTATTGCAATTGATTTCGAAAACTTGTCCCAATATTTTGAAATTCTTGTAGGCGTTTTATTTATATCAATATCATTCCAATTTTATTTATAAAACTTATGAAATATTTATTGATCATAACTATTTTCAACTTTTTAAAGAATTTAAATGTTTGTTATCCAATAATGGATGCATGATGCTTATTTTTGTTTTTGTTTGTAGCCTTGGAACCAACCATGGCCCCTGAATTTACCGTTCCTCTTTCAAACATCATGGCCAGGGCCGGACAAAAAATAAAATTGGAATGTCAAGTTACCGGTCTTCCTCAACCAACTTTAACTTGGAGTCATAATGCCAGACCTCTGAAAGAAGGAAGAGATATTAAGGTAAGAAGAGCCTGTTATGTTTTATTTTTCTTAGTTTTCCTTTATCTATACGCTATTTTCACAAATGATGAAAGTTTCATTATAACAATTTTCTTACTGGTTGTTTTGTTTTTCTTATCTCAATATCAATTAATGTTTGTATGATTGTACAAAAACAATTGGAACTCTAGTCAAGATGTAGTTATGTTTGAATAAACAGATTAATGCAATTTAATAAGTTTTTATTTTCAAATTTAACTATGGCTCGATAAAATATTTGGGACAGTAGAGCCTTAAAAACCTTTTTCAGGATTTTCAAATTTGAGTTGTCTGATAATTATAGTGCAATAAAATGCACGGTAGTTAATATACTAAGTATTTATATCTCGAAGATGACTTCTCGTTTTTGTCGTGCTGTTCTTTCCTTTTCGACAAGTAGTCCAATATATCACCACGCCACTTGCAGTTTTAATGACAGGCAGTCGCCACAGCAGTCATTTGCAGTATAATTTGGCTCCGCGTATAACCGAGTGAGTGTCTCCACGCAAAAGTAAACACCGCGAGTCCGATTTTAGCTTTGACACAAATAGAGCATCATACATTGCTATGTTCTCCGTCTAAAAATACTATTTATTTCAGCTGCAGTACGACAATAACAGAGCGACCGTTGTGATCTCTGAAGCTTTCCCTAAAGACGCCGGGACTTATGTGGTAACCGCCACCAACATTGCCGGAGAAGCCGCCAGTGCTTGTAATGTCTCGGTGAAAGGTCGTCTTCCAACAGAAACCTCCGACTCTGAACTAGCCAGCGACATGGAACCTGTTAAACCTTCCATTCAAATGCCCTTAAAAGATGTTAGCATCTTTGAAGGAAAACGCGTTCGTTTAGACTGCATTATAGTCGGACAACCCGAACCAGAAGTTATTTGGTACCACGACGACAGACCTGTTAAAGAATCTTCCGACTTCCAGCTACTTTTCCAAGGAGACAGGTGTTCTTTGATCATTCAAGAAGCGTTTGCTGAGGACGCTGGAACGTATAAAGTGATTGCAATTAATTCCGCGGGTGAAGCTTCTAGCCAGTGTAAGCTGACTGTCACACCTGTCGACAGTGCCGAGCCGGCGACGAGACCCGAAGAGAAGCCCGCTCCTGTTGGAAACCCGCCAAAGTTCACTAAACTTCTCTCTGACGTGCTGGTATCCGAAGGGGACCGAGTTATTTTAGAGTGTACGGTAACTGGTGAGCCCACTCCCGAGATAAAGTGGTTGCTGAATAACCAAGAAATTCACGCGAACGAACATTATAAATTCACGCACGATCAAGAAGGAAATGTTCGGTTGGAAATAGAACACGTAGAGCCGGATGATAAAGGAGTTTATACAGTCAAAGCTTCAAACGCAAGTGGTGATGCCAAATGTTTCTCGCAGTTAATTGTTAAATCGTTACGGCCAACTGAACCTTTGAAGAAAATAGAAGAACCGAAAATTGCACCTGTGTTCAAAGAATTATTCAACGATCGTAGCTGCTTCGAAGAACAAACTACTAAATTCGAGTGTATTGTCACCGGAAAGCCAACTCCAAAAGTGCGGTGGTTGTTCAACGGTGAACCAGTTTCCGGTAAAGACTATCTCGTTTCCACATCCGGTGAACGTCAAGTGTTATCCATTCCTAACGTATCAACTAAAAACCAAGGTAGAATCACTTGTGTAGCAGAAAACGAAGCAGGGAAAGCATCTTGTGAAGCATCGTTATCCGTTGAGCCAGTAGCTTTAGTAACACTACCAGAACCAATGTCTTCCGTCCAGGTCAACCAACAATCAGAATCATCTTACAGCATCAAGCGTGAGGTCTTCGTCCAGTCATCATCATCTAGCAAAGTAATCTCAAGTTCCTCAGAAGGCGAGCCTCAAGTTCAAGTTCACAGTTTAGTTAGCCAAGATCAACGTTCCTTCAAACAGATCAATCAAGATGCTCCAGAAATATCGGAGTCCCACAAAGTGGAAGAATTTAAACAAGTCAACAAAGAACCTCCAGTTATTTCCGAAAAAACTTTCAGTAGTTTCACTTCTGGTCAAGAAAGTAAAATACAAGAAAGTATATCTTCAACTGCCGAACGTGCTATTATTCAAAGACCAGTTAGGAAATCACAACCGCCTAGATTTATCAGCCCAGTTGTTGGAAAGATTGTAGATCAAGGAGTTGATGTTACTTTAGAAGGAATTGTGGATGGTTATCCTACTCCAAATGTTACTTGGACTAAAAATGGCGTTGATTTAGTATCTACAGATAGTATTAACGTTTCTTTTGAACTCAACCACGCCAAAATTACTTTGAAGAATGTTTCCGTTAAAGATGCAGGAAAATATACTTGCACGGCCATCAATGAAGCTGGATCTGCAGTCAGTACCACAGATCTAGTTGTCAAAAGTAAGTAATAAATAAATTTTCACGAAAAATCAGCATTGTAACAAAAATTTATTATGAATTAATGAGTCATAATACATTTTAAATGATTTGTTAATAAATAATATTGTCATTGCTTTTGTTAATAAAGAAGAATGTTTTCTTTTTCTAGAAACAATCTTCCCGCCAGTATTCGGCCGCAGGTTGCAAGCTCAGGTAGTGAAGAAAAACGACCGCCTAATTATGGAAGTAGAAGTCACAGGAACTCCAGAACCAACTGTCACGTGGCACAAAGATGATCAACCAATTGAAAATGTTTTGAAAGAAGGTTACAGATCCAAAACGATGGGAAATAGCCACACATTAATTATAGAGAAAGGTATGCCGCATAAACAATTTTATTTTTGTGAGTCATAGTGGACATTTAATTTCAGCTTCACTGAATCACACGGGGAAATATATGGTGAGAGCCGTAAACTCTGGAGGCGAGGCTCAAAGCATCGCTGACATCGCTGTTTTTGAACCCACACCAGAAACAATGGTGGAGGTGGTCAAAACAGTTGTTTTCGAAGATGTACAGAAGCAGGAAATTATGGTGAGTCATGGATTTTATTACACAGGTGTCCGAAAATTATCTTCTCGTTTTCTTTTTACCTTATTTAATCAAATTATTATATATTATATATAGAGAGCAATTATTAGTTAATAATATAATAAAAATATTGTACTAGAATATACATTTTGTTTTTGATTCAAAATATTCACGAAAACTGAAGTTTCAGATGTTTTTTTAATAGTGTAGTAATTATTTTCGGCTAATTGGACAGGTATATTTTTACTTGTACTACTTTACTAATGTTATGTTGAACTGTCTTCTTTAAAAAGTTTTTATTGATTTGTGCCAGAAAGATTACCTAATATTTTTTTTAAAGAATTAACTGAGTTCTTCCATATATTTTTTCTTTATTATAAGAAGACTGTTTTTAATTTTATTTTATTCAGAAAAATGAAGTTCATGGCTATTGTTTTTAAGTGAAATTATTATTTTGTAGAAAGAAATTTATGGATAATATTTTGAAAATAACATTTCATTAGTAATGAATTCAGTAAGATAATTTTTGGATATATTTTATAGCAATCTTAGTGTAATTTAGAAATTTCTCTTTCTATTTCTTTGTATCATGTTAATTTTCATTTTCATTATTAATAGAGTTCTGCTGACAAGAGCAAAACTTCAACATCGCCCATTAGTAAACCAGTGACCATCGAAATTCCAGTGACTATCCTCCCCGAACGTAAAGTAACCCCTGTTGTTTCTCCCTCTTCCCGTTTGTTTGAATCTGCCCGCACTTCAACCGTAACCGAACAGAGCGTCTCTCAAAGCGTCACTAAGTTCACTCTTGAACACTCTACTCCACCTCTGCCGGAACTTAGACCATTGTCGCCCCGACCTCAAGAGAGGACTATTCCTATCACTATACAAACAGAGGAAGTAAGAACGGAAGTAGCTCCTGAAGTTACTGGAATTGAAACTACTTCTATTTCAAAACAATCTTCTCTTGACTTCTTCGTTTCTAAAATGAAGGAAAGCGAAAAGATACCGGAACCAAAAGTAGTGGAAACTCAGAAAATTTCTCCTGAAATTTATACCAGATTCGAAGAAACTACTTCTGTGAAAACTGAACCAACTATAGACATAAAAAGTGAAATTACATCTAGTGTTGATTCAAAAATATCTAGATTTGAAGATATCGCTGCTACTACTAAACCTGAGCATGTATTTTCTCAAGAAAAAAGAGAAGTACAATCCAGTTTTGATAAAGATACAAACACTTATAGCTCTAGCTCAAGCACTACGCAACAATATCAACAATTTTCATCATCACAGGCTCAACTATTTGAGGAATTTAATCTAACACCTGAACCACCGCCAGAAATTGGCTATATTCCAAAAGTCGAAACAACTCAGAAACGAGAAGATGTAACTGTTAAGATTAAAAAATTGGAAGATTCCCACCGAGATTTATCACCTTTGGAAGTTCCTACGGGGGCTGTCAAAATATTCCCGACACCACCCCCAAAACAAGAGACAGTAGAAAAAACAGAACTTTTTCAAGAAATCAGCGTTCAGAAATCTGAACCTACGTCTGGTTGGGCACCGGTTAGTTTTAAACCAGAAGCACCAAAGAGGGAACAACCGTCTCCAGTTTTCAGACCGACTGTTAGACCAGTATCCCCAAGGCCAGTTTCACCCAGGCCTTCTGCTGAAGCTGTAGAAATGGAAAAACTTTGGACACCAACTATTCCAACTACACCTCTCCCTGCAGAACCTATCAGAGCTCCAAGTCCCAGGCCGTCACCTCAAGGAATAGCTATGGAAAAAATGTGGACACAAAAAACTGTTGAAACTTCTCATACTAGTTTTGCTGAACCTCTAACTTCACCGAGGTCTGAACCAAGTGCAGAAGGAAGATCTATGGAAAAACAATGGGCTCATAAACATTCTGATTCACATTTGAAGACAGTATGGCCACCAGTACAACCCGAAGAGCCAGTTTATAAACCAATACATGTTGTAGTTGCAAAACAGGAACCTGTAGTTGAAACTAAAAGCGAAACCTTTGTTAAAGAAAGTTCATCTTCATTTTCTTCAAAGAGGCATGAAGAATTTAGGTCTGTTCAATCTTCTACTCCTACACCACATCCTGCTTTAATTCCGACAAGACCTGAACCAGTTATTAAAGAAAGTGTAACTAGAGTACAAGAGTTCAGATCTGTTCAACCTCCTGTACCATCGCCAAAACCTGAACCGCCTAAACCACAAGAATTTAGGCCAGTGCAGCCACCTGCACCTGCACCTGCACCAAAACCAGAACCAGTCATTAAAGAAAGTGTTACAAGAGTTCAGGAGTTCAGATCTGTTCAACCACCGGCACCACCGCCAAAACCGCAGGAGTTCAGACCAATTCAGCCTCCAGTACCGGGTCCAAAGCCTGAACCTGTTATTAAAGAATCGTCTGCCTTCTCAAAGACTCAAGAATTTAGATCTGTGCAAACACCAACCACAATCATAACCAAAACTGAGCCAATAGTAAAAGAGTCTAGGGAATCCTCGGCTACCTTCATCAAAAGCAGCCAGGAATTCCGATCAGTTCAAGCCCCCAGACCCGTAAGTGTACCAGTAATACCGGTTTCGCAGCCTGTGCAACATTACATTGCTTCTGTCTCTCACGTTGCTAACATTGCTCACCAGCAGTTCTCCACATCTACTACAAGTTCTTACACAACTAAAACAGAAAATGTTGAAGTAATCCGATCACAGAATGAGAATGTCATTGAAGATCACCAAACTAAGGCTTCTGAACTCATTAAATCATGGCCGCCTGCTCCTCTTCCCAAAGAGGAGGCGCTAAAAGCTCCCCAAATGGTGAAAGACATCCCTAAGATTGATTCACTACCAGTGAGACCTATTTCCGTTTTAGATATCACAGATGAAGTCATTCTGGAACCCGGGCCGCCACCAGAAATAGGATTCGCTGAACCACCGCCTAGAGAACGTAGACAATCATATGTAGAAACAATAGAACAAGATTTAGAAAAAAATTTAGAAAAGGAACCTTCTCGGGTTTTACCCGGGAGTGTTCGTACCATGCCCCCGCCTAGAGAAAAATCCCTACCTCCGCCACCACTGCCTCCAAAGAAGGAACAAATCCCTCAAGGACCTCCCCTACCTGCCAAACCTATCAAAGTAGAAGTAAAGAAACCTATAATTGAAGTAGAATCAAAACCATTTGAAAGATTCCCCGATTTAGAACCTTTCCCGTTCAGACCAGAGCAAGAAAAGCCAAAATCTCCACGTCCACCACCACCTCCTACTCCATCCAGGTTCATCAAAGGCAGATTCTGCGACAGCGACTACGAGAGCGACTTCGAAGCAGTGAGAATTCCCCCTAAATGGAGGCCAAGTGCTAGCGACACAGAAGAACCTAGCTACAGAAAAGTCAAAGCACCTAAACTTTCACAACAAACCAGATCTAGATCTACAGAACCTGAACCTTTACCTCCATCCAAATTTGATCAACCTCCCCAATTTCAAGGCCCGCCTAGACCTGCTGTAGATTTAGAACAAACAAAACGTGAGTTAAAGAAGGAAGTTTCTGTCAAGCAAATCTCTAAGCAAACTAGAGAAAGGCGTGAATTAAAAGTATCTAAAGTACAGAAAGTTCCATCACCACCTGAACTAAAACCAGGTTCACCCCCTATTTTTGTACAAGCTGAACCACCTAGAAAACCAGCCTCACCACCAAAACTCAAACCAGATTCTCCTAAATTAAAACCTAAAGCTTACAAAGAGAGTGGATACATGGCAGACACTGACGAACCATTTACACTTACACGAAAATCGACTAAAGTAGAACACCACAGGAGTGAAGAGTCTTCCAAGACAGAGATCAGGCAGTTCAGTCAATCATTTGAGAGTAGTGCGCAGAGTTCTCAGAAGGTTATGGTTGAATCGCGTTCCTCTACCATTCCTCAAGCTCCACCAAAGGTCACTCATAAATACGAGCATAAGAAACATGTTTCATCATCCACTACGGCAAAGAAGGTTCGATTGATTGTAGTGCAGTGTTGTAGCTACGATGATAACGCAGATAGATTACTAACCGCAACGGCTTACACACGCATAGATTTCAGAATTCACCACCATTTTAAATATCTTTTCTGCTGAATGTGAGTCTCTAGAACCTAATTAATTCTCGCTTTTTATAATTAAGTTCTTACGACTCATGTTCTTGTATATAATCCTTTCAAGCATAATGTTTTTTTGAGTGTACTAATACTTTTCAATTATTAGTACAATGTTTTCAAAATATTGTTTTTTTCTGTAGGATTTAGTGGCGCCCGTAGTTTCTGTGACAAGCCAACGAGTAATTCAACGCGATGATCGTGATTCGAGTCTGGAATCATTTCCATTCAAACCAGATCCTCCACGTCCAAAACAAAAACGTGGTCCTCCACCTCCAAGTCCTTCCAAGTTCATTAAAGGAGAATTCAAGGAAAGTGACTATGAGAGTGATTACGAAGGAAGAATACCACCAGTATGGCGTCCAAACCACGTTGAAGAAGATAAGTCTTTCAAACCAGTTCGTCCGGTCTTAACACCAAGTGGTCATCAATCCAGAGTTTCTCAAAGAACACCTACACCTCCTACTGAATTTGATAGACCACCTACAATTGAATATCCACCAAGACCTAAATTCGAACCAATTGAAAAACCAAAACAAACTGCTGTTAAATTAGATGAAATATTAAAATCCAGCTCGAAACAAGTGGTGGTAAAACCGAAACCATTACCTGCCAAACCAGCTCCAATGATGGAACTAATAGTAGCTACTCCAGCAGCTCCAGAACTTAAACCTGGATCACCTCCAGAAATCGCTTATGCTCCCCAAGTCCAGCAAACTCAGTATTATCGTTCAGTAACTGGTATGCCGTATCACAATGCAGTCCAAACAGAAACATCCAACGTTATGAACTTCAAAGAATCCACAGAAAAAAGTCACAGAGTTGTCAACATTCAACAAACAACACGTGTCATTAAATTCGGAGAACAGAAACGAGAATCTCGTGAACATCGTGAACAAAGAGAACATAGAGAACAACGAGAACATTTGGAACCATTTCCGTTTAAGCCCGAACCAGAGCGTCCTAAAAGATCCAGTGGACCACCTCCTCCGAAACCGAAGAAGTTCATACCGGGAGAATTCAGAGAAAGCGATTACGAAAGTGAAGTAGAGGGAGCAAGAATTAGAGCAAAATGGACACCAGGTTATTCCGATTCTGACGAACCTCAATACAGAAAAGTCCGTGCACCGCCTCCGGCAAGACCATCAAGCGTACCTCCTCAACATCGAGTTGTCACCCCGATGGAGTTTGACACTCAACCGCCCCAAATGCCCACCCCCATTTCTCACACAATCATCAGAGATGTCACTGACAGTGACCGTTCTCTGCAACAATTCACCAGCAAACGTTACGGAGAAAGCAGATCCAACCAAATTGTCAAGCAAGCAAGAACTTACAAGTCTAACGATGTCGAACTTCATCCCGGAACACCACCAGAGTACGGCTTCAGTCCAGTTACCGTCCCAGTAGTTAAAGCAACAGAGATTGCCTCGCAGCATATGGAGGATATGACACATACATTCAAATCCAAGACTCAGAAATTCATGAATGATATTATGACGGATGTAAAGGCACCGCAGAAACCGATTTTGAAGACCAGTGCTGAGGATAGTGATGCTCAAGCTTACAGGGAAGAATCCAGAGTCGCACAATATGGTAAGGAAATTTATTTTTGTACAGAAACAGGGCAAGAAATCGATTAACCGATATTTTTATCCGAAAACGATATTTTTATTAACGAAAATGCCGAGAAGTACTAATTAAATTATAACTGTTTCTCGGACACTACATGAATTATATTTGGGATGCCGGAATGCACTAATAAAATTAATGGGCAGGGCCTAAACCTAAATTGTGCAGTACAGTGTACGCAAAAGTCAGCTTTACACCTTACAAATTAAGAAATGTGAAACAATTCTGTTTATATTTGAAAGAAATTAATACTAGTTATAATATTAATTAAATAAGATAATCGTTTGAAAACAACAAAAATATTTGACAGAAATAAGAATGCAAACATAGTAGGAGGAGTTTCTTGTGCATTTGTTCGGAATCCCAAACATAGTTTACTATTTAATAAATGTAGTTAATATTGAAAATAATATATTATTTATACTACGTTTCAGAATGAGAGAGTAATAAATCAAAATTTACAAGACTAGTTTTGTATTTTTCACAGCTTTACTCCAAATAACTCCACGAGAAAAATAATATGTAACTTTACTCTCGGAAAATAGAAACACCGCTATAAATGTTCTGATAATCCGTTTTGCACTGTAACATTGACGTGATAGGCTGATAGGATATTTCAAAATGATCTATTGATGTATTTTGTACTTATATGTATTATCTATCGCTGGGAAAATAATAGTTGGCACGCCACTGGAATGTCATTGACAGACTTATTTATTACTCTCTCTCATGAAACGGCCTATAGTCGTAAATAACTGAAATATATATTTTTACAAATTGGTTAATTAGTTTTTATCCTGTCAATCAAATCGGATTTTTAATTTTTGCTTTTCAATTGATGATTAACCTTTATTTTTTCGGTTTCTTGCCCAGATTTATGCGAGTAGTATTATTTTTAAGAAGCATTTTTTTATTTATTTTTTGTTATTTTTGTTACTATTTTTCATAATTTCATAATTGAGAATTCGTGAACAGCAGTATTTTTGATTGTATTTTTTTTATTCAGTTCCTTAAGTTAGAATTTAAATATTTTCCATTAGGCACAAAACACATCGATCCAGATACAGGCCTGATATATTTCAAATACGATTTCGGCTACGAGTTCGGCGTAATTCTTCCTGGCGCGAGCAAAAACGGCGAGATTCCTACCCCAAAGAAAACAGTCATCCAACCTCCTAAACGCACAGTAGATATAGAACTCCCTGTATACCATGAAACCACAAAACCTTCCCAGAATTCCTCTGGCTCCAAAGCTCCTCAATTCCGTCCGAAGAAGTTCACCCAGCCGACGAACCAGAAGGCCAAGTGGGAGCCTACTTCCGAGAGCGAGATGTCTGAGATTGAAGGTGAATGCAAAAAGCGCCATAGCTATCCCCAGCCTGATACGAGTAAGATAAGCGTGCCTCGATGGGAGCAAGCTTCTACTAGCCCGCTGTCTCTATCGCCAAGTTTGCCGAGCACTTCTCCGGCATTTAACAATACTATTGCTGCAGCAGGTACCTACAAGTTGCAGTGTGCCGCATTTTATATACTTGTCGTAGAATAGGAGTAGAATAACATAGATGAATGTTTTTTTATATTCACAGCATGGTTTGAATATTTACAGGACAAATACTGCCTAACAAATTATTAAACTGTTGATATTCTATGACAATACTTTCAAGTAAATTCATTAATTTATTTGTCACGAAACAAGTACCTCAGGTACTTTTCTTCCATTTGTGTATGCAATACAGGGTTGGTAAAAATCATGATTTATTTAAAAAAATAAAAAATCGTTGATTTTTAAAGAAAAAACAAATAAAACATGATTTCTTTGTTTCTTTTTTTTTCTAAAAATATCTAAGTTTTACAGAACTTTTTTAGTTGTTTAAAAGCAATATTAATATTTTATTTCATAAACAAAATTGAAATCTGTAATAAAACCAAAACTATTTATTTGAATAAAACTAGGAAGAGTAACAACGAATTTTTAATTTTTGTTACACATTTAAATACTTATTTTTCTTTCTTCTATTATGACAATTAAAGTGATAAAATATCATTTAATTTTATGACATTATTAAATACAGAACTTATTTTCGTTGTTATTAATAGTTTTGTAGCAAACAAATATATTTTTATTACAATTTGTATTTTTTTTTTAGCTCTGATAAAAATCAGTGATTTTTATTAAAAAATCAGTTGATTTAAATCATGATTTAAATCAGGCCAATCCTGATGTAATATAAAGAATAATTTGCTTCCCCTTTTTACATTTATTAACAATTTTTTATAAATTTACTTGAAAGTATATTACTTTATATAGTTATTGGTAAGTTTATGATTGTATGAAACTATTACATCTATCCACTTTGTATTTTGAAACCCCAGAATTTTGTCTGCAATTATCCCATGGTAACAGCACTGTTTTTTAAGATTTTGTTCCTGTTTTCATTTTGTTCTCTTGCCAAGACTAATTTAATCCCTATCGTCTCAAATTTCTTACAAACAGATACATATGCCACCACTTCTACTTTATGTATTTTTGGATACCCATAATTTTGTTTGCAGTTTCATCACACTTTAACAGCACTGTGTTACACGATTTTTGTTTTTTATTATTATGGAGTTATAATTTGCTTATTTTGTAAATGATACTTTGTAGGCTCTTCTTGGACATCACCAGGGAAAGTAGTACGACCACGAGGCGCTGATACTCCTCCAAGTACTCCTAGTACTCCAGGAAGTACCCTAATCCAACAAAACCAGAATCAGAACCTGCCAAAGAAAGCCCCCGTCTTCATAACGGTAAGAAAATTAATTAAATTTTTTACTTAAAAAAAAATATCATACCAACTGTTGAATGTAGTACATGTAGTATGACTATTAAAAAAAAATTGTTCAATTCTTTCGAAATATTTTTTTTTTACGGAATATTTTTAAAAACATGGCAAAATAAACTGTCACTTCCGGTTGATCGATTCTTACCAAAAGTTGATCAACTCTTGTCATCTTGTCAATTTCTATTAAAATCCGTTCAGTAGAATTTGCTATACAAGTGCACACATATTTTCGGACAGACAGATATCACGCTCAAAAATATTGTAAACTACATTGTTTTTCTTAATTTTGTTGTTTTTTATTTCAGCCATTGAGAGACATCGCTGTAGTCAGCGGCCAAACTGCCAGATTTGAATGCATTGTACAAAGTGAACCACCTCCAAGTATCCTTTGGTCCAAAAATGGAAGGATTATAGAAAACTCTCAGGATTACCAGTTGCAGTATAGAAATGGAGTTTGTAGACTCACTATACCACAAGCTTACCCAGGTAAATAAACTGTGTATTTATTAATTGAAAAATCATTTTTAACTTTTCTAAAAATTTTACTAAAAAATCTGTGGTCTTTTCTACATTATTAAAATTTATTTTTAAATAAAATAAATAATAATTTTAAAAAGTCATTTGTTATAAATATTTTTAGTAAGGATAATCCTTGCCAACAAATATAACAGTTCAATTGACTGTTCCGCTTTTCAACAGTTGTAATAGAAATGTCCAGACAGTTACAAATCTATAACATACGATCATGAGCCAATAACATAATAATAAAAACAAAAGATCAACTAGATACTTGTTTTCTTGGCTGAACAAATAACATTTGTTAAAGTCAATAAAAAATATTTTTATTTGTCTCATGTTTTCTTTTTATTTCCGGGAGTTGTTTTTCTACTCTTGTTTCACAGACAAACAATTTAAATATATTTTTATTGTCTAATACCATAAATTTATTACTTGTAAATATGTTTTTAATAATGTTAGTACATGGAAAACCAAGTCATAATTTTTGTGATATGAATGTATATACAACAATTTCTTGTACGGACAAGTTTTTACGATGCCCGATGCGAGGCTGTTTTACTAGTTCGTATTTATATGAGAATTATCACAGAAGAGTGATTGTAGTAAATATTATTGTTATAATTGTTTGTTGTGAATATGAACTATGTGTAAAATATTATCAAATTATTTAATGTATGGTATAAAAGACAGGTATAATATTTTGTTAATTTATTCGTAATAACATCAAATGAAAAATTATGAAAATTTGTATACAAAAGATATATTTGGGGAACGACAGTTGTTCTCTAACCTTATAGAAGAATGATCTTTTCTTGTATTGTGCAAATTTAAATAATAGTAACACACTGAGAAAGGATTTATATAATGTGAGACGTATTTATTCGAGAGGATGAATTTTTTCTATTCCTAAATTATCCATCATCCGAATCAGTGGCGGCTCGTGACTTTAAATCATGAGGGTGCTGCAATGTACGAAATTTCAAATTTTCCTGAGGTTATAATTGTAAATTATTCTATTAATATTCTAAAATACAAAAGTATTTAATTATATTGTCTAAATATGTAAAGATACAGAATAAATACGATGAATATTATGAGCACGCTGATACACCACAGATTTAGCAAAGGAACTGCTTGTTTTACAGTGCCGAATTACGCTTCTCACTGCGAGTGTAAATGCTTGCGCGCGCATATGATATGATATGACAATGCGATAAACACAATGCTGCTAGCATTCTTTACTCTTCTTAATGTTGTTAGATATATTTTTATAATCTTTTATACAAAATAAAAGAATTATGTACAATTGTTCATGATAAAATTAATTATTATTATTTTAAATTAATTAATAAATATTTTTATATAGCGAGAAAATTTGCAACTACAATTTACATATTGTTTACGCTAAGCCATTTAAAGAAATAGATGCTTATGTTTACAACAACTGACAAATTTTAACTAAATATTCAAATCAGAAATGAATTCTCTGTGTTGTAAAATGAAATATATCGTTATATGCGTGGTTCGGAACACACTATAAATATTGATTGTTTTCTGTCAACTCCACTGCCTAGAAAATTTTCAAATTCAAACACTAAATAGCAGAGCAAATAAAGATAAATTCAAGATATTTATTATAATTAACAAAATCTATCTTATTTCAGAGGACGCAGGAACATACACCTGCACAGCAACGAATATCATCGGAACTGTAAACACAACTGCCACACTTCAAGTACCAGGTGAGCGCCGATCTTCTTACATTTAGATTAATGGTGATGGTGTAATTTTCATAAGATTATGGTCATGTGCTTTATGTACCTAGCTTCTCAAGAATATATTGTCATGTACATGAAAATACTAACGTCGAACAAACGAACTATGTCGAATTTTCACTGATTTGAACGAAACTCTAAGTCATAGATGTGTATTTAGTTGAGATATTGTACTTCATTTGTATTGTTTCATCGTAGCAGAACTATTGCTTGTTATAACTCTTAGTTTTATTGGATATTTATTTCACTATTTATTGTGATTGTTACGTTCATATTAAATGCTTTTCTTGCGAAGATTCTTTCTTTGGATTTCTTTCTTCAAGCCAATTTCTAAAAGAAAGAACTATTTTTAGACAACTCATTATAACTTCATTGACTAACGTAGTAACATTTATTACTGGTGTTTAGAATTACAACAATAATTACTAAAGTCAATACTTCTTTCAAATTCATGAAAAATACTAATAAATATTAGATTTAATGTGGAATATTGTATATAGTTATTAATTTTAGAAATTGGCTGAAACGTTTCCTATTCCTAATTCCTTCTTTACTATTGGTATTGGGATCTATTCTTTTAGGTATTAAAGTATTAGGGTAAGTTGGTGTTTGTGGTATTGCTTTAATAACAATATTTAACAAAAATATGCTATATTTTCTTATTACTAATACTCAATATATAATCTTTTTTTATTTTGCACTATACCATACTACTTTAATTCTTCTAAAAATTTTGATACTTTGCAATAATTTTAATAATATTTTTATTATAAAAAAGTAATTTCTGTTTTTTGTGAGAAATAAAATAGATAATGCATCATCAAAGAATATAACTTTCCTTTCTCAACAAGATGAATTGCATTTTGCAATTATTGTTTGTATATGTACTCCATCAATTTTAAAGCAATTACGAAAAGTTTTCAGTAATAAATTCAGTAGTTTTGGCAAAGAATTGCAAAATGGAATGACACCTGTGTCTATTTTAGCTTCACCTGAGTAACACGTAGGTGGATGTTTCTAAAATCGCTGCCCAAATGATTCAACTTCAAAACTAGAACAATTTCATCTTGTATTTTTACTTCTGATTCATGTATTTTTCTAAATATCTTGTGCAATAGATTGTGATACTCATTGTCTGGTTTTAATAACAATTATTTATTTTTATAGCATGTACTAACTTCAGTAAAAGCATGGGTGTAAGAATTTCAGTGAAAATTATAAATATTCTTTATTTTCAACTTGTTTCAAATTTCCAGACTGTTGGCACTTATTTACTTGAAATAGTTATTATATTACATTATTTCTAAGAAAAATATCCAAAGTTTTATCGTCCTACATAAATGTCGTCTATTTTCAACAAATACTGAAAATAGTTCATGATTTGTACTGTTTATATGTTCAAGTAATTTTTATTTTTCATACAAAGGTATGTATCATACACTTAAAACAAATATATAAACCAAAAAAATATATACACATTGCTTTTTATATTTTAATTCGTATGTCTCATTATTAATATTAATGTAAAAATGATTATTTCGCACACGATATTTTCATTCAATCAGAATACTTCATTTAATGGCACTTTTTTAGTGAAAAAATTTGATAAACCTACAGACCAATCGCTATGTTTATATTTTGTTGATATGTAAATTTTATGTTTGAACTGTTGTCATTCCTGAAATAATCAAGCGAATATAATTCGAGCTATGAATTTAATTGGCAAAATTTACTCATAATTCCTGTGAAGTAACAACAACTCTTCGTTTCGCTGTCGTGATTTAAATATAATTTTTGACACTCGTTTGTCTTTTACTACGCAACAACTATTAGTAAATTTTTCCAATAAATTCATGACTCTTGTTATATTACTTATGAAAAAGTAAACCAGAAGTTGTTACTTGAATTATATTAAAAGTTGGTTAACTCATGTCATTGATATCACAAGCTTAAATATTAAGTTTCATTAAATTTTGTTCCGCGGATTTTGCTTTATACGTGCACACATATATTCAGACAGATGGTCTGACAAATATCACGCTAAAAATAATCAAAATGTATTGTAAAGTCCTTAATTAGTGGATTTCTGTAAAATAATGAAATGTTTAAGTCGATATGATTAAAATATGTGTGGTGATCGGTAAAAAAGTTGCAATAATTTCTTATGAATGTATACGAAATATGAAAAGTATGTATTGCTTGTAAAAATATACGAATTTTGGCTACCAGCTTTGTGGAAATGAATATGTAGGTTGTTCTGAGTAAAAATTCTATTTACATTTGACGTATCCAATCATGCTTTGATCTTGGCTGCATTCCAAGTATCATAAACAATCTGATTGTAAGAGAAACAATCAGCCAATTCTTTCACTTTGCCGGTATGCTATCCTTGCTGTCCGAATGTCTAAGCGATGGACTCTTGCCCAAGGAGTATCCAGAAATAGCCGAGAATGACATGTACCCCCTCCAGACTTGGTGGTGTCTTCAGAACATGAAGAGATTAGAGGATGAGGGAGCATTGCTCTGACCTGAATTTTTGAGGAATTTATTCTTTAATACCAAAACAGATTGACATTGAAGAATTTCACACACATATATCACTCCTTCTACAAGTACTTATGGTAAATCAGTTTCCATTTTCAAAATATTTGCAGAAAATATGGAATGTAACTTGATTTTAAAATTGTTTGTCTTCATTCCTTTTTTAAAAATAATAATTTGGATTATAGTATAAAATAATTTGAGGAAAAGAAAATTAAAGTACAATACCCTGGATATTTCAAAATTGGAAAAAAAGAATGTCTGGTGTTTTGAATTTATTAAAACAATGTGTTTCTGTTTACAAAATTCTTCCAAGTTCGAGAACAATGAATCTGTATGAAATAAAGTGGCAGGTTTTTGACCCGGAAGTAGAATTTAGCCGTTCAAAACATTTTATTTCACTTATCTCTGCTCAAGATATTTCCTGGCACAAGTATTAGACATTAGCGATACATTTATACATTCAACTTCTGTGTAAATGTTTTGAAGAGTAAAGACGTAGATGTCTGTTAGAAATGAATATGTTATTTCATCAATGAATTTAATAACTCTTTTTGAAGCCAATACTTTCATGTACCATAAGTTTACGGACTACATTGCACAGTACAGGTTTGAAAGTCCTTAATTATAGAGTCGTTATCATAATTAGCAAGAAGTATTGAGAGACGATAAAAATTTGATTTAAATGTCATTTTTCTTGTACTTTCGATATTAACGACAAATTTTTGTTATTTGATTTGAAAAATATATGGTTAAAAAATTTAGAAAAGTTTATCATTTTGTCCAATATCAAGTAGTTTTTACATAATTTTTGTTTAAACTTATAAATTGACAACCAACCAGAAAAATTACTAAAATTTTATTGGTACTACTACATTTTAGTGAGAAAATGTACCAGTGGTAAGCTAAATGTTTTAAATAAGCATTTTTTAATTTGAATAAAGCATTTTTAAATATTCAGATATTATTAATAATAATACATTTATAAAACATTTTTAATATTAATTATATGAAAATTAAGTTACATAAAGAAAAATAATATAATGATAAAAAGTTACATCTGTGAAAATGGTTTGATGTGATCTGGACAAAAAAAAATGAGAATTGACTACATTCGTGAAAAAATTTAAGTGGGTGACATCTTACGAGGAAATTTAATACTTCCGTAATCGGGATATTGCTTTGTTATTTGTATTTGAAAATATAGGTCGATTGAGGTGAAAAACTTAGAAAATCGAACAGATATTGTTTCCGCTTTGTAATTTTTATATTACAGTATATCATTGCATTATTTTTCCATGTAAGACAATGGTGATGTGAAGTTGATTATCTCGATTACAGTAAAGACACTAGTGCCATCTACTGAAGATTTATTTATTTTTGAAAGGTAGTTGATGCAAAGTACTTAGATAATAATTTTGTAGAGTCCGGTTATTTTTGGCAGATCTGTTCATCATTTTTTGGACTATATATCATTTAGAAATTTAGATCATCTCTTCAAATTTGTCTTAAAAACTCTCTTATCTTTCCTCGAGATAATTGAGGTTCGTCCAGAGTCCAGGGTAAACAAACAAGAGAAAGATGAAGCGTGCCAATTACTTCAGTGCGGTCTCTATTCTGGTACCGACTGTTGAGGTGACTCACATTTTTGCTGCAGCCGTAAAGCCAACCAAAGTGAGATCATCACACGGTGAACTCAGCCGTCATTTACGAATTCTGGATTATATGACCGAACGATGCGTTACAGGAACAATAAAGATGCTGTTGTTGCTGTAACAAACGGCAACATAAGTTTAACACTCGTAAATTACAAAATACATTCTAGATGAATGACTCATTGTTTTAAATCTTAATTTTGGAAAATGTTTTTATTACTTCTGTCAGTTTTGTTCCAAATATAAATTACTGCATTGTTTCATAATACGGGTTAGTCTTGCACATAGAATATTAAATTCAGATTCCGTTTATTCTTATTCTGCAAGTTTCTTTAATTAGTCGGAATAAGTGGTAGCTTTCTAATCAGTTTTAAGTCTTTTATTGGAAATATTTCCCGAAATCTACCAACTTCGGTTGATCAACACTTGTGTCATTTATGTCAGATCCAAATGAACAAACTGGGAGACATCTTGTTAAGATCAGTTAAAAATCATGTAAAAACCTCAATTCGTAGACATCTGTTAAAAGTAGATCTTCATAAAATTTGTAACTTACATAAACCAACCTTTAAATTGCGAGTAAAAATTGCCAAAGAACAATTATTTTGCATTTTTTGTTCCAAATCGCGGGTGTTCTTGAGTTAAAGCATCATTTCAACCATTCGTAGTTATTTTTAACATGTTTATATACTTATTTTTAGTGTTCCATTTTCAAATTAATGACATGTTATTAGATCTTGTTATATTTTTCTTTTTATTTAGATTACATATTTGTTTACACGATAGTAAACATCAAAAGCCTATTTTTTTCATTATTGACAAATTGAAGGGCATCTCTTCAAGTCATTAACACTAAATACAAAATCGAAAATGATGAATAAAGGTTGTCAAAAATCAAAATATATATGAGTTAAGTGCCAACATTTTTTTCTTCATGTAAAAAATTATTTTCACCAGATGATTTCAAGATTAAAATAATTTGATCACGTCAGCATTGGGTTAAATAAAAGATTTACAAACAGTTCGTAAAATAGAATAAACAAGAATAGCGAAAATCTAAGTTTATATATACACCAATATCGTAAATCTGTCTTAATAGTTTCTTGGTATTGACCCAAATTTAATTCTAGGTCAAAGTTTGAAAACCTCCAAGAGATCAATTCCAAAAGTCCTTAAAAGGAAAATAAAATTTTTGAGTTTCCAATTTTTGAGTTGATTGCTCTATTTCAATGGTTCTATGTCATGTTTACACCACTTATTCTTTGTTTATTTTTTATTAATAGACCAATATTAAAAAAAATTGCCAGCCGGCAAAATAAATCGTTAGTTGTCAAAACAAGAAATACATAAAATCTATTTTTCAAACTATTTAGTTTGTAGTTTTGAATGCTATTTATTTTCATCAGACTTCTTGGCAAAATAACTATTACAAAGTCGTTAATCTAGTTCGATACTTATTGCCTAAACAACTTTCAATATACAGAATTATTTTTATGCTAATTTTTATACAAATGTATTCATAACAGTTTTTTGTTCCATGTGTTCTGAAGTTTTTGTTTTAGTTTAATACCATTTTTTTTATAAAATTGAAGAAGTCCACATAAATACATAACCTCATTCTCATGTATTTTTTTAAATGTACCTAATTTAAAGGTGTAGAGTTGAATCTGTAATAGATTGATTACAAAAATAATAAATTTGCGAATGAAATAAATGTCGATCACTGTTGATCTGTATTTTGTGACAACAAAATGTGTTAAATAGGTTGGCACAGATTTGAGTAATAGACGTTGCAATCACTAATTGCAAACAATTTGACGCCATAAACATAACAATGATTCCAACGAGAAGCTGTTAACGAAAGGTCTGAATTCTCCTGCGCGAACACTCGCCAAATCTTTCCAACAGCTCCCGGACATTCCAAAATTAGATTGCATACATGCCAGCAAGCTCGCTTTCCACACATTGCAACTGCCATACTTATTATTTGGGAGATTTCTTCCCAAAATTATCAATCACTTCCTTACAGAAACAAGTGCAAGGCTTGTAAGCAAAACTGAGTTTAAAAATGAAACATTCTATAAATTACATATTTTTTATACTTTGCGTTAACTATTGCTCTATTGTTATACCGTAAACGGTTTAATAATATCGGATATTCTTAAACTGTTTTTGGTAATTTATTTTGTAGTAAAATTGGTACTTCCCCCGGTAAATGTCAAATTGATAACCTCAAATATTTTAAAATATTAAAATTTAGTAAGGCTAGCCCGAGTTGCACAAAGCTTCATCATTTTTAATTAATGATTAATTTTTTGACAGCAATGTATTTTTAATACGTGGCCATGGTAACAACGTCAAATTAATCAGTGATTTTTTTGATTAGAGCCTGATTAGCCTTTCTGCAACCGGGCATTAACATATAGATTTGAATTTTTTTCACAATATTATGCATGAATTATGACAGTTATAAATGGCCAATGTCAACCAACAGGGTTACCATATTTTACATAAATTCCTAGATTACACTTAATTAATTTTTGTATTTTTTTTTAGTTTTTTATAAAATAAGTATCGCAAAGTATAAAAAATAGCATATTATATTCATTTTATACGTCGTATTGTTCCATTCTTGTTTTTGGAGCTCATGGAACAATGTACAATCTTATAAAACTCGTATAATATTATACTGTTCATAGTAATAATGACAGTATATACATTTATTATATGTTTAAGATAAAATTAGTATAATTCAAGTTCTCCGTTTTGTATTAGTAAATTCTTTTTAGAATAAAAAAGTATCTCTTACTATATAAAAACCCAGAGGCACAAAATCTCCTTGAATTTTTAATTTCAAATAAAGATTGTTACTTTTACAACAATATTCTTTGAATATTTTGTCAGTATTTTCTTAGTTATAAAAGACGATAAACTTCTACTTTTAATCGTTGAATCGCTTTTGTCATTGTTATTATTTAAAAGGTCCATTGTAAGATGGTCTTTACTTAGTTTCCTGGAAATTTTCATTTTTAAGTGAAAGATTGTTACCAAAATTTTATTAATTTATGCTTTTTATGTGTTTATATAAAACGTATAAATAAAATATATTCTTCTGAATTTGCTCTGACGTTTCCACATATATCCAGACAGACAGATAAATATCAATCTAAAAATGGTCAAATTGTATTCTAAAAACTTCAATTCTTAAAAATCTGTATGATTAAATTATTAAATATATATATGGCGTTCGAAAGATCACCTAGATGAGAATTTCAAAAATTTGCCAAGATTTAGTTCATAAATCTAAAGTAAATATGATATATAATTTAAAAACTTCATTACCCGTATTAAAATTTGGAAATTTATACTTGAACTAAACTATGTTTATAAAGATATATGGTAAAACAAATATAACAAAGCTTAAAAGTATAAGTGTCATTGATTAAATTCTTAAAATGGTTAGTTACACAGGATTGTATAAGAAACTAAGTATGTGTAAACAGGAATATAAACATTTCTGGTTTCTCTAACATTCTTCTCATAAGAAAAACAATATACAGTTTTCCTGTTTAAAACAATATATATTTAAATCATCATTAAAATTTCTTTTATTTATTGATTTTTAAAACAATATATGTATTTTAAAACTGTAATTAAAATTTTCTTATATTTATTGATTATTAACAGGTGCTTCACTTTGATTAAAAGCTTGTTAGTGTGGTTTGATATAAGATTTTAATGAGCGCGTAAAAATTAGGCCAGCTGCCAAGTCCAACCCGTTCGTTTGACCAGAACTTTATGTTCTTTGAACTGTACTCTGTTGTTTTAATGAAAAGTGTCAAACTGAATGCTCTAACTCTTGGACTGTCGACAGATTTGGTCATGGTTTTGAAAATTTAGAATTCAAGGGTGTAAGATCCAAGATAAAAATAGACATACTCTGCATACATTCATCACTCGGTGTAAATAAATAAATATGTCGTCACCTATCGCCTGTTGCAATTTTATAACATAACTCAGGAGATTATATATTTTTAGATGTGTAATATAATTATTCCTATCATCATTACAATAGAAGACTCTTATAATTATTTTTCTTCTATAAATATACAAGCATTACAAGTACTTTATATTTTTTTCATGTATAATGCTTATATTGTATGTCATATCACACGTACTTGTTTATAATTTCAATCAGACTATTAATTTAATGTACCATAAATAAATAAATAAATAAATTATTTCTGTTTCTGAAAATAGTTCATATAGATAGAAGCTGGTGAGCTAGATTCAAATTTACAAACATAATTTAATTATCAATTTTTGCTATAAAAGTTGGATCTCAAAAAAAGATATTTTCTGCGCACATATATCTCTAGAATGGATATAGATACAATCTCAACGATTATGCCAGTCGGTTCTACAGACAAAGTTACATAAAGAAATGTTTTCTCCGCGTATACCTACTTTGAAACGATTCGATGAAAAATGGGAAAAATGAAAAACTCAGAAATTCAGTTTTTCGCTCAGAAACTTTTTTCTCCATTTTTTTTTTAATTTCTGGACTTCAGTAAATATTGATGCGTTGATTTCAAATTTTCAAACAGAACCCAATTATTTCTTCCCGTTCTCGAGATATTTGAGTTTAAAGTTATACTAAAAAAATCAGGTTTTTTAGGTATACCCCTTAAATGGTTAGGTTTACGACATCGGCCATCACCAATCAATTCTACGGGCAAAATTACATAAGTATACCAAATTTCAGATTTTTATCTCAACAGATAGAATTTCTAGAAGGGAAAAACTGAAAATGGCCAAAAATCGAAAAAAATCAAAGGTATACCCCTTGCCATTTTTTCAGATTTTGCCATTTTCGTTTTTACTTTATACAAATTGTATCCTTTGCAATAAAAATCTCAAAATTGGTATACTTATGTAATTTTGCCCGTAGAATCGATTGGTCGTAAACCTAACTCTTAAAGAGGTATACCTAAAAAACCTGTTTTTTTAGGTATAAGTTTAAACTCAAATTTGAAGATGGATATCTCGAGAACGGTATGAGATAATTCAATTCGGTTTGAAAATTTGAAATCAGCGCATTGATATTTACTTAAGTCTAGAAAATGAAAAGTTTTGGAGAAAAATAATTCCTAGGAAAAATTTTGAAATTTAGGTTTTTTCGTTTTTCTCATTTTTATCAAATCGTTCCAAAGAAAGTATTAGCGGCGAAAACATTTCTTTATGTAACTTAGCCCATAGAATCGACTGGCATAATCATTGACATTGTATCTCTACTTATTTTTGAGATACTCGCAAAAAACAAAAGTTGCAAAAATCTCCAAAAACCAAATTTTTTGACTCAAAATGGATATTTTTGGATAACTAAAAATTGTAGTTTTTCATGTTTAACTGATTGGAAATTACTTGGAAGTGTAAAAATATTTTAATTTTTACAATAAGGAATATATTTCTCGTAAGTACTATATTTTTATCCATTCGTTGCTATATATTTTAAATAATAGAATCATAAATATATTTTTGAAAGCTATTCATCAATTCTGCTGCTTTCCAGTTTTCGATATAATTTTAGTAATGATCCAAAATATAAATACATTTGGCACAAAGCAAGTTCTTAGTTGCTACCTGTTTCAATATTTTTTATTCCAAAGATCATACCACTTTCATAAATTGTCTCTTTCAGTAGTTTCAGCAATCGAAATGCTTCAGCTGAAACATTTATTGCAGAAATGGTTTAATCTGTTGCAACATGGTCATTTATTTCAATACATATTTAGGCTGAAAAATAAGAATTATATTCTTGAACTTTATTTCAGAGGTTTTCAGCTGATTGTCTAATTTCAGTCTGAAAAATTGTACAAATATTTACTCAATTCTAATTTTACTAATATTATTTAAAATTCTTTTCTGAAAAATAAATATTTAATTCTGCAGAAATGTGTGTGTAAGGAGCGTGTAACACTTTTTTAAACATGTAGTAGTTTTTTTTCGAAACTAAAATTGGAAAATATGTTTTTGGTTTAGTACTAAATATAAAAATAGGAGCAAACAAATAATATAATTAGAAAAGAATGTGCTACTGGTAAAAAACATGAGGCTGTATGTTAGTCACCATTAATTAACTTTTGCGAAAATATTTGTTTAGGCGTCATTATTTTTTATATTAGATAAAAGGAAACAATTAAATGTATTTTATATGATTTTTAAAATACAAAATTATAACCATTATTGATCTAATAACTCTTTTAGGTCATTTTCACTAGTCTTAGTAATTTTGGGTAATATAATATGAAGACTAAATTTTTATTTATATTTTTAAGTAAGAGTTTTTAATGAAGTTTTCGAAAGTAAGTAGTATCGAAAGATAAAAATAAAAGTACAATATTTAAAAAATCAGCTGTATCCACCAGTGAACCGATCAATACTAATGAACGATTTAGGTACGATCAAAACATTAATAATTTATTTCTTTGTCAAATAATGGTTGTTACTTGTATATTTTACAGCAACATTCTACAAATATATATTTTTTAAATAATCTGTTTCGAAATGTTCTAAAATAAAGCCTAAAAGTAACACTTCCGGTTTCCGGTTGACCGATTTTTACCAAAATTTTATAAATTTGTGCCAATAATGTGATATGCTTAAAAATGAAGTTTAATTGAAATTCGTTCAATCGTCTTTACTCTTCTCATACACACATACATCCGGACGGATGGACTGACAGACATTACCCTAAAAATAATTAAAATGCATAATAAAAACTTCAATTTATGGACAACAGAATAGATAATGAATTTAATGCATTTAACATATAACATGTTAGTAGTATCAAAGTATTAAAATAATTAAGATATATTGTATATTTTTTTTCTTTTTTTTTGGAATATTTTCGAAAACCACAGAAAAATATTCCTCCATAAATGAATCAAATGAAATTCTTCTAGAAGCAAAACATACATTTCATCTGACAGTAGCTTGCTAATTTTACTCTCCGCATCGAGTGTGCTATGAGCTGGCGTCCATATCATCCCACAGCGTCCCGGCGCCCACGTTGCTATGGATAACGCAGGCATTTGTCACACTAGTTGTTTATTCTACTCACTTAGCTATATTTTATCTGGATTATAAAGTTGCAAACATTGCAATTGCAGATGTGCGACTGTTTGTTTTTGTATATTAATAATTTTTGTTTATTTTATGCTTGTTCATTTATTATTTCAATTATAAATATCTTTAAATAAATAGCTACAAGCGAATGATTTGAGAATGAATAGCTTTAAATTTATACTTAGCAGAAATAAAATATTAATTTTTATCTAGCATACGCAAGGAATACGTGTAATCTTAAGTATTGAACAGTTTAATATTTATGTTTTACATATTACAACGCTATATTTTGAGTTTATTATTGGACAGTAATTTTATGATCCCAAAATTCGTGAAATATTATTTATTTAATAAAAATCAAATTATATATTTTTGGTAATAATTTCTAACAAAATATTACAAATTAATCAGAATACGGTGCAAGTAAATTAATAAAATAAATACATTTTTTGTCACACTTAATTAGTATTTCTTTTTTTTTTAATAAAATCTATGTACTTACCAAGATTTATTTCGATAAAACACAAAGAAAATAATATGCTATATTTTACATGTGACTTTTTTAACGAAAAATTGTTTATATATAAATATCAGTTGGGTTTTGTTCACTTATTTTTATTTTGGAAATAGTCATTCGAATTCGTTGCTAAATTTTATCCTGAAAAATCTTCTGATTACTTTACAATCTATAAAATTTTCCAGCAAAAATTAACGACTTATGATATTATATATGATAATTTTTAATAATTAATATTTTTGAATAAACATTACGTAGATACTATTATATTTTAATATTGAATGTGATCTACACAAAAAAAAACAGTTCGCAACCTTTTAAAAAGTCGTGTACTTTGTATTACACGATTTGATCTGTTTATGAACTAAAGACATTCATAAAAACGATAAATTTAGATACATCATCCTAAATTTTATGCATTGTTGAGTCTACTTTCTACAGTTCATAAATATATTTTTCTCGATTTTAGTAATAACAACCTATTTTTACTTAAAGATAGTCAAATTATTATACTTATAATATTTAAATCTTGGTGAACGTTAATATTACTTTTTTACGAGCGAGAGCAAAAACAAATTTTTAGGATATAAAAACTGTGACAACAATAAAGTATTATTTCCCGAAAGAAATAGTATACAATTAAAACTCCCGAAGGAGTTTTTAGTAAAAATATAATAAATAGATAATTTTACAATTATTAAATTATTACTTTAATAATAATATAAGTACTTTTCAATCATTTGTTCATTATTTAAATAATTTTTAACGCCTTTCACCAAAAATAAAATGTTTCACAATTGTTACGATTACAGTTTAAAGTTTTCAAAATGTACTAATATTTTTCATAAAATACATGGACTATAAATATTAATAAATAATATTACTGAATATAAAAAGTTGTGCAAAAAATACTGTATACATTTCAGAAAAGAATACTATATTCCCTCATTGCTTTGTAATGCTTGAGTTTCGCCCCATGGTTACAAATTGCATCTCAAGAAAAATCATGCATTTTTCTCCCTATTATATATTATTTTCAACTATAATTAATTGTGATACTGTAAGTCTGACTTTTATTATTTTTTCTTTAAGGGGTACCTTCCCACATGTACGGAACCTACCGCCAACATACAGGCATCCCCTCTAGCACCTCTACGTACTACACAGAATACACCTCAACTCCTGTATCATTTTACGAACCTAGCAATATTGGTAAGTCAGTGATATGAAATATTCTTGCCAATATATCGATATATTATACAAATAATTATTAATAAAGTCGACTAATTTATTAATTGTGATAATAATCAACGAACAAACTTATTTTCTAAAGTATTAACGAGATTAAAAGAAGTAACAATAACTTTTATAATAATTCGGTGTTTGTATATAACGGAGAATTAATTTTTGCTTACTTACAATGTCAAAAGGTGTTCATTTATATTTTTATATTGTATATATTTAAATAAATATTGATGGAAATGCAAAGCCAAGTCATTTGAGAGACACCCGTACACATTTTTATTTCCTTTTACACAAATGTACATATATTTTCAGAATATTTTTGTACGTATGTAGTATGTATGTCACATGTTATAAGTTACAGAAGGTACCACATTTTTTTATTTTACAAAAACTGTTGTAGGAAATCACAATGTATTAGTTTTTATAATACCTAGCCATATGTTAAAACAAATCTGTTCTTTAATAGCTCGTATAAGGTTTCATAGATAAAAAATACACTTGTAAAAACATACGGTAGTCTTCGTATTATTGTGACCTATATTCAAATAATACAAACTAAAATTGAAAATACGTCAAAAAATTGAGCAATATTCCATAAAAAATATATATTACCCGTAGGGTTAATTTATAAAATTGAATTATTTTTATATATAAGTTTCAGTTAATAGAAAAATAATTATTTTTTGGTAACCAATAATATTGAAGAAGTTTTGGATTTATAAAATTTGTTATTAATAATTAAAATTCTAAAAATCAAGAAAACTTGTAGAACAAATTTAAAATAACGGTTTTCATTTCGGTTTTGGTTCGGAAAATATTTTAATTTTGAGTCAAATTATATATTTATAATAAAGGTTAAAATATTTTTTGTGGTAAAGTAGCACACATTTTTAATAATGATGTTGAAAATATCAAATAAAAATTATTGGTATCTATATTGGATCTAAAGAAAAAATAAATATTTTTTTATATAAAACGTAAACATATTATTTTCTATTAAATTTTTTTCTTTTTATGTTCTATAATAAAATGAAATGCCCTACTCTTTTTTATTACAAGCACCAAGAAAAATTACTCTAGTAAGCCTTTTTCCAGAAGTAATAAAGAAGTTAGATTCGTGTTCAAAATATTTTAATCGAAAAATAACATTTATATTTGATTAAATTAACTAAAGTTTTTCGATACTGGGATATTAATTAAATATCGATACTGGTATCTATCAATAGTATCGAAACATCTGTAGCCACAACAGCATTGAATCTGCATTGTTGAATTCACAATCTTTCAGTTGATTCCTCTTTCTCAAAATGTTGTTTATGATTTCGTTGTACATTGTACAAATATTTGCAATAATAATAGTTAAGGGTTGTTTGTGTACACCCCTTTGTTATCTTATCAGAATCCAATCTGAATCCAAACAAAATGATATCTGGTTGTCTGTCTGATCCATGTGTCACACATGGTCTAAAATAGCCTCCCTACTCCTCGTGTAGCACGTGGTCTGGCCTGTGTGCAGCCGACTCCCGCTGAGTCCGACATTCTTCGCTCACAATTCGCAAACGACCGACGTCTTGGATTATCGGGGATGATGACTTAACTTCTGCTAACTGAAGCCGTGTTGGCAATATCGAACGTCGAGAAAGACTAGTCATATAGTTTCTTATTCGCTACTGAACTTTTACTTTACTTCCTGCGTGTTGTGTTGTGCTTGTGTTCTTTCCTGTGAAGTGTGTGACAATGAATCGCCAGCAGCAACAAATGTCTCAATCGCAGCAGAGTTCTGTGCAGCAGAGCTCTAGCCAGTCGTCTGTGCAGCAAAGCCAGCAAATCTCCTCTCAGCAGAGGAGTGTGAGGCAAGAGCAGCATGTCACCAGACAGTTCACCACCCAGCAAACAGGTACTGCCGCCTCAAACACCTTCATCAGCTCCATCTCTACTCTCCAGTCTCGACAATGGCTTGGCTTTGTACAAATACCAAAACAGCTGGTCTAGGGCATTCTAACAATCATTTTAACTATCATATGGTATATTATACGCTTATAATATATAACAACGCTTTGGTTACTCAATACGCATTTACTTATAATTCAAAACAAATATGCGCATCTTTCAACAGAAATATAGATTGTATTTTGCAATCTTTCTTCCGTGTTTCATATGAAAATCTTTCTTGGCAGTTTTGCAAAAAGACTGATATTTATTTAACTATGACATTCTGTATATGTTTTGCCAAAATTCAGCCTAAATTTGCGTATGACGTTTGGATTAAACAATACATGAAATTGTTTTGTTATTTATAGGACAATGAGTCAAAGACCAATGAAATTATAAGAAATTTAAGAATAATACGGAAGTTTACAGGCTTAAAATAAAATACCAGAAATTTGTAAAAACAGATTTCCTATTTTTATATTTTCAAGCAAATAAGAAATTTACAGACTCGGGAAACTTAAACATTTTATAAATAATTGCTGCCAATTTTGTTGCTTTTTATGTTTAAGTCTCTTTAAACAAAAATTGTTAAAAACCATTTTTTAAAAATTATAAACTAAATAAGAACATAATGGATAAATAAATTGAATATTGACATTTATTTGTAATATTTACAGATTATATTACAGAGTAAATAATACTGTATTTTTTATATTTTGTTTAAAAAAATGAGAAAACTCCAAGACGATCTGATTGCAAAGTAGTTTAAATTTACGTAACTGGATGACCGTCGTAGCGCTGAAATCGCCTTCACGACTTCGTATTGGCCGTTACGAGGCGAGTTATACATAGCTGCTCCTAAAATGGGTTCTTGAAACACGATCTCGATAGAACAAAAATAGCCCGGGCATACCACGACGGCTCGCACTCAGCCCAAGTAATTCTATGTAAAATATGTTTTCGGCCGTCCACTTCAATATTAATAATTACTTTTTACATGAAATACATGATTTATGATTATTTTTATCTAGGTATATTTAGGATATTTCAACCTTTTACTTCTGTAATCCTGTACTTGATACACTTAGTTGGTTTAAAAATTATTAGAAATGGGAAAATGAAGAAAAAATACACCAATAAATAAATAAATATTTACAAGAAAATTGCGCAAATATATACAAATTATTTTAAAAATTTTAGGATATTGTATTGTTATACAAACTATAATAAAGATATCTTTTAGTTTGGCGATAAGTTTTATTATTTTAAACAAAAACATATTACAAAATTTTATTATGTTTACAATATTTAAAATTTAATATTGGTACAATACGAGAAAAATATTTTAAATTAAGCAGATCACAACTTATTATTTAAAGTAGGCATATGAGTATTTGATTTTGTTGTTATGAATACACAAAAAAAATATAAAAAGGAACTGAATTATACCAGTTATATTTAAAATATATGAGTATTATTTTTTTATTTGAAAATAATTAATTAATAAAGTTAGAAATATTTCCTTGAGGTTTCTCTAAAAATATCTTCCAGTCTTCTAAAAATAAATATGAGTAATGAATCAAACGGCATTGTGATCTGAAATAGATTTATTAATTAACATATGAAATAGTTGAAATACTTATGGGAATTGTTGTTGTTAGGTATGGTGCAAGGAGGAGGCGGCACAATGATCATCCAGTCCGCTGGACTGCCCCCAAATGCTTCGCCCCCAGTATTCGAACAGATCTTCCGCAACGCGCGCTTCGCCCAGGGCGGCAACGCCGGGTTCGAGGGGCGCGTGCGCGGCAACCCCAAACCCACAGTCTCCTGGACCCGCAAGGGCGCGCCCCTGCTCGAGTCCGCCAAGTACAAGATGACCTACAACGACATCAACGGCAACGTCACTCTGCTCATCAACCAGATCGGACCCGGAGACGAGGGCGAATACACCTGCACCGCCAACAACCAATACGGTGAAGCCATCTGCTCTGTTTACATCCAGCCCGAAAGCATGCCTCAGCTGCAGCAAGGGGGCATCAGAAAGGAATTCTCTCAGTCCTTCGAGAGCACTCAACAAACCACTGCTCAAGGCACTACCTCTCAGCGCTTCCAGCAGTCTTCACAGAAAACCATGTACTCGAATGGCAGTGTCATCGAGGAAGACTTCAAAGTTGACACGTTCGAGTACCGCCTGTTGAGAGAAGTCTCGTTTAGAGAATCCATCACTAGGAGATCCACAAGCGAAACTGATATTCACCTCTCAACCACAGTAGAACGTAACTTAGGCCCACCTGCTCCCCCACAGATTCAGCAGAAACCTCGCAACTCGAAGCTGCTGGAGGGATCGGATGCTGTGTTCACCGCTAAGCTCTCCGCGAACCCCAAACCCCGCCTCACTTGGTTTAGGAACGGCCAGAGGATCGCTCAAAGCGAGAAGTTCGAGTCCGCGTACTCGAACAACCAGGTCACCCTGCGCGTCCGCAACGCCAGGACCGAGGACTCTGGACACTACACCCTGCTCGCCGAGAACCCTCAAGGCTGCGTAGTCTCCTCCGCTTACCTAGCTATCGAACCCGTGACCACACAGGAGGGTCTGCTTCACGAGTCCAGCATGAGGACTCAGTCTGAAACCGTGGAGCAAACAGATGCTGGCAAGTCTCTTGCGCCGAACTTCGTCCGTGTGTGCAATGACCGCGACGTGACGGAGGGCAAGATGACGCGCTTCGACTGCCGCGTGACTGGCAGGCCGTACCCCGAGGTGACATGGTACATCAACGGCCGCCAGGTGTCAGACGACGCCACCCACAAGATCCTGGTGAACGAGTCTGGCAACCACGCCCTCATGATCACGAACGTGAACCGCTTCGACTCCGGCGCGGTGTCGTGCGTCGCGAGGAACAAGGCTGGCGAGACGTCGTTCCAGTGCCAGCTGAACGTGATCGAGAAGGAACAGGTGGTCGCCCCCAAGTTTGTAGAACGCTTCACGACAATGAACGTGAAAGAGGGAGAGCCAGTGGTCCTGCATGCCAGGGCTGTTGGAACTCCGTGCCCACGAATCACTTGGCAGAAGGACGGCGTGCCGATAGCGCCCGGCCCCGACGTGCGCATATCGAGCGACAGTGGAGCCTCGACCTTAGATATCTCAAGAGCCAAGGCGTCGGATGCGGCCTGGTACCAGTGCACCGCTCAGAATGTCGCCGGCTCTACTGCCACCAGGGCTCGTCTCTTTGTCGAAACGCCAAAGGGACCAGCTCAGGATCAACCTAGACGCCTTAATCTGCCTCGACCAACAAAAGTCATCGAACCAGAGTAAGTATCTCGCACACACTCCAAACTATTTTAAACATATATTAAAAAAAAAATCTAAACATGTGGCGGTTAAAAAAGTAGATATATTAATTGTATTTGTTTTTGTAGACCTGCTCCTGGCCCTGAAGTGATTTACTTACGTCATGTGGAACGTGCGAAGCCGCATTTACCACCTGGTGAAGAAGATCGCATCTATCCTCCACCCCAATTCATTATCCCTCTTCAGGATGTGACCCAGATGGAGGGTGGTCGCGTACACTTCGAGGCCAGAATCGAACCCGTCGGCGATCCAACGATGCGAGTGGAATGGTTCGTCAATGGACAAGCCCTAGAAGCAAGTCAGTATCACTACAAATTAAAAAAGCTATTACTCCAAATACAAGTACTAAACACGTATTTTTATTTATAGGTAGCAGAGCTACTACGATATTCCGTTTTGGATTCATCGCTTTAGATTTAATCAGTATTGGTATCCGCGATAGCGGAGAGTACGTGTGCCGCGTGACTAGCGCTACAGGATGCGTGGAGTCTCGCGCTCTGCTGAGCGTGCAAGCCCGCGCCTCCATCGAGCAAACCAGCCAGCACCCGGACAGTCTGCAGTACATCCAGCAGCTGGAGGACTATTCCCGCTACCAGCGCTCCGAGAGCGTGGAGGAGAGCTCCGCCCAGCGCCCGCAATTCATCCGTCCACTCCAGGAGCTCGGGGAGCTGCAGGAGGGTCGCAACGCGCACTTCGAGGCGCAGCTGACCCCTGTGAGTGATCCCACCATGAAAGTGGAGTGGTACAAAGATGGCCGAGCGATCACCGCCAGCTCACGCATCACCACCATCTTCAACTTCGGCTACGTCTCCCTTAATATTATGCACCTACGGGCCGAAGATGCAGGTACTTACACCGTGAGGGCTGTGAACCGTCTGGGCGAGGCTATTAGCTCCTCCAGCCTCAGAGTCTACGCCAGGACTTCCGTTACCGCAGATCTTGGCATTCCGGAACAACAGCGCTACATCGAAAAGGTTGAAGAACTGGAAGCTTACCAGCAAGCCATGCACAAGAAGTACGTTGAAGAAACTCCTGAAAGTTTGTATCCACCAGAATTCAAGAGTCCTATTAATGATCAGCATGGTGTTCGTGAAGGAGGCTTTGCTCATTTCGAGGCTCGTCTTGAACCCGTTGGAGATTCAACTCTCCGTGTTGAATGGATGAAAGACGGCCGTCCTGTAGAAGCTAGCTCCAGAATTACCACCTTCTTCAACTTCGGCTACGTTGCTCTAACTATCAAACAAGTTACAATTCACGATGTTGGCAACTACACTTGCCGCGCCTACAACGCTATGGGTGAAGCCACTACAACTGCTCAACTCAGCGTTGTAAGCAAGAAAGATATTATTTTCGACTCTCAACATCCAGGTGGTCTGCAGAAGATCCAAGTTCTGGAAGATTCTAGCCGATACGCCAGGCAACAACAAGAGGAAGTAACTGTGACTCAGAAACCAAGATTTTTGGGACCACTGAAAGGAACCAACAAGATTGTGGAAGGTCAGCGCGCTCATTTCGAAGCTCGCGTTGAACCACAGAGTGATCTTTCCATGAAGATTGAATGGTATCATAATGGAAGGCCCATTCAAAGCGCCAACAGGATTCAGACTTACCATGATTTTGGATACGTCGCTCTAGATATTACGAGCGTAAGAGCTGAAGATGCTGGCACCTACACAGTTGTCGCCAGAAACGCATTAGGCGAAGCTCAATTAGCCGCAACCATGGTAGTAGAAACCCGTGCAAGCATTGACACCACTAGCATGCATAGAGGCGCTTACGATAAAACTAAGAAATTCGAAGAAAGCCAATTTGTTGAACCACAATACCACATTGAAGAAATCTCCAAATCCAAACCAATTTTCGTCCAACCTTTGTCCGACCCAAAACCAATTGGTGAAGGCAAGAATATCCATTTGGAGTGCCGTTTGGAGCCCATGGGCGACCCTACCATGCGTGTGGAGTGGTTCTGCAATGGCAAACCTATCACTGTTGGTTCTCGCTTCAGAACTTATTACGACTTTGGTTTCGTTGCTCTTGACATCATCCACGCCACAGCTTTAGATTCCGGCGAATACACCGTCAGGGCAACCAACCACCTTGGTTCTGCCCATACTTCTGCCTGCGTTAGAGTTATCGGCAGGTCTGACATCATCACTGACAGCCAAAACGAGAGCGCTTTGGAACAGATTCACATGTTGGAAGATTCTTCCCGTCACGGCAGGAGCCAGACTGAGGATATCTCAGTTGTTCAGGCTCCCCAGTTCACTCGCCCTTTACACAACATTGAAACCGTTGAAGGGACTAACATCCATCTTGAATGCCGTCTTCAACCCGTAGGAGATCCTACCATGAGGGTTGATTGGTTTGTGAATGGACAGCCTGTTAAAACTGGTCACCGATTCCGTCCTGCTTACGAATTCGATTACGTCGCTTTAGATTTACTGAGTGTCTACCCAGTAGATTCTGGTGTGTACACTTGCCAAGCTAGCAATCAACTTGGAGAAGCTGTAACATCTTGCTCTGTACGCGTTATTGCTAAGAAAGATCTGCTGATGGAATCCCAACATGCTTCCAGTTTGGAGAAGATCCAATACTTGGAAGACTCTTCCAGATACAAGCGTTCTGAACACATGGATGAAATTGTTACCACTAAGCCGCGTTTCATCACCAAACCAAAGAGTTTGGAAAATATGCGTGAAGGACAACACGCTCACTTTGAATGCAAACTAGAACCAGTTACCGATTCTAACTTGAAAGTAGAATGGTACAAGAATGGCCGCCCAATTACCGTAGGTCACAGATTCAGACCCATCCACGATTTCGGTTATGTTGCCTTAGACATCATCGACCTCATTGCTGAAGACTCAGCTGTATACACCTGCCGTGCTACCAACATGCTTGGATCAGATGAAACTACTTGTACTTTAAACTGCCGTAGTACTGCCCAAATCCTCACTGGAACCCAGAACGAGACCGGCTTGGAGCAGATTCAACACTTGGAAGATCGGTCTCGTTACCAGCGCTCTGAATTCATTGAAGAAACCACCACTCAAGCTCCCATTTTCACCACTTCTTTGAAGAACATTGAAATCAAGGAAGGTCAGCGCGCTCATTTCGAATGCAGGTTGATTCCAGTCTCTGATCCAACAATGAGAGTCGAATGGTACCATAACAACAGGCCTGTTAAGAGCGGTTCTAGATTTACTGAAACCAACAACTTTGGTTTTGTTGCTCTTGATATTTTGTACTGCTACCCAGAAGATTCTGGTACTTACACTTGCAGAGCTATCAATGCTTTGGGTGAAGCAGTAACTTCAGCAGTTTGTGTTGTAATATCTAAGAAGTCTATCTACACCGAGACTCAGCATGAAGAATCTTTGTCTCGTCTGCAACGTTTGGAAGATTCTTCTCGGCATCAAAGACAAGCAGTTCAGGAAGAGTCCGTCACTCAAGCTCCTGTCTTCACTATGCCTTTGAGGGATTTAAGATGCGCTGAAAACCAGGCTGCTCACTTTGAAGCTAGGTTGATCCCTGTAGGAGATCCTAGACTTAAAGTTGAGTGGCTTAGGAATGGAGTTGCCATTCAAGCCTGTAAGTTATTTCAGTATTAATTACATATAAAAATAATAATATATTTGTATTATTTAGCTAATCGTTTGACCACCATGCACGACTTCGGCTACGTTGCTTTGAACATGAAGTACGTGAATCCTGAAGATTCTGGAACTTACACTTGCCGTGCTATTAACGAATTAGGAGAGGCCACTACATCCGGAACTTTGGTCGTCCAATGTAAGTCAAAATAATAATACTTAGCATATTTTTTGATGTTATATATTTTGATGTATGGCGAGTAAATGAATATTATTCGCCAAGTATTTTTGATATTTTTAACATCCTATTGAACTAGGATGTACATTTATTTTGCTTTTTGATTATTATTTATTTTATGCTGCATGTTGTATCTTTGTTGTAATCATAGCTAAAGCCTCCTTGCAACTGGAGAGCCAACATGAAGGAGCCTTACAAAAACTCCGCCAACTCGAAGATTCATCTAAATACCAGCGTCGTGAAGAAGAAGATATTACTGTTACCCAGGCTCCTCTATTCACCACCCAACTTAATGGTCCTACTAAACTGTTTGAAGGACAAAGTGCGCATTATGAATGCCGCATTGAACCATACCCTGATCCTTCTCTCAAAGTAGAATGGTTCCATAACGGTAAACCATTGCAGACTGGACATAGGTTCAGAACTGCTTATGATTTCGGTTTTGCCAGTCTTGATATCTTGACTGTCTATGCTGAGGACAGTGGTGAATACACTTGTAGGGCTACCAACAGGTTGGGACAGGCTAAGAGTTCCATCAGTCTTCAAGTCACTTGTAAGTTTACACACTTTTACACTTTACAAATCATTTACCACTATAATAAATATAACAATACATATACTTTAACAATTCTTAATAATATTTTGTTATTTAATATATTTGTTGGGAGTTTTTGTGCTCCTGTAAAAAATTGAAGAGTGTTATTACATTTATTTACATAACATAAAAATAGTGTTACAATTTACAATATATCACATAACAATTAAATATACAATAGGTACCTATACAAACATTAGCTCATTTGTTTGTGTGTTTTTTGTATTATTATAATTTTAACTATAATAATTCTTGTTGCAATTATTATAATAAAATATTTTTGTAGCTAAACAATCGATCATCCGTGACACCCAGCATGAAGGAGCTTTAGAGAAGATCCAATACCTGGAGGATGACTCCAGATACAAGAGAACAGCCCATGAAGATGCCGTCATTATGGAGAAGCCTCAATTTGGTCGTAATCTGAAATCTATTGACCAATTGGCAGAAGGTGCTAGCGCTCATTTGGAAGCCACGTTGACCCCTGTAAACGATCCTACCATGAAGGTGGAATGGTACTGCAATGGAAGACCCATCCAAACTGGACATAGGTTCAAGACCACCTATGACTTTGGTTTCGTAGCTTTGGATATTTTGTACGCTTATGCTGAAGATAGTGGAACTTACATGTGTAAAGCCAGAAATGCAGTTGGAGAAGCTGTTACGACTGCTGCAGTTAACGTCATTGGTAAGAACATAATTCAATCAAATATAATGTGATATTAATAATTATTTCTCTAGCGAAATCTGGTCTTTACCTGGACACAATGGACGAACAACGTCTGAAGAAGATCCGTGATTTGGAAACTTACGAACGTCCTGCCCGTCAAGAAGCTGAGCCAGAACAGCAACGTCCAGTCTTCCTTACTCCACTGGTCAGCTTGGAGAACCTCAAAGAAGGAGAACACGCTCATCTTGAGTGCCGTGTTGAGCCAGTCAACGACCCGAACCTTAAGATCGAATGGTTCGTCAATGGTGTTGCTATCAGAGCTGGACACAGATTCAGAACCACTCATGACTTCGGTTATGTTGCTTTGGATGTACTTTACACCTACCCAGAAGATTCTGGTACTTACATGTGCAAGGCCACGAATTTGGTTGGTGAAGCTGTCAACACCTGCACCATCAAAGTTGCCGGCCGCAGAAGCATTCTTCTGGATACCCATCATCCAGATGGTTTGGAGAAGATCCGTGAGTTGGAAGCCCAAGGTCACCCAGCTCGTCTGGAAATTGAAGAACCTGTACCAACTGCACCAAGATTTGTTACTGAATTGCGTGGTACTACCGAAGTTTATGAAGGCCAAACTGCTCACTTTGAAGCTCAAATTGAACCAATTCATGATTCCAACTTACGTATTGAGTTCTACCACAATGGAAAGCCACTTCCATCTGCTTCCAGATTCCACATTACCTTCGACTTTGGTTATGTTGCTCTTGACATCACTCACTGCGTACCAGAAGATGCTGGAGAATACTCTGTTAGAGCTATCAACAATCTTGGACAATGTACTTCATCTATCAGCATGAGAGTCATTGCTAAGGACAGTATTATCTTGGAATCTCAGCGTCCAGAAGGTCTGGAGAAGATTCGTCAGCTTGAAGGACAGACTCCATACAAGCGTCCTGATATTCCTGAACCAGTTACCCGTCAACGTCCAGTTTTCACTCAGCCTCTGCAGAACATCGACTCCATCCAAGAAGGACAGACCGCTCACTTTGAGTGCCGTCTTATTCCTGTGGGTGATCCTACTCTTAAAGTTGAATGGTTCAGAAATGAAAAGCCTTTGGAAACCAGTTCCCGTATCACCAAAGTCCACGACTTTGGATTCGTATCTCTTGATATCAGCCATGTTAGAGACGAAGATGAGGGAGTATACATGTGTCGTGCTTCTAACCCTCTTGGTGAAGCTGTCACTACCGCTTCCATGCACATCAAGACCAAAGCTAACATCCAAATGGAGACTCAACATCCAGAAGGCATGAAGCGCATCCAGCAACTGGAAGCTCATGTTGAACACCGCCCAGAAGAACCAGAACGCGTGTTTGAGAAGCCAATCTTCACTCAACTCCTTACTGGACCATCTGAATTATGGGAAGGACAACACGCCCACTTCGAAGCTCGTGTAGTACCAGTTGGAGACCCTACCATGCGTTTCGAATGGTACTGCAATGGCGTTGAACTGAAACTTGGTTCTAGATTCCGTGTGACTCATGACTTTGGTTTTGTTACTCTTGATATCAATTCTACTGTCACTGAAGATTCTGGTGTTTACATGTGCAAGGCTATCAACAAAGCTGGTGAAGCTGTGTCTTCCTGCAGCATGAAAGTTCGTTCCCGTTCATCCATTGTTGGGGAACCTTTGCACCCTGATGCCTGGCAGAAGATCCAACTCAAGGAAGCTGAGATGAATAAAGTACCAGAGATGTTTGTTGATACTGGACCACAACAGCCTCCAGTATTTACCACCCATCTGAAGAGCTACGACAAACTTGTTGAAGGCCAACATGTGTACCTTGAGGCTCAAGTTGAACCAAGAACTGATCCTAACTTGAGAGTAGAATGGTACAAGAATGGTGTCTCCCTAACAACTGGTACCAGAATCCGCAGTACCTTTGATTTCGGATTAGTAACTCTTTCCATCAATGGTCTGCGTGGAGATGATTCCGCTATTTACACCTGCAAGGCTGTAAACTTATTGGGTGAAGCTATTTCAACCTGCACACTGAAGATCGAAGACAAGCACTGGTTGTTGGGACACACTCTGCATCCAGATGCTCTGCCTAAGATTGAACAACTTGAGCAAACACCTGAGGGTAGACCAGAAGAACCCGAACCAACTTATGACCTCCCAGTCTTCATCACTCATCTCAACAACAATGTATGTGTTGAGGGAGAGAGCGTTCACTTCGAGTGCAACGTTGAGCCATCTAAAGATCCTACCATGAAGATTGAATGGTTCGTGAATGGCAAACCTCTGCCAAGTGCTGCCCGGTACAAGTCTACCTATGACTTTGGTTATGTTGCTTTGGATATCAACCATTGCTACGAAGAAGATTCTGGTATCTACACCTGTAAGGCTACCAACTCTAAAGGATCTGCCAGTACTTCTGGTTCATTGCGTTGTACCAGCAAAGCTAACATCTATTTGGATACTCAACATCCTCAAGGTAAAGCTGGTTTGGAGGCTATTGAAGAAACTGAAGAAGCCTTCCGCAATAAGTACAAGCGTCAATCTTCTCAGCCAGACAGTGAATATCCCAAACCTATTTGGACCATCCCGTTGAACCCTGAGTTCAAGCTGGGTGAAGCTGAGCCTCTTCACTTGGAAGCTACTGTTGAACCTAAAGAAGATCCTAACTTGAAGATCGAATGGTACTTGAATGGCAAGGCCTTGGAACATGGTTCCAGATTTAAAATGACCAACGACTTCGGTTTTGTCACTCTTGACTTAACTGATGTTTACGAAAGAGATCAGGGTATCTACACTTGCAAGGCCTGGAATAGAGCCGGTGAAGCGTTCACTTCAACTACTATCTACTGCAGCAGCAAGGCTAACCTTATTGAACGCACCCAACATCCTAAGGGCAAGGAAGGTCTTGAAGCCATTCAAGATCTTGAAGATGCTCTCAACAGACAAGAAGCACCAGCAGCTGAGTCTGACGAAGGTCATGCTCCTAAATTCACCAGCGAATTCACCCACCTTACCAACGTTAGTGAGGGAGAAATTGCTCACTTTGAAGCTGGTCTCATCCCAACTGGAGATCAGACAATGGTCGTTGAATGGTTCTACAATGGACAGCTTCTTAAAGCCAGCCACAGGACTAGAACTGTACATGCTTTCGGTATGGTTGTTCTAGAAATCTTGGGAACTAAAATTGAAGATTCTGGCACTTACACTTGCCGTGCTACCAACAAATGGGGCAAAGCTGAGATGAGCGTAAATCTTGAATGTGTTGACAAGAGCAAGGGACAGAAACCCAAATTCACAACTCACATTCAGAACATTGAAGGTCTTAAGGACGGACAGTCTGCTCACTTTGAGTGTACTTTAACACCTGTAGGCGATCCTAACATGAAGGTCGAATGGTTCCACAATGGTCAACCAATCTTACAATCCACCCGTATCAAGTCCGTATCTGATTTCGGTTTTGTTCTCCTGGACATTTCTTACATCCAAAGCCACGATTCTGGAGAATATGTGTGCAGAGCTAGCAACAAATATGGTGAAGATTTCACCCGCGCTACCATCACTGCTTATGGTAAAGGAGGAGTTTATCTGGACAGTTTGCAACCTGACTCTTTGGCTCGCATCCGTGAGCTTGAGAGCCAGCAAGGACAGCGTCCTCAAGCTGCTTCTACTCCAGTAGCCGAACCACCTAAATTCATCACTCAGATCCAAGATGTGACTAAACTGGTTGAAGGACAGAGCGCACATTTCGAAGCTCGGTTGACTCCAGTCACTGATCCTGATTTAGTTGTTGAATGGTACTACAATGGAAAGAAATTACCCCATGGACATCGTTACAGAACTTTCCACGATTTTGGAATTGTTATTCTGGATATTTTGTACTGTTATGAAGAGAACTCTGGTACTTATGAATGCCGAGCTTACAATAAGTATGGAGAAGATTCCACCAAAGCTACAATGAAGTGTGTCTCAAAGGCTAACTTGATCCTGGACTCGCAACTCCCGCGGGTGAGTAAAAATTATATTTGTTTTTATGAACAACATGCTAAATATTGTTTTGTTCTAGGGCATGGAAGGTGGTTTGGAAAAAATCCAGAACCTCGAAGACTCACTTATTCGCACCAGAGATGAAAGAGTTACCGAAGAAAAAGGAAGAGCTCCAGTATTCACTGTTCCTTTGTCCAACATCGACAGCTTACGCGAAGGTGAAAACGCTCACTTTGAAGCTCGTCTTATCCCAACCGACGACCCCAAACTCAAGGTTGAATGGTACTGGAACGGCAAGCCACTTAGAACTGGCTCTCGTTTCCGTACTTTCTGCGACTTCGGTTTCGTTATTTTGGAAATCTCGCCTGTGTACCCTGAAGACTCTGGTGAATATTCTTGCAGAGCTTTCAACGAGTATGGTGAAGCAGTGACCACAGCCAGCATGAAGGTCCAGGGCAAGAGAAGTATCATCTTGGAATCTCAACTTCCAAAGGGAATGGAAGGAACTATTGATAAGATCGCTGAACTTGAAGGTCTTGGTGCAGTACCAAGCCAGATGCCTATTGAAGATGACACTGGCAAACCTCCAGAATTCATTACCACCCCAGCTGATTTGACCCTTGCTGAGAACTCTCTGGCTCACTTCGAATGCAGGTTGACTCCTGTCAACGATCCTAGCATGCGCGTGGAATGGTTCCACAATGGAAAGGCCTTGTCAGCTGGTTCCAGAATCAAGACCATTAACGACTTTGGTTTTGTGATATTAGAAATTGCCGGTTGCTACCAACGTGAATCCGGTTTGTACACCTGCAAGGCTACCAACCGTCACGGCGAAGCCACAGTTTCTTGCAAACTCCAAGTTCGTGGCAGACAAGGAATCATTCTTGAACCTCAACTTCCATCCAACTTCAGAACTGGAACTGAGAGCATCCAGAAACTGGAAGAAGCTTTGTACAAGAGGGAAGAAATTCTTACTGAGGAAGAGACACCTAATCCTCCTAGGTTCACTGTTGAACTTAAAGATAATCTTGATGTTCCTGAAGGTGGTCCGATTCATTTCGACTGCCGTGTTGAGCCCAAGAATGATGCATCCATGCGCATTGACTGGTTCCATAATGGCCGTCCATTTGCCACTGGATCCCGTGTACACACCCTTAACGATTTCGGCTTTATTGCTATGGATATTGATTACACCTACGCCAGAGATTCTGGAGAGTACGTCTGCCGTGCTACTAACAAATGGGGATCAGCTACAACTAAAGCTATTGTTACCTGCAAGTCCAAACGCAGCATTGATTTCGATTCTCAACTTCCATCTGGAATGAGCGCTGAAAAACTCAAGGAACTGGAACGTGGACCAGTATCTGAAGCACCTTCTGAAGACAAACCAATGTCTCCTCCCAGATTCATCACTCAGATTGAGTCTGTTAGTGTAGAAGAGAATGAATCTGTAAGATTCGAATGCAGAGTTGAACCTAAAGAAGATCCTAAACTCAGGATTGAGTGGTACAGAAATGGCAAACTGTTACCTTCTGGCCATCGTTATAGAACTGTTTACGACATGGGCTTCGTTTCTCTTGACATTTTGTATGTCTACGCTGAAGATTCCGGTGAATACGTTTGCCGCGCTGTTAACGATTATGGTGAAGACTTTACCAAGGCTACCATCTCCTGCAGAAGTAAGAAATATTTATTTACCTCCTATTCATAATTTTGACTAATATATTTTTTCAGAACTGCCCAACATTATCCTGCAGAACCAAGTACCAAAGGGCATGAAGAAATCCGAAACCTTGATGCAGATGGAAGCCGCATTGAAGAAATACACCTCTGAGATCCATCTCACTGAAGATGACCTCTACGATGTGGACAAGAAACAACCACCTCGTTTCGTAACTCAGATCCAAGACCAGACCACTTTGGTTGAGATGAACTCCACCAAGTTCGAGTGCCAGTTGGCACCTGTTGGTGACCCCAACATGAAGGTGGAATGGTTCTTCAACGGCAAGCCTCTGCCACACAAGAATCGCTTCACACCCATCTACGATTTCGGTTACGTTGCTATGAACTTCGGATGGGTGTATCCCGAAGACAGTGGAGAATATTTGTGCCGTGCTACTAACTTGTACGGTATGGATGAAACGCGTGCTATTATCAAGACCGCTGGTAAACCTGGTATCATCTATGAGTCTCAATTGCCTAAGGGCATGAAGAGTATTGAGAAGATCCGTGAAATGGAGGCTGCTTGGCAAGTGTAAGTAAAAAAAAACACATTATTTCTCACTTATTATTCAAAAATATAATCCGTATATTGGAACACAGTGGTGTGTCTATACATTTTGAGTTCGAACAGGAAAATTTAAAGCCTCTCGTAAAACAAAAAAAATATTTTCATTAATCAAAAATTTATTATCATTGCATTACAAAAACATACATTAGTAGTTATTTTTTATACAAGGCGATGAAATAGTATTTTAAATACACTTGCTGTTAAAGTATTACATTATCTGCCCTTGCAGTTAAAGTGTTACTTGATACACTATTTTGTATAGTGCAAAGCATACTTTAACATATATATTTTTAAATTAGCATATCTTATTACAGAATTGAAATTGACAATTTTTGATACAGACGTATGAAAAAATAAATTATTAATTATACATATACTATAAACATAGGTACTGATAGGTTTTATTAAAAATATAAATTAATAAGTTTAATAAAATTCATAAATATTTTTACAATAAAATGAACTACAAATTTATTTATTTTCATTTCGCTCCAAGCATTTTATAATATTATCACACTCTAATTACATTACGTCACGACTCTTAATTGCTAGTACCGCTATTTCTTCTAGTTTATCCTGAGTTATCATTGATCGTAGATAATTTTTATAAACTTTAATTGACAAAACGTACTGTCCCTTGAAGTTAATAATAATATTGTTAAATATATAACACCATTATCACATGTTTAATTTCACATTATTGTTTTATATCTTAATAAAAATAGTTCATAATAACAAATTCTTCGAAATAACACATTTTAAAACTCTCAAAAGTTATATTTACAAAATAAATGCATTAAAAACAACAAACAACTGTCCAATCGGCTCATGTTCAGTCCTGCCTGTCTTAATTACTAAGGTTATTGTACGCTTTTACTCAAGAAAACATTTTTTGCAGTGTTCCTGATGAACCCGATGAAGAATCCAAACCCAAGCAAGCCCCAGTCTTCGTGAGCAAGCCCGAGCCTTGCACAGTGGAAGAGGGCGAATGGGCCCGCTTCTGCTGCCGCGTTACCGGCCATCCTCGCCCTAGGGTGATGTGGTTGATCAACGGCCACACCATCGCCAACGGCTCGCGCTACAAGCTCACCTACGACGGCATGTACCACCTGGACATCCCCAAGATCCGCCAGTACGACACTGGCAAGGTGGAAGTACTCGCTCGCAACTCTTGCGGCGAGGCTATCGCGGAAACCGAACTTAAGGTCATACCCAGACATGATGACTACAGAGGAGTGCTCAAGAACTCTCCAAGACGTAAGTTCAAACGATGGTTACTACATTCAGCTTATGCTCACCGAGTAAATAACACAAATCATAGTAATCATTTTATAGAGAAAAGTCAATGGGTTATACTATACATTCCAAAATATATAATGGCGCACAAAAGTCACCATATTATATAATAATAATCAAAACAATTATTTTACCATTCTATTCTTGGAAATATTATTAAATTCCACTTTTTTGATTAACTCATGTTGTGAAAGATAAAAGTTTGGCTGACAAAACTATAGACAGACAAAAATTATTTTAAAATAGTTAAAAACATGTCGACATGACCTCAATTTGTGGTCATCAATCAAAATCGATTGATTACAATAATACGATGAGTAGAATATGAAACAAAATTATTTTATTAATAATATGATGACTTTTACGGTTTAACTCAAAGTGTACTATACATTCCAAAATATTTAATACATAAACATGTGATACAAAACTTGTAATACTGTGATATTATTACAAAATAAACATATAATCCATTGATTACTGCATACTGCATCCTACGAGAAAACAACTGAACTCGTACATTTTCTACCTTACTTACATTTTAAATTGTTCCACTACAAATTGACAAAACCAAATAAACAAAAATACTTAAACAAAATATTCATTTCACGTATAAATATGTCAATATAAATATGCAAACATAAACAAAGGAAATAAACATGTAATTTGAGTGGAACACATTTATACAGTTTGATGACCACACGCTTATAACACGACTTACACAGTTAACTAACTAACTGAAATGGGATTTTGTTGATTTATTTCCTGGGACAGAGATAAGCAAACAAAATCAGAGTTTCAGTTACTTTAGTTAGTTGTCCACACAAGAATCCTTTTCCTTTTCCAAATCCTTCATCGAAGCTTCAACGGAGCGACTGATGGTGTTTCTGTTTCATGCGTTATCTAGTAAGAGGATTATTCAGGTATGGGATCTACGGTGTCTTCCCTTGTAAATGTTCTACTTATTACTTACTAACCATGCATGCTTTTCTACGTACAGGTCATTCAAAGTCATAAAAACACTTCCATTTATTTGTTATAAACTGGTTTTTAGTGATACAATGTCATATTGTGTCATTTGATAGTAAAACTCAAATATCAAGATAAAAATTGTACCTATTTGATTTGAAAGCCAAATTTTAAATAGTTGAAGATACATCAAATTGCAAGTTTTGCAATGGGACATTGTTATTATTGTATTATTAGAAATTTCTTTATAATAAATAATTGAAAGAGTTTTTCTAATTATGAATTATCTGTATTTTATTACTTTTATGTCAGATATGTGTTCTGTACAATGTACGCTTCAGTATAAATTAAGTAACTACCTTAACTGTTAAGTTCAAGTTTTGTAGCAGTACATGTGAAACTGTCATTTTTTGATTTTTTATTTTCTTTCTGTAATCATGTTTCTAAAAATATAAGGTAGTAAACTAAAGGTGAGAAGGTGACATTGTGAATCAGTTATTAGGTTCATATAAAATTTTAATTGTTGTACGTTTTTAGCATGGTACGATGCAGAATTGGCTCAATATCAGAAAGAACGATATGAGCTTGAGAAAGTGTTTGATGAACGTCAAGCCACTCTGGCTCAACAAGGCGGCCCTGAGTATAACATCGACGTCCAAGGCAAGAACTTCAGAGAGCCTGAAACTGAATGGCAGAGGGCCGTGAAGGAAAAGAAGGGCCACCAGTACTACAACAAGTTACAGGACTTGGAGAATGAGCAAGTGTCCAAGGAAATCAGGCTAAGGGAAACTAGTCACCAATTTGCCATTCCTGGAGATAAGATTGTCAAGAGTTCTGTTGCAAGGGGCATGGCCCAACGCTACGAAGAAAGCTTGTAAGTACTATTTCTTTTAAATTATGCCATTACACTTACATTTAAAAGTATACTGAAATTATTTTCCTCATAGGGAAGAAAGGCCAGATGATAGAACCATGGCGCCAATACCAACGATTCCTAGCGGGGAACAACAAACCGTCGAATCCCAAAACATCTTAAAACAAATCAAGAGAACCAAAGACCAGCAAGAGTTCCTGAAAGAGGACGAAGTGAACAAGCAGATGCAAGGCAAGAAGTGGCCTCCAGATCCATCTGAGTCCTCCGTCCACGGTCGCGAAGTACACGTCACCAAGCAAAAGCAAACGCAGAAGGAAACTGTTGGCGATCTTGAAATCACTCGCAAGATCACCGCTACTGAAACCACTGATGTGGAACACAAGAGCACCACTCAAGAACGCGTTGTCCAGGGCCAAGCCTTACCAACCAATCCTCCTGTCTTCACCAAGAAGATCAAGCCGTGCAGAGCCTTCGAAAATGAAAGAGCAAGATTTGAAGTTGAATTCGATGGTGATCCTATTCCCAAAATCACTTGGTACCGCGAAGACTTCCCTATTACCAGCTCTCCTGATTTCCAAATCCATACCATGAGCACTAAGTCTATCCTTGTGTTGAGACAAGTCTTCGTTGAAGATTCTGCTGTCTTCAGCGTTGTTGCTGAGAACAGAGGAGGATCTGCTAAGTGCAGCGCTAACCTGGTCGTCCAAGAACGCAGAAGACAAGGACGTGGAGGTGTTATTCCACCATCATTCACCACTACAATCCAGAGCACTAATGTCAATGCTGGACAACTTGTTCGTTTTGATGCCAGAATCAGCGGAACCAAACCTTTAGACGTATATTGGTTGAAGAATGGAAAGAAGATCACTCCTGACATCAGATACAAGACCTTAGAAGAAGACGAAGTCTACACTTTGTTGATTATTGAAGTAATTCCCGAAGATTCTGGCAAATATGAATGCGTTGCTATGAACGGTGCTGGCGAAGCTCGTTGTGATGCTGAATGCGTTGTAACAGCTCCTTCTGCTCCATCTAAACCTGCTAAACCAACTACACCTGGTGCAGAGAAAGCTCCCATTGTCGCTGAACCTCTAAAGGACCAAAACGTACGCGAGGGTCAGGCCGTAGCCTTCAGATGCAAGATCGTAGGCAAGCCTATTCCTCAAGTGCAATGGAAGAAGGGCGAGAAGATCATCAAGCCTTCCAAGTACTTCCAGATGCAAAGAGACGGCGACTTCTACACACTGAAAGTGACTGAAGCTTTCCCTGAAGATGAAGGCGTGTACAAATGCGTAGCGACCAACCCTGCTGGCAATGTAGCCACTCAAGCCAACCTGAAAGTCCTTGCTCCTGAAGCACAGGATGTCCTGCCTTCTCTCACCAAGATGAAGGATTTGAACGTTCTGGAAGGCAGCCCAGCTCAATTCAGGACAACGATTTCTGGCAAACCAAAACCGACTATTCAGTGGCTTAGGGACGGTTTCCTCATTCCTGAATCTCCAGACTTCCAGGTAATTATCTTTTTTTAGATCTGTTTAAAAAGAAAAAAAAATAAATAATTATGCTTAAAAAAACGGTTAATTACTAGATGAAAAACATATGTATTTTTAAATGCCCAATTTGTTACATGTTCCTGTTGGCTTATTGCCCAGAGTAAATTATATTTAAATTTGTTTACTACTGCGATTATTGCTCGTATGGTTCCAAAAAAGTAATTGTATTGCAATTACATAAAAATTATTATGTTTGACATTTCAGTCAAGTTTTATTACTTGACATTTCAAATTGAATTGTTATGGGTCTCAAAAGATTTTATAGACAAAACAAATTAAAAATATTTTTATTTATCCTTGGACATAAAAATTGTTGCAAAACAGTTTTGTTATTTAAAAATCAAGGATAATGAAAGGAAAAACAAAACTTATTTATTACAATATATTTTATTATAAACATAAAAATAAAAAAGAACATAAATAAAGTATGAATACAATATAGAATAATGAGTAAATGCAAGTAGGTAATGATGCGTTTTTCTCCAGATGATTCACGAGGGAAACAATGCAGTTCTCCTGATCGCAACAACGTACGAGGAGGACTCAGGCACCTTCACCTGCCGGGCCACCAACTCGGCGGGCCAAGTGGAACAGTCTGCAAAGCTGATCGTTAAAAGTAAGAAATAAATAATTCAGTTCATTTTCGTGTTGTTTGCCACCATGTTATTGTTATCCGGTGCACTGTATTCGACAGAATATTCGTTTAATTATAACTGTCCAACATTCTACGTGAGCCGAAGAATTAAAACTAGTAGTTATAATTAAAACTGTGCACCTCTATCATGTTCATAAGATCTAGTTATTTATTTTTTATTATTTAATACAGAAATCTATTTTGGTTAAATAAATTCATGTAGATTGTAGCTGTTCCATTGTTAAAAAGCCAAAAATATGTAAGATGTAGTTAGGTTTCTTGGTGTTGGCGAAATTCCAAGTAATAATGTGCTTTATTGGAGTGAATATTTATTAATATAATAAGAGATCTCTAAGAGGTTTTTTGCCTAATGCAATATTAAAACTCGCTTATAAAATCAAAATACTATTAGACAAATAATTTATTTAATTTATGTAATGCAAGATGCAATATTTATTTAAAAAATAAAATGCTATTCTCAATCATTACTTCTGACTTATAATTCTATAGACATATCCTCCACTTCTTTCAACAGAACTAAAACAAACTGTTGGGAATGTTTATTCCAACATAAACAGATTTTTTTTACTTAGTTTTTTTGCATTTTGATGAGATTTTTGCGTCCCCTGCAATGTTACGAGTGGCTAGAAGCTAGAGGAGTAGAGAGCATAAGTATATGGGTGTTCTATTTCTGTGTGGTGCATGCGACGTCCGTGCACTTGTGCAGCGTGAGTTCCTTGACTCAGCGGAGCGCTAGAGCTCCGCGCGATCCGTGTGGGGCCGTGTGCACCGTGACACATGCCCGACCTATTTTAAACTCCGTTCCATGTGTATTACATTACCGATCTAAATTAGGAGATGCGGTTTATTCATTATATTCACCTATGCCAGTGGATGCCTTACGCAAACTCCGTGCACTACTTTTCACCTGAGTGATATTTGTGCTAAAATTAACAAAACTCGAACAAATATTTACCTACTTTTCTTTTTTGGCTAGCTCTTCAACACAATTTGTTTATATTATTCTTTAGATTTGCGATTACTAAATTTAGTTTTTAGAATCTGATGGTGACTCATTAATTTATATGTTTTTGGTGACCTTTACATCATATCTATATTTTTTAACATTCATCACAAGTTCCCAAAATACGCTATTGTTGAAGTGAGTCAACTTTACAAAATTATTTTCGTGATCGCGAGTTTGTAGCGTAGCGTAAGACAGACTTGGCAACAGGACTTGTGGCTTAAAGCCAACTACTTCATCAAATGCAAGATCCATATCTCTTAGTTGGACAAACTATGGCTTTTTCATACATTGTGATTAATTTAGTGTATGAAAACAAGCTAAATTTAATTATTGTAAATAAAAATTACATTTGTACATGGTGATATTATTCTACAAAAATACATACCGACTTATATTTTATAATAAAAATAAAAATTTACCTGAGCTGAAAACCTGAAATACTATTAGATACATTTTACAATTGTTGTATTGGAAATGTAATGAATATGTATACAATAAAAAAGAAAACAATATGACAGAGTTTTATTGAATTTATTTAAAAAATATATAATAAAAACAAATATAATAAAGCACTAAGAGTATTTAAAATACTGCAAGGCACAAGTATTACTTGGAACTAGTTGTACCCCAGACTTTAACACTTTTTTTAAAAACGAGGAACAGTTTACCCGGTTCATTTATCGGCCAGGTGAAACATGGCAAAACATTCGACCCCGACAACGTGGTCAGTTAAATGTTCTGCCAAATTCACCCAGCCGTTAGTCACTCTCACTTTCACTGCACTAGGTTTAATTTTAAGTTTCACGTAAAACGCACTCACTTGTGTTAAACTTGGTTCTTTGCTGCCGTCGCGTGCGGTCTTCGAGTTCTGTTTGACAGAACGTGCGACCCATGAGAGCTTGGTGGGAGACTTATTTCTTATTTCGTCAGGCCCCCTCTTCCCCGAACGGATTCGTCACTCTGTCTAGAACAATCATTATAACGTAAACTAAGGATTATGACTTTATAAATAAGTCTGAATAATGTTTATAATTCCTACGCGGGCATTTCTCACTAGATTTCATAAGAATTTGTTTACGATTCAAAACAAAACATTGTACTCACTTTTGTTTAAATAAATTAATAACAACTTAGTCATTTCAGTATTTTTACATTTCATGAATTGTTGTTTACATTTTCAACAATGAATTAAAACAATAGAAACTTTAAGTTTTGTTTAAATAAATTAATATTTTTGCATATAATAAAGGAATAATTTTAGAATTAACGTCATGCATACTTTAAATTATTATTTTTAGTAAAAATAACCCAGTGCTATTAATAAAAATAAATGAGTTCCAAATGCCTTTTTGGGTCAAGTTTTTAAATATTCTGTACACTAGGACTAACTTTCATTATAAATTTTTAAAAATAAGTGTGGCATAGAATTTGGTTTCTATTGATTGTTTAATATATTTTCATGAAATCGTAGATTCGTTTTGGAGTTATCCGCACAAATTTTGCAAATATTTTTTTAAGCAATGAGTTAAAATGTTAATAATGAAAATGATTCACTTTGTTTGTAATTGAAATAAATTAAAATAGTATTTAAACAATAAATTTGTACTAAATCACTTCAAAATACCAATTTAGGTCAAGTTTTTTGAATAATCTGTACTCTAGGACCAACTATCATTATTAATTGTTAAAAATAGAAATGGCATAGAATTTGGTGTCTATAGCTTGTTTAATATATTTTCATGAAATTGTAGATCCTTTTTAGAGATATCCGCATAAATATTGCAATTTTTTTTATGCAAAAGTGATTCATATTGCTTGTAGGTGAATTAAATTAGAATATTATTTAACCAATAAATTTATACTATTAGTTAAAAATACCATTTTTGGTCACTCTCTACACTAGGAATAATTTTCATTTTTAATTTTAAAAATAGGAATGGCATAGACTTTGGGTTCTATTATTCTTTGATATATTTTTGTAATATCGCGGAACCTTTTTGAAGTTATCCGGATAAATATAGCAAATAATTTTTTTATGCAGCGATATAAGATTTTAATAATGAATTAAATTAAAATTTTATTTAACCAATAAATTTATGCTAAATAAGTTTAAATTGCCAATTTAAGTCAAGTTTTTTGAAAATTCTATATACTAGTACTAACTTTCATTATTAATTAAAAAAAAATTGGAATGGCACAGAATTTTCGTTTCTATTGATTATTTAATTTATTTTCATGAAATCGTAGATCCTTTTTAGAGTTATCCGCATAAATATTGCAAATATTTTTTTATGCAATGAGCTAAGATGTTAATAATGAAAGTGATTCATATTGTTTTGTAGTTGAATTAAATTAGAATATTATTTAACCAATAAATACTATTCATAAAGGATGACAAATTAAACAATGCGTTACCATTTTAATATTCGCACATGGATTAAAATAATTTTAGTTCTCACGTCATCCTAATTTATTATTCCACACTTTCTATTTCTAAGCATGAGATATTTCAAGGTTTCTAGGATTATAAATTTGATTGATAATTGGCAGAGTTTGGTATAACATTATAAGTTGAATTTATGTGTGTTATTTTTTCTTTTTCTTTGATGATGTCACACATGTAGCACACGTGCCGTTTCAGAACGTTCGGGACCGACATATCGTACACCAGTTATTGACAAAAAGGGTGGTGCTGTAAAACCACAAAAACCACAATATGGTTCCGGACAGACTGGTCCTGGACAAGGTGACTTGATAGATGGAGTTGGAACAACCAACGGTGAATATCCATCAGATGCTGAAGCTTTACCTTTGGGTGATGAGACTTTACCTTGGAGACAAGTTAAAAAATCAACAATAACATGGAAACGCACTTCAATTGACAAAACAGCTGAACAATTAAAAGTTAAAGAAGAACAAGTTAAACCGTGGACAGCTGAAGAAATAAAACTCAAAAAGGCACCTAGAGAAAGAAAAGAAGTTCCTAAAGAAACTTTAGAACAAGTAGAACTTAAACCTTCCAAAATACAAAAGTCTGACATCTCTCATCTAGAACTAGAACAAGTCGATTTAAAACGTTTCAAGAAACAACAAACAACTACTGAAACAACTGTTCAAGAAACAGATGACACTTTGAGACTCCGTAGCCAAGAAGACACTGAATTACTTAGTGTTGAAGAAACAGAAGATGTTTCTAAAAGACAAACTGCTAAAACAAAGGAATGGAGAAGGCCTAAAAAGCCTGAAGATTCCACAACTAGACTTCAAACTGAAGAAGACACCTCTCTTCTCAGTGTTGAAGAAAGAGAAGATGTCACCAAGAAACAAACTGCAGAAACTAGAGGATGGAAAAGAGGACCTAAACCAGAAGATACTTTAACTAAGCGCACAACTGAAGAAGATACCTCTCTTCTAAGTGTTGAAGAAACTGAAGATGTTAGTCAAACAGAATCTTTGGAAACAAAAGGTTGGAGAAGACCTAGACCTACTTCCAAAGATAGAACACAAACTACTGAAGATACTACTCAACTTACTGTTGATGAAACTACTGAACAACAAATAATCAGAAAACAAACACGTAAGACATCTCTTGATGTCGTATTAGAAAAAGAAACCAAGCAAGTACCATGGACACAACAACAAATTGTCCTTAAGAAATCTCCAAGAGAAAGGAAGGAAATTCCAAAAGAAACTCTTGAAGAAATTAAACTTAAACCCGCTCGTCGTGAGTCTAGAGAAATACCTAAAGAGTCTCTAGAGCACGTAGATCTTAAACCAGTTCCTAAAAGAGTCGATGAATCCAAAATTGAAAAGCAGGTAACCGAAGATACTGAAATACTAGAAGTCCAACAAACTGAAGAAACAAAAGATACTAAAACAACAACTTGGCGTAAACCACGCCAAGAAACTCAAGAAACAGTTATATCTAAACAGGATGTAACACAAAGAGAAGATACCGAATTGTTGAGCGTTCAAGAATCAACTCAGGAAACAACTAAACAAGAGTTGCAAAGTAAACCGTGGCGTAAGCCTCGCGCCCCTCTTCAAGAAACTGAAGATAGAGAAACAATTGATGTACAAGAAACAGAAACAATTGAAGAAAGACCTAAACCCAAACCACAAGAGGCTAAACAAGTTCCTTGGACACAGGAGCCTATCCAGTTAAAGCGTGCTCCAAAACAAAAGAAAGAAGTTGTTAAAGAAACTTTGGAGGAAGTTACTCTGAAACCAACTCGTCGCGAATCTAGAGAAATTCCAAAAGAATCTCTAGAAGAAGTTGACTTGAAGCCTGTGCCCAAGAAACAAATTGAAACTGTTGAACAAAAGCAAGTAGAAGAAACAGAAATATTAGAAATCCAAGAACAAGAACTCAGGAAACAACGTAAACAAAAGAAAGTAGATAGAACACATAGAACACACATTGAAGATGTAGAACTATTAGATGTTACAGAAAGAGAAGATACTCAGGTTGAAAGAACAGATGAAACTAGAGGCTGGAGAAAACCTCGTAAACCTGAAGAACAAAAACCAGAAGAAGTCATTTCACAGGTAGATAGAGTAACAACTGAAGATGTAGAAATCTTGAAAGTAGATGAAAGAACAGCTGAAACAACCCAAGATAATTTACAAACAGCTACATGGCGCAAACCTCGTACTCAAGTTCAGCCAGAAGAACAACAAGAAGTTCCACAAGTAGAAGAAGTCGTTGAGAAGAAACCAGAACGACCAAAGCTTCAGGAAGCCAAACAGGTTCCTTGGACACAAGAACCTATTCAATTAAAGAGAGCTCCAAAACAAAAGAAAGAAGTTGTTAAGGAAACTCTGGAAGAAGTTACTCTTAAACCAACTCGTCGTGAATCTAGAGATATTACAAAGGAAACTTTAGAAGAGGTTGACTTAAAACCAGTACCCAAGAAACAGGTTGAAACCGTTGAAAAGAAACAGGTAGAAGAAACTGAAATATTAGAAATTGAAGAGCGAGAAATTAAGAAACAACGTAAGCCTAAGAAAGTTGATAAAACCCACGTTGAAGATACAGAGCTGTTAGATGTTACCGAGAGAGAAGAAACTCAGGTTGACAGAACAGATGAAACTAGAGGATGGCGTAAACCTCGTAAACCACAAGAACAACAACCTGAAGAAGTTGTCTCACAAGTAGATAGAGTAACAACTGAAGATGTTGAAATCTTAAAGGTTGAAGAAAGAACTGCTGAAACAACTGAAGATAATTTACAAACAGCCACATGGCGTAAACCTCGTGCTCAAGTTCAACCAACAGAAGAAGTTCCTCAGGTTGAAGAAGTGGTTGAAAAGAAACCTCAAGAAAAACCAAAACCGCAGGAAACCAAACAGGTTCCTTGGACTCAAGAAGCTCTTCAACTAAAGAGAGCACCAAAACAAAAGAAAGAAATTGTGAAAGAAACATTAGAAGAAGTTACTTTAAAACCAACCCGACGCGAATCTAGAGAAATAATCAAAGATACTCTTGAAGAAGTTGATTTAAAACCTCTGCAAAAGAAATCTACAGAAATTGTTGAACAAAAACAAGTAGAAGACGTAGAAATTTTAGAAATCCAAGAAAGAGAAATTAAAAAGAAACGCAAACCTAAGAAGCAAGACAAAACTCATGTTGAAGATACAGAATTATTGGATGTGACAGAACGTGAAGAAACTGAAGTGGAAAAAACAGATGAAACTAGAGGATGGCGCAAACCTCGTAAACCACAGGAACAACAACCAGAAGAAGTTGTTTCTCAGGTTGATAAAGTAACAACTGAAGATGTAGAAATCTTGAAGGTAGATGAAAGAACAGCTGAAACAACTCAAGATAATTTACAAACTGCTACATGGCGTAAACCTAGAACTAAAGAAGTAGTAGAAGACAAAGAAATTGTTCAAGTAAAGGAACAAATTCAGGAACAACCTGAACAACCAAAACCAAAGAAAGAGCCAATCAGGCGACCATCTCAAGAACAGCCTCAGGTTCCATGGACTCAAGAAGCAATTAAACTGAAGAGAGCTCCTAAACAAAAGGCTGAAGTACCTAAAGAAACATTAGAAGAAGTAACTCTCAAACCAGTTCGCAAGGAATCTAAAGAGATTGAGAAACCTCAACTGGAAGAAGCTGATCTTAGACCAATACCTCAACCAGAAAAACTAGTGGAGGAAAAACCAGTTGAAGAAAAACCAACTGAAGTACCAACGCCATGGAAACGTGGCAAGAAGGAAAAGAAATCAGAAGAGGTTCCTGAAGAAAAACAATGGCCTACTGGTAAACGTAGACCCAAAGAGGAGGAACAATCTGAGGAAGTACAGTTGAAACCTGTACCAAAGGAACAACCGGAGGAGGAGAAACCCGCTGAAGTACCAACTCCTTGGAGACGAGGCAAGAAGGAAGAAAAACCGGTAGAGGTACCTGAAGAAAAATCATGGCCTACTGGTAAACGTAAACCTAGAGAAGAAGAGCAGCCAGAAGAGGTCCATCTTAAACCTGTTCCTAAGCCAAAGAAAGAGGAAGAAGTACAACCTGAACAGCCTGAACTTAAACCAATTTCAAAACCACAGGATATACCTGAACAACCTGCTGAAGAAAAAGCTCCATGGAGAAGGGAAAAGAAGGAAAAACCAATTGAAACTCCTCAAGAGGTAGAAATGCCAAAGGGTAAACGTAGACCACAAGAACCAGAAGAGCCAGAAAAGATTCAACTGAAACCAATTCCTAAACCAAAGAAACCAGAGGAACCAGAGAAACCAGAACAGGTTGAACTGAAACCTGTTCGCAAAGAAAAACCAGAAGAAGAAACACCAGAGGAGGAAAGAACTCCATGGAGACGAGGCAAGAAAGAGGAAAAGCCTGAGGAAACACCTGAGGTTAAAGAATGGCCCCGTGGTAAACGCCGACCAAAAGAACTAGAACAACTTGAAGAGGTTCACCTTAAACCTATTCCTAAACCTCAAAGACCAGAGGAACCAGAGCAATCCGAACCGGTTGAACTGAAACCAGTTCCAAAGGAAGCTGAAATTCCTGAAGAACAGCCTGAAGAAATTAAAGCACCTTGGCGCCGTGAAAAGAAGGAAAAGATACCAGAAGAAGTTCCTGAAGTTAAAGAATGGCCTCGTGGTAAACGTCGTCCTCAAGAACCTGAGAAACCAGAAGAGGTTCATCTTAAACCTATACCTAAACCTAAAAAACCTGAAGAACCTGAAAAACCTCAAGAAGTAGAATTAAAACCTGTTATAAAAGAACAAGAAATTCCGGAAGAAAAGCCTGAAGAAATTAAGCCACAATGGCAACGTGAAAAGAAAGAAAAGAAACCTGAAGAAGTACCTGAGGTTAAAGAATGGCCTAGAGGCAAACGTCGTCCTAAGGAACCTGAACAACCTGAAGAGGTTCATCTTAAACCTATTCCTAAACCTCAGAAACCAGAGGAACCAGAACAACCTGAGCCCGTGGAACTTAAACCAGTTCCTAAAGAAGCAGAAATTCCTGAGGACAAACCAGAAGAAATTAAAACTCCTTGGCGCCGAGAAAAGAAAGAAAAGAAACCAGAAGAGACTCCCGAAGTCAAAGAATGGCCCAGAGGAAAGAGGCGTCCTAAAGAACCAGAACAACCTGAAGAGGTTCACCTTAAACCTATTCCTAAACCTCAAAAACCAGAGGAACCTGCACAACCAGAACCGGTTGAACTGAAACCAGTTCCAAAGGAAGAGGAAATTCCCGAAGAACAGCCTGAAGAGGTTAAAACACCCTGGCGCCGTGAAAAGAAAGAAAAGAAACCAGAAGAAGTTCCTGAAGTTAAGGAATGGCCTCGTGGCAAACGCCGACCAAAAGAACCAGAACAACCTGAACAGGTTCATCTTAAACCTATTCCTAAACCACAAAGACCAGAGGAACCTGAGCAACCTGAACCGGTTGAACTGAAACCAGTTCCAAAGGAAGCTGAAATTCCTGAAGAACAGCCTGAAGAAGTTAAAGCACCTTGGCGCCGTGAAAAGAAGGAAAAGAAACCAGAAGAAGTTCCTGAAGTTAAAGAATGGCCTCGTGGTAAACGTCGTCCTCAAGAACCTGAGAAACCAGAAGAGGTTCATCTTAAACCTATACCTAAACCTAAGAAACCTGAAGAACCTGAAAAACCTCAGGAAGTAGAATTAAAACCTGTTATAAAAGAACAAGAAATTCCGGAAGAAAAGCCTGAAGAAATTAAGCCACAATGGCAACGTGAAAAGAAAGAAAAGAAACCTGAAGAAGTACCTGAGGTTAAAGAATGGCCTAGAGGCAAACGTCGTCCTAAGGAACCTGAACAACCTGAAGAGGTTCATCTTAAACCTATTCCTAAACCTCAGAAACCAGAGGAACCAGAACAACCTGAACCCGTGGAACTTAAACCAGTTCCTAAAGAAGCAGAAATTCCTGAGGATAAACCAGAAGAAATTAAAACTCCTTGGCGCCGAGAAAAGAAAGAAAAGAAACCAGAAGAGACTCCTGAGGTCAAAGAATGGCCCAGAGGAAAGAGGCGTCCTAAAGAACCAGAACAACCTGAAGAGGTTCACCTTAAACCTATTCCTAAGCCACAAAAACCAGAGGAACCTGCACAACCAGAACCGGTTGAACTGAAACCAGTTCCAAAGGAAGCAGAAATTCCTGAAGAACAGCCTGAAGAAGTTAAAGCACCTTGGCGCCGTGAAAAGAAAGAAAAGAAACCAGAAGAAGTTCCTGAAGTTAAAGAATGGCCTCGTGGCAAACGCCGACCAAAAGAACCTGAACAACCTGAGGAGGTTCATCTTAAACCAATTCCTAAACCTCAAAAACCAGAGGAACCAGAACAGCCTGCTCCACTTGAACTTAAACCAGTACCAAGAGAGGCTGAAATTCCAGAGGAAAAACCAGTGGAAGAAAAAGCTCCCTGGAGACGCGGAAAGAAAGAAGAGAAACCTGAAGAGGTTCCAGAAGTTAAAGAATGGCCTAGAGGCAAACGTCGTCCTAAAGAACCAGAGAAACCTGAGGAGGTACAGCTGAAACCTATACCTCAAAAACCAGAGGAACCTCAACAGCCAGAAGAAGTACAGCTTAAACCTGTTGTTAAAGAACCAGAACAGCCTGAAGAAAAACCATTAGAAACAAGACCTTGGAGAAGAGGCAAGAAGGAAGAAAAGCCTAAAGAATTTGTCATCGAAGAAACAGTAACTGAAATTGAAGATACAGTTGTTCTTAAAGAAATACCTAAAGAGAAACCTGAACTCAAACCTGTTATGCTTAAAGACGAGCGGGTAGAGGAACAAGTACAAAGAGAAGAAATCACATCAGCAGCTCAAATCACATTACAAGAACAAAAGGTAGTAGAAAAGAAGAGACAAGTAGTAGAAGAAGTACAACAAGTAGAAGAAACACCAGAAGAGGAAACACCCACTTGGCGTAAAGATGTCAAAGTCGAAACAGTTTCGAAGAAAGTTTCTAAACGTGTACATAAACACACTGTTATTGAAGATGATCGTCCTCTTCGAGAATTAGAAATTATATCTCAGAAACGTGTCACTGAAACTGTAGATAAAGTAGCTGATGAACCAGTCATTGAAGACGTTAAAATCGTTGAAGATAAGAAAGTGCGTCAATCCATCACCCAAAGATCTGAAACTAGAATCAAAGTCACTGATCAGAAAGTCAGAGCTCCTAAATTCGTTCAACGTCTACAACCAGTCATGTCCGAACCAGGAAAACCTAATCAACTCATCTGCAAGGTTGAAGGCACACCCTTCCCTGAGATTAAGTGGTATAAGAACGAGATAGAGATGACAGCATCTGAAAGGGTTGTCATGACAGTCACAGAAAACACTGCTACACTGAATTTCGCCCAAGTTCTGCCACAAGACATTGCGGTATACTCGTGCAGAGCTACAAACACTGGCGGAGTTGCAACAACTACCGCTAATCTTATCATCTTAGGTACAAATTGTGTTGTGCTGCTGAAATACTTTAGCTCACAGTTTGCATTTTGCTTTGCCATAATTTTTCAGCTATTCAGGTTCGTTTATTATTATTTTTCAGCATGTTTCGCAGATTACATATTTATTATTTCTTGTTTGATGTGTGATGCTTATTAATAATTATAGCTTGTAATAAAATACATTTATGATTATGTCTAATGAATAATTACTTTTGTAGAAAAAGAAGAAACTGGTGTCGCTCCTCATTTTGTGGAACCACTTCAACCAAAGATTGTCGAAGAAGACACAACTGCAATACTGGAATGCAAGGTTGTCGGTACTCCTACACCAACTGTGAAATGGTACCGTGGTACAAAAGAAGTAGTACCGTCCGAGACTCACAAGGTTTCATACAATCCTGAAACGCATATTGCTAAGTTAGAGATCTTGAAACCAACTGAAGAAGATCAAACTATCTTCAAAGTTAGAGCCGACAATAAATTCGGTCGTGCAGAATGTCGTGCAAATCTCATTCTTGAAAGAGCTGTCACTGTTACAGCTCCTGTTGTTATGCATGCTCCGAAAGTTATTGTACCTGTTAAAGCTGTCATTTGCAAACCAGATAAACAAATCACCATGGATGCAGAGTTTGAAGGCACACCTACACCTGAACTCAAATGGTTCAGAAACGCCAAAGAAATTGTACCATCAGACGACTATAAAATCGTAGTTGAGGATAAGAAAACAACTCTTAAAATTAATAAGAAAACAAAACAAAAACCAGGCAAGTATGAAGTTCGTGCCACAAACCCAGCTGGTGAAGCCAGAACATCAGGTACAGTGCAGGTAACCGATGATCAAGAAATGCTTAAAGTACAACCGCCAAGATTTATTAAACCTATCAAACCTGAAATCGTTACACAAGGAGAAGTTGTTCTTCTTGAAGCAGTTGTCGAAGCAAATCCTGTTGCTTCATTCACTTGGTTCTTCGATTCACAACCATTACAATCTGCACCTGGAGTCCGCATTGCTTCATCAGAAAATAAATCAATATTAATACTCCAAGATGTAGTTGTTGAACAAACAGGTTCCTACACTGTAAGAGCAGAAAATGTAGGTGGATCGGTTACCTGCGCAGCAAATGTAAATATCCTTGAAGAAGAATGGGAAGAAGTGACCGAATTTAAGGCTCCCAAATTCGAGAAACCTTTGGCTCCAATTCATGTAATGGATGGAGAAAACGTGACTCTGACTTGTAAAGTACTCGCTAAACCTGTTCCTAAAGTTGAGTGGTTCCACAACGATCAGCCGATTCAAGAAGCGAAGGATGTAGTGGTATATCAGGATAGTGAAGGTGTCTGTATGTTGGCTATATCTGAAGTTTTCCCCGAAAATGCTGGAGATTACACTTGCTATGCTGTGAACAAAGTTGGTGAAGCTATTTGCACAGCTTCTCTCATTGTTGAGGCCTATGAATATGCACCAGATTCAGAGATTGCTGTCTTGACTGGGCCTAGTGGTTCGGAGGAAGACCTTATCGAAAAGGTAAAAAAAACTAAAATCATTGCATAGGCAATTATTGTTAAAGTAATTTGCATTATTAATTACTTGTTTTATTTGTTTCAGACCATTACTGAAGAAGTTACCATTGTTGAAGAAGTTGAAAGTGCTCCTAAGATCATTAAGAAATTGCCTGAAATTATTTCTACAAAGGACGGAGATGTTACGAGGTAAGAACAAAAATAAACTTTATTATCAACACTTGTCTTCAAACAAACTTTCATTGTTTATTTTCAAAAAATAAGTTTACATTACTTAAGATTGTTGGTATAATTATGTAATTATTATTATTATGTGATGAAGTATGAAATCCATATTGTAATGTATTATCCAAACATCAGAAAACTTTGGATAGAAATAACATTTTTAGACTTTTTTTTCTAAAAATTGCTAAGGGAAAAATTGGCGAATAATTATTTTTTTTCTATAGCAGATGTTAAAGTGCAATTTTATCAACTCAAAATAGTGGATAAAGTAACACTTTATCAGCAAGGGTAGATAAAGTACTTTAACTTTTGTTTATTAGAAGTACATTTCCATAACAACGCACACTACTGACATTTTAAAATTGTTCTTTAATAATAATTTAATTTTCTAATTCTTTTCTCTTCAAAACCTGCTATAGAAAAAAATAGAATTTTATACACGACGATAAAATTAAATTATCGACTCGCGAAAAATAATTCACTCGCGATTATATCGCTCGTGAATTAACACTTTCCGCTTGTCGATAAAATATTATTTTATCGTCTTGTATAAAAAATAACTATTTTATTAATCTCATGTACAAATTAGAACACTATGATAAAAATTACAGAAGTTAGATAAGGTTTTCCGTTTGATTGTTTAGATTGGAAGTAAAAGCAGTTGGTAAACCGAAACCGGTTGGAAAATGGTATAAACAGGGTGTCGAAATAGTTCCTTCCGAGGAATTCCTTATCGAAAACTTCGAAGATGGTACTTCGGTACTTACCATCTCTGAAGTCTACCCCGACGATACTGGTGAGATTGTATTTGAAGCACACAATCCGTTAGGTGTAGCTGTTACAGTTGCAGAGTTATCTGTTGAGGGTAAGCTCATCATTATTACCACCCTGAAAAAATTAATTAATATGAATATATTAATTAATTTCTAATAATTTTTTTTCTAGCATGTCTGCTTTTCTCCCTATGTACCTTATCCTTTATACTTGCAAACACAACAAATCAAATAAATACTGTACCAATTTACACTATGTACAAAACTTCTAGCTCTTTGCAACTATTTTAGCAAGTTTGTTTCTGTAGGTATTATTGGTACTAAAGAGTACAGAAAACCGGAATGGGTAACTCATATGGAGGAACTTCAAGCGGCATTAAAAGGTAACAGTGACATGGATGTTGCAAGCAAGAGTACGCTTTTGTGTGATTCGTCGTTGTCAGTAGATAGTTTAGACGAAACTGCTCATGGTAAGTTCAAAAGAAGAGTCGAATCTCTAGATATCGACCTACAATTATCAAAATCAGTTGAAACAGAAGGAAATGCCCCTTTCTTCATTTCCAAAGACGATGATACTATTCCTGAAAACTCATTTAAAGATAAATCACCGTTCATTTCATTCAGTTGTGATCACATGACTTCTGCTCATAAATCAGACATAGATTACGCCATGACCGATTATTTGAACTCATACAGACATTCCATTTGTTCGGTCATGGAATTCAAAAAACCATTGAGCAGTTCAGGCTCAAGTTCAGAAATTACTTTAACAGAATGTGTACCTCAAATTGAACAACATGAAACAGAACAAGACCAAAGCTCAATTGAACGAGTATACATAGACGATTCCGAAAGAAGAACTAGTTGTTACTTTCTTCTATCCCCAATAGAAGAAAACAGTGAACAGAGCACAGAAAGTGGAAGTCTACATGATCATGACAGAAGAAGTCACAGTCAAAGCAGTTTCACCAAAATACCTAAACCAACTTCTTTTTCCTATGATCCAATTCCTTCGGAACTCACGTATTGTCAAGAAGATACTGAATCAAAATATTCAACATTCCCTCGATCTAAAATTCCTGTACCTCAAAGAACTTTAAGAGAACAAACTATGTATCCACTAGAACCTCGAGAATTAGATCCTTCAGCATTCCATCAACTTCATACGGCTGATAGTCAAGAAGAATTGCAAGAGTTCTTACTATTGGAAAGTGAATGTATGACTAATGACAGATGTAGAGGTTTAGCTACAGCCTTTGTTATGTCTGACAAAGAAGATAATTTAGAAAGTAGTGACGATGAAAAAGAAACAGGTAGAAGTGCTAACTAACAATATAAGGCTGTAAAGTACCCACCGATTTAAATTATTAACTAGTACGTAAAAATTGTGATATAATATTAAGAATTAGGATTATTTTTTGTGGGTTGATCAGCCTTATGCTAGATTTTTGCATGGTGTTACTTGATGTGTTTGTGTAGATCACTAATTTGACTTGACATCTACTACAGTGGGACCCATTGCATGAACAGGTAAGACTATAAAATTTTAGCAGAGCTGGGCAAGCTACTCATAAAAAAGTAAGTGAGCTACAGCTACTGTAATAAAAAGTAGCTTAGCTACAGCTTAAACTATTTTAAATTGAAATTAACTGACCTACAGTTCCTAGCTAGCAAATTAGCAAAGTTATAGCTATACTTAAATATGTAGTTATTGTCCAGCTCTGAATTTTAGTTAAATTTTGTTGAAATCTTTTTCAAAAAATTAAAGAGGGTAATATAAAATTGTTTCAATTTATAGCTACGCAGTGTGTTCCCACTTTTGTGAAAGAAATTAAAGATGTGCGAGCCAAAGAAGAAGAAACAGTTACATTTGAATGCATGTATTCGGGTACACCCACACCAGGTACTCATTATTATCTTGTTATAAAATGTAATATTCCTACAACTATTTTTTTTAGATATCGTATGGTACCGTAACGACAAACTAGTCCGTAACACCGACAACGTGAAAATCCGCCTCCTTGAAAGCAAAACAACATTAACCATCAACAACGCAACGGTAGAAGATGCTGGTACTTATACCTGTAAAGCCACTAGTGATATAGGTCTTGCAACTACCAAAGCCAAGCTATACGTTCAAGAAATCCCAGAAGAAGAGAAGAAGATCATCCGTATGAGGAAAGCATCACAACAAACAGAAAAGGTCAAAGTAGAAAAGGTTACCATCGAGAAGAAACGCGAAGAAAGGAAGAAGACCCGTGGTTCAGTCACCATTGAAGAACAGAAACCAGTTGGAGTTAGCGAAGTTCAAGTCATTGAAACTACAGAAAAGATTGAAGAAGTTGTTGACAAAAGAGAAAAAGCCAAACCAGTCGTTCCTATTCAAGAACCTGTATCTACATCTGCTGTTGCCACGTGCAAGAAAATAGACACTACACCTGAAGTCGTAGAAAGCATCGAAGAAACAGCAGAAGTAGTCATCACTGAAAAAGAACCTGTCACTGTCACCACTACTAAATTCGAAGAAACAGTCCAGGAGATTGAAGAAAAGAAACCAAAACAACGCAAACCAAAATATGAAACCACTCCTTCCGTCGAAGAAAGAGCAGAAGTCAACGAAGTCGTCATCCAAGAAATCACCGAAAGAGTCAACAAAATCAAAATCACCAAACGTCGCCAACTGCAAAAAGCGATTGAACAAACTTTGGAGTTCACTAAAGCCAGAGAATTTGGCCCTGGAGAAAACCCTCTTCGCGAGTTAGCAGAGATCGGTTTCCTCATCAGAAACGGAGTTACAGTCAACGAAGTCACAATTCTCTACCATGCTGACAAGTATCCTTCTCTCAAATCTCCTGAAGCACAGTCAGCTATGGTGAATCTGGTTGAAAGAAGAGGACATGGTGCTCTAATCTCCCAAGTCTTGACCGAAGAAACTACATCAGATGAGAAGCTAGTAGCAGCCACGATAGGATTCCGTGCTTTGATGCGAATGGTGGAAATGAAGCATGCTACAGTAGAAGAAGTTATCACTAACTTCGCTCCTGAAGATTTCAGACCACATGCTTGGGAATCATTTGAAACTACACAGGTTAATAACGATTTATTTTTGGTGCAGACTGAATTTTTTTGGTGGATAATTATAAAACTGATTTTATTTTGTAGGTACAACTTGGACAAGTCACAGAAAGGGTTCAAGTTTCAAAGAAAACTGAAGTTCATACTCATGTAGTTGGTGAGTTTAAATAAATTTAATAAAACATTTTTAAATAGCAAGAATGAATGTTCTAAAATGAATAAAAGATAAACTCAAATTAATAAAATTGATTATATTTACGAATAAAAAATGTGTATATTAAATTTAAATGTTTTTTTTTCTTATTTTCAGAAGAAAGACAGCAAGTAACAAAAGTTCGTCAAGAGGGCGAAATACAAGGTAAATTTTTAACATGCTACTGCTTCTTTTATAACTTTATTATTTTTAGATTAAAATGCATCTTATTTTTTCTTTACTTTCTTAAAAATATATAGCATCTTTGATTATTATTATAATATCTTTTGTTATAATTTCTGAAAATTTGCTAAAAAAAATAAGATGTATTTATGCTTCTTCATATATCGCTTTGCTAGCTTAAGCACACATAGCTTTAAACCTATATCATGTTTCATATTGCCATATTTTAATAATTAGAATCCTTCTTTTCTTGAGTTTTTTTTTTATTTTCAGAGTTTTACGTTTTCTTCAATGAACTTTAATGATAGTAAAATTATAGTATTTTTAATAGTTTTGATAGTGTATATATTAAATAAATTTTTATTTTAAAATATGGCGATATTTTTTAACTTTCTTAAGCGCTTATTAAAGGCTGATTTAATGGTGTATATCATTTTATTATTATGAGTTTGCAGATCGGAAATAGTGAGTAACTTTATTCTTTTATTTTTGTTTAAGCAATGTGCCGTATATTTTGTTATTTAACCCTTGTAGTTATTTAGTTTTTTTAGTTATGTATATTTAGTTTAGCTTTTTATTGTCGTGCATCGATGTTCGTATATAAAATTACACTTTGTTCGTCCAAGTTTCGCACGTGTACATGCACTACAAACACTAAACGCACGACAAGCTTCTTACTAGCTACCTAACACACGAAGTTCATTGCCTGCCGCCCGCATTAACGGCGAAGGTAGTTATCGTATAGGAACCTAGTACATAAGTCTAAACAACACAAAACAAACCATAATACACTTTCACAGAAACCCTTGAAGTCTCCGAAGATAGAGAAAGAACAGCTTCTGTCAAGACTGGTCAAAAAATAATTACACAAAAAACTGAAGGTGTACAGATTACAGAGTTACCTGCTGATGAAGAGACTACTGTTATAGATAGATCTATTTTTGTTATTACACAGCCTAAGGAAGAAACCAAACGTACAGACGAAGAAGAAGAAGAAGAAATATTAGTAGTTGAGAAGAAAACTGGAGAAATACGTAAACAAAAGAAAAAGAAAGTCGTCAAACAGAAATCCGAAGAAGAAGTTGAAGTTGAAATTGAATATATTGGTGGTGGTAAACGCATTATTAAAAAGAAAATCACAGCTCAAAGACCTGACGTAGAAGAAGAAATTATTGATGAAGAATACATTAAAGAGTTACAACCATTTTCTCAGAAAACGGAACGAGAAATTCCATTCCTTATTCCGAAACAAATATCAGAAACTGTTCATCAACAACAAACCGCTGAAATTCAAACCGATAAACCTTTACCCCAAAGTGGTGTAACTATGAATTTGCTTCCCCATTCTGCCATTTCTCAAGAAGTAGTAAATGCTGCTGAAAGAGAAATGGACAGCAAAGACTTCAAGAGACCTGAAGCATTTGCTCAGCCATCTCTTGATGTAATTGAGCCCTACCAGGTGACAGAACCTGATACTCAAGAACAACCTGGCAAATTTGATTCCACATTCAAACCAGATACATCGAAAGCACAACAGAGTTATTCTCATAAAGAAAGTGTTGTTGTTAGTGAAGTATTTACTGGTGATGGTATTACAAACATTCAAGAAGAAATCACAAAAGAAACTCAAGCCAAATTCTCTTACATTCTTAAAGAACACACTAATGTGTCTGAAACACAACCATCTCAGAGTGAAGTAGAGTTTGAGAAATATGAGAAACCTAAAGAAGTTCAAGCAAGTAAATCCATCATACCTAGAGAAGGTTTCGAAGTTTATGAAATCACAGAAGGACAAGTGGAAGACAAATATAGTTCTTCATTTAAACCTGTTCCTCTTAAACCTAAAGTAAGTGTTTCCCCCTCAGAGCCTGTCATTGTAAGTGAGGTAACAACTGGTGACAGACCAGATAAATACTACCCTGAACAATTCGTGCCTACTGAAGTTGCTACGGAATCAGTTATTTCTCGCAAACAACTTATTACAACGGAAATGGTTGCACCGGAACTTGAAGGTGAATTCGTAGCCGGAAGACTACCTCCCAGCCAACAAGCTGGTGTGGGTATTACTTCCGGTGAAACAATCATTGTGCAAGAACAGAACATTCACGAAAGAGAAGGCGTCTTCACGGAAGAATTCAAACCAGATACAATGCAAGCTGAACAAAATATCACTTTACTGGAAGGTATTTCTGTTCAAATGGTTGATACCCAAATGCCACAGAACGAATTTTCTGTGGATGAAATCGAACATAGACAAGCTGGAGTTGAATATATTGCTAAAGAATCTATTCAATCTACTATTACTACAGCCACAGAAAGAGAAGGTGAATATATCCCAGGACAATTACCAGAAACTAGAAGTGCTAATACTAGCATTCTTTGCTTTGAAATTTCTGATGTTCAATCCACAGTTGTACAAGAAAAAGAAGGCGAATTTGTGCCTGACGCGAAACCATCTGCAGTTATTGCTGAAAGAAATGTTAGACCTGATGAACCAGTCACTGTTTCTGAAGTACTGACTGGGGAATTACCAACTGAATTTACTGGTGTATTAAAATATCCAACAGAAGAAGCTGAAACGCACATTATTACTCAAGAAAGCAAACAGATTGTAGAAACATTCATTCAAGAAAGAGAAGGTCTTATTGAAGATCAACCTGTACCGACTACCTACAATGTACAAAAGACATACGATGAACAACAACAAGTTAATGTTTATGAACAACAAATCGTTGAAAGTGAAGGTGTATTTGAAACTTTACAATTACCTGAATCACACAAGGGTAAAGTAGTACCTTCTCATTTGCTTCAAGCTAGCATAGTTGAAGAAACTCAACCTCACAATCTGGAAGGAAAGATTGAAGCTTTGAAGAAAGACATTGGTACTGCTAGTGTCAAACATAGTACCTTTGAAGAAACTGTCATTGAAGAAGCCATTCTTGGTGAAAGTACAGCTCATTATGACGCTAAAGAACAACCTGAATCTAGAAAAGCTGATCTTACAGTTCTTGAGAAAGGTAGTGTGTCTGTTATTGAAGTTGCTTCACATGATAAAGAAAGTGAATATCGTCCAAAAGAATTGCCTGAACAGTTCTATGCCACTAAAGATATTATATCTTCACAAAAAGTTGCCATTAAGAGCGAGGTTACTTCTGAATTATCTGCAGCTCCATTTGAGAGTGAAGTGCCAGCAATTGGCCAAGCTACAACCGACCAAATTCCTCTTGAATCAGTTCATGTCTTAGAAACAACTCATGTTGAGAAAGAAGGCGAATTTGTCAAAGACATCTTCCCAGAAATGCAAAAAGCTTTGGTTGATATTAACGAAGGAAAATACGGTGCACATGTTTCCGAAATTGTTACCAACGAAGTAGAAGAATTATTAAAACCAGAAGAGATTCCAAAAGAACAATCTGCTACCACTGGTATTAAAACTCAAAGAGTTCTTGTTCAATCTGAGACTGTAAGTGTGGTACATGCTGATATATTACCAGAAGAAGAAAAGGTTACTGGTAGAGCAAAGAAGTATGCTGAACCATTACAAGAACTTATTGTTATTGATGCTACAGCTACTGACGTTGAACGTCCTCTAAGCAGGGACATATTCCCATACGAAAAGAAATTAAACATCGATTTTATTCCTGAACAAGAAGTATCAATTACTGAAGTTGTGACAGATGAGAAAGAAAGACGTTTAAGTGATGCTGAAATTCCTGAAGAGCGCAATGCTTCAGTGGATGTCATTGAAAAGAATGTTGCAATGAGCCAAGAAGTTGTTGCTAATACCGAATTAGGTGAATATACCAGAATATCACCTACTAGAGATCAAGCTAAAACTACACAAGATACTTTGGTACATATTGTTCAATCACAATTCGAAGCTATTGAAAAAGAAGGCGAGTATAGTCCTGACGTTCGTCCAGATTCAAAAACTGTTGACGTTACTCTCATAGAAGAACAGGGTGTATCAGTAACATTAGTACAAACCGAAGACAAAGAGAAAGAATTGCATGAATTTGAACGCCCTGAAGAGTTCACAGCCAAACCACAATATGATACACAAACAGTTGCAATTTCCTCAGAAATTAACGTTGAAGATACTTATGGAAATGTCCCTGAAGAGAAACCACAAGAAGTTACAGCCAAATCCGAACATTTACCATTTGAAAGTATGGTCATTAGTGAATCAATTCTACCAGAAAAAGAGGGACTATATACTGGTGAAGCTAAACCAGACTTACACACTGCTGTTAAAGATTTAGAGCTTGGCGAAAGTGTTACCGTTACCACAGTAACCACAGGTGATCGTGAAAAAGAAATGGTAATTGAAGAATTACCAGAAATGAGACAAGCCACTGCTGATGTTACTGGCCATATCGTAGCACAAAGCATTGAAGTCCAAATCGAAAGTTCAGTTTCTAAATTCGACAGAGAATCGCCTACTAGAGCCACTGCGGTTCCAGATCATACTCTATTTGAAAGTGTTGTTAGTTCTGAAGCAGCTCTTGCTGAAAAAGAAGGCATATTCGATGAAAAACTTAAACCAGAATCAAAACAAGCCGATGTTGCATTTATAGATCAAATGCCTGTTACTGTCATTGAAATAGTTGCTAATTCTGCTGAAACTGAATACAAAACCGCAGAACTATTAGAAGAAAAACATGCCATACCAGAATTAACATCCAGCCAAAAAGTTGCTGAAATGTCTGAAGTTATAACTGAAATTGGTATTGGTAAGATCACATACGAAAAACCTGAAGAAGTAACAGCAAAGAAAGATCAATTAACCTTTGAAAGTTTAATACAATCTGAAGCAGTTGTGCGAGAAAGTGAATCAGAATTCACCAAACATTTAATTTTTGATAAACAAAGTGCACAACCAGTATTTGAAGAAAAGAGAAGTGTCACTGTAATGGAAATTACAAGTGGTGCAAAAGAAGAAGACTACCAAACACTTCAGAAACCAGAAGAGCATACTGCTAAGCCAGATATTACTGGTCAAGAAATAGCAGACACTTCTGAAGTTGTTCCAATTGAATCTATTGGTGAATTCCAACAACAAACTGTTGATAAAGTTACTGCACAAAAAGAACAAACAACATTTGAAAGCGTTGTACAAACTGAAACAACGTTAGGAGATACTGAAACTATTTTCAAAGGTGATTTCATACCTGAATCAAAACAAGCTGATGTTGAATTTGAAATAGCTAAAGGAATAACAATTACATCTGTTGTTAGCAATGAAAGAGAAACTGAACTAGCTGCTTTAGAAATGCCTGAAGGTAAACAAGCTTTACCAGACATTCTGGGACATACTATCGCTTCTATTACAGAAGTACAACCACAATTAGCTACCAGTAACTTAGTAGTAGATGAAAAAGTCACAGCGCAAGCTACCAAAGATCAAGTACCTCATGAAATATTCACTCAATCTGAAACGTCTGTTCTGGAAAGTATAGATGATTTGAAGAAACTAATACAACCTGAAAGTACCAAAGCTACACTGGATTACGTGATTGATAGAAGTGTAGTAGTATCTCAAGTCACTTTAGGTGACAGAGAAGAAGAATATATTCCAGAATTAATGCCAGAACAGAAGAAAGCTTTACCAGAAATTGGTAGCGGACATGAAATTGCAGAACAATTGCAACCATTTATTGCTGATTCTATTCAAGAGCTTAAAGAAAAAGCACCTACTTTCGACCAAGCCAAAACAGATCAAAATACCTTAAGCAGTGTAATAGTACAAGAAAGTTATGTACAAGAAATGGAACAAGATTTCACTGGACAATTTAATCCTGTATCTAAAACTCCAAATATTACATTGGAAGAATTTAAAAAGATTCATACAACAACTGAAATTATTACTGAAGATAAGGAAGGTATTGTCGATAAAATTGAGATGCCATCTGGTAGAGTTGCAAGTCCAATGATTTTCGGACACGAAGTAGCTCAAATGAGTGAAGTTCAACCAGAACAAAGTGTAGGCAGCATTCAACCAGCTGAAATGGTTCAAACTTTAGCTAATGTTGAGCATGTACCACATCAAAGTATCATTCAGACTGAAGCAGATATCAAGGAATCTGAAAGTAGCATCACAGGAGAATTCAAATACGTTACAAAGAGTGCCAATCTTTTGCTGGAAGAAAGCAAGAGTACTACTGTAACTGAAGTACTCACTCAAGATAAAGAAACTGAATTTTTCGGAGCTCCTAAACCTGAAACAACCACAGCTGAACCTAAATTCATTGGACAAGAAGTTGCCCAAAGCAGTGAAATATTATCAAATCTGTTACCGGGCGAATTGCCTATTGAAGCACCAACTGAAGTTGTAGCCAAACTTGAACAGGACACTTTTGTAAGTGTTATTGCTTCACAAACAACCGTAGCAGAAACAGAAGAACTATTTGACAGCAAATTCGCACCAACGGTTAAACAAGTTGAAGTTAACTTCGAAGAAGGTCGCGGTGTCACTGTTACAGAAGTGCTAGCAGTAGACAAAGAATCAGAATACCAAGCATCTGAATTACCAGAAGGTAAACAAGCTCATCCTGAGTTTATCACCAAAGAAGTGACGCAGACTTTCGAAGTTACCTCGCTTACTAATGTCAGTCCATTCGACGAAAGAACTGTTGATACAAGTCAGGCAATTGTAGATCAAGTTCCCTTTGAAAGTATTGTTCAAAGTGAACAGGTCGTACATGAAGCAGAATCTGAATTTAAACAGACACTTATCTTAGATACAAAGACTGCGCAAACTGCGTTAGAGTTAGGTAAAAGTGTTAACGTTACTCAAGTTGTATCAGAAGAACAAGAGGAAGACTTCAAATCCGAAGAATTATTAAGTAAGACAGCTACTAAACAAGTACCTACTCAAGAATCTGTTCAGCATACTCAAGTAGAAACACACATGAACGTTAAATACTTCGATTTTGAATTACCAGACCAGAAAACAGCCTTACCAACACAAGGCGAGTTTGAAAGTGTTGTAGTACAACAAAGTATCATCAACGAAAAAGAAGAACTGTTTGATAAAGTATTGGAATTGAACGAAAAAACCGCTGACATCGCTTTTACCGATATTAAGGGTGTAACAGTTTCTGAAACCATAACCAGCGATAGAGAAGGTACATTAGCCCCTGATGCAAAAGTTAGTGAATTTACAGCTAGGCCAGAAGTGGATGTACAAGAAATTGCCCAGAAATCTCTTGTTATCCCCGCCGACAGTTTAGAAGAGTTTACAGAACCAGCACCTATGACTGGTAAAGGTCGTATTGAGCAACAACCACTAGAAACAATTTCTGTAACTGAATCCACAGTAGCAGAAACTGAAGGTAAATTCGAACCTGGTATGAGACCAGATGGTACTACCGCCAGTATTACAGTCGACGAAAGTAAGAGCATAACAGTCACACAAGTCATCACAGCAGACAATAAAGATGAATATGTCATTCCTGATAAACCAAGAGAACACAGAGCTGATAAAACAGTCATCAGTCAAGAAGAAATACAACAAAGAGAAGTACTCGTTCTGCAAAACATCACGGACTTCCAAGAAGACCAAGTTGACACAAAGAAAGCTAGAAAAGAACAAGTACCTTTTGAGAGCCTCGAACAAATTCAGGTTACAATTAACGAGAGTGAAAAAGATCTTAAAGTAACTGCCACTCCTTCAACTGTTACTGCTGCTTTAGGTCTTCAAGTAGACCAAGAAGTAGTTGTGACAGAAGTCATTGCACAAGAACAAGAAAGTGAGAAAGTAGTAACTGCAGTTGCTCAAGAACTTGCCAGACCTGATGTCATACAAAGGCAAGTCGCTCTCAAAACCGAAACTCACACTGAAGACACATTCGAACAATTCGAGGCAGACAAAATTATCACTTCATCTTTACGACCAGCTCAACCTGATCACCAACACAGCGTTCAAGTCACCCAAGTCGTTACAGAAGATGTGGAAGATGAATTTACAGCTGGTTTTAAACCACAAACTCATAAAGCACAAAAGACTATTATGAGCCGAGAGGAAATACAACAAAGTGAAACATTCCCACTTGATACCATTCAGGATATCAGTGAAATGAAAACAGAAACTAAGAAAGCTAGAACAGAACAAACTACATTTGAAAGTATCATTCAAACAGAAATATCTACTCATGAAAGTGAAGATGTATTCAAACCTGGTCAACTACCAGGCAGAGTTAGCGCAATGATTGGTTTTGATGTTGAACAAGGAGTATCTATAACTGAAGTTGTACCTCATGAAAAAGAAGGGGACAAATTTACTCCAGGGTCTATCAAAGAAGAAGTTGCTAAACCTGATGTTGTTCAACGACAGGTCGCACTTCAAACTGAAACACTTACTGATGATACAGTAGGAGAATATGAGGCAGGAAAACTTGTAACAACAAAACTAAAACCATCTCAACCTGACCAGCAACATAGCGTCACTGTTACTCAAGTTGTAACAGAAGATTTAGAAGATGAATTTACTACTCCTGGTAAACCACAAACACATAAGGCTCAGAAAACTATCACCAGTATAGAAGAAATTCAACAGAGCGAAGTTATAACTCTACAATCTGTAGAAGACATAACAGAAGTAAAATCTGAGCAAAGAAAAGCATTGACAAAACAGTCTACCTTTGAAAGTGTCATTCAGACTGAAATTTCAGCTACAGAAACAGAAGCAACTTTGAGTGTAATTAGAGTACCTGATTCAGTCAGTGCTCAAATCGGTCTTGAAACAACACAAGGTGTGCAAATCACCGAAATTACTCCAGACGAACAAGAAGCTGAAAAAGTTGTCCCAGGTATGGCTCAAGAAATCGCTAAGCCAGATGTCATTCAACGACAAGTTGCCTTGAAAACAGAAACACTTACAGAAGACACCGTTGGACAATACACTGCAGACAAACTCGTTACTTCAACTCTGAAACCATCACAACCCGATCAGCAACACAGTATCACAGTTACACAAATTGTTACAGAAGATTTAGAGGATGAATTTACAATTCCAGGCAAACCACAACCCCACAAAGCTTCTGAGAATATTATTAGCCAGGAAGAAATTCAGCAAAGTGAGACTGTTACTTTACAGTCCACTAGCGATTTTCACGGTGAGTTCAAAGCTGAAACCAAGAAAGCAGTCAAACAGCAAACTACCTTTGAAAGTATCATTCAAACTGAAGTTTCTACTACCGAAAAAGAAGCTGTTTTCCAAGTAGGTAAAGTACCTGATACTGTTAGTGCTTCAGTAGGTCTAGAAACCAAGCATGGCGTAGAAATAACAGAGATTACAGCCGACGAACAAGAAACAGAAAAAGTTGTACCTGGAATGGCCCAAGAAATTGCCAAACCTGATGTTATCCAAAGGCAGGTTGCCTTAAAATCCGAAACCCAACCAGATGATACAGTTTCCGAATTCATTTCTGATAAGACTCTTCCTGTATCTCTTAAACCATCTCAACAAACCCAGCATAGTGTAACCGTTACTCAAGTAGTCAGTGAAGACTTAGAAGAAGAATTTACGGGCACCATGAAACCCAAAACACAAAAAGCAGATAAATCAATCGTTCCCAATGAAGAAATCCAACAAACTCAGGTCTTGAGCTTACAGAACATTGAAGAAACCACCTCTGAATTCAAAGTAGAATCCAGACAAGCCCACAAGAGCTTGGAGGTAACTCAAGAATTACAAGTAACTGAAATTATACCTGAAGAACATGAAACTGAAAAGGTTATTCGAGGAATGGCCCAAGAAGAACTTGCCAGACCAGAAATGGTACAACGCCAAGTAGCATTGAAATCCGAAACTCTGTTTGACGACAGCGTACAAGAATTCGAAGTAGAGAAAGTGGTGAAGACTTCTGCCAAGAAATCAGAACCAGTTGTTAAACATGGTTTAGTAGTTTCTGAGCTAAGATCAACAGGCGAACTCGAATCTGTACTACCTGATAAACATACACCTTCAACGAGAAGTGCCAGTATTAGTTTAGAGCATCGTGAAACAACGGAAGTAACAGAAGTTTATTCTCATGATAAAGAAGGTGAGTATTCGTTGCCCCTTGACGTGAAAATGTGGATATGCTCCTGCATCTATCTAAATTCTTGGAATCAAAATTGCATTACTATTAAAACTATTCATCTAGCTTCACTTTACACACTAAAACCTTTCTTCCATTCCTTAATCCTAATAGGACATTGATGTTTAACTTACTGCTGGAATGTTTACTGAGGAAAGATTAGATGTTTAATATAAATTAAACAATAAATATCAAAATAAAATGAAAATGTTTTTGTGGAAAGGTAGGTTTCCATTTAAAATATCATATAAAATACGAGAAAATATTAATCAAACTATTTACTTTTTTTTAACAATATTCTTATTTTTTCTTAACAACTTACAATTTTTATTCCCTGTATATATGTATTGTATAGGTAGATGTGTAGATTTTTGTTAAAGGTAAGTTAATGGTTTTTAAAATAATATTAAACAAATGAATTTTTGATAAAAATATATATTTTTTATAAATTTTACATATAAATATATCATGATTTTTGATAATATTTCAATTGATTTTTAAATATATTTTTGAACAAACTATTATTAATTTAATAATATAACATTCCAAGTCGATTATATAAGTATAAAACAAACAGTATTATTTAAAGATAATATATTTAAAGATTTTATTGTACCCTTTTTCCTATTCTGCATCAGAATAAATTCTCCATCTTCTTTACATTCCTCTTTCCCTTATACACATTTCTACAGTTCCCAGCACCTGTAACAAACACAATAAAACTTTTAATTACGTATTTAATTCAGATTTTCAATCAAATACATAATATTTTAAAAATTTAAAAACTGATTTATAAAAAAATATCGCCCTAAATTGCCCCTAAATAAAAAATAAATAAATCGTCGTGGTCTGCAAGAAGTCATCGAAAGAAGATCTAGGAAAAATGAAGAAAAGAAGATCCACACACATTTACACTTTACATAAACACTATACATTACATATATACGACACTAACTAACATATGTAACACTAATTTACAACACAATAATTATAACATTTCAGAAACGCTGGAAGAACTTAAACCCACAAAATTCATACGAGCCAAGGCCACACAGAGTACCACGGAGAGTCCAGAAATAACAATACATGAACACGAGATACACGACATACCAGAAGACACAGTCACAAAACACAAAGATGAAGAAACACATGAAATCATTACTAAATTCAAAACAACACCCGGAGAATCCGATGTCACTAAAGTAGTCACTAAGCGAACTATAATCCGCAAAAAGAAACGACACCCTGACGAAGAGTCAGGTGATGTCGTCATCGAAGAAGTTATCGACGAATCTGTCGATAAACAAGAACCAGAAAGAACGGTAGAAATTTCAGAAATCGTCGAAGAACAACCAGAAATACCACAAATTGAAGAATATCCAGAAGATATTCAAGTACAAGAAGTAGTAGTTGAAGGTAAACGTAAGAAGAAAATAGTAAAGAAACGTGTCATCAAGAAACGTATTGGTGGCAAAGAAGAAACAACGGAAATAGAAACAGTAGAAGAAGATGATAAACAACCAGAAACCACAATAACAGTTCATACAAGAGAAGTTGAGGAAACTAAACCTCTTGAAGAAATTATTAAACCACTTAAACCAGAAGAGCGTAAACGAAGAAAAGCTAAACCAGTCGTTGAAGAACTTCCTGAAGAAGTACAAGTCACAGAAGTTCGCACACGCGAAGGTCCCAAAAAGAAAATCATTAAGAAACGCGTTATTAAGAAACGTGAAGGTGGCAAAGAACAAACCACTGAAATTGTCACTGTTGAAGAAGATGATAAACAACCTGAAACTACAGTCACGGTTCATGAAGAAGAACTACCAGTTGATTTCGTAGAGCCTCTTCCAATTGAAGAAGCCAAACCTGAAATTGAAGAGCTTCCAGAGGACGTACAAGTTACTGAAATAGTCACACATGAAGGCAAACGTAAAAAGAAAATTGTCAAGAAACGTGTAATTAAGAAACGCGTAGGTGACAAGGAAGAAACAACTGAAATTGAAACAGTTGAAGAGGATGGCAAGAAACCAGAAACAAAAGTCACTGTACATACTAGAGATGCAGAAGAAACTGAACCACTTGAAGAACTTGTCAAACCTCTTAAACCTGAAGAACGTAAACGAAGGAAGGCTAAACCAGTTGTTGAAGAGTTACCAGAGGAAGTAAAGGTAACTGAAGTTGTTACAAAAGAAGGTCCAAAGAAAAAGATTGTTAAGAAACGTATTATTAAAAAACGTGAAGGTGGTAGAGAACAAACCACTGAAATTGTCACAGTTGAAGAAGATGATAAACAACCTGAAACCACGGTAACTGTTCACGAAGAAGAACTTCCAGTTGACTTTGTTGAGCCTCTTCCAATTGAAGAAGCCAAACCTGAAATTGAAGAACTTCCAGAAGACGTTCAAGTCACTGAAGTAGTAACCCGGGAAGGCAAGCGTAAGAAGAAGATTATTAAGAAACGTGTAATTAAAAAGCGCGTGGGTGACAAGGAAGAAACAACTGAAATTGAGACAGTTGAAGAAGAGGGTAAGAAACCAGAAACAACAGTAACAGTAAACGTTGAGGAAATTAAACCTCTTGAGGAAGAAGTTAAACCTGAGAAGCCAAGAAAAACTAGACCTAAAAAGGCAGCTCCAGTTGTTGAGGAATTGCCTGAAGAAGTTCAAGTTACTGAAGTCCGTACTCGCGAAGGTCCTAAAAAGAAAATCATAAAGAAACGCGTTATCAAAAAACGTGAAGGTGGTAAAGAACAAACAACTGAAATTGTCACTATTGAAGAAGACGATAAACAACCTGAAACCACTGTCACAGTTCACGAAGAAGAACTACCAGTTGATTTCGTGGAACCACTTCCAATTGAGGAAGCGAAACCCGAGATTGAAGAACTTCCCGAAGAAGTTCAAGTCACTGACGTAGTCACTCGTGAGGGTAGACGTAAAAAGATTGTGAAGAAACGTGTCATCAAGAAACGCGTGGGTGACAAGGAAGAAACAACTGAAATAGAGACAGTTGAAGAAGAGGGTAAGAAACCTGAAACAACAGTAACAGTAAACGTTGAGGAAATTAAACCTCTTGAGGAAGAAGTTAAACCTGAGAAGCCAAGAAAAACTAGACCTAAAAAGGCAGCTCCAGTTGTTGAGGAATTGCCTGAAGAAGTTCAAATTACTGAAGTTCGTACAAGAGAAGGTCCTAAGAAAAAGATTATCAAGAAACGCGTAATCAAGAAACGTGAGGGTGGTAAAGAACAAACCACTGAAATTGTCACTGTTGAAGAAGATGATAAACAGCCAGAGACTACAGTTACAGTTCATGAAGAAGAACTGCCAGTTGACTTTGTTGAGCCACTTCCAATTGAAGAAGCCAAACCTGAAATTGAAGAGCTTCCAGAAGATGTTCAAGTCACTGAAGTAGTAACCCGTGAAGGCAAGCGTAAGAAGAAGATTATTAAGAAACGTGTAATTAAAAAGCGTGTTGGTGACAAAGAAGAAACCACTGAAATCGAAACAGTAGAAGAGGAGGGTAAAAAACCAGAAACAACAGTAACTGTAAAAACAGCTGATGTTGAAGAAGTCAGACCTCTTGAGGAAGAAGTGAAACCAGAAAAACCAAGGAAAACTAAACCTAAGAAGGCAGCTCCAGTGATCGAAGAACTGCCTGAAGAAGTTCAAGTAACTGAAGTTCGTACTCGCGAAGGTCCTAAAAAGAAAATCATTAAGAAACGCATTATTAAGAAACGTGAAGGTGGCAAAGAACAAACCACTGAAATTGTAACAGTTGAAGAAGATGATAAACAGCCAGAGACCACAGTCACAGTTCATGAAGAAGAACTCCCAGTTGACTTTGTTGAGCCACTTCCAATTGAAGAAGCCGTACCAGAAATTGAAGAACTTCCAGAAGACGTTCAAGTCACTGAAGTAGTAACCCGGGAAGGCAAGCGTAAGAAGAAGATTATTAAGAAACGTGTAATTAAAAAGCGCGTGGGTGACAAGGAAGAAACAACTGAAATTGAGACAGTTGAAGAAGAGGGTAAGAAACCAGAAACAACAGTAACTGTAAAAACAGCTGATGTTGAAGAAGTCAGACCTCTTGAAGAAGAAGTTAAACCAGAAAAACCGAGGAAAACTAAACCTAAGAAGGCAGCTCCAGTGATCGAAGAACTGCCTGAAGAAGTTCAAGTAACTGAAGTTCGTACTCGCGAAGGTCCCAAAAAGAAAATCATTAAGAAACGCATTATTAAGAAACGTGAAGGTGGCAAAGAACAAACCACTGAAATTGTAACAGTTGAGGAAGATGATAAACAGCCAGAGACTACAGTCACAGTTCATGAAGAAGAACTCCCAGTTGACTTTGTTGAACCACTTCCAATTGAGGAAGCCAAACCTGAGATTGAAGAACTTCCAGAAGAGGTTCAAGTCACTGAAGTTGTCACACACGAGGGCAAGCGTAAGAAAAAGATTATTAAAAAGCGTGTAATTAAAAAGCGCGTGGGTGACAAAGAGGAAACTACTGAAATAGAAACAGTAGAAGAAGAAGGCAAGAAGCCAGAGACAACTGTAATAGTAAATGTTGAAGAAATTCAACCGATTGAAGAAGAAGTTAAACCTGAAAAGCCTAGAAAAACGAGACCCAAAAAGGCAACTCCAGTTATTGAAGAATTGCCTGAAGAAGTACAAGTTACTGAAGTTCGTACAAGAGAAGGTCCTAAGAAAAAGATTATCAAGAAACGTGTAATTAAAAAACGTGAAGGTGGTAAAGAGCAAACCACTGAAATTGTCACTGTGGAGGAAGATGATAAACAACCTGAAACAACTGTCACTGTTCATGAGGAAGAACTACCAGTTGACTTTGTAGAACCTCTTCCAATTGAAGAAGCTAAACCTGAAATTGAAGAACTTCCAGAAGACATTCAAGTCACTGAAGTTGTCACACAAGAGGGCAAGCGTAAGAAGAAGATTATTAAAAAGCGTGTAATTAAAAAGCGCGTTGGTGATAAGGAGGAAACTACTGAAATAGAAACAGTAGAAGAAGAAGGCAAAAAGCCAGAGACAACAGTAACAGTAAATGTAGAAGAAATCCAACCGCTTGAAGAAGAGGTTAAACCTCAAAAACCAAGAAGGACTAAGCCTAAGAAGGCAGCTCCTGTCATTGAAGAATTACCTGAAGAAGTGCAAGTTACTGAAGTACGTACAAGAGAAGGTCCTAAGAAAAAGATTATCAAGAAACGCGTAATCAAAAAACGTGAAGGTGGTAAAGAACAAACAACTGAAATTGTTACTGTTGAAGAAGATGATAAACAACCTGAAACCACGGTAACTGTTCATGAAGAAGAACTACCAGTTGACTTTGTAGAACCTCTTCCAATTGAAGAAGCCAAACCTGAAATTGAAGAACTTCCAGAAGACGTTCAAGTCACTGAAGTAGTAACCCGGGAAGGCAAGCGTAAGAAGAAGATTATTAAAAAGCGTGTAATTAAAAAGCGCGTGGGTGACAAGGAAGAAACAACTGAAATTGAGACAGTTGAAGAAGAGGGTAAGAAACCAGAAACAACAGTAACAGTAAACGTTGAGGAAATTAAACCTCTTGAGGAAGAAGTTAAACCTGAGAAGCCAAGAAAAACTAGACCTAAGAAGGCAGCTCCTGTCATTGAAGAATTGCCTGAAGAAGTTCAAGTTACTGAAGTTCGTACTCGCGAAGGTCCTAAAAAGAAAATCATTAAGAAACGCGTTATCAAAAAACGTGAAGGTGGTAAAGAACAAACAACTGAAATTGTCACTATTGAAGAAGACGATAAACAACCTGAAACCACTGTCACAGTTCACGAAGAAGAACTACCAGTTGATTTCGTGGAACCACTTCCAATTGAGGAAGCGAAACCCGAGATTGAAGAACTTCCCGAAGAAGTTCAAGTCACTGACGTAGTCACTCGTGAGGGTAGACGTAAAAAGATTGTGAAGAAACGTGTCATCAAGAAACGCGTGGGTGACAAGGAAGAAACAACTGAAATAGAGACAGTTGAAGAAGAGGGTAAGAAACCTGAAACAACAGTAACTGTAAACGTTGAGGAAATTAAACCTCTTGAGGAAGAAGTTAAACCTGAGAAGCCAAGAAAAACTAAACCTAAAAAGGCAGCTCCAGTTATCGAAGAACTGCCTGAAGAAGTACAAGTTACAGAAGTTGTTACTAGAGAGGGTCCAAAGAAAAAGATTGTCAAGAAACGTGTCATCAAGAAACGTGAAGGTGGAAAAGAACAAACCACAGAAATTGTCACTGTTGAAGAAGATGATAAGAAACCTGAAACTATTGTCACAGTTCACGAAGAGGAACTTCCTGAAGAGTTCGTGGAACCTCTTCCTGAATTAGAGGAAGACAAACCTTCTGAAATTGTGGAACTTCCAGAAGAAGTTCAGGTCACTGAAGTTATCACTCGTGATGGCAAACCCAAAAAGAAGGTTGTCAAGAAACGCGTTATTAAGAAACGTGTTGGTGATAAAGAGGAAACAACTGAAATTGTCACAGTTGAAGAAGATGGTAAGAAACCTGAAACTACAGTCACAGTTCAGGAAGCAGATGTTGAAGAACTTAAACCACTTGAAGAGGCTCCTAAACGTAGAAAGCCTAAAGAACGTAAACCACGCGAAGCTCAAGTTGTTGTTGAAGAACTTCCTGAAGATGTTCAAGTTACTGAAATTACTGGCAGAGACGGTAAACCTAAAAAGAGAGTTGTTAAAAAGAGAACCATCAGAAAACGCGATGATAAAAAACAGGAAATTACAGAGATTATATCTGCCCAAGATGGAGACAGAATGCCTGAATATACAATCAACTTTATTGTGGAAGAACTTCCTGAAGATTTTGAAGAAACTCTTCCAATTGAAGAACAAGCTGTCCCTGTCGAAGAATTACCAGAAACTTCAGAATATTCCGAAGTCATTACCAGAGATGGTAGACGTAGAAGTCGTACAATTCGTAGAAAATCATTCAGAAAATTCCTTGGTGATAAGATAGAAACTACTGAGCTAATTATTACTGAAACACAAGGCATGAAGCCCGATTTCCAGGTTCTTGTCAGAGAAACTGAAGATGTGCGTAGAAAACGTGTCATCAAGAAGGTTAAGAAAGATGGTAAGAAATTGATTGACGTTACTGATGAAGAAGTACCGGAAATTGAATTCAATAAACCAAAAGAACAACAGGACGTCTGTGACTTAGTAATGCTTGAAGTTATCAAGAAAACTCTTGGCATTCCAATTACTGAATCGAAACCTCTTGAAGATGATGAGGACGAAGTTGAAGACAAACCAATTAAAAAGCGCAAGCCCAAGAAGCCTAAACAAAAGATTGAAGAAATGCCAGAAGATGTACAAGTTACAGAAGTTGTTACTGAGGATGGTACAACAAAGAAAAGAGTTGTTAAGAGACGTGTTATTAAAAAACGAGAGGGTGGTACAGAACAAACCACTGAAATCACCACTGTTCAGGAAGATGATAAACAACCTGAAACTACTGTCACTGTTCATGAAGAACAACTTCCGGAAGAATTTGTTGAACCTCTGCCTGAACTAGAGGAAGAAAAACCAACTGAAATTGTTGAACTTCCAGAAGAAGTGAAAGTAACTGAAGTTATTACAGAGGAAGGAAAACGTACTAAAAAGGTCATTAAGAAACGCGTTATTAAGAAACGCGAGGGTGACAAAGAACAGACCACTGAAATTGTCACAGTTGAAGAAGATGACAAGAAACCTGAAACTACAGTCACTGTCAAAACAGAAGAAGTGGATGAAACCAGACCTCTTGAAGAAACAGTTGAACCAGAGAAACCTCGCAAACGTAAACCTAAGAAGGCTGCACCAGTCATTGAAGAATTGCCAGAGGAAGTCAAAGTTACTGAAGTGGTTACTGAAGAGGGCCCTAAGAAAAAGATCGTCAAGAAACGCGTAATTAAGAAGCGTGAAGGTGGTAAAGAACAAACCACGGAAATTGTCACTGTTCAAGAAGACGACAAGAAGCCTGAAACAGTTGTAACTGTCCGTGAAGAAGAGCTTCCGGAAGAATTTGTTGAAGCACTTCCCGAATTAGAGGAAGAAAGACCATCTGAGATTGTAGAACTTCCTGAAGATGTACAAGTCTCGGAAGTTATTACACACGAAGGTAAACGCAAGAAAAAGGTAGTTAAAAAACGCATTATTAAGAAACGCGTTGGTGATCAAGAAGAAACTACCGAAATTGTAACTGTTCAAGAAGAAGATAAGAAACCCGAAACAACAGTAACTGTTCAAATTTCTGAAGTAGATGAAACTAAGCCTCTTGACGAGGAAGTAAAGCCCAGAAAACCGAAAGAACGCAAACCTAAGAAAGCTGCTCCAGTTATTGAAGAACTTCCTGAAGAAGTTCAAGTTACTGAAGTTCGTACTCGCGAAGGTCCTAAAAAGAAAATCATTAAGAAACGCGTTATCAAAAAACGTGAAGGTGGTAAAGAACAAACAACTGAAATTGTCACTATTGAAGAAGACGATAAACAACCTGAAACCACTGTCACAGTTCACGAAGAAGAACTACCAGTTGATTTCGTGGAACCACTTCCAATTGAGGAAGCGAAACCCGAGATTGAAGAACTTCCCGAAGAAGTTCAAGTCACTGACGTAGTCACTCGTGAGGGTAGACGTAAAAAGATTGTGAAGAAACGTGTCATCAAGAAACGCGTGGGTGACAAGGAAGAAACAACTGAAATAGAGACAGTTGAAGAAGAGGGTAAGAAACCTGAAACAACAGTAACTGTAAACGTTGAGGAAATTAAACCTCTTGAGGAAGAAGTTAAACCTGAGAAGCCAAGAAAAACTAAACCTAAAAAGGCAGCTCCAGTTATCGAAGAACTGCCTGAAGAAGTACAAGTTACAGAAGTTGTTACTAGAGAGGGTCCAAAGAAAAAGATTGTCAAGAAACGTGTCATCAAGAAACGTGAAGGTGGAAAAGAACAAACCACAGAAATTGTCACTGTTGAAGAAGATGATAAGAAACCTGAAACTATTGTCACAGTTCACGAAGAGGAACTTCCTGAAGAGTTCGTGGAACCTCTTCCTGAATTAGAGGAAGACAAACCTTCTGAAATTGTGGAACTTCCAGAAGAAGTTCAGGTCACTGAAGTTATCACTCGTGATGGCAAACCCAAAAAGAAGGTTGTCAAGAAACGCGTTATTAAGAAACGTGTTGGTGATAAAGAGGAAACAACTGAAATTGTCACAGTTGAAGAAGATGGTAAGAAACCTGAAACTACAGTCACAGTTCAGGAAGCAGATGTTGAAGAACTTAAACCACTTGAAGAGGCTCCTAAACGTAGAAAGCCTAAAGAACGTAAACCACGCGAAGCTCAAGTTGTTGTTGAAGAACTTCCTGAAGATGTTCAAGTTACTGAAATTACTGGCAGAGACGGTAAACCTAAAAAGAGAGTTGTTAAAAAGAGAACCATCAGAAAACGCGATGATAAAAAACAGGAAATTACAGAGATTATATCTGCCCAAGATGGAGACAGAATGCCTGAATATACAATCAACTTTATTGTGGAAGAACTTCCTGAAGATTTTGAAGAAACTCTTCCAATTGAAGAACAAGCTGTCCCTGTCGAAGAATTACCAGAAACTTCAGAATATTCTGAAGTCATTACCAGAGATGGTAGACGTAGAAGTCGTACAATTCGTAGAAAAACATTTAGAAAGTTCCTTGGTGATAAGATAGAAACTACTGAGCTAATTATCACTGAAACACAAGGCATGAAACCCGATTTCCAGGTTCTTGTCAGAGAAACAGAAGATGTGCGTAAGAAACATATTATCAAGAAGGTCAGGAAAGATGGTAAGAAGTTGATTGACCTTACTGATGAAGAAGTACCGGAACTTGAATTCAATAAACCAAAAGAACAACAAGAAGTCTGTGACTTAGTAATGCTTGAAGTTATCAAGAAAACTCTTGGCATTCCAATTACTGAACCGGAACCTCTTGATGAAGATGAAGACGAGGTTGAAGACAAACCAATTAAAAAGCGCAAGCCCAGGAAGCCAAAACAAAAGATTGAAGAAATGCCAGAGGACGTACAAGTTACAGAAGTTGTTACTGAGGATGGTACAACAAAGAAAAGAGTTGTTAAGAAACGTGTCATTAAAAAACGTGAGGGTGGTACTGAACAAACCACTGAAATCACCACTGTTCAGGAAGATGATAAACAACCTGAAACTACTGTCACTGTTCATGAAGAACAACTTCCGGAAGAATTTGTTGAACCTCTTCCTGAGCTAGAGGAAGAAAAACCAACTGAAATTGTTGAACTTCCAGAAGAAGTGAAAGTAACTGAAGTTATTACAGAGGAAGGTAAACGTACTAAAAAGGTCGTTAAGAAACGCGTTATTAAAAAACGCGAGGGTGACAAAGAACAGACCACTGAAATTGTCACAGTTGAAGAAGATGACAAGAAACCTGAAACTACAGTCACTGTCAAGACAGAAGAAGTAGATGAAACCAGACCTCTTGAAGAAGCAGTTGAACCAGAGAAACCTCGCAAACGTAAACCTAAGAAGGCTGCACCAGTCATTGAAGAATTGCCAGAGGAAGTCAAAGTTACTGAAGTGGTTACTGAAGAGGGTCCTAAGAAAAAGATCGTCAAGAAACGTATTATTAAAAAACGCGAAGGTGGCAAAGAACAAACTACTGAAATTGTTACTGTTGAAGAGGAAGATAAGAAACCTGAAACTATCGTACAAGTCCGTGAAGAAGAACTTCCGGAAGACTTTATCGAGCCTCTTCCTGAAGAACAGATTGAGGAACCAGTAGTAATTGAAGAACTTCCGGAAGATGTTAAAGTTACTGAAGTCATTACTAAAGATGGCAAGCCTAAGAAACAGGTAACCAAGAAACGAATTATCAAGAAACGTACTGGTGATAAAGAGGAAACAACTGAAATCGTAACAGTTGAAGAGGAAGGCAAAAAACCTGAATCTATTGTAACAGTTACTACTGAAGAAGTACCAGAGGAAGTTAAACGAAAGACCAAGAAAATTATTCGTAAAAAGAAAGATAAACCTGAAGAGGAAGAGGTACCTGAAATTGAAGAAGTTCCTAAAGACGAAGCGGCACCTAAAGACAAAAAGAAACCTAAACCTAAATTAGTCAAAGAGAAACCGCAGTTAATGAAAATTGAGAAAAAAGAAATCAAACCTCAAAAGGTTAAGGTTGAACAACCAAAGGAAGATGTACCTCTCTTCGCTCAAATTAAATTGCGTAAACCAACGCCTCAAAAACGCAGAGAGAGTAAATCAACTAAACTTCCTAAATTCTTACTTAAAAGCAATATTAGGTTTATTGAATTCCCTGCAAAAACCGAACAAGAACAAACACCAATTATCACTATTCGCGAACGTGACTTGAAAGACTGTGGTATATTATCAAGAAACGTTTCAGATGCAGAGAAAGTTCTTAAGACTAGACGTAGAAAGCTTAAAGACAAAGGTAAAGAATTGCCTGATCTTGAACAGTTGGATGACTTCGACGAATTCAAAAAGCCAGAACTTGAAAAAGTTGACGATGCGTTCAAGTATCAAAGACAACCAAAGAAACCAAAGGAGGAAGAACCTGAACCAAAGAAACTTACCATTGGTAAAGGCAAAGTTCCTCAAGAGGACATAGAACCAGAACAGGTAAAACTTAAAAAGGTTCCAGAAAAACCTGTTGAAGAAAAGGAAGAGGTGAAATTGAAACCACATAAAGATAAACCTGAAGAAAAGAAACCTAAAGAAAAGAAGGAGAAGAAGGAACCTAAACTTACTCCATTTGAACCTATCGACATTGATCGTGAAGAACCAGAACTTGAGGAATATGTCAAACCAGAATGGCCTCAAGAAGAAAAGGAAGAACCAGAAAAACCAAAACAAAAGAAACCTAAAACAAAGAAAGCCAAACCTGAGCCAGAATCTGAACAAATTCTAATTGAAAAGGGAATACCCAAAAAGCCCGAACCAGAAGAAGAACCTGAACTTAAATTAAAATACAAGCAGAAACCGAAACCTGAAGAGGAACCTGAAAAGATCACATTAAAACCATTTACTAAACCAAAGCCCGAACCTGAAGAAGGTGAAAAGGATTTAGATGTTGGTAGGCCGAAACCAATTGAAACTGGTGAGGCTCCTGATGACACTTACGAAATACCTAAAGACAAAGAACCTAAAAAGAAAGTAAAGAAAATCAAAAAACCCAAAGATGAAGCTCCAGAGGAGTTGGTTCCTGAAGAAGTACCCGAAGAACAGGTACCAGAAATTATTGAACTTCCTGAAGAAGTTAAGGTTACAGAAGTGGTTACTGACGAAGGTATTAAACAGAAAAAGATTGTCAAGAAACGCGTAATTAAAAAACGTGTTGGAGGTCAAGAGGAAACTACAGAAATTGTTACTGTTGAAGAAGGTGATCAGAAACCTGAAACAACAGTTACTGTTAACGTTGAAGAAATTGATGAGGAAACAATAATAACTGAGAGACGCCGCAGGCGAAAATCTAAGAAGCCTGAAGAGCCACTAGTTGAAGAATTACCTGAAGAAGTTAAGGTAACCGAAGTTATTACTGATGAAGGACCTAAGAAAAAGATTATTAAGAAACGTGTAATTAAGAAACGGGAAGGTGGTAAGGAACAAACCACTGAAATAGTTACTGTAGAAGAAGAAGATAAGAAACCTCAAACAACTGTCAGCGTTATCGAGTCTGAAGTTCCTGAAGAGTTTGAGGAACCCCAGGAAGAACCCGTACAAATTGTGGAACTTCCTGAAGAAGTGAAGGTTACTGAAGTAGTAACTGAAGAAGGTAAACGAACCAAGAAAGTTGTTAAAAAACGCGTTATTAAGAAACGCGAGGGTGGCCAAGAACAAACCACTGAAATAGTGACTGTAGAGGAAGATGATAAGAAACCTGAAACAACCGTTACTGTTAACGTTGAAGAAATTGATGAGGAAACAATAATAACTGAGAAGCGTCGCAAGCGAAAGCCTAAAAAGCCGGAAGAGCCAGTAGTAGAGGAATTACCTGAAGAAATTAAGGTAACAGAAGTAATTACTGATGAAGGACCTAAGAAAAAGATTGTAAAGAAACGTGTCATTAAAAAACGGGAAGGTGGTAAAGAACAAACTACAGAAATAGTTACTGTTGAAGAAGATAACAAGAAACCTGAGACAATTGTCAGTGTAATAGAAAGAGAAGTTCCAGAAGAGTTTGAAGAAACTCCTGAAGAACAAGTAGCAATTGTAGAACTTCCAGAAGATGTAAAAGTACAGGAAGTCATCACAGAGGAAGGAGAACGTCGCAAGAAAATCGTTAAGAAACGAGTTATTAAGAAACGCGTTGGTGGTAAGGAGGAAACTACCGAAATTACTACCGTTGAGGAAGACAATAAAAAACCTGAAACAATAGTTACTGTTAAAACTGAAGAAATTGATGAAACCAAACCTATTGAAGAGGAGGTTAAGCCAAGAAAACCAAAAGAACGGAAACCTAAGAAAGCTGAACCTGTGGTTGAAGAATTGCCAGAAGAAGTTAAAGTAACTGAGGTAGTGACTGAAGAAGGACCTAAAAAGAAAATTGTTAAGAAACGAGTCATCAAGAAACGTGAAGGTGGTAAAGAACAAACCACTGAAATTGTCACCGTTGAAGAAGATGACAAGAAACCGGAAACTACTGTTAGTGTGACAGAAATTTTGGTTCCTGAAGAACCAGAGGAAGAGATAATTGAACCAGTTACTATTGAAGAATTGCCCGAAGAAGTTAAAGTTACGGAAGTAGTAACAGAAGAAGGCAAACGTACTAAGAAGGTGGTTAAGAAACGCGTAATCAAGAAACGTGAAGGTGACAAAGAACAAACCACTGAAATTGTAACTGTGGAAGAAGATGATAAAAAGCCTGAAACGACAGTTACTGTTAAAATTGAAGAAATTGACGAAACTAAACCTATTGAGGAAGAGGTTAAGCCTAGAAAACCAAAAGAACGTAAACCAAAGAAGGCTGAACCTGTCATTGAAGAATTGCCAGAAGAAGTTAAAGTTACTGAAGTTGTAACTGAAGAAGGACCTAAGAAAAAGATTGTCAAGAAACGAGTAATCAAAAAGCGTGAAGGTGGCAAAGAAGAAACAACTGAAATTGTTACTGTAGAAGAAGAAGATAAAAAACCCGAAACAACTGTCACGGTTCGTGAAGAACAATTACCAGAAGAATTTGTTGAACCTCTACCTGAAGTAGAGGAAGAGAAACCAACTGAAATTGTAGAACTTCCTGAGGAAGTGAAAGTAACTGAAGTTATTACCGACGAAGGTAAACGAACTAAGAAGATTGTTAAGAAACGCGTTATTAAAAAACGCGAGGGAGACAAAGAACAGACTACGGAAATTGTGACTGTGGAAGAAGATGATAAGAAACCTGAAACAACAGTTACTGTTAAAACTGAAGAAATCGATGAAACCAAACCTATTGAAGAAGAGGTTAAGCCAAGGAAACCAAAAGAACGCAAACCTAAGAAGGCTGAACCTGTTGTTGAAGAATTACCTGAAGAAGTTAAAGTGACTGAAATAGTGACTGAAGAAGGACCTAAAAAGAAAATCGTTAAAAAACGTGTCATCAAAAAACGTGAAGGTGGCAAAGAACAAACAACTGAAATTGTTACTGTAGAAGAAGAAGATAAAAAACCTGAAACTACTGTTAGTATTACTGAAATAGAAGTACCTGAAGAATTTGAGAAACCTGAAGAAGAAGAAATTAAACCAGCTGTTATTGAAGAACTACCAGAAGAAGTAAAGGTTACTGAAGTGGTAACCGAGGAAGGTAAGAAAGAAAAGAAAGTGGTAAAGAAACGTGTAATTAAGAAACGAGAAGGCGGAAAAGAACAAGTGACTGAAATAGTGACTATCGAAGAGGGTGATAAGAAACCAGAAACAATTGTTACTGTGGAAGAAAAAGAACTTCCAGAAGAGCCCGAGCAACAAGAAATTGTTGAAACAACCGAAATTCGCAAGAAAAAGAAAATTATCAAAAAACGTCCAACCGAAAAACATGCGGCACCAGGCGAAATTGTCGACGAAAACACAATTCCATTCGAACCTGATACACCAGAAACTACCCGTGCAACACCTCAAGATACAGAACATATTCCACTCACTACAGACATTCCTTATACTACTGAAACGCCAGGTGAATTAAGTATTCAAACACCAAATTATGAACATGTACACACTACACTATCTGAACATAAAATGCCCACTATTATTTCGGAACCTTACTTAGAACAAACAGTTGACACTTTCAGTGATATAAAACCAGACACTGATAAGGCAGAAAGAAACATTATTCCTTTCGAACCAATCCAAGTACAAGAAACAATTACACAAAAAAATATGAGTGATCTGGAACCAGATACAAAATTAGACACAGTAAAATCAAATGAAAAAATACAACAAAGAAAACGAAACAAAGCTAAAGAATTTATTCCAGAATCTAAAGAGGGCATAGACAAAATTACACCTATAGAACAAGAACAACCAACAACTACTAGTCCAGACACACAATTTCCAGAGCAAATTCATGATGTTAAATCTGAAATTTTTGCAGGTGATGTGAAGGTAACAGAAGTTACCGAAACGGTTGCATCCGTAATAGAGGAAAAACCAGAAGAAGTTAAAGTAACTACCGAAGATGTTAAAGAACCTAAGACAAGAAAAGTTATTAAGAAAAAGAAGAAGACACCTGAAGAAAAGGAAGAAGTTATTGAAGAACCTAAAGTAGAAGAACCTGTAGTGGAAGAGCCTAAAGTGGAAGAGCCTAAAGTGGAAGAACCTAAACCGGTTAAAGTAAAGAAACCTAAACCACAATTAATGAAGATAGAAGAAACTGAAGTGAAACCAACAAAACTTAAATTCAGTGAACCTAAAGAAGATGCCCCATTGTTCGCGCAAATCAAACTTAAGAAAGCCAAAGTACCTCAACGAAGAGAATCAAAGAGTGCTAAAATACCTAAATTCTTGTTGAAGAGTCGCATTCAATTCCATGATTTCCCGCCTGCTTCTGAACTTGAACAAACGCCAGTAATAACAATCCGAGAACGAGATCTGAAAGATAATGGCATACTATCAAGAAATGTTAAAGAAGCTGAAAAGCTCCCAAAAACCAAACGCAGGAAGATGAAACAAGTCGACAAGGAACTCAGCGAATTGGAAAAATTGGACTTAGAGTTAGAAGAAGTCAAGAAACCAGAGTTAGAAAAAGTCGATGAACAATTCAAATATCAGCGGCAACCCAAGAAACCAAAAGAGGAAGAACCAGAACCTAAAAAACTTGTTATTGGTAAAGGTAAAGTTCCCAAACCTGAAGAAGAAGATGAGGTTATAAAATTAAAGAAAGTACCTCAGAAACCAGAGGAAGAAAAGGAGGAACCTGCACCTAAACCCAAGAAGGAGGAGCCTGAGGAAAAGAAACCTGTAGAGAAAAAGAAAAAGAAGGAGCCCAAATTAACACCATTCGAGCCAATTGATATTGAGCATGAAGAACCAGAACTTGAAGAATATGTCAAACCAGAATGGCCTGAGGAGGAGAAGGAAAAACCAGAAAAGCCCAAAGGTAAGAAACCTAAAGAAAAGAAACCCAAGCCAGAACCAGAGGTTGTTGAAACTCCAATCGAGAAGGGTATTCCTAAAAAACCAGAACCTGAAGAAGAACCAGAAATAAAACTAAAATACAAGCAGAAACCAAAACCAGAGGAAGAACCCGAACCTATTAAATTGAAGCCTTTCAAGAAACCAGAACCAGAAAAGGAACCGGAAGAACAAGAACTCACTGTTGGTATGCCGGAACCAATTAAAACTGAAGAAACTCCTGGTGAAGATATTGAAATTATTAAGAGAAAGATTGTAAAGAAGAAAAAGAAGATCCCAGAAAAAGAAAAACCAACAGAAGAAGAACAGGTTCCGGAAGAAGTACCTGAGGAAGAGCCTGTACCAGAAGTAGTGCCGGAAGAAATACCTGAAGAGAAATTAGAACCTCAGCCAGAGGAAATTGTTCCACAACCTGAAGAGAAGCCAGAGGTTCCCGAAGAAGCTCCTAAGAAAGTAGTTAAAAAGAAGAAGAAGGTTACTATCCAGGAAACTCCTGAAGAAATTGCTCCTGAGGAACCAGTTGAGGAAGTAAAAGAACCAGAGAAGGTTCCAGAGAAAGTAATTAAAAAGAAGAAGCCTAAGGCAGAAAAACCTGTCCTTGAAGAAGCTAAACCTCAACTGATGAAGATAGAGCCACAAAAATTAGAAGCTAAACCCACTAAGCTTCAAATTAGTGAACCTAAACCATTATTCGCTGAAATAAAACTCAAGAAAGCTAAGGTACCTCAAAGAAGAGAATCTAAGAGTGTGAAATTACCAAGATTCTTGTTGAAGAGTCGCATGCAATTCATCGACTTCCCACCTCTTTCTGAACTTGAACAAAAACCTGTTGTTACAATTAGAGAGAGAGATTACAAAGATAATGGCATATTGTCTAGGAACATGAAAGAAGCTGAGAAAGTTCCTAAGACAAAACGCAGGAAGATAAAGGGAGTCGACAAAGAACTTCAAGAACTTGAAAAATTAGATTTGGAGTTCGAAGATGTCAAGAAACCTGAATTGGAAAAAGTTGATGAACAGTTTAAATACCAGAGACAGCCTAAAAAACCTAAGGAAGAAGAGGAACAAGAGCCTAAAAAACTTGTTATTGGTAAAGGTAAAGTTCCCAAACCTGAAGGAGAAGATGAGGTCATAAAATTAAAGAAAATACCTCAGAAACCAGAGGAAGTAATTGAGGAACCTGCTCCTAAACCCAAGAAGGAGGAGCCTGAGGAAAAGAAGCCTGTAGAGAAAAAGACGAAGAAAGAGCCTAAATTAACTCCATTCGAGCCAATTGATATTGAACGTGAAGAACCAGAACTTGAAGAATATGTCAAACCAGAATGGCCTGAAGAGGAGAAGGAAAAACCAGAAAAGCCCAAAGTAAAGAAACCAAAAGAAAAGAAACCCAAACCAGAACCAGAGGTAGTTGAAACTCCAATCGAGAAGGGTATTCCTAAAAAACCAGAACCTGAAGAAGAACCAGAAATAAAACTAAAATATAAGCAGAAACCAAAACCAGAGGAAGAACCCGAACCTATTAAATTGAAGCCTTTTAAGAAACCAGAACCAGAAAAGGAACCGGAAGAACAAGAACTCACTGTCGGTATGCCGGAACCAATTAAAACTGAAGAAACTCCTGGTGAAGATATTGAAATTATTAAGAGAAAGATTGTAAAGAAGAAAAAGAAGGTACCAGAAAAAGAAAAACCTACAGAGGAAGAACAAGTACCAGAAGAAAAGCCTGAAGAACCAGTGCCAGAACCTATTCCTGAAGTTAAGGAAGAGGTGCCAGAAGAACCGAAACCTGAAGAAATTATTGAAAAACCAGAAGAAAAGCCTGAAGAAGTTACTGAAGAAGTAACAGAAACAGTAACAAGAAAAATTATTAAGAAGAAGAAGAAGGTTCCGACAGAAGTACCAACCGAAGAAGTTCCTCAAGAGGAAGTGCCAGAAAAACCAGTAGAGGAAGAACAGGTCACAGTGAAGATTATCAAAAAGAAGAAAATTAAGGAAGGTAAACCAGTTGTGGAAGAAATGCCTAAGCTTATGAAAATTGAGCGCAAGGAAATTAAACCCACTAAACTTGAAATCACTGAACCCAAACCACTCTTTGCGGAAATCAAACTCAAAAAACCAAAGGAAACTAAAAAGAAGGAAATTAAAAGTGTTAAGTTACCTAGATTCTTACTTAAGAGTACTATTAGGTACATTGATTTCCCACCTCTATCAGAACTCGAACAAAAACCAGTTATTACAGTAAGAGAACCCGATGTTAAAGACAGCGGCATATTATCTAGAAATGTTAAAGAAGCAGAAAAACTTCCAAAAACTAAGCGCAGGAAGCTTAAGGATAAGGGTAAAGAAGAACCAGAATTGGAGACAGTGGATATTGAAGGAGATGACTACGAGCGTCCAGAACTTGAAAAAGTTGATGAAGCTTTCAAATACCAGCGACAACCTAAGAAACCAAAGGAGGAAGAACCAGAGCCTACGAAGGTTAAAGTAGGTAAAGGTAAGGTTCCAGAACAGAAGGAAGAACCAGAAGAGCCGGTAAAACTAAAGAAGATTCCTGAGAAACCACAAGAAGTTGTAGAAGAACCTAAACCTAAACCAAAGAAGGAAGAACCGGAAGAAAAGAAACCCGAAGAAAAGGAAAAGAAAAAGAAGCCTAAGATGGAACCATTTGAGCCAAAAGATTTCGACAGGGAATCTCCAGAAAAACTGGAATATGAGAAACCAGAATGGCCTGAAGAAGAAAAGGAGAAACCTGAAAAACCAAAAGAGAAAAAGGTTAAAACTAAAAAACCTAAGCCAGAACCTGAAAATGTTGAAATACCGCTCGAGAAAGGTATTCCCAAGAAACCTGAACCTGAAGAAGAACCTGAAATTAAATTGAAATACAAACAAAAACCACCTCCTGAAGAAGAGCCTGAAACAATTAAGTTGAAACCATTCAAGAAACCAGAACCAGAAAAAGAACCAGAGGAAGAGGAACTTACTGTTCCTAAACCAAAACCAATTGAAACTGGTGAAGCTCCTGAGGAAGAAATTGAAATTACTAAGCGGAAGATCATAAAGAAAAAGAAGAAGGTTCCCGAAAAAGAAAAGCCAGAAGAAGAGGAACAACCGGTTGAAGAAGCTCCTGTTGAAGAAGTAAAACCAGAAGAACCTGTTCCTGAAAAACCTGTAGAGGAAGAAAAGGTTCCTGAAAAAGTGGTAAAGAAGAAGAAGCCTAAAGCAGATAAACCTAAAGAAGAAAAGCCGGTTCTAGAGGAAATTAAGCCAAAATTAATGAAGATTGAACGAAAAGAAATTAAACCAACCAAACTTGAAATATCTGAACCCAAACCTCAGTTTGCTGAAATCAAACTTAAGAAACCAAAAGAAACAAAGAAAAAGGAAATAAAAAGTGTCAAACTACCTAGATTCTTACTTAAGAGTACTATTAGGTATATTGACTTCCCACCTTTATCTGAACTAGAACAAAAACCAGTTATTACTGTAAGAGAACCTGATGTTAAAGATACCGGCATCTTGTCTAGAAATGTTAAAGAAGCAGAGAAACTTCCCAAAACCAAACGCAGGAAACTGAAAGACAAGGGCAAAGAGGAACCAGACTTGGAATTATTAGATTTCGAAGATGATGACTATGAACGGCCACAATTGGAGTCGGTTGATGACGCCTTCAAATATCAGCGACAACCCAAAAAACCAAAGGAGGAAGAACCAGAGCCACAAAAGGTTAAAATTGGTAAAGGTAAGGTTCCAGAAAAGAAGGAAGAACCAGAGGAACCCGTTAAACTGAAGAAGGTTCCTGAGAAACCACAGGAAGTTGAGGAAGAGCCTAAACCTAAACCAAAGAAGGAAGAACCTGAAGAAAAGAAACCAGAAGAAAAGGAAAAGAAAAAGAAGCCTAAAATGGAACCATTTGAACCGACCGATTTCGACAGAGAATCACCAGAAAAATTGGTATATGAAAAACCAGAATGGCCTGAAGAAGAAAAGGAGAAACCTGAAAAACCAAAGGAAAAGAAACCAAAAGAAAAGAAAACCAAACCAGAACCAGAAAATGTTGAAATACCTTTGGTAAAAGGTAAACCTAAAAAACCAGAACCTGAAGAGGAGCCTGAGATTAAATTGAAGTACAAACAAAAACCACCTCCAGAAGAGGAGCCGGAACAAATTACATTAAAACCATTCAAGAAACCAGAACCAGAACCAGAAAAAGAAGAACCAGTGGTTGTTGAAAAAGAACCAGAGCCAGCTAAGATTCCTGAAGTTCCAGAGGCTGAATTAGAAATAACCAAAACAAAGAAGGTTAAAAAGATCAAGAAGAAACCAGAGGAAGAGGTTCCAGTTCCAGTAGAGGAAAAACCGGCTGAAGAAATACCAGAAGAAAAGAAACCAGAGCCGGTTGTTGAACCTCAACCTGAACCTGTCGAAGAACAACCTGAAGTGGTTATTGTTAAACCTAAAAAGAAGCCTGAAGAAAAGCCTGAAGAAGTTCCGGAACAAGTTATTATTAAAAAGAAACCTGAACCTGAACCAGTTGAAGAAGTTGCTGAAGAAGTTATCATTCCTAAGAAACCTGAACCACAACCTGAGGTTATCGAAGAGGTTAAGACCGAAAAGATTATTATCAAACGTAAGAAATCTAAGCCTAAAGTGGTAGATGAAGTAGTGGAAGAAGTCACTATTAAAAAGGAACCTGAACCAGAACCTACTCCAGAAGAACCAGAAGAAGTTAAAGAAGAAGTCATTATTAAACGCAAAAAATCTGTACCTAAACCGGTTGAAGAAGTTGTTGAGGAAGTCGTTATTAAAAAGGAACCTGAACCTACTCCTGAAGTTGTTGAAGAGGTTAAAGAAGAAATTGTTATTAAACGTAAGAAACCTAAACCTCAAGTAGTAGAAGAAGTCGCTGAAGAAATTACTATTAAGAAAGAACCGGAACCTGAACCAACTCCTGAAGTTGTTGAGGAAGTTAAGGAAGAAATTGTTATCAAACGCAAGAAATCCAAACCTAAAGTAGTAGAAGAGGTCGCTGAAGAAGTTACTATTAAGAAAGAACCCGAGCCTGAACCTGAACCACAACCAGTCGAGGAAGTCAAAGAAGAAGTTGTTATCAAACGAAGGAAGTCCAAACCTAAAGTACCTGAAGAGGTTGCTGAGGAAGTGACAATCAAAAAAGAGGAACCGGTACCTGAAGTTGAGGAAGAAATTGTTCTTAAGAAAGACAAACCTCAAGAGCCTGTAACTGAAGAAGTTGAAGAAAAGGTTACAATTATTAAAAAGAAAAAGCCTAAGCCAGTAGTTACAGAAGAAGAAGAAGTCACTGAAGAAATAGTGATTAAAAAGAAAGAGGAACCTAAACCAGAACCAACAGAGGAAGTTAGTGAAGAAATCGTTATTAAAAAGAAAGCTCCCAAAGAACCAAAACCAGACGAAGAAGCTGAAGCTGTTAGCTTCACTATTAAGAAAGAGCCTGAAGAACAACCTGTCGTTGAAGAAGAGGCTGAAATCATCATTCCCAAACCCAAAGAACAAGAAGAAGTCAGTGAAGAAATCACTGTTAAGAAGAAACCTCCAAGGAAACCTTCCATTGAGGAACAAGCCGAAGAATTAACAGTCAAGAAACTTAAACCTGTCAGAAAACCATCTGTACCAGAAGAGGAAATTATTCAAACTGTCACATTCAGGCCACGACGAAGTGTTACTAAAGAAGATATTGAACAAGAATTCAAAATCTCTTTAGATTCTTATGCCGAAGAGGAAATTTCCATGTCTGGTAAAATTAAACTTAAGAAGCAACGACCATTGACTTTCTCTGAGGAAACTGGTGAAAGCACTATTAAAATCACTAGGGAAATTGAGGATGAGGGTCCAGCTATTGAAGAAATTATTGACGAAGGCAGTGATGCCGAAGAATTACCCTACGATGTTGAAGAACCTCAAGACGAGGAAGTACAGTTCTCTTTGAAACGTAAACCGAAACCAAAACCTTATATTGTACAAGACGAAGAAGTTGAAGAGGAAATTAAACTCGGCGTTAGAATACCAAAGAAAATTGAACCAGAAACCACATACGATCAAGAAGAATCTTTCACTGTTAAACCAAAACGCAAACCATCACAACCAACATTCGAACAAGGTTATACGAATTTACCCTTACTTTTTCGCACGCCAGTCTTCTGCTTTGTAAACTGTGCTTCAGATCGTCAAGTGTATATAAACAAGTCTTCTGCTTTAGCTGTAGAATTTGTAAATATTTCTTACACTTTCTGGTCGATTTCTCGTGAAATTGGCCTTCTAATGCCTGCACACTTTTCTTTCAGGTTTCTTTTTCAGGTTGCTCTGCACTTAATACAGTAGAATATATGCGCTATTAATATCTCAGCCTTTAATAACACTATAACACATTACAATACAAGCTTTCTGGAGTCTGTACAAATATTTCATATACATGTGTGTGATTTACAGAAGAAGTATCTCTTAAAGTTACCAAACGGGCTGATGTCTTTGCTGAAGAAGATGATTCCGCTACCATCATTCGAGAAATGCAAGTTCCAGAAGGAGAACTTATGTTCTCTATCATTTCCTACGTGGCTGAAAACGATGAAGGCCTTGACATGGTTGAGGGAGAACGGGTTTATGTCATCGAAAGTGACAATTCCGAATGGTGGCTAGTTATTAAACATCTTACCAACGAAAAAGGATGGGTACCTGCCAGATATCTCATGGATGAAGAAAGCTATACCTTGTACGTACAGAAGAAGCTGCATGAAAAGATTGATAAACTACCTGTCTTTGAAAGTAAGTAAATTTAAATATTTTTGGATAATGTGATATAAACGTATGTTTTCGTAGGACCTGGACCTAACGAAACAGCAAAGGCTCCACGATTCACCGAAAAACTTAAACCAATTCACACCCCAGATGGTTTTACTGTTCAGTTCGAATGTCAAGTCGAAGGATATCCTCGTCCACAAATCACTTGGTTCCGTCAAACTGCTATCATCAAAGAATCTATCGACTTCCAGATGTTCTACGATGAAGATAATGTCGCTACCCTTGTTATCCGTGAAGTTTTCCCTGAAGATGCGGGTACCTTCACTTGTGTAGCGAAGAACTCTGTTGGATTTGCTTCAAGCACCACAGAACTAACTGTAGAAGGACCTCTTTCCGACCACGGTTCAGATGCTACCGGATTATCTCGCAAGAGTTTATCTAGAGAGTCTTCCTTAGCGGATATCCTTGAGGGTATTCCTCCCACATTCTCCAAGAAGCCTAAGGCACAGTGCGTAGACGAAGGCGAAGACGTCACCTTCGAATGCCGTCTTGTAGCTGTACCAGAACCAAACATCAGGTGGACATTCAATGAAACCACCCTTACTACGTCTGAAAACGTTACGATCATCACCGAATCTGATATGCACATGTACACCAGTATATTGCGAATCAAGAAGGTGAAGAAGTCCCAAGAGGGAACCTACAGAATAGTGGCGACGAATCGCGAAGGAGAAGCCTCGCTGCGTATTAGCCTAAAGGTTAAGACCGGCGAGAAGGAACCTCCGCAGATTCTAGAGCCGCTGAAAAGCATAACAGTCCGCGAAAGCGAGACTGTTATGATGACGACGCACATCGTAGGTAACCCAACGCCGAAGGTTGTATGGTACAAGAATGGCAAACCGGAGAAGAAGTTACCAGTGACGTCTAAAGGCGATGAGTATACGTTCACTTTGCCGAAGGCCAAACCAGAGGATGCGGCGGAATACACTGTAAAGGCAACCAATCCTTTGGGAACGGTTGAAACCACTGCCACACTCACCGTAGAGGGTAAGGATTTCTTTTATTATTTATCACATCAAAAATTTGTTATTAAAAAGAAAATCATTGCTTTATTAGAAAATTATAATAAATTACATTTTGTTCTACACTCATTTCGTCAAGATTTAAAAGGAATTAATAATCATTATTATTATTTTACAATAACTATAATGATTATTATCCTTGTGCAATATAGACGAATTTCTTTTATTCATCTAATAACAAAATCATATTGGATTTTATACATATTTAGTTTATATTTCATATGGTCATTGCTTTTCGTGCTTGATTAATATGCGAATAATTAATTGCTTCAGCCGAACATCTAACCCTTCTCACAACTCAGTCGAGTGCTAGAACAATCCATTCTTTTGTGGATATAGTTGTTACTGAAGTTAAAGATGGTATGCCATGTTTCAGTTTACATTTCATTCTTTTTTATTTCCATTGTGCACACATTCACATGTGTTTTTCCATTTCTAGAATGTCCTAGTCATAGACCTGAACCTCCACTCTTTATTCAAAGATTCCAAGAACAAAGCGTACAAGAAAAAGGAACTATCAAATTGTACGCAAAGGTTACAGGAAATCCTGTACCTACTATTATATGGCTCAGAGATAACAAACCTCTTAAACCATCTGATAGAATCAAACAGTCGTACGATGGTGAAAATATTGAACTGGTTATTGAGAATGCAGATTCTGAAACAGATTCTGGTTATTACAAAGTTCTGGCTAGCAATCCAAGTGGTAAAGCTTCCCATGGCGCTAAAATCACTGTAGATGTAGAAAAGGTTACCTTCACGAAGAAGTTGAAGAATATAGAAATCACAGAACGTGAGACTTTGACCTTGCAATGTGAAACATCTCATACAATGACCACAAAATGGTACTTTGAAAGCAAGGAACTTACTGGTATGGATCACAGAGAAATTTCACAAGACGGTAAAGTTCATAAATTAGTTATTAAAACTTCCTCTATTTCTGATATGGGCAAGTATAAATGTACTGTAAAGAACCAAAAGACTGAATGTACAGTAACTGTTAAGGAATCTAAATTAGAGTTTGTTAGAAGATTACAAGACTTTGAAGCAAAAGAAAAAGAAATTGCTATTCTTGAAGTAGAGCTTAATTCTGATAGAGCTAACGTAGATTGGTTCAAAGACGGCGAGAAAATTACTGAAGATGATGAGAACTTCACGTTTGAAAAACAGGGACCAGTTAGGAAACTCCTTATCCGTAGTGTTTCCATCCATGACGAAGGAGAATACACTTGTGCGTTACCAGAAGATATTGACAAATGTTCTGCTGATGTTACCGTCATTGAACTACCTCCTGAGATCCTCTCAGATATGCAGGATCAAACTGTCATCAAGGGAGACAAAGCCATGTTTGAAATCGAACTCACTAAGGGTGACGCCTTGGTCAGATGGTTCAAGGATGGAAAAGAATTACAATTCTCAGAACATGTTCAACTTTCCATCGACGGTAAGCGTCAAAAACTCAAGATCTACAACTCAGAATTGGAGGACGCAGGAGTTTACTCTTGCGAGGTTGGCCTACAGAAATCCACAGCTAGATTAACAGTCCAAGAACCTCCATTCGATTTCCTGACCAGATTACCAGAAATTACATACGTTCCTCTGGGTCAAGATGCTGAGTTTACTGTGAAGATCTCTAGACAAGACGCGCAAGTGAAATGGTACCGTAAAGATGTAGAAATTACAGAAAGCCTACGGTACATGATCCTATCAGACAAACAGAAGAGAACTCTTATTGTTAAAGAATGTACGACTGAGGATCAGACTGAGTATTCCTGCACTGCATTTAGTATGACTACTTCTTCAAAACTCCAAGTCCAAATCGACGAATCTGCCAAAGCAGGTTAGTATTTAATAAATCTAACAATAAAAAGCCACAGAACCAACCGCCACTAACGAATATGTACTCTATACTGGTAGCTAAATTTCTGAGATACGAATCCGGGACAAATCATTTCAGGGTTCAGAAATAGACCTATCACATTATAAAACTTTATTACATTACAATGTTTAATTTATTTATTACACAATTTTCGGCAATAAAATTACATAACTAAAAATTTTATTATAAATTATCTCTTATTGCTAGTACACATATAAAAAAATAGTAATTATTTTTAACTAATTTACAAGTAATATAAGAGTGTGTACATTAATTTACAGTAAGTTTTATTGTTTTTTAAATTAAATAATAAAAAATTAAGGGAGAGATTGATTTTTATCTTTATGTGATTTTCAATTTCGGGAAGAGGAAAAATTCACAAAAACTCAAGTCAGGCAAATAAGGAGACTGGGGAACCACAGAAATGTTTTTACTGGCCAAAATAGTATATTGTGTTAGTAAGAGTAAAAGTGATACTTTGTGTGGCGAGTATGGAAGATTGCACGACGAGCGAAGCGAGTCGGACAATTGCATGCAAAGCACACAAAGACACTTTTACTCTGAATAACACATGCTATTTTTTCTTCAAACTTAGAAATTTAAAAAAATTTTTTTTTTTGGTTAACGGTTACCGGTATTTTCGACCTGAAAAATATCGGTTAAAATTACGGTTAAAGTTCGCAATTTTTGTTCAAAATATCGGTTACCGGTTTTTATTAACCGGTTTTTTTAACCGGTTACATGCCCTGCATACTTCTGACAACTTTTTGCCAAAAACAAAAGCTGATTGTCATGGTAATTATTTGTCATTTTTTATTTACATTTAATACCAAATACGACGTACTTCTGACAACTTTTCTCCAGAAACAAAAGCCTGTTGACATGAATTTGACATTTTTGCACGCCAAACATAGTCGAGTACTTACATTTGATACCTAGCACGACTTACTTTTGAAATATTTTAGCTGAAAACAAAAGACATTCGACAAGGAATTTTTTTGTCATTTCTACACGCCAGCTCTCATCAAATAATCCTTTCATTTGATACCAAACATGAGTTACTTCTAAAATATTTTAGCAGAAAACAAAAGATAATCGACATGGAACATTTTGAAGAATACAACGGGCGTGATCTTGAGTAATAGTACACTTAAGTTGTGTACTTTTAAAGTGCTATTAGTTTGTGTCTTAAATATTAAATTTTATTATTCCTTTTACATCTGTGACTGTATTATTTACGAGATTATAAAAGTATATTATCCTATTATTTCGGCCCTCTACGTTACGGGAAAAATACTGAAATTCGATTTTGTCATTTGTTTAAGCCTACTTGATTGCAATTTTAAACACCTGATAAAATTTGTTTTGAACGATATTTCTCTGGAACTAATGATCGGATTTGAAAAATAAAAAAACTGTTGAGAAGAGAATTGAAAGGCCTTTCGAACTGTCATGTTTGACACTCTTTTCCATTTAAAATTTTTGAGGTGCAGTCCACCCCCATTTTAGGGTTGAAGTTATGCCATTGATATTAATCCATTCAGGTGTTCCCCCTTTATACTAAAAATGACGTGTTCGAGCGTTTTTTGCAAAATTGATGTTAAGTGACCAAAAATTGCGCTGATAATTTTCATTGAGCCACCCTGAATATAGAAGGTGGAAATAATAATATAAGAAATAGTTAATAAACAAATAATTAGGACAAATAAACTTTATCTAAACAAAAGGATGTCTGTAAAACAATTGATAGTTGTTAATTGGATCACGAACCTTGGCAACGGAAATGATGACCGGAAGTACTTATATTTGGAAATTTTATTTTGATAATTGTTAACTATATTCGCAAATATATTCCAAACCATATCCAAATAAAAATTAAAATCTTTTCTCATCTCCAAGTAATTTACAGTCATAGTTAATCATGAAAACTAACAATATTTAGATTTGCACATTAAAATTTTGATTTTACAGCCGAAAAAATCCAAAATGACCCATTTTTCGGTCAAAAATTTTGGTTTTTTAAAATAGTCCAAATTGATAGTCGCCGATGAGCTGATTTTAAATTTTCAAACCGAATTTAATTATCTCTTCCCATTCCTGAGATATTAGACTTCAAAGTTGCACCTCAAAAAAGTGTGTTTTTTGACTATATCTCTAAAATGGGTAGAGATATAGTCTCAACGATTATACCAGTCGATTCTACGCACAAAGTTACATAAAGAAATGTTTTCTTCGCATATATGTTCTTTGGAACGATTTGGTGTAAAATGAGAAAAAAGAAAAAAACCGGAATTTCAGTTTTTCGCTGGAGAACTTTTTGGCTCCAAATCTTTTCATTTTTCAGACTTAAGTAAATACAGATGCGCTGATTTCAAATTTTCAAACCGATTTCAATTATCTCTTACCGTTCTCGAGATATTTGGGTTCAAAGTTGGAACTGAAAAAAATCGTTTTTCAGGAATATCCCTGAAATGGGTCAAGATACGATCTCGACGACTTCACCAATCGATTCTACGGGCAAAATTACATAAGTGTACCAATTTTCAGATTAATATTCCAATGGACACAATTTTTAGAGCGAAAAAACGAAAATCGCGAAAATCGAAAAATCGCCTGATGAACCCCTTGCGATTTTTTTCGATTTTTGACGATTTTCGTTTTTCCTCTATAAAATTTGTATCCATTGGAATAAAAATCTGAAAATTGGTACAAAAATGTAATTTTGTCCGTAGAATCGATTGGTGAGGTTCCCAAAGTCGTATCTGAACCCATTTCAGAATTATTCCTGAAAAACTGATTTTTTCAGGTCTATCTTTGAACACAAATATCTCGAGAACGGTAAAAGATAATTGAAATCGGTTTGAAAATTTGGAATCAACGCATCTGTATTTACTTAAGTCCAGAATATAAAAAATTTTGGTGACAAAAAGTTTCCAAGCGAAAAATTGAAATTCAGGTTTTTTTCGTTTTTCTCATTTTTCACCAAATCGTTCCAAAGATCGTATATGCGGAGAAAACATTTCTTTATGTAACTTTGCGCGTAGAATCGACTGGTGTAATCGTTGATACTGTATCTCTACCCATTTTAGAGATATGTTCAAAAAACACACTTTTTTGAGGTGCAACTTTGAGGCCAAATATCTCAGGAATGGGAAGAGATAATTAAATTCGGTTTGAAAATTTGAAATCAGCGCATCGGCGACTATCAATTTGGTTTTTTCAAAAAAATCAATAAATTTTACCTAAAATGGGTTTATTTGGGTTATTTCACACCCTGGAATGGGTTTAAAGTGCTTAACAATGATTTAGGTGTTCATAATTAAAAAAAATACGTTTAACATGATTATGTGTTGCATTTTATACCCAAAAATGAGGTGAAAATTGTATAAACATATTGTATAGTACATTTGGAAATTTGTCACACCTTAAAATGGGTAAAAAGGAACCCAAACCTGACCTAAAATTGGGTTTAAAGGGTGTCAACAATCAAAAACCAAAATTTTGGACTCATACATGGGTATTTTTGGAATATTTCAGCTGTATATGACAAATTTTACAGTAAAAACCTTAAAATTGTAACTTTTTATATTCAACTGTAATTAGAAATTACTAAAAGTTAGTTACAAACAGGGAATGTAACCGAAATAAATACTGGTTAACGGTTAACCCTTATAGAGAACGTTATAATAATAAAGTTTTAGCTCGAAAACCGGTTTTTAAAAATTGGAAACCGGTTTAAACCTGTTAATATATCAATTTAAAAAATTATTAACATTAATTAAAAAAAAGTAATTATAAATATTTGATTAAAAAAAATTATAGAATAAATAATTTAAAAAAATAATAAAAAATTACCATCTGAGAAAATATAACAATTAAAAAAAACAATTTAATTAATAAATATTCACAAAAATTCCCGTAATTTATTCAAAAAAACGCAGGTCACTTTTCAATTTTAAACTTGCCTGTGTTGACAAAGGCCGTATTTATTTGGACTTTTTAAGTAACCTTAACGGCCAAAGAGACCTACATTTATGACTCTCCAATAAAATGTTAATTGTAAAAACTATCATGACTCATGTTCAAATACAAATAGAAAACACAGATATAAAAAAAAAATATTAAATTTTTTTCTCGCTAAATGATATTAAAATAAAGGTTAATGTTCGCTAAAACCGGTTTATTTTTTTTTTGTTAACGGTTACCGGTATTTTCGGCCTGAAAAATATCGGTTAAAGTTCGCAATTTTCGTTAAAAATATCGGTTACCGGTTTTTATTAACCGGTTTTTTTAACCGGTTACATGCCCTGATTTTTAGTAACTTTATTCTTAGGTTATCTAGTTTCTATAGTGACATTTAGGCCGATATTACAGATTTCTATTGTACAAGTTACTTCTTATTGGCTGATTCTACATACGGCGGCGACAATACTACATACGGCGGCGACAATACTACATACGGCGGCGACAATATTATACGGCGGCTAGAATAAAAAATTATATTACGGAGGCATAGAAATTAAACTTCAACCTTGTCAATCACGTCACAGAAGATGTCACTTTTATGACGTTTGAAGAAAAACTCTTTTTTATTATTATTATTTTTATGTAAATCTTTCGTTTCCCTAATAAATTAGTCAAAATCTAATGAAAGGAAGAGTTAAATTTGATTCACACTCTCTTCCTCGATCATTCAGTACTGTCACCCGACGATCTGAACGCCCAAGATCTTAGATTCTGTCGACATTTTCATCAGTTCTTGAAGATAATGGCCTTCCGCTGCTTGTATCATCTTTAATCGAGTCTTTTCCTTCTAAAAATGCCTAAAATCACCGAAAAAACTGGCTCCTTGAAGAAACATTGTCTTCCTAGGTTTGCTTCTTAAGTTTTGTAAAAGTTTCCATTACACTGTGCTCAAGTCTGAAGCAAAACCACATAGCACACCGTTGTTTGAAATTGACGTTGCTCATTTTTAGAACGTACAAAAAAAGTATTTCGCGAAAAAAATCGTTAGAGGCAACTAGTCTTATTACTAAATTTACACTCCTCGTGTACTGAAATGGGATAGTGCACCCTAGTACTCTGTACGATAAGATCAGTACTTCCGGTTGACCTATTTTCACTAAAAATTGATCAATTCGTGCCATTAAATGTCAGAAGCTTAAATATATAAATTTTTAATAAAACATTGAGCCAAATTTGCTCTACATATGCACACACATGGATCGACAGATACCACGCAAAAAAAAGATTGGAAGTTACAACTTTTTGTAAAAACCTAAATTCATTAAAATAAAAAAAGTGGCGGTCGGTGAAAAGTTATTTTTAAATTGGTTTTATTGTTTATTCTACATTAACATTTGTTATTTTCTTAGGTCCTCCTTCGCCTCCACGTGGTCCATTGGACGTTTCCGGTATGACAGCAACTTCCTTCACACTAAAATGGCTGCCATCTCTCACTGACGGAGGCTCTAAGATCTTAGAATACATAATTGAAATGAAAGATGCTGACGCTAAAACATGGAAAAAAGTTGGAGCAAGTAAAGGAAATGTTCCTGAATTCCCTCTTTCTAGTCTTAAGACCGACATGGCTTATTCCTTCAAGATCACAGCCCGAAATGAAATCGGACTCAGTGATCCCTTCATTCCAGATGAGAAGATTGTCGCCGGACAAAGATTAAGTAAGATTTTTAATTTATTTGAAAACTTAAATACAGCTTTTACTAATTCAATTTTGCTTTTATGCTATAATTATTAAAGCTATTATATTTTAATGCTTTACCGCTTTGCTTGTAACAGGAAGAAAGCCAATAATAAACGAAAACACCATGTATGCTTTACTTGGTATTTTCCCGCCTACTAAAATTACAATGATTAAGGGTATGTGTTCTTTTGTTATTTTTTCGGCCTGTATTCTAATTTTCTTTTTCTTTAGCTCCTCCTTCTCCTCCTACGAACCTCACAGTAACAGACTTCACCAGCAGAAGTGCGACTCTTCAATGGGGCCCTCCTGCCAACAATGGAGGCACAGATCTCACCGGCTATGTCATCGAAAAGAGACTGGCCGGTAGCCCGAAATGGGAAAAGGTTGTCACATTGGAACCAAATGTACAAAACTACACAATTGAAAATCTCAAAGAGAAGAATGAGTTCGTGTTCAGAGTATTCGCGGAAAATTGCGTAGGAATGAGCGAACCTGCAAATACACAACCGGTGGCTCTGAAACGACATGCAAGTAAGTAGAGAAATAATTACTAAATCGAAATGTATTTAAGATAAAAAATATGTTAGAGTCACAAGACAAAAATAGCTAAATTAATGTTTATTTCATATTTTTCTCCCTTCAAATTTCAAACCTAAAGATTAGTACTTTGCTCTTTTCATAAATAAATCATTGGCAATCAATAACTATAATTATTGTCTATAATTAGTTGTTGTACATTATAATTTCAATACTATATATCCTAAAATTTTGTTACAAAAGTTAAGGTACATCTGCATATTTGAGATAAAATTATTTAATAGCAGTATAAATTACGTAAAATAATACAATTAATATAATTTGAAGATTCATTTGAAATGGATTTTTATTGGATATTAAACATAGCTCCTCCTATTATGCGCGCGTCTCAAATTTATGTCTGTAATAAATACTCTTACTTTCCGTTAGCCATTGTATTTCAAATTCAAACTTTGACGTGAGTGCATGGTAAATTAAAGTTTGGATTTGCGTAGTTCAGTCATTATTTTATTCAAATCTTATTAATAAATCACTAGGTTTATTGCAACATGTCATAAATATTTAGTATAAATGCTTTTTTCTACTTCTGTTTAATAAAGAGACTCTTTATTTTACTTATTTCAATTAGGTTATTAATTCCATTATTTCACTAGAAAATATTGAGATCGTTATTTCACGCGAAATCAAATATAGAAACATTAATAGCAACAAAATTAAAATATTTAGTTCTTATTATCTTTACAAATATTAATAACATAGTTATTACATTTATTAGATTCACAGAGACTCGGCTTTTACAATTCAAAAAACTTTATTTATATCATTTATCTGTTTATACCAAAAATGTTGTTGTAGTTACTTTATAACGCATAAATTTTTCTATTTTATTTTGCAAATGTCATTAAAATGTCAAAAATTCATCGTTTCAAATTCATTTTTGTACTTATTTAAACAGAGGTAGAAAAAATATTGTATGAAATTCGTAAGGAAACTGGGTAGTTATTTAACCTGCTCTTATAAAACTCGTTTGCGTCTCGTTTTCCAATTTTCGCACCTACGTTTCCTTACCTATTACATAACTAGCTATTATTTACGAAATAAATTAGAAACAGATTTTGGTTTTATTTAAGTAAAATTAGAATGAATTGGAAATTACAAATAATAATTTTATTCTCAGCGGTTCCATCTCCCCCACGTCGCCCATTCGACATCCGATGCATCGGCCCGAACGCCGTTGTCATCGAATGGGTGGTGCCTGAAAGTGACGGTGGCGCTCCCATCGAAGGCTACAACATCGCCATTAAGGACACCAAGAAGACTATGTGGATGGAAGTCGGTAGAACTTCCAAAGGTGTCCTGAAATACACCCTGCGCGATCTTCAAGAAGATCACGACTACCTCATCAGGATCTTCGCCAGGAATGAAGTAGGACTTTCAGATCCACTCGAATCTGATGAACCATTCAAGGTCCTACCGTCTGGAGGTAAGATGATTCTTGTTTGTGCTGCTGAATATAAAATTGATGTTGTAATGTCATACTCATTCCAGTATACTTTACAAACATTACTTCAAGTAACACACTTCTTTGCCTAAATCCTTGATGTTTCATTGTTTTAATGCTACTGACAAAATATAATTATTACTCAACTCTAACAAAGCTTCCTTTAATATTAAGTTGTTTGTTTAATTTTATATATAAAGCTGCATTAATATATTTTACTCACGCACTAAATACTAATTTTTTATTATTCGAACGTTCAAGAAAAAATATTATTAAAAAAATGTATATTTATTATTTTTACGAAAAATTACGTCACTTCCTTCCTCCATCACAAGTAAAAAAAAATGAAGGGTTATCTACTTTTTTGTTTTTTGTTTTGAGCGACTGGTTTTTGTTCTTGAAAAGTTCGGATAAAGAGATTGTACTGCTTTTTTCATCTGCTTTTGCTTTTTCTGCTTAAGGAAAAATAGAATAAATATAAATACGACATAATTTACAAACAGATCAAGAAGAACCAAGAGAAATAACAGATCGTGATCAATCATCATTCACCGAACCAACGACATCATGGTTAAGAGATGCCAACATGGATGCAGACATCCATTCTTATGCACGTGGTAATTTATTAAGAAGAGACGAATATTTCTTCAAAATTTGGTGTTTTTCCAAACAACTTTTTAAGTAAACATATTTTGTAAACAAGAATTTTATATTTAAGTCATCCCCCGAATATGATTGTATATATTGCAAATTGTGAAGCGAAAAGTGTGTAAGTTGTTTTTACATTATGTTTGTTATTGTTAACAACTGTGATACGAACGTATGATTATGCAAGTCTATATTATTAGAAGTTTTGTGCTTGTAAATTGTAAAGAAGACACACTTCTTTATTGTTATGCTATTATTAAGAATTTTAAGTTGTTTATCCATATAACTTTCATAGGAGAAAGATGAAGTTCTTTAACACTAAAAGCAGAAATCTTAGGGAGAAATATAGGTGCTAACATCAAAACCAAGATTACCTGCTTCATTCTGTTAAAGAATTTTATCTTTTATGTGTTGTCTTTTTAAAAATAAATTAAAATTTAAACATATATTTGTTTTATTTAAATTTATATATACTAATAACATTTATTTTTTGTTACAGTGCTAAATAACAAAATTATAATTACAATGACACCTATGATACTAAATTGGATACTGCACAAACATATTCCACTTCTAACACACTAATACTTTAAGCATTTTTTAACGCATACATCAAAAATTCGTATTAAGAAGATTCATCAATAGAAAGGTAAGAATTATTTATTATTTCTTATAATGAAACACATGTAAACCATTACAAAACACTATTAGTGTTATCAAATGTGTCTTTTTTCACATAAAATTTATTACTTCTACATTTTACAGCAACTTTCTTTACATATTTCTTTTACTTATAGCATTTATACTATAATTTTTTTATTTTAAATATGAAATGGAAATGTGTTCATTCGAATTTGCTTTACATGTGTCTACAAACATACAGGTTAAAAAATATGTGTTGAAAATTCATAGGACATGGAGAAAAAATCAAAATAAATCAAAAAGTATTATACAACATATGTCAAAAAATTAACTATTTAAAAAAATTTCGTTGTTCATTTTTCGGAGATGTACTGCGTGTGTTGAAATGGAAGGAACACATTTCGAAAATTTCATTTCTTGTGATTATTGTTTTGTAAAGATTAAAAATGTTCATAAATTTAAATTATTATTTACAAAAAAATCATGGCTGTCGGCTGTCGGTATTTACACAGGATTACATCTAAATTAAAACTCCCATATGAATGAAACGATTTATTTTTGGACACATGTTGTGTAATACTTTTCGATTTATTTTAAATTCTTCTCCATGTCTTGTAATTCTTGAACACTTAATTTTTAACAACCTGTATGTACATACAGAGGGTTCACCACTTCTCATTTTAATAATCTTCCCTATATGAAATGTATTGGGCAATAAAATGTATTATAGTAAATGCAAATAAATTTATTGATCAAAATGAATGCGTGGATACAATAATGGAGTTACAAAATCAATACATCATGTCTTTATTAAAGTTTACTGACCGGCAAAGCGTCAATAAAGCTTGTAACTTGTGCAATATTTTCAAAAATACTTGTTACAAACTGTATTATGGATCTCGCTGCTCCGAAATGGAAAGCTCTGCTCACTTCTGCCCAGTTGTTGTTTAGATAGATATTCGTTTGATATCCTTTAAAGAAAAAAAAATTAGAACTCAATTGTCACTCATTTTAAACATATAATTTACCTAGAAAATCATTGCCGGATTGCAAGTTGCTGAAATGGTATATAACCCTTTGAGGAATGTAATCGCCATATGGTTGGAAGTTTTTGACATATGTTTCTGGATCTAGGGTAAACGTAAATCCGTTTATATATAAGGCGTTTAATATAGTTATATTAGCCCTTCCTAATCCATTTACTAGGACTTCGGCTACACGACCACGGAGTTCATAATCTCCTATGATGTTTAAATTGGGTATAGTAAAATTATATCTGAATTCATTATGAGCAGGACTTAAACTGAAAAAAAAAGAAAAAATATTAGAAATTTCAGTGTACAATAAAGTTTTAAGAGTTTTATACGGGTGTATCAGACAAAAATAACCCACCCTTAACTTTTTATTAGAAGGAATAGAAAATATACTATTTCAAGTCATAGAGAGAAAAAAATTGAAGTCTGAATTGCACGCAACGAGTACCAATTTTTATTTTTTAAATGGGAACCTACCATAATTTTGGTCAAAATTAAAACAACCTTTTGCCTTTTTAATGACGTACTAGTTCTCACAAGTGAGTGTAAAAAAAATCTAGAAAAATAAGATAATTAAGAAATAACAGATGTAATTCTTAAGCGGCTATGTAAAAATTGGCTATGTAAAATTAACTAAATGAAACGATTTAAACAACTTTATAACGTGAAATAAGAAACCTAATAAGGTAAATCACTTTAAATAAATGCTTAAAATTACAATCCTGATGTCTTATGCAGAATATTTGAATAAAAATTATTTATGCCATTTTTCAATTATCTTATTTTTCTTGAATATTTTCATACTCACTTATGATAACTAATATATAACTGAAAAGACAAAAAATTGCAGTTTTACTTTTACCAAAATAAGGGCTCACATATAAAAAGAAAAATTAATAGTCGTTGCATGTAAATCAGACTTTAAATTTTTTTCTCTGTCATGAAATAGTAATACATTTTATTTTATAAATATTTTCTACTTACTATGCGCCCACCATTTTTGCAGTTTCTAGCCCTCGAACTTCTACATTTCGTAAAATAAATCTCAATTGTGGATTATTAGCAATTACCACTTCTTGCAATTTTAATGGGAGCATATTTGGTATGCCATAATGATAATCTCCTATAAAATTTTAAAAAAATTCATTAATATTTCCAATAATTTGCATATAGATAGTATGAGTGTGAAAATTAAATCGAAAACTGTCACATTTATTATAATTAACAATACATATGCAAATTAAGTATCGTTTTCAAAATGTTACACAATTTAGACATTAATATGGGACAAAATTCAAAACCAGTTAAACAGATGTTCAAGTTAGATTCGAATGAATGAGATAATATATGCAAAATAAGATAGTTTATTATTATATGTTAAAACTCACCTTCTATCAATAAAATACGATTTATTAATAACAATACATAGCTATACTGACATCTGCAACAAAAACTACAACTACGCAATAATTTGTAAGAAATTAATAAACAATACAAGAACTACATTCCAGTAAAGAGAATATAAGATACTACATACATTTTCACCAATACTTACTTTATTTATTAATGTTATCACAAAACAAAGTTGAGAATCAACAAGCACATGCAAAAGTATTATTAATCTACAACTTATTTTACATTTAATAAAATTGTTTGAAAAATATATAATTTTCTAAATGTTTAAACAATAATAAAAGAACTACATTTGTTATTAAAGCTACGAAAAACTACAAATTCAAAAATTTCTACAAATTTTTCTACCAAAAATTAAAATTGTACCTTTAACAATTCTAGGGATAACTTTATTTCCAGCATTTACTATGCACGCAAATAATTGTGGATTACTCTGTCTGCATATTTCAAAATATGACGCTGAAAAACAAAGAAATTAATATAGGCATAGCCATAACAGTAACAGGTAACAGTAAATAATAAATAAAATACACTAATACTCTAATATCTTTATTAATAAATATACAAACATAAAAAATTATGGAAGATACAATTCATCTACAACAACAATAGCAGCAAGAGCTCTGTAAGTTTCGGTAATCAAATCGTTCAAATTTTGAAGAATTCCTTGTTCAATTTGTTTGCTAGCGGCTCTCCAGTTATTGTTCAGATAGATATTTGTTTGGTATCCTAACACAAATAAAATTAATAACCAAATTATTTCATGAAAAACATTTTTACCTCTAAATTCGTTTCCATCATACAAGTTTTGAAGATCATACAGAACAATTTGTGGTCTATAGAAAGTGTAAGAATTTGCTGGAACAACTCTATTGTTCTCTGTTCTGAATTCGAGCTGAGTGGTGTACAGACCACTAACTATAATAATATTTAGCTATTTATATGATTCGTATAATAAATTGATTAATTACCAATAGTAATAGAAGCACGACCATTTCCTTGAACGTACTCATCGAGAATTTGTCCATCTAATTCATAGTCACCAATGAAAGTCAGTTTAGGAATTGTTAAATTTTGTTGGAAAGCACCCGATTCGAAGTCAACACTAAAATTAAAATTTTTATGTGAAATAAGATTTTAAATTAAATTAAAATATTAAATTGGGATATAAATTTATCAAGTAACTGATTATTTCATTTTTAGTTACTAAAAAATAAAAATTATCTCCAAAATAAGTAATTTTTAATAACAAATTGTAAGTACCAGATTATTTCAACAATCAAGTAAAGTGGTTAAACAAAGAATCACAAATTTTGAGGGTACAAATTATTTTTGAAGCTAATATTTTACAGCCACTTTTTGGATAAGAAATGTTAATATTTTATTTATTATATAGGATTTCAATTATATACAATTCTTAGTTTTGCATAATATACGTTTTAATTTTTTTGAAATAAAGCAATATTCAAATTTAATGGTGCTTAACTCATACGCTTCATTTTTCAGTTTTTTAAAGTAGTCATTCTGTTACAAATTCAGGATATATAATATATCTACACCTTTCAAAATTCGGAATGATTTTTAACAAATTATATGAGTAGTATTGTTGAATGAAGAATATTTCTTAATCAACGGTAGTACTAAATAATATAATTTGTCTCCAAAATAATATACTATCAAATTGTAAACATCAGTAAAACAATCAAATGAAATTTAAAAAGTAAACTTCCACTTAACAATTCATAACAGATAATTCGTAGACAGAATCGATTTTAAGTAAGATATTTAGGTTTGGTAAAATTATTTGCTCTATTTATATTCGTTAAATTTAGGTTTTAAAGGTAAAGAAAATTTTGGAATTGTTGGCTAAATTTTGGGTTTGGATCAACCCTGTTCATCAAAGTTAATTCTCTACTTACTTAACTCCCGATAATCTGGCCTTATCCAGTCCAAAGACTTGGACATTTCTCAAAATGAATCTTAATTCATTGGTATCACTAAGAATAACTTCTGGTAATTCCAAAGGAACCATGTTCGGAATTCCGTATCGTTGATCGCCTAATGTATCAAAAATAAAAATATATTTTTGCATAAAACTAGTAACATGTTAGAACAATGATTAGATGATTTAAATATATGAAATGATCTAATAATTTATGACGATTAGATCGTAAATAGATGAAATGAATTGGTACCTACCTCGAACAAGTTGTTGGATAGCGACATTTCCATTGTCAACGAAACACTGATTTAAATTGGGATCACTTCTACTACAACGTTGAATGTACACAGCTATAATTTAAAAATTAAACTTGAAATTTGTGATTTGTTAATATTTATTTTATTAACGTGAAATATTTTCAATGAAATGATACATTTATAATATTACACTTTATGTATTAGTTTTCTAATGTTATGTTATTATTTTTAATGATTTTTTTACAGATTAAATTTGATGTTTAGCAACAATAATTTACGGATGAAAAAAAGTTATATTAATGTGAAAAATTAATAAATTTATTTTTCAGTAAATGAGGAAACTGAAAATTCTTCCCAAAAATTATTCAAATTTGGACATTAAATCAAACTTCTACTTTAAAACACTCTGTCTGATTAATTCTTCATATTACACTCATTTTAGGGTTTTGTATCATAAATCAAAAATGAAAATAGATTCTGGAAAGAATCATTAGATTCTACAGTCAAAATGCAATATTTTTTATAATATTTGAACCAGGAATGCAAATCTGTAAATATTAATTTAGAAGTTGAGAAGAAGTAACTTGTTGATTGATAAAATAGTAATTAACGGATTTCTCGTCGGTAATTGGCAGTGATTATATTTCTAATTCATTTTAAAATTTTGTTAATTTTATTTAAAATTCAAAATTTTGTAATAATTTTGTTACTTCATCAAGGATACTAAAATGTAAATTTTCTTAAGTTAAAGGTAATATTGTTTTATAAATCTTATTAAAATTTTATTACCACTTTTGATATCTATTACAAATTTTGAGGTCTATAACAAATTTTGAAGGCCCTAATAAAACTTAAATTAAACTGAATTCAATTTAATTTTTGAAAATAATATTAGGAACTTTTATTTATTTCCGATTATTTTTTTAATAAAAGGATTTTCCTTAAATTCTACGTATCAAATTTTGCAAAATCAAATAAAATGAAAATATTAAAAATGAAACTAATAAAAAAATAATTTTGAAACATGAACAAATTTGATTAAATTGCACAAATGAAATATGAAATGTATAAATTGGTAGAAAAAAAATAGAGCACTTACGCAATGAAGCTTTAAAAACAAAAGCTTGAGCAGCCGTTGCCAGCAAAGCCGTCACGATCACAACCCTCAGCATGTTGACTTTTCCTTTCTGCGTGTAAAACAGAATTAAAAATTTGCATTTTTCTCCCGCTTATATATTCTTCTTCCTTCCCTGGCCAACCTGATCAAAAAAAGCTTTCATATAAAAACATTTATGTTCTTGACCGTGGTAGGACACATTCGCAACAGAGTTGGTGAGGTCATTAACTTTTTTAATGCGGATCCCGAGATTCGGTTTAGGCTTCAAATTTATATAAATGGGAGTAATAAAGTGAAATGTACCCTAATAAATTCACTAGCTACAAGATACATAATCAGCTTTTCAACAAAAAAAGAAATGACTTGGATTATAAATAGATAATTGAAACGCAAGAGTTACGTAATTTATTCACTGACGTAAATTCGAATATTGCACTAATAAAATGGGGATGTAGTTAAGTAGTTAAATAGCTAATTGTACATCTGTAACCTTGGATAGATTCTCTTTTCTATGAAAACCCAAAAGTGTGATTTTAATCATTCTTATTTCAATGTTGAATGTTAAAACTGCACTCTGTATTACCCAAGTTCGAATCTAATCAAATAATCTGTAAAAAATAAATCAATATCAATACATCATCACCAATACGAGTAGTAAGCCAAGTATTTCATCTAAGCACAGTATCTAAGTAACTTATAAAAGTCAAAGGGACATATGGGTAGGCCAAAATTAATTACTTTTTTTTTCTAATGCGAGAAGAATATTGTTTTAAAATCTAATTAACTTTATTTTAACTTATATAACTTGATAGCTGACAATTCAAGGCTGTTTTAGACATTAAAATGCACGATTTCGTTAAAAATTGTTTGTTTGCTGTCATTTTCAAAATTGAAAATCAAAATGAACATTTTTGTCATATTTTATTACTTCCGAAAAGTACCTGCTATGCAGGATCGTAAATCGTTACAGTACAGTACAGATTTCTTAAAACTATGTGACAAAATTGGGACGCCAAATTTGGGCTAGAGTTTCCTTTTGTTTTGTTCTTTGCAAAATATCGTGAATAGTAAAACCTTCACTACTGATGAGAATATCAAATAGTTTTTCAAACAGTTTTTTGCCAATAAAACACAAAATCATAAAATAATCTGAAAGATGACAAAAGGTCATCGAAAATGGACAATATATTGTTTTTGTTTCTCATAAGAAATTCGTTTTTCATTTTTTAATGGAATCAATTTTGTCTAACCCGATATACATAATAGTCTGTTAGTCTATCCGTCCAGTAGTCTGTCTGGATTTATGTGGACACGTGCAGAAGAAATTTGGGTACACGAATTTTATTTAAATTTTTTATTTAAACTTTTTTGAAATTTGGAAGAAAATATTTAAAGAAAATTACTATAAAACAGGGAACAATCCATATATAAAAAATAAAATTAATTATGGAATTCTGTGATTAATAAAACTTTTTAAAAATATAAATATTGTGATTTAGGAAATTTTGCAAATGCTAGTGAGTTAAAATTAAATAACAAAAACATTCCATAACCTTTATTTCATATATAAATATGACATGACATAATTCACAAATTTTTATGGAAATTCAAAAATTTGTGAAGGTTAATAGTGCTTTAAATTTATTTTATTACAAATAAAAGAGTGTTGTAAATGGATTTTTGTCTAATTTGAAATTTATGTCCTATAAAACAAAATTTACGCTTTATTTAAAATATTATGTTCCGTAAATATTGTATAAGAAATAATTGGAAAATTTATTTTGAATAATACATCAACAAAATTTAAAGTTTATTAAGTAGTAAATAATTATATAAAATATTTCATTAAAATTTATATCCTCTAAAATATGAGTTACGCATTAATTGATAATATTTTCAATTCCGTAAAACGTAAATTATTGCGAAATAATAGGAAATTATATGGATTTTTTTTCATCATACATACAGATTAAAAAATTATTAATATTGTGTACGTGTAAAAAGTTCAAGAACAAAAACGTTAATAAATAGAAATACATTATAATAATTAATTTACATACTAGTATAACGGTAAGATTAAAGTAGTTTTATATTTATTATATTTTAATTCAAAAATTTGTGACAAGTACAATATTTAACAGTTGAAATCTTAATTAAATATCATGCCTACAATTTTTTTCATAACAATTTATTGGTGACACATTTTTTGTAATTAACAAAAAATAATTTATTTCATGAATATCATTGAATTAGTACATCCTGAAATTTTTCAATTTACAACATTAATCCCTTTAATAAAAAACATGATGTTGATATGTTTATGATCAGATTTTTTATAAAAATATTTTATTAAAGTGTATAGTAAGACGAAAAATCCGACCTCCAAAACTGACTTCTAATTTCAAGTTTACAATGCACAGTCAAACAAATCCGTACACCAGTAAAGGAAGAAAGTTTTCTATTCTATTAAACTTTTTTATTGAATATACATACACGAAATAAATTATATATTATAAGTTATTGTATTAATAAATAGAATAATGTATTGCCTAAATATTTCCTAATGAAATCGAGTAAAAAAATGTTATATTCAGTATAACAAATAAATACGCCAATTTAGTCTTCGTACATCTGTAAATTATATAGAATCAATGATCTTTTGAACTGTTCATTATTAGAATTACTTCCCTTAAACGATTTGTTATACTTTCCACTAATTTTCTTCGAGTTTGGGAATCAATTTTATCCCATTCTTCTACCATAAATGTAGTACTTCTATTATATTCTTAGGGCGTCTTGTTTTACACATTTTTTAAAATAAATCACAGAGATGTTGAATGAGATTCATATCTGGAGACTGTGGAGGCGTTTTTAATTGTTGTCTACAATTGGACAATTATAGCAGTTTACGTGTAGTATGTTTGAGGGCATTATCTTGTTGAAAGTTTTATGAATCCCTTAAACCCATTTTTTCAGCACATTTTTCCAAACTCTTTTTTAAAATATTCAAACAACCCACTTTTCCATCAATAAAATTAAGTTTCCCACCCCTTCTGCACTCATACAGCCCCATATAAGCATAGAACTTCTTCCATATTTCACTGTTGGGCATATTTTTTTCGTTTTCATTTGTTCAATTTTCCTTTTTCGAACAATAATTCGTCTGTCTGATCCAAAACAAATACTGAGTTCAAAAAGGATTCAAATGGTTATATATTTCAAAAACAAATCGCAAAAATGTGTGGACGAAGACTAGTTGGTTTTTTTGTACATTAGTTTTGTAGTTACATATGTTTTCTTGTTAGTGTTTTGTATTTCTCTGACTCTAAATAAATCAGTTCTTTTAATAACTACTAATATCTGCATATTAAATATTTACAAAACTACGAAAAATATCGGTAGTGTAAATTTGATTTCGCATTCGTTCAGCATAGTAAAAAATAAGGTATAGAAAATGAGAATAATATTATTCTTTAATTATGTAGTAAAAACAAGACATAATAAATTTGTTTTATTATTTTTTATAATACCCTTTCTTTCTTCTAATTAAAATAAAACAACCTATACAATGCATAACTAATGCTAATATGACAAGGCTATACAAATCATAAAAATAGTCTTTTTCCAAATATTCTATTCCTAAGTTTGCATTACTTTTCGAACATAAAACATCTGCAGAACAACCTTAAAAAAATAGTTTAAAAACCAGATATTTAAATTTTCAAAACTCATTCCATTACCTATTTCAAAATAGTTATTCCAATACAAAGTAGATATTGCGTTGAAAGAATAAAAAAACGTTGAAATATATTTCAGCCAGGCTACGACGAACGGCAGTGTATCCATTTTTAGAAAAATACCAGATGTGATCAAAAAAATCGTGTCCATTGGAACAACAATCAAGTTTACGTAATCTGTTGAATCAGTAAAAGCAGATAACATAAATCCTACAAACAAAAAATGTTGTATCCTTGTTTTTTACTTTGGAAAACAAAAATTATACCGTACGCTTTCGCTGCAAACGATGCGATGCACATTACAAATCCTATTTTGATGTAAAGAAATGCGCTTAGGGTGAATGGTGCAATGATGTAAATTACAAATAAAAAGCTGTATGGATAGATTATTACATGAGGAATCTAAAAAAAATATTATTTTATTCTTCAATACACAACAAAATGGATTCTCTCTCAATCAAATTTAAGATATTTTCTATGCTAGTAATAATAGATAATAATAATAATATTTAGTAATTTGTACAATATAAGAGTCACTAAATTAAATTGTTTAATTTAATTTTTACACCAATTTTACTCCTTTTGTTTGGAAATATCTTTCCGTTATGAAATATTTACAAAAAAAAGTAAACTGCAACTTCTATTTTACCAAAAAAATTTCAACTTGTGTGATTAATGTCAGAAACTTAAATGTGAAATTTATTAAAACATACAAACTATTACGCTAAAATATTCAAACCGTTTTGTAAAAATCTTAATTCGACAACACCCATTAATCACGTCTAGTGATGTTCGATAAAAAATTGTGGAATTTGTTTTAAACTTGACTTACTTCTGAACAAATTTTAACTAAGTAGTAAATACTTGAAGAATATAAATCCTTTTCACTTTTAAATATTGGAATTTCTTGTGGAAATGTATGTAAAACTGCGTACGTAGCTGTGAATAATAATTCAGAAACTAATAAATACAAAAATCCATTTAAATCTTGTACATTTTCTATATTATGCTGTGCTGAAGTGTAAAATATTCCTATTGTAAAACCTGTTATCTAAAATTTAACACATTTATAAAATATTCTACTTATTTTTTACTTATCTTACTAATAATATAGAGTATGTTATCAATTCTGTAGAAATTTGTCTTTTGCGTATTATTGACTCTCGCCATAACAACCAGGCAAATTGAACAGTGTAAGAACATTTTAATCTGCAATATAAGATATAAATATCTTGTTAAATTTTATATTACATACTCAACTTTTCTGTGAAATTAACAGCTTTTAATACTGGTGGCAAATCGTCATTATTTATTGGTTGATATATGGAGGATTGTTTTTGAATTTCATTAATTTTTCTTATACAATTTTCTTCATCTCCAGGTATAATAGAAAGCTGTTTTATGTAAAATTCTGCTATATTAAATTGAACTGGACATGACAAATTCATTCTAAAATAATAAATAAGTTTTTAGATACCATGTAAAATGCTTTTCATCAGGGATGTATAATTTGCAAATTTTGGAATTGCATATTGTATATGATCAAAGAACATAAAGAATTGTTTTCTGAGAATGAGAAAAACTATTTTCGTCTTTCAGCCAGGAAATTTTCTCTTCAAAAAATTTTATTTTCTGGACTCCTGTAAATATCGATGTGCTAATTTCAAATTTATAAACAAAAATCAATTATCTCGTACCGTTCTCGAGATATTTGCGTTCAAACTTGGAACTAAAAATAAAAGTTTTTCAATCACAGTTCTTTAATAGCTTTATTTCTACCCATTTTAGAGATATAATAAAAAATACACTTTTTGAGGTGCAACTATAGTTTTTTAACTTTGAAAGCATTGACATCTATCAACACGGATTGCTTTTAAGAACCAAAATTTTTAACCCAAAAATGGGTATTGTGAAAAAGCGCACTCTAATAATTAAATATGTATATATTTTGTTATATTTTTTTATGTACACATTTGAATAATAAATAATACAGCAAAGATAACTGAAAGCAACTGCAAAATTAGAATTTTGGCATTTTTCAAATATAGACCTGCAGAAATAAGTCAAATACTTACTTGTTGAAAACGTTAGATATATTTTCTTGGCTACCTTGTAATACAGTAGTACCCATGGACAACAAAATAAAATTGTCAAAATACTTCATCAAGTTAGACGATGGTTGATGAATGGAAATTATAACTATTTTCCCACTTAAAGACAATTTCTTTAAAATAGAAACAATTTCTAATGCGTTATAACTATCTAAACCTGTGGTAGGTTCATCACAAAATATTATTGCTGGATCTGAAAGAAGCTAAAAACTTTCTGTAATAATTGTTGTAAATAATAATTAATTTACATACTTCTATACCTAGAAATAGTCGTCGTTTTTCTCCACCAGATAGTTTGGATAAGTTAGTGTTTGTACATTTTTCTAAACTGAATTTGTGTAGGATATCTGCCACTCGAAGTTTTCTTTCCCAAGTATTTAATATTTTGTGCAGTTTCAATGTGCACTGAAATAAAAAACAGATTTGTTTTGTTTAATATATAATAAGAGTTTCAAATAAAGTTATTTTAGGTCCGTTTGGTCATAGAATACGAAATGGGAGCTAAGCACGTTTTCGGACACTATCATCCAAATTATTTATAATATCAAAATTCTTAAAGAAAATATAAGGATAAAACATAATAACAACTGAAACTGGGAAAAATTGTGACGACAAAAATATCTTTAAGTAATTTCGAACTAATTTCTCTTATGAACTTAAAATTTACTAGAATATATTATAGTTTGTAAATTATTATTATATAATAATTAAAAACTCTAGTACTGTATTCAAAACTGTTGTAGTCAATATTGTTTATGAAATAAGAGTTGAGCTGCAATGCTATGAACAATGTTGAATACTTCATTAAACATTGACCTATATTAGTTTCATTTATTTATTTATTTAACATACACTTCTCAACAGATAAATCCAATTAGAGAGCAGGATAAAAAACATCATACTAAAATTACAATAAAGCAATAAGAGAAAACAAAAAAAAAACTAAATATTATGAAAGCAAATATGAACAAACATACAAAAAATACTGAAAGGCATTATAGAAAGTAAAGAAGAATGAAATGACAAAACAATGACAGCATGAAGTTTCTTAGGTGAATAATATCATAAAGTTAATCAATTTTGTGATTCTTATAAAGAGATGCCAATATTTTCCAAACTTTTTGTGGATAAGTGAAATATATTACTACTCCATGTATATTAGCAAAACGTAGAGGTAAAAAAATAGTCTATATTTCCCAAAATGTTGAATTATTTTGGTATACCCAATTTGTTGAGACGAGAGAAATTTTTCCGGTAAAATAGGCGTGGCAAACGCGCCGGTTTTACAAGAGAACATTTTTGGAGGTGGCGGGAAATTCAAAATATTGGAATAAATTTTAAAAAGTATATTACGTGCAAGAAATATACATGAATTTCCATAAGACAATATACACAAAATCGAACAATATCAATAACACAGTACGAAGTAAAAAAACAAAATGACCAAAGAGTTACATGCAACAGCACAAATTTTATTGTTTGCAATCCTGTGTTGCAAGCAGTTAATAGTAAATCAGGATTCTCCACTACTTTGAAATTTAAAATTCTCTCGTCACAGTTTGTAAAGTATGTTTTGTTCGATGTCTAACAATTTTCTTAGTTAACATAGTTCTTACGCATTATATACCCTTACATGAACAACAGAATCAATAGAAATTAATAAATTATTATGTTTTAGTTAGACTTTAACACAGATTGGGATTTATATTGTTAAAATGTTTTATATCTTTCTTAGCTAATATTTAAAGCATATATTTTCTCTTTTTCGTATTTAATTGTTTCAATTGTATTGTAATTTTCCTTCTTATAAGGCATACAATTATTTTAAATAAGGTAAAACTTACAGTGAATTGCAAATATTCCTTGGTAGTTAAAGCATCGAAAGCAATGTCATGCTGAGGTAGAAATCCTGAAATTTCTTTCATGAAGACATTGGTCATAAAATATCCATTTAGTGTGACTGTGCCTTTAACGCCTAAAACTCTTTTATTTTATACAAAACCAGAATATTATTTTGAGTTTAATTTACTGTCTGATCTGCAAGATATTCCTTCGAGTAGGGTCGTTTTGCCTGCTCCACTGTAACATAAATTTCAGTCACTATCTTTTATACGAGGACTTTAAATTATAGGGACACTGTATCTATTTATAGAAAACATTTTTAAAATGTAATCGGTGAAATAGTATTCCAAAAATTTTAAAGACAAATTAAATTTACCTTAAAATTCTTGCCATGTGATTACAAAAAAACTTATTGTATATCTTACCTCGGCCCCAAAATTGCAGTAAACGTTTTACTTCTAACAGAACCACTCACTAAAAATAAAATCAGGTAAATTAAGAATTTATATTATATTGAATTATTACACCATTGTTTAATATAGTTTTTTCCACTTCTTTTTTATTGTTTATTAGTGAGTATGTTAAGTTGTGCCATTTTAAAATTAAATCGTTTGAATTACAATTAATTGTGTTTTTTAAAATCTAAAAACAAATACAGTTATGATACAAATAATTTAATAATATATTAGAATATTTACATTTATCCCAGACATTTTTAAAACTATTTTACTATTTCTATGTCTACCGTTTTCAAGACACTACCTACCTATTTATTTCTAATCTTAACACATATTGTAAAGCAAAGTAAATAATGTTGAGAACATTTTTGAGAATGAAGATTTATAACACTTGTAAATTCGTCTTATCTCGTTATGAAATACAATATTTAAAAAAATGTTTGCGTAGACTTGCATTCTACTAACAACTTACTCAACATATATTTCCTTAAAATAAAGTAAATATAGAAGTATGATAATGAAGATTAAAGTTTGTCTTATCTGTTTAATTGTTACAATGTAACATTTTAAGAATTTTAAATATAAATATATATTAAAGTATTGCGAAAATATAAAAATTATTAAGAAGTATTTTAAAAACTATACAAAAAGTAAATGCATAGTATGTTTTTAATATATTTTTAGTTATTATTTTTTTAACAACGTTGTTATTCTTTAAAATATTATTTCAATAATACGAAAAAGTAGAATATTTATTAAAACGTTGTCTCCTATTAATAAATGAAGAGTATTTTTAAAATTATTTATTTTACAGGCCTTTTTCTATAACAAAAATTGAGAAAATTGTTTTTTGAAAATAATTATTATATTTTATTTAAATTTTTATTTATTGCATGTTCAAATATAATTTTCAAAATTTTAAAGAAAAAATTGTATTCATTATATTACATACATAGAAAACATGGAATATATTAGCACAGTTCATGATATTATGAATTCGTAGTTCATTTCTTCTTGATAACATCATTTGCTTGTTATTAAAACATATTTTGTAAAAAATCAATGAAAATTATTCCCTACTTTTATAGTCTTCCAGTAATACAGCTGTGTAATAATATTGTATATCGAACAGTCAATTGTTACATATTTATTTCTTGAATAAATTTATTTAAAATAAAATAGTAATTATTTTCTAAACGTTGTTATAATTTTTTGAATAATGTACATATATACATAAACTTTTAAGCTTATTTCTATTCAATTTAGATTATTTTAGAGAAATCATTTTTTATTTTATTCGGTTTTCTGCAATAAACATTTTGACAGTTCTTTGACATGTTTGGCATATTATGTATTAATAATAATTAGTAGTAATGGGTTGTATTGTTTAATAATTTCTGGGAAAATATTTTAAGTCACCGCTCTCACTGTCATTCTTGCGCTTGCGTAGAAGTACCGAATGTCAAATCATATGCGCCTTTCCATTTACCTACATGTGGCACAGTGGCTGATGCAATCCTAGAATCGAAGAATTTTTGCTATAATTCATGTAATATTGATCAAATAGAGTTATAACAGTGTATATTTATTAGTTATTTTTATAGTTGTTATAATAAAACCATCAAAATGACCGAGGAAGATGCGGTAAGTGTGTAAAAATTAGTTCATATGTCACGTAGAGTAAGGTTACTTCAGATTTCCTTATTATTCTGTACATATTATAAGTTTTAAAAGCTTTTAAATATACTTACTATGTATATTATGGATATATTTAACTTTAAATATAGGCTAAAGTGCCAAAATATATTAAATGAAATCCGGCTTTATTGAATGGTTATATCTACTTATTACATGCATTATAAACAGTATGGTATGTGCATTATGATATTTTTGTACATAATTTATTCTCTGTATGTGCACCAGCTAAACAGATCTTCAATTTTATTGAAATTAAACATATATAAATAATTATTTTGTTATATATTGTTAATAAGATATTTTATTCATAAGTGAATATAAAAAGATTTTCAAACTGTGAGTAATACAAATCTATATTTAATAATTTGTGAATGTAATTATGATGTAATATTTCAGATTTTTGATCCCTCTCTGAAGAAGAAGAAGAAAAAAAAGAAGACCACATTTGATTTGGACGCTGCCTTAGCGGACACAAATCCAGAACCCAGTGAAAATAATATCGAAGCAGATTCAAAGGACGATGAACCTGAAGATAACAACATTGATGTGGATCTCGAGAGCTTTGGGAAAAAGAAAAAGAAAAAAAAGAAACCCTTTAACATGGAAGAACTGGATGGTGCTCTACCCGAAGCAAAAGAAGAATTAGTTTTGGAGAGCAGTACCCTTCAGGACGAATCTCTCGCTGATGACAACTTCGATCTAGACATGGACTTCAGCAAAACGAAAAAGAAAAAAAAGAAGAAGAAGGATCTGGATGAACTTATGGCAGAAGCTGAGGATAAACAGGACGACAAAGAGAATGGTAAGAATCACGAAATCTTAAAATTGTAAATATACAACATTGGTAACGAGAGTTTGATGCCGCTTTGATTTTAAAAATCAAAATCTGTCGCACAAACTTGAGATGAACATTTTACAATACATAACTTAAACCCGTAATAATTTGAAATTTAAAAATACATGCTGCACTGAGACTGAAAGAATTTCGGAGCCTGGTAAGATGTGTAATTTTCATATTTTGCCTTTTATAAGGGATTCGAACCGCAAGAAATACTACTTTAGTTCTCTGTTTGAACGGTTTTTCTTTGTAGTTTAGTGTAAAATTAAAAAGAATCAATAACCGGTTCATTTCAAACGGTTCGACCCCGGTATCTGGTTCGGATAAGATAAAAATCTAGTTCTCGAAATTAATATCATCAAATAAATAATACTAAATAAAAATTATATCGATGTTCATTCAACATATCAAAAAATATTTTTGATGTAAAATAATTTAAACTATACTTCGTTCACTTTAAGAATATAGTGACTACAATTCTAGCTCTGTAATTGGTTAAAATTAACAGAGTACATAGAAACTATAATTCGCCGGAAAGTAATTTTCAAAATACGCTTTCCTCCTCCTTATCTCCATTGTAAACGAATAACAGGATGAAATACTTCTTCTTATAAGGGTTTTCATATAACAAAACAGCTTCATTCCAAAATACTGTCGTATTGTTTCAAATCCAATCGTTGTTTGTAATAAAATAATTTCATCAAAAATGTAATGAATAATATAAAAAATGTATAAAATGCAATTACTTACAGGATAGTATAATTCGTATATAATTTAAAATAATTATTATACAAGAAATTGTTAATTTTTCAATGTTAATACATATAATCTATATTTTGTGTATTTGCAAACGGCTAGGTTCGAGGTGCCATCAAATATCATCTTCTTACCTGAACGGAGTATAGTTTTTGATGATCGGTTCAGATTCGGTTATGTTTCTTAAATAAATATTTCCGATTCAATTTTCATTCCTGTTTCATGCAAATATTACATATTCGGTTCGAATCCCAGCTTTTTTTTATTTCATTTTTGTTTTGTTACATATTTATAACTATCTTTTACATATTGCTATACTTTTCACAACACAATAATTGCCAATAAAACAATAATCTTATTTGTTTAAATGTGTGTCTCAGTGGAAGACACCTCGACAACCTGGTTCGGTTCGGACCGCGATTACACATACGACGAACTTCTAAACCGCGTGTTTGAGATAATGCGTGACAAGAACCCCGACATGGTCGCGGGTAAGAAACAGAAGTTCGTCATGCGGCCGCCACAAGTCGTGCGTATTGGAACCAAGAAGACCTCATTTGCAAACTTCACAGAAATTTGCAAAACACTTCACAGACAGCCTAAACATTTATTAGACTTTTTACTCGCTGAGTTGGGTACTAGCGGGTCTGTCGATGGTAACAGTCAGCTTATCATCAAGGGGCGGTTCCAGCAGAAACAAATCGAAAACGTTTTAAGAAGGTAAGATTTGTTACGTTTATTTGTGTAAATTTTGCAAATAATGCTTGAAAAGTTTTAAAATATAGGATGTTGTAATATATTTTCAGGTCGTTGACCTCGATATATAAAAATATATCCCCAATTTTAAAAATATCTACCTATATAGGGTGTCCGTTTTAAGAGGCTAACCATTGGCATCTCGAGATCCGTAAAATATACGAAATCGGTTAAATTGGAGCAAAGTTGTTTACCATTTTAATGAGTATTTGTTTTCCCGAAAAATGTATAGGTCACTAGATATGAGCAAAAACTGATTTTGATAAATTTCTTTCTCACATAACTTCCTTGCTTCAATTCTAACATGTTTCTAGTTTGCATATTCTATAGATACTTTTAGGAACAATTGTCAGCGGTCCTTAAAATTTTATAGCGTACATTTTTCGAGAAATTAATACTAACTTTCAATTTTCATATGGAGCTCAAAGTTGTCTATAATTCTATTAAAACAGATTTTTTTCTCTTTCATATGATATAAAACACATTTACATTAAAAGAAAAATTTAAAAAACAAGTGTGCTTTAAAAACAAAATCAAAAATCTTTTGTTCGGCTCCTAAAATGGACACTCTGTATAAGCGTTGATTGAAAAATATGTAGATAGGCAAGCTTATAAGAAAATTCGTTTCACCTACATAATTGTGTGTCTGGTTGCATTTGAGTTAATATCAGGCGTTTCTGTCAAATATTATAAAAAAGAGCAAACGTCAAATAATTAATAATACAAATTAGTTCTATTTTAAAATATACCAATGAATTATTGAAAGAACCATTGTAATAGATTCCAAAAAGTTCAGTAAATATGTAAAACATCTTTATTTATCTGATATTTTTGTCTGTGTAATTCCGCAAAGTAGTTCATGGAATCATGAACGAGATGGCTCTGTCGAATCTGATTCCAAAACAGCGGTATGCAAAAACATACAGGCTTGCCTATCTTTATATTTTTCAATCAACAGTATAAGCCATTTTTCTATATTACAATAAGAGTAATGTATAGATAATGTTACTGTTTTAAGTGATGAAAGCTTCTTGACTGAGGAACTTGTAGGAATATACATCGGGAATTCTCTCAAATATATTTAAAAATTTTAATCTACCTCGAGCGATTTTGGCCCCTCTTGTGTCATTTTCAGGAGTTGATTAGTCAATAAATTAAATTGTATAGAAGGATATTTTATTGGAGGTAGATTAAATTTTGTAAATAAATTTGACTGCATCCCAGTACTGTATTATATGACATATTCCATTTGCCACTTGTATCTGATCTAACTTACACTTTTGAATCCGGATCACTTATATTTCATTCCATTTGACCGGATCAGTTTACCCCCTCCACTGTATTTACTGTTTCCAAGTAATCCACTCGCAGATGTAGATCAGAAGGTTCAGTTCCGATTGTCACGTGATTTTGCTGTAATTTTGAATAATTGAAAAAGAAAATGGAGAAATTACAAATTTAAAATGCGGAAACAATGAAAACTTAAGTTTTAGAATTACCATGGGAGATGACAGACAAGGCAAAATCGGGTTTTATGGAACTTATATAAAATAATAACAATTAAATTAAAATTACTTCCGCTACTCGGGCTAAAGTCATCCAAAGGCATAATCAGTTGTAATTTAATTTAATGAAAATAATAATAAAAGTAAAATTACAACCGCTACACGGATTAAAGTGATCCAAAGGAATTCCATTTGCACCGAAAAGTGAACTGATCCAACTAATCTATCTGACTGATCCAACTGAACCGACTTGCAAAGGGTATACTACTATATTTTCCTACAAGTGATTGTTTTATTTTAGGTACATAAAGGAATATGTAACCTGCCACACATGTCGTTCACCTGATACCATCCTCCAGAAGGACACTAGGTTATTCTTCTTGCAGTGTGAAACCTGCGGGTCTAGGTGTTCTGTAGCTAGCATCAAATCCGGTTTCCAGGTTAGTTTTTATCTAAATATTATTTTCACTTTCAAATAACCTGTTTTTTACTTGCGGACTGGTATTTAACCTTTACTTGTAACAATTTTCAATAGCACTTATTCTAATTTTGATTTAGTTTTCTGAAGTCTATATTTTTAATTTATGGTTATTATATGATTTTGCGGAATAGTTTACAATTCCTAAAATGGAGAAATATTACTTAAATGTTTCAATATCTCATGAGCTGTTGCGCAGTACACAAAGAGGCAAATCATACATCGACTCTTGCTAAATCTGGAATTCTTTTTACACTTTGCTTTTTTTGTATGTTATTTTTATCTTTATACATCATTGCTAAATTATTTTAAGTCAATGTTTGTAGTATCGACTATTTTCTATAACGCTCTCCATTTGTTTATTGATATTTATTTTCTTTATGTGCGCCCGAACAGCTCATAAGATATTAATAAATCACAACTGTATCCAAATAATCCGAGTCTTTCTAATAATACTGTACCATTTCTGATCTTTTTATTAATACTTCATTTAAGATATTGTATAACATTCTCATTTGAATTAATAAGTAGCTGTGCGCAAAATAAGAAATGCGTTACCGAAAGAATGTAGCTTTAATTACAATTACTAATTAACTTTGTTAAACTTGATTTGCTTATTTTGGAATAGAATTCTATTCTAGTTGTCAAAGATATTATCGATTCGTTTATGAGAGTTACATAACTGAATAACTTTGACCCTTATTCTCACTTTTCAAGTAGTTGTACTTCAGAAATGTCCAATTTCGAAATGTAATTTTTTGACCTATCAATATACTTCTTTCTCAAAAATAGATTATATGTTCTTATAAATAAAATAAGTATCAGTCTAATTAAAAAATATATTACGGGAAGCGGTGGCTTACTTGATTAGCGCGCTCCGACTCAAACTCAAAATGAGCGAAGTTAAAGATCTGGGATTCACATTCAATGTCGGCAAAGCAAATAAAAATACCGTAGAGTCCATTATAAGCTTTGTGTTTCTTGTAGAGGCTTTAACTGTATTCTATTCTTCTAAAAATACAAGTAAAATTGTCAAACTTCTTTATTTCACCTGCGGCCAAAACTCAGCTTTATTATTCAACTAATTAAATCTTCTCAATCTTTCTTTCTTGCCGTATAACTCATTTCTTATTTCACGCAATGTAATCTATATTTCTTGTTGTGAATATTTTCGTAATGATTTGTGTTAATTTTTGGTGTGTAACAATATTTGTGTTTCAGGCCGTTACGGGAAAACGTGCAGCAATCCGAGCGAAAACAGCATAACCCGTTTAGCTTTGAATTTCAGTTGCTATGTGGATTGGTATGGATTATTACGTTATTTTAGTTAACTTATCGAACATTTTAGAGTTGTTATTATACCACCTCTTCTGTTCATGTGTGAGTCATCATGTTAAATAAATTACGTATATAGTGCGACATTATTTTATTCTCAACTGTAATGATCGTGTTCAATAAAATTATAGATATGTATATGTAACATAGTATTAATTTCTGAGGTGGTAAGTAAGCAATAGTATTGTTAATGTAAATTTTTAATATATCACATCCTTAGTTGGAATAATAAAACATAAATAAAAATAAATACAACTTTATTATCGAATACAAGTGTATAATAACAAGTGAACAATTGCATTAGGCTATTTGGCTGGTAATTGTTGAAATATCCGGTATTCTTCCGATTGCTTGTAGAATACCAAGAATTTGTTTTAAGAACCATATTTTCATGTTACTTAACCTGAAATTAAACATACAATTTAATATTGAAAATATTAATAATAAATATATCGAAACAAGATCACATACTGGGAAATAATTGTGCAAAAAATAAAAACCAAAACCTGGTATCTACTTATTACACTTTTTCAAAATTAACAGTAATAATAATCGGTGGTCCTGTTGAATATTGCTTGGAAAAATAGTTTATGTAAGTAGTAACAACAGGGAACTAATTTCCAAAGCCGCTGATGCTGTATTTTTCCGTAAACCCGAAAATATTTGAAAATTTCGAATTTTTAGCTCGAAAATTTTCAAATTTTACAAAATTTTGTATGTAACATTTTTTAAAGAGTTAGCTACGCTGATACCAAATTTACAAACAGAATTTAATTATCTCTTTTCGTTTCAGAGATATTTGCTCTAAAAGTTGTACCTCAAAAAAGTGTGTTTTTTAAGTATATTTCAAAAATGAGTAGAGATACAATCTCAACTACTTTACCATTTGATTCTACGGGAAAAATTATATAAAGAAATGTTTTGCCCAAATATACGTTCTTTGGAACGATTAGGTGAAAAATAAGAAAAACGAAAAAACCTACATTTCAATTTTTCGCTGGGAAACTTTTTGTTTCCAAATTTTTTCATTTTTTGTACTTAAGTAGATATCGATGCGCTGATTTCAAATTTTCAAACAGAATCCAATTATCTCTCCCCGTTCTCGAGATATTTGAGTTTAAAGTTATACCTAAAAAATTAGGTTTTTTAGGTACAACCCTTAAATGGTTAGGTTTACGACTTTGGCGACCTCACCATTCGATTCTATGGGCAAAATTATATAAGTGTACCAATTTTCAGATTTTTATCTCCACTGATAGAATTTCTACAAGGAAAAAACTGAAAATGGCGAAAAATCGAAAAAATCGTAAGGGGTGCATCAGGCATTTTTTTCGATTTCGCCTATTTTCGTTGTTTTGCTCTAAAAATTGTATCCTTTGGAATAAAAATCTAAAAATTGGTATACTTATGTAATTTTGTCCGTAGAATCGATTGGTGAGGTCATCGAGATCGTAAACCTAACCCTAAAAGCGGTATACCTAAAAAACCAGTTTTTTTAGGTATTGCCAAAACTCAACTTTGAACACAAATATCTCGAGAACGGGAAGAGATAATTGAATTCTGTTCGAATATTTAGAATTAGCGCATCGATATTTACTTAAGTCTAGAAAATGAAAAGATTTGGAGAAAAAAAGTTTCCAGTGGAAATTTTGAAATTTAGGTTTTTTCGATTTTCTCATTTTTCACCTAATCGTTCCAAAGAACGCATATTCGGAGAAAACATTTCTTTATGTAACTTGTTCCATAGAATCGACTGGGATAATCGATAAGATGGTATCTCTACCCATTTTAGAGATATAGCCAAAAAACACACTTTTTTGAGGTGCAAATTTGACAGCAAATATCTCAGGAACGAAAAGAGATAATTAAATTCCGTTTGAAAATTTGAAATCAGCGCGTCGAGATCTATCTATGTACATTTTATCCCAAAATCAAAATTTTAGGCACAAAAATGAGTATTTTTGGGATATTTCGCGTTTGTCAATATAATTTTTGGTTTAGTACAGATGTTTGGTTTGTTTTAACTCTACACAACTTTGATATGGGGTTAAAGGTTTTGAGAATAAATAAAAGTTAGATAATAAAGCGACAGAAAGCAAAAAGGCGTAACAGGATTCCAGGTTTTGAAATCAGCGCATCGATATTTACTTAAGTCTACAAAATGAAATGTTTTTGAGAAAGAAAGATCCTTGTTCCTATTTAATTTTCTCATTTATCACTTAATCGTTTCAAAGAACGTATATGCGGGGAAAACATTTCTTTACAAAAGATATATTTTCTTCTTTTTAAAAGTGAGTTTATAAAATTAATAATTCTTATATAATAAGCGACCTTACTGACAACCAATTTTAAATGTCTTTACAATTTAGGTAAATAAAAGTTTATTATTCGAAGCGAACATTGTTTCCTTTTTATAAAAAAATTCGAAATACCAAACAAGATCTAAAAAAATTCTAAAAAGGGCATAAATTTTAAAATTATTTAACAATTTTATTTAATATATTTTTAATACGTAAAAATTATTTCCAGTTTAGATAATTTTATATATTGATTACAGCAATACCACCCAATAATTATTTAAAACTCATTATAAACTTAGATCAAATAATTTTAATTAATATTTAATACTGTATCACAATTTATGCAATAATTGACATCAATTATTTTAATTTAAATTAAACTATGCTCAATTAAGATTAAATGCTCTGAGAGAAATTCACCATATACGTTTAATTGATTTCATAATAACAGTTACATATATTAAAAATAATACAGTATTATTCCGTATAATTACTAAAACGAAACTATAATAATATCAAACAGATGTTTACTTAATTGGTTTGATATGAAATCTAATGAAAATAAAACGAATAAAGTTCTAATGCGTTTCCGATGATTTCAATATTAAAACCAGTAATTGTTTGTGGTCGCCGATAAAAAGATATTAAAATAATAAGTTATTTAATACTTACAGTAACCTGAATTCAAAATAGATGCCCTCTTTATACCCTTTAATTTTCTTTATTAAAGTCATACTTGTATCTGCATCTTTCCCATAAGTTGCAATTCTCGCTAAAGTAGTAAATCTATTTACTGTATCACCGTGCATTCTTACGATGGATCGTACAGTATTTAAATTTCTAAAATATTAAACTTTTTTTAAAGTACAAAAAAATTAAGTTATAATTTTTACCGTATAACTAGTAACATAGGACGCGGCATTTGAATTAAACAATTAACTATTTTATCAAAACGGTCTTGAGCCATTTTTTGCATATATTTTACATCGTCATCACTTAATTTTTTAACTAATCCTATATCAGTTTTTAAAGGCCGTTGTGTCAAAATTTCAGCGAATATTTTATAATCTAAAACGAAATTATAATAAAATCAATTAGTATAGAACAAATATTTTTTCTTACCATCTACGCCGAGTTCGTTGGCATATTTTTTCATTCCTTTGTGATCATTCAGTACAATGGAGCTCCAAAAATTACATAACGCAAGCCTGTGATTACTGGGCAAATAATTATATAACCCATGATCCAACAATACAATTTGCGCATTGTTATTTTTATCTTTCCTTACTAAAACTGAACCAAATTGTCATGATTCTGTTGTTGCAGAAATAATCAAAATTACCATTTCCTGGGTGTGGATCTGCGTGAATAAATCCAGTATGGAAAATTTGCTCCCCGAAAATTCGAAAAACTTTTTTGTCTAAATCCGCAAGCATGAGTTTCATCTCTTGAATCGATTTTAAGTCATCTATATTAACCCCGTGGATAAATTCAGTCGTAAGTACTCTCTAAAAATATCCAAAATAGTAAACATTTTAAAGATTTTCCGCATGTTTACCTTACTGCATTTATCCCAGTAAATTTTTGGAACGTAAGCGAAGTTTAAATGAGATAATTCTTTGGCACATCTTTCAGCGTTTCTTCCTTCGTTGAGAAAATCTAATTCTTCTCTTAACGTGTCTTTCATGTCCTCCAGAACCCATGTAAAGTTAAAGGCTGGGTGCATGGCTTTTATTATTTTTAAAAGGAATTCTATTGTTGATATGTCAGTATTAAACCTATTTTGGAGGTCGATATATTGAACTTTTACGGCTACCTCTGCTCCTTCTTTGGTTTTGGCTTTATATACCTAAAAAAAGATCAAACATAGAAGATACTTAGCAGGAATAGATAGAACAGGGAAAAAATAACTGCTAATAATATATTCCCCAAAATCTTTTTATATAACTTAAAAATCCCATTTATTTTACCGATTAAAAATACCGGTAACTATTATTTTAAGTAAAGTCACTGTATTACATCTAGGGCGTCGAATAATTATATTTCGTTCCGATGAAGATTATTCGTTTCCTGTTTTTGTTCTATCAAATTTTTTTTATAGTTTTCGATTTTATGGAAAAACTTACAAATAGTTGTTGTGTAGTAACAGACAAACGGTCACTATTTGAGCGAACGGCATTTAAATATAAAAATAATTTATTTTAGGGCCGGTTTTTCCATCTCGGTCGGTTAATAGAAAAATATCGCATCGAAATAGTAAATAACGTATATTTTTTACAACTTACATTAGTTTTTCGATGCGATATTTTTCTATTAAGGTAACCGGCACTTTAACCAGAGATGGAAAAACCGGCCCAAAATCAGTGATCTTTACTCTTAAATTTAATTTATAAATTAACTAAATATTATTTAAACATAATTGAGACGAATTTTTTTTTTATTCTGTAGTTAATCAGATTTTTAACAAAGTTTTCATAATTACATCCTTGATTTCGGTTAAAATTAAACATAATTTTTACCAAACTCAATAATGGATAAGTAATTTGATGTTACCTGAGCTAAACTGGCTGCTGCAATAGGTTCCTTCTCAAAATCATTAAAAATTTCTTCTGGGCTCTTCCCAAAATCTTCCACAAATAATGTATACAGTTCATTTGAACTTCTCTTCAAACATTTATCATGTAAAGCTTTCAGAGTTTCTAAATATTCTATTGGAAGAATGTGATTCATAGCAACTAAACCTTGTCCCATTTTAATATAAAGTCCTCCATTTTTTAGACAACCATCCAATATTCTATCAGCTGCTCTTTGGTGAATGCGACTCATCATGGGTTCGTAGTTTTCATTTGTTTCCGTTAAACCCATCATAGAAAAATAGTAGTCTACGGAAATCAAAGTACCGATGTATAATGATCTAAAACAAATGAAAACTTATTAACCGTTTTTAAAACTAATTCATTAAAAAAAATTTTACCGTAAAAATCGAACGACCGATAGGAAATGATCTATGGCACTTATTTCAGTTTTCTGTTGTAAATATTGCCCAACATGTCCAAAATGGTCGAGCTGAACTAAATTATTATTATTTAAAGAATAACCTGCTGCTCCAAATAACGAAACAATAGCTCCTATTTTCGATTTCTTTTTCCATGTCTTATACCGTAATCCTCTTAAAAAATAACGTTCAATGATATGTTTAGCTCTAAACATTTTGGCAATAATTTCTGGAAAAAAGCATTAATTAAGTTGCCTGGTTCACCTTAAGAAGTTTTTACAATTAGTTCTTCTTGTGTACAAAAAAATGGATGATGCAAGAAAATGTTAATAATTGGAAAATTAATTCATGAAACTTTGTCCATGACCGAGATTAGATTTTACCAAAAAGTGTTTTGAAAGGCGTGAAAATAATGAGAGGATTTAAATGTGCACTTTAATTATTGATAATTATTTTCTAACAATTATTTACAATACTTTCAAACTTTTTAATTAAATTTTTAGTTGACCATTTATTTATAAATTGACAATTATATTAATTGTTTTTCAGTGAATCATGGCTTGCTAGAAGTGGATATATCATGAAATTATTTTTTATCGGTTTCAGAGTATTAAGCTTTTGTTTTCATAGACAAAAGTAAATAGGGTAACTAGGTCATAAATGTATACCTCGTAATTTTGACAAGATAGATGGTAACCAAACAGACTTGATTACGAAAACGTTACTAACAAGAGAATTATATATTAATAAGTTGTCACCGGTAAACTAATGAACAAACCACGGATGTTATGAATCATACCAGGCCTTAGATATCTTAAAATCCTCGCTTTACGAGTTCGGAATTCAATTGACATCTGCGGCAGTTATGATACTCAACTATCCTAGGTATGTTAATAGCTATAAAAATAGTAAAAAAAAAATATTAGCTCATTTTTTATTCGAATTGAACAAAATGTGAGGTCTGTGGTTCGATTCCCAGCATCAAATAAAACATTGTATGTCCAACAAAACCTACTACAAACTTTAGGTTTCTTACAAATACAACTAAAATTTAAGTAAAATGTTTTGGACCGGAAATAATTAATCTTTTTGTTTCGCCCACGACCAAAATTATCCATCAAAGTATAAGAGATTTTTTATAAGGATAAATAAAAGTAAAGTTTAAAATATTGTTTCATTTATAAAACTTTGAAAAATTAAGTTGTTTTCATTTCAATACAAAGTCAAGATCATAATCGTCCAAAGACTAGAGTTAAACAAATTTAATGAAATAATTCTGAGTTTAAATATTTCTTTTTATAAAAAGAAAAGATTGTTATAAAATGTAAAAAATTGTTTTATTGCCGAAATTTGGAGATATTAAGTTCTTTTAATCTCAGTTCAAAATGAAGATCGAAACAACCCTGACTTAAAATAAAAGTAAATGTAAAGGATTGTTTTTTCTCGATATTTGGAAAGTTTTTTTGATTTCAGTACGAAATCGGAAAACCGATCATATCAATAATTTCTTAATGGACCATAAAATGATAAAATTTGGGTTCGTGAATCGTCCGCAGTGTGTCGCACTGTGCACGCTAGGTCCGCGTTCGGCATTCAAGTTAAGCGCTTGACAGCAGTCAGCTGGGCTGTATGCCATCTTCGCCCGGACAGATTCGTTGCCTCGCTAACACCAAAACCACCTACAGATTGACGTCTGTTTCAAGGTAAGAGCCAAATATACTACTGATCACAGTCTAAGGTTGACAAACAAACCCTAACTCACTGAAACAAGTCAGCTGATTGTCAAGGTTACATTTGTTTTGGAAATAGCTCGGCTTTTGTTTATTCCCGTAACGTTTTTTTATAGATATTTCTTGAATAAAGATGTATTGCAATGTGGTAACTTACATGTGAAGTGTTTGGAATGTATTAGAAGAGTTTACTCTTCGAGTTTCTTTGTTCTCAGTTTGACAACTGTTCAAAACAAGCGCACCGTCGATCGATGACACTAGAGCAAGCGCGGTAAAGACGGAAATGTTTTATAGATTGAACCCCGGTTCTTCCATATCTTATCTACCCCCGTTCGAATTCAATCATAATCCTTCCTTTTCAAGTTAAAAGTTAATTTGTTTCACGTTACGTTCGTTACAATTGTAGCAATTAATAATTTCAAATTGAGTGCTGCAAAATATTACATAACGTGCTTATTATTTGTCCAGAGGAAGAACAAATAAATGACCTTAATTAAAATTAGTTTGTAGAGGGGTCATAATATTAATTCGTTCAACAAGATTACATATGATGTTAATGAAACCTTATAATAGCGAAATTTGCACTTTTATATCATTTGCTTTACGATAATTAAATTAATAATTTCACTTAACTACAATTTTATTTTCGTTTAATATACACAATTACAAGTTAATTTCCATATTCGTAATACATTTTATGCACTATTATAAAAATAAAAAATACGTAATTTAATAATAATTGCATATTATTTAATTAATAGTTATATAGGTGTTAAAATGGGTATATGTATTTTAACGTATTTTTTCAAAGATTTTTGACATTTTTAAGCCATTAGTTGGACAGGAGATTATTATATTACATTTAAAATTGTAAATTATTAGTTTTACAATATTTAATGTGACATAACAAATTGAACTTTTACTCCTTAAGTAAACTACCTTTAATTTTGCGATTTAAAAACATATTTCATACAAATTCAAGACATGACACATTTTAGTACCCGGTATTATAAAATAAAAGCTATTTGATTAAATTATTAAATAAATACATTTATTTAATATTTTTTGTAAGCATCTCAATCATTTCCGACCTATGTTTTTAAATATTGATTACAAAACCATCCGATGATAACGATAGGAAAACCAGTAATTATTTAAAACTTGCTCTAATGTTCAATTAAATTATTTTAATTTATGATAATATATCACAATTCATTAATTGATTGACAGCAATTATTTTAAATTTTACTATGCACAAATTATTAAGATGCTGAGTGAAAATCATCATATCCGTTCTTTTAATTTCATAATTGCTGTCACAAATATTAAAGAATGACTTATTACAGTAATATTCTACGTAATTACTAAAATGAAACTATGACAGTATCCAACAGATGTTTATTTAATTGGTTTGATATAAAATCTAATTGAAAATAAAACGAATAAGATTCTAATACGTTTCCGATATGATTTTTGCTAGGTCAAACGTTTGTACCACTTTTAACCACATTTGATTTACGAAAAATAATAAAGAAAATTTGTAAAGTAGGTTATAAGTAGAAACTTGGACAAAACATCTCGAAAGATGAAATGGAAATGTAAGTTACAACGAAACACTACTTCACCTAGTTTCTGTAATTTCACGTTGTGCACAAAACAGATTTCTAAAATGCGGAAATTTCAGTCTAATTTAAATAAACATAATGGGTGACCATATTTAGAAACAATGTCTATTTAAATTATAAACACGACGGAAATTTCCAACAGGTTATAAATCTATACTTTAAATTAAAGTCACTTTTCTTTAACTGAAGCATTTTATGTTCAAAGGTATTTCGTAATAAACACGGAGGTGGATCGGTAATTATTTATAAATAATTTGATTTAGAAAATGGAATTTTAAAATAGAAGGTGTGAAGTTGATATCAAAATTCTTCACTCTTTATTTTTTATCGATAATGTATTATCAGTCTGTTAATCATCATCAAAAAAATATTGAAGACAAAATGACAAAACGTTGACCCTACTTTTATTATCATCATTTTTTATTCAATTTTTAAGCATCAAAACAACTGAAAAATATTTTTTTCGATTTTGTTTTGAATATTTTCAATTGTTTTTGTAACACCAGCCAACTTTCGTATGTAAAAGGAAAAATGAACGACGGAAAATTTTTAATCTTTGTTTTAAATCTTTTATTTTTATTAATGTTGGGTTGGCAAAATTTTCAAGTTCTCGCCCATTAATAATAATTTGTGAACACTTAATTTCCGAATTTCATCCTCTATCTCAGCTGTCAAAAAGATAAATTAACAAAATTTTGTTCGATGAAGAAATAAAATGAAAAAATAATTTAAAATTGATGGATAGTGCTATTTTTACCTTTTGCTGCCAACATTGAAATTATTTTTATATTCTCGACAGCAAGTGACATTTAAAAATACATTAAACTAGAATAATGATTTCTCAACAATTTCCTTCTTCGGTGAAAAACTAGACTATCTTTTTTTGTTATCGTCATGGAAACTGATTTTACATTCAAACATGTAAATATTACATTTTATAACCTTTTATCGTGTATAAATATTTAATAGTATTTACACATTCAGTAAACAAACTCATTTTAGGTTCACGTACAAATATTTTACAATAATCGACTAATCTGTAATCAGCGATTATAAATATTACATTACGTGTCTTTATTCTTTATTTAGACCATGAAAACATAATATTGGATTAAACTATAAACACATGTTTGAATTGAAATTATAGGAGTGTAATACCACAATAGCTGTAACGTTATTGCAATATTAATTTTTTAAAACAACATTAACATTGGTTCATTGATTTCTTTCAGTTCAGGGTTCATAATCAATTTTTGACAAGTTTTGATAACTATCTCTTTTCCTTGTGTAATCAGCGTGCATACAGTAATCTATAAGAACTGACAGATGCGATGGGACACAAAGTTATAAATATTAAGTTAAATTTGTTCTTTATTTATTTACTTCTTCGGTTTTCGTTTTTTTCTTCTTTCCCTATATATTTTATTCAAAAAAAGTTTCTTTTTGCAGTTCTACCCTTTAAAGTAAAAAATTACACATGTTACTCATTTTTCGGGAAGTATTTTTTTCTAAACGTTGATATTTTTCTTACTTCATTCGCAATTTGATGACGCTCTGTTGCAGCTCAAATTTCGGACAGCTTCGTCCTTTTTTATTTTCGGTTGTTTCGATTTCTTCTACAGGTAACAGTTGGATATTATTGAATGAATGTATATACATGTTTTATACATGCAAATTAAGATTTATATCGTAGTATGTTGTTTTTATTTATTATTCAATAATAAATTAAAATAATTTTCTGTGTTCATATGCATTGAATTAAATAATTATAACATAAAAAGAGTGCAATTTTCTTTTACCTACTTTGTATGCAATTTTTCTGATGCAATTTAATTACTCTTCCAATATTTCTGTAATAAATTTGCATCTTTTGAAACAAAGAACAACACTTCTTACTTTAAGTAAAAGTTGTGAATAATCAAATGAATGAATAATTCGTTTCTAATCAGATCGTAAGGCGTATAATGTGATGCATTGGTAATTAGCAGCAGTGATTGGCGTGTAGATGACAAGACAATAACAAATGACAACGGTGTCATGCACTTTGCTCGCAGTCGGGGCCACTGTGTCACTGCTCCGTTAGTGCTTTGTTTCACCGGACCACGGATTGGTAGGTGAGCTAGACTCACAGCCGCCTCGTCCGGTTCACCTGAGCGCAACGCTAGAATCACTGGCACTACAGGAAAGTACAGTGCCATTCACAATATTCCTCTAGAATTTGCCGATGTGGCAAAATAAGTCAACTTATGGCAGCTGTCAATAGTTTTCCGTATTATACATAAACACTCAAATAAAAATGTAACACATGTATGTTTTTATTTGGTAAAAATCCCAATAGTAAACAATTAATTTTTTGAACAATCCCTGAATAAAATGTTTTCTGTTCCAACAATCCATGAACCAGTTTGTTAACAATCAGAAAAGTTTCCTGACTATCCACAAATTCTAAATACCCGCATACATATTGCTTGAAGAGCTGATTATTCCTAGGTTTTAAGAACTTAAATGAAAAAAAAATGCAAATAACATGGTTCATCTGTTGACTGTTGATCTTGTGTTCCTGCAAAGAATCACTTGACTGGTTCAAACCAGTACGAAACTACAGTGTTGCCAATTTGGTGACTGTGTCATTAATTCTAGTGTTTCTAAATGACAATTTCAGACATGTATGAATCTAGTGTTTTTCTAATTTGTCATAATTTAATATTAAATCAGCTAGTATCAACAATAAAAAATGTTTTACGATTGTTATTTATAGTGTTTTATTTATATGAATTATTCATAGTATTTTTTATATTTATATTTTGAATATAAAAGGACAATTTCCGTCCAAAATATTTAAATCCATAACTGATTTTCTGAAGTTATTGATTTCTAGTGACTTGCTGAATCAAATTCAGATATTCGTCAATTTACTATTGGCAACACTGACAGTAACTAATCAGGGATTGGAAGTTGGAACAGACCTATGAGCCAATTTTCCGCTATAAAACAATAAACCTTGTATTTTTTATTCCGTAGCATGAGTAATACACATTACATGAAAATAATAGTTTGCTAACTTTTACAATAACTATGCTTGTAAAAGTTGATTTTTTAAAAAATATGCTCATCAACCACTTTTATTTTTAATTTTAAAACTTTTGTGCAAAGTTGTGCTGATTAATGAAAGCGCGATATGAAAACTTCTTATATCAAGCGAATTATAATTTTTAAAGTTTTATAACGCTTTGTATATTTATTTTCTAAATGCTTCTTATGTTCTTATTAATTCAGCGGGACTAAAATTTCCATATAATTTTTTTGGTTATATTTGAAATAATGTAAAAATACAATAGATAATATAATACATGATCATATTTGTCGATTAGTATGAAATATAGAAAATCAATGACGTTAACACTATTTATTTGGACAGCTGTATCCCCACTTCTTTGCAAGGGTTGTTGAACAGTTCATACAAACCATAGTCGTCGCAAAATAGATTATAAATGGGGACAAAATATGAAGATTAATTGCATGTTTGATTCAGTAGTAATAAAAAACAGAATATTTTTGGTAGGTTTAGATTATATTTTTCATGTTTATAGTTTTATTTAGTTACCCTCAATTCGATTACGTATAACAACAATAATTGATGGACGGTTTTAAAAAAATTTGAAGAAAAAACTTAGACAACGAATGAATCTCAAGTCAGTATATGATTTGAAGGTGAGCTGATCTAATCAAATGGAAGAAAAATAAGTGATCTGGATATAAAAATGTAAGCTAAATGTAATCCAAGTGAAAAATGGTTGCGCAGTAGCCAAATTTAAGACAAGTCAATAACTAACCATCCTACTAACATCGACTCTTGTCACACCTGTATTTTTGTGTTACTTATCTCTTTTGTTTTTGCTTGTTGTAATCACAGTCTATGTTTTTAGGATCCACTATTTTCAATAGCACTATTTTTCTATTGCTATCTTCCTTTGTTTGTAAACCGAAGAGCTCTTGAGATATTGAAATACCTGTATACACGTATATTCTCCATTGAGATTGGCATAATAGTAGTTTATTCCCATCACATCATAGCGAACACCCGGTATTACATGTTCATCTGCCGGAAAATATATTCTTTTCCGTCGTGGCAATATGCATGAATGCATTTGTGTGTTGCATTTATCACATTTATATACTCATTACACTAACAATGCAATGCGTACTATCCATAATACTAGCTGCAACTTTCCTAAATGTTTAGCAATTCCACGTATTTTACACTTTACAGCACAAATAAAATACATAGCGCAGTAAATGTTAGCAAAAAAGCTGCATTCAAATTTATTATACAGGGATTGAACGTACTATTGTCGATAGTAAATAATCTAAATAAATTGCTCTCTCCTCTGGGAATACATTGCGTCTCAAAGTAACTGTAAGCCAACTAGCATCATTTTTAATTTACTTTCTTAGAATTATTTCTCAGTAACTCGTTCTTCATTTTGTTGATCAAACAACTGAATACAATTATTTAACTCACTTAATTGCTTCTTCAAAAATTACTAATAGTACTAACTTGACATCTGATATGTTTTTTTTTTTACTACTATCTGCTTAAAACTTTTTAATATCAGGCAGTAATAAAAAAATATAAATATGGCAGAATGGAAATACGATAAAAGTTTTTTTATATATATATTTATTCTATGTAAAATTCTTTATTTAGTAAACAATTAGTGTATTTCTAAGAAATACTTTTTATATAAGTAAATATTTCGATTGGAACAATAAACTATAATTCATTATATTTATATTCACTTTGCATGTTCAACATATATTTGCAATATTATACCGATAATTTTTTGTTTATATTACAAATAGACGATAATATATGCAACCTGTAATTTATTATAACATATAATTTATTTTCACGTGACCACTGGAAAGTGTGTTAAATTAAAACAATTGCAGTATAATTTATATTTTTTCGTGGTCATAATTACTCATTTGTTTCTAATGTGAAATTTATTAAAAACATATGAGTAGCGCAAAATCACAGCCAACTAAAATAAAAGCCGAAATGTCACATTGACATATAAATAACCTCACTTTTATTTTACACTTTCATCTCTTCACTTTTAATAAACCTACATAAATTGTCATTAAATTAACTTGTTTAATATATGACTACATTAAAATTGGTGTAAAATGTATTACTCACAGAAAATTATGTAATATTCTTCTACTGCATACAACGTGAATCTTGTTTTCGTTCTTCTAGTAGTGCTACATAGGCTCAACAGATGGCGCAACTATTCAGTAAGCGTGAGTTTTCATTTGTTTTTATTAAAAATACAAAGTGTAAAAACAGTAGCATCATAATGTTAGCAGGTAATAAATAAAATATATTAACATATTTTTTTGGTTGTTTAAAAAACATGAATTATTCTAATTTTATTCAGTAAACAATAGAAATAAATTATGTCTCTGGCATAGGAATCTAGATATATAAATTTCTTTTTAGAAGCAAAACTTTTGGCATTTAAACTATGTAGGTAGGTGTCCTAAACTATCCACGGTCGCTTCAAGATCAAGGGTTCCTTGAAATAACAAGTGATAACTATATAAACAAATAAACAGTTAAAAGGCGAATCAACTCAGACAAAAAAAAATAGAAAGATGTAAACGTTAGAGAATGTCAAACAAAATTTATTCTAGAGAGATTTTTTTAGAGCAGTATTTTGGGATATGAAATAATATTTTAGTAAATTCTGAAATAGAAAATTATTCTAACTGTTTACCCGATAAAATCTATGATATTAATTATTTCTTAATGACTAAGATAATTTTAATGTTATTTTTCATTCTACATTATTTCGAAATGTATAATTATAAAGATATTAATTATTTTCACAACTTTTACCTCACGACAGTATTATAAAATGTACATTATAATTCAAATTCTTGTATGTATGTATATTTACTTAGTTTTCTTGAAACAAAATTTTTATATATTACTTTTTCAATAAAAATATGCTTATTTTTATAATGTACTGTTATTCATTACACTTCTTTTTAACCCTTCAATTAATTTCCAATGTATATTGTTTAGAAACATTTTATAATACATTTTTATCATTTTTCGATAATTGTTAATGCATTTTAAGTTGTATCAATTCAAAAAAATTTCGGCTGATTATGAAATCGTATAAGATATTTTTTAATTTGATATTTACGCATATTAATTCTGTAGTAAAAATATTACAATCGATTTTTTTTTATTTTGTACAAATCGCTTAGTAAGGAAGTAATAAATTTATTTTTTATTTATGAATATTAAATATATTGGAATAAATTTTATATAATTGAACCTTGAAATTAATTCTCAACGTGAATTTCTATAAAAATTGTTTAATTTTTGAAAAACCTCATTGCTGAACGACTCTAATTTATTTGTAAAAATTAAAAGAAAATACAAAAAGAATATTTTCATTTGGTTTCACATTTCTCTTATTTTTTTAAGTTTGTTAAATGTTTGAAAATTAAAAAACTTCTGCTTCAAACTTGTTCGCTTATAGAAGTTTAATACCCAGATTCATAAAGGGATTAGCCATTAATCCGGATTAGTTATACTCCTTGTTAAAATCCTGAAATGTCAAACTAATTCCATAAAAAGAATTAAGTATATCATTTAGTTGCAAAGATAACTCCACTAGTTTGGTAGAATTAGCAATATATGTACATGATTATCAGCATTTCAAAACGATGCAGAGGAAAATTTGTGGTGATATTTGACAACTTTAAAGTAAAATACTTTGATTATGCATGTGCAAAGCATTTATTGAAGTATGTGTATAACAATTTTTTTAAATATTTTTTTGTACGAATTTAATAAAAAAAAAACTTATAACCATACTTCAATGAATGCTTTGCGCATGCTTGTAATCAAAGTATTTTACTTCTAGGTTGTCAAATATCACTACAAATCTTTCTCTTCTACATCATGTAAACATGCTGATAATCATCTACAAATATTGCTAATTCCACCAAACTTGTGAAGTTATCTTTGGAACTAAATATAATACTTAATTATTTTTATGAATTTAAAGTGGAATTAGTTCGACAATTCAGAATGTTAACAATGGGTGTAACTAATCTGGGTTAGTGGCTAATCTTTTTTATGAGTCTGGTAATAAAAGTAATAATTAGAATACAATAAGTGAGAAGCACTTAAAGCATTTTTGACATCTGTGGGTTGCAAATTTAAACCATTTTGCCAATTGTGACTTTGCCAACATTCTCTTCTTTTGACTTTGAAATTGGAATTGCCAACACTACTTAGTTACGTTGTTATATAATGCCTGACGTAAAATGATGAAATATTATTTATTTGTTTTACTGGAGCAAAAACTTTAGCCTATAATTAATAATTTTTAATGATTTACTACTGTACTGTTATGGTGCGTTGGTTATAATGATCAATTAATCTTTTCGGAATGAAAATTCATAAAGAAGAAAAATAAAACAAGAAATTGAAACTCGTTTATCCTGAATTTTAAATTAACAAAACTTATCAGTAAAATTTGTTGACCCTCTTTCGTGTTTAGTACTCCTTGTAGCTTTTAATTTTAATATTAATGGAACTTACTATTGTTGTAATACATTTTGGACAAATTACTGACTAATTTTTATGATTACGACAAGTTATATAAAATGAAAAATATTACTGCCTAATATAAAGTTATGACTCTTTCTGAATAAGACATAAATCTACTTTTATTGCCTAGTAAATTTTGGATGAATTATTGGTCCTTTTTATTGAAGATACTGAAAAGGCTAACAATATATATATAGACATACAAAGGATAGAGTGGTCCTTATTTTAGGAAAGTCGGAATTTTTTTGTTCTCATCCCAAAATATTATTTGCCAATACTGCGCATGTGTAATGTGACAGTAATTGCCAACACTGTGCATGCGTGTAGGTACCCTTTGTGAGGTTACCTGCGCCATATTGTTTTTTATGTCATTTAGCTTTCGCGCATGTATTTCTATTGGGCGACGTTTAGCAGTGTGGTCGTAGAAAAAGTATAGTGCACCATTCGTGCAGAATCACCTATTTCCCACCTTATGTGATTCCACCCTTTACGCACTTGTTGCACAATATACTATTTTCAATCAGTGGTTCTCAAACTGTGGGGACCTACTTTGTTATTTTAAATGAAACAATATATTTTTTGTTTGTTTATTCAGTAGATAATTTTATTCTGAATTCAGTGATATATTATTTGTTTACCCTCATACAACAATTTTTTTAAATAAAAATGCCTGTATCACATTTATTTTAGCCATATTTGAAGAGCTAACCTAGTGAACCACCGCTGCCCGTAGCTAATAATTTATTACAATTTATTAAATCATATTTATTTATATAGAATGTTTATTTGTATTTGTTAAACAAATATGATGTACCATAGATATAATTATCTACTTCTGTCTAACCCAGTTATTTTCAAATGTTTCATCAGTTTGTTTTCCACAAAACCAATTTTTATCATTTGATAAAAATTATATAACATTGTTATCTATCGGAATGTAAAGTAGTGAGCTAGTTGTAAATGCACTTGAACTGTAATAACCTTCATCTCACGACTAAACATGTTTTTGCACTGTCTAATTAAATAAATTGTTTCAGTTGCTGACACATTGGACTTTCGATCTTCTAACACCGCAAACAGGTAAGTTTCCTTTTATGTTAACCTTACCCAACTTAACTGTAGCAAAAACAGATCGGATAAAAACGTAGCCTTGTACTATCTATACAAATGATTTCATACACCTATTATTTACTTAAATTGAATCATGAAAAAAGAACTACAAAAAGTTGAATCCAAATATCGTAGATGATACATTGTAAAAACTTGTGAGGCAGGAATGATTATACAGGGCGATTTATTCACTATTTTTTGTTTACAAACAAAAAAAGTAAATGAAGAAAAATAATATAAAAAATACAAATTTAAAATTTATTAATGAAATACATTTTCTAAGCTAATGGTAAAAATAAAATTGACAGGATATAAGTTTATGAAAACTATAACAATTGACAGCTAGCAAAGTATAGTGTAAAAATAAATTCAATGTCATAAATTTATTTTAACGACAAAATATTATTTATATCCACAAAAATAAGACATTTGGATGTGGATACATCTATTTATTATTTTGAGTTTCTTGTCCAATTTAATTTAATGATTACATACTTATCATTATTATCAAAATACAAGTATATTTATAAATATTAACTTTTTCCACCTCTATGTAATAATAACGCCATAATTATGAATATTTTAAATATGAAGCTACATTTAAAAAAATACTAATCGAAATATTGACAGCAATACTTAATAGTTTAAGTATTATTGGTGCAACCGGCTAATACTTTTGTTATGTCTTATTTACAATATAACACACTTGTACTATAAATAATGATTATGTTATATAATAACATTTCAACTACTAAGTGAGACAACATAAATTAATTATTTTTTAAAAACATTATTGAAGTAGGGTTTTCATATTAATAATTTAATTTTGTAAAAATAAACATTTGGAGAATAATTGGGAATTTTATAAGTTTCATTATTTTTAACCGAAACGGATTCATTTATAAATTGTTATTAATTTTAAGATACATTTTATTTTTAATAGAGAATAAGACAATTTTATCTTTAGAATTTAATGCAGACAAATCTAGTTGCGACCATTTTTCTATTCTACTATTTCCTTTAAAGTTATTAATAACTCATATAATTGTTGTTGCACTTGGAGTATGCCTATTAGAAAATATTATAACCCAAAAAGCAAATGTCAAATTCGTTCCCTATGTTTCATTTTAAATGAGACAAGCAAATAATATACATACATAGCTATCAATCAAATATCAAGTCGTATTTACGATTGTAATATTAAGAAACATCAGGTACCTAAAGGACTAAATAAATTTACATCCTAAACTATTGAGTTTCGGAGGAGCCGAATATTCGGTTACGGTGTCGATTTGTGCTGAAAATCGTGTTTTGGTCGGACAATAGTTCGAGACAACTACTTAAAAACTGCACATCAAAATGACATTGTTTGAAAGAGATCTTTGTACTGATTAGCTGCCACACCTAATACTTGTAAGGTCTTCTTTCTATTTCTATTGCGTTGCAATTCCTCCTAATTCATTTGCAAACACAATCACCAACCAACCGACCAGCTCTCCTTGAGTTTTTACTCCGTACGAATATGTCCAGGTCGAAATTTGAATGACTATAGTGTAGTAAGTTGTAGTAGAGTAAGCCGTCTTCGCTCTGTCTGTGACTCTGAGTTAATAAGGTGCAGAATGCAGAGCCCGCTGCATAATAGGCCTGATATTTCACAGAGATCAGACACGACCGTGAGTGTAATTGCGGTAGTTCAGCACGTCGGATATCGCTGAAAAACAATTACTGTACATTTTCTCTACTGTTTTTATTTTCAACCAATGCTTGCCTGCTTGCTACTGTTGCGTAAAGTTGATATAACGGGAGATTAAATAAGATTTATTATTTCTAATAAATATTCTTCGTTTTATTTATATTTTTGTAATAATTTTTTTTTTAAGTAATATAATAAGAGTCTTGAATTTACTGGAACAATTTACGAATAGTTGTTACGTAGAAACAGACAAACGAGAGTCAAAAATGACAGCGAAGCTGGTGTAATTTAAGAGACATTTTTGACACGAGTTGTTACTTCGCAGGAATTATTCATAATTTTTACTGATTAAATTATAGCTCGGATTATATTTGCTTTATTATTCCATCCACGTTATTTTCATCCAATCAGAATGACGCATTTGATGACCATATATAGTTTTTCAGTGAAGAAATTTGATAAAACCACAAAAGTTCTACCGTAGAATCAAATGGTGAAGTCGTAAAAGTTGTATCTTTAATATTTAAAAAATACCGCTAAAAATTATATTTTTTTAGATATAGGTATCTTTGAACCCATATCTCGAGAACGACAAGGGATAATTGAATTCTGTTTGTTTCAATTCGTTTTTTCATTTTTCTTATTTTTCATATAATCGTTCCAAAGATCATGTATGTTAAAAACATTTCTTGCTGCTGCTTTTCTCGTAGAATCGAATAGTAATCGTTGAAATTGTATATTTATCCATTTTTGGAATATACTAAAATAAACACACTTTTTGAGTTGCAACTTTGAGGGCAGATTAAATTAAGTTTTAAAATTTGAAATCAACTTGGAAATTATATCTTTGTCCATTTGATCCATTTGATCTATATGACCCAAAAAATTTGGAACATCCTTTTTGAGAACTTATATCTGTAGAATAAAAAGTATTTAAATTCAGTTTGAAAATTTTGATTTAGCTCATTGAAAATTATCCAAATATATATACACATTTTTAATTTTCCTCATTTTAGTAAAACTCCATGCCCTATTAATTTGAACACTTTAGCGAGCAAAATTACAAATTGAATTTTTTTTTTGTCAATTTGTTATTCCTAATATTTTCTAGAAAAAAAATGTATAAGGATATAAGATAATCTAATATCCTTATAATAATCAAAAAATGAATGTTGTTTTTTAGGACTTTGTAAATAGGTTTTATCTTTCAATATTTTCTTAGCTAATTTAAATAAATTATTGCGATGATAAGCATTAATGAGTCACTTTATAGACTTATTTTATTTTAAATATCAGTAGACACCTACATCATGATATTTATTTGTGAAGTGAAGTACAATCTTATTCTTAGCCAAATCTTGATAGGAATATTATATTTTTGATGAGGTACCAGATATTTCAAGGTTATTTACATATGTGAGGAGATTACTTTTACATTTAAATGTATGAATTTTAATAATATTGACTACCATAATCATGCTTTTATTGTCTGATCCGTAACCTTTCACCTTATTTATTTCTTACCATCCTTTCGATATTCAATGGCATATTTAAATTCTATTTATATTATTCTTATATCTACATTGTTTAAATAATATTTTGCAAATTCTATTTCATAAAAAATCGAAAGTAATTTATGTGTTTATTAAGTTTAGTCTCGTCGCTATCATTTGTTTATTTGCAAAATTTTGTTTTGAAAAATTAGGATGTAACAGTTTGATAAAGCATCATCTCATTTCCCCGAATATTTCATGGCTATCTTTGATATGAAAATAAAGCGATAAGTTTTGTTTTGATTCATGAAATTAATTTGCTGTAACAAAAACAAAGATCGAACTTCGTTCCAAGCAATCTCCACCTTATTTTAAGTACCAGTGACACAATTACTGATCAAAGTCCAACCGTGAAATCCAAAAACAGTGGCGGCGGGGGGATTTTCCACCGGGGGAAATTTTTCCAATTTTTTTTTCTAAAAAAACTAAGGGAACTGAGATTCAAATATCATAATTGATAACTTCTAAAAATTCCACTTTGTTTGAGTCTTTTACCATGCAATATAAACTATAAAACTTTTCATTGAAATGCAAGTAAAAATCCAGAGGTTCATCGAAAGAGATAAATAAGAAAAAAAAAAGAATTTTTATTAAATTGTAAACAAATGATAATAAGGTTGATATATTTATTATATTTTTATAAATTCGCATGTTTTCCTTTGTTTATTGAAAAGATAATATAATATTTAAAAAAAGGAATCTTATCATTTTTAAAAATACACAATTATTTTTTAAATGTGTGCTCTACAATTGGATATCTATTTATTAAAAAAACTTAAAGTAGATATGAGTTGTAAATAAACTAAATCGTTTGTTTTATTGTATTTAGGGAATCAATAATCAAATGTTTGTGTTGAGATTATTATTGAGAAATTATTATTGTATTATGGTGCTTATTTCGGAAGAATAATATAATTCAATAAATTTTAAAAATTTACAATTAGGTATTTCATTTTTATCAAAAATTTAAAAAATAGTATATAATTTATTCTCAATGAGAAGGGAATTGATCACCATACCATACCATTGTCCTTGAAAGAAAAAAATATTTTTTTAGATGCACGGCCGCCTCTGCGTATAATTTAACATTTTTTTATTGTGCACCCACGGATAAAATAAAAACCCGCCGCCCCTGGTCAGTGGCACTAATAATGTTTACTTCTTATAAACTCGTATAAACTACCCTCAGTTTTACTACTTTTAATAATAAAACACCCTGTAGATATGTATATTATTACTAGTAGTAATTTCGTCATATAAAATATTATTTTCAAATTTTGAAGTTGTCCTGAATTTCCTCAAATTTCAGTTTATGTGTTTGTATGGGTATCAACTTTCTCTCTCAGCGTATTATTACAGCCTATTATTTTATTTTCAACCTAAAAACCTATATAGAAATTGGGACAAATTATTTAGGTTAATATAAATTACAAACAATGACGTAAATTTGGAAACTATTCCAAAACTTTATTCAAATATTTTGAATACTTTCAATGTCAAAGTTGTAGTGTCGTCTTGTAAATCTAAATATAATATTTGAAACTAATGGCTTCAGCTTTGTAAATCCAAAGTATGAAAGTGTCCATTCGTTGGCATTGGCGTTTGTTAAGACAAGTGTATTTAGATACAGAAAGATAATTTTATAGTTCGCTCGCTTGCTCGATTCTCGGAAATTGAAAGACAGTGCGACGTCATGGAGGGGTAAGGAGCAGTATGAGTCGTGACGGTACCGTTAGAGGTAGCTGGTGACTACAAACACTTGGCAATAATGTAAATGTATTTATATACAGATTATAGTTGTTTGTAAACGATCACGCTCAGGACGAATGGGTACGTGGATTTGTAAACAACAAGATGATTTATGCGGTCAAGCAACGTAGCACGCGGGAAAATAGTGATGGGTTACCAGATAATATATTTTATTTTTAATATTTTAAACATGGTATATGAGTATGTGGACAAAATTGAAATTAATAAAGTAAACAAATGTAAAATACAATTTAAATAAAATTATACATTTTTACATTTACACTTAAGTGTATAAGTAATAAAAAATCTGATGTGGGCACATTACTTCCTTGTACCCGAAATTATACACTTTTTGCTGCACTTCATTTAAACTTATTTCACTTAAAGTAAAATTATTCTACGGCTCATCATTCTTTTGAACTTCTATCCGTTTCATATCTTTGAACTTCCTTTTGAAATGGAACACCATTTGAAAATTTTATTAAAGTATTTATCAAAATTCCTTATTGCATTACATAAAATTATTTTAATCGCTCAAAATCTTGCAAAGAAAAAGATACGTTTTTCATTTATTTTGTACATATTTCTCACGAAATATATTCGCAAACTAAATTATTATTTTTATTAAATTTCTGCCAAAAATATACTGCCCTTTGAAAATGCCGATTGGACCAAAAAATAGAGGTACATATATAAAATTTCAACATTCTGTGGTTAATCGTTTTTGAGTTATGCGAAAACTTTAAAAACAAAAACAACGAACAAAGTGCCCTTTTGACACTGCCGATTGCAATGGAAAACAGAACGAGCAAAGTGCCCTTTTGGCACTGCCAAATGCAATGAAAAAGGGAGGTGCACTACATGTTATAGTAGTCCCTTATATACAAAATTTCAAAATTTTACGGTTTATCATTTTTAAAACATGATATTACTTAAAAAAATTACTAAATTTTGGAACTACTGGTGACATCTATGATCGGCTTTATTCATTTTCAAAGATATCTAGATTGAAACTTTGTTTCATGCATTGCAATACTGTTTCAGCCCCTGGTACGTACCTACGTACAGACGTCACACCGAAACTAGTCAAAATGGATATTTCCGTTGAAACCTGAAAACCGAAATTTTTCGCGACTTCCTATACTTCATATTTTTAAATCAACGACTACAATATGTATTTGAAAATATTAAATAAGTAATTGTTTTGTATTATTATTGTTTTTAATTAAGAGTGAATGACCTTTGCCTTGTGCAAATCATTAATTCATTTTGTACACTATAGTGGATTGTGAAATATTCAGATTTTGTTATTTTTGAGTAAAAGTGGGCGAGGTTTGAACTCATGACCGCTAAAGTGCTAATCATTGGAACATCGTGCCAATATAATAAACAATACTAAATATATCATCACGCTTTCTAGTTATTGTAGGTGTGGTAACTTTTTATTTATAAACAGATAGGAGTGGGTAATTATTTTAGCCTGAGAAAGGTCATTGGTTAATATCTCAAAATACATCTTAATCACATAAACAGAATATAGTTAAATCAAAGTTACACACATAATTTTCCCTTAAAAGAAATTTTATTTAGAATTTTATCATATTTGTAGTCAGAAATTAACATTTTCAATACAAATTTATTAAAAATTATATAACATTTTTTTGAGTTTCCTAGCTATACGTATTTAAATTAAAAATTTGATATTTAAATTGTAAACGTAAAATTGTGGTTTTATACTTGAAATAATACCCGTTTTTGGGTTAATCATTTTCGCCCAGTCAGAATGCTACATTTGATGGAAGACCTTTAGCGACTATTTCACTCAAATTTATAAACCAATCCAAATTTAAGATTCTACTTAGTTACCAAGATTTATTTCGATAAAACACCGTCATGCAAGAAATTTTTTTTACTAATATTTGATTATTATGTTTTTAGTGATATTTATTTAAAAATGTGTGTTTTGTCATCAAGTATCACATGAAATTCTTTTTTTTTAATTTTATTTTGACATTTTAGACAATAATCAATGTCAAATATATCAATTTTTGAATGCATATAAAAGTATTTTCTTATAATACCGATAAAATCAAGACTCCCGTTATATTACTTATGAAAATAATAAAAATTGATCAATTTTCTGAAGTTGCCGCTCAAAGAACTGTGTTTTACTATTTTCTAAAAATTGCTATTCGATTGTATATAAAAATTTAAAATCAGCCTATAGATATCTAATAATATATATTTTATAAAATAAACTTTTGTGATCCAAAATTGGATTTTCTAAAATGTTGGAAAACGACTTAAATCTATATTTTGTAAATTTAGTTTACAAACTTTATTGAATGTATAAACGGAATACTTTTAAAAAATTAAACATTTATGTCCATAATTATTGTTGTTTTCACATAAACAAATGAACAATTTTTATAGAGCGTTAAATTAAATTTTGAAATGAAAAGCATATAAAGATTTGCGAAACAAAGCACCAGAGATAACCTTACTTTCTTTGGTTTACCTATAACAATAAAGCAATAACAAAAGCAGCACTTGAGAACTGAAAGGTTCGTTAACATATTCCCCACATGCCGACAATTGGTATTGCTGGCAATAAACCCTGTTTATCGATATTGTTTGCTCCCGAGATATGAGCAGTACTCGTTCTTTTACTGCCCAGTGTGACCCACTTTGAAACTCATTGTTGAGAATAGAAAATTTGCGAAGAATGAGGTTAATCTGACCTTTCGTGCGCTTCTATTTAGACGACGATTTCGTATGCGGCGTAGTTTACACAAAATATTGCAAATTAGATTCCGGAAGGGGAAATCAACGCCAAATATATTCAGGATGAAGTCTGATCAGCTTCACATTACTATGGAGGACGGTAGTGAAATATATTCTTTGCTACATAAATTTGTAATGTTCTGAAATAATATAGTTTTGTTCATATAACACACCTGTACTTCTATATTGAGTTCACTTGTTTGTAACATATGATCCCTGACTGAATTTCTTTCTTTGTTTTATATGTGTCACATTTGGCGTACATCTGGTTTCATTTTAAAACTAGGACAAAATAATTCTATGAATTCTACTACTGCGGAAATTCTAGTAACATATGAGTACGCTCTTCTCTCTCTTTTTCTCAGTGATTTCTTTTGGTGTTAATCATTGAGTTTGGTAAGTTCTCTGGATCTGGACATTTTACTTGCATTTTAATAGAGATTGTCAGTTAATGCCCACAATAATTATTTGTGTGTCCCAAATTTAAGTTTTTGATAATAGTCCATATTGATAGAGGTCGATGTGCTTCATTTCAAATTTACAAACATAATTTAAGGATCTCTTTTCCTTCCTGAGATTTTTACTTTAAAAGTTGCATCTCAAAAAAATGTGTTTTTGAGTATATCTCAAAACTGGTAAGATACAATCTCAACGATTATACCAGTCAATTCTACAGGCAAAGTTAAAGATATATGTTTTCCGAATATACCTTCTTTGCACCTTTGGAACGGTTCGGTGAAAAATGAGAAAAACGAAAATACCTCAATTTTTTTTCTAAAATATTTTATTTTTAAATTACAAATTTTTAAATAGAAATCAATTATCTCTTACAGTTTTCAAGATGTTTATGTTCAAATTTAGACCCAAGAAAGTGTTTTTTCCAGTGTTCCCTTAAATGGATCAAGATACAACCTCGGCGACTTCATTAATTGATTCTTCGGGCAAAATTGTACAAGTGTATCAATTTTAAGATTTTTATTTTGACAAATACATTTGTAGAGCGAAAAAACGAAAATCGGTGATATCGAGAAAAATCCAATCTAATCTCTTACGACTTTTCTGGATTTTCACCATTTTCATTGTCAACGGTGTTTGAAACTTCAGGAGGCCGAAATAGTATATTAATATTAAGTACTAGCTGTGCCCGCGACTTCGTCCGCGTGGAATAGTTAATCATTTATTTTTGCAAACAACCTCCTCAGCTTTATAAATTATAGCTGTTACCCACAATTTTGTCCGCGTCATTTTCTGTTATTATTTTAGACAATTTAGTTTTTAAAAGAACATAATTATTTTAAAGTACTTCTGCGTAAATTATATTTTTAGTTTTATTTTCTTGTGGCAGAAGAACATATTGGTTTTCTCCGCAACCTGATCTTGACAACGCGACATATAGTTGGCCGTGTGAAAAGCAGTCTTGACGTAAATCAATTCCTACGTGTTTAAATGTTTGCCCTGTGATTTATTAATTGTAACGGCGAAAGATAGCTTAACGGGAAATTAAATTCGTTTAAAATTAAAAGGTAAATCATTTGGAATCATTGGGATGCGAGGTATAAGCACTGTTTGACCAACTGCTGGACCAGTCAAAACTATTGCAACGATCACGTTATTGCGAAGAAATTTGATTTGAAGTTGGGTCCCGTTACATAAATTTGGTGGTTTAAGATTTCTAAGTAAAATTATTGGGGCACCTATTTATTTGGTACTCACGTAAATCGGATAAAATATATGTCTAAAGAATAACCGTAAAACGATAACTGTATGCTTAAACTAAAACCTAACCTAATAAGAATATTTATGTAGATAACACCTATTTACAGGTATTATATACAACAAAACAAAAAAAGTGTTAATTATTGCTAAATTATTATAAACAAAATACTATCCTTAAAACAAACAATACTATAAAGAAAACTATGACACCTACTTATAATTAATTATCTACATCAAAATTAAAAAAAAAAAAGTGTTAATAATTGTGAAATTATTAGAACCAAAATGTTATCCTTAAAACAAAATGAAATAGTATTTAAAAAGTATTATTACACGACGATATTGTATCGCAAAAACAAATAACGCTGCATACAACCGTTCAGAAAGGAGCCGACCACGCGTCTGAGCCGCGCGGCATGGTACCTCGTAGAGCTACAGCCCCCTCTCCGCGTCGCTCGCAAGCAACGCCTCACCTCCTTGCAGCGCGTCATGTTTTTCACATCATGCGGCGCGGGTGAATTTTATATCGGTGTTATTTTAAAATTGTAATAATTATCTTCTAACATATTCATTGAAATTAAGTGATGTGAAAGACAATTTTGTCCACAATTAAATAATCTTAATCAACAACACATTTATTTGGATAAAGATTAATATTATTACGTTGATACAACTCTTAACAAATAATGCATTAATTTCGACCAAATTTTATTACCATATAAACGGTTCTAGTGAGTTAATCTTAAAAGATAGACATATACTGTTGCGGACATTTTTTTAGATCATTTCAAGAGGAATAATTGTTTCATAGATATATTTTTGGTATCTTGAACCGTTTTCGCAGCGCATGCAACGGAAGCCCTTAAGCATGAATAATTTTCCCCGTTTTTTTAACATTTTCCTTTATTTCTTCGCTCCTAATAGTTGCAGAGTGATGTTATATAGCCTAAAGCCTTCCTCGATAAATGGTCTATTCAACACAAAAGAATTTTTCAATTCGAACCAGTAGTTCCTGAGATTAGCGCGTTCAAACAAACAAACTCTTCAGCTTTATAATATTAGTATAGATTAAGAACGGTAAGAACGTTTTACTGATCAAAGGCAATTGTTTGGAAGAGGAGTGAAGCGACGACTCCATTTATTGTCTGAGATCAGAATTCCTTACCGTTCGTAATTTTTACATAATTTTTTGCACGATCAAATTTTTATTTCCCTCAATATCAGTAAAAAAAAAGTATCCAAAATGAGATGCACTAAAATTAATTCATGGAAAACTAAGTCAGTTTCTAAACATTCGTTTCATTTTGCAATGTGTTTTTCTGTTTCGCATCTATGGTATACAAAAATATGATATATAATCTATGGTCACAGAATAGTTCCATACAGAAGCGACACTCCGTGTCGGCACCTTTCATGTTCCCCTATCCAGTTCTATGACCTTGAAGCATTGTGTAGACCTTTAAATTTGTTCTCTTCCCCAATCTCTCTCTAAGATGTGAGGGAACTTTCCGATTTTCAACAATGAGCCCTTTAAATTTGTGCACAGTCTCCATCTCTCTCTAATTTTCGTTTCTCTGTCTTACTGTCGCTTCCGTATAAACCTATTCTGTGCTATGGTTCTAACCATGAACCTATACTGTCTTGGAAATCTTTTCTAATGCTCGATCATGCAAAAAATATATACAATGATTATCCGTACCTAACCCCACTCATAGTAGGAAGTCACCACCTTATATCTCCCTCCGTACCTTCTTGCGACCCGATCCACGTGTAGAGGGTTCTGCACGACGCCTGCGCGTTGCTATCAGACACTTAGTACTGTACTCTGCCCATGACATCACTAAGTCGGCCCGTGCTAGACTAGAACACGTACTCCGCTGGGTACTCGACTAGCCTTTGCCTTTGTTAGCCCGGAGGTGACATTGAGGAGCTGATTAATTTTTATACTGTCTCGTGTGCATTACGTGGAGCTTGCTTTATGGGTGTAAAGTGCATAGGAAATGCAGAGAAAACTTCGTCGGAGATGTAGGATGTAGTTTTTTTTAATAAAGTAATAACAAAACATCACGTATTATTATTCATTACTTAGTCTTTTATTTTTAACGAATTTATAGTTTGTTTCAAATTTGTATCTATGATTTTAAAGTGGAATACAAAAAAATATAATTTATCATTAAAAAAACAACTAGAAAAGAGCTGATGATTTTTAAAAGGCTGAACAGATTTTTTTGAACCATAGCTAAGGACACTCTCGATCATGGGCGCCGAATACATGTGGACATTGGGGCAAGGAAATTTTTCCTAGGAGAAATGTTCCCAAGGAGATATGTTCCTTAGCGCAGCATTTTTTTTACATTCGTAATAAAGCCCGGAATTGTTATTATTTTAAATAATTATTGTATCTCCTATTTTTAAGTAATTGACTACTACACCAAAATGGGTATGAATTACATACATAAAAATATCACCAGTAAATTCCTCGCATCATTGTACCTATGTATACAATTTTTCATTTTAAAATTCCTACTAGTACAGCCACAATTACAGAGTAAATATCAGCCAATAGCAATCCATATGACCGGTAATAATGCGCGTCTCAGGATATACCGGGGATCCTAAGACACTAGCACTCAGTCCCGCTCTGCGGGGCGCCAGGGCGGTAATGGGCCTTCAGGCCTCCGCTCCACGTGGTGGTCTGGCTAGACCGCCTTCCAGGGCATCTCATGCCCTGATGGTGGTCTAGTTCAGCCGGCAGGGAATTGGAGCACGCTTCAGCGTGTGCTCTAATTCTTGACCTGCAGTGTAAGCTCTAATACTGGGTCTTCTGAAACCAGAACACATTTTGGAGCAGATTTGGCTGCTCTGGATTGTGCGAAGATTTAAATTTGATTTACACCACCGTTCATTCGATTTTTACTAATTCATTGGGGATAAGAAAAATCTGCGCAAAAATGGCGTAAAAATGAGATTTTGGCTAATAAAAACATTCCTATGGCTCCTCAGGCTCCTTATTCATCTGTTTTGATTTTTTATGACTTTTTTCTCTTCTCGACATTGAAAAATCACCTCAAAATAACTCATTTTAGGACACTTCAAAACATTTAAACGGCTTTAACCGACCAGTTTAAGGTTATTCCAGTATCCGAGTTCCAGCACTGCCATGAGGATAGGATAGAAGCTGTGTGGCTTCCCAAGGATGTTATTTTGAGGGACACAATATTGAATTTTAATTCTATTCTATTCGAACAATTTAAAAAACAATCAGTCTTATTACTTAAGTTACATACTTCGTATACCTACTTAAATTTGTAACTTGAAAAGAAATTAAAATATTTTACGGATAGGGAAATCCAAACAGTTATTACAAATTCACTTTGAATTTGTTTAATATGGCTCTCAAGCGATGCCTTTAAGTTGCACTAATCTATTACGATTACGCCTGATCTCTAAGCATTCCAACCCTCCATGAAAGGTTGTAAATCTTGCATAAGTCAATTAGGATGTCAGTATTTCCATAGCAACCATAATGCCTCTGCGGATATTATATAAAAAATAAAATTTAATTTTTAAATGTTATTCATTTTTAGTGTTTTGTACTACGGAATAAAAATTTAAGAAAAAGAAAATATTACAGATGTCACTATTATCAAAAAAAAAAATATATTGATAATAATAGTTTTGTTCTTTATTTTATGTAATTAAAAATCTTCAAACTGCACTTTTGTTCTTGGACTGTATGAACTATATATTTAATCAATTTTATGTAAAAATTATTTTTTAGAATTACATTTAATATTTAATCATTATAACAATTTTTATTTCAATTATCGCAAATAATGCGATACAAATTTTTTGTCTACTCATTATTGTTATTGTTAAATAATGCATGTAAACAGTATATGATACTGTATTACGTTTCAATTTTAAGATATTTTTATAATTCCAAAAATTATGTAGAACATTTTTATTATTTTTATTTGAAACTTTTGGCTTCTTACCAAATTATAAATTATATTTTAAATTGTAGTTCTTCCTCATGCGTTGTTTGAAAAGCTAAATATATTTACAATTACAATTTACCTTTATTATTACAGAAAAGTAAATTTGCATTACCAAATTAGGCATTTATTAATATTTACGTCTGAGACACAAAAATGCTATTATTGTAAAGTTCCTGGTAGTCAACTCCACGTGTAGTGTATAGTATATTAACAAGTAGCCGCCAAAACTGCGCGCAAATTAAAAAATAAACAACTGCAATCTGTTTTGCTTGTATTACATCATATCATCATGTAATTGTTATCTGGAAAATGTAATTTGTAAATTATTTCAGATGGAAACTTAAATATTTTCGTATATTTTTTTCGTATATTTTTTTCGAAAATACTTTCGTTTATTAATATAAATATTTACTTAAGATTGTAAATTTTTATGAGATATAAATTATGAGTAAAAATGGTGATAAGATTTTTTATTTCTATTACAATTTTTATATCGTATCGCTATAATTTTTCTTAATAATTTCAGACAATATTTTTATATTTTAATTATTTTAAATTATTTCAAGAATATATAAATTTTATTATTTTTTTTATTTTAATCATAATCCCTAACATTATGTACACAAAATTTCAGTATATTTTAAGTAGGTATATAATTACTTTTCCTTATACCGAATATATTTGTGAAACATATTTTAAGAATAATCATTATAAGAATATATAACTTGATCTTTCAATCTTCACAATTTAGAGGACAAAATTGCATTTATATTTAGTATTATTATTGACTTATATGTTAGGAATGAAACAAATGAACTTTATGAGAACTGTATAATGAGTAATTTTTTCGCTTTCAGAATATTTTGTGTTACTGTATCATTTTTGATTACCCAAACCTAAATAAATTTGGTTTAAATTCGTAACTTCTAAATATTCAACATTAGAGCAATACTTATACAAATGCATAAAAATTATTGCAATTTTTTTTTTCAAAAATTCAAAAAATAAATAAATTAAGTAACAATTTACAGAAACGATAAAAAAATACCCACACATTTTTCCCCTAATTTTCTTATACCTGGAGCGATGGTAAGTAACAAATGTAGAAAAGTGATTTATATCATTGATTTTTTTTTTAAATCCATGTGATTTAAATCAATACAACCCTGTGTTGTATTTTTTATATATACATTGTTTCTTACAAACCCGAATGACATGAACAGGCCATTATATTGAACGTGCTTTTGTTAGTAATAAACATAATGAACATCACTTATAACGCAATTAGTTTCTATTTCTACGAATTAGTAACTCGTCGCCAGTGTGTCTATGCCACAGCTATTGTTGATAAGGCGTTCTAATCTCCTGACACGCGTGTATTTGCGAATGCGTTTTGTTTTCCTTCATACACTACGTTCTACGTCTTCGCTAGCTCAGTTCATACAACGCAATCGAATAGAAAACACGCAGATAGACGTAGCAGATAGATTTAGCTAAACTTACATTTACCATTTACCAGTGCCTGTGATAAAACATATTTATTGATAATTGAAGACTGACTACCACTTACAAGGTAAATACATTTTTAAGTTATAAAAACAAAACAATGTGCAATATATTTTGTTTATAAATTAACCTCAAAATTAAACGTCAATTCATTATTGAAAGTTTAGTATCTCATTTGTTATAATAATTGTTATATGTAATTTTTATATTTTATTTAGAATTTATTTATTATAATGTATTGTACTAAATTGCGTCATACTTACATGTGTCAAACTTCACATTAATTTAATAACAACAAATGACAAATATATATAAACAATATTTGTTCTACTTTTTAGTCTGCAAAAATTTAATCTTTTTGATAAGGTTTTAAAAATCAAAAATATGTAAACTAATTATACTAATTATTTTATTTATATAGCATGATACGATAATTTGATTTTTTGTTGAAAAATATGAAAAAATCCAAATTTCTTTTTTTTTGTAAAAATAAACATATCATCATAATGTTATTACATTTTTTTAAATATATATTAATCACAATTTGCGTTTTATATTGTGGATAAATAAAACTGCAGATATAAATAAAATTGGCAAAGAATGACTTGATAATAGGTCTTAGAACTCGTTGTTTATATCCAACTGTCTTTGATTATGTCCGGATATACAATGTTATCATTTACGAAACAAAGAAACTAATTTATTGTGATAACCTTCACGATAAAATTTTGTAACATCAATGGAAACAAAACCGCAAATTTACCTAACAATACAGAAAACGATATTTATACTGACAGTCATCCGTTTTAGATTTCCTTTGTGTCTTGTCAGTTGTTATCTTAAAATTATTGTTGGCATAGTAACGTTTATATATTTGAACAAGCAAAACATATGTTGATAAACATTTCGTTTTGTTCGAATTTCACTTATTATAAATAAACCATATTTACAAGTAAATAAATATTGTTTTAATTGTTTATTTATTTATAGAAGGGATAGGAATTCAATATCTCACATAAACAATTTAATTACTTAAAACAAAAATATAAAAATTTATTAATATTTCTGGTTTATAAGCACTTAAAACAATTATATCATACACTATTTTCTCTACAGAAATTAAAAATAGATTATAAGTTTTTAAAAAGCTTTAAAAAGTTGAAATTATTAATAATTAATTCAAATATCACATGGTTTTCGAATTGGCGTTTAATACGTCAATTGTTTTATTATATAAAATAAAAACACAGTAGTACAAAATCACCTACAATTGTTTTGTATAAAATGCGATCGTGTTATTTTTCATTTTTAACATCTATTCCATTAAATTATTTTTCAAATTGAAAAAAACAAACATTAAAAATATTACATGTAATTATGTAGAAACAATTTTAAACTTCATTGTTTACATTAAACATGCATGTTGAAATAAATGACGTCACAGTCGTAATATATTTAAATACAAACATAAAATTTTAATTTTGAAATTCAATTTTACAAATATTTATTAAAACTTAATGGAGTTTACCGAGAGAGCAATAGTAACGAAATTTATATTAAAAATTAAATTAGATTAAAATAGAATATACTAGTATAAAATTATTATAAAATTTTCTATATTTATATACAAATAGATTAACATAAAAAGGAACTGTGTTCCTGTGACGTCCAATCTTTGGCTATTTTTGTGTTCATAGCTAAAAAATTTATAAATTTTTTTACTTGATTTTTATTGGAATTTTTATGAAATAAAAATGAACCTGAAAATTTTTATTTAAAATTAACACATTTTTCTCGGATATTATTATATATACTTAAAAATTGTTTAAATAAAGTTTTTAGTACTTTTAATAAGCTAATTAAAGCTGTATAAATTTGGTATAAAAGTTTAATTAGTTTTTAAGAAATAAATAAATATTTAAATGTTTCTTTTTAAAAAGTGTGCGTGAAAATATAACTTGAAAAAGTTATTTTGTATTGTTTTTGCACTAAAAAATTTCCACGCACTCTTTATTTTGAGGAAATACATTTGAATATTTTCATTAATCAAAAAGCATTTTTTTTATTAATTAGTGCAATATTATACAAAGTGTTCTATTTAAAAAAGTACATATATAGCAATATCTTTTTCTTTGCCATACTTATAAAGATTTAGTTAACTTATTAAAAGTACAAAAACATTTAACAATTTTTCTGTATCCATAATAATTTCCGAATTTCGCATTCCATCCTGTATGTATATATTTTTAAATAAAAACTTTTCTTTCTCTGCATTTTACAGTTAAGAAATTAAATAAATATATAAATTATTACTCCACTTATAAAAATATTTGTTTACGTCCATATTTTCAATTTTTAAATATAAAAAGAAAAATAAATTGAAGGCCAATAATCAACAGCGAATATAGCTAGCAAAACATGAACTTCTACTATTGTCAAAACGAATTCATTCCTTCGTCACAATGTTGTTTGTTATACTTTTGCGCAAATATGTTTGTTATCGTTAATTCTGCGCAAAATTTTCTTATTTTTTTCATATGAAACTAAGATGAACAGACGTAAAAACAGATAAAAACATAAACAGGTGATTTGGAGGCGTGGTAAATTTTCCAGAAATTTTGTTATTGTTTAAAAATTTATACAGCGTCATTTAATAATCTCATATGGTTCTGATAAGTTATTTTCCTTGTTTATGTAGTTTTGTTTTATCCAGGTATTCACACATTCACACAAACATACAACATACGATATGTCACAGGAAAACTGTAGAGAAAGTACTCTGCATTGTGTTTTGTACTAGTAGCGTACTTAGTAAAAGGATTAAGAATGAATTGTCTGAAAAATTTACAGATTAGTTGTTCTTTAAAGAAAAATATTGCCAATGACCAAACCGATATAAGTTATTAACCTCCACTTCATTTTTTTTGAATTTGAATATGAATGCATATGTATTTTAAAATATAAATATTTACAAACATTTATTTATTTGTTATTGAAACAATCCCACGCCACTGACAGAATGCTTTCTCATTTAAGTTTTACGACCCTACATAGCTTATTCGCTTATTGAATCAGAGCAGTTTTGAATATTTTTTTCCCTAGAGTTAATGCCCCCAAAGAGACATTTCCCTTAAAGCTGCATTTTTTTTTTCATCAGTAATAAAGCCCTGAATTGTTATGATTTTAAAGAATTATTGTATCTCCTTCTATTTTTAAATAACTGACTACTACTAGGTTTGGGTTACACCCATAAAAATATTACCAGTTAATTCCTCGCATCAAAGTACCTACGTATACAAATTTTCATTTTAAAATTCTTACTAGTACAACCACAATTATAGGTTGAATAATATCAGCCAATAGGAATCCATATGACCGTTGATAATGCGCATCTCAGGATATACCGGAGATCCTGAGACGCTAATATTCAGTCCCGCTCTGCGGGGCGCCGGGGCGGTAGTGAGCCTTTAGACCTCCGCCCCGCCTGGTGGTCTGGCTAGACCACTTTCCAGGGCATTTTATGCCCTGAAGGTGATCTAGTTCAGCCGGCCAGAAACTGGAGTACGCTTCAGTGTGTGCTCTAATTTTTGCCCTGCTGAAACCAGAGTACATTCTTGAGCAGATTTAACTGCTTTGGTTTTAGTGGGTCAGGAATTAGAGCATTCTGAAGTGTTTGCTCTAATTCTAAGTCTGCTGAAACCAGAGCACATTCTGGAGCAATGAAGCTCTGGATTGTGCTCCAGTTTCAGTGGGTCAAAAATTAGAGCAAGTATTCAGAATGCTCTGATTCTTCGCCTACTGAAACCAGAGCACATTCTGGAGCAGATTTAGCTGTTGTGGATTCTGGAGCAGATTTGCCTGTGCTGGATTGTGCTCTGGTTTCAGTGGGTCAGGAATTATAGCATTCAGAAGTGTTTGTTCTAATTCTAGTTCTGCTGAAACAAGACCATATTCTGGAGTAGATTTGGCTGCTCTGGATTGTGCTCTAGTTTCAGAGGGTCAAGAATTAGAACATTCTAAAGTATTCCTTTTTTTCTTGTATGTTTTGATGTTGGTCATTATAAGAAATTTTGCTCCCAAGGAAATTTGGAAAATTCGGAGGCAGTGGATTTGGGTAGATTTATATACTGTGAGTCACAGCACATCACTGGGAAAAACGATATATATGTTATCGACTTTTCAACTTTATTACATTAGATGCGCGAGAATGATTGACAGATCCAATTCTATTTGAGACGAACTACATTATTTTACGGCCTAAATTTCTTTTGACTATATTGCTGTTAAAATTTTCAGTTACCATTTTTTGTTTAAATGGGAATCTATTTTAAAAATAATTTTTCAAATTATATTCTCAATGATTTACTTCATAAATAAGCAGTGTGGTATATTCTACACAACAACTTAAACTGTCATGTTATTGCTCTTTTCGATAAGTTATCTTCATTACAAAAACAGCAAACAAATTGGCACACCCAAAGATAAATAGCAATAACGATATTTTTAAAGTGGTTCCTATAGAAATAAAGATAACTTCTAGACACATTTTTAGAAAAATACGGAAAAATAATTTGTAGGATAGTTCAACAAATTGTTATCGTATGAAAATACATTGTGATAAATTTCTTCAGTCAACATTTTAATGACATTTTTATCATATGTATATATAAATACAAAGAATAAACTTCCAGTGATAATACAATATTTTCTTTCAAATGGAAAATTTGTACGGAAAATAGTTTTTTCACGACATGCATAGACATACTTTCTTCTCGCGAAATAGTGAGGATAATTACTTTTCCCTCTCAAAAAAGAAAAATGTAGTGTTACCAACAGTATACCTTGGAGAATATTCCAGAATGAAATATTGGAAAAATTCATTATTATATTAAAAATTCTCATTTAATAATGACATTCTTATAATATTATGACAATTGTCTTGTTCTTTTCTTTTCGTCCAAATAAATAGATTTTTGAAATATGTTGCGAAAAAGTGTTAAACTTGGACTTGAGTGGTAAAAAGATACGCTTTCCTCTCTAGTTTGACAAATAACATTTTTTTTTCTTTTGTATTAATCAATTTTTCTTGCAATTCACAAAAAACTTACTGTTTATGAAATGAGTTAATTAATTAAATGAAGAACAGATTCAAGTTACTATACTAATATTTTTTATCTGCTGTTCCTTTTCCTTATAATATTTTTTTGGTTAATAGTTGAAGATCGAACCTCAGACCAGAAATTAGAACATACATACAGAAAACATCATCGTATATATTTTTAAGTAATATGTATAAATGTACAAATAATTTAATTTACATTTTATATAATGTAATATTTATTAATTTCAAAAGAAAGATATAAATTTCATATAATTTTATAATATTGAATAAAATATGCTAATCAATAAATTAAAATAAAACTTGTATTTCCATATATAGAACTATAAATAATATATCTTGAAAAAGTATATTTTTCCATGAAAAATGTTATGCAGTTTTCTACTTTTAATTTAAAAATTATGAAAATTATATAAACAAGTCTTATATTACAAACAGCATATATTAGCATAAAAATTAATGAAAAAATTTACATGTAATAAAGCAGATAAAATTTTAATAATACACGAATCTCTGGCTTAATTCCTGTGTTTTAATTCAATGAGTATTGAATTTATTAACCACATATGACATTACGTATACCAGCTGCAGTAGATTAGAAAATATTTCAAGGATTGTTCCATTTCTGTATTTTTCTACGTGTGCTGTGTATGTGTAGCTTAATTATTGTAATCTTAATGGTGAAGTAAAGTAATACGTTTATTATTTTGACTAATACGCAGTAGAAAGAGACCAATGACGAGTATTATTAACTTTTCTGCAATTTTTAACTGAAGGACGGGACAATAAATTGCAATTGCATCATTGCGTGTAACGCACAAGTAATTTTTACAGACAGAAATATAAAATCATTTTATAGGTATAATAATGAAATGTACCATGTAATTTGTTGCTTCTGTTCAAAGCACGAAATATAAATTCAATAAACTATAATAATTTTTAATTTAATTAATTAATTAAATAACTACATCAATATGTATTTAAATGTGTATTACTTAAAATTCAAATAAACATAAATAATAATTGCTGGTTAAGAGAACTGTCAGTTAAAAAAAAAAAACAAAAGAACTTTTTGCAGGTTATGTATGTTTATTAAATATTATTACCATTATAACAAAATACAGTATGACCACGGATCGAGTTGCAAAGTGGAAAAATATTTTTATTTTACAAGAAAAATGTGTTCTTGAATCTTAATAAAAGTTTTTGCATGTTCCAAAATGGCCAATTCAGTTTTAACCATTTCAAATTTTCTTTTAGTTTCAGAGAAAAATCGAAAACTACATATTGTTTGGTTTAAATTTGGTTGGCATTGAAATGTCAACATTGTCAATGTCATATGATTTTCGAAAGCTGTTTAGTGTTTACATATATAGTTTTAAAAATGGAACCTAGGTAATCTGCCAAATGTAATTTATTCTATGATAAATGATTTTTATCGAATGAATTCAAATTCTCTGTCTAATTCTTCTATGTGACGTCACTTATCCCCTATCCTAAACTTTATTATTGTTTTTCAACGAAATTATTAACAATTAAGCGATTTTAAAAAATGGGTATTTTTATTTTTTGTACAGAATCATAAAATTGACGAAAAATATGGTCATATACCCCATTATGTCACCATATTGATTACGACAATACTACATGAAATCATACATTTTATTTTAAAGATTACTTCATTTTAATAGTATAATTCAACGAAATTTACAAAAAAAGAATTAAATTTCTACACATCATGTTGCTCTACAGTGTAAAATGAAGGTTAGTAATAATTTTCTAAAACAAATTTAATTTTATCAAACACCATATACTTAATTTTTGGAATTAGGTCAAGATTTTGTTCATAATCCAATAAAAAATATTGCAGCGATTATTGTTGATCAATCAACATTCAGATATGATTTTTAATATTATCTACATAAATAATTTTAAAAAATATCTAGTCATATTAAGTTTTATAAATTGTTTTTTGTGTACATGATTTCAATAATGTACAAGAATTTGACTTTGTGTATAAACGATTGTCATTGTCTTATATCTCTGAAAGTATCTATTCAACGTCTCACATATTTGGCACAAGTTCCGTTCATATATTTATGCAAAATATTATGAAATAAAAGTCTCGTAACTTTGTTTATTTTGATTTTTTTCTTTGATGATAGTATTCTGCCAAATAAGAAATCTTAAATTGCCTTTATCACAAAAAATAACTAATTTTCTATCGCTTATCAAGCAGTCGTATGCATTATTTTATGCAGATCTACTGACCTACATTTATTGACAAAAATTGAACTCCGCATTAGGAAATAAATACGAAAATTTGAAGGACGCATTCTTGCGAATGTAAACAAATAGATGGAGATGTGTTCCATTTTGAAGATGGCAATTTATAGGTTATGTAACAGGATTTATAGGTTAATGTGATTACAATTTCTAGATTTCGAGAAGTCGGAAAAGCTGTTTTCCTTGATAGGTAGATGTGTAAATGTGGTAAGAACAGTTTATGGTTTAACTGTATAGGTTACACAATTAAAATAGTTATATCTTTCATTGTTTCTAAGATTGAGAAAACTCACAAATCTAGAATTAGATAATGATGTGGTTTCACAGTAAAATACCAGTTTTGTGGACGAAAGGTCATGTGTTCTATTGAACACAAAGCAATGTAATGTTCAAACAAATCCTACAATAACTTATAGGTTAAAGTAATATAATCCATTAACTCTAAAACCAAACAATAACACAATTAAATTGATAAAAAATTGTAAAATACAAGAACATAATAAATTTAAAATATTTTAATAAAAATAATGAAACTACAAAATTGATGCATTGTACCTTCAGAAAAAATATAAAACTACCACTGGATTTGAATATTTTATTTTAAAAGAGTTAAAATGTTTTTTTATGCCACTAAAAATATATCAAAATTAAAATTTAAAAATATTTGAAAATTTTTATTTGAGTTGTCATTTTTCAATTAAAATTTGATCTTTGCTATTTTACTATTTATTTAACGATTTATCAGTCGATAAGTTAAGTTCGAAATCACTTACCGATCAGTAAATTTTTGGAAACTCAATCTGTAAACATAAAAAATATCCAATCTTACAAAAAATAAATAATTTTATGTTATGTATGTTTTCTGAGGTAGTAGGTGTAGTATATGGAAGTTACATTTTAAGGAGACTAGTCTACTTTCTATTTAAGGAAAACATGAATAGCACTGGACATGTCATAAAGTATTTTTATAACTTATGTACACATAGATGACGTCTGGAAAACGTTTTATTCTAATTTTGTAGAAAAATATCATGCCAAATAATATTTGTACTACTAGAGCATAATTGTTTTATTAAAAAAAAAGATGCAATATTTATTTAAAGGTTAACTCTTCCCACATAACGATGTTAAACAAATATATTTTTCTTATCTAACTAATAATAATTCTGCACGGTTGCACTCATGTACCGCGTGCGTAGAACAAAAATACTCCAGCGACGTCACAGGCCACGTGACTCTCCAGTTGCCATCTTTCACCCGTTTCCTGAATGACCCGCGACTATTTTCACACAAGTTCACGAGAAATCGCGACATGTAGGTCGCAAAAATTCTTTACGCACACAAGAAATTTTCAGCTTGGAGTATATTTAGCATGACAAATGTCCAAGTTTAAATTTGTAACTAGATTTTACGATTGTGAATGTTTGAAATACTGTCAAACACAAATTGAAATTATTTTTATCACGGTAGATGTGGTTTGAGGTTAGAAATGTTTACCAGTACCAAAGATAAATAGATAAAAGAAAATTAAAACCTGTTAACGAAAATTACTAACAGTTTTATTTGTTTTTGGAGTCAATTTGACATTTTTTATAACTTTTGTAGTCAATTGTATTTCCGATTAGTCAAATGCAATTGAAATTGATACTAACTACTTTATTCATATTTCGCGCCAATTGGATTAGATTTAGACCTTAGGAAAATGCCCGCCACAGGCTTCACTTTTTCATATGCTATGCCCTTTCTATAGAGATCAGTGCTGTTTACTGCTCTTGATTAAAATATTGTATAAGAAAATATAAATCGATCCTGTCCTATTTCATATAACTTAAGTAAACATAACGTTATTACTTTATGAGTTTTCATTTGTGTCGAAAATTTTGTTATCGTAGACAGACCATATCTAGATGTAGATACAGTAGCTCAAATTCAAAACTAAATATAAATTGTATATTTCCTTTTAGTTGTTCCAAAAATTTACAGTCGGTACACTTCATTAACCAAACTTAAATACAACTTAAAATACTTGTAAAAATAAATAACCTATTTTTTCAATTTTTTTTTCTGTGATGATACATCTATTTATCTGTTGATTACTTAAAATTAGTAATAATTAAATCATACTTATATTTATATTATAAAGAAAACCCACAAGAGCAATTTGTTTTAATTATCTAATACTAATGTTTTCATTAGAAAACTCTTTTTATTGTATTTCGTCACATTGCAAGCACACTCTTTCATATTATTTCATAATATTATGTCAATATTATCATACATTTCTCTATTACTAAAAACGTAACTTATTTATCTTTTCGTTTTATGCCTTTTGTAAACTTTGATCTTGACTGTCTGGAAAGTATGAAAATGACTAATGCATGTAAATAGAAATACTCATAAATTTTAATTTCATTGTGATATACTTGAATGTAAATTTTATTTTCCACGTATACAGCAATGTTAATAATTTGGTTCAGATTTCTGATATAAGATATATAGGGTTTCTGAGGGATTTGTTGACATTTGATATCAGTTGGCAACCCTAAAGTTGAATGTTGAATACATTCATCCCTAGCAGTAAACCAGGGGTGTCAAACTATGGGGAATAAAGTTTATTGTGCAAACATAAACATGTAAATATTCAGCTACAATGTACGAAAGCATTAATTTTTATTTAAAAGTATGTACTTAGCAAAAATTTAACAAACATTTATTTTAAAATACGTACATAAAATTAACTGATTACTGATTTTTTTCATAAAGGTAAAAAGAAACATTAAAAATCATTATTTCTTAAACCTGACTTCCTTTTCTTGTACAATGTGAAACATTTTGAGTGTCACTGCCCTTTTTAAAATTCATTTTCACGTCCCGTAGGGTGGGTGCTTTAATTGTCCAGGTTTCCGCCTACAAAAATCACTTTAACGGATTTTTACCTGACTTACCTTACCCTAAATAATAGAAAAAACAGTAACGCTTTTTGAAGAGTTTACTGATCGTAGTGATTTTACAATTTGAACAATTGAATACATGAAAATTATCACTTCGAGCAAAAAAAGTGTAACATTGAACCTGAACAAAAGCTGATAAACAAACAAAGGAATGAAGACATTTATCATTTATTGTTTGACGGCAGTAATGACACTTATTAATAACTGATCATCACGAATAAGTCATCAGGCATTTATCTTTAATTTAAATCTTCATTGACTTATTGTTTTATTTAAACTTTCATTAAGCACTGCTTAAATAAAGAAGATAATTATTTTTGACTTTTATGATAAAAAAAAAATGGAAAAACAATTTCCTTTAAAATTTGGGCGTACCTGTCTTCATTTAATTTACTGTTTATTATGAAGGTCAAACAAAATGACGCTTTTTAGAGAATAAAAGTTACATCATTTCTAATTTAAGTATATTGTGAAACTTCAAATTGCTGAATTAGGGAAATTAAAATAAGTTTACATATTGATCTGGAAAATGATAAAAATGTTCTGCAACAGTAATTTTAACCCGAGTTAAGAATAAATAAATTTTAGCAAGAGCGAGGAAAGTAGTTTTAGCAAATCACAACAAACAAAAGAGCGGAAAGTAATGTTTATTTTTCCCTTGTTTTAATCACAGTTATATAACTGTACAAAATAAATGCTTTTGTGTAAAGTCCAGGGGTTGTTATAAAGGTGTTAAGAAGGGGAAAGTATTTTTAAATTTCTGTCCTCAAAATTGATTTCCAAGTGGAAACCGCAATCCAGCCGTCGATACAACAAAGAGCTGTGCTGTGACTTTTGCGCATGCGCGCTTACCAGCTGGCTAACAACAGCTGACATACCCCCTCCACTATACACAGTAATCAGCTGTGGTGGAGGAACTGTCAGTTGTGTTGTGTTCGTTCTTTGTGCTCCATCCACAACCAAGAAGTAAGGAAAGATTTTTCTTATTCTAACAATTTTTCTCTTCATCACAACAATGTAAATCATGACCCCTATTTTTCCTAAATTCAATTACAGAGATATTAAATTATGTTTCATTGTATGTCTCTAGCATCTAGCTGATTAGAATACATAAACAAATCTTCGTTCTTTAGATATTTCAAGCTTACTTCAAACTAAAGATGCGAGACCTTGCACATCAGTGTACAATACTTGTGTTTGTGTGTTGTGTTGTGTAATGTTACGTACTGTACCAGTGCTTTATAGTGGAACAGTTTTTCGTTCCGTGACCTTTCATCTTTCTTTTTTTATTGTTTTTTTAATAACGTCTCGGTCTGTACTCAAAATTATGAGGAACAATAGAATTTTTAATGAGGGTTAGTTTTGTAATAGAAAAACAATTTGTTCTGCAAGTATAAACAAGTTTTTGAGTTTTTATTTTCTTTTTAAAAGGAAGTGATGGGAGACGTTTATTTTTGTTTTAAATTTATATTCTAAATAAAGTTGACCTACATAACTTAATTAAACAAAAAAATACTATCAAAATTACTATTACACGCTATAAAAAATGCTTATCAAAAAAGATAAATAAATTATTTTGTCTGCTTCGAATTGTCTTTGTAAGTAAATAAATTCGTTTATAATTGCTTTAGCCTTTTATGCATCAGTAATTTTTACCTAGAATATGCACCATTGCATTTTTTATGCAAAAAACTTTTAATCGGACAGTGTGTTTAGGTATGATTCATACTAGCACGTCGAAACAAGTTAATAAGAGTGTTGACGTCATAAATCGATAAAAATGCAGTTTTTCTTTATTACAAAAATCTCAGAATTTTGTAAATTGCGTTTTAATTAATGATGAAGGACAAATTATATTTGCTGATCATGGAGAAAAATTAATTCAATTTGCATGGGAATTGATCACCTGTCAAGATTGCTTAACTGTTACAAGTTTTGTGTAAAAAAATGCAAAAACAAATATATTTTTATACAAGATAGTAAAATAATTAATTAGTTCATATTTTTATAGCATATCTATAATCATTAATTATATATTCTTTTTATGTACATTTGATAATTTTAATGATTATAACAATTACCCTTTTTACATTAATGATAATAATTTTAACATAAAATTACTTTGTATATAAAACAATTTTTTTTTGTTTTTTTAAGTACATATTTTATTTTAAATGTGTATAATCTCAAATCTCGACAAAAGCGTCTTTACATAACAATTGTATTGTTACTATGCAAACAATAACTTGTACCGACAGGTTCAGGTCGTCTAGACTTTTTGTTTTGATTGTTTCTTGTTTTTGTTGTGCCTTAACCTAACCTATCTGAAGCTGAAGGTGAAAAACTGGTCCGGGAAATTAAGAGTGAAATATTAGAACTGGTTTATGACGACTGTCAAGTGTTTCAGATTACAGCGAGTTGAAAAACTGTCACAGGTGTTCGCAAAGTTTTATATGCACTATTTTTTAGTGCTAATTATAATACAATTTAATACGTAATAAAATAATGTTGCACTTCTTTGTTTCAAATTTTTTATACAAATAGTTTTATGACGTTTAACTTCAATATTTATATGTAGCAATCAAAATAGATTTCCATTTTTATTTATTTTATTTTATGACAACAATTGAAATATTAATATAAAATATTTGAAATTTTGATTTATTGTGATGTGCAATATTTTGTTTCTCTGTTGTGATACACTTTTTTATTAAAAGAATGATTAATGGTTAATTTTATGAGTAATTGAGCTTTGTTCGTTATAAACTTTAAAAATAGTACCCTTTGTGAGATATTAAATAACTATGATGCAGTCTCCATTTCCCACTTGTTGGCTGAACACTTGTACTTATTGGCACTTGACTTAGTTGAATAATCTACGTAAGATGTGATTAACTAACAACTGTGGCAGGCATTCTGACGATTTTAGCGCGGTTGAAACTCCGTATCAAAGTTGAAAATAACTAAAAATACCTAAATATCTACTTGCAACCCGTGTCACATATATGTATTTGTGTAAATAATAAACTTGTTAATAAAATGAAAAATTTGTTTATTTATTTCTGTTTTACGATTCATTAGCATGAGTTGATTACATTAATTAATTAAGGTGTTTTTATTGACATATCATTTTCACAGTTGAAGCGTACTATATGTTCAACAAGAAATTATGCAATTTGCAAAATAAATTTGTAAAATTTGCACAAATATGCATTAATTAGTACAATGAGTATTTTTTGATTGATACAGTTTATAACGAGGTTTATAACTTATCTTGAATTTTTTTAACAACCATTGCCTTTATTAATTGAAGAAAGATATGTTATTTAATGTTTTATAATTTAAAAAATATTTCTTGATCGTTGATTCAAAAATTCGAGAGTCGTTTTGCAGAAGTGTGTTTTTTCATTATGGTTTTTTGATTTATATTTTGGTGTACTGAATCACATTGTATTTTCTAACTCCTTTAACATCTTCCATAAACAATTTTTTTAAGTAATTTATACTAAAACCATTGCCTGATATTGATTATTTCTTGATTAGCACTTGATTCAACAACACACCCTTGTTTTTTTAATCACCTGATAGTCTCCAGCTACTACTATTAATTATGAATTTCAAGGTCGAATTTATAATGCCTTTGGGCAAAAGTTTGGTGGGGGCCTTAAAAAATCAAAATATGTTAATATGCAAGTGAAAAAAAAAGCAAGAAATGAAATAAATTGATTTAATAACGTATAAACAACAAACACACAAAAATGTTTTACTCTCTGTCAATCCTTTAATTTGGTCCTACTTAATTAATTTGTTAATAAATTTTAGCGGAATTTATCACATTTAACTATTTCACTTATTGTGAACATTCTTTTCGTCACAAATCAACTGTGGTAAGGACCCCACGTGACCTCGAGAGGTTGTGCTTACTGAAGTTTGAATGTCACTTGAAAAATAGGTTGTTTTACTGTCCGCCATTAAAAATGTTTCATTATTTAATTTAAAATAACGTTATTTTATTTGTAATTTTACCAAAATTGCCCATATTATTGAAGATATTGTGTTAGTATGTTTTTATTTTATCTAGAAACAAATAGTTAAAAACTAAATTTAAAGGTTTAATAACAATGTTTTACATTTATCATTTATTAACTGAATACGTAAATGATAGGTACAGGCATTTTTTTCTTATTTATTTCTAACTCGAAGAAGTAATACAGATTTTTATAGATTATTCTTAGTCTTGTATCATTTTTTAGATATTTTTTTCTGAAAGCACAGTGATATCAAGTGAAAATTTCAGCCTCCGACGTTATCTGTCTTCTTCAGTGATGAACAAACTGTTAGTTGTACAAGATATAGGTTCTTTTCATATTTATATAGCTAAACTATGTTTATATACAAATTTGTATGTATATGAACGAAAAAATTATTATTGGGCATAAATAAAATTTATTTTTCATAACGAAAACAAGAACTTGGAGTGGTGCAGTAACATTTTTACACTGTCAGACCTTTTGCATTGACCACCATCCGCAAGTTCTAAGAAACATGGAAGCACGATTATCTTTTTAAAATCAGACAACCAATGAAATTGCCAAACGACCACAGAATAGTTACATACAGAAGCGACACTCCGTGTCGGTACCTTTCTTGTTACCCTATTCAGTTCTATGACCTTGGAGTATTGTGTAGACCTTTAAATTTGATGGCTTTCCCTATCTTTTCTTAAGATGAGACGAAACTTTCCGATTTTAAACAATGAGCCCTTTAAATTTGTTGGCTTTCCCCATCTTTCTCTTATTTTCGTTTCTCTGTCTTACTGTCGCTTCTGTATAAACCTATTCTGTGGTCAGGCCGCATACTGTCCGTAAGTTCTAAGAAATCAAGCAACCAATGAATTTGCTAAAAACAGATGACACGACAGGGCATCGCAATAAAATTTAATCTCTGGTAGCTCGCGAATACTAATTAATTGTTGTATTTTCATATTCTCCTGCAAAATGGTAATATTTATATCTCTAAAATAATGTGATATGAAAAAATCAGGTTTTAATGTGTTGGTATTTTGTAGACAATGTTCAACTTGGCGAGTTACTTGCTGGGCTACACACAAGAGCCTACCCCGAGCCCGGTAGACAGTAACCCAGACGTTCGGCTGACTGCTGTCCCCGCCGACGACGACTGGCTCCTCGTGGACCAGATGTCGGACTCGGACTCCATCTCCTCCTCTCTGGAAAGCATCCCCATGGCGGTGCGACGCATACACCCACTAACCCGGACCTCCTCGACCTCCTCGCTGCCGTGCAGCAACTTCGAGGAGTCGTGGTTCATCACGCCGCCGCCGTGCTTCACGTCGGCGGGGCCCGTGCACATGGAGACGTCGCCGCTGGAGAACCTGCTCATCGAGCACCCCAGCATGTCGGTATACCAGCACCCGCGGCGGAGGGGGTCCTTGCCCAGTGCCCCCAGCCCCGCGCCGGAGCCCCAGCTGGAGGAGATGACGGAGCATGTGGATGAGAGGCTCAGGGAGGCTATGCAGGAGAGGATAGAGAGGCGGGAGCAGCCCAGGAGGCAGGTGGACACGTTGAGGCAACAGGAGAGGCAGTGTCTCAAGATCAAAAGCGCACAAAAAGTAAGTACCAGTCACCACAAATGTTTACATCTACTCAAAAATTACTTGAACATTTCGAAAATGAATGAGCTATTCACATATTTAAATTTAACACATAAGGTGGTTCATTTTTAACCAGTTGCTAAATTTTTAATCCAATGAAAATAGATAGCACTGGAGAAAATATTAAAACATTACCTGGGGCTTGTTTCACAAAACTACAAGTCTTGTAATACAAGTGTATCACTAGGCAACGCTTATCAAATTATAAATTCTATTGGCACATATTGAAAATCTGACAAGTGTTGTTTTAACAACTGGTTAAAAATTAACCACTGAGTTACAGAATAAGTCCCAAGGTTTGTTCCAACTAGGTATTCCTGACGGTTTGTAATTAATTCATGTATCGGTTTATGTATCGTGGTTTGCGCATGCGCGAACTATGAATAGTTCCAGAACCTGTTTTTGTTGGAACTAATTGCGGACTAATTCTGAACAGTCAATGTCATTACTGTCAATTGTAGGTTTGTTCCAACAAAAGTCCAGAACCGTTCAGAACTTTACTGAGTTTGTGCAAAACCATGTCATCGTTCCAACAAGCCGATTTAAAAATTCAGAACTTATAATGCAGTGTTCCAAGAGCGAGTGAATTTAATTCGGAAGTAGTTCTGAACTTTTCTGAAAGTGCTAAGATTTTTCAAGAATTTCTAATTCTGACTCAATTCAACGTCCTATCTAATCTCACTTATTTTGTTTTTATTAAAATAAATTCGTAATGGAAGAAGACAGCGATTATTATGCTATCTTCTATTTCTTATGTTAAAATATAATAAAAGGCACGTCTTTTCCTAACAGGTGTTTTTCATTTTGTGATTTTATAAGGTAGGATACACAAATAAAATTGTCAATCGGTTCCAAGTCGTTCCAACACTAGTCAAGTAGATTCTAGAACTATAAGTTCGCGCATGAATTCTAAGCAGTTCTGAATCACATTCTGAACTCCTTTTAACTTTCTGTTGGAACAAACCTTGTTAGATTACTTTTACTTTTACCTGAAAATAAATCTATAAATATGAAAGATAAATAAAAAACTCACTGACTTCTTTGCTAATACCTCATTTTTAAACTTAAATACAATTTTGAGGTTACTTAAATTAAATTTTCAGATGTTCTGACTAACAGAATCTGATCCATCTGACTGTTTTGACCGCCAGAGAACTGGTAATCGGTCAGAAATCAGTAGGAACAGACAACTAAGGGGCAGAGTTTGTTTAGAAGTTAGTTGGAACGCTTTTTTCAAACTGCGCATGTGTTGTACAGTTCCAACTGATTTGGACGCAAGTTGGAACAATCCTATTATTTCACTTAAAAATCTGATGTGGACACCACATGACTTCCTTCCTATTAAAGGAAAGAGAAATGAGAAAAATCATAACTAGATAATTATAATATGTCTATAGATAGTCAGTAACTGAGTTGTCTCAAATATGTGTTCTGCGCAACAGTTCCTGAGATATTGAAAATTGAAATACCTCTGCATTGATTATTTCGTAGTAGAGAAAGGACTACAATTCATCTCTATTTTGAACTCTTATCACTGAGACATCTATAATCAAATAAACACATTACATATCAGTATTTTTCTTATTCATTTAGAGTTCTCATTATTTTTATATATTAAAATGTTTAACAATATTGTCCTGCAAAAATTATAAAACTCATATTTAGTACAATTTATTACCAGAAATTTCAAAATAAAATACATAAAAAGAATTATAAATTATAAAATAATTTTATCTCGTCTCATATATAATTATGAGAAAATTATGTTATAATCTATAAATAAATTTTTATTAGTGACATGAATTCATTTTATCGTTGAACGACTGAATTATCTTTGTCTTGTATTTTATTAACTTGCTCAAAAATGTGACATCCTTCCACTACACATTTTTTAAGAAAATTTATTTTGTAATAAAATGAAAACAATTTTTTATATGTTTTAGTTTTTTTAAAGGAATAATTTATTTAAATTTGTATTAAGAAGAATAACTAAATTTGTAGACTGGTTTCAATAAAAACTTGTATATTAATCATCACTTGCTGTGCAAAAAAATAAAATCCTATTCAATAAGAAGTTAACGTGTAATAAAACTATTATGCAAGAACACGATGTTAAGGTCAACCACTTATGTGAATCTGTACTTTTGTCTAACAAAGATGGCACTTATAGAGAAGAGATAAGAAATATAATAGACCAGTTTTGATTATAATCTTTCAATAAATAACATGTATTTATACAGAAGCAGTTTTGTGCAAAAAATAATTTTATTAACAACAAATAGCACTTAAAGTATTTCGTATTTAAATGCAGCTTCGAATTCAGTCAATAAATAAATCACTTTGAAAAGAAGTAATAAAATTTGCACTTTAAAAAGATCCTTATCTTTTTTCCGTTAAAGCAACGATGTAGTTAGACTAATATCAATGTGCAGTACACATACAATTTGTATTCTAACGTCGCAATATTTCTGCATGGATGAATAAATAATGAGCAACTAAATTCGACAGTTATGACACAACCTCAATACGATTTATGGAGTGGAAGACATTTGCGAACTACTAACTTTGCAACACAAATTAATGGTCAAACCACAAGCTGTTAACTTAATAAATGATAAATTGTTTAACTTTATTAGGAAATTATAACATAATTAATTTCATAGACACAAAATGACATCCCATATTATTTTCAAACAAATAACAATCTGCAAGTCTTCATTTCGTGATTGTAAACTGAAGAAAACTGATTTTTGCAAAATAGGTTATGGCATAATAATTCTAAGAAAACAATTGACAGTGAAATAAGAGTAGGGAGTGTACTATTACAAATGGTAAGATGTAAGACGAAATAAGTTTTTGTTGAGTAGTTCAGTCTAAGAATTAAACTTTATAATCGAAGTCTACGTCACTTTGCATGTGGGCAATCACGTTAGAATGGTGTGATAAAATTACTAGATGTGGAATTCAATGATTTGTTAACATGAAATAAAATAATAGCAATGAATATTTAGCAGCTTGTTTTATTGAGTCAAGTCATGGCTTATCAAATGATAATGTGATGAGTTAATTATTGAAATCACGATTTTCATTGTTTATTTTGTTAATGATAAATTGTTCTGGCCTGGATTAGAACTTAATTATTTATTGTTGAATTTCCCGGATGTCAGGAGCAATTATTTTGTGTAGAACATCATAATTTAATCTGTATATCCTACTTTGAAAAGATAATTTTTCATTAAATTGATTTATTTTTATAAATACAAGAGTAAGCGGCTCTCATTAATTATATAGAAAAAATAACTGTGGCCACTAAAGAATCGACTGCCTATATTGAATATGAACACTGTAATTTTTTTCTCATTATGGTTGTTACTTGCAAATATTGCATCTTACAGCAACTTTTTTCGAAATAATTATCTATTACGAAATTTTCTTTAAAAACTTAAAAATAACGATTAAACCGTCACTTCTGGTTGACCGATTTTTACCAAAAGTTGCCTTTTTAATTCGTGTCATTGTTATTAGAAGCTTGAAAATTAATTTATTCGTTCAATCGGATTTGCTCTACAATTGCACGCACACAATTTTCGTCGACATCCGTTATAATCATGAAAATCAGTGCGATTACATGACGATGCACGGAATAAAACTTAAATTATTTCCGTTAGTACAAATACTTGACATATTCGTGCATCGTCAAGAACAATACGACATAGATATTAGCGGTTGTAGATAAATATATGATTCGCAGGCGTAGTAACTACTAAAATATATTTCTCACAATGCACATGCGCAGTGTTGACAGTGAGAAACGATTTCTCAAGTTTTAACTCACGACAGTGGAAAATACACAACTTTGAAGCTTAATGATGTATGTATGTTTTTGTAATAGTCGTAGAAAAAATAAGTTTGCGTTTAAACTAATAAATGGCAGTCATAGCGTAATCCAGGGGACTAAAACAGAATAGCAATGCATGAAATAAAGTTGCAATCTAGATCTCTTTGGAAAAACATTTTCAAAGTCGATCATAGATGTCACCAGTAGTTCCAAAATTTAGTAACTTTTTTTGTAATGTTAGATGTATATTTTGTCATCAAGTAACACTTGAAATTTTTATTTTCTATTTTTTTTGACTATTTAAAATAAAATTGATTTGTAATCAATGTAAAATTTTATTATCATTGGTATTTTTTGTGTGCATATAGAGATATATTTTTCTATAAATACCCTTGATTGAAAAATTGATTGATTTTTCAATCAACGGTAATAATCATAAAAATAAATATTTCACATAATATAATGTTACTTTTTAATATTAACATTACTACAATATCTCTTCATGATAGGTATTGTATGAATTACAATATGAAGATAAAGAAATATAGATCAAACAAAAAAAAAGATTTGAAATGTGGGGATCGACATTATCGACATTGAACACACATGTCAAATTTAGTTCCCGAAACCGATCCTATGAGCGCTAAAATTTGTTTTCACATATGTTAGTAGATATCCAATCTTCTACAAATATATTTCATTAATCTATAATTGCATAATTGTCTTTCAATCAACCAATAGTATATCAGGATTTCCCTCTACTTTGAAATTTGAATTTCTTTCTCTGGGATCAGACTATAAAAGTCTTATAATTCGTTCAAAGAACGTATGATGCATATTCTCAAGTTCATATCGTTAGACAATTCATGCAAAAATCCTTAGTGCCATCTGTGTAAGGTAAAACATTCGAGTGGATTAATTAACCTTAACATTTCTTGCATAAAACTTTCATAATGCATTGAGTATTTGTTATGAGGTAATTGTCTGTTGCAGCTGCAGATCCACAAGGCCTGTCAGTCGCTAAAGCGTGGCTACATAGAGCGCAACAATAAGGCTCGTGAAGTGAACTGCCGCAACCACCACCAGAGGCGCGGCGAGCGCTCTCAGGGTTCGGCTCGTTCCAACGCTAACAATAACCGCAAATGCTGAGTGCAACTGTTACATGATCTCAAGTCCGGCTACAAGGAGGTACTTCAATCAGTTCGAACACAACACACATTTCTCTTCTTCAAAACCTTCTTTAGTTTACATTCACAAACAGTGTTCTTTATGTGAACAAAGTATAATATAGTCTGTCATCGCAAAGTACACAACCAAACAATATGAAATTAATTTTAGTTGTGTCTAAATCATTGTTTGCTAAATCAAGATTTCGCGAGACAAAGATGATCCATAACAATGGATAATTATTAAAATAATAAAGGTATTGTTATCTGACAAATAGCATACCAAATGTTCCCCTATACATCTAACAAAATAAATTGGGGACCACTGATCACAAAAAACATTTGGTCAGATCAATTTAAATGTAATTTCAACAAATTTCAAAAAATATATATTGATATACACTACGGAATAAAATTAAAATAATTATAAAAAAAATGTTTTGCTAAAACGCAATAAAATCACAAGCTAATATTGCTTTTTAAATTTTTCTATTGCACTTCTTTTAATTTATTTGTAAGTGGAATAACTTTTAAAAAAATTATATAATAAAATTGGGATGACTGACGTCAACCATCAAAAATTTTATATACAATTTTATTTGAATGAAAAAACATTTTAAGACTCTTTTGCACATTTATATGAACTTTTATTCCTTTTATATTTACTTAATGAAAATCGGGTGTAATTTTGGGGCCCATTTTTCACGGCCCTGAGTGGAAAAATGCTGTATCTATATTTGTTGTTCTACTTTGCTTTGATAAGCTATAGCTTCTTTGTTTCCCACACTACTGATACTATAATTTATTAATATGATATTTAATATATTTTAATTAATAGTATCTATATTATACATTGTTCACTTTGTATGTTCGTAGTTCTAGAACTGTGAAATTTTAAGGTGTCGCTTCAAAGAAAAAAAATAATTTTGCTGTGTACACAGAATCTTTCTCAATAAGATATTAATATAAAACGAGAAAGATATTTATTATTGCTGTATTATTGCTTCGTGTAAATTTGAAGTGGCATCCTTGAAAAAGTATATATTAGCGCAAATGAAGGGATGGAATATTTCCGTTTTATTTTTTTTATGAAAAGTATGAATGCAGTTTTAAATTATTACTTTGACTGCCGAATTGTAAATATTTTGAAAACTGCCGTCTCTTAAAATTGTAGTAAATAAGATCCGTATGAAGTGTAGTATAGTTTTAAGAATTCTAGAGCTATTTGGTTTAAATGTTTGCTCAACAAAACCAATAAAATATGACAAATAGGGCAAACAAATGCACTTCAGACAGTGGCGCCAATAATACTTCGGCCGCATTCAAAATACGAGAACGTGCTTTTTTTCGTAGGGGTAAAGATTTAGTTGGTTTTAAAGAGCAAAGAAAACGCATAGAATTTTTTATACAAGTAAAGCAAATTTCGTAAATGTTCTTCTGAACTGAATCTAACAAGTCTTAAGATGTATTTATTTTCTTATTGTAAGTCCCTACAGAACACGTGGCTCGTGTTTTGAATTATTTACCAGGGTCGAAAATAACCACAATAGCTCCTAATTTGAGACCACATGTAAATTTGTTTTCGTGAGCTTGTTGATGTGCAAATTATGTCAAAACTCTACGGGGTCTAATATCTCAGGTAATTTTACGTGCTTTGCACCATTTCCCCGTTGTAGGCCGGCTGTGCGATGATTATAAAAATAAATAGAAAAATGCTATTTTAATTTTATTTTTATGTGTTTCATAAACATTAGGCTTAAGTTTATTTTAATTAGGCTAGTAGATCGAATATTTCATCCCTTGATTAAGAAGGAGGTTATATAGTTATCTGATATGTGTAGAGGATTCTATTGGTATAGCTGTTTGCAGTAAGTGTAAGAGATTCGAGCTGTTACACCTGTAGACTTGAACCAGGGATAGGATAGAATAAACTATCGTTTCCGACAACAAAGTTACTTAAACTACCTAAATAGTATAATTTGGTAGTTTTCGAGGTAATTTGCATGATATATTGTAGTTGTTGGTGCGTAGTACTATTATTAACTGGAAAGTATGTTGCAAGGAATCAGAAGCTGCAGCCACAATAGTATCTTTCAGTTTAGCGAGCATATAAGCTCTACAAGTACATGTCCATACTGTTGGACTTTTTATTACGGCGCAAGTGTAGATTCCGCAACATTATCCAGCAATATTCCTAATAGGAATTTAAAAGAGTGATGTATTCTTTCTTAGTGCAAGTTTGCGGGTGTTGAAATTTTGCTGTCTTTTCACATACGTAGGTGTTCACTGTAATTCAGTTGTAAGCGCAGAAATCAGTAACATGGTAAGGGCATCTCAGTTCTTAATAAATCAAAGTACTTGTGATCTAACTAACTAAATTACCAAAGCACCAAGTTGTGTTCACACGGGTCAGAACAAAAACAGGCGAAATTCAAGTACCTAACCTTAGTGCTGTGGCCATTTTATCAAGTATTTTAGTGATTTAACTATCGTCTTTCATTTCTCTTTAGTTTATTTCCATTACACCCAATAACTAAATAGGTAAACTTGTTAAATTATTATTCACTGGGTTAGTTATTTAATATTTAGTTTTAATTATTATATTCCCTTACATTCTAGAATCTAGACATAGTTGCAAAAATTGTCCACAATTTTCATTCTTATAAATACTAATTAATTCTTTAATATTGAATAGTGACAGACATCTAGTATGAAAGTTATTAAAAAAAGTAGAAATTAAATTGTGGACTCATAGTTTTTGAACTTTTAATTGTATATGGTTTAAAAATGTACCTAGCTAAATATCAAAAGTGCCATAGCACATGTAGCAATATCGATTATATAATTTGTTTTTCATAAGTGCTCTACATTTGGAATTCTGTGAAAAAGTACTTACATAATAGTAATTTGTGCCTATATTGTGGCATATAAGTAAAATAATACTAGCTTGGTACAATTTTTACATCGATACATGTTTTTCAATCTGGTACCTGATTGCATCATGAAATTACAACTTTAGTTGTGCTTGTATATGCAAACATTAATTCAATGCAGTATAAAAACGTTATTTGCCTTTACGTAATTCTAATAATCTACAAAATAATGAATGGTGTGAGCACCAAGATATTGCATTGCATTGTGTTTGCACTATACAAAGGAAGCCTTATGGTACACCGGTCGAAAAGAACACGTCAGTCTTCTAACAATTACAAGAATAACATTATTTCTCTGTCGAAGAAGACATTTTCAGTGTTCTTGATGGCTTCGATCGGTGTGTCATAGACAATGTATAGGGAATATTCTTGAGTTGTTCAGCAGCATTAGTTGTATAAATTCATTCACTTCAATAACTAATATTAGAGATATCGAAGGTGCACTGTGTTGACGGTAGGTTACATTGACAATGACTACTCTCAATTATAATTTAAATTGTAAATACTTACGTGCACATAATATTTTTTACACCAACATCCGAGTATTAAAATTCTGTAAATATGATACAAATCACAAATTATCATTTATATATAATTAATAATTATTCTTATAGAATGTTCAGTCAATTTGTCCACTGTTGACTTAAAGTGTGCATGTGTAGACGTAAGAGTGTTTGTGTGTATCGAAAAAAATGAAAAAAATATTTATTAGTAAGATTATGTTACATTCATGATAAAGTAATTTAATTTTTATAGTCACAAAAAGATTATCTATAACTGATTAACGAATATATTTCAGTAGTTTTATTTTTCTGTACTTTAAATTGAAAAAATATGTATTATATTTTCTGTTACATGATGATTTCAAAATACCAATTAAAATGTTATGACAAAGTAATAAAGATTTTTTGTTAAAAGATTTATGTCTATTATATTATAACTGAACTTTTAAAAATAATGCTTCTAGTACATACAAATGTAGAAAAATAGGGTAACAAATTTCTCAGAATCTGTATCAAAAAGTTCTTAATTCTTAAAAAAAATATTTTAATTCAGAGCACCAAAAAAAATCTTATACAAATTCAAGTCTTCTAAATATAAATAAAAAATTGTTGCCTATTATTTAATACCGTTTTTTAGGAATAACTTGAAGAGAAGGTAAGATTATTGTATTTGATATACATATGCTCTTTTATTATGAATGCAATATGAGAAAATTAGTAGTCATTACATTGCATGTACTTTATTTTTAGTCCTAAACAAACGGAAAAACAACATTTCATGTTTTCTGTGTCTGTTATAAAATTATTATTATTTTAATCAATCTTTGTGAAATTTTAAAAACCATCAGGTGTCTGACCTTAGCCACTACATAATCAATATTTTTCTATTACGGGGGTAGAATAATCAATAATATACTGTTTGTAAACTGTTCTTGTTTGTATTGTAGTCAACTTTGTATTTTCGTTTAAAATTGGGAAAAATGGCACTAACTTGGGAAGATAAGGAAGTCCGATTTGATATACCATTTTCGTAAGTTCTAAATTTTATTTTTGGCGTTTCATTAATATAAAATTTTCAGGGAAATGAAATTAAGACCGTCTGAAAGAATAATAGACAGGTTAGATTCTATTGAAGATACAAAAGGTAACGGTGGTGATAAAGGGAGATTAATTGTTACAAATTTACGGATTTTGTGGCATTCTATTGCAACGCCTCGTATAAGTTTATGTAAGAAAATTGTGCAAATTCATTTTTGGTTTCGGTAATTTTATTTTTTAAAAATATTTATATTAAGTTTTTAGTACTTACGTTCTTCTATTACCTTAATAATAATTTCGAACCTCTTTGGCATTGAATCTATTAGTGTTTTACAAATTTCTTTGATTTTTGTTATTATAAAACCATACTATTTCACTAATCATCTTTTCTTTAGTATTGCCGTTCGTTTTCCATTTTTTTTATTCTATTCTAAATTAAAGCGAAAAATATATGAGGCATAATTAAAAAAAAATAGAAATCTGCAGACTGCTTTCTTCATTTTTTTTTATTTAGTTTCGGAAACAGGCGATAGTACCAAAGATGATTAGTGAAGAAATTTAAATATGGATCATGGTCCTCGCATCAAAGAAATTTGTAAAAGAAAAATAAATAAATTCATTGGGGAAGAGGTTTGAAAGGATTGTGAAGAGGAAGAGAGGTCAAAAAGTGCAACAGACTTGTACCTTTTAAATATTTTTAAATAATACATTTGCTCAAAACCAACAGTTGTCCATTGTTGATATTAATTATAATTAATTTACAGCTATTGGATACAACTGCATTATAAGCAGCAGTACAAAAACTGTCAACTCAGTATGTACAGCACCACCAAAATTAATTTATCTATTACAATATTTCAATTTTAGAAATTAAAAGGAACTACTCAAGCTCTTCATATTTTGGCAACATCTAACAATGTCAGATTCGAATTTATTTTTACAAATCTTGTTCCTGGAAGCCAAAGACATTTTACATCAGTTATGGGCGTCCACAAGTAATGAAAAAAAATGTAGACTTCACTGTTTCAAAATTATACTTTTTAGAGCTTATATATCATCTCGACTCTATCGAGAGTTAAAAATGAGAGGAGCTATTATATACAACAAACAATTAAGAATTTTACCGCTAGAACAAATTTATACGACTTTGCACGGAGTTTGGAATTTGTCAAGTGATCAAGGAAATTTGGGGACATTGGTTATTACAAATGTTAGAATGGTGTGGTTTGCAGATATGAATGAAGGGTTTAATATTTCGTTACCATATCTTCAAATGGCGACGGTAAGTGATTTTTTTCCTTATTATTCGTGAAATATGAGATGATCTATGCACCTGTTCTTATTAAAAACATTATAAAACTTTGACATATACAATAAAGTTATCCAATTATGTAACACTCACTAACAAATCTGTAAAGTTTTAAAAACTTTTTTGGATGCTACCATTTATTTCTTGTCAGCAATGAATATTAGTCTGTCTAGCATCTAAGTTTAACAAATTTTTGTAGTTCTTAATAGTTTTAAAATTATGTCTTTGATTTCACATCCTATAAATAAAAGTTACCATCATTTCAAAATACATTATGAATTATAAATATTTTGAATCAGGTTAATTCAGAATAATATATTATGCAACAAGTGCAGAAAGTCGCCTATTCCCCACGAGGTGAGAAATAGGTGATTCTGCACGAGTGGCATACTATACTTTTTCTACGACTACACTACTAGACGTTCCCACATTGCACATGCGCAGTGTTGGCAAATACGCAACTTTTAAGCTTTATATTATATGAGAAAAGTACCACTTTCCGTAGTGATTGTAGAAAAAATATTTTTGCTTACTGTTTTTACCATATTTATTTTTGTTACAAAATGAATATGTTCTTTAACTAATATTGATTGAAGTTTTATACATTCGTTCATTTGGTCATCTCCTATTTCGCATACAGATAAGCATTTCAGAATTTCATCATTTTTTTTTGTCTATTCCTTTTTAAAAACATATTTTAATTTTACTACATTTATTACTTGTTTACTTTTAATATAAGTTGATTAATTATATCACTTCTTACGTAAATAAAATACAGCTGGTTTTTATTCAGTTTTAAAAACATTTTTTTTATTATTATTTTAATTCTTAATTCCAAGCAAATATTCAATATTTAATTTTTCATATTTTGTTAATTACATTACTTATTAAGCAAAATGATTACAATAATAAAAAAATTAACAGATTAAACTGCGTGAATCAAAATTCGGCATGGCATTGGTAGTAACGAGTACTGTAATAAGCGGCGGTTACATCCTCGGTTTTAAAATCGACCCTGAAGAAAAACTTCAAACAATCCACAAAGAACTCTCTTCCTTATACACCATCTACAGCAACAACCCAATCTACGGAGTGGAGTATAATTGGTCCTCCGCTGAAGACTACAAACAAGATGACCTCGTGGATGACATTGAGGAGGGTCTAGACGACCCTCGAGGAGAAATGACAAACACACTGACAATGTACCTCGCAGACGAAGGGCACATGAAAGACAGAGAACCTGTTTTTAACATGGATATAGGGCTGGCTGTTGAGCATATAAAGGACGGGTTTACGTTACAGAAGTTGTGGGAGGTTATACCCTCAGATAAAATATAGTTAAAACTGTGATGTGATATGAAAATAATTAATATTTTGTGTAATTTACATAAGTTGTTTAAGCTGAGAATAAATAAAAATGTAGTGTATAATAAATAATTATTATTAGAAATAGATTGTATTATATAAAACCAACGGTAAACAAAACATATTAAAAACTAATTTAAAGTAAAAAAACGTAAAACAATTTGTTCTGGTTTTCGGTTCAATCAAAAATTAATAATATACTTTCTCTCTTATAGACCGTCACATCACAGAATAATAATAGTAGCCATAATCAAATATAATAAAAGAGGTATCGTAATTCGTAATCATACCGATTTGACTATGATATAAGCGAAATTGATAATGTACTCTTGTCTTGTTTTTGAGAATATTTCATAACATATAAATAATTCGACAAATTTGAAGTTGCTAGAAAATATGAAAGAAACAAACTATTTTAAATAAAAACTTAAGGATTGTATATTGTAGTGCACATATTTAGCAGTCGATTCTGTGGAGGTCACAGCAAATTATTTAAATTGTAATATTTACGGACAGTGGTGGTTCACTTGGTTAGCTCGCTCCGACTCAAATGCTGAGACAATCTTTAACCAAATAAAAACATCGCTGTTTACCACTAAAATGCAAGTAGAACTTTTCATGAAACAAACCTTAACGTACTTAAGGCCCTGTTTCCTCTAGGAATATTGTGCCACAGATGATGGTGATGATGACGGTTCTTTTTGATTCACATTTCTCTTTCGATTCAGCCGAACTCCTAAAAAATTTTATTTGAAATTCTTGAATTTTATTCTCCTAAAGTACTGTGATCATACATACACATATCTCAAATGGTTGCCTAATCAAATAATATTTTCTATTTATATTCAATGAAAAGTGAATTGATAAGCACTCTCCAAAAAGTATGTTTTGATTAACCTAAACGAAAACATTTAATAATAATGAATAAATTTCGTACTTTATTTGGTAAAAAACAATGCTCAGTTATAGGAATGATACATCTAAATGCATTACCAGGTATGTTACATACTAATGTACTTTACTTATTTATGAAATATTTTTTTATTGTAGGTACACCTAAATATGAAGGTCCTATTAATAAAATAGTAGACAAAGCATTAAGAGAGACAGATGTTTATATAAACAGTGGCATTGTACGTAAGCTGAATATGTTTAATAAAAAATTAAATGTAATATTTTTAGGAAGGTTTATTAATAGAAAATATGAACGACATTCCCTATCTTCAAACCAAAAACATAACTTCAGAAACTACAGCTTCAATGGCAAGAATCTGCACAGAAATAAGAAGAAAGTTGGAGAACAGCAGAATACCTATAGGCGTCCAAGTCTTAGCAGCAGGAAATGAACAAGCCATGGCTATAGCGAAGGCTTGTGAACTGGATTTTATCAGAGTTGAAGGATATGTATTTGCTCATGTAGCAGATGAAGGTTTTACGAATTCCAATGCAGCGGAATTGTTAAGATATAGGAAGAATATAGATGCAGAAAATGTGCTAGTTTTTACTGACATTAAGAAAAAACATAGGTAAGGAAATCAAATAATTTTCGTAACATATAAAATATAGAATTTATTTTTTTATTACATTCAAGTGTCAAACAGTTATTCCAGAATTAATTTTTTTTCAAATAAAGATTGTTACTTACGGTAAAATTTTATTTATGTATTGTTCGAAATTTCTCTCAGAACTTCACTGAAATATTATTTTTATATAACTTCTTACACCCAAATGAAAATACGGACAGACAAGTAAAAAAAAGCTACATAAATTGCTTAATTCGTAAAGAATCATTAAAATTGTTTAATAGTTATTTATGATATAAGTGTTAAAAGTGACATTTTATGAGTGAGTAGGGAAGTTTATGAAACGAGGCGAAGCCGAGTTGTAACAAACTCCACGAACGAAATAAAATCACTTTTAACACAAATATCATACACTATTTTTCCTACGACCCCAGTTATGTACCTATTAGTAAATAAAAACTAAGCATTTTAGAATGACATTTATGACAGGTCATGATGTATTTGTTATGAACAACTGAACATAAGAAGTGTTAAAAGTAAATTTGTTTTTTACTTTTAACACGTTGTCAATGACAACGTTTTAAAAGTATTTAATGTGTTATAAACTGTTATTTTTAACTTGCTAAGCAACCGTTAAAAATACTATTTTTAACAGTGGTCGTAGGAAAAGTACTTTATTTGTTTCGGTTTCTTTATAAAAAATAAATGTAAGAAATATACTAGACAAAATTTTCTTTCTTGCAGTTCCCATTCAATAACTGCGGATGTAAGCCTAGTTGAAACAGCAAAAGCAGCAGAATTTTTTTTATCAGACGGAATAATTTTAACAGGAACAGCAACTGGATGTTCTGCAAGTGTTCAAGAATTGCAAGATTTGAAAACAAATATTTCTGTACCCATTTTAGTTGGCTCGGGTGTAACTGAACAAAATTTACACGATTATATTCAAGCTGATGCTCTTATAGTAGGATCTCATTTTAAAACCGGAGGATATTGGAAAAATGATTTGGATGTTGAGGCAATTAAGAAATTTATGAATAAGATTAAAAACCTAAGATCATAATATTTATTTAAAATACTTGTAGACATTTATAAAAATAGTTTTAACTCATTCCCTTTTTTATGAGTATTAATATCAAATACTGTTACATCACAATTTAAAATGTATATTGTACACAGTAACCCTGATTGTTTTACTTCACAAATGTTATTTGAAGTTAAATAAATTTGTGAATGAATTTTTAATTCTATTAATCATATTATAAAGTTTAGAAGATGGTTCTTCTGGTTGCACTGGACGGTTTAAAAAAGAAGTTAAAGGAGTTGCTTGAGGATTATCATCGGCTAGGCGAACTCTTTTAATTGGAGTCTCGGAAAGTGAATTGTTTTCAGGTGATAATGATCGCTTTTTCCCGAAGTTGAACCACTTCGATTTATTTTCTTTATTTTCGTCTGAGTGGACATAAAACACATCCTCATAGTCCTGGAAGAAAAAATCATTTTATAGTGGGTCTTCGAAACAGATGAAAAATATTGTATCCTATTTCAAATAAATGCTTGATCGAAAAATTTAGTTTCAATTCAGAACCGACAGTTTCGATACCAGCTTGTTTTAGACTCGAACCGGAAAAGAATCTAATCGGAGCCAAGAACCGTTTAGTTTCGGTTCCAGAAACGAAAACCGATCAATTTCGATTCTAAGTAGTTTTAGACTCGGAACCAAAAATCAGATATTTATTCATTCAAATAACCGGATAATACTAGATACAAAATCGAATATAATCGGAATGGAGAACCGTTTAGTTTCGCTTCCAGAATGATTTCATTTCGATTCTAGAAACGAAAACCGATTAATGTATATTCCAGGTTGTTTTAGACTCGGAACCGAAAACCGGGTACTTGCATTTTTAAATAACCGGGTACCTAAATAACAATAGAACAAGAATCGAAATCGGAATCATTTGGTATCGATCCCAGAAATGAAAACCGATTAATTTCGATTCTAGGTAGACTCGAAACCAGAAACCTGATATTTGTTCTTTCAAATAAATGGATAATACTAGAACAAAAATCGAATCTAATCGGAATCGAGAACCGTTTAGTTTCGGATCCAGATCCATTTAATTTCGATTCTAGACCGTAACCGAATCTAATCAGAACTTAAACCAAGAACCGTTTAATTTCGGTTCTAGAACCGACAATTTTGGTTCCAGAAATGAAAACCGATTAATTTTAAATTCTAGGTAGTTTTAGACTCAGAATCGAAAACCGGGTACCAGGTTAATATCATTATTTTATAGTGTAATAAAAACTTTTTATAAATACAAAACTTTTGTATTTTTGTAGAGTATAAATAAATTTCATTATTTACCTGAAATTTTCGTTTGTGCTTGAAAATCGAAGGACTTAGTCCTAAATAATCGAAATCGAGTTCGAATTTTTTTCTGATAGGTTGTCTTCGACTGCTGTCTTTCCGTAAAGTTTTTCTGCTATCGATATATTCTATTATTGTATTTTTCAGTGTTTTTATCCAACTCTCTATATTTAGAGCTGATTCAGAGTAAAGTACGAACGATTCATCCTGACACGATAATTTAAACGATTTATTTTTAAGTTTTTCTATTTTACACTTATTTAACGGTAAAATACAACAACATTGCAAAACTTTTGGATTATTGCTGATTACTTTACAATACATGATTATATCACTCATTAAGACAAAGTGTCTTGAATATCCTCTATTTCTTTTACTGGACATTTTAGTTAATGTTCCTTCTTTTATCAAGCGTCTTCCAGGTTTTATAATGCAAGGATAGTTGTTTTGTAAGCTGCTTTGAAGTTCTAGCATTCTTTCAATGTTTTCGTGTTCTTCCACCAAACTGTTAATATGGTCTGCGGTGCTTTCTACTTCTTTCAAAGCTTCTAGAAGCTTTTGATAATTTCTGTGATGAGGTAATGTGTGATCTATTACTTGTTTTAAAAGCAATCGATATCTAGGAATTCGTTGAATGGGAGTTATAAGCAATGCAGGTAATTTCATCGATATTGCATCACAGCTTTCTTGATTCTTTAAAAACTCTTTAAATTCTGGATTTTTATTTTCTAAGTTATGTAGAATTGTTATAGCTTTTTTGTAGTCATATGCGTAAAATGAGTAAAGTTTAAAAAATGGAGCTAGTTTTAAAAATGCATATGGTGCATTTTCTAAATTCTTTTTTAATTCAAGTAATAATTCTCCATTTACGTTATATATTGTTTCAATATTACCATAGATAGTGGTGAAATCATTTGGGGACAAAAAGTTTAAAGATTTCATAGGAATCATGAAATATTTAATAACTTTGTCCAATTGTTGCAGATACGTTACTTCGGAAGTAAATATTTCTTCGAGTGCTCGACAACGCATTGTTTCTCTTTTTTCTTCTTTTGCTTGTTGAGACATATCGTCTAAATCTGATAACACTACAAGCAACAATAAATAAATATGAACAATTACACCTATAGTTTACTTACATTTATGCCTTGTTCTCACAGTAAATATATTTTTATCGTATATCATTTGACGTAATTCTGCACTAAAATCTTCAGTTTTTGGTGTGCAAATATTGTTAAAACTTTTTATAGAATCCATCGCAAAATTCAAAGTAACGTATTTCCAATCCGCCGAACACTAACGTCAACTAATGTCAAAACTAATGATTTAACTGCGCATGAGTTGAATCTACACATGTGAAAATACAACAACGTTGAGAAACGTACCGGCGAAAGCACGTTTATTGTGACAAATATATAAAATGAGTACATTACAAATTGTGAATTACATTTCTTACTTATACTTTAAGGTTTAGAATAGTCTACAGTCTGAGGAAAATGGTAAAATTCTTAATTTTTAACTATTAAATACATTGTAAATATAGGCGCTAATTTTTTTGAGGTTAACACACTTTATTTTTCAGAATTTAATTGAATCAAGTTCGAATTATCTACAATATATTCAAGAGAAAATAATTAAAACTGAGTAAGTATATTATAAAATATTAATTTGATCACTATACTCAACCAATAATTAGCATATTAGTTCTTGTGTTGATGAGATAAATCTCATGCAGAATTGTTCTTAGATATTACATCTATTTAATATTAATTTTGAAGTTGAAAGATTAATTATTGTTTTTAATTTCAGTGAAGTAATAAAGCTATTTGATTCGAAAAAGAAAGAGTTAAAGAAATTAGATGTAAAGCACAAAAAATTACTACAAAAATACTTGCAGAAGAATAATGAATTATCTAATATTAACACTACTTGGGAAAAGGTAAGTTTTAAATGAAATGTAAAAACGAATCTAAAACATATTTTATTACAGCAAGCAGAAGAACTTAAAGCTGAAAACACAAAATTATTAAATAAGTACAATGAGTATGTAAATGAGGCAGAGAAGAAATATCAAACGTGTTGTTTAGAACTTGTAGAGTTGAATAAAACTTACGATAATTTTAAGAAGAAACATGAAAATATTGAACAGAAAGAGAAGTCTAATCATAATGTAAGTAAAAATTGTAACAATTAATCTTTAAAAACTTTATTTCGAAATAACACTCTTTTATCTTTACTGATTACAAAAGACAAGTCGCCACTTGTACCTCTGTAATCACTATACGCTTGATAATAGTTGAAGATAATTACACGTACTTTTGTGCTACTGTTAAAAGAAAGACAATGTTTTAAAGAAATTTTTAAAATGAGTAATTCAGTTTCTACAAATTAAAAAAATCTTTGCTTTTTTGAATATCACATATCTTTTTATATAAAAATTTGTTATTAATATTTTCTGAAACCATTCAGTAATCTTTCGCTATCGCAAAATGGGCAGGAAAATCAATTTCTCTGACGGGGGAGTGGTAAAATGTTCCCAAATATTTTTTGACAAGTTTATTTTATATTTATTAAGAAATACGATAATTTATGTGATCAGTAGGTAAATTTCAATAGTATATTATTATACAACTACTATAAGACGGTATATTGCTCCACACGAATAGAAGAATACGTCGTATAAAAGGAGTATAATATATTATTTTTTTCTTTGGATCAATTAAAATTACAAAAATTAATTAATTTTAGTCTAGGGATTTATAAAAAATATAGTAACTTTGTTTGATGAAGTTGGACTCATAACCATTATAACTCTCATTATTTATTATAATGTTGCGAAAAAAATTCAAATCTATGCGTTAAGAGTTACGAAAATTTAATATTCTTTAAAATTAACTTTTAAAAATAGTTATTTATGATATAAGTGTTAAAAGTGACATTTTATGAGTGAGTGGGGAAGTTTGAAGCGAGGCGAAGCCGAGTTTAACAAACCCCACGAACGAAATAAAATCACTTTTAACACAAATATCATACACTATTTTTCCTACGACCACAGTTATGTACCTATTAGTAAATAAAAACTAAGCATTAGAATGACATTTATGACAGGTCATGATGTATTTGTTATGAACAACTGAACATAAGACGTGTTAAAAGTAAATTTGTTTTTTACTTTTAACACGTTGTCAATGGCAACGTTTTAAAAGTATTTACTGTGTTATAAACTGTTATTTTTAACTTGCTAAGCAACCGTTAAAAATATTATTTTTAACAGTGGTCGTAGGAAAAACATTTTAATATATTTGAGGTTATCAATTTGACATTTATCGTTGGACAAAAAAAAAAATACTAAAAACAGTTAAACAATATCCGATATTATTAAACTGTTTTCGATAAAACAATAGAGAAATTGTTAACACAAAGCATGAAAACTTTATTTGAGATTAATGTTTAATAATTTACAATAAAATTTTTAAATTTCTTAATTTGTGACCTTGCGAGTTTCAATTCGCCCATAACTATTTTGTAATTTTTTAAATTTATATCTTCTTTTATGCATTATTTAAATTACTAATGTCCTGTTGCGCAGTACAAAAATTTGAGACAAGTTAGGTACTGTCCGTCCTGCATACATCGATTCCTGACAAAATTCTCTTCGTGCTTTGCTACGCCCCTATGCATTTTTTATGTTAGTTATTTCTCTACTTTGTTATTTTTATTGTTATATATAATTATTGTTTGTTATTATGTGATTAATATTGTTATGATTAGTCAATGATTTTAGGATTCATTATTTTCATTAGCGTTATTCTTTGTCTTATTGTTATCTCCTTTTTTATTTTTGTCTTGCTTCAAACTATTTAGACATATAACGAACTATTTAAGGTCTTTGTATCGTTGCAGACAAAGAAACTACAAGATACACTTAATGAAACGAAAGAGCAACTTAAAGAAAGTATCCGGAAATATGAAGAATTACAAGTATCCACTGATCAAATAATATCGGACTTAAAGATCGAGTGTAAAAATCATGCAGATAAAAAGAATGAAGCATTGAAACAATTAGCAAAAGCAAGATTGGACAGCGAAGAATTAAAGAAAATACCAAAAACTAATTCACCGACTAAAGTAAAACTAAAAGAAGAAGTTACGGAACTTCAATCTAAACTTGATTACTCAAAAATTGAGTTGGATTTGCTTAACCAATCTTACAAAAGTGATATAGAAGACCTGAAGAAAAAACATCATGAAGAATTAGAAAAGTTTAAATCGAAGACTGAAGCCGGAGAAAAACTAATCAAACAACTTGAAAAAGAAAAGAAAAATTTGGACAACCAGATAAAGGAATTGCAGAAAAGTGTTGATGAAAATAATGAAAAATACATTTGTGAACAAAATGCCTTGAAAGAAAAAATAGTAGAGTTGAAGAAAAATCAAGAAAAGGAAATTAAAACTTGCAGCACTCAAACGGATTATGAAGATATCTACAATTTGGAAGATATTTTAAATGAAACAAGAATTGTATCTTTGATTTCTCCCATGACTTTGGAAGATGAAGAAACTAGAGAAGACATTGGAGAAGAACCACTAGAAGAAATTGCAAATTTAGAAAACGAAGACAACTTTGCAGTTCCCGAAATTATAGAAGATAGTAAAGAAGTACAAGAAGAAATTAAAGAACCTCAAGAAGTTACAAATATTGTGGAAGAAACAGTGATTATAGAAAATAGAGATCAGTGTCCAATTCCAGAAATTAGATTAAATGGGGAAAAAATACAAGAAGAAAATGAAATAACAGAAGAACCTTACGAAGAAATTGAAGAACCTCAAGAAATCATAAATAATGTGGAAGAAATTGTGAATTTGGAACACGGCGATCAGAATAGAATTAAAGTTCGTAGTTCATCGGAATTATATTCAGAAATACCCGTCTTAGTTGATAATTCTACTCAGACTATAGAAGATCACCAAGAATTAATAGAATTTAAATTTCAACCAAGCATAATTCTTCCAAAACACAATGTATTAAATAATTCGCAAAATAATAAATTAAAATCACGTGTAACTAAAAGATACAAAAATAATAAAAATAAAATGTTGAGTGCGCTGAAAAGTTCAAATATAAACTTAAAAACTTTAATGCAAAACTATTTAAACGCTAATAATAAAGTTATGATTTTGTCTCCGAGTATTTTAAATCAAAATTCTATGTGGGAAAATTATCCGTTTATGTATCAACCAAATCAATTTCAACATTTCGGCCAAAATCCATTTATTCCTTCTTTCACTTGCAATTCGCATAAATGTAGAACTAAAAAGTTTAAACACCAAATAGACGACAGTGACAGTGAAGAAGAATTGCGGAACTTTTTAAAAGACTATAAACATCGCGTTCTAAACAAATACCTAACAAAAAATAATAAAAGAAGAAAAAGAAAGAATAAAAAATCGTTCAAGCGATTAAGAACATCTTCAGAATCAAGTGAATCCGAAAGTGATTCTGAAATATACAGAAAAACCAAAAAACGAACTAAAAGAAACACTTCCAAACATAGAAAAATAATTGTTAACTCTGAATCTGAGATTGAAGATGATTTCAGAATTCACAAACGTAACTCAACTAAAAAAAATAAATCTGTTTGTATATCAGACTCGAATTCTGACTCGGAAATTTCGGAAATAAAAACGAAAAACTCCAAATTAAAACAAACTTCAAATAAATCAATCATTCCATCAGAGAGCGAATCAGAAGATTCAAATAAAAAGAAACACAATAAATTTGAACAAAGTGTGAAAAATGTAAAAAAGAGTTGTAAAAATTCATCTAAAAATCACAACAGTAAAAGAGTTATTTCGAAATTTCGACATACCTTCACTAAAACATATCAAAATAATTCAAAGATAAAAAGTAAAAGTAAAAAGTTTATAACGGAATCCGAATCGAATTCTGAAAATGAAAATATAACTGAGGAAATATCTAAAAACAAATCCAACAAAAGTGAATTATTAGGAGAAAAAGAAATTGAAAACGAAAGAAGAAAAAAATTCGATCAAGATTTGGATAAAAGAGAAAGTGAAAACAACCATAGAACAATGAGCAATGTAGGCCAAAATGAAGATAATTTAGAAAATAACTCAGAAATATTGTATAATTCAATGGAAGACGAAGAATTAAACATTTCTTTAAGTAGTGAAGAAAATACCGACCATATAGAAGAAATTAATATAAATAATGAAGAATTAAAAAGTGCATGTAGTAGTGATGAAGGTTTTAAAGGATTTGAATTAGAAGACACAAGAAGTAATTTAAGTAAATATTTAAAACTTGTACACGAGGAAGAAAATAGTATGCATGAAGAAGATAAAGTAAATGAAAGTACAAAATGCATTCCTGTTAAAAAACCTTCTAATTTGTTAGCAATGAATAAAAGACAAAAAGCAATACTTAAAAAAATATCAGTAAATAAATGTAACAAAGTACATATAAATAGCAATATTCAAGCTCAAGAAACTAATAAACGCAAATCAGAAATCAGTTGCACTCCAAATAAAAGATTAAAATTATTGCTTTTTGGAAATGTGTCTGATTCCGATTCAGATTGTTCAGCGAAAGAATCTACAAATACAGAAAATAATACCGTCAAAGATATAAACACTAAGAAACGAATAAGTTTATTAAATAAAAAACCAACGCCACAAAATAGTTCCGATGGTGAAACAACAAAGAAAGTAATTACTGTGCTTAAAAATATTGATGAAGAAATGAAAGAAGAAAATAAACCAAAAAGAATATTTAAAAAACCTGAACGAGGGAATTTAACTTCTGTTCAGAAAGAAAAGATTCCTGTTGCAAAAGAAATTGTTCCTAAAAGTTTTTCTAGTCAAACATTCGATCATTCCACATACAATATTTTAGAAAGACTTCAAGTTCCTTCGAAAATAGATACCGAATTAGTTGATCATATAACTTACAATCCGGTAGAGAGACCTCATCGGGTTGAAAACTCGATGAAAAATAAACAGCAAGAAATTTCGTTAGGTACATAAAACTAAATTAATTTTGTGTCCTTATTAACGCATTTTTTTTTAGAAATAGCCCAAAAATTTGTTCTCGATATTGCAACTTTAGATTGGGATAAAGCTCTACTAACAACTGCGGCGAATTATTTGTCAGATAAGGACCTCAAAATTGTTGCAAGGTAAGTGAAAAATTTGTATTTAATAACGTACGGTGATCAAAAAGTTTTAAGAATTTATTTAAATGTAAATGTTTTTAGAATAATAGTAAACCAAGCATCGAAAGATTTCTCTCAAGTATTTGATAAAAGTTTCACACCACCTGCACCTTTACTGACATCTGTTCAACAAAAAATATTAGTTCTAGTCAATGTAATTGAACAAAATTCGCCCGATTTCCACACAGTATTTTTAGAGGCTTTAGAGAAAAGGTTGCTTTCTGAAAAAAGGGTAGAAGTTGTGCATAGTCTTTCACGGTAAGTTATTTTTATAATATTTTTACTCGACCGCCACACATAATCATACCAATTTTAATATTTCGAAATATTTACCGAATGTCTTAAGAATTATGGTCTTTACAATATATTTCATTTACTGCGCAGTAAGTAAATTTCAGATCAGTTAGTTACTATTCATCCTACATATATCGACTGTTCTCAAATTTATAATTCCGTTTGTAGTTTGCTACGTTTTTATCATTTTGCATTTTCTTTAGTTGTTATTTTTGTTGTTAACATCATTTTTGTTATTGTTACCAGATCAAAGTCAATGAATTTAGGTTGCACTACTATTTTCTGCAGGACATGTCTGCTAAATTGTAAAAATATTGCATTAAAAGTAGTATAAATTTAGTTTTGAACATCCACATTTCACTGACGTCGAATTTAAAATCCGTCATTTTTTAAATTGTTAAATCTACAAGTTCCATTACCGTACAAAAATATTATATCGTCGATTTTTTTGTTTTGTTTTTTGTTGCTAACTTTCTTTATTACTTGCGCACCGAGCAGCTAATAAAATAAAAGCCTGTAGAGGTTTTCCAATGTTTCATGAGCTGTTGCGCAGTATACAATTTTCAAACAAGGCAGTTACTGACCGTCCTACATACATCGACTCCTGTCAAATCTAATTTTGTTTGTACTTTTTGTGTTTGTTGGTCCTCTAATTTGTTATATTTATTGTTACATGTCGTTGCTGATTGCTATCAGAGTGAATATTTTTATAATTTACAATTTTTCATAGCGCTGTTATTTTTCTGTTGCTCGTAAATATTGAAATACCTCTAAAGGTAAAATTTGAGACCAGTCATTTACTGACTGTCCTACATATATCGACTCCTGTCAAATCTGTAATTCTGTTTGTGCTTGCTGCAGTCTCATGACATTTAGCATTTTCTCTAAGACCACTTTGAAAAGTGGCACTTTTTTCACACTATATAAAGCTTGAAAGTTTCGTACTTCCCAGAATCGTGGGTTAAAGTGTGAGAAATCATTTCTCACATTATTTGCTAACACTGCGCATGTACAATGTGGGAAATATTATTTCTCACAGTAATTACCAACAATGCGCATGCGTGAAGGTACTCTTTGTGAGGTTACATGCTCCATATTGTTTTTTATGTCTAATAGCTTTCGTGCATGTGTTTTTGTTGAAACGTTAAGCAATGTGGTCGTAGAAAAAGTATAGTGTGCCATTCGTGCAGAATCACCTATTTCCCACCTTGTGTGATTCCAGCACTCGAACTATTTTCTATACCACTGTCCTATTTTCTATTGCTCTCTTTTCTTTATTTAAACACTTGTTGGGTTTATTTGAAAAAAAAATAATAATTTAATAATATTTATCGTATACATTCGGTAGTGGCGGTCGGACTGTGATGGCCACAGCTGATTTTTTAAATAAATAATATATGAAATATGTTTCAGAATATTTGTAAGTCAATGTAAACTAAAATACGAACTAGAAAGGGTGCGAATGTTTTGTTGTCATGCAGCATACTTTATGGGTGATTTAATTTTGCCCTTAATGTATATAATTTTAACATCTTGGGGCGATGTTATACCAAATGCTGACAAAGCAGAAGGTAAAGAAATTTTATTTTTCATGTATCTGTGATTAATATGTTTCAATATTTTTTAGATATTCCTTTGCTTAAAACATTAGTTTTCGTAATACAATTAAAAACATGTAAAACACCAGGTTATAATAACAGGAACTTAATGCAACTATTAAGCGATTGTTATGGGTATAAACTTGGAATATTTTCCAACGACGAAATTATGAATAAACTAATCAATTTTTATTCAGGTAAGTGTGGTATTTAATTTATAAATATTTTGTAAAATGAATATATTTTTAGCATCTCAATCACACTCATCGTATACATCTATAGTACTTTTATGTAAACATTTACCTTCAAAATGGACCTACACACAAATTAAAAATCATTTATTGCCTTTACTGGCAAGAAGTGAAAAGAAAGAAATGACAGTTTCTTTAATAAATCGGTTAATGGAAAACTTCAATGTAGCTTCGGAACAAGCATACATTAGTGATATTCGAAATAATTTGGCGATTTGTATCTCTGCGTCCGGTAAGTAAAATATAAAAGACAGAAATGAGCAGACATATAATTTTATTTATATTTTCAGGAATACAGCAGTAGATATTGTCTCGGCAAACATGTACAAAATAGTGGTAAGTGCGTGTAAAGTGTATATATGTATCCGATTGTCTATGCATTCTTAAACAATAAATTTGGATATTTTTTATATAAAATGTATTACTTTTTAATATCTCCAAATATAACTCTAGTACACTTTTAATTTTCATATCTTTAAAAAACTTTTATTCTCACTTTACCATCAAAAAATTGTATTAATACTACGTAATAAGCGGAAACACCTGAAATAAACTAAAAAGAATTTGATTTTTACAATTAATGTCTTTTTTTCTTACTGAGTAAAGAAATGTCATGTCTAAAATTAAAAATCCATTAGCTGTGAAATTAACTTTTCCATGGTACAAACGAAGTGCATGAGTATTTATCTGAAACAAAATGTTTACAACGTTTCAAAAATATGTCCGCCACTGAATCGACCGCCACTATCTAATATAATAATTTTAAAATGATAATTAAATTAATAAATTATTGATTTTCTTATTTACACGTTCTTCAAACAATTTTTTAAGAATTTTTTTAAATTATTAAAAATAATAAGCGTACATTTCTAATTGACCGCTTTTTACCAAAAGTTGATCAATTCGTTTTCATTACAATCCATTTATCTGAATTTGTTCTACATCATTCGTTAAAATTTCGAAACGTCATAATCGATTTGATTTCAATTTTTCTTATTATATGTGGCGGTCAGTAAAAATCAAGGCTTCGAATCGTTATTTTTCCATTACAGTTGTCATTCCGGTTCAAATAAAAAATATATAATTTCGGTTATGTTTTTCGGTTCAGTTTGTATTAAAAATTTATTTGGGGAGCATGTTTAAACATGATCCGAAATAAACCGATATTTTTTCGATTAGCAACGGTTTTCGTTCCGAAAAAATAACGATTTTTCCTGTTTACGGATTAGTGCCGTTTCGGAGCTCTAACAAAATTTTCTTACCTCAGCCCGATTTATGAATAGATCTTCTCGTCGATAGTAATTTAAAAAATCAAAAGTTTTAGCTGCTTCAGTTTTTACACTAGAGCATAAATATATTATGTGAAATAATCCTTGACTAACGAATAATATCCAAGTTGATAATGAAAATATTAAAAATAATGCTGCCTAAAAATATATATTCTTTAATATAAAGTCTCTATTTTATAATATTTGATTACTTCTGCAGTTTTTTCTTGTTTAATTGTTGGTATAACAAGAAAAATTGTTGTCAGGCAACATCCCATAATGTATATTGATTTAATTATGAAATATTTCCCTAAAAGCCTATTAATATCAGCGCATAATTCTCTATATTCAGAATGCCAATTAACAATGTAACATTGTTTTATATTATATTTTCTATACAATATTTCGTTTAAAATTTGAATTCTGTTTCGAATTAAATGTAAAAGAAATAAAATGTAGATCTCTACAGTAAAGTCACCACTGTGAACAAAAGCAAAATTTATAGTTTGTGTAGAAACTGGTAAACATATGAAAGTTGTAATCGCTACGATAAAAAGAACTATTAATAATATTGTTAAATAACCAAGTATGTATTTCCTTGTACTATGATATCCATATTCTGAAAATAATTACATAATTTATTATTACGGATAAACGAATGAATATATTTTCATACTTAATTTATGAATAAATGTTTTATTCATACTAGTACAAAATATTTTATCCAAATTTTGCAATTTAAGTAATAATAAAGACATCTTTTTCGGTATATACCATAAAAAATATATATTATGAATATATAAGAAACATGATGGTATTATTATAAATATCATTTGCATATGATAAATATTGTCGTGCTGAAACAATTTATATTTGTAATTAATTATTTTGGAATTTATTTTAACTTTTTACACTATGGAATTTTTTGAAATGTTGAATTAAAGAATCGGTAACTAAGCAGAATTCCATTGTAATCATTGTTAAGATTGTACGTAATATAAAAAGTATAATACATCGTCTATTCTTTTGAAGAAAACGGTTTCCAATTCGTCCTTTAATTTTAAAATTTACTCCAGCAGTTATAACTTGTAGATAATAAATAGGCTCGATTGCTTTCGATATATCAAGACAACTTGGATGTGCATGCATTACATTTGCCTCTTTCAGTTCTTTTATAATACTAATGAATTAATTTATTGATTGTTTCATACATTTATAATTAATTAATTAATTATGTAGTGCAAAGAAAATTATAATTTGTAAAAGATAAAATCAGTAAATAAACCTATTTAAAAATAGAAACAGCTTTTTTAAAAAATCTATGTATAAAATAAATTAGATTACTTTGATAATTTAAAAATCACAATTAATAATGATTATTGTACGCAATTAAGTATTTTAAATCATAAAAGAAAATACATCCAGAAAAACAGAGCATGCGCAAAGCAAAAAACATAAGTAGTTAGCCGACTGTCAATTTGTTGAAGTATTATTCAATAGTCAACAAATAAAACGGCTCAAAACATACCAGAAATGGCAAATAATTGTACCTATAAGCATAAAATAATACATATATTAATACGAAATAAATGTTAACCTTAAAAATGAAGAATAAATAATATTAAATTCACTTTAACCATGAAAAATAAAAATCAGGGAAACAATACTATTACAGAAACAAATTGTTCAGATGAACAAGTTGAAATACAGGGAGAACCAGAAGAAATAGTGTGTAGCATAGACCTGAATATCAAAGAAGAACCAGAAGACTACGACCCAGAAACCAAGACTGATCATTTCCTTGCAGTTCCAAAACAAGAAAACTTTATATGTAAACTATGCGAAGATAAGTTCACAGACGAATTTGAGTTTTTAAATCACAAACGAAAACATAAAAAGGAAAAATTATGTGATATATGTAACAAAATTTACACACATCCCAGTCATCTTAGAATCCATTCTTCCGATAAACCATTCCAATGTTCCGACTGCGAACAGAGTTTCACTATGAAGCAAAATCTTCAACGACATCATCTCCGTGTGCATTCAGTTGTGAGGCCACATGTTTGCAATGAATGTGGCAAGGCATTTCCCCTTAGAGATCAGCTGAAAAGTCACGCTAGAGTTCATACAGGCGAAAGACCTTATTCGTGTAACTTGTGTTCTAAGTCATTTAGTGATAGATCCTATTACGGCAGGCATATGAAACAGCATGCCGCCGTAGCTGTTGAACCTGGTGGTGATCCTCAAAGGTTATTTCCCTGCCAGTTTTGTGATAAAGCATTTAATAGTTACAGTAATTTATACGGACATATGCGAACGCATACGTCAGAAAAACGATACTTTTGTAAGGATTGTGGGAGAGGCTTTAATAGAAATTCCCACTTAAAAAATCATATTCTTACGCATACTAACCCACCGAAGTCCATAAAATGTACTAAATGTAATAAATTATTTTGTTCTAATAAAACGTTAAAGAATCATATGGCTAATAAGCATGATGAAAGAAAGTAATTATTACAGTACTGCAATTTGTCTAGTCTATATTTAATAATAGCTTGTATCAAGCAAATTTCATTGCATTTTAGTACCTGTATTTATACCTATATTTTAAATTCTGTTTATGTAAACTATTTTAATATATGTGAAGTTAAGGCAGATATAAATATATATTTATTATTTAATAAGTATTTGTTGTGTATTAATTTGAGAGTTTTAAATACAAAAAATAAATTATATCAACTTGTTTTTTTATTAAAAAATCAGATAGATCCTTAATTAAACAACCTAGTTCTAGATCGGTCTGTTACATAACGAGCTTAAGTATGCCTAGTTTTTTAAACTATATTTTAAAATGTATTGTCATGTTGAGAAACTAATGCCTAGTTCACAGGGGACTAGTTGCCACAAATTTCTTGCCTGACGAAAAAGAAATACCGGCAAGTTTTCAGAAAGTTAACGGCTCCTATAGAGATATTGTGATAAGTTTTAACTAACAACTAACTTCTCATTTAGATAATATTTGTAAATCATTTCATATTTGTTCTTAAGCCCTTAAATTTTCAATACTTCTTTTCCAGGCAAGTTGCCACAAATTTCTTGACTAGAAGTACCGGCAAGTTGCCGAAGAGTTAATTTCACTTATAAACACAACTAATTTCTCATATAATAAAATAACCCATGGATCATTATGAAATAGCGTTTATAAATCATTTCATACTTGTTTTTAAAGCCTTTAAACTTTGAGTACCTACTTCTTCTTAAGGCAAGAAATTTGTGGCAACTTTCCCTAGGTGAACCTAGGCATTAGTTTCGCAACATGGCAATATATTTTAAAATATAGTTTACATAAATAAGTTTCGTTAATTGTAAGAATATTTTTTTATATATAAACAAGTTTTTCTAAATTCTAAATTTTGTAGGCCGAACGTCTGTCAAACGCGGACGCCAAATACTTTTGCAACAACCAGTATCATCCAGTATGGTGGACTGTGAACTCCTGGAACGTTGTTTTGCACAAATATATAAATATAATACACAAAAACTAATATTTTATTAAGTAAAACTTAACTACAAATATACAAAAATGTATTAAACTAATTTAAATGAAATAGCTGACAATTTAGTGTTGCTTGTAACACATTTGTGGTTATAAAATAGGTTGTTTGAAAATGTTTGAATCAACAGAATTTTGTCGTATTTGTACACGTGCTGAATGTGTTTTGATTGATATTACCAAAGAAGATGCTGATAATAAAACTTATATCGACAAACTAAAATATTGTATAGCAGAATCTGTAAGTATGATCAGCTTATTTCACAAACTTGTTGGGTAATTCTACAAGGTGGAAGCCATTGCATTTGCTATATAAACAACGCGTAAAACAACAATAAATCAACAAAATGAACATTTTTATTAGAATTATTCAGAACTTGTAAATAATATTCAGCTAATATGCAGTTTAGAGCCCTACGCCACTTAACGTAGTTATGATTTCCAATCAAAGTACCAAAATGTAACTTATCTATTCACAAGTGTCCATTCTAATTAAAACACATTTATTTTTAAATGGCCTGTATGAATATTTTGTCTGTTTTAGGTAGAGGATAACAATGTACTTCCAAATTTAATATGCGAGACTTGTTCTAAGAATTTAAATATATCATACTCTTTCAAACAACTTTGTTTACAAACTAAACAACTTTTTACTGGCAGCGAAAATGAGAACGAAAATATGATATTTTTAAAATCAGACTTTGAAAGGGAGGAATTTAAACCTGACAGTTTTACGACTGAGGATACATTTAAAAATGATTTAGAGCTTGATGAAATTAAAGAAATTTGCGCTGAATGTGGTTTAGAATGTGAAGATTTTATTGAATTAGAATCAGAAATAATTTGTAATAGCTGCAAATCACCATGTAAAGAATGTTCTAAAATATTTCCGAATCCTGAACTACTTCAAAAACATCGTGATGAAAATCATACAGAAAAGAAAGAGGATGTAAAATTAAAACCAAGCGATTTTAAATGTTCGATTTGTAATTTCCAACACCCAAATGAGCGAATATTAAAGGTTCACATGAGAGTACATTCTGGTGAGCGACCATATCGCTGTGATATTTGCCAAGAGAGTTTCTCGTGGGAACATCATCTCACGCGGCATCAGAAGACATGTCGTCCGGGAAGAACATTTCCTTGCAATATCTGCAAAAACAGATACATGAACATCGCTCAGCTTCTATTACATATGAAGCAGCATGAAAAACAGAACTCAGAGGAAGAGAAATTTCGAGAAATAGAAGAAAGAATTAAGAGACAGGTGAGATATAATATGAAAGAAATCTTCGAGGAAATTTTTGTAAAATTAAAAAAGTATTTATCAAAACATAAATGTGTTCCGGCTTCGAAGCTTTCATTATATTTGAAAAAGAAGGAAATGAACATAAATTTTTCAAATTATTCTTTATTTTTAATCAGCACTTGTAACCGTTCAAGTAATAATGTAGTCGTAATGCAGATCTATTACTAAAATATTACAACAAAAATTAAATTGATGGCGTGAACAAAGAAACATAAGTAGTATTTTAATATGAAAATAATTCGTAACACATGTTCTGCTATTTTGGAAAAAGCAGAATAAACAATAATTAAAACTGATGTGTCACAAAATTTGAGAAATGAAATTTTTTACTACTTGTGCAAACGTAGTCATCGAAATTGTATATTAAATTAAAGTTCTATATTTTCACGAACTTTATTTTTAAATAATTGATACCGGGTGAATTTAAAAATTAAATTTAACATGGGAAATTAGATCTTACCTCTCTAAACTCATATTTTCAAAATATCACGCACTGGATTTTTTTTATATTAAAAGTATACCAAAAAGTGCAGAATTTTTAAACGAAATTTTGGCGTATAAAACTAAATAAAATGTGAACCACAAAACTGATTTTCCATGTTAAAACCCTATGTTTGGTGTTCAAACACATACCTGGTATATTAATTTTCTAATTGGAAATATTACACTTTTTTTATTTTGTAAAAATTCCGCTATTAAACTATTTTTATTATGTTCGTCATATAATTTATTTAATCCTGCAACTGATTGTCAGTTTAAATTTCTGTAAAAAATATTCTGTCGAAAAAATATTGTGCTTTATATTTATATGCAATATATTATCTGTTTTTTTTTTTTATAAAATGTTCAATTTTATTATGTTTTCCATTTCAGAAAAAAATAACAGAGAAAACTCATCCCCACGCTTGTACTCTATGCCCAAAACGATTCGAAAAGAAATTCAAACTAGAAATGCACATTCGATCTCATACGGGAGAGAGAAAATACCAATGCGATATTTGTGATAAGTGGTTTATGCAAGGCGGTTACCTCGCCTACCACAAGCGAATTCATTCTGGGGAACGTGCGTTTAAGTGTAAAATATGCGGCAGCGCTTTCACCCAGAAAAACACCCTCAGTAACCACATGAGAGTTCATGATAAGCATAGGAAAATGCAGTGCTGGGTTTGTCAGAAATTCTTTCGGTATGTAGTCACTCTTCGGGCACATCTCAAGTCTGCACATGGCATCGATTATAGAGCAGGTAAGGAAGAATACTTTTGCTTATTTTTTACTTTTAATATTTATTTTCTAAAACATCAATTAGGGATTAGGATCAGAATTTTGTTTTGATTTATATCGTTTATTTGTTTATAACGAACAATTTTGTTACAGTAAAAAATGTCAAAAATTCATAATTTGAAATATATTTGTGTTCTTATTTAATCGTAAAAATCGACTGGGTTTCGTTTTGTAATTTTCGCATCCGTTAAATATCCGCCTTTGTTGTCTTATTTATTACATAAATAGCTATTTTCTATTATCAAATTATAGGTTAATCAATTTGTCTTTTATTCAATAATAATCTTTATATTAGAATTAGACTAAGATGGGAAATAGTTTTTTTGGATCACATTATTTTCTGTTTCATTTTATACATTAAACATGCAAACTTTAAATTTTGTATTTTTGGTATAATTTCGACATTTGATAATTACATATACTTAAGTTAAAAACTTATTAAAAATAGATCTATTTTTACCAGAGATATTGTAATCATACTAATTTCGACATTTCTAGTTTTTAACGATTATCCACAAATTAATTTTTTTTGTGATATGTCTGTCTGTCGGTTGGTTTAATTAAATTTTATATTAAAGCTTCTAAAATCAATGACAGGATTTGATGAAAAATTATAGCCTATTTTTCCAATTTAATAATAATAAATAAATAATAATAAATATTTATGGAATCCAGTGTTTAAATGTATTTATTATTTGACTTTTACGATTACCAAAAGTTTTTAATACAAAAATAAAATGTAAAATATTTTCCATTTTCTATTTCATAAATGATATTGTATTAAAATTTATAACATTGAGTTAATATAAATCTTATTTTTTCAGCTGCAGAAATGAAAAATGCCGTTTTAAATAGCACGTAATGAAGAATACTAGGATAATTTACATGATCAAGGACTATAATATTACACTTTATTAATATTTGTATTATTTATATGTAATAAATAAATCATTGTAAATGTCATCGTTGTTTAGATCTACCCTTAAAAAACTCTAAGAACTATAAGTCGTAGGAAAATTTTAACACCGAATTCGGAAGTTACGACATCGAATTAGTAGAATAAAATCAAAAAACCACCCCTTCAACACGAACACCGTTACATATCTTGTGCGCTACTTTTATAAATTTCTTAAACATATTTTACAAGTAACTGGAAAACTATTAAGTTTAAAGAAAAATTTTATTAGGATATATTAAAGAGAATGATATTTTGGACATCTTCTATTTGAAACACATTTTTGTCACTGGTGTTTTGTTTCAAAGTTAATTGGGTCATTTTCTTTTTAAAATGTATCATGTGTATCATGCATGTATTTAATATTAACATTAGAATATTAACAACTATGGCTTGAAATAGAACAGCGATTTTAGAATTTAAATATAATTTGAATGCGGTTATGTAAGTATCAACATCAATTAACGCTAAATTAAATTTAAAAAATAACGTAATTTTGCTCTATATATCACATGTACTTACTACATATTTATTTAAATTCTGTACCCTTACAGATTTTATGTCACTCTTTTAATAAAAGCACCCCTATACACATTATAAGTTGTAATATACTGTGTTATTTTCTTGTGTCCGATTTTGATGAAACTTGGCATACATTAGCTAGGGACATCGATCTAGTAGACAACCAAATATGAGCCTCTAGGGGTTGATATTAAGGGAGATATTCAATTATATATTTTACAAGGGTGGAAAATATTAACTTTAGAGGAAAACTTTACTTTTTTTGTTGGGAATAAAATTCTAAGCATCTTTTATTTAAAAAAAATTCTTATCCGATTTTTCTTTTTAAAGATAATTGTTTAAGTACATATTTGTCTTAAAGATAAGTTCTGTTCAAAACTTCTTCAAGAGAACTACCACTTTGGAGTGCCCCATAAAATTGGTAATATTTTTATACATGAAGCATCAAGTTCTTAGTCTAAATGCAATATTTGAGATCTCTACCCCTAATAATATAGACAACAAAAAATAATATGTTAAAATTTTACAAGTAAACTACACTTATAAGTTGCACTAAAAATTTTATATATTTTTTTATGAATGTAGTACTGGAAGCTTAGTTCATATTTAAAGTTTCAAAATTTTCACGTCAATATTATGGGGGTAAAATAATGCTCTATTTGCGGAACTTCAATCTCGAATTACGTAAGAACGAAGAGAGAGCGCCAAAAACGGACACCGGCACCGGAAGCGGAAGGGTTGAATTAAGGGGATGACATGTCTAACTCCGAAAATTTGGGGTTCAAGGTCAAAAACCATGGGCTATAGTCCAGGGTTTTTTAAGATGCAACTAATTAGTGAAATTAGGGGGAAAAAGTATGCTATCCTATAGAGTCAACCGTGAAACTAACGAATCTGATGTCCGTTTTGTGCGCCAACCCCTAGTTTAGGGGTAATTCACGTTTCCTCTCGATTAAAATGTTTGTCTCCAATTTCGATGAAACTTTACATACATGTAGTAGGGACCTAAACTTAGTGCGGAATATAACTTGAGCCCGTAAGGGTTGATGGTAAGGGAGTTATTAAACTTTAAAGTGGGATTATGGAAAGGATGTAAATATTAATCTTAGAAAAAAACTTTATTAGGATTTTTTGTTCAGAATGAAATTCTCAGCTACTTTTATTTGAAAAATTTTCTTGTCCGATTTTTTTTCCACCCTTGTAAAATATATAATTGAATATCTCCCTTAATATCAACCCCTAGATGCTCATATTTGGTTGTCTACTAGATCTATGTCCCTAGCTCATGTATGCCAAGTTTCATCAAAATCGGACACAAGAAAATAACACAGTATATTACAACATAAGAAGTACATATACTTACAATGTGTATAGGGGTGCTTTTATTAAAAGGGTGACATAAAACTTGTAAGGGTACAGAATTTAAATACATGTGTAGTAAGTACATGTGATATATAGGACAAAATTACGTTATTTTTAAAATTTAATTTAGCGTTAATTGATGTTGATGCTTACATAACTGCATTCAAATTATATTTAAATTCTACAAACGCTGTTCTATTTCAAGCCATAGTTGTTAATATTCTAATGTTAATATTAAATACATACATGATACACATGATACATTTTAAAAAGAAAATGACCCAATTAACTATGAAACAAAAACACCAGCGGACAAAAAAGTGTTTCAAATAGAAGATGTTCAAAATATCATTCTCTTTAATATATCCTAATAAAATTAAAAATATGTTTATTAAATTCATAAAAGTACCGCACAAGATATGTGCGGGTGTTCGTGTTGAAGGGGTGGTTTTTTGGTTATATTCTACTAATTCCATATACATATTAGTACTAATAGGTATATGACTAATTCGAGGTCGTAGTTTCCGAATTTGCTGTCCAAATTTCCCTATGACCTATAGTTCTTAGTACCCAACATGACCTTGTGTTATCAATACATAAATATAGGAGTTATATTTGTATACTTGCATTATACAATACAATAAGACATGAGAAAAATCTGAAACATATTATGTAAGGTTCTAAAACACATATGTATGCAGAAAAAATAAAGGGTGTAATATAAGGGTGTATGACATCATTTCAAATAAAAAAGATATAGAAAATATTGAACGATCAAACACAGACGTGATCAAGTTTTGATTTTTTAAAACCAACCAATCAAATGATAGCATTTTGCTACCTTTGAAATAATATAATTATTTATAATTCGTAAATGAATATATAGAGTTGTAATATATATTGTCGCTTTAGCAATTAAATACCAAATATTAAAAAGAAAAAAATTCTACAGCGAAAATTATTACAAATTATTTATTTATTATAAATAAATCTGAACCCCATAGCCTTGACTATGTTAAGGGTGGTGTTTGAGGCAACACCCAGTTCAACCTTGTGTCACCAACACATAAATATAGGCGTTCTATGTGTAAATATTTTACAGCATTTATGACACAAGGAATATTTTGAAATATAGTAAGAATTCGTTCCTCCCAGACATAAATCAAATCGCATACTTCGGTAAAAAAACAGATTAGTATAAATATAAAATATTGATGTATCATAAATATATTTATTGATTATGATCTCAAAATACAACATTTATTCTTTTAACAATAATGACATTACCAATTCTTTTTTTACTTAATTAATATATTCTATTTTAAAGTAATACTAAGTATCATATTAGTTAGCAAATAAATAAAAAATACTGACGATATCTGCCTACACGATTACTTAATTCTAAACGAAATACGGTTCTTATGTAGATTTAAAATCGAAACTGATCATTTTTTATAAAATGAGATCAGTAACAAATCATTCAAATATCTTTGGTCCCAAATTTTTAATATATTAAAAACTGTTGAAATATTTTCTTCGCAGATTTAACTCCTTTCAAAAATACATTCTTGGGATCAAGGCATTTCATTCTTTTTCATTAGTCTAAAACTTACTTTAATAGTTTTACATGTAGCTACAAAAACTACTTTAAATACTATTTTCTATTTGTGATTAGATTCATGCAAAATAAAAGTTAACTTATTGTGTATGCCCTCGGCTGAAACTTATAACAGATCTTAGTTTCTTTCTTATTCGAGGCGACGTCCACTTGTTTGAAGATCCAAGAAGAGGTTTCAAGTCGTTTGGAGAGACTCCTTCATCCACGTCATCGGCTTCGGTCTTTATTTCCATTTTCTGGAAAATAAACACATTTAAACATCCATATTACGGATAATCACAGTAATATCAGAATCTTCTAGGAGAGAATGAAAAAATTATTCACCGTAAATCATTACCTGAACAATTAAACGCAACAACTGATGTTGTGACTCAAGATGTGTCGATATTTCTTTCAATCGTCGTTTCTGTTTCTCTAATTCTGTTGACAGATAATCTTCTCCGTTGTCTAATACCATTTCAAGTCCTGAAACAAAGTTTTATTATCAAAATATTTCATATGCATATAATGAAACCTTAGATAAGGTATAACATAGAGATATGGCATTGCCCAAATATATTGTCGAAAGATCTAAGGTTTAAAATCGCTTGCAGCTAGCAGTGTGAGAACAGTGGACCAGTGGAGTAGCTATATGGAAAACTCAACCAAACAAATAATGAGGATAGGTGACTAACACTATGACCAATATTTCGTTCGTCTAACTGTAAGTGTGCACTACTCAGCTGGCGGATTGTTCTCACGCAGCTGACTGTTAGGCGATTCTCGACCATACATCTTTTGCTTGCTCAGTAGTACGTAGCTATAGGAGTGTGCCATATCTCTCTGTTATACCTCATCTAAGAATGAAACACTACGAATAAATAAAAAGAAAACAGCAATATGAATAATTTAAAAATTTAGAAAGTATAAAATATGAAATACATATAGGCTTAAAGCAATAAAAATAATCTAGAGGTCACTCGTACGACCACAAAAATGAAGAAAATTCGTACCATTGTGTTTGGGTCTTGTGTAGTCATCGTGGCTTGGACCCTGTCGGTGTCCTGTAAACAAAAGGGCTCAACGCATTCATTACGATATGGACCTTACTTAACAAGCGCTCAGCACATGCATCAATGGATACTTATTAAAATTTAAGTTTCACTCGAAAGTATTCACATAATTTTAAACGAACTTGTAATCTTGTTCCTTCAATTTAGTTGAGGTTTCGATTCATTCTTTTAAAATTATGTTCGGTTCAATTTAAATGCTACAGTTTCTTCTAATTCGATCTATTCTAAATTGTAGTCATGCATTACGTAACTAGGTACTTATGTAATTAAAATTTTGCATAATCTGTTTTCTCAGTATATTATAAATATATTTTCTTAAAAAATATTTGCATTGAGATACGATTGAGATATAGTACAAGATGTATATCTTATCTCGATTATTATTTTCTCGGGGTGAAGAACAACCCTACAATACTCAGTAGGGTAAGGGCTAAAGAAGTAGGAGAAATACCCGTATTTTTTAAATAGATTCATTATTATTATTTCATTATAGTTTACGAGAAAATAATTATTAAAATTTGGAAAGGGATGCTGTGACGTCAGTGTAATAGAATCGTGAAAGAAGAGAGATAGACTAGGATCGTAAGAGACAGTCTAAATGCCTTTTTCTTCCACGATCCTACCATGCTGACATCACATTTCTCTTCTCCAAGACTTGAAATTGCTAAAAACTATATTATTGCAAACTAATGTTTAGTTTTTTTTTATTATAATGAGAAGCAATAAGGTTAGTTTCTATATTTTATGACATATACTGAAATTCGATTATAGAAACATACCTCGTAGTTTTGAAAATGGGCTTATGGCTAACAAAGTTGTAGTCTCAAATTGAAAACAATAATTTGAATCTGAATAACGGCCAAAGAATCAAACAAACTTTTAGAATTTAAGAACCGCAACTAAGATTTAAATTATAAAATAAATACATAAATATTGTAGTACCTACATTCTTGCTTATAATAATTAATATTTCGAGTGAAACCTATAATATAATAATGAAAACATGCAAACAATATATTTGAAACGTATAACAAAATGGAAATATATTTACCTTCATCAGAAAATGGATTGCAGAACCATTTTCGTAGCACATAATCCAAAAAACCTATTTTACACTTAGTTTCGTTGGGATATTCCATTAATTCGTCTTTATCAATTCTTTCTAAAGCCATTTGTGGTAATTTTCGCTCCAATTCTGTATGATGTACAACCTATATCACAAAAATATGTAAAGAAAACTCAAAAATTAATTAAGATAATCTATGTACCTGCATGGCAAGTCTTTTGAGTTGTGCATTCCTTCTAACAGATTCAATGTCTCCAACAGCCAAACCGATAAGCAGATTCATCAATAAAATAGGCATCAATACCATAAACAATCCCAAAATTAGAAATGCTGGTATGGGAAATGGTAAAGATACACATTTCTTTTCGGTGTGTTGATAAAATGGTTGAACATAAGTCCCCAAAAAGTCTATTTCGCCCAACATCATAGCAAAGGTTCTCATTAGAGACATTGGAATTGTTTTAAACGACAAATGATGGCCCTAAATATGCAATATTTTAATTTAATTTATTCCTATTATAAACTTTAAACTTACATCGCTTAGTAGAATGTAGAACGCCAATCCAAACGCAATGATTAAAATAGAGAAAACCAGCAACACTTTAATCAAAGTTTGCAAGATCTCCAGAAACATAACGACGTATATTCCAACTTGATCAAACCTCTGAAGTAGTAATAATAAGTTAAACCAGCTTAAGAATACGGTTAGAGATGCACACGAATACTGGATTTCGTTTACAGTTCCGTTGAATACTGGGATGATCATAATACTTGCACAGATGTACAGAAGCCATGATACTAAGTTGATTGGGTCTAGAAGGTAGTGCCAGCGTTGTTGATACACTTGGAGAATTTCATGAAGTGTGTTTAACGCGATGTAGACTAAGATGACGATTGAAGAGACTTTTACAGGTGTGTGAGAGATTAAGTTTGAACGGTCTGTATGTGTCGGCTAGAACGATACATTACATTTTACAAACAAAATTTATAAGAAAATCTATACGAATGAAGAATAAAAACAATTGCCTTGCAGAGGGGATAGCATTTTAAAAGAAAAAGAAGTAACCCAATCATTAGATTTAGAAAAAAAATGATGAATTTGATTCCTTGAAGGCAAGAAAGGTTAAATTCAGTTTGTTTTTGTATATTTGTACTTCTTTTGTTCTATTCCATTTATGTAATTTGTTAGTTATTTATTTTGACTTTCATTGAAAGGTTGTTTTCAAACTTAGTTTCTTGTGTGCCTAACGTAAAATTTGACCCAACAATTTTATTTAAAAAAATATCGTCTATTCCCAAAAAAAAATTAAAAACAATTTGTTTGGGGGGCACCATATTTAGGCAAATTTTTCTTGAAATGTACTTGTTTCCGCCTCTTTATTTAGTGAAAGGATCAAGTTCTGTTCGAGTAAAAAGATAGAACTGTTCTCAAAAATCTTAGTTACTACTACAATCCAAACAAAGACCAATAAATCAACCAAATCAACTATCAATAATGGTTGCACTTTTGTTTAATAATGGATATATTATTTTAGAGTCGATCGAATAAAGATTGCGAAAAAAGATGACATAAAGCAACTCTCAATTGGACGATCATGTACGCTAGAGATTTGGCTGTACAAAAACACGTTTTTTTATGCTTTTGTTATATTCCAGCAGCGTCCCTTATTTTAAAATCAGACATGCGCATTCGATCCCAATTTTAAACCATTTTTAAATAAATTTGATGTATATTTCGTGTCGGTTTATGTCAACGATAAATAAATATCGAACCTTTGATTTTGAATTTACGGATCCGTAAAATTCTAATCTCTCGTAGAAATGTGAGTTATTTTTAGAGTAAACTAAAAATGGCACGCCTATGGAATAGGATGTCTTTGTCACTACAGTGGCGTGCCAATATTTTGGACTTATGTTTATGAAATAGAATATTAAACATGATTTTGAATATGTAAACTATTAGAATGATTTACATACAACTGTTTAAAATAAAGATTAAATAACTTATTTATAAGAACTATAAATACACTTTAATTTTATATTTTGTTTATTAACTTCTACGCTAGTGAAGTCACTCAAATGTATTACAGTTGACCATTTATTTTTTCAATGATTTACAGACTGAAAAATCGTGATTATAAAAATGATGATTATGACTTACCATAGTGCAAGACTCATTTGTAATATTATGAACATAGGAATCATCCTTCCTCATTAGTTGACTTGAGAAAATGGTCACAAAAGTGAGAAAAATACTGTAGAACAATAAATAAGCAAAATGGAAATACTTTCCATAAGAATTCCATTTCATTTGCAGGTATTTCTGGCTTAATGGATGTGCAAGTAACTCCACTCTTCCGTGAGTTACCATTGCCTGAAAAGAAATATTATCTTCGTTTTACAACATTTATTTCATAAAAGACGTATTGTCTCCACGAACGATAGTTAAATGAAGCGAATGATGGATGATGGTACGTGACTTACGTTTAAAACAGGAAGCGGTATAGGTTTGGTGATATTGACAGCTTCTCCTGTTTTACCGTCCATATCAGCATAAATTGTTGGGCATTGCAGACAAGCAAAGTTGTATTTTATCTAGAAAAATAAAATATTAAATAAAAAATCGGATGTAAACACCACATGACTACCTTGTATATCTATTAAATTAAAGAGAAATACATAGCCAGATACTTTAACAGTCCCACATACAAAATAATATTCTACGGCTAATCAGTTTTGAGTTACGCGAAAAATTCAAAAAACCCTTTCAGCATAATGCTCTTTTGTCACATACAAAATTACAACATTCTGCGGCTAATTGTTTTTGAGTAATGCGAAAAATAAAAATAAACTTTTCGCGAAAAGTGCCATTTCGGCACATCTGATTTCAATAAAAAAGGAAGGTGCACAACTAGATGTTATAACAGTCCCATATACAAAATTTCAACATTCTACGACTAAACATTTTTGAGTTATGCGTACGTACGTACAGACGTCACGCCGAAACTAGTCAAAATGGATATTTCCGTTGAAATCTGAAAACCGAAATTTTCCGCGATTACAATGCTTCCTTTACTACGAACGAAGAAGTAAAAATTAATTGACTTTATTTTAATGACAATAAAAAAAAACAAAACTGAAGAAATTAATTTCTGTAACTTACATAAAAAGATTTGGAATCCTTTTTGCAATTAGCTTTTGTGATACATTTATCCTGTACGGCTTCAAAAACTCTTGGCATTGATGCGATTAAAGCTAAAGCGACACAAGGATGTTTAATGGATTTTAAAGCCATTACTTCATTAGCCCTGAAAAAAAATATTAAGTATATTTCAATTAAAATTAAGCATTATCTATAAATATTTTTTATTTTGAACTTATAAAATTCAAATATAATAATAACAGTGGCGGCTCGTGGATTTAAATCATGTGGGTGCTGTAACTTGCGAAATTTTCAAAACACTGTAAATGCGTGTTCGATAAAATACCAAAATTATCGTAAAAATAAAAATAAATAAACATGAATGTACATATAGTTTTGTTTTGTTATTTCTTTAAGTTGTATTTCTGAGGAGTAATTCTAATAATATTCTAAAATATAAATTATGAATTATTTTATGTCTTTATTTGTAATATCCAAATATGTAAAGATACGGAATAAATACGATAAATATTATGAGTACGTTGCTACACTACTGATTTAGCAAAAGAAACTGCTTGTTTTGCAGTGCCGAATTATGCTTCTCACTGCGAGTGTAAATGCTTGCGCGCCCATCGATATAAGCTATCTTACTATTTGGTATGACATAGTGATAAACACAGTGCTGTTAGCATTCTTCGTCCTTCTTAGTGTTGCTAGATATATTTTTATAAACTTTTATACCAAAATAAGAGAACTATATACAATTATTCGTGATAAAATTAATTATTATAAGCAATTACAAATAAATTAATAAATATTTTATATATCGGGAAAATATGGGGTGCTGTAGTTCCGTAGTGCCTATATACGAGTCGCCCCTGATTAGGAACTAATAAACCAGACATTTTCATTTTTACGGATGGCTGTAATAATGTCCTAAAATGGTTAATAAAATTTTATGGGAAATATAATACTATTTACATTACAGTTAAAGAATACCATTCCTAATTCATTAGTTAATGATACCAGTATTTTAATATATTATGAGCTGTTAAATGTATAAATAAAGAAGATGTATAATAGGAAAAAGAACAGTATACTCAATATAATTGAGCAGTAACGATAAATTACAATAAAAATAACAAAGATAAAGAAATAACAAACACGAAAAAAGCAATCATAAAATAAAGTAAAAATTAAAATGTCTGAATTTTTGGTTTCGCAGTTATGAATTTAATAAATAAAGTGCACATTTAAATTAATACAAAATAAATTGAAGAAATGATTAAATAATCTTACCTTGTTTCATGGGTAACCATTGCCAAAGCGGCTTCAGGAAACTTATAATAAATAGCGTAGTCTATTGCACTCATTTTCATGAAATTATACTGCAGTTTACAATTCATGGAAAGCAGAAGACCAATTGCATTTGGTTTGTTTTCCATTGTTGCGAGATGTAGAGTTGTATTCTAATAAAATACAAAAAAGTTTAGTAATTTTGCAATATGCTCTTCAATATTGTATATGACCAAATACACTTTTTGTACTCATTTCATAAATTAGTTCACAAATAAGTTTTTTCATATTTAATAAAAATGTCGTTGTCTAACAATAAGTTTTTTACAAAGAGAATGAAAATCAATATTGCAATTTGCAACGAGAACAACAGTTTTGTTGACTGTAGAGGAAACATCAAATATTGAGAATAATAAATTGTACTTTTGAAAAGGTAGATTTCATAATATGAAAGTACTGTTTTTTAAGTAACAATAAATATTCTTCTTACCCCATCCTTGTCGGTCTGTTCCAAAAGATGTGAATGAACGGAGTGCAACAGCTCAATAGTTTGCGTATAACCGGACATAGCTGCAAGATGCAAAGGATTTCTACCGTTATGATCTCGGTGTAACAATGCCCCACGGTTCAATAAAAGCTGCACTACTCGAGTATGTCCTTGCTGCGATGCAATATGCAAAGGAGTCATGCCTTCTCCATCGCTTTCGTTGATGATAAAAGTTCCTTTTTCGGAATCTAAAAGCTGCCGGACAGTGTTGTAACGTCCGTATCTAGAAAGAAATAAACAGCGAAATACTAGGCGCTCAATAAAAATAATACTCCATCATTATTAAGTTCCTTTCTAAAATTGAGTTTGATTAGAAAAGTTTTTTACTTCAATATTTTGTTGCTACTTTATTCAAATATTTTTTCGAAATATTGACAAAAACACTAGAAATGCAAGAGTATACTATGACTTTTATTTCTGGTAGTTTATTACCAAAAGTTTATCAACTCGTAGTATTTATGACAGAAGCTTAAATATTTACTTTCAATTAAATCTGAATTCTGTCTACACGTGTACACATAAATAATTTTAAAGTAATTATTATAAATTCAAAACAGGATAATATTATTTTCCACAAATAAAAACTACTGCCAAATAAATTCATTTCAAAGTACACTAAGAATTTATAAAAAAATATATTAAGATATATTGTGGGGTACCCTGCAGAAATAATGAATATGTCAAAAAAGAAGACGAAAGAAAGATACTATAAAAACAATACTAGGACCAGTAAAAATAACAAAAAACGAATGTGGACTAGGGTTGTGAAAAATGTTCGATCAAATTGATTGATCGAAAGATCGATTAAAATGATCTCAGTAATAAAAATATCGATCTGATCGTTTGATCGATGAATTAATTTGATCGCTTGATTCCGATTTATCAGATCGGTTTTATTTAGCAAACTGATCATAAATGATCAGATCGATCTTGATTGAAGGATACTGTCAACGTGTTAGTATACCTAGTTTACATTTAGGCATGGGTAGAATACTTTTAACTTTCAATTTATATTTCTCAATTTTTTCAACTATAGATATTGAACGTCCATTGTATTTTTATTACTGAAGATCGATCTGTAGTTGAAATCGATCAGATCAATCTGATCAAACAGGATATTTTTTTCTGATCGATCAAGATCAATAAAAAATAAAGATCGATCATCGATCACAAATTTCCCTGATCGCACTGCCCTAATATAGAGCTATAATGAATCATGAAATTGAATAAAATTTAAAAGAAAACAGTGAAGAAAATAAAGCAACAAAAAGCCGAATAGCTGGGAAACATATGTAGATCTAAAGGAATAAATATAATAAAATTAATACTTATGTGAAAACCAGAACGGAAAAGATGAAGAGAAGGACCCATATTTAAATGGCTACAAGAAGTAGAAGAAGATTTGAAATGTATAGGGGTAAAAAATGCAAGGAGAAAACAGAAAATAGAAAGAAATGAAAAAGAATCAGCAATCTTACGGAGACAGATCCACCCAAAAAAAGCCACTACATAATTATGTCAATATAGACCAATTTATAATAAATTAAAGTTCTTACCTTGCAGCAAAATGTAAAGGACTCTCATTGTTATTATTCTTCAAATTAATGCACGCTCCAAGCCGAATAAGATTCTCCAAGCTCCTTATATGTCCTTCCCGACTGGCATAATGCAGAGGAGAACACCCAGTATTGTCCTTCTCGTTCAAGAGTTGCAGTAAATTCTTGTTCGACTGTGTCTACCACGTTATAGCACTATTACTATCACATTAGATACATTTCATAATAATACCGTTAAATAAAAACTAAACATTCTACTCATGTAACTAATCTATTGTAGAAATCCAATCGAAACTGGACTCACCCTACTAACTTCATTCGCGAACTCTTCCAGTCTGCCTCCGTTCATCACCACTAGATGTAGCACGTTCCTGTGGTTGACATCCTTGAGGTTGATGTTCGCGCCAAGTCTGATGAGAGTGTGAACGGTCCTCCAGCCAGCTCTAGAAGCTGCTAGGAGTAAAGGACTGCGTCTTTCTTTGTCCAGAGGGTTGATATCAGCGCCCTCATGCACCAAGTACTCAACTATCTCAGGGTGGTCGAACATGGCGGCGCAGTGAAGTGGAGTCATGTTTTGGATGTCGCATGAGGCTAAGCATTGCAGCTTTTCGTGGGGTTGGATGGTGAACATTAATTTGATTATATCCATTGCACCTGGGAATAGAATTCATTTCGTTTTTCAAAAGTCTACACAAACTTTCACAACTTGGGATTTTTTCAATTTTAAGAAACTCGTCCAAAATGATTATAATGAAATTAAATTAAAAACAATTTTAAATACATTTTTTTGTTTAATATTCTTTTTCAATTTTTTACTTTAAATGTTTTGAGAAGGAACAATGTGAAACACAGTTTAAGTACCACTGATATACAGTAGCGTACTGTTTTACATTAATAGTTATTTTAATATTTCGACTATACTTAAAATATATTTCAGGCAATACTATTCACTATTATCCAAACATATCGCACTAACAGCAAAAACCAAAAAGCTTTGTACACTAAACTAATTAATTATTACCTACAGTAATAACACATTTGTCAAAAACTAGTCTTAAATTACTCGTTCATATTAAGTAAAATTGAGTACGGTGCCATTATATGGAATCCTTCACAACAATATTTGATTAATTCCATTGAAACTATTAAAAAAAAAAATTGTAAAAGTATTTATTTCAGATTATTTAAGTCTTGGCCTGATTTTCATTTTGCGCTAAGTTTAAATGTTTTCTAATATACTCTAGATAAGTTATTGTAACTAATTTTTCACATTTCATATTTTGTATATGTAGGTATTTATGTATATTCTTTTACCCGTGATGTATTTTGTATATTAATATCATTAAAAAAACATACAATATTTGTGAGCCTAAAATCAAATATGGCTTCTATTTAAAAAATCATAAGTTTGTATTATATTTCAAAATTATACCTCTGAAAAAAAAATGCCTACGCCACTGACTAGACAATGAAAGTATTTTACTTTTTCATTTGAAACATTTTCCCGGAAATGTAACTGTTTTGATAAATGTGGAAGAAGAAATGGACTAAAATCAGTTTCCGCCATTTTCTCATGATCTATGGGGAATTTTGGGATAACTTTAACCGAAGTCGTAGCTGTTATAGTTTCCGAGATCCCAATGGTGGCCGATGTAATCTGGACACGCTGTATATAATCAAAATTCAGAATAAAAATTATTATAAAAAAATATTTATGAATTGTACATTATTTCAAGAAAACGATTTTTAAAGTCACATTATTTATATACAAAGAATTTAATAACATTTGTTAGTTTATTTTCACTTTAATGTACATGTGTTTTATGTCAATTTCTCGAGAAATGTGAGCTACAAAAATTTTGAGGACCGCAGTCAATTCCGCGTAAAAAAGTGTCTGCAGAATGTGCAAACTATAGAAACTTCTATGAATTGTAACAAAAAAGTTATAAATCAAAAAGTAAATTGGCTAAAATCAGTTTTTCCTCATATCTAGTGAGTTATGCATTGAAATGGCCACCTAATGTGACAACTTTTTAACCGATTTCGTATCTCTTACGGTTCTGGAGATCCCAATGTGTACCCTCTTAAAACGGACACCCTATATACCATGAATATGTATGTACATAATTTATAAGTATAAATATTTAGATTTTTACTCCATTTTTTCATCACAGTTTTACAAATTAACTGCACATATTTCCTACCTTGCGCACAAGCGAGATGCACAGGAGTACTCCGATCATCCTGCTGCGTTGATATCTTCGCCCCGGACTTCAAGCAAAGCTCTACCGCTTTAATATCCCCTCCGTGTACCGCAGAGTGAAGAGGCACGTTTCCCTCAGAGTCGTAGAAGGAGATCATCTCTTCCCTGGTGCATCCTCTAGATTCACCCCACTGTAGAAACACCTCCAGGGTCTTCGAGGAAGCGTTCTTCGCGGCCTCGTGGATCGGGTAGTAGCCGTTGTTGCAAGGCCGACGAGGGCATGCGCCGAATTCTGTTATCTACGGAGTGTTAAAGGGGTCAGTAAATATTTAGTTTAGTTTGAGGGTTGAGGTTTGATTTAATGTATAAATGAATGAAATGGTTTAATTAATTATTACTTGAGAAAAGTTTGATTTTCAATGAATTTCAATGAAGTACTTGTTTCCTTTTCATATTTAATGTAATAGTAGTAGCGGTGTTTTTTAGCTTTAATATTTGTGAGTGTCGGTAGGTAAATATTTTGGTGTACATAAATAATAATTTTAATAAATATCAAGATAAATATGTATAAATATTTGTCTAATATTATATTATAATTATCAACGCATTACAATATCTATCATTCAAAATTATAATCTACTTTCTAGATCTATTTAAATCTAAAAGCCGTGTGTGTATTAATTTAGAATATAATTATTATTATTTATTGTTTATGTTATCTCACAAAATATAGTCGATTCCGCTTACTTGGGACGTGTTAGAACAAATCTATTTTGATCTAAATAAGTGGCTGCCTAAATTAAAAAACTAATAATAAATTTTAAAATTAAATAGTGAATAACTCTAATTCTTGTTATAATTGTTGATTGAAAATATATATAGACAGGCAAGCCCACTGTAAAATTTAAAATATAAATAATTGTTTATATAATTCATATTTATAAAAATTTAAATTTGTATTGTGTGTAAGGTGCGAAAGTATATTAAATATAAAATTTAATATATACTGGTGTATGTGTGCGTTCGTGCCCTACTCTACCACAGTATAAGAATACAATCAGTAGCAAACCTCGCTGAATTTTATTCCAAGCTCCTCGATGTGCATATAAAAATATTTAATTTTTAAAAATCTATTTATTTGTTGCATATAGTTTATTAGTATTATTGAGTTTATTTTATATGTATAGTCTATTTCAGAATGAAAGAGAGAGAAAGAGATTCATAAATCAGTCTGTCAAAAACATTCCAGTGGCGTACCAATAATTGTTTAATCAGAAATAGTCGAAAAGACTACAGTAGAGATCAACCGTACCTGTACTTATATATTGACTACATATAGTACAAGTAAATTGAAATAAATATAAATTCTGATAAAGAACTTTTATTTTTATTTAGTATAAAAACATCAACAGATTACTCTATAATAGTGATAGGAATCTCTGGAACTTCAGTTAAATTAGACAAAAGTTGCCATACTCATATGAGATACAATTAGAATTTTTATATTGCCTAATTTTATACTTATGATACAACTGAATATTTTTTAAGCGATACTAATAGTTGTAGATAATGTCAATAAATAGGTATCTTATTTTTTTCTGATTTCATCTATTATTACTTTCTAATTTTATTTTGTGTATAAAATGATGTAAGATTTCTTATATTATTATAAATATTAATGACCTTATTCATACTTCGTGAGAATTGGATTAGATTCAGACCTTAAGAAAATGGCCGCCGCAGGCTTCATTTTCTCATATGCTATGCCCTACCCAGAATTATACCTAGAGATCAGTGAAGAAATTACATTTAAGTCTATGTTCGAGAAGTAAGTTTTGTCCAATCCAGCACTACTCTTGCAAATTTTGATAATTCTCATTCTGAAATGGACTTCACATAGAATTTAAATTTCCCGCTACTCTGAATTAATACAAAATGGCCGAACGTCACTCTTGATTACATTACACTGATTACATCTTTCTACTGTGACTACTTACATTCCCTACGCTAGCTACCACGCCACACATATTTAGTGGAGCATCACCTTGAGGAAGCTTACCAGTATCCTGGCGCACTCCTCGTGGTCGTAGATGGCAGCTAGGTGCAGCGCTGTGCGGCCGTGTTCGCCTCCTTGCTGGATGTCGATCACGTTCTTGTGCCGGGACATAACCTCCAAAACCGAGACTTTGTTCAACTCGGTCACCAGGTGAATAGGGGCTTGTTTCTTCTCGTTTAGAACACTGGTGTCCACACGACTAGAAAATGGTTTTAATTCTAAATGTTGTACTGTTTTCTATATTGTGTTTGGTACAATAAGCTTCTATTTGTTTTGTTCACACAAATGGGATACAGTTTCAAATAAACCTATTATAGGTGAGATAATAAAAAATGTTGTATATATTTACAGACTGATAAATAAAGTGCAAAATATAATAAACATTGATGAGCAATTAGGCATTTATTTATAGATAATATGTTGGTCAATTTAAAAAATATTTTATTTTATCATGTAAAAATATGAATGTTTTAAAATAAAATTTACAGAAATATTTACAATAAACCGAAAAATAATACAAAATATGCTATATTTTATTGACCAAATAACAATATAAGAGTATATTATACACCAAGATTGAAAAGACTATCAATATTGACCTAGCGTCAGATTGTGTAATGAGGTAAGAAGTAACCGAGGCACATAAGGCGCTGGTTAATAATGGTCTTCTCTCATTTTTTCACTACTAGCATTTAAATCCCAATCCTACTTAAGATTATATAGATAATAACAAAGATTTTGACATGAATATTTTTTTCTTAATATTCACAAAAGTAAAATACCTAGGCTGTTTTTGTTTTTATATTTGCCGTTTGATTTTTAATTTGTTTTTATTTGATATATTTATTTAATTTACACTGCATATTTAAATTGAGGATCCATAGGTACTTTATACTTTTCTTTTTTTCTCAAGTTAAATGATACAAACAATATTTGGATTTAGAGATTTGAATTTCTTTAAAAAGTGACAGTTTTCATTATCGCCCATGGTTAATAATAATTTATTATTGACCTAGGTGAACATGGTTACCAAGAAAGTGGCAGTAAAAAACAATTTCTCTTGTCCAATAAAGGTTAATAATGATGAGTGTGTAGACTAGTAGTGGGAAAAAATGAAATATGTTTGTTTAGGTATTTATGAACAAACGCGAGTATAGATATGAAATAAATTAAGTTAGAAGAATCTAGAAAATTTAAAGAGAAATTACAGAAAAATCGCTTTAATTCGCATTGCGTGATAGTCTGTTTGTTGCATGTCTTTTTATTTGATTCTTTTAATGAAAGTCACTTGATACCAATACCAGCACATTTAATTTAATCGATTTGTTAATCAAATTTTTTATTTCATTTTGTCCAGAATTTTACAGCAATTTTATTACAATATAAAATTAACAACAAATATTCCTTTTAACTTCTACTTATAAATATGGAATATTCGTGTTCCAAGAATTTTAATTATCATAAAAAGAGATATTTAACATGCAAGCAGACGAAGTTGTAATTATGTACCAATTTATGTACTTTTTATTTCATCAATCACTCATGTGAATATTAAAGCACCTTTTTGCTAAAAATTCACGCTATGCATTTTAATATAAATTATGGAATATATTTTCTGGCTGAAATATAATCTAAGGACGGTCAGGCATCTAATTATTTTGCTAGCTTAATAAGGCACACGGATACTTGTTTACCAATTAGAGTTTGTTAGGACTTATTGTAAGCAGGTATTCACATTTCGCAATCTCTGTATATCACCAGGAATCAGTGCAATTCTTTTTTTTTATTTTCATGTTGTCGGAAATCCATTTAATATGTATATTTCAACTTTTACAGCAGGTGGTTTTATATATGATGTAACAGAGATTTCAAAACTTTTAGAAATTTAAATAAAACAGAGTTAAATCCCATCTATGACCTGTATGATTATCTTTTATTATAACTTGATGTAATCAAAAAAGAATCAATGGTCAAATGTTCCCACAAGATGATTTCAAGTATTTTAGAAGAGTATAAAAAAAAATTGCATTGAATATTTCAAGTTGTCATTGTACTTATTAGTTTCTGCAATTGATATAAAACTAGAATTTAAAAAAGATTTCGAATGAACACTCCAGATATTCATGTTTTTACTTTAATAGTTGGTAACATTGACATTGATATATTCCAACGAATTATAAGACAATTTTGTTATATCTCGTTGCTATATTCTAAGATATGAAAAAAATCGTTAACATTAATGACATTAATTAACGTTAATAATACATTAGATACTTAAGAAAGTCCAAATATCGTATCCACAAATAAGGACAAACATACACCCTTCTTTGTTATATTAGGCGAAAGTGTTCAATGAAATTGCCCTATTTGTTTGTATTACGTTAAAGAATAATCCGACTGTTAATTTTAAAGGAAATATGTTCTTAATTTTTGACTCGATTTCATATGAGCGTTTTATTGCTGACGTTACGATATCTCTTCCCCACATATTTAATATTTATTTTCACGTAAACTACGAATAATGAATCGATATAAAAAATAAGGGCATTCAACAGACAAAAAAATGCCCTTATTTGTCTGTTGAAGTTCGAAAGTTATCATTTAATGCTTAAATATTATGTACAATTTTATTATTTAATGTTTAAAGTGACAAATGTTTCAAGTTACAAAGTTTCCCTTTTAACTTTCAAAAGATTCTCTGAGATTTTCACGTAACACGTTGGATTCAATCTCTTAAATTAATCGATAAAGTATTAAATAATTTGTCTAAAGTTTGCTCAAAGTATTTTGATTGGTGTTAAATTTGACGTGCGTGCAGTTCATACTTGCGCCTAAAATGAATTGGAACTAGAAAATTCATCCTTCCATATTTGGCCAAAAATTTAACATATACTTACAATTATAGGCTAATCTTTATCTAAAAAAAATATATGATCTAAGTCAATAGGTAATGCAAAATTTTTATTTTATTTGACTAGTATTTGTGACTGTTTTGGAATCACTGAATTACTTCCATCAAGGGTTGAAAGGTGGTTTACTCTTTCGTTATATTACATTTTCACAAGGTCTGACATAGGGTAACACGTGAACTCATACACATATACGACGTGTGGTTTCATTATCTCCTTTTACTACCAGAGGAATTTTTACATTATGTAAAAGACTAGAATGTTGAAATAAAATGTGAAGTATGTTTTCTACTTGTTGAATACTTCAAATTCAAAATGTCCATTATTTTATCAACACAATTACAGATGAATGATGTACAATAGCTGTATTTTTTTTCAGCAAATATTCATTTATGGAATTTTCTTATTTAATTTCAAATAAACATAATAAATATTCTATTTTTCCGTTTGTATGAATGAAATTAATTTTCTTTACATAAGAAAGTGTAGAGTGTAATTAATCATTTCGGTTGTAGATCAATTTCAATTTTAGATTAGATCTAACATAAATATTAATTAGTTGCTTTGTATCATATTTACTACGTAGTGTGAAAGAACAGCAATCACCAGTATTAATAATACAAAGATAAAAAAGTAATCAATTATACAAATATACGCATATTGTAATATTTGAAACATATTATCTATGTTTATTTTATCAATTTTAAACGTAAAGGGGTTTCTTAGCGACTTTCACTTGTCCGATTTTAATTATTTTTATTTTAAACTGAAACTTTCGTTCTACATGTATATTCACTTTATTTAAATTACTAATTCAAATCTTTCTGTTCTTTAATTCACTTAGGTTAGTTGTTTTTAACTAATTAAAAAAAAACTGATTTATAGACTATTGACACATCGGTTCCGGGCGACGGATGCGCCATCTACCGGATGGCGGCATAAGTAATTCATATACATACATATTTAAATGTTTAAAATTAGAACTAATTAAAAATAAAAATGGTGACTATTTTTAAATGACAAGTTTGTGTATAATTGTATTGAAATTAGTGCAATTACAGACTTTGTATACGGACCATCAATTTAAACGATTTTTTCTACTCCTGCTTTGAAAATACAATTTTCTGGTTCGTTTTTTATGCTGAAAGTGACTCTTTGCAGCACTAATAAATGTTTGTTGCATTGTTGCTGCCATGGATACGCATCACTTGTGCATCACAAATACAAAATTTGCAATAAATGTCAAATTATGTTTAAAATATAATTTTTTATTTCCTTATTTTTTATCTTGCAGGAGAAGAAAAAATAGTGTTTATAACACGTGTTGAAAGTCGCTTCGCTCAGGCTGCAACTTTCGTTTTGGTTCGACAAAGATAGACTTTCAGCACTTGATATACAAATAACTATTGTGTGCAATGTCAGTGACAATTGCATGCGGTTTTCAATGTTTTCAAGCTGTAAAATTTACAGAAAAAAAGTATATCGAAGGGTTAGAGTTAGTTAAGTGATCATTTGAGGCATGTGAAAAAAAATATTTGTAATAATATTAGTAGAATAAGGTTACAAATTCAGTAAACCGTCTAAAAATCAATAAGTTTCAAGCGTGAATGTTTGCAATTGCTCACAGTCAGTTTCTAAAGTGAAAGTACCTTAAAATAATATATTCATAATGTTTACAATTATAAAAAACCTACAAGCCTAGAAGAATAATGTATTATTTGAATTAAATATGTATGTCAAAAATTATCTAAACGTTAATTCTTTTTACCTGTCAAAAATGTCACTTGTATATCAAATTGAGTTCAATATTTATGAATATTTAACGTTAAAAATTATTCTGTATGTGTTATTGACAGTAATATAATTGTGTATAAGATTTATTGTACGGTTTTTCTAATAGAGTCGTGGCTGTATAAATAAGTTTTCTTACATTTTATTGATATGTTTATTAGAAAAATATAACATATTTATGTATTTTTATACTTAGCTGAAGACGGTACCGTTCTAAAATGTTCTTCATAAAATTTTATTTGTATGTCAACCGTAATTCATGTCAAAATTTCCTCCAGTTCTAAAGTGATTTCCAATAAAATGTTGAGTTGCAGTTGTAGCTACGTAGTAACTTCTTAACAAGTCCTTGGAAGCAACTTACTAGTTCGTAAACTCATAAATTTGATTTCCTAATTAACTTATGAACAATTGCCAAGAATTTTGACTCCAATTATGGATAATGGCAGGTTCAACTTACGGAAGTTAATTTAAAAAATTGATTGAAAACAATTTATTTATTAATTTTCTATAAATTACTTAAAAGCATTTTTGCGTGAGAAATATGCGTGTTTGCGATTAATTTTCTTTGGATAATTTCTTTATAATTTACTTTGTTTGAATTCAAGACAAAAGACAGTCTTGGAAAAGTAGAATTTTCTTTGTTTATATTACATATTACAAATAAAATTTTTATAATTCAACATGGTTTACATTCTGATAATTTTCGTTGTTTACTTTTTACTATAGTATCGTAGATTTGTTGATATTCTTTATATCTATTTTTCAAGATTATTTACCGTCTATTTTGTATAAGAACGAAGTGTGGTAAAGATGGGAGAAGTTTGATCTTCGATTGGATAATACTTCAATATTATCTAATTAAAAGAGACGATCAAACTGCTTCTATCTTCACCATAAATCGTTTTTATAAAAAATATGTAATTGGAATTAATTTTAGAATTAGGTACAAGTATCATATAACACAGTCTACAGATTACTTTTTTGATACTAGCCTATTAACCTATAATTTATTTAAGACTTGATATAAGAAATTGTTATTAACCTATCCAAATATAATTTTGCCCGGTTGCACAAAGCTTTGTTAACGTTAATCAGTGATTAAGTTTTTGACAACAATGTGTATGTTTAATATGTTACCATAAATATTAGTTAATCACGCTTTATACAACCATTAAACTTAAAAAAAGTGTAAAATATGGATTTACACTTTTTTGCCATCTAATTTAAATAAGCAAATCAAATAAAAACAAATCAAGAATAAAAAATGAAGTCAACAAACTGAAACGTCAGATATAAAAATAAATGCAGCCTTCTTTATTTTAAAGAATATTAAGAAACAATTAAATATTCATTTGAAAATCTTTATAATAAATATAAAAAATATTAAAGTAGGATTGGGATTTAAGTGCTCATATTGAGAAAAATAATATATGTACCGACTGTTAAGAAGACCATTATTGACCAGCACCTTGTCTCCCTCGATTGCTTTACACCTCGGGATACAATCTTACAGTCAATAACGATAGTATTCTCAACCTTGGTACATAATATACTACTAGGTTTGTTCGTTTTGAGTACAAGGATGAAATAGATAGATTCTAAACTGTGATTGGGTAGATTTTAGATTTTTTGTATAGTTTATATATTTAACTTAACTAAAATATTATACAAATTTTGTTAATATTTTCCTTACATATTCGATTCTACTTAAATATGTTACAAAAAAAAACCATACGCCATGACATTTGATTTTGACAGGACATTTTTATGTTCAAAAGTTTTCTTTGTTTAAATCAAGTTATTAATTATTGTATCTTTAAACAAACGAACTATTATAGATTGATTATTTTATTTAATGTTATGGTTAAATTAAATTTTGATTATTACTGCAGAGTACAGATTATAACAGAGAATTCTAACAATAAAACATGAAATGCTTTTGGATTAAACGCAAGAGCATTCTCTGCAACCTGAGTATGCAGTGGTACTTATAAATAAATAAGCAATTAATTGTTAGTGCTCTCACCGCTCTAGGAGGAAGTTGACAGCATCCAGCGAGTCGCTCTCGACTGCCACATGGAGCGGAGTGTTTCCTGCGTTGTCCTTCGGATTCAGTTCTGGAACAAACCGCATACATGAATATATTAGTACATCCTAAGTATTAGAGTGCAAGGATTATCCACATCTTCTAACAATAACCACTTAAAGAAAATAAAAAGATATTATCAATGCAATTTGCAATAGATTGTGATTACTATAGTAATCACAATTCACAATATGTAATCAAAGAAAAAGGGTTTGTGATCACATTTTGTTTTTTTACACATTTGATACGAAACAAAAAAAATAAATACTCGTATTTTTTTAAATCGATTCAATATTCCTAGTTTACGAGAAAATAAATATTAAAAATTTGGAGAAGGTGCGTGGTAGAATAATTGTGAAAGAAGACAGATAGACTGGGAACGAAGGCGACAGTCTACCTGTCTTCTTTCACGATTCTACCATGATGACGTCACATAAACCTTCCCCAAAACATTAAATTGCTTATAGTTATAACTATATTATAGCGATCCCAAGGTCACGTCGCGGGCAGCAGCCGCTGGCAGACCTGTCGGGACTTGTCCGCAGCGCCTTTGTTGCCCTGTTGTCTAGAGAGTACGAGAATATTCCCGAACTTAATTATTCTACTATAAAAACCCCGAGTAGGAACACCGGAGGACAATCTGATATTAATACGTGTAATGAATATAAATAGTTGGTGATGTTAAGAAATAGTAAATAAATAGTGCCTAGTATTAGATGTTTAAATAAATAATTTTAGCGTTTAAGTTTTTATTAATAATTGTTATTCTTAAATTAGTGTTTATATTTGTTTACTCATAGTGTTACTTATTTTTATTATCTTTTATTATTCATATTTCGTTTATTAAATAGCTATATAAATTTTGGTGTTTCAATTATTTTTATACTTCACCTAAATAAATAAAAGGTTACAATATTTATGCAAACTAATGTACACATATACTATTAAAAAAGGACAGACATATTAATCCTGAGCAGGATACGAACTTGCAACCAATGAAATAAGAAGAGATAATGCTGTTTTCTCATTATTTTTATAATTATATATGATTGTACAAAAATGTAACTATATATCATTTTAGAAAAAAAAGTAATAAAGTTTTTTTGTAAAAAGATCTCAATATTAATTAATTTTTCCGATAATTAATACAAATTTAATGAATAAGGTAAAAATCGAAGGTATGAAATATTCTCTTTATTAATTTTTAATTAATACTAAAATATAATATTTTATTCTAAGAACAAAAGTTGCGAAGATACAAAAATTTCTCATAAATTACATAATGTACTTTTATAAAAGGTTATATTTGAAAACTGTATCTACAAAATTTAATAAACTATTCATAAAAGCCAAATAAAATCTTTTACAAAAAATATAATAAGAATGTATAGTATAAACAAAAGAATAAAAATACGAATAATATTTTATGCTGTATTATCTGCTTTGTATTATTTGATCTTTTTAAATTTAATGAATACAATTATTCAAAAGTAAGGAGCCATGAATGTATTGGGAAAATTTACGTCTAAATGTTGCGTAGAAACAGAGAAACGAATGTCAAAGATTACATTTTCCTACAACCGGGCATAAAGAAAATACTTTATGCACTCTTTAGAGAAAGTAGTTACTTTTCACTCACTAGTAATTGAAAAGTACTTTTCACGAACTACTTTTGAAATTAATTTTCATTATTATTTCGGTGGTAGAAAAAACGTTGTATGCATATACTTTAATCACTAATTGCATAAATTTATACTTTACGTTAACAATTGCTCTATTGTTTTATAGGAAAGAGTATAATAATATCGGATATTGTTTAACTATTTCTGGTATTTTTTTGTTGTAAAATTGGTACTTCTAAGTACTGTGTCCTACGGTAAATGTCATGTTTATAACCTCAAATATTTTAAGATATATTTTAATGCAATTTAGAATTATTATAAATAAGAAAACCAAATAAACAAAGCTATTTCAAAAAATATTAACATTTCTTAAGTCTTAAACGTATAAATCTGAATTTTTTCACAACAACAGGGTTACCATATTTTACATAAATTCCTTTATTAATTTTTATAATTTAAATTATATGCAAAGTGATGTATATTACACTCGTTTTATACGACGTATTGTTCCATTTGTGTTTTTCATGGAACAATGTACCGTCTCATAATACTTGTATAATATACTATTAGATCCTTTTTTAGAGTTATTTTTTACCCAAATTATGCACAAAATATTTGCAAAAGCAAAAGCTGGCAAAAATTCAACGTTATAAACAGTAATTTCAATGTATATGAATAGACAACGAACCGCAAAATTTCATATGGTGATCGATCGTATATTTACATGATAATACAATTTGAAAATCGTAGAGAATTGTGAATTACGAGTAGATTTTTGATTGTAGAGAAATAATCAAAATATCTAACAATACATACATGTCTGCATTCCCCAAGGTTTTTGACAAGTTATTTATATTCGAAAAACACAATTTATTAATGCTGGAATTGGGAATTTGCAAATGTATGAGTCCATTTTAATAAGTGCCAAAAATATTTTTGCTATTATTTATGAATCATCATAAATATTATGTAGCGATCCCAACGTTACGTCGCGGGCGACGGCCGCTAGCGAACCTTTCACGACAGGTACTATTGTTCTGTTATCCAGAGGGTTGGAGAACATTCTCGAACTTAATTGTTCTACTATATAAACACCGAGCAGGAGATCGCGAGGACAATCTAATATTAGTACGCGTTGTGAGAATAAATAGTTGGTGATATAAATATATTGTGGAAATATATAGTGCGTAGTACTAAGTGTTTAAATAAATAAACTTAGTGTTTAAGTTTTTATTAATAATTGTTATTCTTAAATTAATGTTTATATTTGTTCATTTATAGTGTTAGTTATTTTTATTATTTTTTATATTTCATATTTCATATATTAAACTTAGTTATATAAATATTAGTGTTTCAATCATTTTTTACACTTCACCAAAATAAATAAACGTTACAATAATATTATAAATCAGAATTTTAATATGCAGCAATTAAAATTAAAATCATCCCTACATTTACTCAACTTCGCTTCATAAAACATTATTAGAAAATACTTATATTTAAATATTATTTGAAAAATAACATATTTTTTTTCTATTTTTATATTGTTAAGAAATTAAAATTCGTAATAAATTAGAAATTTAAAACCAATATATTCCATTTTATAATATGATTACAGGGTTCGTGTAAATAAAATGACCTAAATTTAAGATGTATTGATGTATGCACATACGTTTTAAGAATGAGGTCAAATCGTTCTTACATCTTCCGTATTCTGTTACAAAAACATCTACTGAAAGAGCTGCGTGTAAATTTTTATGCAAATTATCTTGCACTTAATTTTCATGCAGACATCTGAAAATTCTGCGTCTTGTAACAATTTTTTTAACAAATAAAACAAAAGTGAATTTATGTTTACAAAACCACTATAATGAAAGTCATTTCAAAGCAAACTAGTTTTACATTTTGAACCCTTTGAAAAATAATTTAAAATTTTAATTTATTTAGATTTAATATGAAACGACTGGCAGAATGGTAGAATAAATTTACTTATAAATTATAATCAAAACTATTTTATTAATGACACAATTACCATTGCTGTCAAAATTTCGATAAGGACAATCCTAAACTATTGTCGAAATATTACCATTTTGCAGAAAAATATGAAAATATACAACAATTAACGAGTATTATTGAAAATATTTCATTTCAATATTATTTCGTTCACGAGCTATAAGAGATTAAATTGTGTTGCGATATCCTGTGATGTCATCTATCTTTAGCAATTTCATTGGTTGCCTGATTTTAAAAAGACAATCGCGCGTCTTCATTTCTTAGAACTTGCGGAAGGGAGACATGTGTGCGACCTGGTGTCAAAATATTATTGTATGTTCTTATTTTTGTTACGAAATAGTTATATGTATCACGCAAATAATGGGACATCTCATAAAAGAGTTTCTGGGCGTGTGATACACAAGATTTTATGCGCCGATAAGACTTTTAATTAAAAAAAATTCGCTTATTTTATTCAAAAAAAATTGTGATATTTGTTCTAACCTAAAAAAATAAAACGAATGTTAATGAGATATTTTTTAACAATTAACGTAATCATAATCATACATGACGAGTATAATATGAATAATAAATCAAAAATAGTTGTTTTAATTAACGTTTTACACTTCCAATATAATAAAATTAAATTTTTTACAGAATGTAATGCGAAAATATTTAAGTTGGCATCTCTACTTTTTGCCACAGAGTTTCTGGACAATTTTGAGATCTATAATACTTGTCATAATAGGACGGAGGCGCGAAAACATATTTTAGCTATACGAATATAAAATTACTCTGTACAACCAACAGTTTTTTCATCACTTTAAACATTGATATCTCGCTTTCCACGACATATTTTTCTGTCGCGTATTCACTACTCTGCTTAAATTGCACTCTGTTCTTTCAGAAAACAAAAAAATAATGGTTCAGGACCTCATTTATATTAAAAATCATTTAACATTTTTCTAAAAGAATATGTTACTAATATTATAATTGTCCTACATATGTAATATGTAATTAAACTGTAAATAAATATCTATGAATACTAATTATTATACTGTGTTGAATAGAGCAGATTTACGTAATTAACTATATGAAGCTTAAAATTATCCTCCCATTATTTGATTGAGCTTATTTAACGCTTCCCGCGTATTAAAATTCACGAGAGAACGCTGTTTGCAGAACGAATTACAGATTTCAACTTTGAACTACCACAAAACTTAATTAAAATAGAAATTACGTAGGGCTGCTGGTAAATATTACATTCTACACAGACGTAGTACATACCTAAAGCTTTGAATAGACGCAAATTACCAATATATGTAAATACGTATAATATTTCCGTAAACAATCAACACAATTTGTTGTATATTCTAGTTCTAGTAATAGGATAGTTCTCTATTTTAACTATCAAAGGATATATGTCAGAGTTAGAACATTACAAATATGATCCATATATTTAGTGTGCCCTCATTAAATATATACAGGGTGGCCCAATGAAAATTATCAGTGCAGTTTTTGGACATTTAACATCAATTTTGCAAAAAACGCTCGAACACGTCAATTTTAGTATAAAGGGGGACACCTCAATGGATTAATACCAATGGCATAACATCAATCCTAAAATGGGGGTGAACTGCACCTCAAAAATTTTACATGGAAAAGAGTGTCAAACATGACACAGTTAAAAAGGCCTTTCAATTCTCTTTGCAACATTTTTTTTACTTTTCAAATCTAATGATTAGTTCCAGAGAAATATCGTTTAAAACTAATTTTATCAGGTGTTCAGAATTGCAATCAAGTATTTTACTAGTAACTATCATTAAAACAATTGAATTCAGAATATAATTTATTTTAGCTTTCAATACTTTATTTTACTTGTACTTATTAATATATTAATTCGTTTTATATATATCAATTGCTATTTTACAATTTTTTAACTAAAATTAATTATTAAAAACATAAAATTTAGGTCGTATTTATTTGAGACTTTTTAATTAACCTAGTAGGTTAATTTTGTTTACTTGGTACATATGAAGTAACCCAGAACTGATTTCGAACTGACCCAACTCACCCAGCTATTTTGCTGGATTAATGAGTTGAACTTGTTTTCTTTCTTTGTTTACATATTGCTCTTTCTTACTATATGTGTCAGAAGTTGTATCTTTTATAAATTAAAACGAAAAACTTAAATAAAAACTTTAACAAATAATTATAATTTATCTCTTAATTTTTGCACTAAATGTGAAATTTGATTGTATCCAAGACGGGTAGTTCAGGACTAGTTTAGGGTTGTATTAAAATTTCCCAAATAAATATGGCCTTAATATGTCAAACTAATACTAAATAATTATTATTATAATTTTTTAAATGTTTTGATCTTTTGAATTAAGTTTATTTAATAGTAATAATATATGCTAACGTTTGAAATTTACCTATTGGTCACGTAAATAGTCGTGTTTCGTATTAAAATATTAAATATACTTGTCATAAAATATTTGGCAATTTACTAATGAAATTAGATTTCCCTGACGATTTTGCTGTGGCCATTTGATAAATTACTGAACGATATCAGGAAATGTAGATATATGGCTACGACATTTTATTAATATCCTTAATTTACTCTTTTTCTAAAATTTTCTTTAAAATGGAGTGCAAAATTGGTCAAACCTAAATGTAAATTAAATGATACACCTATGGTATTTTCACTTTGTACATTTTTAGTTAGTATGTTATTGTATAACATAGTATTTATAAACTGGTTAAAAAACCGGCAACATTTGAAATGAAAAATTGACGATGTTAACTGTAAATTTTGCAGATATTTGCATGCCATGCGTTTTTTTTATTATACCTACCTGGAGTGGGATTCCATAAATTCGGTTGTTATCATTTTAACGTCATTCAATACGAGAAATCGTTATTTGTGGTTCATACATAACAAGATAAAAAATAACACTTTACACTGATATAGAAATGTCTTAAATTCAGTTGCTATTGCCTTACAGGATACAGATTTCGATATGTAATGGATACTTAAAAAGAGAAATGGTTATTTGTAGTTATTACAAGTTATATATATATATATATATATATATATATATATATATATATATATATCCAAATGCAGAATTTTGATTTCAATTCATTTTATAATTTTGTGTGACGATTTATCGACAGGGAAATTTGATAACATGACAAGATAATAAGCAGAATCGAAATTCAATGAATGTAGGTTTATATTATTGTTTATGAAACTCTTTATTTTACTAATTTCAGTTGGGTTATTAACTCCATTATTTCACTAGTAATATAATAATATAAGATAATTATTTCACTGGAAATTAAAATGGAAAGTGTGCATAAATAGAAACTTAAAAGCTATAAAATAATACAGTTATTACAATTATTAGATACTAAGTGACTCATATTTCTCAATTCAAAAAACTCTAATGATTATTTTTATCGATTATTTGATTATAACCAACATTTTTTGTTATAGTAACGCACAAAATTAAGAAGCCCTTGGTATTATCTTTTTATTTATTTTATATCATTAAAATATTAAAAATTTATAATATCAATTTCAAATATATTTTTGTACTTATTCAAACGGAAGTACAAATAATTTTGTATGAAAAAGTAAGGAAATTGGGTGGTTATTTAATTTTTGCTCTTATAAAACTTGCTTGCGTCCCGTTTTGTAATTTTCGCATACTTTAAATAACCATATATGTTTCCTTACTTATTACATAAATAGCTATTATGATGCAACTGTAATAAAAAGTTATTTTTTAAAATTATATTTTCATTTTATTTTTCCTATTTTTAAAAAAGAACAAAAACCGTTATTATTAAAATGTTTTAATATTGGTTAATCATATTCACTACTTAGTATTTTTTCAGGTAATTTCAATAAGTAAGTAAGGTAAGTTTCAACTCTAATAAAATAAGAATAGATTTCCTTACCTCCTCCGTTGGTAGCGATGAATTCCAGGATCTCAATCTTATTTTTGGCTGCCGCTTGATGCGCTGCTGTTCTTCCTCGGTTATCCTTGACAGCCAGTCGCCCCGGATCGTCCATATACAGCCGCATGAAGTCATTTATGTTGCCTGCTTCCGCCGCCTACGACAAAAACAATCCTTGCTCAACTTCGAAACAACAAATTAATATTCTTTTTTATTAAAATGAATTAATTTCTTTTGCTGATACAATACGCCCTGTTTTGAAAAAGTTTATTTGAAATGTTACATACATTTGCGATACAGATATCAGTATTAAGTTTGTTATCAGGTTCAGTCACCACAAATTTATGTAAGTTGTAAAAAATACAGTGTTCTTGTAAGTTTATAGACATGATCGAATGTAATTATAGCCAATTTACCTGCAAATCTTACGAATATGAACAGATTAAATCTATTGTTATAGGTATTTATAATAAGTTGGACCAAAATAACAATATATTGAGTACTTTGTGCTTTGTGGTATTATTTATTATTTCATACAGATCTAGGTAAGCTGCAGCTATAATTTACACCTACACTTTAAAGCTATTATTTGGTTTCAGTTTCAATATATTTTTCTTCAAACATCGTAAAACTGAAACATAGAAACTATGTAGAATCAGTCAATAAGAAATAACTTGTACAAAAAAAGCCTGTAATATCGCCCTAAATGTCGCTATAAAACTAGAAAACCTATAAGAAAAACGTTACTAAAAATCATCAATAACTGAAAGATTTAAAATGATGAACCTACAAATTGAACGCAAAGTAGTAAATTATTTTTTTTAATATCTGCATTTGAAGAAAAAATAGAATGTGTCATTTAGAGTAAAAAGTGTCTTGTGTGCTTAATTAATTAATTAATTAATAGAATAATGAAAAATATTAGACCCGTATTTTTTATTTTTCCCCAAATTGACTTTTAAAAATGCAAAAACTACTATTAAAAATAATATCCTTCAAAACGCGACTGAACTACCCCACTTCTCTTCATGACCAGTAACGTATCAAGGTTCTTACTCAACTTAACTTAGTTTCAAACGTCAAATATGTTTTTTTTCAGTGTGATACTTTAAAACGATATTATATAACATGAAATGTAAATAAAAAAGAATTACATCATATAGAACAACAAATTAAACATTGTAGGTTCAATTTAAACAAAAAAAAGTTTAATTTTTTTTTTGAAAGACCTCATTGTCCGAAAAATAAAATACAATGATAACGGTTGTTCTTTCGAAAACCAATTTATTGTTTTACATTAGCGAGTTAATCATATGTGATGAATTAGCTAAACTAGAAACAATTGTTAATAGCTTCAAGTTGTAGCTCTAATCCATTGATGGCGTGTCAAAATTCCTAAAAAAAACTACCTAATCTTGAATGTCGTATCATATCTAAGAATATATATAATTTTGTGATATTTTATTTCTCTTACATCCGTATATTTATATGATTTTTTGTAATACAGTGATCTTACTGATTATTTTTTATAATACATGAATTGAATATAATACATGCATTTTTTGTTTTCTTTTTTCAATTAACGCGACATACGAACTAGTTTTAATCTGCTGACAGTTTTTTTTGTGGTATTGTTCAGACTTCCAATTTTGAAAATCTAGAAACCCTGAATTGAAAAGTATTTCGTGCACTTCAAGCCCAAATAAATGCTACTAACATCATCAGACAGTCTGTGTATTTTATTGGTTTTAATATTATTTAACGCAGATCATAAAGGTCTTATAAAAGTACACAGAAGAAAAAATTGTAAAAAAAGGTCGTTCATGTAACGATGCGTGTCATCTAAAATGAGTTGACGTGTTATCTTTAACTAAGCTTCTTAAAAGTTGTTTTAGTAAAAAAAAAGTTTAAAGAGAACAAGCCAGCTTGCGTCGATTTGACAAAATGAGAATAAAACTTGTATCTATTGAAGGGTAAGAAGATTAACCACCTAAAAAGAATAAAAGTTCTGAAGAATATACGGTTTATTTTTCTTTATTCAAAATTGAATTTTCACATCTTGTATGTTTCATTCTCCTTCAAAGCTCATTCTAGGAATAATGTTCCTATTCTTATTCAAATCGTTACATAATCAATTGCAAACTCGTATAGTCTGCCCTTTTCTTGAAAATCTAAAGTTAGAAGTTACCTCAAGTGAAATAAGGTTTTACATAACCATCTGATATGCAGATATGGACGTAGGATCAACTTGACAAGTTCCACAGAGGATAAAAAGCAAAGACGTATTATAACTCCAGTTAATAAAAATAAAAAGTAAACAGAATAAAAATAGAATAACTTAAGCAACAATTTTTCGAAATCTCTTGAGCTGAAAGATAAAATCACTATGATTGAACACGGATTGAGATTCCGGAAATTTCTTTTAAATCTTGTGAAAGATTCAGAGAATATTTCAGAATCACACAAAGCTATGAAGTGTATACAACAGTCAAAGGAAAAAGAATCAAAGAACTTGTACTTGACATACTCAATATCATTCAAAATATCCTACTAGTGTCCATATAAAGCATACACATTATGTGCAACGAAACGCGGAATATGGCATTTCAAAAAAATGCGATAGATTTAGAGCAAAAGTACAAGAGTACAAAGTTGTTCAAAATTAAATTCTACATCAGATAAGATCATAATTGATGCAACAGCACGTCTACAGTACGAGATTTATTATATATAAAATGTAACATTTTCGATCAAAATTAGACAGCCATGGAAATAATAGAAAATATCTGTGTGTCAGATGTGACAGTTAATGACATGTTATTATAGATAATTTTATATTTTTTTAATATGGGTACATTATTGAAGAAAAAGAATATGAATTCAACTTAAATAATATGAAAATACAGACAATAAGAATTATAATCAGTAATACTTCACTAAACTGTCACACAAATATTTTCTTTTATTTTCATTTCCATGGCTGCCTGATTTTAACGAAAGTGTTACATTTTATATTTAATACATCTCCTACTTTAGACGTACTGTTGGACCAATTATGAAGTTATCTAAAGTAGAATTTAATTTCAAACAACTTTGTACTCTTGTGGCTTGACTCTAAAAATCTATTAAGAGAGAGAGAGAGTATCCGCAATTATTTGAAATCCCATATCAAAGTCCTATGTTCCGCGTTTCGTTGCACATACGGTATATAAAAATATATACTTGTAAGACAAAATACACATTTGATGTTTCAATTTTTCAATTTAAAGAAATATTAAATGACAAAAGGAAGCTAACCAACCGTCAACTGTTTGTAAAGACCTATCGGAAATATTTTTTGAACAAAGAAGTTATTTATAAGTTTATGTTTACTAAAGATAAAATAAAAATTCTTGTTTGTTGACTTTGTTGGTCCAATGAATAGCAGCATCTCATCTCAATCAAAGGGTCGCCCTTAATAAACAGTCGTGGGCAGATATGAATGTATCCGTCCTAAAATTTCTATCATTTCTACATTTTACCCTCATACGACTGTATAAGTTTGTATAATCGTACATAGTCCATTTTTTTATATATAAAAAAGTAGGGTCCACTTAGAACTTATAGCTATTAACATAAATTACTATAAAATCTATGAGTTTTGGCCAATCACAACAACATTTGAAATGCTTTTTTCAGGAATACAAAATGACAATTAATATGCTTTCATAGCTATAAATATGACCAATATTACATTCAATAATTTCATTTCTGCAGTAACAACATAAGTAAACATAAGAATGTATAGATTCCCACCAAAATTTAAAATTTGTATTTACGTTCTTATAATAATTAAACAATAAATTTAGAGTAAGTAAAGAATATAATTATGAAAGAATATTAAGGTATATAAATTTTCAATAACAAATTTAATTAAAATAAAATTACCAAATACTTTTCTGTTATTGATACCTATGTTAAAAAATTACTTTAATTGTTGAACTGTTGAACAAGGATGTTATGAGTCGTTCCAGGCCTTAGATGTCATAAAATCCTCGCTCTCCGAGCTCGAAATTCAATTAACACCTGCGGCGGTTATGATACTCTTAACCATCCTAACTACGCTAATAGCTATAATGTACCTAACTGAAGAAACATTAATTTTATCTATTTTACCTTTAATATTAGATTGAATATTGTCTTCTATATTTTTAGTGTTGTGTATTACTATTATAATAAAATAAATTACAAAAGTACAATTTACTATTTCTTTTTAATTTATTTAGGTCGAGAATTTATATATAAGGAAAACCAATTTATAAAATAAATTATCCTTTAATTCAACCAATTGTACTAGGGTATAGGTAATTGGCAATAATGTTTATACATATTCACGAAAATTGCCTTCCTATATCTTACATATTTTTATCACTTACAGTATATACAAATTTTATTTACAAAAATCCGTAAATAACTAAGTAAACAAGTATTAATAGAAATTAGATATGAGCGAAACTGCTAATTTGATTCACAGAAATTTTGATTGCTACTGTCATATCCATGATTTTAAAGCATTATTGTGATCACAGTTATTGTACAGTTAAATTCGGGAATTTTTGTTACTAATTGAAATTGTTAATTGGTAAAATGTTTAACGTATATAATAGCGAACGGAGATTGTGATCACGAATCACAGATTAAAAAAATATTGGGTAGCAATTACGACCTGTGATTTTTCAATACCAGTGACTAAATCACAGTATTTGAAATATAGTTCGTCTTGAATAGATATTTCCTTTTTATGCCTTCACCCTTAATGGTTTTATTAAAACAAATATAATTTGTAAGCAATGTTATTATACATACAAATATTAGGTCAGAGAACTTTTGATGAAATTAATTCCCGAAACAATAAAGTTACATCAACAAACATCATTAGTATTCAACTCACGTACAATTTTGACTGCATCAGTTACTTTAAAAATGGGTGAATTCTGCATGCATGTAATCATCATTTCATTCATGTATATGAACTATGGGCGAAAAACAGATATCAGGATATTGCACAATGAATTAAAAGCATTAAAATGGAAAGAGGATAATGCTTTTTACTAAATTCCACTTTGTGATATTTGTTTTCACATATATAGAGTGAATGGTTGATTAAAAAAAAATTTATTTTGCTTTGGGCAATTAATTAACGAAAACAAATAAAATTTTACGTTAAAACAAAAAAAATGGGAAACCAACAATATTTTTAATAAATTAAAATTAAAATGAAATATGAACCCTAGGGTATTATAAATAACAAGAACAAAAATGTTTTCTGTATATTAAAATATGTATTCTATGTTCGTATCATAAAAGAAAACTTATTCTACCATGAACGGTAATTCCGCAACAACGTTAAAAACTTTTAACCCTATTTACTCAACAAGTATTACAAACTTAGAATTTTTAAAGTTTACAAAATAAATATACGTAGTTTACATAAAGAAAATGAGACATTTATTGTTTGTTTTTCATATTTATAAATGTAAAATGTGTAGATCTAAGTAAATTAAATTAAATTCTCATCAATAATTAATATATATTTTTAAATCTAAGTGATTTTTTACATTTAATATGATATTTATTGAAAAGTTGTACTTAAATGAATTACAGTTATTTTCAAATTTAGACTGAAGGTATTTAGGATTGTATATTACATTTTTATTTCTCGTACGAAGTAAAGGAAGTATTGTAATCGCGAAAAATTGGTTTTCAGATTTCAACGGAAATATCCGTTTTGACCAACCCTAAATCCATTTTGACTAATTTCGGCGTGACGTTTTTACGTACGTATGTATGTACGTACTAATGTATTTACGTATGTATGTGTAATGTGTATATGTATCTTACTTTTGCTTTAAAACTATAAATGCTTTTCCATATATTAGTTATTTTGTTTTTATTTACCTGAATTTTTTTAAATTTATGTACCAATTTTAAGAAATTAAGTTTTTATTTTGTAAACTTTCTGTTCCACCCACGAATATCCAAAAGTTGACGCCTATGGTTGTGCATCTCTTTTTTTTCAGCAATCGGCAGTGCCAAAAGGGCACTTTGCTCGAAGATAAATTGGATGATCGTGTCTTACTTTCAAATGAAATAAGTTTAAAACAAGTGCAGCAAAAAGTGTATAATTTATTAGGCGTACCAGGATATCATGTGGTGTCCACATAAATCAAAATCAATAAAAACATACTTAGTTAATTTCAATATACTTAAATTTTATATCTTACTAATAAAATTCATATATGTTGTAACTAACCATTTATCTTTTTCATTTTTTTTCATTGATTTTGTTAGACTGTTTCAAGATTGTTCATAATATTCATTTTAACTTTGCTTTTTGGTTTCCCGTTTATTAAATCTTTCACCAAAATTTAATTTCAAATAAGTGACAATCACTATAAAGTCCCGTTTGTTTACTATTATTTATATTTCATAGTGATCCATCAAAACTTAGCATAAGAGATTGAAAATATTTTAGGTTTTCGTGTTTAAGACAGAATATATAATAAAACGAATTCGTGATTCTTCTTCTACTTCATTATGTGGTAAAGTTCGCATTTTTTTAAATATTTCGATGCACATTTACATGTAATATAAATTCCTTACAACGACTACGCATCTCTCGAATGTAAATTAAACAAATTATAGACATTTCATGGAGATAAGAATAATTTAGAAAAATGTAAAATTGGGGGGAATTTTGGTTTATCATACAAATAGAAGAAAAATCTGTTTGTTATCTTTTACAAACTAAAAGAAAATGAAAAATTTTAAAGTTATTATACTTTTATTGCAAAGACATTTAGAAAGAGATTTTGTTATTTTGAGCTTTACGTACTTTTGGAGCTTTTAAATAATTTACTAGAAAAATAGAAAAATATTATAAAATATAAATACATATTAAACTATAATAAACAAATTCAGTAGAACAATTGTAATGCATTTATCCATATCAGTTTCGAATTTATATCGATCGCCAATTATAATAATTGACTATTTTGAGTATGATGTCTGCCTGTCTGTCTGAATGTATATGTGAACGTGTGGAGCACATTTGACTAAAGAATTTAAAAACATTTAACATGGTGATAAAAATCTTCATATCATGTAATGTCTATTGTCGTGTATTTTTACCAGTGCCTGCTCGTGAACTAAAATTTTGGTGAGGCAGGCGATAGGAACTGAATAAAAACCTCGATGAAAACTAATGAAACGGCATTCTTTTACCAAAAATTAACAATATTATAACTCCGAACGCCATTTATTATCTTCATACCAAAAGAACATGCTGCTATTTTTTTAAATGAACTAAAATAAGCAGACTAATCAGAAAGTACTTGAGGCATGCCTCAAGACTCTCTTTTCTGAAGCAGGTAGTACAGCGAGAGAAAAATCGATAAACGGTGTAAGCATTGTAAAAACTGCACTGTGGTACATACACATTGATGAAGTTTGAGGCGGGAGAAATTTTGCCTCTGCATTTCTGTAGCATTACGCTGGACGTACGAATGCTTTATTCATTATTCGACAGTATTAACAGAATATATAGGATAGGAAAACATCGGGAATTTAAAAACTAATTCTTGTTGACATATTGGGCTATTGGGCACAAAATTTTAAGAAATTTTAGAAGAAATAAATATAAAAATATAATGCAAAAATCTCCTCTCCTCATTTTGTATGGTGAGGCACTGCCTCACTTGCCTCCCCTGACGAGCCGCCACTAATTTTTACGAAAAGTATTTTAAAGTTAAAAGAAAAACATTTAAAGCTTACGAATTTCTGTGGAAAAATTGTAGCCCAAATCTAATAAACCCTTTCATAACAAAACGTTTAAAATAAAATTTAAAAACTTTGTTGAAAGAAATCGAGTTACTGTATATACAAAATCTTTACATCCGCACTCACACAAACACACACACACACGTTTATCTAACACACAAACATTGAAAAATATATATTAAAGTCGGATTTAAAAAGCCTTGAAACGTACTTATTAATTTCTATCTCCATATATGATTTTTGGCAAAATCTTTGGATATACATTATCAAAGCAGTGGATCGTAAAAAATGAAAGTTATGAATAAAAAGTTCTTGAAATTTATTCTATTTACAACGTGCCAAAACGTCTTTAATTTTTATTTTATTACTGCACACCAGAATAGTTTTCATGTTTCAGTTCAGCTACAAATCTCAATGAAACTGTACAGCATCTCTGGCAACATTCCAGATTCTCTCTGGTAGATATCTGTAGAAGTATATCTGCAATCAAGGTATCTCATCCGCAGTATGGCATTCTTCCAGTATTTTCTATGTTACAATCAATAATGATGCGAAAACTTTTATCAAACGCAAAAACTTAAGCTTCATTTATCATACAAATTGAAGAAAAATTTGTTTGTTTTCACTTGCAAACAAAAAGAAAATGAAAAGTTTTAATGTTTCTAAACTTTTACTACAAAGACATTTAGAAAGAGATTTATTTTGATCTTTATGTATTTTTAAAGCTTTTAAATAGTTTACTAGAAAAACATTTAAAAATTGAAAATATCTGTCATAAATATATGAAACATATAAATTAAAAGTAGATATATTTTTTCTTATCAATATTAAACAATGTAAAGTTGACAGCGTACAAAGATTAATATTCATTTAAAAATTAAAAAATAAACAATTCTTAAAGTTAAAAACGTTGTTCTAGATTTTTTTTAAGATTAAAGTTTCTAATGAGTCATTCCTTATAAAAATATTAAAACAATTATACAATAAAAATGCAGTGATGATCAAAATTTTTACCTGTATCATTTCCTCAGCGGAAAGCTTTTTAAAGCTTTGCAGGCCTAAGACTTTGGTCCACTTTTTTGCCATTTTGAGGGACCCTGTTATAGCTATTGCTCTTTCTGCTTTTGAATACCCCATGTGGTTGATTTTAATAAACTTTTGGGAAAGTCTTTTTATAAACTATTTGTTTAAAGAGAAATTGTCACTGAGAGATAAAATAATAAACATAATATAAAAATAAATCATAAAACTAACATTATTATTTAAAGTGCAATGAAATTAATAATTTTAAGATAAAATAGAAATTATTTTTTTTTTAATTCAACTAAGTTATCTTTAGTTGGTTTTTTTCTTTTGTTTAAACAAAACTCTGTTGACAATGAACAGTTTCCATTTATTTTACAACAAAGTTCAGTGACAATGTAATGTTTGTTTATCTTTCGGAGTTACTAGCAAGCTTCGAAGCTTTCGAAGTCTGGCGTGAAACTGACGAGCTTGAAAGTTTCGTTAAGCTCAAAAAGCGACGCAATCCACTACGCAAACTCGGAAATTTCAACTCCATTCTTGAAGGTCGCCCGTGACAAATATTTTACCAACAATTAATTGTCTATATAACTGAATTATTGAACTTTCCCCTTAATTTTTAAAGAATCCACAAGCTTCAAAACCTTAAAGGAAAGCAATTCAATTATGAAGTATTAATAGTAGGTAAAGAATTTCAAATTTTCAAATATTGTCTTTGATCAAGGAAAATATTATATAATATATATAGATTCTTAATTAATTTTGAAAAACTGTTTTGTCGTAAAATTACTATTTACTAAATGATTCATTATCGTAACTAAATATATAATTACATATCTGTATTTTCTAGTAAACATCTTTTTGAGAAAAATTAAGCACTTGCAAGTTTTTTTTGTTTATATATAAATATGTCTAATAAAAATAAACTGCAATAAAAATCTATAGTAATTTTATTAAGGGCAGTAAATGCAGATAGAGTTGATTTTGTACTGGGTCAGCCTGATTTAAATAATAATTTGAATCAACTGATTTTTTTCATAATAATTATTGATTTTTATCAATAATTAAAAAAAAAGTATTAATAACAACCAAAATAAGTTCTGTATTTAATAATATCTTAATATTAAATGATTTTTTATCATTTTAATTGTCATTATAGAAGAAATAAAAATAAGTATTTAAATATGCAACACAAAGGAAAAATTCTTTGTTACTCTTTTTAGTTTTATTCAGAAGAATATTTTGGAAATAAAATATTAATATTGCTTTCAAGACTTTTAGAAAATTGCTGCAACACTTAGATATCTTTAAAATATAAAAAAATAATAAAAAAACCTGATTTATTTGATTGTTTTTAAATGGACGCAATAATAAAATGAAAATTTAGAAATATTTCAGGATTTCTATTTGATAAGTGTCATCTTTAAATTCAAATTTGATCGTTGCTATATTACCATTTGTCTATTCCCCGGCCAGTAAGTAATTTTCGAAATCACTTACCGATCAGTTCCTAATTTGTAAACATAACTTGCTACCCAATCTATAAAGAATAAATATACCCGGTCGTGCTAAAACATATAATAATATATCATTAGAAAAAAACTATTTTTGTTCTTATTGTGAATGAATAATTTTTACATACATTTTTAAATTTTTTTAAACATTACTTTAAGAAATACTACAATGATATTTTTTATGTGGGAATATACTCATTCTAAAATTAATTAACAAATCTGATTTTTAGTTCTTATTTAAATTTGATATCTACTTACATGTAAAAATTCTTCACAATAATATGGTAATTTAGGAATAACCTCGACTTCCTCTAGTTCAGAAAACCACTCTTTTCTATCATATATTTGCACCGTTAAAAACAATATATTATAATTATTGGCTTCATGTTTGTAAGCCATATTTGAAGCAAGAAATAGATATAATATTTAAAATTATTAACGAGATCACTCAAAGTAAAATCAAATAAATAATAAATACGTAATAAATAACAGGTTAACAAAACACTATAAAACGTTAGTTTAGTGCATCGAGTTTTCCGTTACTTCCTATTCTACTTGTATTAGTTTACTGTACAAGAATGACTCTTAAAACTACGCAGATATTTAAATCACGTGTTGTAATTAATCTTTGATTTTGTTAAGTAGAAATCATTGCTATTATTCACCTAATGTTTCTTAATTACACATTTACTTTAAATATACCATAAAAAAGCTTTGTACAAATGTAACTATTTATGTCTTAAATGTTCCTATTTTCTTAAAAATTGTAAAACATTAAGATCTTAACTTTTTCAAATAGTCTATTTATTGTTCTACAATACGAATGAGTATTTCTGATTGTATTACGGTTTTATTGGTGCTATAAATATTATAAACCAAAAAAATGAATTTAATTCGATCTCCGATACAAAAATTTGTAATTTAATTTTGAATATAAGATATTAGTGAAGGAAAATTAAAATTAATGTTGGTATATCTGTACATTTTAGGAAAAAAATAGTATTTTTTTTTATATAATATTATAGGTATATTGTCCTTATCATAACTATCATTTATTGCTTCTATATTGAATGTTACAAAAAAAATGTCTGTCATACTTCTTTTAAAAATATGAACACTTGGAAAATATTTGCTTTCAAATTGAATGCTTACTTTTAACTCGAGAACCAACACAATTTCAATTACAGTACACAATGAAGTATTGGAAAATCAGAAAGTCTACAGGAAATAGTAAAATAAATAGAAAATTTTTAATCTGTCAAATACAAGAAATAGAACCTATGGTCTAATATGAATATTCATATTACAGGTACAATTATAAAATTTGATGCAAATAACATTAATGTCAAATATTGGATAACTAATTCTTGCGAAAAAAAATATGTTGATAATTAGCGTCCAAAACTTACCCGCATACTTGAATATATTACCTTATAAATTAATTCTTTTGTTATAAAATATTTATAAGAGATGATTGACAATATGTCAAAAATATTATTGTGAAATATACATGTCAAGTTTGTATTTATTTAATTAATATAGTGTAGTGTTGAATTAAACGGTTGTACTTATTTTATCGTCTAGCAAATACATACCGATTCAATAAAATATATAAATAATAAATTACAATACTGGGGTACAATTAAATTTATTTAAAAATTTCAGTCAACAACCGGATTTTGTTTCACTTGGGTCGTCTTAAAATAATTCATAGTTTTTCGTATGTGCGTATGATTTTGATATTTGCAATTTTTTTTTAAATCTTACACCCAGATGTCATCTTTAATTAATTCTTAGTTTTTCGTATGTGCGTATGATTTTGATATTTTTTAAAATCTTACACCCAGATTCGTAAAATTAGTTACATCTCTTCAATTAATTTCCTGAAATGTCAAACTAATTTCAGTCCCAAATCTTAAAAAGAATTAAGTACATCATAACTCTACTAGTTTGGTGGAATTAGTAATATTTACAGATGATTATCAACATTTCTAAATGATACCGAGGAAGATTTGTAGTGATATTTTATAGAAGTAAAATACTTTGATTACGCATGCGCAAAGCATTCATTGAAGTATGGTTATAATCAATTTTTTTAATAACTTTTTTCTTAAATTCGTATTACATGGTACAAAAACGTTAAAGTTAATCATTTTTCTTTTAGTGTAGTGATTAAATATATGTATATATTTATTTCAGTTCAAAATTATTTGATTTTTACGATGTCCAATGAAAGATCGATATGAACGTTAAAAATTAGAAAAGAAAATAATTATCTCCTGAAAAGGTTCATTGAATTTTTAAGATAGAAACAGAGAAATAAGTAACTGTAAATTAAATATGACGAAAAACTTCTTAAAAGCATTTTTGAAATTAAAAGTTGAAAATGATATAGACTTCAACTATCATCCAGCATTGAATTCTTTTTTTTTATATTTTACTTAATTCTTAAAATTTAATTAAAATTTAACTTTTAGTTTTATTTCTTCTCACTTTCTATTACTGCGTCTTATTTCATTTCAAAAATTGATTTCTCTCAAATCCCCTGATCAGAATTACAAAATTAAATTAGAGTAGCACTGAAAGGTTCGAACATGTCTAACATTCTTGCATCTGACATCAAAAGACGTTTGTGCAGCTTCGTCGAAGTGACTTTTCTGTCTGCACTTTGGCTACTGTTGACGTGTTATGCAAAAATCATTAATTTAGGAAAATGGATTGGAGAGATCACGTTGACTGACACATGAGTTTAAATTGAATTTCGTTGAAGTGGGCTACGTTAAATTAAGTTTAGAAATTGACCATTTTATGCGAGAGTCAATTACGGTTTGCAATTTATGCACCTATATGAAATGTGTTTGTTGTATGTCGAATATTATATAATAAAGGAAAGAATATAAATGGAAATCATTGTTTGTCACGTATTTGCGTTTTAACAAATCCTGTAAATATTATAGTGAGAATTAATAATTAATAAGGTCTACTGATTATACCCGGGAATAATCTGATCAATTTCAAGTCGTACAATTTCTCCCTCAAACTTGTCGTCATGCAATAAACAAAAACACGTTTTACGCATCCCTCTAATTGATTTTATTTGTACTATCACGAATTATACCGAATTGCACCGAAAAAGCACGAACATAGAAAACATAGATATAGAAAATTGGTTATTTTTGCAGTACAGGTCTTTGTATTGTGTGTTTTTTAAAAAACTCTTATATCATTTCATACAGGATGGCTCAATGAAAATTATCAGCGCAATTTTTGTCCACTTATCATCAATTTTGCAAAATCGCTCGAACATGTCAATTTTAGTATAAAGGGGGACACCTGAATGAATTAGTACCAATGGTATAACTTCCACCATAAAATGGGGGTGGACTGCACCTAAAAAAATTTAAATGGAAAAGGGTGTCAAACATGAAACAGTTCGAAAGGCCTTTTAATTATCTTTTCAACAGTTTTTTTTTATTTTTCAAATCCGATCATTAGTTCCAGAGAAATGTCGTTAAAAACAAATTTTATCAGGTGTTCAAACAATCACGTAGGCTTAAACAAATGACATTTGTACTAATCCATTCAGATGTCTCCCTTTATACTAAAATTGATGTGTTCGAGCGTTTTTTGCAAAATTGATATTAAGAGGTCAAAAATTGCGCTGATAATTTTCATTGGGCCACCCTGTATTCTGTTATGTATTACGTTATTTTACTTTGATTTATGTGATACGATGTTGATGTAGTTATTATTTTTTCTAAATTTCATAATGTCTTTTCATTAAGTTCCCTTACATAATAGTAATATACACTGATTGAGTTCCGAGAGTTCGTAGGAATTACAAGTTCACGTATCAGGATATCTGGGTACGATCAGATATCGGTCTGCCAAATGGCTATAGTTGCATAACGCAATCCATTCCACGTGTCAAGGATATTAAGAAGGATAACTAATTTAGAGATTGAGTTGAATAAGATAATCGATACGAAATCGTGCAGTTTACAGTTCACATGAGATAAATATAAATTTAAATTTGCCAATATTGTACAATTATGGTCAATCATTTTGTATTAATAGATTAAAACAATATTTAGTAATTAATTAAACATGAAACTTTAAATATTTTGATAGTAAACAAGTTTTGTTTGTTCTACAAGTGTGTCATATGAAAATAACAATTTGAATTACAAATGAAATGAGAGAAACAATTAAAACTGATATTGCTACTGCAACGAAACTTTACATGTAAATTAACTATCATTGAAACATTATACTCGGTAGTTTTTCCTTTAAAAATAATAATACAACAAGATTGACAAACATACTATTTATTTCCAGTTCTATTTTAGCAAATTACGAAACTGATCGATCATTTATAGTTAATTCAGAGCTTAATTCTGTATGAAGAGAACTATCAAAGTTGAAAAAAAATTGTTAATTTTTAAGTTATTCGAATTTTTACTGCTCGTAACATCTACGTCACAATATTACATCGTTCTCTCTCACACATCTACACATTTCCAAATTCTTGCTACTTCCAACACTATTATCCGTGTCAGATGTCATAATTGACAATTAATCTATACCTGGTAATTAAATACAAAATACAAAGCGTATTTCAGAGCTAATCTAAATTTATAAAAAATAGTAGTTAAATATTGTGCGACCAGGGAAATTTGTGAAAAAAAAAACTCACGTATGGAAATGAAAGATATGTTGAATGCCATAGACAGTAAAATGCCAGTGACTGTCAAATCTCGGACTATAATATTCGTAATCATTTATAAATTATTTTACTAAAATGCTTATTATTTATACATATTATACATTAAAAATATCGTATATAAAAAGATTTAATTAGTATCTCATTTTTTTTATTACCAACAACTATTACGATTGTGTATTTTAAATATGACAGATTTGAAACAATAATACTTTAATTCTACAAAGACATTCTTATATTCTTAATTAATTACAATCCATGTTATATTTAATTAAAAGATAATATTATATCTAGAGGTAAATGACCGAAAAAACGGTTCTACAGTATGAAAAATATGGTTATAATCTGAAATTGCATTCGTTGAAGGTAAAAATGTTCTACGCTCAGAGACATCTTTTACATAACGAGTTTCCAGGTGTTTTAGACTCAAGCTAACAATCTCCAAAAATCGTGATATTCTTTCTTACATATTTGAAATATTTCTTGTTAGTTACCTTTTGTATACTTACAATTATTTAAATTGAAACATATTACTATGGAAACCAAATAAATGAAATAGAATCGCTTAATTTTCTCAATATTAAAATATAATCTGTGATTGATAAAAAAACATTAAGGGCTGGTTTTTTCACCGATGGTTAAAGTGTCGGTTACCTTAACCGTCGTTTAAAAGAAAAGTATCGCATCGAATTCGAAATAGTAAACAAGATATATTTTTGACAACATACGTCAGTTTTCCGATGCGATATTTTTCTATTAACAATTTAACCGGGGGTGAAAAAACCGGCCCTTAATAATAATATAAATATTGAAAACATTTATAATTAAATTTATTATAAATCAATATACAAAGTTCATATTGTTGTGGTTATTAATTATCCTTCAAAATTACCGCAATTTAAACTTTATATTTTGAATACTTTCTTAATACACATGTTCTACTTTTGTTCTTCCACATTTTATAAATATAATTAAATATCCAAAGTCAATGTTTGCAAATACTTTGTCGTAGAAATAATTAATATGAATTTCGACGAACTATGCACGTGAAATTCTAGAAGTTATTGAAGAGTAAGTAGGTTGTTAGTAATTAATTGTTTCCACAGTGATTAAAACTTAGAAACCAAGAAGTTTCTAGATTTATTGAAAATGAAGACACAAAGTTATAAACATTATCATGTTTCACAAGCTAGTAGATACGACCTTGTGCATTCTATTTGTAATATAAAAAATTAATATAAGGATAGACATGACAAATAAGTCATGAAAATTCAATTCAAATGAAATTACTATTTATATCGAATACGCGTATGAAGTAAACAAGATGTTCTACGATTTATTAATACTTTCATACAAAAAGATATTTGGCCCAAATTTTATATTAGAAAGTTCAACTTCATACGCTACGATTTAAATTTAATATTAATATAGAATATATTTTTTCTACGACTACTATGGAAAGTCGCAAGTTTTTCATACTATATAAAGTTTTAAATTTCCCAAAATCAGGGGAGACATCATTTCACACAGTTTTTGCCAACATTGTGCATGTGCAGTGTAAGAAATATCATTTTTCTATGTCTGTGAATTTACCCACACCATATTGTTTTGAGTGTCGAATATCTTTCATACGCGTATTTTTGTTTTACATTTAACAGTGCGGAAAATAAATAGTGTGCTACTCGGGCAGAATAGCGTATTTCCCACTTTGTGTGATTCATGTCGAAACTTTTACACCTCGTGGAAAATAGATGACTTTCTGCATTTGTTGCACAATATACTATTATAAATAAATAATCATTTAATAAAAGCAATAAATAGTTATTTGTATATCAAGGGACTAAAGTATATTTTTTTTATTACGCATATGGAATTTACTCTACGAGGCGATAGCTGAGGAGAATAAACCATGTGAGTAATAAAAAATACTTTAGTCCTTAGATAAACATTATTTTTTCTAAAATTGTTAAATTATTAAAAACACATAAATAAATAGCATTATGTGTTTGTAAAACGTCAGCTAGCTATTGAGATGGGGATTGATGGGGATGACTGTGATAACAAACGTCCTGTCAAAGTGTCAAATATTTCTTTATAATTTTCATTTATGTTTACTCCTTCTTAGACGTCGTCTGCATGAAATCAGATAAATTATTATCAAATGTAAATAATAAATAAATTCATTAATAATATTATAGAATGATATGTTTGTTATTTTAGGTAGTGATAAAATAAACTGCAAAAATATAATACTTTTAAAATATAGGCTAATTCAATTTGACAGTTGAGTCCGTAAAGTCAAATTTTGACATAAGAGTGTTAAGTTTTACTTTAGCTACTAGTTCGACTAAATTCGCAGAGTGATATCGTGTACTTTAGTATCGATTTCGAAAAAAATATTTTATTACAATCAAAACACTAATCTACATATATTTTAAAGTTTTCGCATTAAATCAAATAATGTAGAATTAATAGAAAATATGAATTGATATACAAATTATTCACATAATAAACTTTTTGCTTCAATTCAACTAAAATTAAATATTATTTCATTATGTCAATTGTCAATGCTTTTTACTATTATATGTAATTTTTATTCGAAAATATTATGAATACAATTAAATTTCGAGTTCCATTTCATTCAAAACTACGATTATATAATTAGTGTTTTAAAACATAACTTATGTTTCTGACAATCATATATTCCTACAGGATTAATAAATTTAGAGGAAATTAAGTTTTTGCTTAGACCTATACGTGAAAATCATCTCGTATATAAAAATGCTAACACAAAATTTGACTTGAACGTGTTTCATTAAAAATTAATAAGACTTTGTACACTACAAAATAAAAATAATTTTTCGCAATAAATTTTGTTAAACTTCTTCTAATTTCTGTGCACTTCTATTTAATTAATTTCTGTTTATCAAAGCAATATTTAATTAATTTTTGGTGAACTTAAACTTTTTTCCAGCACGTGGTAACGCAATTTTCTCGACAAGGGAAGAAAATGTTCGTAGCTTTTTTATTTGAACAAGTTTTAAATGAGCAACAGAATATACGTGTCTGATATTGATCTTGAAATTTCAATTTATTGTTTCCAAAGAAGAACTGATGAAAAATTGCATTGCAATTATAAATGTACGCAATTACTTTACATACAGGAAAAAAGCAAATTTTTGTTTTTCATTTTAGCTAGGAAACATTTGTTTTATATATTGATTTTTAAATAATGTTACAAGCCCTCAACAAATGAAAAATAATAAAATAAATATGTTGCGCATTTTGTAATAATTTTTATTTCATCCTATTTAACTGCAAAATTATTGAATTTCCTTTTGATTTCTTTTTAAATACAAATGTTTTATTATTACTAGCAAAATTCTGTTATAAACATTTAATTTTATGTTTCTTATATATTTATTTCATATTTTGTTGGACTTGTAAAATATAAAAATGCCAATCAAACATCGCTGAGGTCTATGGTAGTGGCGATTTTTCGTATTGCCGGTTAGACTTACGCTAATTACCATAATTTACCTTCAATAAGTCTTATGCACAGTTGCACCAACAAGGCTTAAATTTTAAACAACACAAACAAAAAAATGCTAAATAAAATTTTGACAGCAATGTTAAATAGTACGTTTGATTTTTTATTCCGATGTGATACTATTAATTTAAAGGAAACAAAATTTAAGTAATACTGGTGCAACCGGCCATTAGAGAAATACATTTTTTTTAATATTTTGACTGATTTTGATGTTTTATTGTTTTTCAAAGCCTCTTCTTTCAGAGCCTACTCTATATTTTTCTGAATGCAACTTGCTTGTTGGAGTTTATGATTTGTTTTTAACAACTATTTTTTTAGAAAATACATACGTTACATCGGTCAAAAATGTACATAACATGCGTAATTATTTGTACATCCCTCGGTTTTATTAAAAACTACTACTTGCTATTACATGAAATAAATGAAAAACATTTCAAAATTTTAAGTATTAAGACAAATATCCTTACTGACTGCCTGATTGTAGCCAAAATTTAATCAACTCTTCCCCTAATGTACAAAATAAAAAAAAACTGTTATATACGAGTTTTTTAAAATTATATATCTCATGTCATCGTAGAAACATTAAACTCCCATTGTAAATCATGGAATATATATATTCGTAAATAACAGCAATCATTTTTGGTCGATTTCTCCATCACCTCAGTAGGATCCAGGACAAATAAACGCTCTGAAACATTTGACTCACCCTGAGTATCCTGTAAGGACTATCGGTCAACAAGCACACCTCCCCCGCGGCATTACTTGGAGGAGATGACTTCGTCAACGACATTCTGTGCACAGCTATCACCGGAGGCAACATGGATTGCAGTTCTCCACTTCCCACTTTAGGGGGGGCAGCACTAGTCAGTGTTCTTCGGCGTAGCCAGCCGTCTAGGAGACCCTACAGAGACATAAAGTTATATAATTATACACTCATTCTGTTTTGATGCTTAAAATGTACACAAAATTGGGTTCGTGAATATTTATAATGACATTACTGAGAATGGCGTGCTTTTCACATAAAAATTTCTCCTGTTGGACACTCGCCACAACAGTTAAAGTACCCTGAGCTGGGTCCTTGAGTATTTATAATGGCATTATAGAGAATGGCGCTTTCCACATAAAAATTGCTCCTCTGGTACACTCTCCACAATAACTAGAGTGCCCTGAGCTGAAAGTGACTTCTGGTAAACGCCCTGTACGAAATATATAATAGATGATATCTACAATAAAGCATGTCTGACACACCCAATAATGGGTAATAAGACGTGATTGAAAACTGATATGCATGGTGTCTATTTATCGAGGCTAACTATTGAAATTTCCAGAACCGTAAAGAGATATGAAGTCGGTCAAATTGGTGTTAAAAAATAAATGTATATGTCACTACTATCGGAGAAATAATTAGTCAGTTCACTTTAGACGTGAATATATTCTATAATAATTCATATAAAAAACTGCAATAAACTTTATTAATTTATTTCTTGATATATAAAAAGATAAGGTTTTTTAAATACAGTCATTTAAAAAATAATAGAACAAATATATAAAAAGACAAAATTGTCTATATGAATTCGAATATTATAAATTCATCTTCTGACAAAAGGAATGTACAAACAGAAAGTAAAAAAGTGGCATAGGTAATATCGTTTTTATAATAATAAAAACAAAAAGACAGCATTTCATTTATTGTTCATGATATCGTTTTGAAACAAGAATATGAGATTAATATGCACATTTTCAATGATAAAAAAAAATATAAATAACTCACAGGTATAATATTTAAAAAAAAATATATTGTAACATTTAAACGTGTAAATTATTAATATTTTTAAAACAGTTTCTTTTTCTAAATAATATAGGTAAAAATCATTTTTTATCCATATAGTTTAAGAGCAATATTAAATTTGATAAGCATGTAAGAAAAAAGCTGCATAAAATGCTGATTATTTGGAATTTATTCTGTAACATACCTTTGTTTTTACAAATTTTAAAGAGAAATATTCAGGTTTTAATGTAATGTATGAATTTTAAAAATTGAAAGCCTACTGTAAGTTATTGATTTTTATTGCCGTCAGACTATAATTATTACCCCAATAGTAAATATGAGCAAAAAACTTATTTTGCCCATTTTACTTTCTTGATTCAATTCATACAAGTTTTTCATTCCCACGTTCTGCAGACTTTTTTTACGAAGAATTGACAGTAGTCCTCAAAACTTATATAGCTCGTATACTTTTCAAGAAATTGAGACCAATTTTAAATTTTCGTATGGTACTGAAACTTGCCTTTAATTCTATTAAATATAGATTTTCTTCTATTTCAATAAAAAGCGCATCTATATTAATATGAAAATTAACTAAGAAATAAAAAAAATATTGGTTTGATTCCTTTTGGTCAAGTGGGCTTTGGAAACAAAATCAAGAATCTTGATAATAACAAACATATCATTAAAAAGGTCAACTAATGTAAGAATGTAACAACTTTACCCCAATTTAACCGATTTAAATATCACTTACGGTTTTCGACGAATATAGTTTTTTTTTTTAAATATGTACCTGGATTTTACTTGCATTATTTTGCACAAGTTTTTGCGGAGAATTCACAATTTATACTGTGTATAAAACTGTTAAAAGAGAGTGATCAAAGTTAATAATTATTAGGTTCAAATTCCGAATCTGCTAATTATTAGCTATAAAATACCATCAACACTGTCATTATAACCACAATTAAAAACTGTTGAACAGATTAAGGACTCTATATTAAGACAAATTCCTCGTTTTACATTGCTAAACAAAAGATACATTGAATTACTCGCTAAACCAGCTAGAGTACCTATGAGGTGACGTCTGATAAACGTTCACTACTGTAAAAATATATCATTATAATTATACTCATTTTCCAGTAATGGACAACCAGTAATAAATTGTATAATATACAAAAAGTAAATTATATTTCCCAACAAGTATATTAATATTTTTAATATTAATGATCTTTGAGAATTGAATTTGCGACTGCAACAAATGTAAGATGATTATCTACTCATTATTTTAAAAGCATCATTTGAAATGAAGGTTTAATAACAAAATTTATGACAGAACTAAAATTGCAGCCACTACGAATTTATTACATTTGCATGATAATTGGTTAGACTGTTAGACATTATGAAAGTGAAAATAAAATGAAAATTTCGCAAATCACAATACCTGTACTATCCAGTGTATTATCTATGTTTCCTTTATCTAATTGATGTGTTATCAATCCGTTCATTATCAAATTTAATATGCAAACATGGAACTCACATTATCGATACGTGAATATGTTCTCAAACAGAGAATTCAAATGCTGGCGATTTAATTAAAAGTGAGAAAAAAACCGAACTTTTAATTTGAATGACAAATAATTAAGATGAGGAGAAATCTGACAAGAAATCTATAATAGAATTTGTGGAGATGTCTGGAAGAAAATTATTGGAAAGCAGGCTAACTGGATAAAAATCGTAAATAGGGTATTGGGTATGTCAGGAATTTCAAGAATGATTTAATGGTATTGGATATTTTTCTTCATACTCTGTATATTCACGAAAGTAGATATTCATTTATAGGAATTTAAATTGATGAAATTCTTATTTTACAAGTTATCCTTTTATAAAGAGAAAATAAATTATAAATAACATCAAGAGATTTCAAGGATCTAAGTTTAATTAATCATAATCCAAATAATTCAATTTAGTTTGTCTGGTAACAGTTTAAATTAAAATGGCTTTAGTTTTGTTTCGCTTGCTACAAAATAAAATTCTCGTTTTAGTTTCGTTTAATAACGTATTTTAGTTTATGGATTTATTAAATATTTCATTAAAATACATTTAAACCTAATAATTATTTAATCTACTTCGACCGATTTGGCACTTAGGTCAACATTAGGACGTAAATAAAAATTACAATATTTCATGATATGTTATGATAAATAAAAAAAATCTTATGTGGACACCACATGACTTTCTTCTGGGGTTATTAAATTATACACATTTTTTGTTGCACTTCATTTAAACTTTATTCTACGGTTAATCGTTTTCGAGCATAGTGCCTTTTTGGCACTGCCGATTGCAATAAAAAAGAGAGGTGCACAACTAAATGTTAAGGCAGTCTCACATACAAAATTTAAATATTCTATGGCTAATAGTTTTTGAGTTTTGCGAAAAATAAAAAAAAAACCTTTGAGTAAAGTGTCCTTTTGGCACTGCCGATTGCAATAAAAAAAGGAGGTGCCAACTACATGTTACAGCAGTTCCATATACAAAATTCAACATTCTACGGCAAATCATTTTTGAGTTACACGAGATACATATGTACGTAAAAACGTCACGGTGAAAGTAAGTCAAAATGGATGCAGAGATGGTCAAAACGAATAATTTCGTTGAATTCTGAAAACCAACATCTTTCGCGATTACAATACCTACTTTCTTTACTTCGTAAAAGGAAAAAAAATGTGTATCTCATTAAAGAAGGATTTACACAAAAATCAAAAAGCCTCCTGATGACCCAAGTGGGACCGAAACCAGTCGAGGAAGATGAAATTTTAGTAAATTGAATGTATCCCAATATCGTTTTATTATCTTAAATTCATCCTGATTATTATAATTGTTTAAAATTATTAAAAATATATGAGGACCCGTCCGTAAATTACGTAACACAAAATATGACAATTTTTATACCCCCATCCTCCTTGTAACCCATTCGTAGCACAAACCCCTTCTAAATATTACGTAACTTGACAGCCTCCCCAATTTTATAAACACCAGTCGAAAGTTTTATTTTTTTTTTAATTATATTTATCAGTACGTAACACAATATTAACTAAAGATGGGATCGAATCCGTATAATTATTCGGTATTCGACCTTTCGGCCATGTTTTCACTATTCGATATTTGGTCTATTCAGCATATTTGGTTACAAGAAGTGAAGCACAACTCTAGTTTTTTATGTTAAAATATATAAATATAGATAATTAATTTAAAAAAAAAATATTTTGTTATTAGTGCATCTACAATAAGAGTAAATAATTTATCTATTTTCCCTTGAAATTGAAATAATTAAATTTAATAATAATCAAACAAGAAATTTCCTTTTAAATAGTTAATTGTTTGTAATAAATACACCTCTCTTTGCTACGGGGACCACCAATCATGCTTTCAGATTGTAAAAGAAAAATACTATTCGGTGATCCTAAATATACAGTTTAAATTTCACTGAATATTCTTTATTCGGCTATTCGGCTGAACTATTAACCCCCTACCCCTTCGTAACACTGCGTAACGTTACTCTAGATAGCTCCCCCTCCCCTTAAGTGTTATATAATTTACGGACAGCTCCTAACCAGAGAATAGGTTTATACAGAAGCGACAGTAAGACAGAGAAACGAAAAGTGGAGAGAGATTTGAAAAGGCAACAAATTTAAAGGGCTCATTATTTAAAACCGGAAAGTTTCGTCACATCTTAAGGAAAAATAGGGGAAGCCAACAAATTTAAAGGTCTACACAATGCTCCAAAGTCATAGAACTGAATAGGGTAACATGAAAGGTACCGGCACGGAGTGTCGCTTCTGTATGTAACTATTCTGTGCCCTAACCACATATTTGTCTTACCTGTAATGATGTGGTAGATGGCTCTTCTACAGAAGGTAAGTTTCTGCTTTCCAAAGATTCGGCCCCAGGTGTCACAGCTCGAAGAGCCCGAGCCAAGTAGGTGAGGTTAGGCATGATGCTCTGCCCCAGTGGGGCTCACCATATCTAAAAATAATACCATTAGTACCTACTAATCAATTACTTACAAATAATTACAAAAAATCTTTTAAAATTGTAGTGCTTAAATGTTGTTTCATTTTAATCTTGATTTATTTTAAATTAGACTTAGAATTTGATAAAGAAAAGAAGTAAACTATAATATTTATGTTCGAAAATATATCAAAGTGTTTAAACTTACGATTAATATTTATTGTTATATTTGCAGTACTGTATGATGATGTAAAATAAAACATTTGGAGTAAAAATAAAATTTTGTTTGTGTTATCAATGACATCACCAAATATTTTTGTCTACATATCTGGTGTATATTAATTATTACATTTCCTCCACAGATCCTAATCCTTTGATGAAATAAAGTATAAATTTATAAAACTAATAAATATGTCATCAACTCCTTTACTCTTTTCTACATCGAGTGTTCTATATTTTATATTTTTGTACTTATAAATACACATATTTTTAACTAAATCTGTGTTCATTAAATCTCTAACATTAATTCAAAAATACATTTAATCACAACTGCTATTTTAGTACGACCCTCGATTTCAGAGAATAAAACTTAGTTAGACATTTATACAGTTATCATATACCTAAATTATATATGGGGATTATTAACCCAATATTAATAATTTAAAAGTCGAAGAAATAAAGTATAAAGTAAATTAAATCGTATGTCATCAGTTTATTAACACTGGACCCACAATATGTTCTAGTAAATATTTTCTTTTTTGAAGTTCGTAGAAAATAGAATTATTTATTAATCATTTCAAGAGAATTAAAAATTTTAATAATAGTAAATTTCAACATATAATTAGAAAAGTAATTAATATCATACCATAGTGTTTCAATAGTACATTCTGAACATTTTCTTCCATTTACTAGGGCAGTTGTGTTGTTTTAATATATTTATATAGTGCTGGTTGTATTTAAGAATTTTAGTTTTTATATCTTCTATCAAATATAATTATATTTGAAAATTCAACTCCAATAAAAAACAAGCCATAAGAAAAAAAATCATTATAACAGTAGATAAAAAGGAAGAAGACTTTTTTCAATAAAGTCTTGTATGATTTTTTATTTTTAGCTTTAATCAATTGAATAATGAAAAATATTGGACACATATTTTTTATTTTTCCCCAAATTGACTTTTAATAATGAAAAAATGATACTAAAAATGATATCCTGCAAAACGTGGTAGAATTACCCCACTTCCCCCCTTGTCCAGTGACGTATCAAAGTTCTTACCCAATTTCATTTTGTTACAAAAGTCACATATAATGTTTTAACTTCCAAACTAACAAATTGAATAATCTTCTGCAAATATAGTGGCACACAAAAGACTTACAATACTTTAAATCACAGACTGTCCACATAACCAATTCTCAAACGCGCCAGAACACAATATTTCGGATCTGGCATTCACACGTGGATAACTTAACACCAGAACCTACGTGTCACAATTTTTTGCTTTTTGTATATGTAAACAAAGTCTTAATATCCTGAAACTGGTAAAAAAGTGATTTTATTAAAACAATTTTCTTGTCAAATAGCTAGATAACAATGTTTCATGATCAAAAGAAATTTATCCGGCAAAATAAAAAGTTCTTGTGTAATTACAGATGAAAAAAATAGACTAGAGACTAGAAAATGACTAATGTATACGTATTCATTCATAAGAAGTTTCTAGTATTTTCCAGTGTGAATGCTTATTTAAAGAAGCATCAAATGTATCATTCCCACAGAACTGTCTCATTAAATTTGGCGAATGCTTGGAAAAATACTATTCTGAAGCAAAATCAACAAACATCCTGTCCAGTCTAATATATTGCTTACACGTCATAAGGATTGTTTACTCTAGGAATATATGAGATAAAAGGGAATTTATTCATACCATCACATCTCATTTCCGATAGATTCCATACGTTCACAACACACTGTTTTCATAATTTTTACTTTTGACTAAGGAAAATAAACACGAATATGTGCAAGGTTATTTCAAATTTGCATTTCAAAAAGAAATTTCACAAATCAATATATTGGGTGCATCTGCGAATATGAACCCCCCTTTTAACTTACATTTTATTAATTTTTACAAAGCCTAAAAATTATTTCTGATATTTCTAAATTATCTTATTTGTCACGAATATTTTTATATTCACTTATAACAACTAATACATAATTGAAAAAACAAAATATGGCGGTTTTTATTTTAGGAAAATAATTCTTGAGTTCCATTCAAAAAATCATAATTAATAGATATTTTTTTTAATGTCATCAAATAATATATTTGCAGCCGAATTCACCATTAGTCAACTGATTAATAATCAACTGATTCAAGAATCAAGCTAATTCGTAGATCAACATTTGTTCTATTTCACCAACTTGATTCACAGTTTTGTTCATGTTTTTGACAGTTCATATAATTTATGAGTGTGAATTAAACTTTCTGTCATTTTTTGTAGACATATGACGTATAATTATATTGTATAACATAAATTACATATGAACGTTAGTACGTCAAAACGTGGATCAAATCAGATGATCAAAATTTGATTAATGGAATACGAAGGATCGGTTGATCATTTTTAATGGTGAATTGAATTGATTCATGAATCAGAGTTGATTAGTAGATCAAGCCTGGATTAACGAATGGTGAATTCGGTCGTTAATATCATAAAACTTTTTCATAAAGCAAATTTTTCTATTCCTTATAATAAAAAAGTTTAATTGATTTGATACCTCATCTCTTATTTCGTGCATAGTATCATATCTTAATGTTGGCAATTTTTGGGTACTTTACACCCACGAATAGTTTGGGGCCCAATGGGGTCCTCCACTATTTTTTTTTAAACTTTTTCTAATTTGAAAACGAAGTCTAGTTTCAGAAATTAAGATAATTTTGTTCTGAAACAGTGGAGTTCGCTAATAATTTCACGTACATAAAATGATCTATTTCAACAATTATAAATATGTGTCAAATAATTTTTGTCTTTCTTACTAGGTAATATGCATGAATATGCAGCAATCTAATAAAATAATTAATAAAAGACATTTTATAAATCAAAAATCATTTAACTTTTTTTATAATTCAATTTCTTATAGACCGAATCATATTCAACATCATCTGCACAACATTCCGATTCAGGATATGGCTTCAAGTTTTAAGATACTTATTTCGTGGCCAGTTTTACTTGAATTTGATTGATAAAGATTGTCAGCAAGTAACCTACAGTTTATAGTGGGTTTCGAATAATGTGAATACAGCGCTATTTTTATTTGTATAAAAATTGGCAAACTGGGATTTGAACCCCAGATCTCACACTCTTCTTAATTCGAGTCAAAACGCGCTAACCAAGTAAGCTAAAGTTGCCAATAATATTACACTTCATAATTTTAAACAGATATTTTTTTAATAGCCTCGCCCATCAATACATCATACGTGAAACATGATCATATTTTATATTGATTACTATACCTTACATTGTAGTGTTATAAATAAATGTAACCGAGCTTTAACAAACATTTATTTGCCCTTCAATTAGGGATGTGAACCAACAAATCAGTAATATTACTTGCTGTGACGTCACACTGAAGTTGATTCACTTGTTTTCCTGGTCCAAGAGATTTCTCACTATTTCAAATGATACTTGTCAACAGTTTTCTAATTGCAAAAATAAATAAGAGAAATAAATAAGTTTTCTCTCACAATAATTGAAAATACTGTATTACACCATAAAATGTAAGTAAAATAAGGAAATTTCAATATAAAACTCATGCGTGTATAGCTTATTTAATCAATTAAAATTAATTACCATATGAACCCTAGGGATTTTCTGGAATATGTAAGTAGCATATGCCTATTATTTTTGCGTAAAATGTTTTATAATTATAATTGATAATGTTGTTAACCCGTTTATTAAAATACGTTGAATTTCATTAGCTAATAGTGTAAGTATTTTTTTTACATTACTTCTTTATTTATTAAAAACTACATATATTAAATGGTTCCTATTCTTATATTAATATTTACATTACAATAAGGAAGTACAAACAGATATTTTATCTAATTCTTCTCCAATTGAAGTGCATATAAAAAAAATTGAGACAAATATATATTTTTTACATATTTTGATATAGAAATATGTTTTTATATAGAATGTTAAAAAATTGGTCACAAATTTTGAGAGTTTATATATATTTAATCTGCATCTAAAAGAAATTTTTCAAAATTTGAAAATTTTATTTTAATTTTTTTTAAGGAACACAGGTTTATGTCACTAATTGGATAAAAAAATAAGTCTAGTATACTTAATATTCCATAATACTATATTTCTTTTATTATTAAAAAAAATCAATTCCTTTGGGACTAAATATTTACACCTTAAAAAAATTAATAGAAATTCATCACATAAAAATATGTATTTACAGAACCTTCAAATATTGTGACCCTTATTTTGAATATTTATATATAACCGCCAGTATTTCGGACAATACAAATTTAAATTGAAGCGAAATTACTTCATCTAACTCTATCCAAAAACAGGGCTGTAAGTTTTCTATTGTTGAACAAATTGTTTTTCCTAACTTCATAGCGATCTAACAATGTTACACTATGTTTTGTTCATGTATTATAGTAAAAATAATATTTTGAAATGACACTTCATTTTCACGTAATAAGAATGCTTCATTTTATTTTTTCATCAGTTTTTTAGTAAAAATATTGATAAAATCACAGTAGCGTCGTTATGGTTACATTTTGTTTATATAAAAAACAATATGTTTGAACTGTAGTCATTCGTGAAATAATCGAGCAAACATAATTCGAGTTATGAATTTATTTGGTAAAATTTACAAATCAAGTCAAAAATTATTCTTAAATCATTCCAGCTTTACTGCCATGATATAAATGTCATTTTTGACACTCTTTTGTCTGTTACTACGCAACAACTATTCGTAAATTTTTCCAATAAATTCATGGCTCTTGTTACTTACGATAATTTAAAAATTAATAGAATTATTGTATAAAAACGTAACTTCAGGATAACAAAAAGTACATATCGAAATTTTGACAGTACTATTTAATAACCCATTTGACATTTCGTTTCGATACGATATTGTCAATTTAACCAATAATTAAGGATTTAACTAAAACCTGTGCAACTGTACTTTTTTGATAAAATTTATATGCTCGTATTAATTACATGATTCATTTGTATAAAGCACGCCATTTTTTGATGTAACGGTAAAGACCACGTGGAATAGTTTTTTCACGAGTGAATTATTTACAGGATAACACACTGTATCATAAATATTTTAGTTCATTTTACAAACGATTTTTGCAATTAATTTTTGAAATTTGTGTGCAACATATTGTATTTAACAATGAACGAGAAATTCAAATTTATTATCATTTATTATTGCAGCATATTATACAGACATTATACGTTAGTACGCATAAAATCAAACAGAATACATACGTACACATATTTAACCACATATTTATTGCTTTTCATTAGTTCTAGAACGGTTAATTTTTATAAATTATATATAATTATATTTCTTTCTTTGTTAATACATATTTTTTTGTAATTTCGTTGACGTTTGAATTAATTACTAGCTTTTATCTTCTGTTATTCTTATCAAACTAATTTACATTTTTGCAAGATAAAATTAAGATTTAAATAGTAACATAAGGATAAAATGTATTTAGAAAAAAACTTATTAAACTTTTAAAGCATATTTAGGAAAATGTCTACTATTTTATTTTAATTCTATAATAAAAATTGTTTTAAAATGTAACTGTTAATTAGTCCACAAAATTCTTTTTGTTTTTATTATCTATATTTTTAAATTTAGTTTTCAAAGTAAATTATTAAAATTTGGAAGTAAAACAACATACCTACATCTCAATTATTTTCTTAAACAGATTGTTTGAGAAAATGCAGAAAAGATACTTACAATAGAGTCTCTAGGTAGGGAAACTAGTGGTAACCGCTGAAAACCGAACTGACAGTCACGAGTCACTCCGATGTTTGCCACTAGATGTCCGGCGCGCGAGTGGACTTGCAGGGCTGGCTAGATCCGTCACGGCGCTATGTTTACCCAACGCACCCATCCTCCGCAAAGCTCTCTGATAATATTACCAGGCGACAATCATGTCTATGTCTGCATATTTACACGAAGGTGGTAATGAAAGTCACTTGCATTTATATTTAGAAGCGTGTAACTGAAATACGGATTGTAATCTTACATTTTTTTTCTGCAAAATATGTCACGTTTAATATTATTTCAAATGTAGATATACTCCGTTTTTAAACTACATACAGCTCTAGACGAAGTCACATTTACACTACAGCGTTAGTGAAATACTATACTCTGTTTTTAAACTATAGACAGTAACTAGGAATCCTAGCGAGAAAATCAAAGCCTGTGATTGGCTGCTGCGCCATTTCTTGAAGCCGCATTTAACCAGACGAAATTTCAGGTTAACCTTCTCAAACGTAATTGAAACGTCAAACTCTCGGAAGTTGTCAAATTAATTGTTGAATTTGCACGTGTTTTTCGTTTCATTGCTCTTTTTGTGAAATTTCCACCAAGAGTTAACAGTATTTTTGAAAATACATAAATTTTACAACATGGAATTACAAAAAAACAAATATGCAATTAATTAATTTATAATTAAAGGTACGTATTTATGATTTTATATAAATAAATTAAGTAGATTATCTATCATAGTTTTGGATGATGAAAAATATAGCCTGGAAAATATAAATTCTGACGTGACTTTATTTTGTCATTTCATTTCTCGCGCCAAATAAATCTAGTGATTTTTTTTGGTAACTTCTAGCGGTGTAAATGTGACTTCGTCTAGTGCTGTCTATAGTTTAAAAACGAAGTATAGTAGTTTTGAAATAAACTGGTTTTAATCGTGAAATATCACAAAAAGAGAAATGAAACGAAAAACACGTGCAAATTCAACAAGTTATTTGACAACTGCTGAGAGTTTGACGTTTCAATTATGTTTGAGAAGGTTAATTTGAAATTTTCTCTGCTTAAATGCGGCTTCATGAAATACCGCAACAGCCAATCACAGGCTTTGATTTTCTCACTAGAATTTCTAGTTACTGTCTATAGTTTAAAAACAGAGTATAGTAATTGATAGTTCAAAAGCTCTCCTGATAATATTACCAAGCAACAACGATAATGTTTATGTCTGCATATTTACCCGTAGATGGTAATGAAAGTGACTTGAATTTATATTTTGAAGCATGTAACTGAAAAGATACGGATTGTAATCTAAACTTTTTCTGGAAAATATGTCACGTTTTAAATTATTTCAAATGTAATAATTCAAAAGCTCTCCTGATAATTTTACCAAGCGACAATGATAATGTTTATGTCTGCATATTTACACGTTGGAAATGAAAGTAAATAACTTGGATTTATATTTAGAAACGTGTAACTAAAAAGATACGGATTGTAATCTAAACTTTTTCTGGAAAATATGTCACATTTCAAATAATTTCAAATGTAGATAGTAATTGATAATTTAAATTACAATGTTATCTGATAATATTCAGATTATATATTATTCACCCTCAGATCAACAAGTGTATATTCATATAGCTATCATGTGCATACACATATGCATCCAAACCTTATCTATATTTTGCTATATAATTATTAAACTCTATTACTCTATTAGTTATTGTGTATTTTTAGAATCTTTAAGATTTTAGGTATTTTTTTTTATTTCGTCATTTTTTTCTCATCCAAGCACAGTATTTCATGAAAGTAGACATTGGGTAGGATTCCATAAATACGATTGCTATTATTTGAACTTGTCTTTATATCAATATCAATTGCAAATATCAACTATAAAGTGAACTCTCTGACAGTAATCGTTATTTGTAGCTGATACGTTACCAAGCCAAAGAAAACTACATCCTCCACTGATTTCATTTTTTTTTTAATTCATTATATAAATTTGAATTCCCGCCATTCAGACATTTGACATTTGTAATCAATACTTAACAAAAACAAGTGTTATTTGTAGTTTTATTTTAAAATAAATGACGACACAAAATGTATATTCAGATTTAATTAATATTTTTTTCTTGAAAAAAATTGAACACTATTTTTTAAAATTTAACAAGTATTTCACGATTTTTATATAAATTTTATTAATTTCTATTTAAATGAACTCATATTATTATTCAAGTATATTATTGGGTACAGGAAAAGAACCTTACATTATTATTTTTTAAGCTTAGATTTGAATATTCACTAAAGTCAGTCTGACAAGAGATTTAATCTCTTTCTAAATTCACGACACGATGATAATTACGTATTGTGTAAAACAGGAAACTAAATTCATTACTTATTTTAGGACAAGAAATTAGATTTTTTTATTTTGTTGCACTTAAAATGCGCGAAGAAGATGCACATTACATTTTAAAATGATACTTTAACAATCTTGTTCTGAATTTAGGACGAAATTATGTTCAGTATTAGACTGGCTTCACAGAATGATAGATATACAAGAAATAGTTAAAAATATTTTAAGATTGACCACAATTTATCCCACAAAATCTTGTATTCTAACAAAATAATTACTTAAGTTTCTTCCAAATTTGACAGTTACCAGTTGGTAAAAAATATAAATCATTTATATCAATATTTTATATATGACAAAACATCTACATTCAAAATATTTTCTAATTTATTAATTAATTAAATTCGTATTTTACAGATGAGATTATTGCGTGAAAGCATAGTGTGATATTTCATTTGATAACACAAAAAAGTGAGATATTAATTCCAGTTCTCAACACCTTTATTATTTATAATCTTATAGATTTTAAGACAAGACACGTTATTTCCATACTATAAATAAAGTAAGTAAACTTAATTTAATATGCAACAATACTACCAGAATAAAAGGTCATATGTCACTAACAAAGATTTTTAACGAAAAACTTATTATACAATTCTTTGTGTTCTCCTATTTTAGTATTTTATATTTTATTATGAAAATAATTAAGCCAAAAATGTTGATAATAATTTATTTATTTAAATAAATGTATAAATAAAAAATCTATCTTAAAATACATTAAAAAATATTTTCACACACCGAATATTTTTTTGACTAAAGCACTTGGTACAGTGTATATAGCAATTACTACAAAAAGGACTAAAATCGCACAAAATAAAAAACAACAACATTTCATTCTGAAGCGTACGCACAGTAGGTATTTCAGGGATTTCAGAGGATTCAGGAACCAATTGAATGCGATTTCAGGACGACTAAAAAGGAAAACTATGGTTAGTGGGACATCAAAGGAAATATGGAATTTGTTTTTCTGTTTGGAACATAATGCAGAATACTTATGTTAATTTTGTCTTTAATGTCTAGTAATAAGGTGTTTCATTTTGTAATAAAAAGTAGGTTTGTTCATTATAGGCGAGAAATAAAATGTGAAATGACCTGAGAGTAATCAATTGAAGGTTCATATCGGCATGTTTGTTTAGAATGAAGCAGAGTGGGACTAAGATATATTTTTAAATTTGTTAATTAGTTTCTGTCTGTGATATGTATCAGTTTAGAGTAAATATCAAAACTCATCATTACACTTACACATTTTCACATATTTTTTTATCACAATTTACTACATAACAATTTTTTTTCAATTAATTGATTTATCGATTATCATTAATTTTACTTGTAAAAATGATATTTTAGTCATTCAAAAAATATGAAACTTATGAAATCATCATATTCACTAATTTTTTAAAATGTTTCATCAATTTTTTGCAATTTCTTGCCCATTTTTATGTTATTTATTTATTAATTTTACTTGACGAAATGATATTAGCCGTTCAAAAAATATTAAACTTATGAAAACATCAGCCACATTGCCTTTTCATTTTCAAATTAAACTTTAGGGACACATATTTTGAGAACAAGAAATTTCGTTTGAAAATTATACAAATTTCATCCATTTATTAAATAAAATTTTAATGTTCAATATATTAGCACTTTTACAAGAAAAATTAAAGAAGTTGTTATTTATTTACTTTTTTTTCTTTCTTCGTTGATCATTTAAAAATTTAAGAAAGTGTTTTTTGTGATCATAATGTTATGGGTAGCTTCATTTGGTACATTTAATTAATAATTATTTAAAATTGTAAGTAATGTAAGTACATTATAACCATAGAGATGTTATGAACTGAAGCAAAACTTGCGAAACTAAAACGTTCATTTTACCGTACGATAATAGTTGAATTAGGCACTTACATTTCGAGTTGCTTATTATATTTTTCGAGCCACTAACAACATTTATCTTTAAATAACGTTAAAGTATTTTTAAAAAACTTTTTATAGTTTATTTTGCCCATTGCTAGACGACCAAATGTATATCATAGACAAGATACAGAAATTCCTATGATTTTCATAATTTCCCCTGCTAGTAGGTAACCAAACAAGAAATGTTTTCAGAAACTTACAAATTATGGTGCTATGGAAGTTATATTTACGTGAACGGTGGCGCGAAAAACATTATTAATTATGTAAGAATTGGTGTTAAGCGACTGGAGGGATGATGGAGTGAAGAAATAAGCAGGATTGCAGTCAACTGATGAATTTTATTAGTCTAAGGCCAACGTTTCGCTACCAATTGTAGCATCATCAGGGCAAAAGACTATTTTAAAATTATTATACAAGAAATAATTCTCATATCTCATAGCTTAAAAAAATAATGTTATAATACTTATCTGACAGTACAGATTGGAATCTTTTAAATTTATTGTTTTTTTTTTAATTTTGATGTATGAATTATTTACTAAAATTAAATTTTAAATGGAATTCATGTCATTATTTTGCCTAAAGGTAATAATGTAATATAAACGTACATATGTTTGCATTTATGAATGAATGGTCGTTTTAATTTTTCCGAGTTCCGTCCTGGATCTTTTGCAAGGTTTCCTATGGCTCGGCGGTGGACGATCTACGTCAGGCTTCAGTAAATTGAGTGGTAAATGTTATTATGTTTACACATGCTCTTTCCTACAATTCGTATCATACTGCCTGTTGCTTATATACGCAATGCGTCATAAATACTCCTTATAATACTACATATAATATAATTCAGATTTAATCTAAAGTCTGTTTTCCGTTTTTTAAATTGATCAATATGTTACACTGAAGCTAGTGTTTATTTTATTAATATTTTAATTATTAAATTAATGAGTTATATCCTAGCGATATTAAATATGACATGCCCAAGAACAATATTTAGTTGAAAAGATTGAAAGATAGAAAACAGAAGTTCTAGAATTAGATAATTAAAACATTTTCCAACAATGTTGACAAACGTCAAAAGAAAAGCTATCTATCATCATTGATATCACCAACGTTTCCATTATCCATGATGAAGATTTATCCTTACACCTTTCTAGTATATAAGTTCAAGTTCAACAAATTAATTACTTAAAGATAAAATATAAACTTCCAGGAAATTTCATACCTGTCTATCTTAATTACAACATGCTTATTTTCTTAATTTAAAATGGTTTTTAAATAAACAAGCTTTTCATTTTGAACAAAGCTGTAACAGCATCCAAAACAATGCGTTAATAGCTTAACCAAATTTATTTTTTTAAGGTTGGTATTTCTGCTAAAATATTAAACCTCGAAATATAAATAAAAACAAATTATTATTACGAATTATACTTTTATATAATTTTGAAATTAAATAGTAAAATGTAAAAATTAGAGAAAAAAATAAATATAGTAGTGTCAGAATTGTCTCCAAGGAAAATTTTCCTAGGGGCAATGCCTCCCAGAAGATATTTCTATTAGCGCAGTATTTGGGTACGTCATTAATAAAGACCTGAATTGTTATTAATTTAAAGACTTATTGTACCTTTTTCCCTTTTTTTAGTAACTGACTACTACCCTAAAATGGGTGTGAGTTACACCTTTAAAAATATTACCACTGAATTCGTCACATCAAAGTACCTATGTATACAAATTTTCATTTTTAAATTCCCACTAGTTCAGCCACAATTACAGATTGAATATCAGCCAATAGGAATCCATATGACAGGCAATAATGCGCGTCGCAGGATATACCGAGGATCCTGAGACGCTAGCACTCAGTCCCGCTCTGCGGGGCGCCGGGGTGGTTGTGAGCCTTTGGGCCTCCGCCCCGCCTGGTGGTCTGGCTAGACCGCCTTCCAGGGCATATGATGCCCTGAAGGTGGTCTAGTTCAGCCGGCCGGGAATTGGAGCACGCTGCAGCTTGTGGTCTAATTCTTGGCCTACTGAAACCAGAGCACATTCTGGAGCAGAATTTGCTGCTCTGGATTGTGCTCTGGTTCCAGTGGGTCAGGAATTAGAGTACTAGAAGTGTTTGCTCTAATTCTAGGTCTGCTGAAACCAGAGCACATTCTGGAGCAGAATTAGCTGCTCTGGATTGTGCTCTAGTTTCAGTGGGTCAGGAATTAGAGCACTAGAAGTGTTTGCTCTAATTCTAGGTCTGCTGAAACCAGAGCACATTCTGGAGCAGAATTAGCTGCTCTGGATTGTGCTCTGGTTTCAGTGGGTCAGGAATTAGAGCACTAGAAGTGTTTTCTCTAATTCTTAGCTTGCTGAAACCAGGGCACATTCTGGAGCAGATTTAGCTGCTGTGTATTGTGAGCTGGTTTCAGTGGGTCAAGAATTGGAGCATTCTAAAGAGTTTGCTCTAATTCTTGGCCTGCTGAAACCAGGGCATATTCTGGAGCAGGTTTAGCTTCTTTGAATTCTGTTTTGGTTTCAATGGGTGAAGAATTTTAAGTATATTGTCTTGTGGAAATTAATTTTCAACAAAAAAAATATTTCCTTGTGAAACTAAACGAGTTTGTGACGCGAATTTATCGGAAAAATTACTATTGTCTCAGCGAATGGAGTAAAACAAAAATTACCTAAATTTCAAAACTTCAATGAGGTATAAAGAACATAAGGGTTCATTTTTTTTTTATGAAAATTAGTTATATAAGTCGTTTTATTTACTTTAAAAAATATATTCCGGTCAGAAAGTACTATATTATACAGATATTATATACTATGTGTAGATATATTATAGATATTTTTTTTAATATTGCCGTCGACGTATTATGTATATGCATAGTATAAGAAATCCGTAAACGTAGGGTGAAAATTTATAAAAAAAAAACTTACTTTGGCAGTGGAAGGCCCTGTGGATCTTCTCTTGCAATACCAACTGGTGATAATTTGGCTTCGTCTTCTGTCAGTAAATGAAATTCAGCTTCAACTTTTCCCTGAAAATGAAGAAAAAATAAAAAATATATAATAATTATACTTATCGCGTCATAATGATAAAACATAAACATATAATCAGATCATAATATGCATTAACAAGAAACTTTAACTCACTCAAATAACAATCAACTTCTACCAGAAATTTCTTACACACAAGTATACTTCAAGAAATTGTTTTTCATTACTTAAGCAATCATGACATAAAGTAAAGAATTATTAAATATAAACTAATAAATTTCATACATATATTTTGACAATGTAATAATCAATGTATTATATTTTTTGAGAAAAAAAGGTAAAATAATACTTTTTTACGGTAGAACATTTATAAACCATGTTTTCATATATTATCTTTCTACAACATACAACAGTTAAAATGTTCACTCAAACAAACATTTTATACATCCAAAGATAACTTTTACATTTACAAATTAATTATTAATAATTACATCCAATGTCAAGTTTAACGAGGTACTTGTGGAATTTAACCAACTATCCTAATAATAAAATATTAAATAAAGTAAATTACACTGTATTACTCCTTGCATGTTTCTTATCTTTAAGATTATCAATTACATACGAATATGGCGTCAATATATGAATAAGGGACGAAAAGGAAATACAAACTCACCGCTAGCATAATTCCTTTCTTTCCTTCTTTTCTACCACGAAGGGGCCACCAACCTCGGAACCTTTTTGTTTTAAATAGATTTACAGTTGGTACACCTGATTGTAATATATTCAGCGTGCATAGTTTTGAGGTTTTTGCACCACGGGGAAGATGGGCTAAACTTAACTGAATTGAACCTAAAATGAAATAAATATGTCTCAGTTTTGCCGAAGTAATTTTAGTTTCCAAATTGCAATCCGAAATCCCAACCATTCGGATACAGTTTTATTTTACTTGGTTTGTAATTAATAACAATAGTATCTTTTTTTACATAGATGTCATCACTATTTTTTTATCAATTTCTTATGAACAACAAATATAAATAACAAGTCCTTATTGTATTATACATATTTTTATATATTATGTTATAAAATTTGTACCAAGTAAACAAAAATTTTAAAAATTGGCATATTTATATGAGACACCTGTAGAATATAATTATTTTATTTTTAAAACTTTATCTACCCACTTTTAGGTGTCATACATGTATCCATAGGTATGAAATACAATTTTAATTTTATTATAAGAGGATTTCGCGTCTAAAAATATGTATGTATATCAATTTTGTGTTCTGGAATGTGCTCTAGTTTCAGTAGGCCAAGAATTAGATCAAACATTTAAAATGCTCTAATTTTTGAACTGCTGAAATCAGATCACATTTTGAAGTAACTGGTGGTCTAGAATGTGCTCTGGCTCAGTAGGACTAGAATTAGAGAATACATTAAAAATGTTCTAATTCTAGACTTGCTAAAAATAAATAACATTTTGGAGCAACTAGTGCTTCGGTTTCAGTCGGTGGACAATAAAAGCATTACCGTTTGTTCTAATTCTCAAACTACTGAAATCAGTTCAAATTTTTCAGAGCGAATAGCTGCTGTAAAAATATGCTCTGGTTTCAGTGAGTCTAAAACAAGAGCATTACGATTTGCTCTAATTCTCAACCTACTGAAATCAGTTCACATTCTAAGGGCAAATGGCTACAAGAATTTGCTTCCGTGCTTCGGTTTCAGTGGGATCATATATCAGAGCATTCTGAAGTGTTTGCTCTAATTTTTGACCAGCTAAATCTACCTCAGAACATACTCTGCTTGCAGTATATCTAGAATTAGAGCTTTTTCAATGTTTACTCTAATTCATGATCTATCAACTTCAGATCATAATCTACGTCAAGAGCATGTAACATTGCTCTAAAAAAAACTTAAGAGTAGTCTCATTGTAAATAATTTAAGTTAATTATTTTCGATTAAATGTACTGTTGACTTAGACACTTATTTTTTAAATTGAGCTTTTAAATATATTTTAAATTATAATTATATTTTAATAATTAAATCATCCTTGATAAAGAATAAACAGTTGCTTAAAATGACGGACAAATTAAAACAAAAGTAGCTGATCCCAAGCAACTTTATTAAGTTAAAAAATATTTATAGTCTACCTTTAATTTTGGCGAAATAATATTAAAGATTGAATTTCAAAATATTCAAAAATGAAAGGTAAAAGTATACATCGAATGCCAGTTTTCCTTTTGTACAATAAATTGTTAATTTAATCCAATTATCTTCAGAAATGAAAATACCACTCGACAAAATATCAACTCATCAAATTCGCTTTATAAAATATTACAATTTATTTATGTAGATGATACGAAAATAAAAATATCTCACCAATGAAATCATCAGCACTGATAGTATCATTATCCCAAACTTGCAGATTAAAAATACAGGGAATTTTAACTTCTGTTTCTTCACTAAAAAACGAAGTGTATTCCTTAATAACAATTTTATCTTCTGGTGCTATGTAATCAAATGAAAATAGAAATCGCCAATTGAAATTTCCTTCTCCAGTTATCGAATTGTAGTGCACGTCGGTGGTTTGGGACTCTTCAGGCTTTCCCAGCCAACTATAATAAACATTGAGTTATTGACATATGCCTTCGATAGGTAATGAATTAGGTGTGGTTATTGAATGCGTAAAGGAAATTATTGGATTAATTTGTATTGATATGTGAATAATTTATAACTGATAATTGATTTAACATCAGAAAAATTTGAGGTTCTTAAATATATTGTTACCAATTTTAAGTTATATATTTTTTAATTATATAATTAAAAATTGTTTTTCATTATAAAAATTAATTAAGAAGAGAAACATTATATTTTCTTACAGATAAAAATTATCAATTTTTACAAACTATGCTAATTTTCTAACATAATTAAAACAAATTTCATTAACCTCATTATATTAATTTTCTTATATAATTAATTTCACATAATGACGTCGAGAAAGATTCTGGAAATTTAGAAAATATAGATAAATTTAATAATTATTTATGTATCAAGAGTATTTAGAAGATTCTTATGTCCGCTCTGTAACCTAATAGATGAGAAATTTTAAATGAAATTTGCAAAATAGTAAATAAATGCAATTACAGCGTGGCAGAAAGGCACTATGATGTGAAAGGCACCGTGCCTCCAAAATAAATAAATGAAAAAAAATCGAAAAAGAAAATACTTACAAGTTAATTACTACAAATAAAATTAAAAACTGTAAATTTTATATTTCCTCCTATACTTATCGATTTAATTATTTAGCATACGACATTTGTTTGAGATCCTTATGCAGAGTGGATTATTTATGTAACCTTTTTAAAAGTTACACATGTTATTTCTGCATATATAATTTCGGCGCCCGCTAATATACAGTCTTTATCAAAAATAAATTAAATTTACCAATGAAACAGGAGAATTTTAATTTATGTTTTGTCTCTTCGAGACTTCCACATCGCAAACGTCCAATCTTAGTTTTGTATTTTAAAAAGCAACAAAAGCGTTTTTCTATTGTACCAAAACACGGTAATGGGGTATTTGTATTAAAAAGCAAAACTATATTAGAATTCCAATATTACTAATCAAAAATATCAAATGCAAATAAATGGGAATGGATTACATACTTATACATTAAATTCAGATCTTGGCGCATCGTTTGACTTTACAATAAATTATACAAAGATATATTTTCTATTTTTAAAGTTAGTTTAAAAAAATAATAATTAATAAATATAATAATTTATGTATGTAGAAATAACAGGGGAAATAATCCCCAAAGCCGCTGATTCTGTATTTTGCGTAAACCCGAAAATATTTGAAAATATCGAATTTTTAGCTCGAAAATTTTCAAATTTTACAAACTTTTATTTGAATATTTCTTAAAAGAATTAGATCGCTGATACCAAATTTACAAACAGAATTTAATTATCTCTTTTTGTTTCGGAGATATTAGCTCTCATAGCTGTACCTCAAAAAAGTTCTCATTTTTTACCTAGTCGTTCCAAAGAACAAATATGAAGAAAAAACAACTCTTTTCAAAAGAAATTTTCGACTTTTTAAAAGTGAAGCACATATTTTTTCCTTTTAATAAATCAGTTCGAAGAACGAAACAAGATCTAAAAAAATTCTAGAAAGGGGCGTCATTTTATTATTTGCGGAAGGACGTTACATACTTTACCGCCGGCCCTGGTCAATATTAAAGTTTATCTCAATATTACCACAGCAACTTATAATGCCCTGAAGCCTATTATATACCGCCTAATGTACTTCGCTTTCACGTTATTAATAAACAATAACTGTCTAGCATAACAAAATATTTATACAAATTTGTGTTGCAAATTTTATAAACCTTATGCAAGAATAACATTTTCCATTTGTAGCTCACCCTTTGACGTAAATGTCGGACTTCTTCTGGCCAATGAAGAAGTCATCTTCATCGAGTATAACATCTTCAGTGTTCCAAATGATACATCGTAGTTGGTAAGCCACAGGAGCGCGTGGTTTCACATCTACTAGAGGCGGTAAAGCTGCGTTTACACAAGGAAAGATGTCTACCCAGAGCTGCACTTTACCCTGCAAGAATCAGCAGGAAATATCACAAACAATGAATCAACAAAATTTGTTTTAAACACACCAAAATTATTATTTACAGTAATGAGAGAAAAATAATAAAAAAAAAAATTTATAGTTTATACTTATACATGTATTATATTGTATCAAAAGACAAATTATAAATGTAAAATTTTTATAGAAGACTAATTTCAAGTACCTAACGCATATTTTAATTTGTTTTTTTTTTTACTAATTTACTGTATTTACTAATCTAATGTGAAAAAAATCAGATTGTAAGGTATTTACTAAGATCTGAATACTTATGTATAGTGCTGGAAACTAAAGTTGAGCACTTTCGCCAACTCGAAAAATATTCAAATATTTCTCATACACTCTCTAAAAAATTGATGGAAGTATCGAATGAAGCATTTTGATTGGGTGAAAATGACATGTGTAAAATAATCAAATAAAAATTTCAAGATTTTGAATTCTATTGTTTTTTTTTTGTCTAACGTTAGTGCTCTGTCACTTTTTTAGACTACATCCTGCATACAAATCCTGTATCTAATTATAATTCTATCCTTTCCAAAAGCAAATAATATTTACGTACGCCCAATATCATTTGCATGTGTTGAATAAATATAATGATGCGTTTAATTCGAAGAAATTTATAAAACAAAAATCTATTACAATTTTATACTATGAATCAGCTTATAAAATAATAGATATATAGCCGTCTAATAATGTAAATTTAGAACTATAAATGTATATATGAAAATTTAATTTAATTTGATATTTCCTTTACCTGTTCTATACCTGGCATATTATAATGATACAAACTCCTGGTTTCTACATGTTCTGGCACTAAGTAACATCCAACTATAGGTATTTCTTTCCAGTGATTTAAAACTAACAGACTTAGTTTTTCTTTATTTAAATCTGTCACTCCACCTTCTACCAAAAAAGTATACTATCATTACCATAAAAATATTGTACGAAGTGTTAATTACCTAAAGTCTCATCATAAAAAAATCGAGGACCAACTTTAACAGACTTTTCATAAAATTCAGGCCCTTCAAGTTTATTTAAAATACACAATTCGAAAAGAATATGGGACGGTTTGTGTTGATCTCGCCACATACAAGGACCACTACTATAATAATAATTTTTTATTATAAAATTATAACTACGAGGGCTGACTAAAACGTATCAGATTTTCATTTTCCCGCGCAAAATAATGACGGTAGGGCGGCGCCACTTTTCACTATGGAGGGGGTCACGTGATGAAGCGAAAATTCAGACATGCGCATGAAGGTGTTCATCTCCATTGTAGAAAGTAGCCTACCGTCATTATTTTGCGCGGAAAAAATAAAATTATATGCACTTGTCAGTCGGTGCAAAATAAGAAAGAATGCATTTATATTATACATAATTCAAATTTTTTTTAAAAGAAAAGTATTTAATTTCAATATCTTACGTGTTGTTGCGCATTACACAAATTTGAGAAAAGTCAAGTACTGACCGTCTTACAAACATCGACTTATAAGAGAACGACTATAATGGGGAAGTTTAGCGTGGTTGACATTACATGTGAAATATCTTTTAGTCGTAAGTATATAAATAATTATAACTTAAAATGTAATTGAAAGTTAAAATTATGTTGCCAATTATTTATAATTAATGATTTATCTTAGAGCCGCACTGACGTCACAAGTAAGTTATGCGCTTGCGCAGAAGGGATGGTGAGACCTGACTTTTTTAACGTAGGTTGTATTTTGAGGCATTACACCACACGCTTCTCTGTTGCAATGGGAACCCAGCGCGCGCTGGTTAAGATAGACGATACGTTCTCCGCGAGCCACTCTGACGTCATTTTGTATAAAATTTCATTTTTTGAGAAATCTAGGCATCTTTGGGTGAAATAATATGTAGAATATCACTTTTGAGGGCAGTCTTGATAAAATAAAAAAATACGCTAAACTTCCTCATTACATTATTTAGGAATTTACATACTCTATGTACATTGTAGGCAGGCCACAGCTAGCTCTATGGTTAGTGTAGAAACGATTTTCAATATCAATTTTTGTTTCACCAATAAGATCATCACGAGATGCCATATCTCGATCCCAAATTGCAACTGTTAAAAAATTATCATTTGGAAATATTCCTCGTAGTTCAAAAGATCTGTAAAAAATCAAATACTTTGCTTTGTGTTGTATCTCTGCCCGAATGATGAAGTAACGTACTACAAAGATTTGTGAATGGGGTCGTGAACTATTTCATTATTTTATTTTCTAAAAGAACAGAGTGAAATAAGCATAGATATAGAGATATCAATTTTTAAAGAGAAAATTTTGGCGTCTGATGTCTGTCTTTGCCAGTGATGAACAAACTGTTAGTTGTATTTTCATATTTGTAAAGCTAAACTATATTTATATACAAATTTGATTGTATATGAATGAAAAAATTATTATTAGGCATAAATAAAAAAATGAATTCATTTTTCGTAACAAAAAGAAAAACACGCTGCAACATTTTGACACTACCAGGCCGCATGCATGTCTCCCCTGTGCAAGTTCTAAGAAATGCGGTTGCGCAATTGTTTTTTTTTTATAAATCAGGAAAATCAATAAAATTGCTAAAGACAGATGACATTACAGGACATCGCAACAAATTTTAATCACTGGTAGCTCACGAACGAAATAAAAATTAAATGAAATGTTTTCACTATTACTTATTAATTGTTGTATATTTTCATATTCTTCTGCAAAATGGTAATATTTCGACAATGGTTCAGGACCATATTATAAATCCAGTAAACTACGACAGAGGGAGCAAAGTGTCCAGAGAAAAAAAATTTGGGGAACCAAAGTCACAATCTCAGTAACGCAAAGCGAGCAGCATTTATAAATATGTTGCAACGGAAGTATGAGAGAATCGCAAAATTTAAATAAAATTCTTGAATGTTTCCAATTTAAAAATTAAAAAAATTATACAATTCTTACCTTCCGAAAGTGGGGTTAACATTATTGGCAACACAATTTGCATTATCATTCACTTCTTTATTATCTCCTAACTTCACAACGATGTACGGATCAGATTTCCCGCACGAGTCGTTGGGTCTGAGATTAAAACAACGTATGACGTAGACTCGAACAACGACCGGCAGTTCTTCATTGAAGGGATAGTGTTGGAAGGCGCCATCTTGAATTTGATGTCCGCTTTCTATCAAATATTCTTCAGGATTGTCTTCGGGAGGCCACTGATAGATACGTACAGCAGCTTTCAAAGTTCCGATGATGTTTTCTTCATCAAGGACATCATCGCCTGTTCGCTTACCACGGTAGAGTTTGAATCTGTGAAACATGTCGTCGAAGTGATGAAATTCTTCCAGGTTTTCTAATTCGCACGGGTAAATCTGAAAAGAAAAATAGAATAATAGTAAAGTTCGGAAAATATGCAAAATGCATATTAAGGGCACGCTTACATATTTTTTAGAAAACCGAATAATACATATTCAAAATATATAAATATAGACCTGCTGCGTAAAAAAAATAATAGGCAAAGTGGCCGTTAAAAACTGACTACAGATTTAGTAGTAGTATATTACATATTCAGAGTTGTAAGATGCATATTACACATGAGGTGGAAAAGTTACACAAGAGCCGCGAAGCGGCAACTTTATCATTCCACAAGTGCGTAATTACTTTATAACTATAATTATGTACTATACTTTTTCTACGACCATTATTTGACTTTTTTCTATCACAATATGATCACACATCCACAGAAAGAATTTTCACATGACTAGTAAATGGCACCAACTACAGAACATAATAGTTATTTATGATATAAGTGTTAAAAGTGACATTTTATGAGTGAGTGGGGAAGTTTGAAACGAGGCGAAGCCGAGTTTAACAAACCCCACGAACGAAATAAAATCACTTTTAACACAAATATCATACACTATTTTTCCTACGACCGCAGTTATGTACCTATTAGTAAATAAAAACTAAGCATTAGAATGACATTTATGACAGGTCATGATGTATTTGTTATGAACAACTGAACATAAGACGTGTTAAAAGTAAATTTGTTTTTTACTTTTAACACGTTGTCAATGGCAACGTTTTAAAAGTATTTACTGTGTTATAAACTGTTATTTTTAACTTGCTAAGCAACCGTTAAAAATACTATTTTTAACAGTGGTCGTAGGAAATAGTATATTATACGCCAAGGTTGAGAAGATAATCATTATTGACCCAGCGCCAGGATTGTAACACGAGGGCGAAGCCCGAGTGATACAAGGCGCCTGGTCAATAATGATCTTCTCAACCGTGGTTTATATACTATTTTTTACACTACTAGCTACGAACCCTTCAACAAGCCCCGTACCTCAGTCAATGATGCCAGAAATTCAAAATGCGACAATAAATATAGGAAACACTCAAACTCAAACTCAAAAAATGATATAACAATTAACATTTACTTTTTCTAAGATTTAACAATAAATATTGCAATAAATAAATAAATACATAAATTAACATTTTGCATTGTGAATATAATGTGAACGCACGAAAAATTTGACAAGAAATAAGATCACAGAATAAGAATAGTTAATTTTTAATCTGAAATTTAACTATTACCAACTTGAAATTAGGCGGCAAATTTAAATATAATATTTTCCTTGCGTTCAGTGAGTTAAATAAATTCAGAAGCGTGATTTTCTTTAAAAAGTGACAGTTCGCATAATTGACCATGGTCAATAATAATCCATTATTGACCGTTGTTAAGCGTTGCTAAGGAAGCGGTAGAGAAAAACAATTTCACAACTCAGTAACAGGTTAATAATGATATCTTCCCAGGCTAGTAGTGAAAAAAAATAATTATGTCAAATTGTCAACTTCAAAATAATAAATTAAAATTATTTATAATTCAATAAAACAATACTATATACAACATTTCTTGTTTATTTCTTCATTAGCCGTAATGTTTTAAATTAATTAGAATTAATTTTGTCTTATTTATACTGCTAACATAATTTCAATAAATCAAAAATAATAATAAGCTGTGAGTTTTATATATTTATTTGTTTTCAAAAGTAATAAATATGAACAGTAAAACTTTTACTTACCATCATTTTTAGTTTCCTTTTCAACAGATCCTTCGTATTCTCTGGACTCTAAATGAAATATATTAATTATAAAAGATTATTTACTTCATTTATTTCAACCTCAGCTGACATATAAAACTTAGTCCACCAATCCATTCCTTCTACATCTATTTGTTCTATATAATCCTCAGGATCAGATTTTGTTTTAGCTAGAATTGCTTCATTTTTCTTCTTCAATTGCTCTTTTAGTTTATTATACAAAAATAAATTTGCTGACTATTTAAAAAAATATATTTTATATTAATTGCAGCAATAATAACAATTATTATTATTACCTTAAACTTTTTAATATCAAATTCAAGACTGTTGCGTTTTAAATCAGAATTGAAATGAATTTCATTCACCACACTGCTACCAGAATCTAAAGCAAATTTTGTTTAGTTTGCAATTGTTAAATGAAATTTCCTTTACCCTTTGAAGATGCATCACTAATAATTGCAGATGATTGTCCTTCTAACATTTTTAATAATCTTTCTTTAGCTTTGTATGGTTGATACAAATAATCCTTTATTTCAGCCATATGTGTTCCTACGTAATGTACATATCCAAAACCTCGTAAATCATACATTCTTATACTTAAAGCAGGATTAAATTCTTCATATTCTGGTAGTTGCTGACAAAATATTTGTTGATGAATAAAGTGTTTACATAAAATTGAAGTTAATTTAACAATAGATATTTTAAAATAATACAAATGTACATTTTACCATTTTAAACAGTAGAAGAAAAGATGAAACTTGCATCATGCTTTCTATGAATAAACAAAGTGTGAAAAAATAGAAGCAATTTGATATTTTTTAATTGGATAATGTTGCTATATTTACCCCAATTCTGTAAAGAAGTTGCTAGTTCTTAGTAAAGTTATTAAAAATTTTCACCAATAGAAATATTTGTAAAAGCTATCATTTTCATATTTTATTTAGTGTCTACTATTTTTATTGGTTAATGGTGATAGTACTAGTAACTTCCTTACAGAATTGTGGTAATTGTTTAATTAGGAAACTGTTCCTATCTTCTCCACATTTCGTTCTTACAAAAAATAGACTATGACTGCCACCTATACGTTCATCTATGAAATTATTTTCGCATTATTCCTTTCTACATTGCAGGTCTGAACGGCAATAGTTATTTGTATATCAAGTGCTGAAAGTCTATCTTTGTCGAACCAAAACGAAAGTTTGTGTTCGACAAAGGACTTTCAACACGTGTTATACACACTATTTTTTCTACTCCTGCAAGATAAAAAATAAGGAAATAAAAAGTTATTTTTTAAACATAATTTGACATTTATTGCAAATTTTGTATTTGTGATGCGCAAGTGATGCGTATCCATGGCAGCAACAATGCAATAAACATTTATTAGTGCTGCAAAGTTTTGCAGCACTGCGTGCTGCAAAGAGTCACTTTCAACATAAAAAACAAACCAGAAAATTGTATTTTCAAAGCAGGAGTAGAAAAATAACTATTTTCTACAAATAACTATTGTATATCAAGTGCTGAAAGTCTATCTTTGTCGAACCAAAACGAAAGTTGCAGCCTGAGCGAAGCGAAGGTTGCAATCGTTTGTGTTCGACAAAGGACTTTCAACACGTGTTATACACACTATTTTTTCTACTCCCGCAAGATAAAAATAAGGAAATAAAAAATTAATTTTTAAACATAATTTGACATTTATTGCAAATTTTGTTTTTGTGATGCGCAAGTGATGCGTATCCATGGCAGCAACAATGCAACAAACATTTATTAGTGCTGCAAAGTTTTGCAGCACTGCGTGCTGCAAAGAGTCACTTTCAGCATGAAAAACAAACCAGAAAATTGTATTTTCAAAGCTGGAGTAGAAAAAAATATTTATGTTTTAAATGTGTAACTTACAATTGCAGTAGATTGATGTGGTTTAGGAAAACGTAAATACTTTTTAGTATTACTCAAAGTAGGAGACTCCAAAATAACTCCTCCACATTCAATGGTAATTTTTGGTTTAGTAACTTTTGTCAACCAAACTTTTTTTAAATCGTGGATACACCAAAAATATACTTCTAATCTAATAAATAAATTAAAATTATATTTAACAATAAATATTTATATTAAATACCTATAGGGTTTTATAATTGGTCGAATGAAATCAGGAATATTATCGACGACCTCATGATCTGTAGTTTTTTCATCGTTATTTGTATTCTAGAATGTAAAAGATAGAAAATATCTAAATATATGTTTAAAGAAATAAATTCGAATGAGGTTTTCCAAGAAATTCTCAACAAATTAAATAAAATTGTATAGGCGAAAAAATTCAAAGTAGCTGACATCTGGTGGCGAGAAAGAAAAGCTGGGAGTCGAGGAAAACATTGGTATTTTTATACTGCTAATATAGGAACAGATGTGCAATTTTATGTGTTAATTTTTGTTAAGACTATTTAATTTTATATAGTGCAACATTTTAACAAGATTATAGTATAAGGAACAATTTAATAATATAAAATATATAAAATAGTTGTGTGAATGAAACTGAGACTTATTTAAAGATTGTTGTGAGCTCGAGCGAAGATAAGGAGTGAAAGAAGGTAATATATATAATATGCATACATAGAATACAAATACATACATATGTCCCTTTTTCAGTATTACTTCCAATGTAATTCTTCCTGAGCAGGAATTAATTAAATTTGAATAAAATTTTTTTTGCACATCCGGGCGTAAAAGTCGGACAAATAACATTGTTTTAAGGGCGAAATGACACTCTTTTTCGCCCGAGGGCGAAAAAGTAGTCATTTTCGCCCTAGAACTTTTCGTGCCCAGTTAAAATAATTACATCTATGATTAATTAATTTTTATTAATATTTAAAATAATGTTACAGTTTATACAATTTTCTATTTTGATTCCTTCAGTAGATAATTGCATCTGAGAGTTCATTTTCTGTACTATTTTCACCCATTTTTATAATAAATTTTTGACGTGTCACCGCTTTTTTGCTACTTTGTTTACTTACTACTTGCTTGTTTTCATTGTTATCCATGACAACGTACATATGTCAAATAGACTACTATGATCTGAATTTGATTTGAACATCGTTTTACTTTGATCGCGGTGATGAAGTAATACTACTTCAGATGTGCAAAAAATATTGTATGTATTACGAGCGAAATATATTTTGGCCCTAGGTGCATTGTAACCCTCCGCTGCGCGTCGGGCTTCAATTTTGCACCGCGGGCCAAAATCTATATCATTTCGCCCTTAATACATAAATAGCTATTTTTCGACAGATCGAAAAAAAAAGTTTCAGGCAGGTAGATAGTATAAGGATTTTATAAATGTTTTATTTTCAAAAATCGATCGAGTGGTTTTCAAAATATCTTGTTTCGAAATTTTTGATCGGCCGCCATTTTGTTTTTTGATAAAATAGAAAAAAATTGTAAATACAAAAGTTTTAGAGAACTAAAAGCAAATGCTGAAAGTTTTTGTATTTTTTCAATATCTCTTAAAATAAGGGATTAATGACGATTTTTCGAAAAACAAAAGAACGCCAATAACTATGGACTGGGGCTCAAAAATTTGAACTAAGAAAAGTTGTTTATCTCAATGAGTTTTAACTACCGTTTTCGGATGGTACAACTTAGTATTAACACCCTGTATACACTATTTAACTTAAATTTAAAATATTATGGTCCTCAGCAACTCACAAATAGTCTTCAACTCACACCTTTTTTCCACTACAAACATATAACATTAGCTTTGTTTTCCTCGACTCTCCGCCATTTTGTGCTGCCATCTACAGTCAGGTTTTTTCGCCTATATTCTATTCGCTGAGTCGAAAGAAATTTAGCCGTTAAAAGAGGCGTGGCTAATGCGCCGGTTTTACACAGGAAAATTTTAATAGTAAATTTATACATTGGCGGGAAATTTAAAATGTTGGAATATATTTTTAAAAGAATATGAACTGTAAAAATGCATTATTTTGGAATATATTTTTAAAAGAATATGAACTGTAAAAATGCATTATTTTTCTTTAACTTTAAAAGAAGTTATCCTTCACGTTTAGTTGGTGAAATAATACTTCCTTCCATTTTAAATTAAACAAAATCAATAAATAAATCCAATACACAATATGAAGTCAAAAGTTAAAGTGACAATAATTTCAAACAATAGCACAACTTTTATTCTGCGTAACCATGTCTTTAAAGCAACCTATTTTGAAATTTGAATCTCTTTCGAGTCGGCAAACAGGGTATAGTATGGAATAAATAATTTCCGCATAAGCGAGAAGTTTGTAAATCGAGCCGTAAGCGAGTTCTAAAGAATGCTTAGTACTCAGACTGTACAGTTACAGCAATGCCTCCTAATATATAAAAAATAATAGTTGTTGTTAATCTTGTCAGATTTGTTTATATAAGTGATATCTGTCAAATAAATCCTGTTTGCAATTATTATTTGTATTACACTTGTTTCTTATTATATTTGTTCACCGTATCTTCAATTGCGGAAATATTATTCCATACGTGTTTTAGACTATACTTTCTCTAACACTATTTTTGTAAAAAACAAAACTGGATGGATTGCAAAACCAAAGGGCTTTGTCTATCTGTAACAGAATATATGAATAACATGGTTTTGTTTAAAAAATTCATAGTTATTTCAATTACTAAAATTTGTTTTAGTATTAAAATCAAAATTTTGAATGTGGTTGTAGAAAAAAAACAAAAGGGGTCTTTCCCATCTATCTGCACTCGATACATAAATAACTATTATATGAAAATTTTAAAGAAATAAAAATCATGGAAAACCTCTTTATTTATTTACAATTGTTATTATAGCTGCTATTAAAACTTCTCCACTTAGCCTATCTCCGTCATAAATTTTCTGCCATTGCAACTGAGGTATTATATCTTTGTCAAATATTTTAGGAATGGTGTCACATCGTCCAAGAAATTCATATGGAGACTATAATTGTACGTCTTTATAAATAAATTTTAATTGATATATCAAAATATTACCTTGCCACAATGACTAATAGATTTATCAAGATCATAAGCTTCTATTACAACAGGGGGAATATTTTTCAGTAAAAATTCCATGCAACCAAAAGTAGCAATATTCTTAAATATTAAAGTTTCATTCCAGACAGGAGAAATGGTTCTAGGCATAGCCTACAGATCTATTAATTTCTCACATTTTTCCAAGAATTATCATTACCTTTGTTTTCAAAGTGTGTTCGTTAAAACAAATCTTCAACAATGGATCTGACAGTCCTGTTTTATCAGCTCCAGGTTCAAATTTTCCTTGGTACACGTATACTATACATGTAACGTACTTTACAAGTATTAAAAAATAATAATCTGCAATAATATTTAACTTACAATAATATCTTCACACTTCAATATCGTTGGAATTTCGTACTTAGAATAAGATTTTGCTTGAAAACATTTGAGAGTGCGTTCAAATCCTTGATCACTGTTTTTGTGCAACCCAACCCATAGTTGAACAAATAATCGGGAAAGTATTATGGAGTATTCTCCAAAAGTTGATTTTGCTTTCTTCATGTCCAAAGGCTAAAAAAATATAATTTTTGGTGTCATTTTGTTCCCCAACAATTTAAATTTAAATTTTAGTGGTGTAAAAGACTGATTTGTTCAATTTAATTTTTGACATAACCTAATTCATACAAGTTTCTGAATTGCACGTTTTTCAGATACTTTTTTTTTTACAAGGAATTGTCAGCAGTCCTCAAAATTTTTATAGCTCGTTCACTTATACGTATATACATTAAAATGATAATTAATTAAAAAATTATTGCTTTTATTCATTTCGAGCAAGTCATCAAGTATGCTTTGAAAACAAAATCAAAAATTATTTGGTTCAAAGAAAGTTTCGACAGTTCAAAACAATTATTGATTAACTGTAAATTTTACTACATCCGGAGAAAAAGTATGTGTTACACGTTAATTTTAAAATTAATATAAATATATACAACGTTTTATAAATCAATTTTGTGAATTTAAATAAATGTAATATGTCTATCTTTTCAAAAGAAAAAATAATAAATTTACCTTTATATAAATATACTGCATTGAACCACAAAATAATCCACGTTCTTCGGCGTTTTTGGAATAAATTATATCTTTTACTTGTACTCTGTGGTAACCTACTCTTTTGTTATTATACAACATCCAAATAAAAACATCTGGCCAACAATTTTGTACCTTAACATACAAACAATTAGTAAATACTAAAAAAAAGTAAATGTCAAACCTACATCATCTACTAAAGTATAAATTTTATACAAAATATGTAAAAGTTTTCGCAAAACTTTCTTTTTACTTTCGTAGTACACAACTTTTCTAATGTTTGCTTCTATTTCTTCCTGAAATATTATTTTATTTCTACAGCAACTGTTTAAATTCAACTGATTATTACCATTTCTTTCACACAAATTTCTAATTTTTTCTTGTCCAACTGTATTTTCGGAGTTTCATAAGCTTTTGCAATGTTTAAATAAATTCTACAATTTCTTTCAAGTTTTTCTGCTATGTTTTGAAATAAAGCTTGTATTTCTGGTTTATGTCTTTTGTAATTTTTTTCAAAAATTTCTTCTACTTTCAATAATTCATCTCTCTATAAGTTTTAAATTAGTTTAAAAAATAACAACAGGCCCATAAACATTTTTATGAGAATTTATAATAAGGTATAACAGAAAAATATTTTCTCTTAAGATATATGAGTCTATTTTTTTATTTACCATTAATATGTATATTTTCCTAATCATATTAGTGTTGTATATTCTAATGCTAGCATTTTCCAATTTCATCGGTATAGAAGTACAAAAAACTGTTCCATTATAGGGCAAAAAATTATACTCTTTTATATTGTCAGGAATTGGTTTCATTTGTTGAGTTAAATTTGCAGACATTCCTTCAACAACTGGTGCTCCCATACTTAACTCAAAAGCTATATTTTTCGAATTGTATTTCTCATTTATCATTCTAACAGCAAATATGTTACAAAATAACAAAACGTCTTCGACTTTCCAATAATTAAACTAAAATAAAATAAAATTTTAATAATTCGAATGATTCATAAGAATACATTTTTTCTTACGACTGGAATTTGTCTAATTGGATTAACTTCAACTGTATGAACTGACCACAATAAATCAGTCATTATTTCAGTTTGCATTTCAAGCAATAATTTACCACTGTAATTCATTTCAGTAATTTCATTTGAGTACAAATAAATGTAAGATGGACCAAAGGTTGGCAGAAATCCTTTTAACCATAGAAATATTTTAAAATGATATAAACATTAATCACATAGCATGAACTCATAGTTGTATATTGTGTAACAAGTGCAGAAAGTTGCTCATTTCCCACGAGGTATGAAAGTTTCGGCACGAGACGCAGTCGAATACTACTATCACACATGGTGGGAAACGACACACTATACTTTTTCTACGACCACATATAGATGTTATAGAACAGAAATACACGGATGATGCTATTTGATATAAAGAACAATATGGCGTAGAAAATTTACCTAAAGTACCTTCACGCATGCGCAGTGACAGATATAACTGAGAAATGCTCTTTCTCACATTGCACACTGTAGTCGTAGAAAAATGATTAATTTTATTTATTCTTTCACGTTTCATTCTTACCATTGTCTCCGTCATTACAAATGGACTTCAAATAAATATAATAAACAGCTGGTGGATGGTTTTGAACATACATTAACTCTATCTTAATCCTTTGGCTCAAAGAAGGAAATATTTCATTAATAACTATTTTTTCATTCCAAACAGGATTTGAAGTATTCTTCTTAATACTTGTTTTGCCCTAACCACACATTTATGAGCAGAAGAACATAAATTAAAAACGATTATCTTACAGAAGACCCAGCGAAAGTTATTTGAACATAAGTACTTGGTGCACTTTCTGATTCCAATCCTTTTTTGCACAGTTTATTTTTAATTTTGGGTATATCATTAGCGTTATAAATGTTAAATACGTAATTGGCTCTTGTACGCTCATGGAATGCGGTTTCAGGAGCAATAAGATTCCTGGAATTATAGTGTTTAAAAAAGCCTAAAATTCGAATGCATTCTTCGAAGTTTTAATCACAATTTACATCATACAATACTTTGTAATATAAAAAATTTGTTCTTTCATCACAATCACAAATATAAATAATAAAAATCATTATTTAAATATGTTAATAATCGTTCACAAATAAATTACGTACCCCTCAATATCATCTTCACCAGAAGCTACATCAGTCTGAACAGGAAAATGCGGTACCTTTCCTTTCGTTAATATTCCTAAATCAATTTTTAAATATCCTTTTAATCCTGGTTTTTTATTATCTGGTGCAGAAGTAATTGTTACCCATTTATGGTAAAATTGATGATCTAAATACATCAAAGCAGAAAATAAATCAATTTATGTTAAAATATATTACATTTCAACAATATATATGTACTCTAAAATGAACATTATTCTTTTCCTTTTTTAAATATACTGGTACTATCATCAGTGTGAAGTTACCGGTAAGTTGTACAAATTGAACAGCAACGTAATCTGTTTTTTATTAGTACTATATAAAAGCATCTAGTTGCCGAGATATTAAAAATACTACATTATGCAACAAGTGCAGAAAGTTGCCTATTTCCCACGAGATGTGGAAATTTCGGCACGAAACAAAGTAGAGTGCTGGAATCACACAAGATGGGAAATAGGTGGTTCTGCACTATACTTTTTCTTCGTCCACATTGCTAAACGTTTCAGAACAAAAATACATGCACGAAAGCTATTTGATATAAAGAACAATATGGCGCACGTAAACTTACAAAAAGATCCTTCAAGCATGCGCAGTGTTGGCAATTACTGTGAGAAATAATGTTTGTCATACTGCACATGCGCTATGTTGGCAAGTGTGAAAAATGATTTCTCACACTTTAACCCACGATTGTGGGAAATATATAACTTTGAAATTTTATACAGTGAGAGAAAAGTGCCAGGTTTCATAGTGGTCATATAATTTTTGTATTTATTTAACTGGTTTTTTATGTAATATATAATAACTGAATTTTATTTGTAAATAAGTATTTAAAAACTGTAAACCCTCAAATTGCAACCGAAAAAAACTATTTTACCTGGTGCAGCCCATATAGTAGCTACATCTATATTAAACAGTCCAAGAGTTTTTCTTTTACTCCACATTTTTCTTGGTTGAATTACCTAGAAAGTTTCTGTTAAATACATAAGAAAATATGATTTAAAATTTACCGTTAAAACAACTTGATGGTCTAAAAAATTGTGTAAAGTTTCATTAAATTCAAATACAAAATACTGAAAGGATATTTATTAAAACATTTTTTAAAAGTTCCTAAAAATATAAAAAAACCTCATCAAAATACGGTGCATCAGTAGATTTCCTAACGGAAGTAAATTTTCGTTGCTTCCCCACCCGAATATGAACAACAGAATCCATATTTAATATTTCAAAATGCCTTCCCTCGATTATTGTAATATAAATAACATAATTCTCTACTTTTTCTAACATTTTATGACATGTCAACCACAAAAAATACAAACTGTCAAATTATATTGTTGCTTACCAAACGGCAAAAAAACAAGTTTTTATTTTTTTTAAATTCTTGCTAATTAAAAATGAATTGAATTAAATATTGTTATCAAATCTAATCGCAAATTTATTTAAAAATGTATCTGAAAATTGTAAGACGTGGGAAGATTAACGATAAAAAATAATAAAAGTTAAAAAAAAATAAAGAAACCATTAACATCAATATTGTTATTTTTATTTAATCTACATTAAAATTCCAAATAATTTATCTCAAAATTTAAAATAGTAAAATTATTTTACAAATGTCATGTTACTATAATTAAAATTTCAGTATAAATGGTATCCCATCTTTATATAAATATTTACAAATTAAATTATAAATACATCTACTCTGACATAATTTAGCAAAGAAAATTTAAAAACTGTCCGATTTAAATACTGTACAAAAAAGCTGTAAACTCATGGCTAGAACATTCCAGTATTGCACAAAAGCGAATGATTGTCAAACACGAGGCTGAGACTCCAATTTAGAAACAAAATTCACAATCAAATCAATTTATTCACAATTCGACAATCACTTCGCTACATAATTTACTGGATTCAACAGTAACAATTATAATTAAAGCATTTCCTGCGTACTATATAATATAAAGTATCTTTTAAAAATCAAAAACTTGATTAAAAAAATATGGTATTATATAATATAAATAAAAGATGAAATAACAATCGCTAGGTTCGGTTTATCCTTCCAGCTGTGAATCGGAGTCTATGGAGTCGTACTCGCGGAAATGGCGGCAGTTCTCGATGACGATGCTTGCCAGTTGTTTCACTTTCGGCGGAGGTGATTCGTGACGGAGCAGTTCTTCTAGGAGGATCAGTCCGCCTTCCGATTCCACCAGTAAGCAGTACTTATCCGCTACAAATCACATCTCTATGTATTGCAAGTGTAATAAAACATTTATTAACTTATAATAACTCTACCTATATCTTCTATAAATTACATTAACTTAAAATAACTCCTCCTATATCTTCTATAAATTACAATATGTATTAATATTCCAACGGTGCAAGCCGGTGCTATGATCGTTTTGTTTGGTAATGGGATCACAAACTTGACAACAAATTTAAATTTTGCGCTATCTTACACTAAAAATTTAAATAATTTTCACATCTCCCGTGACATTTATTAAACATTTCCACTATAGAGAAAAAATAAATAATTAAAATCCTAGACATATTCAAAAGAAAGAAACCAGTCAGTTACAGTTATAAGAATATTTCACAATATACGTATAAACATTGTATCTACTAGAATTTCTATTAATTTTCCAGTTGAAGATAAAGAAAATAAAAATAATAGTACCAATAGATGCAATAACAATCTATTTAACTTTATGGCTGTAAAATAATTAGAATAGACAATAATTAAATCACTATGTATAAAAAGTAATAAAAATAAATAAATAAATTCGCAACGGAAACACAACTTACATATTAGTCCTATTATTAAAGAAGTAAAAATAAAATTAAAAACACATAGTAATACGATTAGTTTCAAAGTACATAAATTGACAGATGAAATAAGCGTTATAAAAGAAATAATAAAAGTACTTTCTATTTAAACGTTTTTCAGTATATTTATTTTCCTATGGAAAGCTATTTTACTAATAATATTATTAATGTGAGTGTAATTTTTTATTTTATTGTACATTTTCCTTTTTTAAAGTGTCTATTTTCTTTTGAAGAATACGATTGATTCGAAGAACTAAAAGTTAAAAGTGACGAGGCCAGATGAAATAAGCGTTATAAAAGAAATAATAAAAGAACTTTCAATTTAAGTTTTTTTCGCTCTATTTATTTTCCTGGGAAGAGCTATTTTAGTAATATTATTATTAATGTGAATATATATTTTTATTTTATTGTTCATTTTCCTTTTTTAAAGTGTCTATTTTCGAAGAATACGGTCTGGTTTGATTCGAAGAATTAAAAGTTAAAAGTGACGAGGCCATTGACGTTACAAATATTACGCATGCTTTATATATTTTATATTTAGCGTGTTACAGCATTATTTACTTGAGGAAGTCTAAAAATACATATCACTTAATCCACTATTTTGGCAAATTGTTTGTTTATATCACACGAGTGCATAACATATTTTTATTTGGCTATTGTGATAATTTTCAAATACTTTTTCGTAAACTTTTAAAAAAACAAAATATGCGCAATATGCAATCAAATTTAAATAATTCAACCTACGTTAACTATTTCGGTGTGCAAATAAGTTGAGTAAATGTAAGAATTGTTATGATTACGCAATATTTATTTATATTTAAGTCACTCATGAATAATAATTTTTAGCAATTATTTCAAGGTAAAGAAAGTATTGCAGCGTATACAATTACTGGGAATAAAAACAAAAAACAACAAAGAAATAAAAAATAAACTGAAAAATCTTTACTTACGGTAAACTTTAGTTAAATTTGCTAACGCCCAAACGGCCCAATGCTGGCACTCAGGCGTGTCATAAGTTCTCACTAGATACAAAATGGGTTCAAAAGACCTATAATTGATATTCCTTTCCGTGTGCAGATCCCATCTTTCTATCGCCTTTACCATTCTCTTCAGCACTGACTCTCTGCTGGGTTCCTTAATGACCCAGACGCCTTCCCCGTCGCTGGCCATGTGAGAAATAACCCCAGCTGCATTGTATGAGACTTCGATTCCATCACTACACGAGTCCAGCAATTCGGAGAACACTGATACGTATTCCTTGGTCATTAGGTATGGTCGGAGAGATTTAACTTCTGCTACGTTTCCCAAAAGACCCATCATGTTGCGAAGGAGCTCTTCTTTGTTTGGAAAACGCTAATAACAATTGAAACTTATTTAAAAAAAAGATATTCAACCGGAACTCAAATAAATATTCAAAACATACAACTCTAAAAGAGATTATGCTTTTTGTTGGATAGGTTCTCAACCTAAAACTCCTATAGCTTATAGTGGGTTCCGAACCACTTAAACACAGCAGACGATGCTGAGATTTGAACCCGAAATTCATATGCCACTCAATTCTAATCGGAGCGTCATTGCCAAATGAGTCACCGCTGCAGGTAATTTAATTTCTAGGAACAAATTAGAATCGAACAAGAACCGGTTGAAATCTCTGTACACAAAAATATTTACTTAGTTGAATAAATAAAAAATAATATACAAAAATATTTATAATTTTAAACATCTTGTACCTATTTTTATTTTTAAGACAAGTTTTGAATTTGAAAAATTAGATTTGTAATTATAATAAAATCAATTTTGTAACTTTTACAATAAAAATGTCAAAAAATAATATATTATGTACCAAGGTTTAGAACACTATTATTATTGACCTAGTGCCAAGCATAAGGCACTGGTCAATAATTCTCTTCTCAAGTCATTAACTTGTTTCTTAATATTCACAAAAATAAAGTAGGCAATGAATTGTGAATCCATACTTTACACTTTTCTTGAGTTAAATGATTCAAACCATATTGATTTAGAGACCTGAGTTTCTTTAAAAAGTGACATTTTTCATTATCGACCATGGTTAATAATTATTTATTATTGACCTAGGTGACCATAGTGGGTGTCTTAGTAGTGAAAATACTATTAATTTCACATTTATTGCAACTTTATTCAAATAATCTTTTTCGAAATATTCAAGTTATCAAATATTTGCAAAAAAAAAAAACTAAAAATGACAACTGTCATTAAAAACAGTTTGCTCTACACATGCGCACGGACGGATGGACAGACATCACATTAAAATTAGTCAAAACATATTGTGAAAATTTTAATCCGTGGACATCTATTAAAATTAAAATAAAAACCCAAACTGGCTACCGAATTTTCTATTTAAAATAGGAAATCAGAACTAAAATTCAAACAAAAAAAATGGAACAAAAATCCGAATGGAATCGATTATTTCTTGCGGTATGAATCACTGATTTTTTTATATTCATATTATACAATTTAATTTGAACTACACAAGTACTTATAAGAGAAATGAATCATTAACGTTTAATGTTAAACAAAGTAAAATAAAAAAATTAAGTATAGAATTACATATAAGAAAAATGAATCATTAACGTTTAATGTTATAATGTTAAATAAAATAAATTAAAAAATATTGATATAAAATAATATAACTTCGTTAAACATATTTGTAAAAAATAATTGTACAAAAATTGTTTGTACTTACATGTAAACATCTGAGAAAATATTCCATTCCCTTTTCCTCCAAAAACCTGTGACAATTCCTTGGAGTTTCGTCTGTTACATTCCACATTGTAGACCATGCGACTTCTAACACATCATCACAGACTCCTCTATTGAGACGATTAGATATTAACCGAATCATTTTCTACAAAAAATATCCTGAACACAATTCTTCCTTCATGAAATGAATCTATTACCGTTATAGCACCCAAGTCACCAAGCTTTTGCTTCTGAACGCCATCTACTTGGCATGCCAGAGAGTTGAGGAGGTATATTCCGATTCTTTGAACGAAACCTTCTTGTTCCATTCCGTACACAGAGTGCAATAAAATATTTACAAGCCGTTCATACTCGAATAACTAAAAATTTCCAAATAAATCGACGGGTATATTGTTGGGGAGAGTAAAACATACCACATCTTGAGGAATTTTAAACTGGCATAGTGTTAAACAACCATTTCTCATCATAGTTTCGTCTGTTTTGTGAGCAAACATTCCGTTTAATAATGAGGTGATTATTCTGCGTTTTACACGAACATTTATAGCGTTCTTTTCTTTGCCTTTTACTATGTAAAAGAGTGTTGCACTAAAATATATCACATTTTGAGCTAAACAACACCAAAGATTAGTTAAAAAGTTATCTAAATGGAAAAGTTAAGCATTCTTTCTGATAGAAACGACAACATTTCTACTATAGGAATTCATTTGTAAAACAAAAAATTGTCTGTGACGTCACAAATGCTGTCAAATAACCTCAAAATATTTCCTTTATGAGCGTTTTAGTTGTAATTCTACGCACAAATTAAAATTTTAGCCAAGTAATTTATTTTTACAACAATAAATAAGATTTTTGTGCCTACATTTACGCATATAGAAGACAAATATTCTTGATATTGTAATAACAATGTAAAAACTGTAACGGTGCTATTAATGCTGTCAAAAAATTAGTTACATGTGAAACTGTGATTTTTCTTACATATTTCATGTTTTTCATATTTTATACGGTTTCGTGGAATCAGTTTTTGTTATTGTTCATTGTATTTTTAATGGTTATAACAACGTTATAAATCATTTTGATATATTTTGTCACATGCAGTGGCGGCTCATGGCTTTAAATCATGGGGGTGATGCAACTTACGAAATTTTCAAAGACTCTATAAAAGCGTGTTTCGATAAAATATCAAAAATATCGTAAAAATAAAATAATATATGAAAGTACATATATTGCTTTGTTTTGTTATTTCTTGAGGTCGCATTTCTAAGGTCATAATTGTAAATAATTCTAATAACGTTCTAAAGTATAAACTATGAAATATTTTATGTATTTAATTGTAATGTCCAAATATGTAAAGGTACGGAATAAACACGATAAATATTACGAGCCAGCTGCTACACTACTGATTTAGCGAAGGAACTGCTTATTTTACAGTGCCGAATTACGCTTCTCACTACGTGTGTAAATGCTTACGCGCGCATCGATTGCTATTTGATATGACACTGCGATAAACACAGTGCTGCTATACTTGGAACGCCGAACAGATGCACTAATGAAATTAATGGGCAGGGCCTAAATTGCGCAGTACAGTGTACGCAGAAGTCAGCTTTACACGTTTCAAATTAAAAAATGGAAAACAATTCTATTTATAATTGAAATGAATTTAATATTTTAATAAATATTATTTTTAATATTAATTTCAAATAAGATAATCGTATAAAAACAAGAAAAATATTTGACAGGGATACAAATAAAAAACAAACTAAACGTAATTACGGGTTTAGCACCGATTACATTATTATCGGCTGTGTAAAAACGGGTTGCCAATAGTATTGTTCTATTTAAATTTTGCGCTCGTTTCTTGTGCATCTGTTCGGCGTCCCAAGTATAATATTCTTCCCCTTTTTAGTACTGCTAGATGTATTTTTATAAATTTTTATACAAAATAAGAGAACTATATACAATTGTTCATGACAAAATTAATTATTATAAACAATTATAAGTAAACTAATAAATATATTTAAACATCGAGAAAATTTGGGGATGCTGCAGTTCCACAGAGCCTATACACGAGCCGCTTCTGATCACATGTGTCATTTCATTTGTAACGTCACGAAATATTAAATTACTTGTAAAACTATGACTGTATACTGATTTGTGCACAACTGATTTAAATTTTTAAATATTTAACAAGAAAAAAATAATATTATGAATACTGAATAATATTTTAATTTTTTACCTTCCAGATATTTGTATGTGTTTTTCCTGAATGTGCCTATCCATAGAATCCAGTACAACTGTTAACGCATGCCCTATATGTTCACAAGTTTCAAATCGGAATAAATGGTACAAATCATTTAAAACTCTCTGTAATGTTTCAGCTCTGTCGTTATAAACGGCAGCCGCTACCAAAATCTGTTCTTCATTTGCATCGCCAGAAATCTAGAAGAAAATTTATAAATTCTTCACCTTTATATTTAATTAACTGTGTACCATTTTCGCAGGTATATCATGCCTTTGACAGGCTCCATGAAGAGTTCCATACAATCCTAGAAACTGAAAAGGATTTGATACCCTTGAACTTAATCCAGGAATATCTGAGGCTGGAATGAATCTTCCTTTGTTAGCCGGACTGCATTCTGCCACTCCAGTCCCAGCTAAATTCGTCCCAGAAATGTCCAGAGAAGTCAAACACGTTAGATTTTCCACTATAGTCGCTAGCACTTGATTTTCATTCCTGTATATCCCACTTTGTTCCTTGGACTGCGAGATGTCCAGATGTTTGAGTTTCTTGAGGCGTATGATTGAAGGGACAGCTTCTTGCAAGCCTTCGACGTTGTAGAGGATCAACGACGTGAGATTAGACACCATGGGGAGAAAACACAAGTTGCCAAGCTCACTGCAGTCGGAGAGGTCCAGATGTGTGAGATTTAGCATTGGTTTCACAAGCAAATGGAAGAAAGTCGGATCGCCAGGAGTGTCCACGTTTTTAATGGTCAACCGTTTGAGTTTTGGAGCGAGAATAATATACCCCCGTTCCATATACTCGCTTTTAAGATAGTTTGTAGGGAAAATAGGAACATTTTCACCAACAGTTAACGATGTCAAGCACTGCCCGTGTGATGTTATGTGTTGTAAAGAAGATTCGGTTAATAAATGACAATAAGAGATGTCTAATTCTACTAATTTATGCCTTAAAATAGTCTTAAAACCAGTATCGTCAATATATGTGTTTCGAAGTTTCACTCTTTTTAATCTCGTAGCTAGTTTATCTCGAAAAATATTAACAAAACCATTATCTAACGGCACTAATCCTTTCTGTCTTACATGTAGTAATTTTTCACAGATTTCATTAGGTAAAACAATACCATCTTTTAGCTTGTAGTCCTTTCGACAAGGACCAACGTCACAGACAGATTCGATGTGATTGACAATGTATTGAAAACACAAGTCAAGCAAACTTTCTGGAGCAGCATTGTTACAAATAGAACAATCAGACACAGCCAGGGATTTTGCGTGACTGCACTGATAATTGCTATTTGTAGCGAGCATCTATCAAAGGAAATGTTTTGTTATGTTAGGTAGTTCAAATAACTATTGCGTTACTTACTTTTGCTGTACTTATGTTCTTTTTAAAATTTTATTAAACAGTGACATGGCACGTTATGTTATAATTCTGTCATAAATCACAATTGTATAAAATTTTATTTAATATGAAAAACATAAATATTTGATAAATTTTGAAATTTCCAGATGTTCACAACCACAATTATTTTTGCTATTGAGTAACTTTGCTTTTTGACTCACGTTCCCACAATTCACTTGTCAACATAGTTCAATAACGTTGTTATGTCAAATATTCTGCATATCTTTTACGCGATTTATCAAATGATTAGTTAATATCACTTTCCTATTGTTGTTGCAAACACTTTAGATTGTTCTTTTCTTACAAGCTTTTACAACTTTGTGTATTTTTTTCATGGCTAATATTGGAAAACGAAGGATCAATTTGACAGCTGATGAGTTCAAAAAATTTTATATTGACATGATATTAGCCATTCACTTTATAATCAAATTTAGCGTTAAAAATTATGACTTACTACGCATATTTAACACGTTCACCTCAAGCTATCACTTGATTATATTAAAAGACTTGAAATTTTTCGTACTAAGGAATTTAAGAAATATTCCAGAAAACGCGTCTACCTTCATCTGAGTTGATTTCTCTGTGACTTTGACGTTTTGGTATTTGTTCAGCTGATATGTGTCATTTATTTATAACATGGCATTATACCGAGCTAGGTGCATAAAATAATGGTTAAATTAATAAGAAATTACTAATAATTCATTTTCAGAATAAAGGAATTCGATGATGAACTTGAAAAAGATGTTATTGACTTAAAGAAACTCAAAAGCCTCTCATTCAATGGTAAGGTTAAGCTGTAAATTAGAGGGCGTCCTAAATATTTCAGATATGAGAGTTCAAATTAATTAAATGAATTCTTTATAAACTTATTTTTACTGATTTTAATCATACTTGCTGTAGGATTTTTGGTTAGCATTAAAAACAAGTGAAAACTGAAAGTGATTTAAAATTGTTCATTTGTTTTAAGAATAACAGACTAATAGATTTTTTTTTTTTTAATAAGTTCTCGAAAATCATGTAGTTTTATTCAATAAAGATACGTTTTTGTATATTGTATATAATTAAATAAAGAAGAATATTTTTGTAAAATTCCAGGCATTCCAGATGAACAAGGTAGAAGAGCATTATGTTGGAAGTTACTCTTAAATTACTTACCACCAGATCGAGGTAGCTGGAGCTCAGTTCTATCTCGTAAACGTGATCTCTATAAGCAATTTATCGGTAAATCAGTATTAATATAATTAAAGCAATGTTATTAATCGATATACTTTATTAGATGAAATGATAGTTATGCCCGGTTCAAAAGAAACAGATGGCGATGTTACATTCGCAGATCATCCACTAAATTTTAATCCTGATAGTCAATGGCAAGCATTTTTCAAAGATAACGAAGTTTTACTCCAAATAGACAAAGACGTTCGTCGTCTTTGCCCAGACATATCATTTTTCCAACAATCCACCGATTTTCCATGTGAACTAATAGTAAACAGTATGGGAATTAAAAGACTTCACACTAGGGTCCAAAGAACAATTTTAAAATCTGCAAATGTTGAGCGAAAGGGTTTAGGAGTTACAAAGGTAAATTTTATCTGCTACTTTTTTCAAAATTTTTAAAACATTTTCTTGTTTTGCTCACTTGGTTCAGTAGCAGGTACGCTAGAACAATTGCTATTTAACAAGTGATTGTTTGCATTTGGTTTATCAGTCAACTGTTTGTGATGTAGATTGCATTGTCAGTCAAGAAGGCCGTGGAAGATTATGCGCCAATGCCTGAAGGAATGGAGGCGCACTGGGAAGTGGTAGAAAGGATTTTATTTCTTTATGCGAAACTGAATCCTGGGCAAGGATATGTACAAGGAATGAATGAAATTATTGGGCCAATTTACTACACATTCGCTTCTGATCCGGACCGTGATTTTAGAGGTAAGAAAATATTTTTCATAAACACTAATATTATTTTTTTAAAATTGTATACAAAAGTAAAATTATATAAAAAACTAAGTTTAAAATTGTTTATATTAAAAGAAATACGCTTTAATAAATTCATAAGTGTGTTGTGACGTCACTTTACTTATTCCAGTGGCACTTCAAACATATTTCTGCCAGAGAGCCAAGCCAACTTCACACTGGTTATGGTTAAACAAAGAGCAGGAATGGCGGGAATTTTAAGTAGACGTCAGAGAGTTTTTTCCATTTTGCTTTATTACGCTGCTTTGTACTCTAAATTTTCCTGTGTGTTTATTGTTATGTCAACTGAAAAAACTAGTTACAAAGAGCAGAACTGGCGGGAATTTTAAGTAGACGTCAGGGAATTGTTGCCATTTTGCTTTTTGCACTACTTTGTAGTCTAAATTTTTCTATGCGTAACTCGTTTTCTTTTTTCATTTGAAAAACTCTTTGATGTGTACTTAAAATTCCCGCCATTCCCGCTCTTTGCTCGATCACAACCAGTATGAAGTTGGTTTGGTCCTCTGGTTAGGATCAAACAAAGTAAAACCACAGCAGTACGCTCGTGTCCTATATTAGAATATTTGTATTTTCTATTACTAAATGTAATACAAAAAAATATATATTTTTTCTTGTATTTAATAAAAATTTTAACTAATCAAATGTAACCGTAAACACAGAAAACAAAAGAAATGACAATTTACAGTTCTATTTTATTCAACAATGGTATTACTTCCAAACTAAGCTACTTACATTTTCCTACTCAATAAAAAACTTTTTTTAATGAATAGATGTTAATTCTATACAAGGATATGTATTTGAAAACATTTATACCAATAATTTTGTTTTTACGTATTCTTAATCATAAAAGAAAAAACAAAAAAATGACAGTTCGTAGTTCTATTTTACTGCGCAATGGCGCTACTTGCTAGATATGCTACTCATATTTTTTATCATTTATTTTATAATTATGATTATTATTTATTATTTCAATAAATAGTCTGTTTAATTATTTTAGAACACGCAGAAGCCGATTGTTTTTTCTGCTTCACTAACTTAATGTCTGAAATCCGCGATTTTTTTATAAAAACTTTAGATGAAGCCGATTGTGGCATAAACAACATGATGACAAAGTTGTCTCAAAAATTAAAAATGCATGATTCGGATGTATGGTCCAGATTGCAGCAGCTAGAATTGCGACCTCAGTACTATAGTTTCAGGTAAACATAGAAGCTGCATTTAGTTTAATTTTTTTGATATATTTTTTTGTGTAGGTGGCTAACTTTAATGCTCTCTCAAGAATTTCCGTTACCAGATGTGCTTAGAATTTGGGATTCCTTATTTGCAGATGAAAATCGGTTTGATTTTCTTATAGATATCTGTTGCGCCATGATTATGTAAATATAATACTTCTTGTTCTTAAAATATGCTTTAAATATTTTTGTTTCTAGTCTTTTGCGACTGCAGATTCTAACTAGTGACTTCCCGTCCAATGTTAAACTACTGCAGAATTTTCCTTCAACGGATATTCAAGTAGTTTTATCCAAGGCAGTTTATCTTTCAGGTCGAAATGTTTGATAATGATTGTTCCTTATTTCTATACGTACTATATACATATGTCGAATATTTAGCTTTAATTTTAAGCTCTTCATACGTATCAATTATTGTAATGAATTTTGGAGAGCTGTTTATTTTTTCATTCCTATTTTTGATGTATTTTTAATACTCATGTACTGTAAATATATTTGATATATTTTTGAAACTGGATTACGTACTATATACAAATTTTGCTTTATACAGAGCCTTTGAACAAGTGAACATGTATATATGATTGAATTTTTACAATAAATTGTATATCTATGCATTATAAGTTTTTATTGGTATTTATTTTTCCTTTCTTTAATTTAATGTATAATAATTAACTAAAATTAGTTTGGAACCAAACTGATTCAAATTGAAAACATCAATTTTAAATAAGTCTTTATTTTGCTATTAAATAGTAATTTAATATTAGTACATAAAGCCAAATTGTAATGAAGTCTTGCACGATTTCTCGTTTTTAGCTTTAATCAATAGAATAATGAAAAATAAATCCGTATCTTTTATTTTCCCAAAATTGAATTTTAATAATGAAAAAACTGCTATTAAAAATTATATCCTTCAAAACGCGGCTGAATTGTCCCACTTATTCTCTTGTCCAGTGACGTATCAAGATTTTTACCCAACTTCATTTCGTTTGAAATGTCAAATATGTTTTAACTTCCAAACTGACAAATTGAATAATATTTTGCAAATGTAGTGGCACACAAAAGCCTTACAATGTTTTAAATCATAGAATGTCCGCTTTATCAACTTTCAAACGCGCTAAACCACAACATAACAAAACAATATGTAATAATTAATTGTAAAAGTTAGTTTTAAAGAAAAATATTCGGAAATATATTTTTTTATTAAACGGTTCATTACATATAAACTAATTTTCTGAGAAGCTTTAGACTATAAAATTATACTCAAAAGGTGAGAAATACCAATACTTTCTGTTTTCGCCGATAGATGTCACGCCATGCACGATTTTGTTCTCGTTTGTCATCTGTTACCCCAACAGCATTGCTGGTTATGGCGTCTGTCCCCGAGGGGTACGGGGCAAACACCCATCCGCTACCCTCTTGATTGAGTTAGTAGGCTTTGATTTTCACTTGTTCGCACCCCTCGCTACGTCAGCAACCACCCTAGCGTTTCGTGTTTGAGTTTGCCACCCGTCCAACGTTGCTGTATTGCAGTTACTGGACGTAACTTTATTAGGGGCTGAGTTCAAATGCTGCATGATTTTTTCAACGTTGTTTCTTTGTTTGCTCAAATTGTTAGCCATTGTTATTTGAATTAATAAAAATATATATTGCTTTTACACAAATTAATATCAGAGAAAGTAACAATATTACTTATTCTATAAAATATTAGTGTTTTCCAAAATTTTATTATTGTAATCATAATCTATTTGCAATAAATTCATTAATGATTATAATTTTATTTTTATTTAAACGTTCATATTATTATTGGAGTGATGTGGTACGTAGTAGGCCCTGACGATTTGTGCACAATCATTTGTTTCATGGCCAACTGCATGTCGTGTATGGGGTTTTTGGTAACAGAGAAGCAGCACTATAATTACGTTAGGACGAGCATTGTTGAGGCAGAATATGTTATTGAGGGCATTTTATACGCCTCACTTGCTATCACTATTGAATTATGATTACGTAAGGGGTGTGCGCTAAATATATGCCTCTGTGCAAACCCCCAAAGATGCAGTTGTCAGCAGTATAATTACTCACAACTGATTTGATGATCAAGCGAAATGAAACAGCCAGACTAGGAAATTATTTCGGATTGTTCAAAGATAAAATATACACAAATTATAATTGTAAAATATATTTTGATGGTTTTTGGTAGTTGATTATTACTAATTATTTTACACATGTTATTTTCATTCAATCAGATTACTTCATTTGATGGAAATATGCAGTTTTTAAGTGAAAAAATTAATAAACCCACAGTAGCAATCGCTATGGTTATATATTTTGTTGATATGTAAATATTATGTTTGAACTATTGTCATTCGTGAAATAATTAGCGAATATAATTCGAGCTATGAATTTAATTGAAAAAATTTAAAAATTACTGCAGGTTTGCTGTCGAGATATAAATTTCATTTTTGACACTCATTTGTCTGTTACTATGCAACAACTATTCGTAAATTTTTCCAAAAATTCATGGTTCTTGTTATATTAATTATGAGAAATTTAAAGGTAGGTGCAGAAAAAAAAATGTGACCTGCACATTTTTTAAATTAAAAAAGTTGAGTGTTTATTTGTTTAACTAACAATTCAATAAGAAATTAAAAATTCATTTCCATTTTATACATGAATATTGTCATGCTGTCCCAATCTATTACAAATTACAGTTAAACATTAAAAATAATTTTATTTAAAATAGTTTTCTTTCGACAAAAAATAAATTATCACTTTATGTTTGACAATTGACATATATTAGATAACTTTATTCCCTAGGGAATAAAGTAATTAATATGTAACATATCTGTTTTACTACAGTTTTATAAAAAAAAATATTATAAATTTTATTCTTTGTACGGATGTCAATTAAGAATTAGGCGTAAATAAAATAAATTATTTTAATGGTTGGGAGAAAAGTTTTGTATGCATTTCGAGAAAAAACTTCATGCGAATCCCTCAACTTAAAATGCCGGAGGTAGAGCTGAGGGCATTACAGTCTTGGGAATAAAACCTTAGTTTATTATTTTATTATACATAAATTAAATTCATATATAAAAAAAATTAAACACTTGAAATATTGCAAAAATACCTATTTTGAGTCAAAAATTTTGTGTGTGTTTAAGTAATATTCCAAAAATCAGTACGAATACAATTTCAAAAAATTTATCATTCGATTCTAGGAAAATAGTTATAAAAAGATATGTTTTCCCTACGTAAAGATTCTTTGGTTTAATTACACTTTTTTAAAAAACTCTCTTTTTCGAGGTACAAATTTAAGAGCAAATATTTCAGGAAAGAGAAGAGATAATTTAATTCTGTTTGGAAACTTGAAATCAGTGTAGTAAAGGAAGATCTATCAGTTTGTACTATTTTATAAAATTAAATTTATTTTTAGAAAATTTCGAGCATGTAAACCCAATTTTACTATAAAAGTAATAAATAATTTTTCCTTTTTGTGATACATTTAAATATTTATTTTTTCTTCTGTTATAAGTCAATTAAAGTGTTAAAATATCATTTAATTTTAAGATATTATTATATTCAGAACATAATTTTGTCGTTATTAATAGTTTTATACCAAATAAATTCATTTTTATTATAATTTGTACTATTTTATGTTTGATAAAAATCAATAATTTTTATTTAAAAAATCAATTGATTTTAATCATGATTTAAACCAAGTGAACCCTGTTCCTTACTGACCCATCATTTAAACAGGTATTAATTGTGTATAACATCAAATTTGTATTTGAGAAACATCGTTCTAGTGATTTCTATAGCATATTTTCTTCATGTCCATATGTTCGTATGTTCATATTCCTGTGTAATGCTTAATGCTGCACTGTACGAGTGAGTGAGTGAGTGTGTGTACTTGTCGCTTATCGCCGTGTGGTTCACGCATGTTGCGTGGGCGTGAGTGTGTTGTGACAGGTTTAATTCACGCGTAACTCACTTAGCCCGCCAGCAGGCTGCGGCGACCGGCCATTGTCACCAACAACTGCCACGCGAACAATTGCACATAACTTACAACCCAACACCACTACCACGAAATATATGGTTTTGTTTAACAAATGCTCAACGAAAACGAAATGTTGTCAGCTTTGGTGCTGTAGGTATAGAGCATACAAACTCTTTTCTTATAACTCTCTAACATGAGTTTCAATATTTTCAAGTTTATAATATTTATATTGCATAATTTATTTTTCGCGCCTCCGTTTCATTATGACTAGTATTAGAGAACCTAAAAATCGTTCAGAAATTTTTTATTTGCAGGCCTAAGCCGGCAAAATGTAGGGATGCCAACTTAAATATTTTAGTATTACATTTTGTCAAAATTGTTAATTTTATTTTATTGGAAATGTAAATGTAAAAAAAACAACTAGTTTTGATTTATTATTCATTTTATACTTGTCTTGTATGATTATGATTACGTTAATTGTTGAAAAATATCAATTCACATTAGTTTTAATTTAGATTAGAACAAATATCACTAAATTTTTTGAATAAAACAAGTGAATTGTTTATATATCCATGTGAATCGATATGTAAGTAACATAAAAACCTATAGCACATAAAATTTTAAGTAGTAATAATATTTCTTTTATAAATTAAAAAAACCTTATGTATCACACGTACAGAAACTCTTTTGCGAGATCTTGCATTATTTGCAGACCTCGCTTTCAGCTCGGCCTGTCAGAATAAGCTCAGTCTCCCAAAAGTTCAGTTTCTGGACTAATGATACAAATAACTATTTCAAATACTAAAATTAATTTTCAATGTAAACTTATTTATAAATTATTCTTCTTTACTATTCAAAACCTATAATTGCATATCAAAGTTGTGTAGAATTAAAACAAACTAAACAGTATTAAACCGAAATTTGTGTTGCGAAAATCCCAAAAAATTTGTTTTTTGTGCCCAAAATTTTGATTTTGGGAAATACTGCATGTTGATAGATCTCAACGCGCTGATTTCAAATTTTCAACCCGAATTTAATTATCTGTCTTCGTTCTTGAGATATTTGCTGACAAAGTTGCACCTCAAAAAAGTGTGTTTTTTGGCTATATATCTAAAATGGGTAGAGATACGATCTCAACGTTTATACCATTCGATTCTACGGAAAAAGTTACATAAAGAAATGTTTTCTCCGTATATACGTTCTTTGGAACGATTAGGTGAAAATTGAGAAAATCGAAAAAACCTAAATTTCAAAATTTTTCCGAGAAACTTTTTCTCTTCAAAACTTTTCATTTTCTGAACATAAGCAGATATTGATGCACTGATTCCAACATTTCAAACAGAATTCAATTATCTCTTCCCGTTCTTGAGATATATGTGTTCAAAGTTGAGTTTTGGCAGTACCTAAAAAAACAGGTTTGTTAGGTATAACCTTTTAAGGGTTAGGTTTACGACTTTGGCGACCTCACCAATCAATTCTACGGGCAAAATTACATAAGTATACCAATTTTTAGATTTTTATTCCGAGGGATACAATTTGTAGAAAGGAAAAACGAAAATGGCAAAATCTGAAAAAATGGCAAGGGGTATACCTTAGATTTTTTTCGATTTTTGGCCATTTTCAGTTTTTTCCTTCTAGAAATTGTATCTATTGAGATAAAAATCTGAAAATTGGTACACTTATGTAATTTTGCTCGTAGAATCGATTGGTGAGGTCGTCGAAACCTAAAACCTAACCATTTAAGGGGTATACCTAAAAAACCTGATTTTTTAGGAATAACTTTGAACTCAAATATCTCGAAAACGGAAAGAGATAATTGAATTCTGTTTGAAAATTTGGAATCAGCACATCAATATCTACTTTAGTCCAGAAATTAAAAAATATTGGCAACAAAAAGTTTTCCGGCGAAAAATTGAAATTTAGGTTTTTTCGTTTTTCCTATTTTTCACTTAATCGTTCCAAAGAACGTATATGTGGGCAAAACATTTCTTTATATAACTTTTCCCGTAGAATCGAATGGTAAAGTAATTGAGATTGTATCTCTACTCATTTTTGAAATATACTAAAAAAACACACTTTTTTGAGGTACAACTTTGACAGCAAATATCTCTGAAACGAAAGGAGATAATTAAATTCTGTTTCTAAATTTGGTATCAGCGTAACTAATTCTTTAAAAAATATGACAAACAAAATTTTGTAAAATTTGAAAAATTTTGAGCTAAAAATTCGATATTTTTAAAATATTTTCTGGCTTACGGCAAAATACAGCATCAGCGACTATGGAAATTACTTCCCCTGTCATTGCTACATACATTAACTATTTTTTCAAGTCATATATGACCGCCCCTTTTTAGACGTCTTTTTTAACTGTTCAGTTTCATTGGTAAATTTAAGTTATTCTTGGTAAAGTATATTCGGGGGCGCCAAAATTATATAAATAGGTATAACACGTGTAACTCTCAAATAATTTAGACAAAATTAGACATATATAAATATACATGGTCACTTCCGTGTAAATACCATACGCAAAAATATATTTTTTAACTGTAAATATTGTAGCAAACTTAAATTTTATTGTCATCGTTATGAAATTTTTAATAATAATAAAAGTTAGTTAACATTTTTATAGCAAGTGTATATTTTGTTTAACTATTATCATATAGAAATATTTTCTATAGATAAATACAGTCCAAATTTAATATAAAATATTATATTTGCGCTTAAAAATATACTATCCGTAAACATAACAATTGAATTACCTCCAAACAATGCGGCATCAAAAAACATCTGATTTTTCCGCTGCGCAAGCACTTGTTTTTTAAAACCGATTCCTATTGGCCGGCAGGGAGGCGTGGAAGCTATAAGCTCCTCCCACCACTTCTCCCCACCACCGCGGCTAGTGTTTTGTTTCACGGCCTTCTTTTATCTCGAGTATCTGCTGGTGATAGCAAGGTGCTTTTTATACATTTAGTATTTATGAAAATGTAGGCGATTAAGCGCAATTAAATGGCCATAAAGAGAGTAATCGTTCCAGTGTTTGCCGTAATGAGTTATAATGTGTGGCGCTGTTGACAGTAATTAGAAGAAATGAAGATAAAGATAAGAATTGTAGAGTATTATACTTATGTTTATGTTAGACTTACAAACCGTGAAAATTACGATTACGTAAATCTAATATTTTTCATTTTTAAACCATATAATTGCTCATTGTATTACAATTTATTTGTCAGACCTTTATATATATTTTTCCTCACTTTCATTTGTTGAAAATATATTTACCAACATAAACAGCTGAACAATTGTTGAAATGTTGTCTGTGATCTAGTATAGGTATAATGATGTTTCTTTAGAATCTGAAGTCGAATCTCGTCATATTAAATAAACCCTGTGGTGTAATCTCCATACCAGCCAGAGTTTCCGGAAGAAAATATCTAAAAAAAATAATAAAGTGGATATTTTCGTGACGCAGCTAGCAATACAATAGATGAAAGTGAAACAAAAGTAGTGATATCGTCAAAAAACAACCATTATGACAAATAACTCTCTAGCCGGAAATGCGACGTCACAGGGACACGCCCACTTATTCAATTTTAATTATTTTTTTTATAAATATCAAACATTTTACGTAAATCCCATATTACTGTACAGTATAGTATACACCAGTTGCGAAGATTATCATTATTGTAGTTTCCCGAGGTGAAAATCAACCGAGGCATACAAGGCGCTGGTCAATATTAGTTTCATCAACCAGGGTATACTTCTATATTATTATTTTCTCTACTAGCATTTAAACCTACTTAAATATTTTTTTAATAATAATAACAAACATTTTGACATGAATATTTGCTTGGTTTTTAATATTTACAAAAAATAAAATAGGCTTAACCTCACTTTTTATTCTTGATTTGTTTTTAATTATTTTTTAACTTATTTAAATTAGATGCCAAATTTAATTTACGAATCCATATTTTACACTTTTCTTGAGTTAAATGAAACGAATAATATTTAGTTTTGGGGGCCTGAGTTTTTTTTAAAGTGACAGTTTGCAGTGTTGACCGAGGTTAATAATAAATTTTTTTTGGCCTCCGTTACCATGGTTACCAAGTAAACGGTAGCTAAAACCAATTTTTCTAATTATGATATATATAAAGTGTCACTTTTCAAAACTGACTGTCATTTAAAAACCTCAAACTTTTCATAACTAGTTAGGAAATAAAAAATTTTCATCCCTGAGTGATGAAAAGTGAATCGTGAGCCGTTTTCAAATATCAGTCAATATTGAAAAGTGACAGTTTATTTATCAAAATTAGAACAAAAAAATTAAATAAATAGCTATTCTCATGTCAAATAAATGTCAATAATAGTGGGTGTTTGTCTATAAGGCTAGTAGCGAAAAAAAGTAAATTTCATTTTAAACAACATATTTCTTTAAAATTGTTTTCTCGTAAATTATTGTTATTATTATGTATTTAAAATTTTAATAAGCAATTAAACAATCAATAGATATATGATTACATCTATCTTCTTTTTTATATCCTTACCAGTTTTAAGTTTAAATCAAGTATACAACATCTGTGAAAGTTCCTTTTGAAATATAAGATTCTAAATTAGAATTAAACCACTAGTTAACATAATAATTCATGTAATCTACCTTATTTGAAAGTAGGTGAAGATAAAAAACTTGCTATTGACAGGCACAGTAGAGGTTATGTATCTATCCTGCGCAGTTAAAAAGTAATTATTTAAAATCACTGTGGCTGGATTCTACGGTTGCTGGCGTGGAAGATATATAGACCGATCAATCTTACACGAATTAGAAACGATCCGTCATTCAACACAACCGAATAGCAGGCACCCTTCTCTTTACACCGAGTCAAACCTCTGCGAGACAGAGATGGAAGAGGATATGATGATGTTGGACTGTCAAATGCATTTCAAATATTTCCGCCAATTCTCCAATAAAAAACCCAACATATTTGTTTTAGAAATAACTCAAATTCAAAAGAGGACAGGTAAAAACTTTTTTGTACTACAAAGTAAAACAGATCAGTTTTGAAGACAGATTGAAGAATATTATTATATTTTTTGTATATCAAGGGCATTATGAAAATGTTTTGGTGTATACAGTACTTACTTTATGTCTTAGTACCATTTCATAATAACATAATAAAATAATTCGAAGATTAATAATTTATAATCTGATCATTTCACATTTCTTAAAATGAAAAGAATGTACATTATATTAAATGTATGCGGATTACCGTACAATGTATAATATTAGGTAAATGTGTAGTTTCCAATACCTATTAAATAGTAGAAAGAAAACCATAATATTAGATTTTAAGTTAAAGTTATCCAAGATTTCAGCAATCATAATTCATAATCTTTTTTGTTCAAAAATGGAAATTGTAAATAAAATGATAATGCCCGGTTGCAGAAAGGCTAATCAGGCTCTAATAAAAAAAATCACTGATTAATTTGACGTTGTTACCATGGCCACGTATTAAAAATACATTGCTGTCAAAAAATTAATCATTAATCAAAATTGTAAAATCTTTGTGCAACCCGGGCTATCGGACTTTTACGCGATTTTTTTTTAATAGTCTGTCTATCAAATTTGCTTCACGATTGTCGGATTTCATTCGCGAATTGTTAATTTCTATTGTTTTTCTAATAATCTTAAAAATAAGTCCCTAATAGATTGCGTTTAGTAGTAAAATAAAAACAGTTATCACTTTGACAGGTAGTCATCAAACCTTCTGACCAAATAGTCAATATCTAACAATTTTTGGTATAAGATATTGTACCATTTCTTGTACTTATTTATTGTCCCATATAAAGGCTAGTCTAAAACGGGCTTAAGATATTAAGACAAAAAACCTTAAAAACGAATCTTTCTTTTTTTTGATGATTATTTAAAAAGAAATTTTAGATTTACCTTCAAAGAGGTCAACCATCATTTTTTAAATTATTCTACTTTGATGTGCCTTTGTCATTACTTTTTTTTATTAAAATACTTATTATTATTATCCACGTATATTTCCATGTAAGGAGCACAAATCTTATTGGAAATTGAAACATAATTATTAATATTTTTATAACACTGATGATATCAATATATCTAATTGCAATTTTTAGTGAAATTCAAAGTTTGAAAACAGAACATCTTCGTCACAGAATAATAAAAAATATTAAGACTTTCTGAAACTACACATTACTTTCATAAAATCAAATAAAAAAAATGTGGTAGACCCCATTAGGAAAATAGATTACGCAGTAGGATTTAATAGCCTATGAAAACAAATGTGAGTTAAAATGAAGTTAGACCACATATGATTGGAATTAGATTTGAAAGGAAAAATAGAATGATCTAGTACGTTACGGTTGTAAAAAGTAGTTAGACAAGTGAATAAGTCTTACCCGCATGTATATCAGAGCGTAGTAGTGCACGTAAGTTGTAGTTCTCAATGCTATCTAGGCCATAAGTTACTCGTGTTATTCCGAAGTGCAGGTAACTCCAACTTTGTCGGTGCGGTGACAGCAGCCGTGATCTACGGCCTCAGATGATCTATAGCTTTTATATTTTTCGGTTAATATTTTTTTTGTGATATCAAAAGCCGTTTTTGTAATTCTGGTGTTAACTGCTGGCTGAATGCCGTGAAGTCAGCTGTGAATAATGCTGCCAACCCCACGAATCCACTATTATTTATAATGTTGGCAAGCGTGTAGGTGTGAAAGTGGTCGCACACAAATTCCAGATTTAAAAAACGTTATCATAAATTTCATGTCGTAGCCGCGTACGAGTTCAAAGAGTTCCTAAACCACGAGCTTTCAACCACAATGCTTTATTTTTCCTTACCACAATAACCTCCCCACATAATAAACACCATATCGTGTTTCCTATGAATTAATACACGCCTTTTCACAAGATGTATGGCGTTTTTGAATTCCCACTTATGGCTTTTAGCGGATAATACAGATTATAATTTGTTATTGACACTCAAGAGTCCTTAATGTTCTCAATGTTGATATGTAAAAAAAAACTTTTTTAAATTCGTCAACTTATCTATTTTATCTTTTGTTCTTTTTATTGAATATATTAATAAACATTGGGTAAAAAAAGTATGAATATGATCTTCATTACTTGTGCTTTCGTCATAAAATTTTTGGTCATTAGGTCAATTGCCAAATATCATTAGGCTTATTTAAGTAAATTTTAGAAAACTAAAGTACCTTTCCCTATATTTCTTAATTGTAAGAAGTTTCTTTCGTGCAGTTTTATTCTTTAAATTGAACTAGGAAGCATATTACATATCTGACAAATCATTTTTTGCCAGACGTTATTACAATATTCTGCTTTTTCACTAAAAGTTATCTTTTTTTATTTTCGACAGTTCCGAATTCTTCTATTGGTAAAAGTTGTTTATTACTATAGTGCAAAATGTAGTGCTTATAAGCGTTATGTACACCAGTGGTTCTCAAACATTTTGATACGAATGCACCCCAAATCGATTAATTATATAAAATTTCCGGTACCCCCATTATGTGCATCATATTTTAAGTATATTTTATTAATTAGTTAATTACCCATTTTTTAACAATTCATTTTTTCAACAATTCATAAACTTCAAGTTTGTATTCTTGTTCAAAAAAAGTGAGTAGGTAATTCAATTTTTAATTCGTATACACGATTCAATATTCATTCTTTGGACAATCATTTGATATCAGAATGAAGAAAAAAGTTCAAATGCTCAGATCCAAGAATTGTCAAAATACATTCCATGCTAAATCGTCCGCTGTCTTATTGATATATATTTGTACATATATATTTTCTATAGGAAAAAAGCTGTATAAAAAAAGTCCGCGACGACATATATCTACACAATACACAAATTGATAAAATATGACTAAAAGAGATATTTAAAATTAATTTTAATCTGTCAAAGGTAATTTAAGTATGTAATGTTAAATTATCAAAAATAAATTTGCTTATCGTTTAGGAAATTTTATGGAGATAAAAATTACTTTTCACATTTTTTGGTGCAATAATTTAAATTTTACAATCGTTTTTTTGCAAAAACAAAATAAAATACGCGTTGGTGTCAGCGGACGACGAAAAGTGTGAAGGGTAAGTCGCGTACGTTTACGACATACGAAGCTATGCGTTAAAAATATTAACAATTAAAATTTATGCGATTTTCGAATAAAAATACTTAGGTGAGGGGAGTGATAAAATTTTGTACAGGTAGTATTTATTACTCAACTACATATGTAGCTGATGAGAATTAGATATTATTATCTTGTGAATCACAAAAATCAGATCACGACCAATACCTTGGAAAAAGTCATGATAAATTCCTGTTTTAAAAATATTTATGAAATGGAATTTTCCTCCTTGACCAAGTTTCTCACTTTCGCGATCACCCAAATACTCAAATGGCATCTCCATCCTTCAATTAGCAAACCTCGTCCTTTCTCCTGTAATTGCGTTATCCTTTCCAAATCCTTAGACATTCCTATTCATTTTGGGAGATTTTCCAGCATTGGAACGCCTACACCGTGCTTGCCGCTGTACAGACGAGCTATGAATAATGCAATGTGTATTTTAGCTGATCGCATAAAACAACCGGTATAAAATTCGTCAACGCTAACTAGATTACGGAGAGAAGGGGAACTGAACGTGAATGTGAATGTAAACGTGAATACTGTGCCAGTTTGGTTTATGAATTAAAAATGTTGTTACAATTATAACAATAACAATATTTTTCGTTTGGAAATATATATGTTTAGTTTATTAAATTATCACAAAAACAACTTTTTTGTTTCAAAAATATTAAATAATAAAAAACCATAATATTTGTAAAGCGGCGTAGATAGTATACTGGTTGTAAGTGGGTAAGAAATTATAAAAAAGGCGCTAGTGATATACATGTTTTAAGAAATAAAAAATATAGTTTACAGTAGGCGTTCGATTTTTTAAACTCATACATCACATTAAAGTCAGAACATTCCTCTTTAAACTTTAACATGTGTAAAAACAAAGTTATATTACAGAATATAATTTTAGTAACTTAATATAGCTCGTAAACTATGTGGCAAAAAAAAATAATTTTACATATATTATATTATTCTTTATATACTAAAAGTATACTACTAAGTATCCTTTTATCGGTATAGAAATAATTTAAAAGTATACTACTAAGTAAACTTTTAGTCAGTACATTTATAATTGTATATTTTATCATAATAATTTTTTATTTGACATAATTATAATCAGGGCATGTAACCGGTTAAAAAAACCGGTTAATAAAAACAAAAATTGCGAACTTTAACCGTAATTTTAACCGACATTTTTCAGGTCGGAAATACCGGTAACCGTTAACCAAAAAAAAAAACCGGTTTTAGCGAACATTAACCTTTATTTTAATATCATTTAGCAAAGAAAAATTTTAATATATTTTTTTTATATCTGTGTTTTCTATTTGTATTTGAACATGAGTCATCACAGTTTTTACAATTAACATTTTATTGGAGTCATAAATGTAGGTTTCTTTGGCCGTTAAGGTTACTTAAAAAGTCCAAATAAATACGGCCTTTGTCAACACAGGCAAGTTTAAAATTGAAAAGTGACCTGCGTTTTTCTGAATAAATTACGGGAATTTTTGTGAATATTTGTTAATTAAATTGTTTTTTTAATTGTTATATTTTCTCAGATGGTAATTTTTTATTATTTTTTTAAATTATTAATTCTATAATTTTTTTTAATCAAATATTTATAATTACTTTTTTTTTAATTAACGTTAATAATTTTTTTATACCGATATATTAACCGGTTTAAACCGGTTTCGAATTTTTAAAAACCGGTTTTCGAACTAAAACCTTTATTATAACGTTCTCTATAAGGGTTAACCGTTAACCAGTATTTATTTCGGTTACATTCTCTGTTTGTAACTAACTTTTAGTAATTTCTAATTACAGTTGAATATAAAAAGTTACAATTTTTAGGTTTTTACTGTAAAATTTTTCATATACAGCTGAAATATTCCAAAAATACCCATGTATGAGTCCAAAATTTTGGTTTTTGATTGTTGACACCCTTTAAACCCAATTTTACGTCAGGTTTGGGTTCCTTTTTACCCATTTTAAGGTGTGACAAATTTCCAAATGTACTATACAATATGTTTAGACACTTTTCAACTCATTTTTGGGTATAAAATGCAACACAAAATCGTGTTAAACTTATTTTTTTAATTATGAACACCTAAATCATTGTTAAGCACTTTAAACCCATTCCAGGGTGTGAAATAACCCAAATAAACCCATTTTTAGGTCAAATTTATTGATTTTTTTGAAAAAACCAAATTGATAGTCGCTGATGCGCTGATTTCAAATTTTCAAACCGAATTTAATTATCTCTTCCCATTCCTGAGATATTTGGCCTCAAAGTTGCACCTCAAAAAAGTGTGTTTTTTGAACATATCTCTAAAATGGGTAGAGATACAGTATCAACGATCACACCAGTCGATTCTACGCGCAAAGTTACATAAAGAAATGTTTTCTCCGCATATACGATCTTTGGAACGATTTGGTGAAAAATGAGAAAAACGAAAAAAACCTGAATTTCAATTTTTCGCTTGGAAACTTTTTGTCACCAAAATTTTTCATATTCTGGACTTAAGTAAATACAGATGCGCTGATTCCAAATTTTCAAACCGATTTCAATTATCTTTTACCGTTCTCGAGATATTTGTGTTCAAAGTTAGACCTGAAAAAATCAGTTTTTCAGGAATAATTCTGAAATGGGTTCAGATACGACTTTGGCGACCTCACCAATCGATTCTACGGGCAAAATTACATTTTTGTACCAATTTTCAGATTTTTATTCCAATGGATACAAATTTTATAGAGGAAAAACGAAAATCGTAAAAAATCGCAAGGGGTTCATCAGGCGATTTTTCGATTTTCGCGATTTTGGTTTTTTCGCTCTAAAAATTGTATCCATTGGAATATTAATCTGAAAATTGGTACACTTATGTAGTTTTGCCCGTAGAATCGATTGGTGAAGTCGTCGAGATCGTATCTTGACCCATTTCAGGGATATTCCTGAAAAACGATTTTTTTCAGTTCCATCTTTGAACCCAAATATCTCGAGAACGGTAAGAGATAATTGAAATCGGTTTGAAAATTTGAAATCAGCGCATCTGTATTTACTTAAGTCTGAAAAATGAAAAGATTTGGAGCCAAAAAGTTCTCCAGCGAAAAACTGAAATTCCGGTTTTTTCTTTTTTCTCATTTTACACCAAATCGTTCCAAAGAACATATATGCGAAGAAAACATTTCTTTATGTAACTTTGTGCGTAGAATAGACTGGTATAATCGTTGAGACTGTATCTCTACCCATTTTACAGATATAGTCAAAAAACACACTTTTTTGAGGCGCAACTTTGAAGCCTAATATCTCAGGAATGTGAAGAGATAATTAAATTCGGTTTGAAAATTTAGAATTAGCTCATCGGCGACTATCAATTTGGACTATTTTAAAAAACCAAAATTTTTGACCGAAAAATGGGTCATTTTGGATTTTTTCGGCTGTAAAATCAAAATTTTAAGGTGCAAATCTAAATATTGTTAGTTTTCATGATTAATTATGATTGTAAATTACTTGGAGATGAGAAAAGATATTAATTTTTATTTGGATATGATTTGGAATATATTTGCGATTATAGATAACAATTATCAAAACAAAATTTCCAAATATAAGTACTTCCGGTCATCATTTCCGTTGTAGGCCAAGGTTCGTGGTCCAATTAACAACTATCAATTGTTTTACAGACATCCTTTTGTTTAGATAAAGTTCATTTGTATCAAATGAAAGGATTATTTGATGAGGGCTGGCGTGTAGAAATGACAAAAAAATTCCTTGTCGAATGTCTTTTGTTTTCAGCTAAAATATTTCATGTCAACAGGCTTTTGTTTCTGAAGAAAAGTTGTCAGAAGTATGCAGGGCATGTAACCGGTTAAAAAACCGGTTAATAAAAACCGGTAACCGATATTTTGAACAAAAATTGCGAACTTTAACCGTAATATTAACCGATATTTTTCAGGTCGAAAATACCGGTAACCGTTAACCAAAAAAAAATAAACCGGTTTTAGCGAACATTAACCTTTATTTTAATATCATTTAGCAAAGAAAAATTTTAATATATTTTTTTTATATCTGTGTTTTCTATTTGTATTTGAACATGAGTCATCACAGTTTTTACAATTAACATTTTATTGGAGAGTCATAAATGTAGGTAGTTTCTTTGGCCGTTCAGGTTACTTAAAAAGTCCAAATAAATACGGCCTTTGTCAACACAGGCAAGTTTAAAATTGAAAAGTGACCTGCGTTTTTCTGAATATATTACGGGCATTTTTGTAAATATTCATTAATTAAATTGCTTTTTTTTAATTGTGATATTTTTCTCAGATGATATTTAAAAAAATATTTATTTAATTAATTATTCTCTATTTTTTTAATAAAATTTTTATAATTAATTTGTTTTAATTAATTTTAATTATTTTTTTAACCGATATATTAACCGGTTTAAACCGGTTTCCAATTTTCAAAAACCGGTTTTCGAACTAAAACCGTTATTATTATAACGTTCTCTATATAAGGGTTAACCGTTAACCAGTATTTTTTTCGGTTACATGCCCTGATTATAATTATGTATTCGGAAAATTATTCAATGGTTTTACTTGAAATTAAAATATGTTACATAAAAATCAAACTTAAGAATATTTTATTAATTTCACAAAAGAAAACGAAATTTTAAAAATAGTAATAATTTACATAGCCGCGGCGTTTCAAATGTTACAATATAATTTTAAAAAATTATTATACACGGAAGGCATATTCATGATTAAAAGCGATATCACGAACAATAAATAAAATACTGTTTTTTTTTATTATTATGTACCTAAACAATACTCTGACACTTTTTTATTATCTGAAATTTGAAAATAATAGTAAATACATATGTTCCTTATTTAAAGTTAATTTTCGTCATTTTCGAGTTCGTATAAAAATGCTGGCTATTTATACATTTATTCTATATTATTTTTTAAATGGCTGTACTCCTCATATTTCAAATATATCAAGAAATAAATGATAATCTTTTTAAAGTTTACCGCAGTTTTTTAGATGGATTATTATAGATTACGTTGAAAGTGTACTGACTTTTAATTCTAATAGCAATAATTCAGTGCACTATACTATTTCTGTGCATTTCTATTAAATATGAATTTATTCATTGTTACGTTACCATTTTATTAGAAGTAACAACGAGTAATAGCGTTGATTGAAAAATGAAAAGTATATACTTTTCAATCAACGGTAATAGCAACTTATTGCCTTGAAAACCCAATCAATATTTTTTTACTGTCCGATCGTGTAAAAAAATAATAAACAAGCAATCAAAATATTTTTTAGATTCCCAAAAGTATCTTTGACATAAAACAAAAATAATGACAATTAAAATTTTATTTTTCCTACTTTCTATATTAGCATCAGATGATATAATAACAGAATAATTAAAAAAGGTAATCTTTTACAAGAGAATACACTATTTAAAAAGTTGAATATGTAGTTATTATATTATTAAACAAAATAACAAAATACGATATTATTATTTGTATGTTTTGTTATTTACCTGTGCAAATTATTTCGCTTGTATAATTGATATACATATGTATGGATTTGTGTCATACGAGTAGGAAAAGGCTTAGGTAATATATGCAAAATTAATATTACAAATATGTCAAAACAATTTAATTACATAACATATCTATACAATTTGCTCTATTTGCACAAATATCATAATCAATTTTACGAGTGCATAAAAGTACAAATTGCAGTGTATTCCAAATTTCTTGCTGATTGCAGATTCGTTAAGAGCTATTAAGTCGTTTGAGGAAATAAAAGCTTGCATTCGCTGATTGTGATAATAATAAAGCTTGATTCTGGGTTTATAGTTCGTGGAACGCAAAATACAGCCCCTATAAATACTACCGTTTGGCGAAACTTGTAATTATCATTAGCTTACACATGCTGTTATTGTTTTTCACTGGAATTATAACCAATTTATAAGCTTAATTGCAACAGATACAATGTGGAGAAAATTGGAAATTGTTGTTACTGTTTTACTACAAGATAATTATACCTTCAGGCGGGGTACTTTACTAACATCGCACATATGAACTGGCTTTTGATTGTTTGCACTTTATAATAGTAAAACTTATATTTTTTTTGATTTACAAGGTCTTAAAAGACTGCCTTGTGGTACCCCCGCATTTGTATTAATAATTATTGGAAAATAAATAAAATATATGTTGGGCATTTCCATACCTCGGCAAAAAAAATGAAGGATGTATACTACACAACATACTGATCACAGAACAAAAATTTGGAAAAATAAGATTGGTTTACTAAAAATGAAGTTTTTTAGTATCACTGAAATAGCGTATTTTATTGAAAGCAACATAATAAAAATTAATTATCACTATTACGTTAGATAATAATTTACGAATAATTGTTTTGAATCAGCGTATAACAAAAGCGCATCAAATGGTATTTTTTGTTTCAAAAGCGCATCAATGTATGTTACTTAAGCGTACCAGTCTACGTATATTATAAATGTTTATATGTTAATAAATTTGATGTAACTATTTATTCAATGATGGAATAAAATAAGTTTAAATAAGGTTAGATTAGGTTAATTTAGATAACTTTAGGTTTGGTTAGGTTGGGTTAGGTTAACTTAGGTTAGTTTAGATTACTTTAAGTTTGGTGAGGTTAGGTTAAGTTAGATTAGGCCAAGTTAGGTTAGATTAGGTTAGGTCAGCTTAAGTTTGATGTTACTTTATGTTTTGTCGAGTCAATAATAATATTCCTTTGTAATAAATTTAAATATAACAAGCATTAGATTTATATAAAGAATGTTCAGTAAAATAATATACGCTAGGTTGTATTATAAATGCACAGTTGAATAAATAAAAGTTAAATAATAGTTATTTATGGTAAAAGTGTTTTACATTACAGATAAGTCACGTAGGAAAAGTTTAGCTCACGAGGCCATTAGGCCGAGTGTGGTATTTTTTCAAGTGACTTAGGTAATTAACACACGTGTGCCATACAACATTTTATCCAACACATTTTTAGATAAATAAAGTAGGTCATAAGTCACTAGTGAGCTAAATATATTAGCTCACTGTTTTTTACCTCCCGCCTATCAATATATAGATAAGGGAGGTATTGTTTTTGGTCAGATTTCTCGAGTGTAAGTTTTCAACATATGAGCACGAATTAGGGTCCCTAGAATACGATTTTACTATTTTTACCGTGATGTCTGTATGTCTGTGTGTGTGTGTGTGTGTCTGTGTGTGTGTGTGTGTGTCTGTGACGATTTTTCGTCCACGATAACTCCAATACGATACATGTAAAAAATATAATATTTGGTATTTAAGAGTTCTATTCTAATATGATAAACTGATTAGATTTTGACTACAATTGATTAACCGGAAGTAGTACTTTACTTGAAGCTGTAAACCGTTTTTCCTAAAAAATACCTCTAAATACCATATTTCCGCAAATTTCGTTATTATAAATACAAAGATTTTTTAATTTTCTACCGATCTGCATAATTACGTTTATATAGAACTTCTAGCTAGATAGAAAAAAAAATATAAATTATAATAATTTTACATATCGTTTAGGTTGAGGAATTTCGATAAAACAGATGAGTTATTCATATGTTCACAAAATTTGACATATGATGTCAAATTTGATGTAAGTAAATGTAAAAGGTAAAATTAGTAAAAATTAAGTAATTTTAATATAAAATTTAAAAGATGGTAGAAATATATTACGAATGTATTTGCATGTGTGAATCAAAGTAACTTCAGTTCCGGTTTTAGTAACATCAAAAATAGCTGTCATATTGGTCATACAAAATTTATGAAGGATATTTTAGGTATGAAATTAAATGTATTGAAAAACTTATATAGAATATATTACTATAGTGGCGGGAGGTATTGTGTTGGACACACCAGATTTTTAGTTCGTATCATAGTAACTACGTTATAAAACCTTCTCTACACTATTTTGTTCCTAAATGTCATTTCGAAATTTCATCTGTCGAATATCTTATATGTTTTTTATATCAATGATTAAAATGTGTTGGATAAAATGTTGTATGGCAAAGGTGTGTTAATTACCTAAGTCACTTGAAAAAATACCACACTCGGCCTAATGGCCTCGTGAGCTAAACTTTTCCTACGTGACTTATCTGTAATGTAACACACTTGTACCATAAATAACTATTAGCTATATTTATAACGGTTGCCATAAATAATAGAAATTTATGTTATCAAATTTGTTAATTTAAGGAATTCAAATTTTTGTTCTATTTATTTTTTCTATGATTAGTTATGTTAAATTAAGTTAGGTTCTTGACACATTTCTGTGAAATCGTTCAATTTTTCTACATGGCAAAAAATATTAAAATACTTTGGATTTTTATATTATTGAATATATATTTGTATGTAAAATCTACTTAATAAATTAATTTTACACATAGCAATTTAATTTATTTATTTTGAAAAACTTTATAAAATATTAGCAAATAATTACCAGCCTATAAGATTGCTACATTACCGACTTGGCAACCCTTAAAAATAATCAACACTGTACTCAGTTTCCTTTTCCTGTGCTTCAGGTTTCAGCCATTTGCCCGAACACACGTACTCTAGTAAAACAAAAACCATAAGTGAAATATGAACCAACAAAGTGCAGAAAGTACTATTTCGACTTGTTATCATTGTGACAAACAATTAGATCTCTCTTTTATTAAAAATGAAAACTTAAAGTTTCATAGATCTTGTATTAAGTGCATTACGTGTAAAAAATCGTTGGAAAAAAGAGATTACTGTATGATTAAGAAAGGGAAAATTTACTGCGATCTACATTGTTTAAAGTAAGTACAAAATATTATATAAATTTTTAAGTATACAGTACAAGTTAATTTAAATAATATAGAAGATTTGATATGTTTTCTATATTTTTTTTTATTCTACTTGCAGCAATTATTTTAACAGTTGCAATAACCACGAACAATCAATTATTTATCAAACTGACGGTTATTTATTATTAAAATCATAATTTGCTGTATCATGATTGATGACTCTATGTACGACATACGTTTCAGTAGAAAAAGACAGGTTTATCTTTGTTCAATAACAGCTTTCTTATGTTTTTTAATTTTATACCAAGGTATAATAAATACTTTGTAATACTGAGACTGCCTTCATGAAATGTGAATTCGTGACTACACGTAAGTTTGAAAAACAGTGGTGCTATAGAAAATACAGGACAATTGCCTGTCAAAAATAAACAGAAAATAAGCGCCAACAATAAAAATATTATAGTGTTATAAAGGTAAACGTAGAAAAAATGTAATAAATAAAAGATTAATATGTAATAACATATTGCACAAGTAATACTGCCGTGAAGTCATCTGAACTCATTGAATTTGAAAATAATGATGACAAAAAAGTGAACACAAATATTAGTCTACAAAATGAAATGAAAAATGCTACAATTTTCAGGTATATTTATACTTTTTTCTAATAAAAAATTCTGTCAAATTATTAGACAAACAAATTTGACTGAAACAAAATAATAAGAATTCAGGAATTCTTCTTCTTTGTTTACCAAACCATAAAGGAGTAAATACTTGAAATTTGAATATTTTAATATTCACTAATATTTACCATAAAATAACTTCAGGAAGCATATTTTATGCATTTCCTATCAATATTCAAACAAAATATATTGTTATTAATAATTATTATTATTTTTCATAATAATGTTCCAGGCGATACTCGATAATGATTTCGTCATGATATCGACTTTCATGTCAAAACTTGAAAATTATCTTGTATGAGACGAGGTGAAATCGAAAGTGGAGACTTTTGCTAACATTAGCCATATTGCTTATCAATATTAATCAGACAATACTTTATCAACAGAATAAAAAAATGATCTGGTTCTCTCATTAAAAAAACGGAAAACGTATGGTTTGTTTCCACAAGTTGAACCTAATTTATCGTAAGCACGTGATTTAAATCATCAAGAGGAAAAGAGGAATTGATGACATCATCTTGTCAATGTCAGTACATAATGAAGCACAAATTGTCGACACCAAAATCACCTTAATAAATAACACGAATGACATATTAATTTTTTTTTAAATATTTGAAAATATACCGCGGTTACTCTATTATTTCTACTTCATTTTTGTCAATGGTTGGCCTTATATAGAATACAGCGTGACCAAAGAAACTATTAAGATTTTGAAAACTATAAGAAATACAAAATGCATGTATTATCGTTGAAAAGAGAAAAAGAAACTTCAATTTAAAAGTCTCACAACCTACTTTGAGGCCCATATAAAAATTGAAAGTTAGTATCAATTTCTCGAAAACATTTTTAAAAGTTTACTAATTCTTGCAGCATAAATTGATGACATGAGGAACAACTCGAAAAACCGACCATACTTTAGTGACTTAACTGATGACATAAATTTACTGTTATCATGGCCGTACTATACACCATAATTACAAATAAGTTACCCACCATTCTGCAAACATTTCACTTTCCATATTCAACATTGAAGTTCACTCTGAGCGAGTAAAATCTCTGGAGTTGTGTAACGCAATTCAAGACAGAGATCAAAGCTCTTGAGCTCACCCTTTGGTTTGTAGTTGTGCGTCTTTGCAAACATTCCCGGGTTGCGTGGGTGGGGGACACCAGGTGTCGCGACGCCGACATGGCGCCGGGGCGGAACCGTTGCCCTGGCAACGCGATGATCTCAACCGGCGAGCGATATCGGATATTATAGCAGGAGATATGAGCATGAACATTATGGTGTTATGGAAAAATGTATGATGAGTTTATAAAGTAGTGTGTAAAAACTGATGGAAGTATAAGAGTAATGTGATGTTTTGCAGAAAGCAGGAAGTGTGTAAGTCAGATTAGTAAATGTTATTTCAGAAAACAAGAAATGTAAAGCAGAAGAGCCAGTTGTAGTTTAGAAAGCATTTAATGTCAATATCTGAATTACATTTAATACTTTTTGAATTACAATTAAGAAATCTGGATTACATTTGATACTTTTTCAATTATAATTACAATCTAAAATACAAATAATGCTTTATGAAATATATCTAGATATAGCATGGCGTAGAATCGGAATGTAAAAATTGAGACATGAGGCGCATAGCTTCAACTACATTATTATACGAGAATTATTATCACACTTTCGAACGAGTTATAAATATTTACTGATTTTTAAATGATCACAAAACAAATTTTACGAATACCATTTCAAGAGTAAATAACAATTTTTTATAACTTTCTTAGAAGATTGTTATAACATTTTTCAGTAAATTATGTGTACACTATTTTCAGTCAACTATTTCTGAAATAATATTTTATGAATACTAATTTAATCGAGTTCTTAACATTATAAATTTAGACGTAGCAAACGGTATACCTATAATAATTTACAAATCACAACTAAACTATCTCGGAAGCATTTACATTTGTGATTTGGTCAAAGTCTGACTACTCTTGTTGGTTTGGAATAGTAATTCCAGTTGTGTTAAAGATAATTAATACCATTTTCATCCAATCAGAATGCTTCATTTGAAGAAAATATGCAGTTTTTTTAGTAAAAAAAATTATAAACCCACAGTAGCAATCGCCATGATTATATTTTGTTGATATGAAAATTTTTTGTTTGAACTATTGTCATTCGTGAAATAATCAAGCGAATATAATTCAAGCTATGAATTAATAATAACTCGGATCAAAAAAGACTCTTAAATCATTCCAGCTTCGCTATCGTGATCTAAATGTAATTTTTGACATTCGTTTGTCTGTTACTACATAACAACTATTCGTAAATTTCTCCAAGGCTCCAATGCTCTTATTATATTACGTATTAAAATATTAGGTACAAGAAATATGTGAAAAAAATTCTTTTCAATAATGTAAATCAATGTTGTATGTTATTACATGTAACAAAAATAATAAAATAATAAGGGATTTCTAAAGTTAAATAAATAAATGAGAAGAGGTGATAAGTCTGTTTATGAAAAAGTTTTGTAATTTTGTATGTATGTTCTTGTTGTTAAAATTAACGAAGTGAAGTTAGTTGCAGTATAGTTTCCGTCCAAATTGTCAACATGAAGTTGCAACATAACCTCTCGTGCTGTTCATTGCAAAAACGTGTCACATTACAATTACCGCTGTATTCCAGTCACAGCGTCACCTATAATATTTACACTCCGTATTTCGTATTTCCTTTGTTAGTTACACAAAACATTCGATTGTCGGTCCGTCGCCGAAGTAAAACTAATTCTGGCGGGATTAGGTATTCGGAACAGCGGACTCTGTATTTTTCAGGATTCACTGTTGCCCTCTCTGTCGGTTGGCAAGGGTGGGGGGTCGGTCTGTCTCGCTCTGGCGTACACTAGCGCCACGGGATGCAATTGTGCGCATTATTTTCGATTCGTTTACCATGGAGACGTGAGTACAGAGCCCGAATCGCGCAAAGGATTCTGGGAGCTTTGGAAGTTACGTGCGGGACATATCAATACACATTTTTAAAAAGATTGGGAATAATATCTGATATTATACCTGCTTTTTTCTAACCGAAAATAGATTCTTTACATATCTAAGAGGTATATACTTTAAAATGAATTTAACTTAAAAATTGTAATTGATGTATGACCTACGTCATTATAACTTTTATTTATAGCAAAATGAAATTTTAATTGCAAGTATATCATTTTAAATAAAATGGTAAATAACAATACAAATAATAACTTATTTTTAGCAAAATACAAATTTACTTGTAAATTTGTTTTATGCATTAATCAGACATGACTTCATGGGAACTTAAACCCAATATGAAGAATGTACTACATCTATTTTTGTTTGATTACAAATATTTAACATCAAATTTGAACTCGGATTATTATAATTTCAGCTATTTATCACTTACACTTAGAAAATTAATTAGAAAGTCACTAAGTAATAATAAATACTTGGTGATCAATAAATGCTGTCAATGTTTCAAATATCCTTTATTTATTTATTTCGAACATTTTTTCTAGTTTATTTAATTAAATAAAAAAATAAATTATGTTTTTGAATATAATAAGGCTACTAAAATATATTTTTAATAATAAACACTCGTAAGCACATGAACTTAAATATCAAACTTTTTTCTTAGAGTATAGTTATCATTAAAAAAAATTGCTGGTTATGAGACTATCAAAATTGATTAATAAATTTGATAAATTTATTTTGTTTATATTGGTTGTTATATTTTATTTTATATTAATTATTAGTAATTATTAATGTTAAATTCGTTAATTATTTTGAAACATGTGTGATGTTTTTCTAAAATTATAATAATTATATCTATATTTGAAATTTCAAATTAATATTTATAGCTATTACGGTTTTATTAATTATTTATTACTATGTATACATTACTATTAAAATATGGAATTTCTGTATTGCTTCGATTAGCCAGTTTAATAAAAAAATGTACCTACACATTTCAAGAATTTAAGCTAGGTTAAATTTGGTGTGATTATAATTTTATTCTGAGTTTAGTAATATATTTGCATACCTTTAGATAACAATTTTTTGTGAAAAATGTTTATTTTATAATTAGACGTAAATATGTCTTAAAATAGCGTGTAACATAATTATCTACATTATATTAAATAATCATAAAAAATTACAACTCACAAAACTCTAAAATGCATCCCCGGAGTAAACTTCCCGTTCCCACGGAAGGAATTACAGTTAATTAAAAAATAATATTAAACTATTAAAAAAATTAAACATGTGAAATACACTCTACTTCTTCGGTATATTGCAGTAATACCAAATCTTTGAGCTAGATTTGTCAAAGTTCGGAAAGAACAAGTAAATTGGATACCATGTCACATCTATAAATATCTATAATTTTGTGAAAATTTCAGCCCTAGTAAAAAAAAAAGAATTATTAATAACGGGAAAACAAATAATTTTGACTGTAGTGACTTTTTTTCGTGCAATTTACTGGGTTATATTGGGTTTTCTTAGAAACGTTAAAATTCTTTTGAATTATTTTGGATATCAATAGTTGACATTAATTTCTGAAAATTAATTATTTTAACACAAAATAAGAGTAGAAATAAATACGGTTGCACATATTTTTTCTGTTTTCTATTACGACATATATCGACATCGACTGAATCGTACAGTCTTATTGGCCAGTATTAGCTTGCATGTTATATTATGTTTATCTTATAATCATAGTTAATTTATGTTTATGTAACTTCTTGAACATACCGAAATATTTTTTTAAATATGAGCTTTTTGAGAATTTTTTTTCGAGTGAGTTTTTTTGGTTTGGGGAAAATTGCAACAACCCTGAATTTAGTTAAATTTAATTAAAAGTATGTTTAAGTTCATTTACTTTTCTAACCTAGGTCTTTCGAAATACTCCCTCGGAGAAAATAGAATGAAAGTATCGCTGTATGCAACTGTATCACTGAATTCAGAATTAGCAAATAAATAGTATATGCTCTTTTTTCAAATAACAAAGTTGATCCCAATACTTTCAGAACCTCTGATTAAAAAAAACATGTTCATTGAAATAGTCTTGAAAAACATAAAACATTTGCTATAATTTACCGGATTTCGTAGCTCTTATAGTTCTCGTGATAGCAATAGTCTACCACTTAAAATGAACACCTGTACCTATATTATTTACCTTATTTAAGAAATTCCGAGTTTTGTATATAAATGATAATTGGTAATATATAAAATGTCAGCCAGTACGGTTGTGTGGTCGTGGCGTGTCTTGTCTGATCGTGTAGATAAGCAACATAGCCCGCCCTGTCCATTTGGATGGGTTGACGCACAACGGCTCGGTGTGTGCTGGCCTTGCAGAGACTGTAGGCTGACAACCTGCATCACTAAAATGCAAGTAAAGCATGTTACGAAACAAGTACTTCAGGTACTTGAGGCCTTGTTCCACATAGGAATGTTGTGCCACTGATGATGATGATGATAATATATAAAATAAAACATGAATAAGTTTCATTTATTTTAATTGTATAAGCCACATTGGAATGGTTTTAGTTGCGTGTAGAGTAGCACGTGAGTGAATTGTGCTTCCCCGAATGGTTTATCCGGCCTGCTCTGTCTGCAGATTCCGGGCTGATGTGCTGATTCGATTACAGCAACGCTCCGGTGCTCCGGTACTCCGGAGCGCACTCCGGTGCTTCAATCCAACCAAAAAACATCCATACATCACGCCGATAAAAATGCACGTTATGCACTTTTGTAATAGTTATTTATGTACTACCGATATTACAAAAATGTTTATTCCCAAGAATATAAACATCTATTAATATTTTTTTAATAACATTATTTATAGATGAAAGATAATTTAAAAAAAAAATCATCCTCAAAATAAGAATAATTTTATGAAGAAGAATTAAATTTATAAGCTGCAATTCTTTAAAATTTTGTCACAAATTTTATTATCTGAAATAATATAAAAGATACAAATTTTTGGGCCCAAAATTTCGATGCGCTTATTTCAAATTCACAAACAGTATTTAGTTATCTCTTTTCGTTAGTGTGGGTGTCCGTTTTAAGAGACTAACCATTGGCAACTCGAGAACCGTGAGAGATATACGAAGTCGGTTAAATTGGGGCAAAGTTGCCGCATTTGTTGGCCATTGTAATTATGTTTTTGTTTTCCCGAAAAAATGCATACCCCCTAGATATGAGAAAAAACCTGATTCTGGCAAATTTATTTTTTGACATAACTTTCTTGTTTTAATTCATAAAAGTTTTTAGTTTGTACTATATTATTATAATATTTTTAAAGTCAATTATAATAATTGTCACTGTCAAATATAAAACATTTATTTCCAAAGATAACAGCAGTTGTAACAAATTTACCGAATCATTAATTACTTGTAATAGTTAAATGGAGCTAAGTAGAAACAAATTTGACCTATAAAATTTTAGCTAATGACATAATATTAAATTATTATTTACAAAAATTCTCATATATTCGTAATTAATTAAGATTAATTAAGTATTTCAAATTTTTATGAAAAAATCTTTTCGGTTGCACGATTAACACTAAAATTCAACCAGATCTAATATCGGGTGTCTTTTTTTATTCACTAGTATTTGAGTAATCGCTACGACAACATCCATCCACACACACGTGGACAGACATCATCGTAAAAATATTAAAATCGTGTTTTAAGGACTTCAAAACGTGCTTATCCATTGAAAACTCATTATCCGATTTTTATGATGATTATAATACCTCTCTTACTGAGTGGTGAGAATAATTTAAGTATAATATATATAATACAAAACATAAAAAGTAATATAAATTGATAAAATCAAGTAAATATGATGAAGAATTATTATTTTCATATTTTTCACACAAATAAATTTAAAAATTAAAATAGTTGAGTTTGTAAGTATATAAAATGTAAATTAGGAGTCATTTATTTTTAAACATTTCCTGTATAGTTTTTTTAATGATTTATTAGGAGCATGAGTGTATAAAATATTAAAACCTGTGCTCTATCTTATTGAAAATCAACTCGATTCAATTATAAATTCATCTTAACATCTGTAGCTCAAAAGATTAAAATACCAAAGATGTTACAACAAAACGTTGCACGTAAATAATACCTTTAAAAAATATGACTGATGAACATCAGAACATCGCTCAATAAGGCCACTCGAATGGACAGAGTTACATTCTAGCCTCTATGTAGATGGACATAAGGTCGAAGTTGGCACTTCGCTCTTACAGTCTGTCACCGCGAAGTGTTAAGTCATCGTTTGACAGGCCGATGCATTTATCAAAACCAAACAACTAGAGAATTCCCTAAGGCTCTTCCTATACAGCCAAGAAATAATAAACATCGTTGGAGTTTCGGACGATCTGTTATTTTGGTTATTTTTTATCATCTTAGGCGTGAGAAGCTAAAACGTTTGAATGCGTGCGCTTTATTGTGCATATTGAGGTTATAAATTGTTGTGGTTTATAAAAAAATGAATATCAGTAAAAAATATTTTTCGTTTTTAAAAGTTCTCATGAATTTCATGTGTAGTTTTTTCTTTACAAAAATTCAAGAAAGTATGTTAAAGAATAAAAATATATAATAAAATTTATAAATGAATACCAGAAAAAAAAATCGCTTTAGGAAACCAACTTTTATTTTTTTATAATATGTAGATATTTACATACATTGGTAAAAGAAAATAATGTCCGAATCATTTACATCGTCATTTCATAATTGCTACTAATGATAAATTTAAAATATTGTTATAAATTTAAAATTGACATTTTTGTACATATTGCTTTATAAAAAATGTAAATAAATTACAATAGGTGTCTAGGTAAAAGTGAGAAAAAAATTATAAATTACAATGAAAAAGCACTTACGATTTTTGAGTTCCATTCAGATTTCTGGCAATGTTTTTAACCATAAATTTTTCACGATTTAAACATTTCTTCTTTCATTCCCAGTGATATCAAATAAATGTTGTTATTGATAAATTAGTTATAACTCTTTATGAAACAATGTATAAGATATCAATACAGGCAATTCATATAGAATAAAATAAAAATATTTTCATATTACACAACTCATCTGTAAAATGTCAATGTCCTATGATTTTTGAAAGCAGTTTAGTGTTTACATGCATAGTTTTAAAAATTGAACCTGGGTAACCTGCCAAATGTATATTATTTTATGATAGACGATTTTTATCGAATGAATTCAAATTCATTATCTAAGTCTCCTATGTGACGTCACATATCCCCTCCCCAAAACTTTATTATTGTTTTTCTCCAGAATTATCTATAATTAAGCGATTTAAATAAATACGGGTATTTTTATTTTTTGTACAGATTCATATAATGGAAGAAAAAAATATGGTTATATTCCCTATTACAAATTATATTATAATTATTTTAAGGAAGAGTTGATTATACCATCATCTAGCATAATGTGAAATATTTTATATTTTTCTATAAAGTAAAGGATAAAATAAAAAAAATATGATTTGTTATCACTATTACTAATAGAAAATAAAATGAAGCACAATTTTCGCAATATTTACTTCACTATTCTTTATAAAAAAATATTATGCACTTACCAACAAAAATTGCTGCTTCCGTAAGTAAATAAATCCTTTGAAATACGTCCTGTCGCATATCATCTATTGTTCCCTGAAAATAAAGAAAACAAAATTATAAAAATTGCTTCATCTGTTAATGAAATGATTATAATATTAAAGTGGAGATGTTGGTTCCATCCTCTATGAATTTTCATTTGATGTTTAGAGAATGGTTAAGCCCTGCCACCACGACAAGGTCTCTCCACATCGGCAAGGGGGGAGGGGATGGTTTTGGGTTTAAGGAAAGGATGAAGACTTACAACTATCGCGACTTAAATCTAACCGCAACTTAGAACTATTTTGGCGCAACTTAAACTAATACAGTGTACTTCTCAGCGAAAAGGGTCAGGGGAATTGGCATGAAAGCCAAGAAAAAAGTAGTAAATGGAAACGAAAATATATTGTTTATGGGAATATTGTCTACGTACAAACTCACTCCACAATTAAACATTTCAACACGCTAGCGGTCAGACACCCTTCCGGCCCTCCATACTAACGCCCAAAATGCAAAAAAGCACAGCAAGATGTACAAAGCACATCCGTAACTCCAACTTATAGACACGCTAATACGAGGGCGGTATCACAACCCTTCCGTGCAACCCATACCAACGATCAGAATGCTGTAAGCAGAGAAAGGAGTGCCTCGACATAAAATATTACTACGGGGTATTGCACATTCAAATAATAGAAATTCAGATTAAAGAGGATATTAAAATTAAAAATTATTTTCGTAAATTAAAAATATAAGTATAGTTATATTTGCTCAAAAACGGGATATTTAAAAGTTATTCAAGAGATTGTAAACATTTAAATAATTCTCATATATAACATATGAAACACTTTATGTTGACCATATTGGAGATGTATGTTTGGGAAAAATATATTCGTAGTAAATTAGAAAATATACTTGTAAATAATCAAAAACAAAAATACTGAATAAAACGTGACACATTATTAACCTAAATTAACTTGTACCTAAAAGCTAATCCTAACTGAAAACTTCCCGGGCAGTTTTGCAGTAGGGATTTGCTTTCATTCCATATCATACCTTATATTTAATCATCATACCATATATATAACAATCACACCTTATATTTAATCATCACACCTTATATTTAATCATCATACTTTATATCTAATGATCACACCTTATATTTAATCATCATACCTTATATTTAATCATCACACCTTATATTTAATCATCATACTTTATATTTAACATTCACACCTTATATTTAATAATCACTCCTTATATTTAATAATCACACCTTATATTCAGTCATTACACCTTATTTTTAATCATCACACCTTATATTCAGTTATCACACCTTATATTTAATCATCACACCTTATATTTAATCATCACACCTTATATTCAGTCATCACACCTTATAATATAATCAGCACACCTTACATCTAACCATCATACCTTATATTTAAGCATCATACCTAATAATCATACCTTATTCTTAATCATCATACCTTATACTTAAAAATCACACCTTATATTCAGTCGTGATACCTTATATTTAATCATCACATCTTATATTTAATCATCACACCTTATATTTAATCATCACACCTTATATTTAATCATCACACCTTATATTTAATCATCACACCTTATATTTAAACATCATACCTTATATTTAATCAGCACACCTTATATTTAAGCATCATACCTTATATTCAATCAGCACACCTTACATCTAACCACCATACCTTATATTTAAGCATCATACCTAACCAACACACCTTATATCTATGATACTTTACAACTAACCATCACACCTTATATCTAAACATCACACCTTAAATCTAAATCTCATTTCATACCTAATGTGTCAAGTTTTATTCATTTGTTTGTTAATAAAGTTAATGCAATATATGTATTTGCAAAATAAGGGATAAGTTAAAGTTAAGACAATGTTAACAATTCGTAAATCACGTATCGAATTAAAATTTAAAGTGTACTTAAGGGAAATAATTAGTAAAATATCAGGGAGGCTCTTAAATCTTAAAATTGGACTTACATATCAGTGTTAAGAAAAAAAAACTGAAGAAGTACCTGCTTCCCCCCTTATATCTATATCTTATATCTAGAAAGTAGCTGGACCTCATCTGAAATAATAAAATGATAAATTAGTTTATTTATAACCAAATTCGTTTTCATTAATTATGGACAAATATTTATACTGTACCTATTTATACTAGTTCCAGAAATACGAATATACTGTAGTAGTAGATCACAATTAGTTATTAAAATTAAAGTTTAAAAGTAACAAATATAAAAACGGTACTTACCACTTGATTGCTAGATAGCTACTGAAGATTTCTGAGTTGTCAATTATCATTAAAACAAATGAATAATGGTAGGGGGTTTACGAAATAGCTAAGAGTTATTCAATGTTGTATTAAAATTATTTTTTGATGTGATATTAATTGTATAGTATTAAGTAACACTATCAATTACAAATTTCGTATATTATTAATGAAGAAACAACAATGATAATTGAAGTAAAGATTGAATATGTAGCGAATCGAAATAAACTGACATTTTTTGGTTCAGTTCCAGTTTTTGTTTCGACAAAACAAAATTTTCGGTTCAGTTTCGATTCGAAGCTCTACAAAAAAAAACTTTGAAACGACCAAATTTCAACTTTCGATTGTTTGTTTTTTACCACAAGTAAACAAATTCTTACCATTGATAACAAAAGTTTAAATACACAGTACGTCAAAACTTATTATAAAAATTTTATTTCGTGCACATTCATTATAGTAATCTTGAAATTTTTAACTTGATATGTTTATTGGGGTATATTATTATTTTGCAAGGAAAAGTACTTCATAATTTTGAATACCTACTTATAATTCCAATATAATTAAAATAAATGAGTAAATTAGTTTTACTTTTCTACTGTATAGACTAATAAGTCATACATCCCTATGAGTGTTCGCTAATCTAATTCTGGAAATTCAGTGTTTCTTGCAAACTATCAATTTCGGCGATACCGGGCAATTGATTGTTGTGTCCTGTGGGACTGGTTGTATCCCTTGCCCGAGCTCCTGCAGGTTCTGTGTCCCTAGGGAGCAGCCTGTACTTCCCTGTTCCCTGTGAACTGCTACAGGCTACTGTGTCCCTAGATACAGGTGCTGGCGTTCTCACTTGGGTTCGTATTTAGTCACTTTCCCGTATTTGTACACCATAATTACAATCAAAAAGGCTAAATAATTGGGAAACATAGAAATAGGCTATAAGTATTTTTTTTATCACACTATGATTAACCATTTAATAACAGTTCTTTAGAACTCATGGAATAGTAATTAGATCGTTTACCTTTCTATGTGCGAAAGATTTTGTTACTCTTGACCGGTTAAATTGATTTTATTAATAATTAAAATCCTCTGGTCCATCTCTCCTCAGTTGGTCCATTTGTCCTTAGAGCAGAGGTTAAATGGATCACTAAATTATTTATAAATGTGTACAGATACAACCTCCTTTTTAAGTTACGTTACGTCTTAGGCACATGTTAATAAAATTTGTACATAAATAATTAGTTTAAACCTACCAAAGTAGCAATTAACTAATTGTGTATATAAGGTTTTTATTGTGTGCTGAATATATTCATTTTCAAGCGGTTATTTAACTGTCTCTAACAAAATTAACATTCCCTATTAAAGGTATCACTCTATTGTATTTTTAAGAGCAAAAGACCATCTCTCCTACCGGTTTATTTCTCCCCTACTTACCCTACATTGTTTTTTATAATACTTTATCTGTTGATAAGTATAAACAAAAAATACAATACGCATATTTTCTTCACAAAAAATAATATTGAAAAGTGGTTATCCCACTTCTTAAACCGTATAGGAGTCAGGTTTAAGTTAAACATCACAAACGTCACTTTAACCTTATTTTAAGATTTCGTGTAATGAATTCACAAATTTAAAGTGAATTTAATCTAAACACCAATAGTGCAAATGGCCCTGAGTGCAATAATTTTATTCATGATATCTGAACTAGAATTTTACTTGAAATTTTTGTCGTTATGGTCATGAGTCATGACTGATTTTTGCGACAAAAATCAAACGAGTTCGTAGGACTAGTGACGATTTTCTAAAGCAACAAGCAGGAGAGTGAGTTAGATAAAAATTACAAGTAAAACTCTAGTTACGAATGGTATTCGGCATGACAATTCCTTGATATATGTATATATATTTAAAAATTATTTCTCATAATTTTGACAGACGTTGTAACTAAGCAACGCCTATTTAATCGTATAAATTCCGCGGCAATTGCCAGTAACTGACGATTTTGTCAGTGAGATTTGAATATGATTGGTTCAATTCACAAAAATACTGTGTTTTAATTGGATGACAAATTTTGAGTGCAATTGTGTAATTCAAATGTGATTTGTCCAAATAAGCAAAATATTGTCGTTTAATGAAGAGATAGATTGTAAATTGAATTGTCTTCGGAAGGAATTAAAATTTTACGATAACACGCTAAAATCTAAAAGATAATCTAACACAAAAAATATTTATATATTCCTCATTCTATTATTGCCATATCATATTTGACACCACTTAACATGTCCATAACCTTACATTCTTACATCACCGTCACCCAAGTCTCCGGGTCCGCGAAGATCACTGGTCCCTGTAATGGGACAATGCGATTAGATAGCCGGGCAGGCTGCAGGGCAGGCTGTGCAGTCGCTCGGACAAGCTTGTTAGTGTCGGCCGTTCACGCCTCGTTGCCTGCCCCAGGGGTACCAACCCTTCAGCATGCCGTGCTAGGAATACCCGCCAGGATGCTAAATGCTACGACTAGTCGTATTTCGGAATTGAAAAGTTGTAGATGTGAGGTTAGACGGTTAGACGGTAATGTAACCTGAATTAGAGATACTTACTTAATTAAGTAGATCAAGTGGTTATGGTTCTAAAGATTAAATATTTGGGAAAAGGTGTATAAGGAAAATGTTGATAATTGACCAACAGTAGAACTAATGGATCAACCAAAAGAAAAAAATATCTGAAGTGAATACCACATGAATTCCTTGTGTCTATTAAATTAAAAAGAAATGCATAACTAAAGGATGATCCAAATTGGACTTTCGGATTTGAATTGCACACCATTTGCGTTGTGGGAACGTTGGAACTTTACAATTTTACAGTAATTTGTTATAAAAATATGCGATCAATTAAAATTACGTTGCGAAAATTTGGACCAAGTGCGAGCGTGCAAATCTTATACAAAGTTTGAACCAAATGGTACATTTATTACTTCATTAACAAACCAAAAGTCCAGCATAAACGGAGAGACCATTCTGATAAAAATATTGCTTGCTATGGTCAGGAAGAAATCATTGGACCGTATTTTTTTGAGGACGAAAATGGTATCGCTGTTATTGTCAATAGTATTCGGTATCGGGACACGCTAAACGAATATTTTTTTAATGAAATAAACGACTTGAACTTGAATGACACGTGGTTTAAGCAAGATGAAACCACATAGCACACATTACATGACACTCTTTTTATTTGAAATTAATTAATTGGTCACCGAGATTTTGCCCATTAGACTTTTTTCTCTGGGGATATTTAAAGGAAAGGGTTTGTATCAACAAACCAGTTACGATTCCAAAGTTAAATGGACTGTTGGACTTGCAATTTCTGACATAGATCCGGATTTATACGAAAGCATTATGACCAATTTTGCTAAAAAAAATCATTTCATCTCAGCATAGTCAAGGCAAGCATTTGATTGGTATCATATTTTATACTTAACTCCTAACTCTACACTTTATATTGATAAAAAAAAATCCAATATTTTTTTTTTTTATTTACAATACAAATTTGGTTCAATTCAATTTGGGTCACCTTTTAGATATTATAACAGGCCCATATACAAAATTACAACACTCTATGGCTAATCGTTTTAGAATTATGTTGAAAATTCAAAAAATCCTTCCAGTAAATTGCTCTTTTGAAACTGCCGATAGTAACAAAAAGGAGAGGTTATATAAAAATTTTAAATTTTATTTTGTATAATTTGCACTTTATACCCAATGCCCCAAAGGACACATTTGTAAGAATATTATTGACCTACCTCACAACCAATAACCTGGCATCTTACGCCAATAAAATACGTCGATGAAACAACAAAATATTGAACCCTTTCTATTTACAAAATTTGCATAAAAGTATCAATATTTACCCTGAGAACAATACCCTACTTGGCAACTTGTGCTATTGAAAAACCATCCCACATCCCTCTATAACTCTATACGCCTGCACTATAATTCGACAATTACGTGTGAAAACACCACAGCAGCCAAGAACCGCCCGCTTGTCCGGGACGCGGGCAACAATGAAGCTAAATAAAATTATCCCGAACCGGCGTCCCTAGTACCGGCGTCGGGACGGGAACGGGAACGGGAATCCTGTTGGGCAGATTACACCAGGACATGTGTAACGCCGTGTAATTGTAATCCTGTAACTCGGATTCACGAAAGGACATCTGTTCGATTCTGTTTGCACAGATGGTGGAGAAGATAGTCAATGAGTAAATAGTTTTTAAATGTATGAGTAAATAATTATGGTCTGTAAGATATTGTGTGGTGTTTATATATTGGTGAAAGGGTAATATTTCGGAATGTTATAGCACAATATAAATATTTAAGATTTAGTCTCCATAACTTATTATAGTATTTTACAATATTAGCCAGGTAAAACAGTTTTTACTGGTGATAGGAGGAATTGACTGGCGAGCCGTTTAGGCGAGCCTGTCATCTCCTTGAACCAGTAAAAACTGTTACCTGGCGTATAATGTACAATAGTTTACTTGTTATTGACTTGTAAATAAAATTAAAATTAAAACCAAATTTTGACAGTTACTAATTTTGTGTCAAAAATTGTTTTAAATGATATATCGTAAGCCTTGGAAGACAATAAACAATGGAACTACTAGCCAGTAAAACTGACAGGTGTCATCTTAACATGCTAGGTACTAGTAAATCTGACAGCTGTCATTTTTACAATGTAGTAGCTTGTAAAAATTAATTTACCTGGCAACAAAGAGTTAAGATAAATGATAGTTTACAAGTCAGTCACAAGTAAAATTTATTATTGAATATTCTGTATGATTTTAATGGCATTTTTATTGTATAGCGAAAACATTCTTACTCTCTTACTTCCTTGTACGCAGCAATAGAGCAGGGCCTAATTACAGTTATTTCTTGATTAATTGTAGTAGTTGTGTTTAGTGTTTCACGAAAATCTTGTATTTTTCTTGGTCTTACCTCAGCCCTGCAAAAAATGCAAGACAAGAGCTATGTTGATTAATTGTAGTACTTGTGTTTAGTGTTTCACGAGAATCTTGTATTTGTAAAAAAAGTTACAAATTTCAAAGCAAGACAAGGCAAGAAATTGTCTTGCAAGATAAGTGCAAGAATAACAAGATTTTCTACAATTCTTGTATTCTTGCGTTTTTTTTTTTGCTAATTTCAAATCTATGTTTATTATAATGTATCTTCCTATAATTATTTTTCAGTGATTATGAAAGTAATGAAGTATACCTATATATTTGATAATTGAGATTAATATTATCTAAACTAAAAAATGTGACTCAAAGATTAGTTATATATTCAAGGTCATTTGCAAATGAGTAAATTTTAACATACAAGACAAGAAACATGCAAAAAAAATGACGAACAAGACAAGATTTTTATATACAACAGTAATGAAAGACAAGATATATTTAAATTTCTTGTCTGGTTTTTCAAGACAATCCAAGAAATAACAAAACGGGACAAGTATTTTTGTCTTGGGAAACACTAATTGTGTTTTTAAATGTTTTTACCTCCCGCCTATCAATATATAGATAAGGGAGGTATTGTTTTTGGTCAAATTTCTCGAGTGTGAGTTTTCAACATATGAGCACGAATTAGGGTCCCTAGAATAAGATTATACTATTTTTACCGTGATGTCTGTATGTCCGTGTGTGTGTTTGTGTGTTTGTCTGTGACGATTTTTCGTCCACGATAACTCCAACACGATGCATGTAAAAAATATAATATTTGGTATTTAAGACTTATATTCAAATATGATGAACTGATTAGATTTTGACTACAATTGGTTAACCGGAAGTAGTACTTTACTTGAAGCTTTAAACCGTTTTTCCTTAAAAGTACCTCTAAATACCATTTTTTCGCAAATAACGTTATTATTAAATATAAAGATTTTTTAATTTTCTACCGATCTGCATAATTACGTTTATATATAACTTCTGGCTAGCTAGAAAAAAAAAATATAAATTATAATAATTTTTCGTATCGTTTAGGCTGAGAAATTTCGATAAAACAGATGAGTTATTCATATGTCCACAAAATTTGACATATGATGTCAAATTTGATATTGATACAAGTAAATGTAAAAGATAACATAAGTAAATATGAAGTAGTTTTATTGTAAAATTAGAAAATGTGGAAAAAATATATAAGGCATATATATGCATGCGTGAATCAAGGTAAGTTCGGTTTTGGTTTTAGTAACGTCAAAAATAGCTGTCATATTGGGCATACAAATTTTGTGAAGGAAATTTTAGGTATGAAATAAATTAAAAATATTCTGAATTGCAATCACAAATTAATTTTAGAACTACAAATTAAATATATTGAATAACTTATATAGAATGTATGTATTACTACAGTGGCGGGAGGTATTGTGTTGGACACATCAGATTTTTTTCTTTAAATCAAGAATATACCGATATTAACTTTACTATGACTGGATGACATATTGCCTTTTTTGGCAAAATTATTAGCACATTAGTCCAGTTCTCTGGCCACCGAGGTCACTGTCAATTTACCTATAGTCCTTCGTCTATTATCTTTGGGGCCACTTATGGAGTTTAGTTTGTACAGAAAAATCCCAAACCAGGAATGAATTAAATCATAACATTTTAACTACGGTTGTATTCTGTATATCTGATGCTATTCAGAGAATGTGTATTCAGACAGAGAAAGAACATTTTGAAACAATTACTTTTGTAATTAACTTTGTATTAAATATAGTAAAGTAACATCATGGCCTGATTTATTATACTGTAAGAAAATTTGACAGCCAAAATAGTGGTTAAATAAATTTATAATACTAGGATTTTTGAATGGTTTGGTAGTTTTTTTTAAACTGTAGGTCTCTTCCTGTGACTTACCACTAAAATGCAAATAAAACGTATCCTAAAACAAGTATCTTAGGTACTTGAGATCCTGTTTCATTTTGTACAGTTGCCCCACAAATAATGAATCTATCAACTTTTATAATCAAATTAAATACATCATGTATAGATTCCAAAATTGTTCGTTCATATTTATCATCACCTATACCTACACAATTCTTAAAACAAGGCTTGGAAAAAGCAACATGTCTCACTTCTTCTGTAGTTAATTCGTAGAAAACAAGAAGCAATTTCCGCAATTTTATAATCAAAAATAAAATACATCATGTACAGATTTTAGAAGTTTTCGTCCATATTTATCATCACCTATATCTATACATATACAATTATTAAAAGAAGGCTTGGAAAAAAGCATCCCTCACTTGTTCTACAGTTAATTCGTAGAAAACGAGAAGCAATTTCCGCAATTCTCCTCATTTTGTATGTGCACCCTTGGTAATTTAAAACATACAAATGTAAATAGTCTGCATTGAGTTGTTCTCACATATTCATAATTAATTAAGAAATTTCACAAAAACACCTCAGAACTGCCTGAAAATGCCACTTCCGGTTGTACGATTAACAACAAAATCTAATCATATCTAGTTTAGGGTGTCAAAATGTTATATGAAAAATTTCAACTTTATTTATTTGAATATTTGAGTAATCGTTACTACAATATCCATCCATCCATCCACAGACACGGACAGACATCATCATAAAAATATTAAAATCGTGTTCTAGACTTTTAGCACGATTCCAATACCTCTCTTATTGAGTAGCGAGAGGTAAAAAGGAGGCTTGGAAATAACAGCATCTCTCCTTGTAGGTTCTGTAGTTAATTCGTAGAAAATAAGAAGCAATTTCTCCAATTCTACTCATTTTGTACGTGCACCCTTGGTAATTTAAAACATACAAATGTAAATAGTCTGCATTGACTTATTCTCACATATTCATAATTAATTAAGAAATTTCACAAAAACCCTTCAGATTTGCATGAAAACACCACTTCCGGTTATATATGATTAACACCAAAATCTTATCAGATCTAATCTAGGGTGTCAAAATGTTATATGCAAAATTACAACATTATTTATTCACTGGTATTTGAGTAATCGTTACAACCATTCACACATACGGACAGACAGCATCATAAAAATATTAAAATCGTGTCCTAGATTTTTAGCATTATTCCAATACCTCTTATTGATTAACGAGAGGTAATAAGGAGGCTTAGGAAAAACAGCATCTCTCACTTGTTCTACAGTTAATTCTTACAAAACGAGAAGCAATTTCCTCAATTATCCTCATTTTCTGTATGTTGCACCCTTGGTAATTTAAAACATACAAATGTAAATAGTCTGCATTGAGTTGTTCGCATCACACATGTTCACACCCTCGCTCGCCCCTGCAGGGAACTAAGTCGCAATAGTAAAAATTTGTGATGTAGATTTAGAGTTCGGATCAAAGACTGGGGATGCAATCCGATTGAGGCGCCCTCCTGTGTAATTAGTTACACTCTATCATGCAAATATAGATACTCGTTCATGGTGCAACCACTACGTATTTGATAGAATATGCGACTATACGGAATTGGATAAAGGACTAAAGGAGAATGTATGAGTTCATTTTCAGTAGTGGTTTTGTAGCTGTTTTTATCGTCTTTCCATGATAGAATGAATGAACACAATTCTTATCCATTTCATTTAATGGGTTCTTCCCACATTTTTGTTCAAATACAGAATTGAGTTTTTTTTTTCATTTACCATCTCCGTTTTAAAATAAATATGCGAGAAATAAATTGTTATAGATTTCCTAAATATTTAAATTAGCTTCGACAACCAGAAACAGAACTATTCTGTTATATCTTTATTCTTAGGGTGTATACTCGGGTTTATAATAATAAATTATACTATATAATATATTACATATACAGGCTGCTGACTCGAACATCCGAACGCAGGATTTTAACAAGCAAAAAACTTCACATAACATTTGTGGAGCATACATTTTTGCATCTGAATCAATATGTGCCTTGTAAGCTCAGAAATAAGGTATGAAAATGACTTAAAACACCCCAAAAATAGCGATAGCCATGGAATGGAGACAAAAAATAAACAAATGTTTAATGGTTTATGTTGTCAAGTTAGCTGCGTTAGTTTATTATTATTATTATTATATGTAATGACTGTTTTGTCAAGTTATTCTAAAAAATATAGCAATTTTTTTTTAAACTATTATTTAAAGCGTTTTTATTTAAAATAATTAGAGAAGCAGGGAATTTCAAAAATATGATTTTACATGTAAAACCTTATGTTTGGGTATTCGAGTCACCACCCATTATCTTTTATATAATTATATCCTTATGCAGGAAGAGCCCTTTATTAAAAACGTGTATCTTTATATAAAAATGTATTTTTTTTAGAAAAATATCTTTAAATATTAATTTTTCTTATAGTTGTCTTTATTAAAAATAAAACGCCGTATGACAGATGAAATCGAGATTGAAATTTCATCTGTTTCTAGACAATTTCAAATAAATTCTACTGCCGATTTAAAAACCATTTTAAAAATAGATTTAACAGTTGAAAATTTATAATTTTTTTTTAGTTTTACTCAGGTGTGATGTTTGCAAAAGTTGACAAAAAATTGTGATAATAATACATAATTTTAACAAGATTTACATTTAAATCTATATTTAAACCAAAATAGTAATATAAGTTTTTAATGATTTCGATATGATATTGACTACATAAGTGCAACTATACAGAAATAAAGATTTGTTTAGAAATGTATGCATTAGTCTCTGTAGGTAACTTTCAGAATAAGTAAGTTTTCAGTAAAATAACGAATATATCAGTATTTTCTTTTAGGAAAAATTCCGTAAAAATGTTAATTCAAAATTAGCACCCTGTATTTTTGCAGATAATTTTTCCGGTCTTTTATTTGGCGATTCTCGTTTGTCGTGCATCCTCGGCTGTGATTGGCGCTGGCGGATTAAAAGTCTCGGTGCAGGGCCGGCGGAGGGGGAGGGGAAACTGCCCCTCACAAAGAAGCGAAGCTTCCCGGCCGGAAAAACTGATCAGCAATTTAAATTTAGCCGAGCAATTTTTACCGTTTTATCTCCAGTGAATTTTTATCTTAGGGAGTATTTTTTCCTTCGTTAGCGATATTATGGAGGGAGGAATTTCAATAGAATGCTCCGGAACTCTGCTCTTAATAATAAGGGAAAATTATCGTTTTATTTCACATGAAATGTGCCTTTCAAATATATATTTACATATTACATTTACTCCTATAATAGTTGCAAATTTCAAAATTGCTTCTCTTTTTGCTTTCTCTAATATAACGTTTATTTATATAGGTAAAGTATAAAATGTCACAAACCACGAATATTTATAATACAAGTTTATTAATTAATAGCACAAATTTTACTTAGCGATTAATTCACACTTAACTCACTAATTATTATCTAATATTTATTTATTTTCACATGATAGTATTTAATTGTACGTCACCAGATATCAATATTTATTTTCACAAAATATTTATTTCAACTTTACATGTCACTGTTCGGACTGACTGCCATGTCTCGACTCACTTCACTCTACTTTATTGACTGCCTTTACTAACTCTACACACAGTGACTTACTCGAGCCGCCCGCTGCGACACTTTATATCTGTCGGCAATCAATCTTAAATGTTCTAGACCCTACCGGATTCTTATATTACCAGAATTTAAAGGCCATTTGAAATTTCTGATTGTAAACGTCTATTATACTACAATACTTCTATTGAATAAAACAACTTTTTTAGTTTTAATTCTGCCAAAATGTTGGGTTTATTAAATAAATATTTACAGAACTGAAACTAAAAAAGTTGTTTTATTCAATAACTATGAGTTCTGAAATAGTATATTAAAGAACGAATTTTATAAGACATGTTTTTCTCGCACGCGTCAAGGTTTAGAAAACGAGCTCCGCGAGTTTTCTATATGACAAGTGCGAAAGGAAGTCTTATAAAATAAGTCCTTTATACTATTTTTTATATTTTGCATCTTTTACATACTAAAATATTAAGAAAACAAATGTTATATTACTCCGAATTGATATAGGAAAATTTGTATGTATAATGTTGTGTTAGTAACATTGGGTTCTGGTTTGACAGATCAAGTAATGCACATACTACCTCCAATGACAGCGTGTTGGAACAAGAATTTTTGGTTGATGGTAATAAAAATGAAATATTTATAGTTGACAGCGAAAGCGATAACAGAAATGTGCAACAAAATTTTTTGACAGCCCAACATTTGCCGGGAATTACGATTAAGGCACAAGATACGTGTACTGTAACTGTAAAAGTTTATAATAATTGTACAGTACAAGGTGACCAGTAAAGTCATAATAAGAGTAAATAAAGGTTCTATACCGGGTGTAGAAATGGAAAGTGGCGCATAGCGATTTCAATGTTATTTTTTTTCAACTGCTGTATCTCTTTACCTAATCATTTTAGCGCAAAAAACGTAAGAGTATAAGTTGTTCTGAAATTAAAAAGGCATCCTATAAAGTCAACTTACTTTCATAATTATTTATATTTAACGATTTATTAATTAAATAAAATTTAAGTTTTTTTAGAAAAAAAATAAGACTGCCTTGATAAATGAAACAAATTTTGAAAATTAGTCATAGTGACATTTAATTTTTGAATAATTTCTGTTAATTATAGACCTTATAGTGACTGTTACTACACAGAATATTAATGTTTAACGATATATTAATTTTTTTTATTAACGAATAATAAAAATTACATTCTTGGAAAAAAGTGTATTCTGAGAACAATATAATCCTACGGCTAATAAACAAAAAACTTATTTATTAGGTTCCTATTTCATAATAAATGTTCGAACAAATCTCCATTTAATGCTAAGCAGTGTCCTAATCTATCATAAAATGTATGTCGAATATTACTTAGTTGTCTTTGTGTAATACTTTCACATTCTCTTATAATTAACAATTTTAAAGTTTCAATGTTCGGGACATTATTTTTATAATTTTTTTCTTTTAAATATGGCCATAAAAAAAGTCATTTGGTGCTAAATCTGGAAAACGGGCTGGCCAGTTGGTAGGTCCTCCACGGCCATTACACGAATTTGGAAATAATTCATTTAAATATTGCTTTACATTCCTCGTAGAATGTGCTGGGCAGCCGTCTTGTTGAAACCAAATTGTTTCATTTTCTCTGGATCTTATTTCCAATTCTGGTCCAACATTATTTTGCAGAAGTTCAAGATATTTTTCTGCGTTTAATGATCCATCAATGAAAAACGGCCCAATAATGTGCAATCCAAAAATACCTGCCCAAACATTATTTTTTTGAGGATACTGGGTGTGAGTTTGCAGTAGTAGTCGCGGATTTTCTGTACTCCAATATCGATTATATTGTACATTAGACTCACCGTTTAAAGTAAAACATGTTTCATCTGAGAAACAAATATTTTTCAAAAATTCTCTATTCAAATTCGCCTTGTCCATCAATGTTTCGCAAAATTCAGTTCTTGTAATTTTATCATGTTCAAATATTTCCTGATGATTTGAGTACTTGTATGACTTGTAATTTTCTGATTTTAGGATTTTATGAACTGTCGAAAAATGTATGTTTAGTTCAGAAGCAATTTGACGCACACTAAAATTTGGATTTTCGGTTATTTTTAACAATACATTAAGCTTGTTTTCATTATTATTATCATAATTGTTCCCCGGTTCTTGATTTCTCCTTTTACACTTTTTACACAATGGTAAAATACTAACAGTGGTCCTAAATTTGTGAATAATTCTACGAACTGTTGTTACTGAAGGAATTGGCCGGTCCATATACGCAGTGCTGAATAAATCTCGTACTTGTACAAAAGAATTTCCCGCAAAATACCATTCCAAGCATTGAATTTTCTCTTGGGTAGTCAAATTTGCCATTTTCAGAGTCAATCAAAATTTTCTATGACAAGTAATTGTCACTGTGAATAATTTATTTAAAAATTTGTTTCATTTATCAAGGCAATCTTAATTTTTTTTTCTAAATACTGTAAATTTTATTTTATTAATAAATCGTGAAATATAAATAATTATGAAAGTAAGTTGACTTTATAGGATGCCTTTTTAATTTCAGAACAACTTATACTCTTACGCTTTTTGCGCTAAAATGATTAGGTAAAGAGATACAGCAGTTGAAAAAAAATAACATTGAAATCGCTATGCGCCACTTTCCATTTCTACACCCGGTATACTATTATTGTATTCATTAAATAAAAACTGATTTAATAAGTAAAATTAATTTAAAGGTTATATAGAAATTTTTGACGTTTAAAAAGTACCTAAATGTCATCCAATACCAACTATGAAAATCAAAAAAATGCGTTTCGAAAAATAAGACTTTTCGATAGTCAATTGGGTTTCATAATGACTTCATTATGAACGCAAAATATAAAAAATAATTTACAATACATCAATTTCTAGAAACTATTGAAAATATATTCAATATAGAAATTCGATATACAATTCAGTCAAATTTAAAACAATTTTTTTAGATGTTTCTAAAATAATCCATTAATTCAATAAGGAAACTTGTCTCATATTTCAAAATGTTTGACAGTTATGTATTTTCCATGTGGCTTAACATTTTTTTAACGGTAATTGCTAATCATAATTTTAATATTAATTGTAAAAAAAAACTTTGTGCAATCTATAATCAAATAAATAATTTGTTTTTATCTTTTTTTAGGGTTGGTGTTCGTGTTCCAAAGAACAGCCACTGCCACACTTGTGGAGAACGATTGAATGGCAACACTAGAGTCGTGAAAGTTCGGGGTAATGTGTACCATCCCAAATGTCTCCAATGCACCGAATGTGGTGTTCGGTTGAAACCTCGCCATCCTTATGGAATTGAAAATGATAAAATTGTTTGTCTCGACCATTACACCTGTAAGTATGAATAATATTCAGTATTCACTGTTTCTGTTCTACATAGATAGTTATTTAAGTAAAAGTTAAAAATGATTTTGGAGATTGAAACGAAATCGATATATCCAATAATCCGGTTAAACACTTATTGTCAGAAATACTTATTATGCTTTTGTACGATTGACGCAATAAGGAAATTATTATTTTGAGATTGACATTTTGACATATTTGTTTTTATGTTCTGTAGTTGGCGTTATTTATTTGTAATATGTCAGTTCTTGTAGTTCATTGTGTGATCGTGATGTGATCGAAATACTGTCAAATAATGGTCGTAGAAAAAGTATAGTACATAAATCGAGTTGTAAAGCAATTTCGTATTTATGGAATTACAAACTCTTGTGTAACTTTTCCACTTCGTGCGTAATATACATCTTACAACTATGTAATTCACAGCTGTGGAAAATAATCCTTATTCATGGGTATAGCCTTATAGTCCATAGAATATTATTATTATAATTTTTAAAAAATAGTTATTCTATCTATAGTACATTTTTCATATTTCTTGTAGTTGTAAAAGACTAGTGTACTAGTAGTAGTAGTATTTTTTTTTAAACTTGTAACTAAAATGATGTTTAACAAATAAAAACTTGGATCTTCATAAATTGTTATAAATTCTCTTTGCTAATTATGGAAATTTAAACTAACAAATATCAACCGCTGAATAATTTATAATATTTTAATAACATTTCTGATTTCAGTGAAACCAAGAAAACCCATAAACAGAACAATGATTGATTCGAAACAGAAAATAAGTTTGCTGGCCAAATACAGGATCAATAAATTTCCAAGTTCCAGTCAACGTGAACAAATTGGACAAGAATTAAACTTAAACCCGTATGTAGTTAAAGTTTGGTTTCAAAATCATCGAGCTAGAAAGGACCATAGTTTAAAAAATAGAATAAAGGATGAAGAAGACTTTGAAGAATACTAGATTTCTTACTTATAATTGTTTTTAACTTTTTTTATATTATTTTTAAATGTTACAGAGTATTAGTACATATTTCATAGTTTTTTAAACATATTTTATAAGTAGCCAAAAATTTACATATTGCTTATTGCAATTTTTAAATTGATGTTTTATGAAAATAAAATAGGGTGCAATAAAAATTTTATTGGAATTTTAACATAACATATTTTAGTAACAATAATTTTTCTGTAGCTGTTTTTAATGTTTTATAGTTTTTATTTATTAGTGTAATAGGTTTTAATATTTTATATTACATTTTAAATTTTTAAAATAGTTTTTATTTTTAAAGTCGTTTTATTTCAAGAACTAAAAATAAACAAGCTTTATATTGTATGTAAAATAATAGATGAGCTGTGAGTAATTCATAAAAAAAATGACAACAGTGACTAAAAGTTACATTATTTCAAAAATCATCTTTTTTTCGCGGGCAATATTAAAGTTTAATTAATGCAAGATATGAAAACTAAAATGTTTGTGTACTTTTACTCAACTTTAATTATAAACAATTGTATTCACTTGTGATCCTCTCTTATGTATCTTTAATTAATCATAAATAAATAAAGCAAAACAAAACCTGAAATTCATATTAATAATGTCTGTTTTCCTATACAAATATTTATGTGTATCGTTAAGAAATTGAATGAAGACTAACAGGACACTTCAATACATCGAAATTAAAACAAATTACTATCGTGACCTGCGCCAAATACCTGTCAGCTGGTAAAGAACACGATTTTAGCTCTTATGCAACATGTATTTAAAGCTGAAGGGATACAGAAAAGTTTGATCCGGCATTTGTCAAGCTTTCATAAGTTGCATTCCTCAGATATAAAAGTGTATATGAAGTGTAGATGAGAATATTAAATAAGGTTTTTTATTATTTTGAATTGCTCAAGTTTCAGTAATTATTTTCTAACATTTTTCTCAAATAGATGATCAATGGACTACAATTATTCGTTATCTATTTATTAGGTAAAGAAAAGTAGAATTTATGGTACACTTTCTATATCAAGTATGAGTGTCTGACAAACACAGGCTCTGAAATTGGTAGATGATTTATTAAACAATAGTTGACAATTAACAATTATCAATGTACTTTTCTTCAATAAAATATTTTGTTCACATCTACAGTGTGTTCCAAAAAAGAGTTATCGTAGACATATAACATGGGAAAACAGTTTTTGATAAATAAAAACTGTCCGGTTAACAACTAAGCCACCATATTGTACAGAATAGTACTGCTTGTATTTCTACATCTTATTTAATATAGATTACTGCATTTTAACAGTACAATTCAGTAAAATTTAAAAAAAGAATTAAATTTTGTCGCCTGATGTTTTTATTGTTTTACACGCGCAAAATGACAGTTGTCAATTCGTGGTTATGAGGTTAGAGTACAGCCTACAGAGTCGAAGGTCCTCAATTCGATTCCGACTTAGGACTTTTTTATACCCTTCTGTTTTTTATGTTAATACTAACAAAATTATTACAATATCTTGTAAAAAATATTTAATACTGCCCCATCTGTAAATTTGTAAACGTCTACGTACAGATCATCTGTAAACTAAAAACAGTAAAAACTTACAAATTTACAGGTGCGTGAACAGAATCGACCCATTAGAAAGCAATTTTTTGTTTTAAATCTAATAATTTTAATAGTACCAAAGATACCTATATTTTGTAACCTAAATAAAAAGATAAAAACGTAACTAATGTATCTGATGAATATATTAATTTGCTTTCATTTAAACGATTGCAGAATGCAAATTATAGAATTGATATCAGAAACTTATTTGTATGCTTGATTAGTATGCTGTCAAAACATTATTAATCATTAATGATTTGAAATTGTGTCTATCTTTATTAATATTTTTATATGATGTTAATATGTTTTAAATTTATAATTTGCATATTCTTTAATAAGAATCAAATTAAAAATTATATTAGCAATGTTATCTATGCTATTTTCCGGTCGGTAAAGTAGGCTGTTTTTATGTGTATTGCAAGAACCTTGTGATTTGTATGATTTTTAGTTCGATTCTTGTAGTGATGTAGTAGAATGAATGCAAATGAATGGTATTTGATGGTTGATGGGGTTAGAATGTGGTAGTGAAGCGGCGATTCAAAGGTTCTGTCCACGACGACCGGCACTTAAATCATGCGCGGCCTTATTTACGGGGCCGTAGCTCAGCTCAGCCACCGAACGATACACAACCACCGACCTAACATTCACACATACGTCGTGATGACACTTTCAAAACAAGTATTTTTTTTCTACAATTAACCTTCAAGACACTTCATAAACCTCATAAATTTAATAATGACAGTGGCGTTGTCTGAAAACAGCAATTCTTTCAGAAAATTTCAGCAAATGAACGTATGAAAACTTGGCTAGTAATAAACAATTAAAAACTCTCACGTCTGAAATGACACAATACGCATGTGCACATTAGAAGAAACAATTTTTCTCATAATAGTGAACTGTTAACTTCAAAATATTATATAAGTTTACGTGAAAGCTCCCATTTGGGTGACATAGCATATGAAAAAAAAGCCTGTGGCAGCCATTTTTCTGAGGTTTGAATCTAATCCAATTGGAGCAAAATATGAATAGTCGTTAGTAACTACAAAGAAATATGAGAAATCTTTTCAAATTTGATTTGTTTTATTTATTTACCTTTGAATTGTTTAAGGTACCTATTTATTTAATTGAAAGAATAATGGAAACGAGTAAAAAGTTATAGAAATATTAATATTCGATTGCAAAGGAAAAATCTAATGAAATATTAAAAATCACAAGTAAAAATATACTATGCATAAAATGCACAGAATTTCATTTTTAGTTTAATACACTCTATTTTTACATGATATAAAAATGCAGAGCTGGTTTTATGTCGGAATTTACTGAAAATCATTATTTAGTAAATTGGTTATTATTATAATGCTCTTAAAATATTATTGTTGATTGTTGAAGCTCAGAAATATTAGATGATTTAGGCATTTTTCGGTCATAGTCGATTTTAACATATTTTTTTAATAATTAAATTTGAGAATGATCATTCCAACATGTGTAACATACTATTGTATGGCATCTATTTCTATAGTTCGTACGTTAGAAATAGTGCAATTTGTTATCACGAAAGCAAGATAAATTCATCATTCTATTAATTATATGAGTACCTAAAACAATTCAAAATAAAATAACTAAAATAAATCAAATTTAACCACATTTTTCATATTTCGTTAGATACTATAATATAATGACTTTATTCATATTTCACGCCAATTAGATTAGATTCAGACACTGATATCTATGTATACTTCTGGATAGGGTATAGCACATGAAAAAGTGAATCCTACGGCAGCCATTTTCCTGAGGTCTGAATCTAGTCCAATTGGCGCGAAATATGAATAATGTTGTTAGTATCTATTACAAAAATCTTTTAAAATTTGATTTATTTTATTTTGAATTCTTTAGCTACTTATGTAATTGATAGAATGGTGAATTTATCTTACTTTCATGATAACAAATTGCACTATTTCTAACGTACGAACTATAGAAATAGATGCCATACAATAGTATGTTACACATGTTGGAAACACTACGTTATATAGGACGTATATTGCTTATTGGTACCTAGATAAGTATAAAATCACTGCTCAGAGCACACCGACCACGTAGCAACGGCATGCCTGTGAAAGTACCCGCTCTCGGGTTGCTGGTCCGCATTTTAATTCAGGCTGGGTCTGCGCTAGGTCCGGCCGTCGTAGATCTGCCGGGCTCGCTACATCTCACTGGTAATTGGCCCGATAAATTATCGATGTGTGTGATTTAAGCCCCGCCATGATTTTTCCCCGATGAGAACTCGTGTAATGCTTGTTAATGCTAAGTGCAGTAGCTTCTACAACGCGACTAATTGTGCACACTCTTTTCCTCCCATCATTTTCATATTAAAATTGCACCGGGGTAATTGGATCGTAAATAAATATCTCACAGCAATTAAACACTAAATAAAACAAAACAAAACAACAACTAATACTTCAAACATCATTTTTATTTTCAGATAATATAAATTAAATTTTAATTTCAATTTTTTTATTTCTTGCATAAATTTTTATTTTCGCAAATACCTCCTAAATGAATAATTTTTAATTTGAACATTGTGTCCAATAGTCAAGCAATAAATGGGGAAACACAACTTCACAATATTCATATTTTTCTCTAAAGCACAATAATTTTCAGTTTAGTTTAACTAATAGATTAGTAAATGTTTAAAAATTTACATTTTCAATTATTTGGTAAAAAATTTTTTGTTAAAAATTGCGGTTGTAGAAAATATTGATTTATCTCTTAAAATTTTTTTTAGTACAAGTACGAGTACATTCAAAAAATAGCAGAGATCTATATCAACGTCTTTCTTTATTATTCGATCCTACGAGAAAAGTTACTTACAGAAATGTTGACTTGTACATGTAATCTTAACGAATTCATCATTAGATTTTTCGAGAAAAATGAAGAAATGTTTGATCTGGAGCTTTGATTTTCGTTCCGTTTCATTTAAAAAAATAATATTAATCTGTTCCGGTTTTAGTTTCGGCAAAAATACCGTTTTTCCTTCCTTGTACAAAGTAAAGGAAGTATTGTAAGTGTTTTTTTTTTAATTTTTCGTATAATTCAAAAAGGATTAATCGTAAAATGTTGAAATTTTTATTTTGGAATTACTATAACATGTAGTTGTATATCTCCGTTTTTTGTTCCAAGTTGAAAGAATGTACTGTCCACATCAGATTTTTTAGTTTTCTGTTCAGTTCCGTGTGATTACTGTGATTAATCTTTTAAATGTTTTTATTTACATTAAAAATTTATTTTCTTCGTTCTTCTATAATTTAGAATCTATTATTTTTGTAATAAGCACGAAATTCCACAAATGATGAAACAACGACAACTGTACCGATTTGTTTTTCAGCTCAACTCCGGTATTTGTTTCGACAAAAATAATAGTTTTTCCGATTGTCGCTTCAATTTTGCTTCGAAGCCTTGTTTTTATCCCCATATTCATTTAAAATAAATATTATAAAAATTATTATCCTTTTTCTTGTATAGAAATATTGTATCATTTTGTCTTTGGCCGATTTCGAAGATCTTACTTTACTATACTAGAGTTAATTTAATACTTAAGTACATTTCAGAGTTTCCATATTTGAAGTTGTATTTCATATCTATACGCCGACAATTTTAATTTAAAATAAAAATCACAAATAGGGCAAATTGAGAGAGATAGAGAAGAAGAAAAGAAATATAAATTTTATAAGAAGTAAACATAAAAGAAAAAGATAAGTAAAAGGAAAGTTACGTGCAATACCTGAGATATTTTATTAATAATAGGCGGTATTAGAGACAAGAGTTTCTTTGTGTAAGGGTTCCGATATAAAAATGAATTCTCAATTCTTTCTAGTCGGCCTTCGAGCCATAAGGCATAATTTATGGTCGTTTGGGCAATTAAAACGTTACTGATAAACATAAACGCTTTTATGAACACTTAACCGATCAATTTTGCGAGCGATTCAACAATCATTGCATACTTTTTCTTTTGATAAATTAATATTTGAATATGTGTAAATCAGGAGGGCTGTAACTCAGTCTTGGCGGCTCGAGCGGTAATGAATTTTTACGGCGCCGCTTACGGGGAGTAATTATCCTGGAGTCCTGCGCCTTTTTATTGCGAGCTTTTAATTATTCGGTGATGGATAATCGCTGAAGGAAAACAGAAGTCCTCGGGATGATATACTACCGTTGCGGGGCCATAAACACTACTTTATAACCCTTCCACGGTTATTTATTGCTGTACTCCAACAACGTTTTTATATTATTCGCGGCTACTACACAAACAAAATTATCCAATAATATTTTTCCCTCATTAATATCTGAGGCATTGTAAATTAATATTGTTATTGGACAATAGACTTTCCACAGTCTATTGTCTCAAATGACTAAGTATAAATAAACGTTTTCAACATCTGAGGCGCATGAGGAAAAAATTTGTTAAAAAATTTTTTTTACTGAAAAATTACAATACTGTAATTAAGTAATATGGTTATATAAGTAAAATATTTTTAAACAAATGACAAATATCACATGTAATTAGTAGCAATAAAAATTTAAATTACCGTTATGCGATACTTTAGAAAATGGTCATAAAATTATTAGAACAATTTATTTAATCATTAAGGCATAAACCTAATAAACAATTTTTTGCGCTTCCGTCTCATTATGACTAGTATTGCAGAACTTAAAATCGTCCAGAAACTCTCTGATTGCCGGCCTGGGCCGACAAAATGTAGAGATGCCAACTTAAATATTTTAGCATTACATGGTGTCAAAATTTTTAATTTTATTTTATTGGAAATATAAAACGTTAATTAAAACAACTATTTTTAATTTGGTTTTCATATAATACTCCTCTTTTATGATTATGATTAAGTTACTGGTTGAAAAATATTAATTCACATTCGATATATTTTTTAGATTAGAACAAATGTCACTAAATTTTTTGAATAAAACAAGTGAATTGTTTATATATCCAATAATAAACATGCTCTCGTGAAAGTTTAGTTGCTGGACTAGTGATACAAATAACTATTTCAAGCCCAAACTTGATTTTTTTATTTTAAAAAGCATTAAAAGCGTTTTTCTTTTATACCACAACACAGTAATGTGGTATTTGTATTAAAATTAAAATGTGAAACTATGTTTCAATTTAGAATTAAAAAATTGCTATTAAAAATATCAAATTCAAATAAATGGGAATGGATTAGATACTTGTAAATTAAAATGAGATAATTTGACTTTACAATAAATTGCACAATATATAAGTTTCTTCTTTTTAAAAGCGAGTTTAAAAAATTAATAATATAACAGTTTATGTAAGTAGTAATAATAGGGAAAGTAATTCCCAAAGCCGCTGATGCTGTATTTTTTCATAAACCCGAAAATATTTGAAAGTATCGAATTTTTAGCACGAAAATATTCAAATTTTACAAAATTTTGTTTGTAATTTTTTTTACAGAACTAACTACGCTGATACCAAATTTACAAACATAATTTATTTATTTCTTTTCGTTTCAGAGATATTTGCTGCTAAAGTTGCACCTCAAAAAAGTGTGTTTTTGCAGTATATTTCAAAAATGAGTAGAGATACAATCTGAACTACTTTATCATTCGATTCTACGGGGAAAGTTACGTAAAGAAATGTTTTGTCCACATATACGTTCTTTGGAACGATTAGATGAAAAATAAGAAAAACGAAAAAACCTAAATTTCAGTTTTCGCCTCAAAACTTTTTGACTCCAAAATTTTTCATTTTTTGAACTTAAGTAGATAACGATACGCTGATTCCATATTTTCAAACAGAATTCAATTATTTCTTCCCGTTCTCGAGATATTTGAGTTCAAAATTATACCTAAAAAATCAGGTTTTTTAGGTATATACCTTAAATGGTTAGGTTTACGCTTTCGGCGACCTCACCATTCAATTCTTCGGGCAAAATTACATAAGTGTACCAATTTTTAGATTTTTATCTCAACAGATAGAATTTCTAGAAGGAAAAAACTAAAAATGGCCAAAAACGAGAAAAATCGTAAGGGGTTCATCAGGCATTTTTTTCGATTTCGCCTATTTTCGTTTTTTTGCTCTAAAAATTTTATCCTTTGGAATAAAAATCTAAAAATTGGTATACTTATGTAATTTTGCCCGTAGAATCGATTGGTGAGGTCGCCGAAGTCGTAAACCTAACCCTTAAAAGGGTATACCTAAAAAACCTATTTTTGTAGGTATTGCCAAAATTCAACTTTGAACACAAATATCTCAAGAACGGGAAGAGATAATTAATTTCTGTTTGAAAATTTGGAATCAGCGAATCGATACCTACTTAAGTTCAGAAAATGAAAAATTTTGGAGACCAAAAGTTCCTCTGAGAAATTTTGAAATTTAGGTTTTTTCGATTTTCTCATTTTTCACCTAATCGTTCCAAAGAACGTATATGCGGAGAAAACATTTCTTTATGTATCTTTTCCCGTAGAATCGACAGGTATAAACGTTGAGATCGTATCTCTACCCATTTTAGAGATATAGTAAAAAAACACATTTTTTTGAGGTACAACTTTGACAGCAAATGTCTTAGGAACGAAAAAAGATAATTAAATTCGGTTTGAAAATTTGTAATCAGCGTGTCGAGATCTATCAATACACACTATTTCTCAAATTCAAAATTTTGGGCACAAAAATGAGTATTTTTGGGATATTTCGCGTTTGTCAACACAATTTTTGGTTTAATACTGTTGTTTGGTTTGTTTTAACTCTACACAATTGTGATATGGAGTTACAGGTTTTGAAATTAAATAAAAGTTAGATAATAAAGCAATAGAATAAAATCCAAAACGCTTAATAGGATTGCAGGTTTTGAAATCAGCGCATCGATATTTATCAAAGTCTATGTATGTATGTGTTTATGCTCATATGCACCAGTAAGGCTTAAATTTTAAGCGACACACAAAAATATATTTAACCGAAATTTTGACAGCAATGTTAAATAGTTCATTTGACATTTTATGTCGATGTGATATTGTCCGTTTAAGGAAAACTTAAAATTTAAGAAATAACGGTGCAACCGGCCTTTCAAAAATAGAGTTGTGTTGTTACGATTGAATTTTATGTTACCGTCACGTCCTAAATTTTGATTCTACCATGCAATTTTATTAAACAATCTTTATACTGTAAACCATATTGAAATATAAGAGTTTCTACATTAAAAAAAATATTGCACCATACTTTCCATTACAATACAAACCCCAGGTTCCATAACTAGATGTAAATATAAACTAATATTTCCTCGCCGGAATTTCCATAACAGAAATCACCTCCAACTTTGAATTTTTCCTCTCAGCAACTTTCTTTCTGTTGCTTGTGAAGTTGTTTACCCGTGTAGGCTGGTTGCCAAGGCGACGGGGGTGGTCTGGAGGGGTGGGGGGACTGAAGCTGAGTCCGGAATCAAAGGCCCGGATTTGCCCGGAGCAGCAGAAATCACGGGGTCGCTTTCAAAGGCAAGACACAGCAGCTTCCTGCAGTAATCACAGATGGGGACACTGGGATGGGGATTATAATTTGTAATTGTTCATGCAGATTACGTAACCTTCATGAAATCAATATGCGGACAACCAGAATTTAACCTTGTGTTTAAGGTTAATAATGGTGGGAAATTATGAAGCGATGAAATAATAGCGCAATATTATTCGATTATATATTATAAATTTGTTTTATTCTTCCAATTGATATTACATTGAATTATTTTGATTCAATAGTCTTTGCGGTTTATCTTTTTGTATTTAGTAAAATTTTAATGGCTTGTAATTATTTGCTAAATATTTTATAGTGTTTTTCAGAGTAAATAAATTAAATTGCTTTGCATAATATTAATATGCTAAGTAAATTTTAAAAGTATATATTCAAGATATGCATTTGATATTAATATAACATTCTAATGCCCGTATTCATAAAACGTTCGTTAAATTTATAACACTTCGTTAAATATTTTTTCCAATGACACAATACGTCTTTGAAGAAAATTAAAATTTTTAGTTTGTCTACTGTTTTGTAATTTGTCAAAAAATTTAACGAAGCGTTATAATCATAACGAACTTTTTATGAATACGGGCATAAATATTTTAATAGTTTTTGCCAAGTAGAAAAATTTGACACTCAGTAGAAGTATTACTGTATAATAATGAAATAAATTATTTTAGTAATTTTGCTCTATGCAATTAATGGACGCTTGAAGAATATTTTATTCGTATAGTAAAAATGAAAATAGTTATTTTACCTAACCCAATCTTAACTAACCAAACCTAATCTAACCAAACCTAACCTAACCTGAACTAACTAATAGTAAAAGAAATAATAAGAAACAAAGTTTTACTTCACCAAATTAACAAACTTTGCAATGTAAGTTGCTATTATTATTGGAAAATATCATAAATATAGGTATTTTTTCTTCATAGCATTTATTTATTCAACTTTGCATCTATTATTATAAACCAGGAAGTAAGACAACAATGCAATATTAACGATATTGTAAAATTCACAAAGAAAAGAAGAAAAGAATGGAACGAGCACATCAATAGAGCAGGAGATGACAGACTAATAAAAATCAGCAGAGATAATAACCCATCCACCAAGCGCCCCATAGGACGACCACCAAAACGGTGGAAAGAGAGCTGGGCAACTACATCAGAGGACACACCATAATGTGAAGAAAAACAGGTACCAACCTAATAAAAGAAGAAGAAGAAGAAGAAGATTATAAACCCCAATATAGCGTCTATTATTTTACTGAGCATTCTATGCCTATATAAACCTATTGCCTTTTATATTTAGTGAACTTTTTAAAATTCTTTTACTAAGAGAAATTATTATACATTCGACAAAATATAAAGCAACATAGAATGCGATTTAATTAGTATGACAAATATTTAAATACATAATTATAGAAGATACCAAGATTATTTTTTTTACTTAGCATATCTAATTTTAACATAGTAATCAGGGCATGTAACCGAAAAAAATACTGGTTAACGGTTAACCCTTATAGAGAACGTTATAATAATAACGGTTTTAGTTCGAAAACCGGTTTTTGAAAATTGGAAACCGGTTTAAACCGGTTAATATATCGGTTAAAAAAATAATTAAAACAAATTAATTATAAAAATTTGATTAAAAAAATAGAGAATAATTAATTAATTTTTTTTTTAAATATCATCTGAGAAAAATATTACAATTAAAAAAAAGCAATTTAATTAATGAATATTTACAAAAATTCCCGTAATATATTCAGAAAAACGCAGGTCACTTTTCAATTTTAAACTTGCCTGTGTTGACAAAGGCCATATTTATTTGAGACTTTTTAAGTAACCTTAACGGCCAAAGAAACTACCTACATTTATGACTCTCCAATAAAATGTTAATTGTAAAAACTGTGATGACTCATGTTCAAATACAAATAGAAAACACAGATATAAAAAAAATATATTAAAATTTTTCCTCGCTAAATGATATTAAAATAAGGGTTAATGTTCGCTAAAACCGGTTTATTTTTTTTTGGTTAACGGTTACCGGTATTTTCGACCTGAAAAATATCGGTTAAAATTACGGTCAAAGTTCGCAATTTTTGTTCAAAATATCGGTTACCGGTTTTTATTAACCGGTTTTTTTAACCGGTTACATGCCCTGCATACTTCTGACAACTTTTTGCCAAAAACAAAAGCTGATTGACATGGTAATTATTTGTCATTTTTTATTTACATTTAATACCAAATACGACGTACTTCTGACAACTTTTCTCCAGAAACAAAAGCCTGTTGACATGATTTTTGACATTTTTGCACGCCAAACATAGTCGAGTACTTACATTTGATATCTAGCACGACTTACTTTTGAAATATTTTAGCTAAAAACAAAAAACATTCGACAAGGAATTTTTTTGTCATTTCTACACGCCAGCCCTCATCAAATAATCCTTTCAATTGATACCAAACATGAGTTACTTCTAAAATATTTTAGCAGAAAACAAAAGATAATCGACATGGAACATTTTGAAGAATACAACGGGCGTGAGTAATAGTACACTTAAGTTGTGTACTTTGAAAGTGCTATTAGTTTGTGTCTTACCTATATATTAACTTTTATTATTCCTTTTCCATCTGTGACTGTATTATTTACGAGATTATAAAAGTATATTATCCTATTATTTCGGCCCTCTACGTTACGGGAAAAATACTGATATTCGATTTTGTCATTTGTTTAAGCCTACTTGATTGCAATTTTAAACACCTGATAAAATTTATTTAAACGATATTTCTCTGGAACTAATGATCGGATTTGAAAAATAAAAAAACTGTTGAGAAGAGAATTGAAAGGCCTTTCGAACTGTCATGTTTGACACTCTTTTCCATTTAAAATTTTTCAGGTGCAGTCCACCCCCATTTTAGGGTTGAAGTTATGCCATTGATATTAATCCATTCAGGTGTTCCCTCTTTATACTAAAAATGACGTGTTCGAGCGTTTTTTGCAAAATTGATGTTAAGTGGACAAAAATTGCGCTGATAATTTTCATTGAGCCACCCTGTATATAGAAGGTGGAAATAATAATATAAGACACAGTTAATAAACAAATAATTAGGAAAAATGAACTTTATCTAAACAAAAGGATGTCTGAAAAACAATTGATAGTTGTTAATTGGACCACGAACCTTGGCCTACAACGGAAATGATGACCGGGAGTACTTATATTTGGAAATTTTGTTTTGATAATTGTTATCTATATTCGAAAATATATTCCAAACCATATCCAAATAAAAATTAATATCTTTTCTCATCTCCAAGTAATTTACAATCATAGTTAATCATGAAAACTAACAATATTTAGATTTGCACCTTAAAATTTTGATTTTACAGCCGAAAAAATCCAAAATGACCCATTTTTCGGTCAAAAATTTTGGTATTTTAAAATAGTCCAAATAAACCCATTTTTAGGTCAAATTTATTGATTTTTTTGAAAAAACCAAATTGATAGTCGCCGATGAGCTGATTCTAAATTTTCAAACCGAATTTAATTATCTCTTCTCATTCCTGAGATATTAGGCTTCAAAGTTGCACCTCAAAAAAGTGTGTTTTTTGACCATATCTCTAAAATGGGTAGAGATACAGTCTCAACGATTGTACCAGTCGATTCTACGCACAAAGTTACATAAAGAAATGTTTTCTTCGCATATATGTTCTTTGGAACGATTTGGTGTAAAATGAGAAAAAAGAAAAAAACCGGAATTTCAGTTTTTCGCTGGAGAACTTTTTGGCTCCAAATCTTTTCATTTTTCAGACTTAAGTAAATACAGATGCGCTGATTTCAAATTTTCAAACCGATTTCAATTATCTCTTACCGTTCTCGAGATATTTGGGTTCAAAGTTGGAACTGAAAAAAATCGTTTTTCAGGAATATCCCTGAAATGGGTCAAGATACGATCTCGACGACTTCACCAATCGATTCTACGGGCAAAATTACATAAGTGTACCAATTTTCAGATTAATATTCCAATGGATACAATTTTTAGAGCGAAAAAACGAAAATCGCGAAAATCGAAAAATCGCCTGATGAACCCCTTGCGTTTTTTTTCGATTTTTGACGATTTTCGTTTTTCCTCTATAAAATTTGTATCCATTGGAATAAAAATCTGAAAATTGGTACAAAAATGTAATTTTGCCCGTAGAATCGATTGGTGAGGTTGCCAAAGTCGTATCTGAACCCATTTCAGAATTATTCCTGAAAAACTGATTTTTTCAGGTCTAACTTTAAACACAAATATCTCGAGAACGGTAAAAGATAATTGAAATCGGTTTGAAAATTTGGAATCAGCGCATCTGGATTTACTTAAGTCCAGAATATGAAAAATTTTGGTGACAAAAAGTTTCCAAGCGAAAAATTGAAATTCAGGTTTTTTTCGTTTTTCTCATTTTTCACCAAATCGTTCCAAAGATCGTATATGCGGAGAAAACATTTCTTTCTGTAACTTTGCGCGTAGAATCGACTGGTGTGATCGTTGATACTGTATCTCTACCCATTTTAGAGATATGTTCAAAAAACACACTTTTTTGAGGTGCAACTTTGAGGCCAAATATCTCAGGAATGGGAAGAGATAATTAAATTCGGTTTGAAAATTTGAAATCAGCGCATCGGCGACTATCAATTTGGTTTTTTCAAAAAAATCAATAAATTTTACCTAAAAATGGGTTTATTTGGGTTATTTCACACCCTGGAATGGGTTTAAAGTGCTTAACAATGATTTAGGTGTTCATAATTAAAAAAATAAGTTTAACACGATTATGTGTTGCATTTTATACCCAAAAATGAGTTGAAAAGTGTCTAAACATATTGTATAGTACATTTGGAAATTTGTCACACCTTAAAATGGGTAAAAAGGAACCCAAACATGACCTAAAATTGGGTTTAAAGGGTGTCAACAATCAAAAACCAAAATTTTGGACTCATACATGGGTATTTTTGGAATATTTCAGCTGTATATGAAAAATTTTACAGTAAAAACCTAAAAATTGTAACTTTTTATATTCAACTGTAATTAGAAATTACTAAAAGTTAGTTACAAAGTAATAATTTTTTATACTTAGCAATAATCTATCAATTTGCTGTCTACTGACCGAAACAGAGCAACACGTGTGCCATACAGATTTCTTTTATTTTGAATTAAAATCGTCACCGAAACAAGTGCAGACCTATTACAAACAATAACCGGTTTATTTTTTACAATACTGGTTCTAACAGTTTAGGTACGGTTAAGTACACAAACTGAACTATGTATTAGATGTATTATATTCCGCAAACATACACTATTGAACAGAAAGCAGCAAATGAATTACAGAGAGGGTAGATCATCTCGATAAAGCCTCAATCTAACCACGTGCTTTATTCAATTCAACCTGTATACTTCATTTAGATGCACCCTGTTTTTATTCTAGTATAGATAAGAAATATTTTGAATAGATTTGATACGCAGGTGAATTATTATCATCATATTTATCACAAAATCTAAATTTTATCTGTAATAATTGTAGGTAGGTACTTATTATATCAATGGATTGTTACTGAAATTTGTACCCCTTATATTAAGAGATATTATGTATTGTGTATTATTTTTTTTAATTCATCTGTAATGCAGTGGCGATTCTAAAGAAGAGGCTATGGAGCGATCGCAATACCCTTTAGAGATTTTTTTTCTTAAAAATTTAATAAATTGTTGTCTGACAAATTATTAATAAATAGATAACAGAAGACAGAACCTGTTAATGTCCAATTTGTGACAACACGGTTTCCACAAATGAACGGAACTTAAATGTCCGAAGAAAGACTTTTGGATCCTATACCCCTATCCACTATCAGGATAAGGAGGTGGACTCCCAGAAAGTTTTTATTATTCATTGATTTTGTGTTTTTTTTTTTTTTTTTTGTTTATGATTTAGATTTAGAAAAAGGTTATTTGCCCCTCCCTAAGAGAGTTTTTGGATCTTCCACTGCTATTATTAGTTCCGTCAAATTAGCTAAAAATAGGAAAAAAATTCTCGAAGTTTTGAAACTTGTACAAATGTTAATAAGGTATATGTTTTCACCTTTTCTTAAATATCATGGGAATTATTAAGTTTATCGAAAAATTAACTGTATACAAAATTAAACTAGAGTAAATTCTCTCCAAAAAGGTCCTATTCACTTTTGTCGTAGCATCGCAGTAGTTTTGAAGATAGAATTGCAGTTGCGGGAAATTATGAAAAAACGAATATTGGTTTCTACGCATTTCCCTTCTTTAAGTGATGAGATAGACCTCTAGGTAAAATGTTATCTGTACATATAAAACAGCAAATAGCGTGACATATGCATTTTCACGATTTTTGAGTAACATTTATATAATATTGGGTATAGCTGCAAAAGATAGCGCACATAATTATTAATGGAAGAATAGAGGTAACTAACCGTATACGAAATTCACCTACAGTAAATTCTCTACAAAAAAGGCCCTATTCATTTTTGTCGTAGTGTCAATAGTTTTGGAGATAGAGTTGGGGGAAAATATGAAAAAATTAAATAGCGGGTTGCATGTAAACCGTAAAACTGCACAGATCACGCTATGTTCAGTTACATACTCGTTCGGGCTAATCCAACTCTTAAAATATGGGTGTTAGAATAAATGACATGAGCTGTGGTGTAGTTCTCAACTACATACTATTAAAAAAATCTTATTGTATTTAATAAATTTTTGACATCTGAGACAATAAACTAGGAATTCAGTTTTTGATATAACTAAAAATATTAGAGTAATTAGATTATATCTAAGACTAATAATTAAAGCAATTGCTGATAAAATTTAGACAATAAAATAATTATTATGTATGATGCAAATATTTGAAAAAATATATATAAGAGAAATTAAAGAATATTTCAGAGTTTTAAAAATAGCAACTACTAGGAACTATAGATTCAATACTAAAGCAGGAATATGGGACAGTAAATAGATCACGAATTAAATGAATTAGAGGATAAAAAAATAGAACACATTTTTCCTTCAATACAATAAATAAAATTATTAAATTAATTAAAAGTTTATTTTCATTCATATAAATTTTATTTCTTTCATCGGGCAAAATATTAACATTTAAATCAAAACCATATATTTATTTGTTGCCCATTCTATACTAGAGGTATCTGTTAATGAGCCAATAAAAATGCATACGTTTTATAAATTGGGTTCCTAAAACAAACAGGAAGATACAAATATTAGTAGTTTGAGTGTTTTAATAAAACAGATGAGCATTGGTGGCGTTAGCAGGAGAGTTATGAGCAGAGGCTATAAAACCGTCCCGGGTTCGTATAAATGTTAATAACTGCGGAGCGAACACATGGTGGACGGAGATGGGCAGGTATTATGTGCAGGCGCCTACCACTCACTTAGAATTCCTCTCTCCACTTCATCACCGCCTAGAAACCTGGAATACTTATTCAAATTTCACCGGACAAATAAGTGTAAGCGTATGGAAATGCCTCTTCGTATGAGATGTAAATGCCTGTGATGATGGCTTCCCACGATTATTATACACAGTATTTTATATAAATGTGTAATAATATGTATAGTATCAAGTTTAAATATTACCGGTGATTCTTTCAGATAGTTTGATCAAGGGGGCATTTTTGAAGACATTTTTGAAATTCGTGGCATTTTCTTGAACTTAAATTGCACGAAATGCCAATCTTCCACTAATGATTTAGTAAATTCTTTCAGCCCCAAAAATATCACTAATGTAAAAATTATTTCTTTCGCTCTATTAATAAATGAATACATGAAAATACATCTTTTTATAATTTCGTTTCATAATGACATCTTTTCGATTCTTATATTAATATTGGAATGTGAATTTATTTAAGCACAAGTACGCAAAAGTATTTATTTAGTGCTTGGAAATAGAATACTTTAAGAAATTAATAATTATTTATTTATTATAAATATTTATGGTACATGATGTTAAGTTATTTTATTATTATCGTGCAATATTTCATTATATTTTTCAGTAGAAATGATATTTTCACGCATCTTACTCTCACATCTTCCATTGTAGTGTTAAATTTTGACAGTTGTTTGAGAACTGCTTTCCGCCATTATAAGTAAATTTTAAAACGATAAATCTTGAAAAATATTGTGAATTACAAGGATATATTTGTTTTATTTTCATTTTGAACTACCGGGGTGCATCTCCCTCCAGGAAATAGGCCTGGAAGGACCACTGAATACTACTTGCTAAATATTATGGGGCAAATTCGACCTACAGCAATAATTACATAGATTATTTTTTAACGTTTCTATGAAACAGTGAAATTATTATAGTTAGAATAAAGCTCTAGTGATTATTCCCGGGAGTAATAATATTCTTACACAGGAAATGTTGTGTATAAAATTAACTCTAAACAGTAGATACAATACTAGAGGAAAGTACTGGAAAAGATGGATCCTAAGAATTCCGTGCTTAAAAATAAATACCGAATTTTGAATTTGCTAGGGTTGGTAAATGGGAAGTAAATTTTTTGTAGGTTTTTTGAAAGATGCTGGAAAAGAGGGATTCTTTATTTAAATCGGTCATTTGGGAGGGGCATTTTAAATGTTTTAGAATAAGAAGCTATAATGAATAATTCCATTTGTTAATTACAAGCCAAAAATTATGACATTTTTTTTTTGTTCTAGTGTCACTACCAGTGTTATTAGTTGTATTACTAGTAGTGATATTGATTGAAATTAAAATCGTTCAATAAGTTTTAAAATAAGATATATTTATGTTTATTAAAAAAATATAATCAAGAAAATGTGTTAATTTTTGTTATAATGTAAAACTTTATTTAAAATTTCGTTTTACCAAATATGACTTACAAGGTAACATGATCCAAATGTTCTGCCATTAGTTTGAGGAGAAAAATGCCCAAAGTGGAAGAAACCAAATGTATTTGAGACCCATACCAACACTGCTAGGGTTCTACTAATGAACAACACATAGTTGTTCTAACATATTAAGAAAAGAAACCTCTAACACTAACCATTCTTGCGCGACATTGTAACGCATTGTGTAGTGTAGGTTCGTGAGTGGGTGATGGCTCGGGGGTGCCGTGGACGCCGCTCGGTCCACACGTCAGACGGCGGCGTTATTTAATAACCGCGCTGAGTTATGTTCATTGGCCGGGCCCGAGGCTCGCGGCTGTCCACAGCTACCACCCGGCTAGTGGTCACCACTTCTTTATTGCTCCGCCAGTTTCATTACGATGGATTAGTGCGCCTGTCTTTCACTGCAGTTGACCAAACAAACCGCATAGGTTGTGGTTTCATGTATACATAACTCATTTCTAAAATCTAATTGTTTACTTTTTTTAATTATTGTCAACACGAATAAAAATTAATTTAAAATAAGGACATGTGAAACAGAGATAAAAATTCCATCTATTTCTATTCACATTCATTTGTATTTAAATGATGTTGCGATGTAAGTTGTCAATCTATAGTCTCTGCAAGGAAACTACAGCTTATGACGGGTACTAAACCACTCGGACACAGTAGTATTTTTATTTGAATAAAGATCAATGATACTGAGATTTGGACCCCAGATCTTTCTATAAGAAAGTGTACCACCACTGCCTATGTACTAATAAATTATTCATAAAAATGTTAAATTATTTATAATTACTCATTTCATAAATGTCGCAAGTGATGTATATATTTTCATATTTCTGTGATACATACAAGCTTGGATTTAAAGGTGGGTAGACTGGGCTACAGCCCAGGGACCCTCACCAAAAATGGCACCCACTAAACCAAAAATTTTGTTAACAATATACACTACTGGAAATTTCTTTAGGCCAGAACACTTTATGTGTAATTTAATAATAGAAAAAAATGCAGGATGCTTTTCCAAACGTGGAAGGTGGAAGTTATCTTGTATCTTGAGAATTCATCTTGTTTTCATGATAACTAATTGCTAAATAAATAATAACTGAAAGATCGTTCTCAAAATTCAAATTATCAAAAATAGGCTGAGAACGGTTATGACCAAACAATACTTAAAACATCTAATACTTGTGAGCACTATCAATGAAATTTTAAAAGTATTATCATTTGAAGATATAGAATATTTTGCAACGAGCTAAATAGTAGTAAATAGCTCGTTGTTTTGTTCCAAGTAACTTGGAAATCAATTTGAAACTGCTCGAAGCATGTGCAGTTGGAAAAGATCGTTCCAATAAACTTCAAATGCAAGCCTTCTGTTTAGTCGATTGTTCCTATAAATTTTAGACTAATCCAAATCTCTGACGGTTAAAACATTCTGAGGATCGAAACATTTGCTGACTAACAAGTTAGAACTAATTCACTTAAAAAGCCTTAAAAAATTCACTAAAATTATTTTCAAACCTAATTTATAAAAAAGATTTTAATGAGTGACATTTTATGAACATTGCTTCTCCTGCAACGTTGCATTTGTTGTGAGAAATGCAATGGGCGGTTGCATCCACGTGGTAGGTGATATCTCTCCCAATCCCCCCGTGGTTGTTTGTGTTAATGTAGCGCTCTAATTTGTCTCGATGCCCTTTTGTTCCACCGCCGTCTGCGAATAGCCTAGCTCGTGGTAGCTCCCGGTTATGTGTTTATTGATGTATTTTATTCCTGAGTTATTGATTATTAGACCGCTTGTAATTGGCTACACTGGACTCGCTGGGGTTTTTTGCTACTGTAGTTGGTAACACTGATACACCCCAGGCGGTACAACTTGGAAGTTTATGAGGGCGCTACGCAACAAAAATGTTTTAATTGATACGGAGTTGAGCAACGGATTTAAATCAAATATGATATGTAAGATCGAGGCGATAACGTTGGAGGTTCTGTAGACCAGGTTTAAAGTCGTATTAAATCACACCTTTACCGTTTACAAATGATAAAATGTTAACGATCCTTTTCTTACTTATTTACAGTACTTCATTTTATCTCAAAAAAAAAATATTTTTTTCTCTAATAATCATTAAATATTTTACCTAAAACTCAATTTTTAGAATAAAACCGAAATCAGTTGTTAAGAGTATACGGTGTACTAAGTGCAGAAAGCCACTTATTACACTATAGGTGTGGTTTCAACTCAAGACAAAGTTGAGTGCTGGAGTTCTAAAAGCACAGTAGGTACTAATATGTAGATACGCAGCTTCCATACACCTCATATTTTGCTAATGACTAACAAAACAACATAACTTAAGAATTTTTTTATACATATTAACAGTTTAACATATAGATTGTGCAAAACGTTTTGAAACAGAGTATTAAATTTATTTGTATAAATTTTAGCATTTATATTGTGGTTGGTATTTACACCTTTCAGCCTTCGTATAACACGGGAAAGTTTTTTTAAAAGTGATCATAGAATAGCTACTTATGTAACCTAGTTAAAAAACACCTCATTTTATCTACCGAGCGAAGTATGAACCCGAAAAATCATACAAGGTACACAAAATTGAATTTTTTAATGTGTTTGATACAAGATTTTTTGTAATTTTGATACCATTCGTTTTATTTTATTTTATTTTTTCTAATTTTGACATATAAACAGTCACTTTTCAAAATTGACTGCCGTTTGGAAACGGCACACTTTTCACAACCGGTTAAAAAAACAATTCATTATGCATCACTCGCAGTGATGAATATTTAGTATTTCATAATTGATTTTGAAGAGTGATACTTTATGTCAAAACTAGAAAAAAAAATATTTACATTCTCTGTTGTCACTTTTTCTACGATTTATTATTTATTAAATACTTCAATATTTTGTGGAAGAAAAAATAAAAAAAAAACAATATATAATTACGCAAAACAAATAAAATCGGAAAATTCAAAACTTGAAAAGTATAGACTACCCTAAGAGTAATGATAAGCAAATGAGAAAGAATGGAAAAAAATAAGTTTAAGATAAAACGGGAAAAACAAAATAAGGCGATTAATCTGATTATCATTTTATAAAAAAAAAAGTAGAAATTTTTAAGCAGTAGAGAGACGTCATTAATATTTGTAACTAGATTATGACGTCACGAATTACAAAGTTTACATGTGCATTAGTTTAGAAAATATGTTGCGTGTTGCATATGGCAATGCCAAATTTAATAACAACAAATAAAATGATAACATACCTTTCGAACTGCTTTTAACGGCAGTATTGGTCCACTGTGTGCCAGTTCTTTTTCAAAATATGCAATCGCATATGCAGTTAGCACTTGCGACTGCTTCGATAATGCTTTAGGCATTATTACTTACGCTAATAAAATAAACGTATAACAAAGAACACGAATACGAACAATAATAAGGAACAATACAACTTAAACGAACAAATAAAGAATTTATATTATATTATTTGACAACTCAATCGATCGGCGTGACAAGAAACAAATATACGTAAACATATTTTATTTGAGTCGTAGACAACGTGTGTTAAAAAAAATACACTGCAATTATTATAAATAAATTGAAATGTCATTAAATACCTGATATTTTAATTTGAAATAATAATAAATATCATAAATAAGTAATTTTTTTATGATACCTTTTTTTACTACTCGGTTTTCTAAATAAAAACATCTTTCGAAAATTTCTACAAGTTTTATTTCATTTTGTAACGTTTTTTTCAGGTCTATGATGTCTCTCTACTGCTTAAAAATTTCGACTATAGTTAATTTATTTTTACAAGCCCAACATTGTTTATGAACTTAATATTTATATAATTATTAACATAATTATAATAATATTTTTAAAGTATAACATTCTGTATGGGTATCACTATAACTGATTGTAAAACCATCCACGCCCTGAAACATGAGCGCATTGAATATGTGTTCCTGTATGAAAATGGCATTGAGGTCGGCATTGAGTTTGTCAGTAGGAATATATATCCTTTTGTTGTGAGAATCTCGTATGTCAGGCGAGGTAGTTGGAGTCATGAGCGCTGTCTCCGCCCATGTGCAAGACGTACGAGTATAATGGCAGTAAGCCCGTATTTATAAACCCATAAATACCCGGATTGTTCCAAATCAGGGAGGGACGCTTCGACGATTTGAAATACTCCAAGATCATTCTACATAGCACCCAACTATGAAAATGTTATAAATGTTTAGAGTTGGAGCAGCGGTGGCTCACTTTGTTAGCGAGATCCTACTATTAACAAAATCCAGTGACATTCTATCAAAAAATAATTATTATTGAAGTTGCAAGGAATGTTAGTACATTATAACGTTCGGGGAGGTTTGAACTGAGGCCGATCTTGTAAAAAACAATCTGATGTGAACACCACATGACTTCCTTGTACGCTAAATTATACACATTTTTTGCTGCACTTCATTTAAACATATTTCACTTGAAAGTAAGATCATAGTGATCATACTACGGTTAATCATTCTTCAGTTTCCATTAGTTTCTTATCTTCGAACTTCCTTTTGAAATTGATCATCTTTAGTAAAATTTTATTAAAATAGGTATTTATCACTATTTATTATGTACATTACACATTAGAAAGAAAAAATATTGTTTTTCTATTCTATACTGCATTTGTTATGTGTTATGTTACGTATACATAGCTTATATCCATCCTAGAAAAGATATGAAAAACATCTGACTTGTTGTGAATGTAATAATATAAACTTTATTCTTTCGAAAATGGAATATACGTAAAATAATTAAGTCTACGCCGTAATGTATAAATCTAAGCTCGTATGACACCACACAATATTAATTTAAAGTAATTATTAATTTTCCACAATTCTTCACGTTCTATGCAAATGTTTCAAACATTCGTTCCCTTTGGTTCCCTTTTACATTTTGTGTCAAAAATAACAGCGAAAATAATTAATAATTAATAAAACCAACTTACTGCTTTGGAAAAGGTCATTAAAGTAATCATATCATTGTTAAATTTCGATATTTTTTCGGATATCCACAAAGTGAAATGTACGCAAATCCTTTCGACTTCGTTTTATTTCCGGTATCTTGTACTACCAACTATATCAAAGTTTAATCAGAAATCAGAATAGGTTAACTGTAAGTTTCCATAAAATATATACATATGACTTAAATAATTATTCAAAAATAAACTCGTTTGTATAATTCTTTTGTTATTAAAATGACAATACTACAAATTTTCTTTTAACTAGCCGATTCTGCTAAAATTTATTTCAAATGGAATGGAGGACTAGACAGAGGGCGTCTTTCTTTCAAAAACTAAATTAATTTTTGACGTTATTAGCTTATATACGATGAATAATTGGCACGACAGGTGTATGGGATAACCTTTTTGACGGAGCAAGGCTTTATTTGGCGGAAGTAGGACTAAATTTCAATTTTTCCCTGCTGCCCCTGGCTTTATTTACGACTCTCATTTGTTACGTGCAGACCTAGACTTTCACCTGTTCATAACAAATATCCTTTGCCAAAAGTCTTCCATTAAAATGAATTAATTATTATATTTCTGCATATTTTTATATACATCTACTGAGAAAAAGGGAATATTTGTAATTTAAACAGTTGTGCGTTTAATCTTTTACATATTAATTCAAGATATAATAACTTCTATATAAAAACATTCTGTATTATTGTCTTATATGTAGTTAGTTATTCTGTTATTTCAATATATTTTACATATTTGTGTTTCTCCTTTTATATTGTATTATGAAAATTATTTATTTATTTAACAATTCTCAACAGGGCTTGCATCCCAACTTTACAGAGAAGCACTATTTACAAGAAATGTACCCATATTTTCAAGTAACAAGAAAATATAAGTTAACACATGTGTTATAAATATATTACAGAAGAAAATAATTATTTAAATATGTCTGGGAACAAAATTGATTGGTGAATTTGTTTTTAAGAAGTTTATAGCAAAGAGTTTATTTAATATAGTGACATACTGTTTTACACGAAAAGAAAATAACTGGAGACAATTAATTTTGTTGTTATTTTGGAATTTTCTAATAAAATATTTGCAAAATTTACTTATTATTATGTTAACTTGTTACTTGTATATTTCATTTTGTTTTGTTATTTAACCAAAATGTGTTAGTTCTCCCAATGTATAAATAAATAAATACCTTCAATACCCTTTTTTATAAGTAGAGTATTGGGAATTCTATACTGTTACTACAAACTCAGATTGACTTCTAATCAACGCATAGTATAAAGTTCATACTGTTGTTTAGGATGATATCATTATGTTTATCTAATAATAATTTGTTGTCATTTTCATTTTCATTTTTAAAGAATAAAAAAATATTCATATTATTTTACTTTCTAACTATGTTTCGTAGTTTAGTGCTAGGTACTTATTTACACCATTTCATTGCTCTTTCTTGAGCATCCTTCCTGGTTGTAAAAAACTACCCTCCGATAATTTTTGAGTAATAACAGAATCGGGTTTTAATTTCTTTATCCAACACCGTGTAATTATAACGATATACCTAACTATATTGTTTTTAGATAAATAAAGTAGGTCATAAGTGACTAGTGAGCTAAATATATTAGCTCACTGTTTTTTGGTTCGTATCATAGTAACTACGTTATAAAACCTTCTCTACACTATTTTGTTCCTAAATGTCATTTCGAAATTCCATCTGTCAAAAATCTTTATATGTATTTTATATCAATGATTAAAATATGTTGGATAAAATGTTGTATGGCACATGTGTGTTAATTACCTAAGCCACTTGAAAAAATACCACACTCGGCCTAACGGCCTCGTGAGCTAAACTTTTTCCACGTGACTTATCTGTAATGTAACACACTTGTACCATAAATAACTATTATTTCCTTCGTTGAACGATATTCTATTGCGAAAATATGTATCTCAATATAAATTTTTATTTTAAAATTTTAATGGTGCCAAAAGGAAATTTGGTGTTTTTTTTTAACTTATTTACTGTAATTCCAAATTTGAAGAAGTAATGTCACGGCTAAACATCATCTCCACCCACATTGCCTGTGAATTTCCTTTGGAATCTTTTGTAACATATGAATAACTTCTGTTACTGTATATGTTTTAGCGATGTGTAATCCTTGTTCTTTAGTTTCTCATGTCGCCCGGGCGCGTGTGTTTGGGGCGAGACACGTGTGGGGAAATGAGTGAACAATGCGCCACGTTTTCCGAATTACTCGCTTACTCACTCCGCGCTACACTTTACACTTCACGCTCGCGTGGAAGCCAACGCGCTGGAAACAATACTCTCAACATCAACTACTTCAATATTTTTATAGCTAATTAGAAAGGATACGAAGGGTCGCTTAATCTTATACAATATTTCCTAATTCGATCAGTGTTAAAAATATAAATGTTTGTCTTTAAGATAAATAAGCAGTTTGATTAATTATGTAATACGTTTGATTTTACTAGTTATGTTATAAGTATAAACAACTCTGAAGTATGTAGGTAATAAATGACTTCTACGATATTATTAAAATTGAAATGTATCAATCTTTCTAAATATTGTATTATCAAAACTTCCTTAGCAACATAAGTCGTAAGTGACTGATAGCATTTATAGTTCGATTACCATTGTCAACAGACTTTTATAGAAAATAACAGTTCTACTAGTAGAGCAATTATGAAAATCGTATTAATTACAAATTTCTTATGCCTTCGGTCGTCTAGCAACCGTCGAAATTAACGATATAAAATTGCAAATAAATAAATCAATTATTACGCGAAAAATATAATAAGCGATTCGGGATGTAAGTACTTATTACAACTATTCTCATACGATTATATGAATTTCGACTCCTCAAGCTCCGTCTAAGTTTATACCTCCTCAAATGTTACTTACAATGTATTGAAATTCCTTGCAGATTCAATTAACGAATATTCACAAATAAAGTTTTACATTGAGTTCTAACTATTATTAGTATAATGTCTATCGATCTGTTCATCCAGCGGTATGTGCATTTTAATTAAACTTTCTTTATATTTAAGCGTCTCATAACGACACAAGACTGACTGACTTTTGAGGCTCTATTCCATTTAGGACAGTTGTGTTACATATTTTTATATCTTTGTGTATTCCCTGTACCAAATAAAAATTTTATTGTATTATTATTTGTAAAAGTATTTAAACAAATATTATTACAACTAGCGGTTAAGAACATGCAATACTGAGAAAGTATAAATATTTGGGCATCAAAAATATCGAATAAAAATTATCGATACCAGTATGGGATCGAAAGAAAAGTATCGATACTTTGAAATATTGAAAGAAAAATGTAATGTGAAAATCTTCTTTGAAGTATCAAAAAGAAGTTTAGTAAGCCTTTTCACTTTTGGGTATAATAAAAAAGTTAGTTTGATGTTCAATAATTTTAATCAGAAGGAAACATTTATATTTGATTAAATAAATTCAATTTTTCCGATACTGGATAAAATAAACTGATATTAATAAATCGATACTAAAATGTTTAGTATCGAAAAAAAGTATTGATATTGACCGATCCATAGTGAAAGTACACATTGGTTTAAGAAAAATCACAATTGTAAACAGGAAAAAAAGTTATGTCTCCCACAATCGTGGGTAAAAGTGTGAGAAATTATTTCTCACAGTATTTACCAACACTACGCATGTGCAGTGTGGGAAATATCATTTCTCACAGTAATTGCCAACACGGCGCATGCGTGTTGTTTTTCTTTGAGAGATTACCTGCGACATATTGTTTTTTGTGTCAAATAGTTTTTGTACATGAATTTTTGTTCTGCAACCTTTAGCAGTGTGGTCGTAGAAAAACTATAGTGTACCACTAGTGCAGATTCACCTATTTTCCACCTTGTGTGATTCCAACACTCGTGCTGATATTTTCACACCTCGTGGAAAATAGGCAACTTTCTGCACTTGTTGCACAATATACAATTTTTTACGTGTGACTTTAAAAAAAGTATTATGTAGAATTAGTCCCAAAAATTTATATTTCAAAGTTCAAGTTTTCAGTATACGATTTTATAATTTCCATGATACTATGTTTCTGTAATGATCTATCGAAAAATAGGTTATAACTCTTGTTTTAACTTTACCGAAGGCCAAATCTATCTAGAGTTAGTACCAAAAGAAAAAGAATACTTGTAACATACAGAGATAAAAGCAAAGAACATTTGATCCCTTAAGAACAATGTCGGTAAAAGCTCTCGTGTTGAAAGTCAGAGAATCCCACAATCATCAATACATGATTTGGAGCTTACTCTCTATCCATTCCGCGCGGGTGCGTTCGGACAACGCGTCATCAGCAGCGAAGCACTGATTGCGGCGCAGTCGTCACATTTTAATCCACTCGAGCTGGAGTGGCGTTAATAGGTTCGAAATGATCCCGGGACAAAGGACGCGTGGCGTCGCGGTCACCGCCAGGAGAAGCCACGCGGAAATCACGTGGGACTCACACCGGGACGCCAAGTGGAACGAATTAAGTAAATAGTAATAAAGGTGGGAAAGTGATGATGAATTTGTAATGGGTTCTCCGCTATTTTTATTTTTTATGATACTATGTCTAATTTCTTGAAATTTTATGTCAAAAAATATTTTTAAAGGAAATAATATTGGAGATATGTATTAGGTTTTAGAATTTAAACATTGTTTCGTTTATGAATACGGATAGAATCATCTTCGGGTTTAAATAATTAGTTATTCACCTTCAATTTCTAATTCCTTTCAGTTCTATTTTATTTTTGTGAATATTAAGAAAAAAGTAAATTTGCATGTGGGGGTCAAGAAGCGAAGATCAATTATAATAGTCTCAAACTTTCTGTATAATGTCCTATTATTTTATAGTCGAAATATTACGATGAAAAGGTAAGAATATTTCATATAGGTATGTATTATAGAAGGTGGTGATAAGAACACCCGAACATAGGGATATAACATGTAGGTAATAGTTATTTACATGCGAGATGGGAAATGTTTCATTTCAGCCGAGGTATGTATACTATTTTATTCACAATCATACGTACAGTTAATTGTTACATAAGGTACAGCATTTTTTGACAACTATTATAATTTGTTTTAACCTATTTTATTGTAGAGATTTATGACAATGTTACTAGGCAATCTCTACATAACCCAAGAGATGAAAGTGTAATTTGTTACTTCCAACCCAAGAGATTTGTCAATACAGTTAGGAATGACTAATTTCCAAACCTCCAAAAAGTTAGGAATCGGTATATTACTATAATGATTGTGAATAAAATGCCTTGTGTAAGCTCAGAAATTAGGAATGAAAATGAGGTAAATCGCCCCTAAAATAGCAATAGCCACAGAATTGAGACAAAAATAACAAATATTTATGTCAAGTTAGCTGTGTTAGTTTATTTTTATTATTATTTGTAATTACTGTTCTGTCAAGGTACGGTATAGCAATTTTATTTTGTTTTAATTTTTTTAATTCAAAATTAATTTATGTAATATTGTTTACTTCAATAATAACTTCAAATAATAATAAAGATAAACTATCGAAGTTAATCTGACACATAAACCGTTAAACATTTGTTTTTTGTCTCAATTTCATAGCTACTGCTATTTTTGGGTTGGTGTGATTTACGTCATTTACATACCTAATTTCTGAGGTTATAAGGCACGTAAAATTAATTTTGCTTATGCTCAGATGCACCTACAAGGCACACTTGTAAAAAAAATTTAATCGAAATTTTGATAGCAGTGTTTAATAATTCATTTGATATTTTATTCCGATGTGATATTGTCCAATTAAGGGGAAAACTTAAATTTTAATTAATATTATTGATTCAGATGCAGAATTTTTTAATCTACAACCGTTATTTGATTATTATTTTCCTATAATAATTAGGGAAGGAGAAAATCAGGAATATATGATTTTAAATGTTAAACCCCTACGTGCGGATGTTTGAGTTACCACCCTGTATATAACGATGCGTATTTAAAATTTTACTAAATACATATCTATTAAGCATCTCCTACCACGAAAGGTAAACATTGATTAATGAGTCATGTCAATTCTTTATATTTCTGTTAAAACTATAATGCTACATCACTCATGTTTCGCATTCGAAACACCGACTGTTTGAGGAAAAAACTGACCATCTGATACGGGCTTTAAATATCACTCAGTTCAAATCGGGGCATAGCCAGTCAACCACCATTACAAATGTTTAAAAAATCAGACCTTTTGTACTTATCTATCTATTTGTAAGTTTCTTATGAGTCACCCGGAATATGTGAACCCTAGGTATAATTTATTTAGCATATTAGTAGCAATGAAAAGAACATAGATTGTGTGGTAACCACAGGAGTGTGCTATGTAATTACATCAGCGTGGTCAATACGTCCTTAATTCTTCCCTCCCAGCGCTTACGGCTTGAGGGCCAAGGGCAGACACAGCCTCCTAACGAGGCCAAATTGCCACCCTTTACTCCCTCTGATTACAGCCCAGCGGGGCGACAAGAGAAAACTCGCAAAGGGTCTTTTCCGGGAAATCTCGTTCAGGATGTTTCCTTTTTAATTCGCGTTTCTATTTTTAATTTGAGTTTAAATTTGTACTTCCTCGTAGTCAATCGATACCTTAAAAGCTTAGCAAATATGGGGTGGGATTCCATAACTCATAACAACTACAAATAATAATTGTTATTATATCAATTACAAACGTCAAACGTCCAATGTCACCAAGGCGAAAAGTCAATTTTACAATGTATTTAAGACATCCCCTTATCAGTGTCGACTTGTAGAGTATTCTTTATATATTTATGAGTATATGTAAGTAGGTATCAACCATATAACCATTACTGTTATGAAATAGCAAGTATACTTTGTAGTTGATATTTGCAATTGATATCATATTCATGACATGTTCAAATGATAGCAACCGAAATTATAGAATCCCACCCATGAAGCAGTAACTAAATTCATAAAAAGTCTGAAACTTCTGATTTCTATTTTTATTTTACGTGTAAACTTGGTACTTCCTAAAGTACTCATTTGATACCTTAATAACTATGAAGCTGTAAAATTTCATAAAAAAATCTGGAACTGCGTTCAACAAATTAAGCAAGGGTTATGTTACAATAGATCTTATAGTTCGCAGTGACAAAAACAAGTCAACGGTTAAGCCCTCATTTTAAAACTAATAATAATGTTTTTGCAATACCTGCACAGTAAGTTACCCATTAATAACAAAATTTAAACACAGTAAGTGGAACTTTTATTGCTCATTTGGTTTCCATGGTTATAGTAAACACTTCCCGTGCACGGTGGACCGTAAGTGTGTTACTTACAATTCATGGTGGATGGTAAGTATTTAGTTTCCACATCATCATAAACATTCATGGCACTCTTACTCTCAATTGCAATTCAACTTTGACATCAATCTGACATTTTGAAACCTATTTTTCTTTTTCTATTATTTTTGTAGGTATTGCAAAAAATAGCTTACTAACCTTGAACTGTAAGTGATATTTGAAGTCTCGAATGTTAAGGAAATCTCGACCCTTCGGGTCTCGACTTCCCAAACAACATTCTCGACCTACAAACTGTCACTTACAGTTCACGGTACGTAATATACTATTATTCACAACCACTATTGTAATATGTCAATTCCTAACCTGTCAAAGGTTGGAAACGTATGTCATTTTTAACTGCAATGACAATCTCTTGGGTGGGAAGTACTTTAAAATCCCTTGGGGGGGAAGTGTTTACTACGGTTGCCTAGTAATACTGTCATAAATCTCTAAAAGTAAGGTGATCAGTGCTGTCAAACATATTAAAATAAATTTAAACATTTGTTTTCATAGACTACTACCGTACATTAATTTAGTTTATTGGAAAAAGGCGATATACGAGTAGAAGTTAATTTGGATAATTGTGAATAAAATAGTATACATAGTTCGGTGGGAGTTTCATTACAGCCTTGCGCTATATCTGAGCCTCGAGGCTTCGCCTCTCGGTCATATAATAAGCCCTCGGCTGTAATGAAACATTTCCCACCTCACATGTAATATACTATTCATTAATTTCATTTAGTCCAGTCAAATTAGCTAAAATAGGAGAAAAAAATCTCGAAGTTTTGAAACTTGGTACAAATGTTAATACGAGTGTCCTGTACAATATAATAAAAATCCCGTTGGGTGGGGGGTGAGCGTAAGAGGGAGGAGTCTCTTAAAGGTACATTTTTCCACTTTTTTGAAAATATCTTGGGAATTATTGAGTTTATGCGCAGAAACCAATATTCGTTCGCATTAATGCAACTCTTGAAATGGGTGTTAGAATAACTTGCATGTACTGTGGTGTAGTTCTCAACTATTCAGTATTTAAAAAAATCTTATTATAAGTAATAAATGCTATATACGTTTGTATATATTTATAGTTTTAAAATTATTAATAATATAATTATACTTATATCATTTCCATAATACCCGATATTTAATTTTTTCTGATTTTTTTATGACTTTGACAAAAATGAATGGAACCTTTTTTGTAAAGAATTTTCTCTAGCTTAATTTTGAATATGGTTAGTTTTTCGATAATTTCAATAATTCTCAAGATATTACAGAAAAATGAAATAATATACCTTTGAGAAGTTTAACCTCTGCTCTGACGAGAGATGGGCCACTTATGCTGAGGAGAGATAGACCAGAGGGTTTTACTGTTAAAAAGAGCAATTCAACGGGTAAACAGAAAAAAATCATTCGCATGTATTCCTCGAGTTCTGAAGAACTGATATTAAATTATTAGATAAATTTTAGAATAAATGACAAATTCAGTCTTTAACTATTTGTTAGAGTAAATGGAGGAGAGATGGACCAGTAGAAGAGATGTACTTTTGGTATAAAAAGTACATTAGGGTGATATTTCTCATAGGGAATGTTGTTTAAAGAGATGGACCAGAGGATTTTTACTATTAAAAGAGCAATTCAATGGGTAAACAGGAAAAAATCATTCGTACATAGAAAGGTAGACGATCTAGTTGCTAGTCCATAAGTTCTGAAGAACTGTTGCTAAATGGTTAATTAGAGGGCGATGATAATGAAGAAGCTGAAGATTATGAAAATAAATGTGCGGGATGCAAGAAATATTAAAAAAAAAACGATAAAGAAAGGTTATTGGATAAAATATGTAATTTGTGGCCACTGTTTACACAAGGAATGTACCACATAGAAAAATACTAACAATCTGTTAACCAGTTCATCTCATAGGTAGCCTTAGTCCGTCTTACTTATTATACAGAAGAGGAGAGTTGGACTTTTGTGAACCTGAATAAAATATTTTTTCTATTTTTCAGAATATAGTAAGCCTTGTTATAAAATATATTGTATTTTAAATAGTATTTATTTATCCAAAATAAAAACAACATATTTTTAATTTTGGAAGTTCTAGTGAGATACCTGTGTAAAGTAATTAAAAACCCACATAGGTAATACTAATTAAATATAGATAACCAATACTAAAATAGTTTAACTCTGCGGCATTTTCAATTGCCAGTTACAATCATTACTAAAACTATTTCTTATCGTCCTATTTCTAATTCATTCATCATCAGCCGTCAGTTTATATTTTTTATGTGGTGGTCGTACGACACCGGGTCCGGCGGGCCATTCATTCATATATCTCGGCTGGTTGGAGGAGTGAAGACGGTTCTCCGGGGCTTTGTGCGCGTGACTTATGGCTTGTTTGTGTTCAGCGCGATTCGTTCCGAGATCCAAGCGGCCTGGAATCTTATAAGGGGTGCTATAAAAAAGGATTAAACTCCAACAGAATGAGAGACAAGAATGTGGAAGAATAACGATCATGTTAAGCTTTTTATGCCAAGGGGAACTAAAACTTTAAATTTGAAATATTGATGTTTCTATAAAACACCACTTCAATTCTCTACATCCCATTATAATTTTATGTGTAATATAACTTGGAGAATAGAAAAGGGAAAATTATAAATTATAGGTATACAAAAACTTAAAATATGTAGGTATCTTGAAAACCATTAACTTTAGCTATACTCTATTTAAAAACTACGAGGAGTAAATGCTGTAGCCACATTTACACTGAGATAGATCACAATAAAGTTTAAGCACACAAAACTTGTAAAATATCACAAATGAATATAAAATACAATAAGAACGTGATAAGAGTAATAACCTAAAATAACTGATAACACTAAAACGAAACTTAAAACCCTTTCTGATACGATAGATGATGTGACAAATATCGTTGAGTGTAAAACTGGCGTTACGTCAGCCAATCAGAAGTATTTATTTTAATGCGCCAACTTCAGATCATTCCTCCTAGTTATTAAATAGATTATACTAAAGAATATTCACCCCATTAGGAAAATTAAATAGTAAGTGTAAGTAGAATTACTAAGAAAGTACTTATTTACTAGTAAACAAGCTAAACAACAGTATTAAACCTAAATTTGTGTTGCCAAATGTAAAATTTCCCAAAAATACTTATTTTTGTGCCCAAAATTTTGATTTTGGGAAAAAGTGTACGTTGATAGATTTCGACGCACTGATTTCAAATTTTCAAACCGAATTTAATTATCTCTTTTCGTTCCTGAGATATTTGCTGTCAAAATTGCACCTCAAAAAAGTGTGTTTTTTGGCTATATGTCTAAAATGGGTAGAGATACGATCTCAACATTTATACCAGTCGATTTTACGAGAAAAGTTACATAAAGAAATGTTTTCTTCGCATATACGTTCTTTGGAACGATTAGGTTAAAAATGAGAAAATTGAAAAAACCTAAATTTCAAAAATCTCCGAGGAACTTTTTTTCTCCAAAACTTTTCATTTTCTAGACTTAAGTAAATGTCAATACTCTGATTACAAATTTTCAGACCGAATTGAATTATCTCTTACCGTTTTCGAGATATTCATGTTTAAAGTTGAGTTTTGGCAATACCTAAAGAAACAGGTTTTTTAGGTATACCCCTTTAAGGGTTAGGTTTACGACTTTAGCGACCTCACCAATCGATTCTACGGGCAAAATTACATAAGTGTACCAATTTTTAGATTTTTATTCCAAAGGATACAATTTTTAGAGCAAAAAAACGAAAATCGGCGAAATCGAAAAAATTGCCTGATGAACCCCTTGCGATTTTTTTCGATTTTCGGCCATTTTCAGTTTTTTCCTTGTACAACTTCTATCTGTTGAGATATAAATCTGAAAATTGGTACACTTATGCAATTTTGCCCCTAGAATCGAATGATGACTTAAGTCGTAAACCTAACCATTTAAGAGATATACCTAAAAAACCTAATTTTTTAGGTATATCTTTGAATTTAAATATCTCGAGAACGGGAAGAGATAATTAAATTCTGTTTGAAAATTTGGAATCAGCGTGTCGATATCTACTTAGGTCCAGAAAATAAAAAATTTTGGAGACAAAAAGTTTTAAAGCGAAAAATTAAAATTTAGATTTTTTCGTTTTTGTTATTTTTCACCAAATTGTTCCAAAGAACGTATATGTGGACAAAACGTTTCTTTATATAAGTTTTCCCGTAGAATCGAATGGTAATGTAGTTGAGATTGTATCTGCACTCATTTTTAGAATATACTCAAAAAACACACTTTTTTGAGGTACATCTTTAAGAGCAAATATCTCCGAAACGAAAAGAGATAATTGAATTCTGTTTGTAAAATTAGCATCAGCGTAGCGAATTCTTTAAAAAAAATTCGGGTTTATGGAAAAATACACAGTTAGCTGAAATTACTTTCCCTGTTGTTACTATTACATACGTAAACTATATTTCCAAGTAATATTCATCAAAGTGTGAAATACTTTTATTTTATAATAATTATAATAATTTATTTTGGCACCCCAAAAGAAAAATTCTGCGTACGCCTATGGTTATTACTGCTTTCATTTGATATCAAACATGAGATGCTACTATTTTGACCCAACAAAAACTTAAATACGACTATATTCTATATTTACTTAGATAACATTTATTACTCAATAATAGTTCAATATTGTCCGTCGAATAAAATTGCTCAAGTTTTGTCCACAGTCTTTACCCATTCAAACCTATAAAATTTCATAATCTTTGTAATGTTTTATAAATATTAATGCCATGTGCAATAAACAAATCATCATGCTTGTAAGTACCTAGAAACAGGTACCGGCTAGAATTTATTTCCTTATATGCATAATACAAACAGAAACGACGTCTAACAACATTCCCACCGAATTGTGAGTCGGAAGGTGCTAGTGCGAGTGCGCAGGTGCTAATGGGCACCCCTGCTGCGCGCGCAGTCACAGTGAGGTTATGTTACTACATATGAAAATTTGTAGCGACCAACACTAGGTTTGATAGTGTTTGATGATGGTTTAATAGTGATTACATTTTTACCGTTTAATTTGAAATTAGTTTTTGTAATTTTCTATAAAAGTAATAAAACAAGAAATAAATTTCAGATTTTATTAGTTTTAAGTTTATTTTGAATATATTTTAATGAACTCCTAGACTCCTATGTACCAAAGCGGTACGTGAATGTAAAGGTTTTTTCTACTTGATATTGTTTCTTGGATCTAAATGACACATTGTATTGTGGGTTTGGAATGTTTTACACACGACCAGAATTGCGTGAAACTAACTATTACCAAACAAATATAGTTATGTTACTTTCCTGTAATTTACAGAATTTATTTTGAATAGTGTTTTCATCTTGTCGTGTATAGTATAAAAAGGAAATATTTTTGAATCTACCACAGAATCAGATTACTTGGTTAGATTAGGTCAATTTAGTTAGGTTAGGTTAAATTAAGTTAGGTTAGATAAGGTTAGATTAGATTAGATAGGATTAGGTCAGGTTGGATTAGTCACGTTAGATTAGATTAGACAGGTTAAGTTACATTAGCTTAGGTTAAGTTAGGTCACGTCAGGTTGAATTAGGTTAGGTCAGGTTAGATTAAGTTAGTTTAGGTTAGATCAGGGACGAAAGACGAAGACTTGTAGGTAAACCTTTGCGAGTATCTATTTAAAAGCGAATTAAATTTACGAGTTTCTTTATTTTTCCAACAATTTTTTCTTAAAAAAAATATTTTTTTCTAAGGTAACTATATAATTAAGATCACTTCACTTCTAAATATGAATTTTATGTTAGGTTGAATTAGGTTTGCAAAATCGATATTTTATTTATCCGATGTTTTTTGTTTGATTATTAATGAGGGAGGATTTAGAGATTTATGTTTCATTACTTACAATGGATTTCAAATTCATAAGTATCATTTACAAAATGGTTTACCTTTTTGGCTATGATTTACATTTTATATTTCCTAAAACTTAACAAGAAAAAAAGGAGTAATACCTACTTATATATTTATAAAAACAACAGATAAATCCTAATAGTTTTTGTCTCAACACACTCCCATCCTAACATCCCAAACTCAATCCCTCTCAACAGGGCGTGTCCTTCCTTAGCCCATCCCCATCCTGCAACTGGCCTACCGCTCATTGTCGCGTCACCAATCGCGAGGCCGCTTTCCGCGGTGAGTACCCACTTCAGGCAGCATCCTCGTCAGTTCTACTCGCGAGGTTGTGTCGCAAGCACCTACAGCTCTGCGTCTGCGTCTGCGTTATATCCGTCGGTGCCTGCAGGGACTGTCTGTTGTGTAGTTGAGTGAAGTGTGGTTAGGTTAGGTTACATTGGAGATGGTTTGATGGTTTGATGGTTGGACACTAACCGGAAGGACAATGAAGGTAGGGAGATTTAGAGTAGATTTAAAGTTTAAGTAGATTACTACAGAAACGGAAGGTAATGTGTTGGACACAATTTTTTGAAAATTTGGAACACGTCAATATTAATAGAAAATCGTAACGTATATGCGGAGAAAACATTTCTTTATGTACCTTTCGTACAGAATCGGCTAGGATAATATTTGACATATACCCATTTTTGAGATTATGTGCTTCTTTGATGTGTTTGAGTAAAAGTTTGAGGAATTGAAATAGATAATTAAATTAGGTATGTTTGTAAATTAAAAATCATTGCATTGACATCTATAAAGTTATACCCAAAAATTGGAGTTTTTGGATTATTTTGGATGTATATGAAAAATAAAGACAATCACACACTAAAAATATAAAAACTGTGTTTTTTAACGTTCATTCTAACTGGAAGGACAATGAAGGTGAGATAGATTTAGAGATCGTAGAGTTTAAATAGATTATGGAATGGTCAATGTAAATAAAATAAAAAAAGGCAAGGTTGCTTTATTTCTATGGATTTAAAATACTAATACAAATAATAAGAGTTTATTTAAAGTACAATTATTTTTTGGGCAAGGTCTTTTAAATTTCTATGGAACAAAGTAGTATGTATGTACGTCGTATATACCTCATAGTCTTGTCTTTACTGTTTAGTGTTTACCACAACACATGAATAATGAAATGAAATTTCAATCTTTATACGAAAAATATGAGAGCAAAGACCAATAATCTAAATATTTTCCCTGAAATAAATTTACAACTAAGTTTGTTACAATAATGTTTTTCTAACTTACATTACTGATTTAATACTTATACACTTACACCGAAAGGTAGAAAGGCTTTCGGATTAAGTAAGTTCACTTTTATGATCGATTATGCCAATATTACTTAAATTTTAAATTTCCTTTAATATCAAATCATAATAAAATGTCAAAATCAAAGTGTTGCTTAAAATTTAAGTCTGTTTTGTTGGTGCAACTGGGCTAGTTATCTAGATTTTCAAATAGAATTTCATTACAGAGATATTTGTTTTTAACGTTATAGTGGCTCCAAAAAGTATATTTTTGAGAACATTGCAAAATGGGTTAAAACTTATGAATAATTAAAATAGGTACCTAATGCTAGATATGACACAGAATGTTTTAAAATTAATATAAACTACTTATCTTTTTACAAGTTCATTTCAACTTCTTATAAGTAAGTACATTACAAAGAACTATCTATATTTATATATAAAAATATTTATCTATAGTTTATTAATAGATATTACATATAAGGTAATTCATCAAAAAATTATACAATTTTTTTTCTTAAAGTACCTACAAGAATGACTTACATTCGAGCTTACGTTATTGGCAGTAGGTAATCGAAACGAAAAAAAAAACTATACAATCTAAATCTAAATTGAACTATATCTGGTATTAAAAGACTGAATATTTAACTCATCCGAACAATAGTACACTACTATGTAATTATTTAAATTTATAATATGTTAGTGAACTATTTAATAATTTTTTTGAAAGATGAATATACCTAGGGTAAGGGCGGGTAAGAGTACGCGCATTCTAAGAGTACTCACTGGGCATATCTCGGTTAGTATGTGTTATTCGTGCAAGTTGTTAACTGCAAAAGGTAGGTCTTTTTACATTAACTATTTGTACGAAAAATTAGTTTTTCATCTAAAATAGTATAAGTGCTACGGTAATTTGAAAATTTTTGTATGTTATGATACTATTTTTTTCTTATTTCAAATTGAATTTACATTATTAGAATTATGAAATATCAAGTTGCAAAGTATTTAAGGTTATTCTAAATGTCATTTTTAAAAAGTACGTAGTAGTGCATGGGAAGATATCTACCATTTGATTTGTAAAGTAAAAAGAATATAAAATGGTAAAACATCCAAGAGTGCGCAATAGTTGGAAGTCAAGGAGTACGCATGTGTACTCTTAGATACTTACGTGATTCTTATTTTACAGATGGTTATTTTAGAAAAAGTAATCGGGAACTAAAATTCACTTCATATTTATTAAAACAAATCAAAAATCGATCATCTTTTGTCATTCACGAGGCTACATTGCGAAAGAGACTAAAACTTGGGACTGTACCCACTTCACTAGGAAGGTTCAAATCTGTTTTCGATGAAAATATAGAAAATGCTCTAGTCGAGCACTTAAAAAAATTGGATATGTTATTTTTTGGTCTTACTATTAAAGACATGCAAAGTCTTACGTACCAATTTGCTGAACAAAATAAAATAAACCATCCATTTAATAAAGAAACTTGTTGGCAAATGGTGGATTCAAAATTTCTGTAAACGACATAATTTGGTTACTAGACATCTAGAAATAGTCAGTAAAGCTAGAGCTTCTGGTTTTTATAAAGTACAAATATCAAGATTTGTAAAAACTTTCTGTCTAGGATGCGGAGAAAATTATGAAGATCCATCAACACAAGACGGGATACAGTGCAAAATCTGTAAAAACTGGTGGCATGATATGCTACCACCTATACTGGTAAAAAAAAATTAAATGCGATAAATGTGAACCATAAAATGTGCGTACCTACTCTTTCATTATATGCGTAATCTTCAATTATATATCTGCGTACTCTTAGATTTTTTTACATCCAGCAGTACGCATTTTCCGAACTTTGTTATTTATTTTTTTATTAAAATATGGTACCTTCTCAAGTAATAATTTTGTTGTTTTTCTTAAGTACACAGTTCAAAAAAATAATGTTATTATTTTTGTATTATATTTGTATTAATTAAAAAAGTTATAACAAAAATAAGAAAATATGCGTACTTTTACCCGCCCTTACCCTACTTAATATGTTACTTTCAAATCATATAATCCGATATTTGCTAATGAAAATGTGAGTATCTATAACAAATAGTTTACACATATAACAAATAGTTAGAGTTTGAATTTGTCTCTTATTTTATATTTTATCTAATTATTCTTTACAATATCGGATGCATTCGATTTAAATGTGTATTGTATTTATTATAAATGTAGAATCCGTTTATTGTATAGAATAGCTAACAATATTCAATAACACAAAAGAGTTTGGTTTGATTATTATTGTTTATTTTAAGAAAAAATAATATATTAAAATACAGAAGCATAGGTACATTACAAGTTACTCTATAAAATCCTGTTTTTTTTTTATATATTAACAGTAACATCTTTTTTTTACATAGTATTTTAAAATTGCTTGTATAATTTTTGATCCAAATCTATTTATTTCATATTTAACTAGTGCCAGATCTATTATTTGTGACTTGTAAACCATCATTTCTTTGAAATATTCATTAATCTTAAAAATTAACTTTTACAAGCTACTAACCTGTTAAATTGACAGCTAATCTATAAAATTTTTACAAATTTTTACAAGTTAGTAATTGCATTGTTTCATTTAGTAAGTTACAGGATTAAGTTTTAATTTTATTTTCATTTTCAAATGAATAACATATAAACTATTTTGCAATATACGCAAAGTAACAGTTTAAAAAAGTTTTACCTCGGTAATAATTTAAAATATTATTTCATATTTATTACATCTGTATTTGAGGATTGTACAAGTTTAGTAAATTAATATATACCGTCGGACGTAAACCCATTCTTTAATTCTTTATTTTAAACTTCAAATTTCAGTTTAAGTCTAACTCATCTGTTCTTTCCCACACTTGAAATCTCGAATGAATCCTTTCTTTTCTCACCGTTCAGTCTATTATTCCGTTTTTCCATTTGGTATCCACAACATGTTGAAGGCTTGGACAGACATCAAGTTTGACACAATGTTGATGTTATTCGCGAACAAACACTTGAGCACTCGATGCTCAAGAAGAATATAGACAGTTTATAAAGAGGATAAATAGAGAGATACCGCTAGTCTAAGGCGAAGATAAGAGGTTTGCAGACGTGAGAGTAATTGTGATTGAAATTATAAGTCAATATACAGGGTGACTGGTTTATTCATAGCCCTGTCCCATATAAGTACACACATTTGTCTATAATTTGCTGAAAAACATTCAACTTTCACTGCGATTATCACGAAGAAGCAATATTTTTCCCTATTTTCAATGGTTTATTAATTTTTATTTTATTTATTTAATTTATTTCAATAGATAAATAAAAATGTTTTTATGTGTATGTAAAATGATAAAAGATTCCTAGCAAAAGGATTTAAAAAAATAAGGTATAATATCATAAAATCTGGTAAATACTATGATTTATAAGAGCCGTTACCTACAGAAATAAAAGGTGCAGGTTTTGGGCGCAGTTTTGGTTTCGGCCAAAAACTGGCCGAAACTGATCTTATCATGTCTGGCGTTTTCGGATTTGTTTTTTTGTGGTTTGTTAGTTAATAGTTTTATTTTGTACGTTATTTCATTTTTCTTCCTTCCGAAGATATCATTATTATTTTATTATCCTTATTGTGAAGCTGTTAGTACAAATGTGCCAAGTGCAAGATGAAACAAGATCATATTAATTTAATTTGTACATTTATGACAACGACTTATTGTACAATTAATAAAAAAGTAACGTTATTTTAGGAGAATACCGTACATTATAAAATAACCTGTTAGTAACAAGTACTTTATGAAAAAACTACTTATTTGATTGTGACTATTTGTGATATTTGTGAGGTGGTGATATATAACTAAAGTCTTTACATCTTTAGTAAAGATAGTCTTTATTCCCAGCTCACATTTGAGTGTTTTTATTAGAAGTAGCGTTTGGTTGCATAAGATTATAATGTAAAATCAAGATACCTAAAAGCGATTTTATTATTATTTCGGTCGAAACTAGAGGTGAAACGGAATATTAGGTTTCGGTTTCGACTGAAAAAAATTTTTGGGTTGCAGTATATTTTATAAAGTCTTTACAAAAATATGAAACGAATAACAATTACTTTAAAAACTATCATCAGAAATATTGTCGAAAGAAATTTAATTTGGACAGTAATAACTACGATTGTACAAACATAATCCTACGCCCGGCGGATCTAGGTATATATCGTCCATATTCATTGTATACCTACTAATACATTTGATTTTTTCGTACAACCATTCGTAACCGACTTATTTTCATGGCTCTGTATTACATTTTATTGGCAATTTGTGAAACTGTGGTTTGGATAAGTTTTAAACACGACCTAAACCGCCTGAAAATTGCGAACACTAGTACATAAAGCACGGAGCTGTAATAATAACTTACCTATAATCTTATTTACAATATTGGTGCCGTATTTTAATCGTAGATGTAAATTGTATAATAAGTCACCCGTTTATAAAGTCTGGTACTCATTTTTTTATTTGTGAATAAAGTAACATTTATTAACATTTTTACGCAATACTCTATTAGAATCAGACAATAGTATTTGAAGTCTAGTTTAAATAATATGTAAATTAGAAATTCTGAATGCAATTGTACAAAATTAATCTTTGAATTTTTAGATTTGAAAAATATTTGACAACGATTTAAATATTTAAAATATGTTTAAGCGAGTGGAACTATTTTTGACTGTAGTGTTCAGTCAATATGAAACTGCATATTCGACGAATAATTATTTTAAAATTGAACATTTTATTGGTTAAACTTCCTGAAATTTGTTTTCAAACTTCTAATTCTTGACAACTAATAAGTGTAGGCATGAATATGTTTAATTACTGATATTAGCAACGCGTAGTAGGTTTACATGTATGTTTTATGTAAATTCTACAATTTACAGTTAAAAATAAATCAGTGTAATATCGGGAAACATATTTTTAGCCGGATTTTTTTGGTGTATCCAGTATTCCTCGGTTATTAAAAGTTTATACGTTCAAATATGTTAATAGAGTCAATAAATTTGACGTTTTTACTGCTCGTAAAAAGTAAATTTATTCTACGTGTAAATAAATCAAATTATTTACGAGAAAACCAGCATAGAATATTTTTACGGTCTTTTAATCGCTAAGAAATCGGTTTGTTAACAGAATTATATTTATAAATATTAATTAAACGTAGAATAAATATGGATTTTTTCGGTGGGAGGACAAGAATGGTCCTATTTCATTTTTTATATTTTTTGATGACGCTTTTTTACGAAAAACAAACAAGAAATACATAAATAAACAACGGAATTTCTACTGGTATCTGCGGTTTCCATTTTTGCTAAAGCTGTTATAATAACCAAAACAATAGAAAATAAATCATGTAACTTAAAAACAATACATTTTAAGTATTCCATTCTTTCATAAGATCCAAGTATCGGCAACCGAAGATTTATTAAATACTTCGTAAAACATAGATGACGGTGTATTCTTTTCAGATATTTGTACAAAATAATGAAAAACATCGTTATTAGTTGAAAGTTTAATATGTTATATTTTGCATTTTCGTCACATGCCGTAATAATATGTTCAATTATTTCTTTTGCGCCGTTCCTAATAATCTACATTTTATGATTTAACATTTCGTTTACTCAAAAACTTATTTAGACTAGTGCAATAGTTCTATTTTGTATAAATATTAAACTATTAACAAAATTCATTCTAATGGAGACTAACGTTACATTCTGTCGGTAGTTTTTCTTTTAGTTACCAAAAGTATATGAAAAATATCTATAATAAATGTTTATAAACATTTATTAAGTAATATAATATGTTACCGTTAGATTATAACACCAGGAATTATACAGAATAACTTAATAGAGTAGAGAATGCTAAATACAACTTATTATTAATATTATTTAAATAATTTTTATTGCGCATTGATTTATATCACCTGATTTAATCTGTGATTTAAATAAGATTTAAATCACATTTTTCATTGATATAAATCACTTGTTCTGCAATTGTTATTAATATTCCAGATTTTCGAAAATTGGGGAAAAGTGTTTCACGAGTCTTGTATTTTTTTGTTCTTGTAAAGAATATAAGACATGAATAAAACAAGAACTTCAATTTTCAAAGCAAGACAAGGCAATATTATATCTTGCAAGAAAATTGCAAGAATTACAAGATTTTCTTCAATTCTTGTATTGTTGCACATTTTTTCCTAATTTTAAATCTAGATTTATTATTTATAGCTATCTATAGATATTTGTCAATGATTATGAAAATAAAGAAGTATATATTTTTTAAATGTAGTAACACTAATATATAACTGTTATTTACCTACACGTACAAAAATATGTAATTATTAAAAAATGAATACAGTGTATTTTCATCATTGTTGCATTACAGCAAGGCGCGAATTGTTTTCCTTTTTTTTAATGGAACATGTTATATATTTTTATATTTTTTCAATTGTATTTTATTCTCCTATATGGACATATAAATTTTGTTTTAGTTTTCCACGGCGTTGCCAAGTTATTCTGTTTATTATCTAAAAAAGGCCAAATACAGGCATTACTTTATAAATACGTACTGAAGATATTTCAATAGTAAAAATTTAGATTTTTTCTATACATCTGTAACTACACTCTACGTTCTCACATATGTTTTTTTAATGTAATTATACAGGGTGTCCAATAAAGCGAATCAAATTTACTCAATAACTCGTCATTTTTAAATGGAACACAAAAATTTTTTTTATACAAAACATACTGCCTTGTAAACTTAACCGGCAAACATATAAAAAACATCTAATCGTGCAAAAAAAAATGATTGTAATTAAAAATAATAGTGAAGACATTGATCTTTTCCGTAATTAATATCTGAATATCGCGCGCGGTTTGACTCAGACTTTCAGCGATGGATCTGCTCGTTTTTCTGTCAATTTTTCTCTGTCCATCAGCTCATTAATAACGAGCAGTAGACGCGGAAGTATAACGTACTACTCGTGTAATACATATTTCTATTAACCGAAATCATTATTTTTCTTCAACGCTGCTATTCAAATGAATTTTTTACGGCGGGTAAGTAATGTAGCAGGAGATTACTATCAAATTTACATAGATATTAACAAATAGAATCTGTAATACTTCTACTAGCAGAAGGATTACGTCTTATTTTTCACCCAAGACGAGGATGAGTTCTTTTCGGCCACCTATATTTCGGACCTTCACAAATAAAATTGTAAAATAAATAATATTCCTTCCTATAAGTTATCTCTTTTCATTTTTATTTACTAACTAGTTACTACTGTCAACAGATGATATCCTGCATTTTATTGAAAATATACAGCAGGATATCAGAGTGACCAATGAAACTGAGCATGAGAATCTTAAGAACTATAAGAGATACAAAGTCGGTTAAATTAGACAAAAGTTGCCTTATGTGGGGGTCATCTTATACATGTTTTTGTTTTCCCCACATAATGAATAGGTGACTAGACATAAACAAAAAAGTAAATTTTTCAACTTTCGTTTTGGCTCATACTTTTTTATTTCAATACAAACATTATTCAGATATTTTTTAACTACGAATTAATTGCAGAACTCATTTTTTTAATTTTTTATACCGTTTTCAAGAAATTGATACCAACTTACCAATTTTTATATAGGCCTCAAAGTAGGATGTGAGATCGTTAAATAGCTTTTTCAGTTTTATGATAACATTTATTTATTTATATTTTTTGTAGTTTTTAATGAAAATAATTGCTTTTGCTTAATTTATGTAAATTTTAATAAATTTATCGATATTTTGTCTTCCGATATAAAATACTTAAATAAAAGTGAAAAAAATAAATGATGTCATTTAGAACTACATTTATTAGATAATTCCTCAGACATAAGAAATATGTGTAACACGTAGGAAAAATAAACTCGGACTCCTGTGAAAATGCTAAACTCGTCTACTGTCGTCCAGGAATACGAGTATATCACTTTTTTGCTAATTACATTTTACATAATATACAATTTAAGTGCAGTCAAATTAGACAAAAAATCGTCAAATAAGAGAAAAAAAATCCCGACATTTTGAAATTTGGCACAGTTGTTGATACGATTGACCTATATAACGTAATAAAAGTTCCCATGATAATTTTATTTAGAATAGGCTATTTTAGATACTTGAACTTAGCGATTTATATATATTTATTTAAGTGATTATTGATTATGATCCTACTAAGTTTATGTTTTCTAAACTAATACAAAAGTATAAAATATGTGCATGGAGTTTTTTTATTTTAAAAACATTGAAATCTGTGTTAAATTTGAAGTTTTTACGGAAAAATGTTATATTCAATATTGCTGTGTACATTTCGATTGATATTTTATATTATTAAAGTTTTGTTGGTAAATCTAACTAACTGGGCATAAGTTTCATAACTAGACAGAATTATTGTTCTCTAGTAAAATAATTTTGAGAGGTTTTTATCTGAGTCTAAAATGAGAGTAGAAGAAAAGTATTTTTTGTGGCTGACGGCGTGCAGGTTCCTCGTGTGATGATGTTTATGAAGCGATATTAGTTTTGTGATTGGTACAAATGACGGCCATTTATCTCACACGTGTGAATATGTGTGCGCACTATGGCCTCTGCTATGGATTTTCACGTGAGCTTATGATTTTCACATCACTTCTTACCAAGATCATGTTCATACTTTCAAATGTATAACAAATACATTTCTTACTTTTGTGAACAAATAATAAGATCCTATAAACAGGACAGGCTCAACGATACATATAAGTATAATTTAAGCAATTAAAATAAAACAATGACTATCTATTTGTCGAAAAATAATTTACAACAAACAATATACCATTTCTTTATACATTAACCAATTGCGATTATACTTTGAAAATTGATCGTAATATCTCCAAGTTAAAGGAGAGGACAACATATATATCGTTTTTTCCAATGGTGTGCAATGTGCCGCACAGTACATATTGCAACCATTGTAGACTTTTGTCTCGCCTACCAGTGGCCTAGTACTGTACAATATAATAGTAGCTATACCCTCTTATTCTTTAAATCAATGATCAAATTTTAACCACTTGCTTAATTTTTTTCCCAATGAAAATAGATAGCACTGGTGAAATATGAACATATCATTTGTAATGTTTGTTTTAATTTGTCAAAAAGTTTAGCAACTGATTAAAAATTAACCAGTGAGTTAAAGAATAAGCCCCATAGTTACCCAAATCAACGAAATTCAAAAATACAATTTTTTACAATCCAATAAACCACGGCCGTAAACCATAGCATACCATTTAATATTTAGTGTGTCTGTGACGATTTTTCGTCCACGAATCCACGATACCTCCAATACGATACATGTAAAAATATAATATTTGGTATTTAAGACTTATATTCAAGTATAATGAACTAATTAGATTTTGACTACAATTGGTGAACCGGAAGTAGTACTTTAAATCGCTTTTTCTAATAAGAAAATTTCGTTACCTATTATTAAATGTATAGATTTTTTAATTTTCTACCGATTTGCATAATTACGTTTATATACAACTTCTAGCTAGATAAAAAAAATATATATGAATTATAATAATTTTACATATCGTTTAGGCTGAGGATTTTCTATAAAACAGATGAGTTATTCATATGTTCATAAAATTTGACATATGATATCGATTTTAATGTAAGTAAGTTTAAAAGTTAAAATAAGTAAATATGAAGCAGTTTTCTTCTAAAATTAAAAATGGTAGAAGAAATATATAAGGAATGTATATGCATGCGTGAATCAAGGTAAGTTCGGTTCCGGTTTTAGTAACGTCAAAAATAGCTGTCATATTTGTCATACAAATTTTATGAAAGAAAGGTATGAAATGAATTAAAAATATTCTGAATGCAATAACAAACTAATTTTAAAACTACAAATTGAATGTACTGAAAAACATATAGAATATATGACTACAGTGGCAGGAGGTAATGTGTTGGACACATCAGATTTTTTGATGTTCTGATTGTTCCTGTGCTGCGTCTAATAAACACATAAGCTCATCCTCTGCTCTCGGCAGGAGGTACCCGGCGAGCGGCTCGCGAGATAAATATCCCCCGGGCTCTGACTAATGTCACCGCGGTACGTGGTTCCCATAACAACCACTCTCGACAGATGTTTTAATAAAGTGTCGTCGTGGCCAGCGCGGACACGGGGCAGGAATGCCTCCGACACGCAAATGAGTGGAAAATGCTGTTGGAATGGGCATTAGCTGCTTGTACGGCTACTGCAGGCGTGGGAGAAACGAAGTGATATACTTTCAGTTCCTACCTCACACTTTTATAAAGGTTTTGTCTTTTTCTGCACTTAATGGATTTGTTAGGAAAAATACTTTTGGAATAGTCGTCATTTCATAAAATCCAGTAAATCACCAATGTTTTGAAGTTTCATCAGCGTAATTTTCCATTTGATTTATGGTCCAAAATTTGTTGCATTATTAGATTTTATTAAATGACTGCTACTCTAAAAAATTTTTCCTAATTATTAACTATACAGTCGAATAGAACCAGTTCTTCATGCATTATGTTTGTACCTATTAGGTACTTCATAAAGTTCTTGTCCCAGTCTTGTAAAAAATGCAAGACAAGAAAAATACAAAACCTACAAATTTCAAAGCAAGACAAGGCAAGAAATTGCCTTGCAAGAAATGTGCAAGAATAACAAGATTTTCTTCAATTCTTGTACTCTCGCATTTTAAATGTAGATTTAATATAGGAACCTATCTATAAATTAATAAAAGAACAAAAAAAATGTAAGTATTAAAAAAATTAATACATACAATTTTTTAACATATACATATATGTAAATTTCATTTTCAAAAAATATGTAATAGTAATTATTATTATCTGTAGCCAAGACACAAAATGTTTTCTTATACCCCGGCATGATTTGAAAAAAGCTTTTCTGCTTGTACAGATGTCGCTATTGTGTTAAAAAATACGTATAGGTATGTGCAGCTATCCGATTTTTGATTATGTTCAAGATCATTTGCGACTATTTACATGCAAGACAAGAAATATGCAAGAAAATAACAATCAAGATTTTTACAAACAAAAGTAATGAAATGCAAGATATACCTAGTTAAATTTCTTGTCCTGCTTTTCGAGACAAGACAAAAAATTATTAAACAAGACAAGAAATCTTGTCTTGTAAAACACTAATCCATATATTTTTTCTTTTACTTCTAGGTTGTCAAATATCACCACATATCTTCCTCTGTATCATTTAGAAATGCTGATAATCATCTACAAATATTGCTAATTCTACCAAACTAGTGGAGTTATCTTTGGAACTAAATAATATACCTACTTAATTCTTTTTATGAATTGGGACTGGAGTTAGTTTAACATTTCAGGATGTTAACAAGGGGTGTAACTAATCCGGGTTAGTGTCTAATCCTTTTTATAAATCTGGGTGTTACTGTTTTTGTCTTTTAGGAAAAAAATGCGTGTTAAGTTTTTTTATTTTAGATTGTCAGTTCGATTTTTTAAGCTTCCACAACACTGATCCGAAAAATGATAGTGTGTTTTTATGTTAGTTTTCATAATTTGCAAAAATGTCAATTTACTTTTAAATAAAGTTTAACATAATAAAGTCAGTAACCATCGTCGTCAGTCGATGTGACACTTTAATAGAAAACGTTGAGATGATCCATTTGTGCGAGCTTCAGATTGGTGATCCCAGGTGTAGGAAATCAGAGTAGAGGTCCCGGTGGGCCCCCCGGGCCCTCGCCCTAGTGGGGCGGCGCCCCGCAGTCTGTAATCGCATTAGCGGCGTAATTAAACCACGCCGTGTTTTGTTTTAGCTCGCCAGCGGACACTTATACCATATTAATTTCACACTGCAGCGGAAATTAGCTCCGACCTGCTTCGATTGAAATGGGTAATTGGTTTATAATCTCCAATTAATCACACATCTACATCATTTTACATCGTTTGTCACAATCCAAGAAACACACCACGTGTATCATTGCGACTTATATACATTGTTAAAGTAAATTACTTTTTAGGGGAAACATCTTCCATAGATATATTTACATTTTTATTTTTCCGAAAATACATATAGGTATTTCATGAACAGTTCTTTTTTTAACCTCATTCCATTAGGTAAGGAGGGTTTTTAGGTAAAAACTGAATTTTAGTTCTCTACGATAGACAATTCGTACAGTTGATTGTTGCGACATTCGAGATACCATGTTTTCTTAAACCATATGTAACATTTTTCTTATAATGTCTCTGTGGGTAAATATACCTCACTTTCCATCAATAGAAATTTGAAAATTTAAGTGTTTTCTAAAAATGCAATAAGTTTTACGTTATATTGTTAATTTTGAAGTGGTACATTACGTTTATATGAATTTCTTATTTTTGCAAGAATAACAGCCTTTTAAGTATTATTTTAGGCAAATTAATTTATTATAAAATGTAAATATTATTTAGTTCTTTACATATCTGTAAAAACTGTAAATTTATGCACATAATTTTAATCTACAAAAAAATTGTATATTGTGTATCGAGTGCAGAAAAGCTATCGTATACAGGTGAGTACAATTTTTGCGGTACAAGTAGTCGAGGGTCTCAAGTTTATATGACCATGTATATGAGTTATTTTTGACGAGTTTCACACTATATTTTTTAGACGACCACATAAAAAGCTAATACATTTGACACTTATATCAATAATTTTCACAGAAACAATCGGTTTGTTTGGGATTTGAACGGAATAGAAATAATTTTATTGCTTAAATATGATTTATTTTCTTAAGGACGGAAATATATATTTCCGTGGCCTAATAATAAGTCAAAGACAATCATTCCATTTGACATGGTGTATTAAATGAAAAAGAATAATAATAAGTAATATTAAAAATAAAATTAGAACAACAATATTTCTTACAGTCGCTAGATTTTCTTATTCTTTTTCATCCATAACCTACTGTACATTAATTTTAAAAATAAAATTTTATTTAAATTCCTATCGTATTTTTTCAATATTTTTATTATGTACAGATATAAAACTACTTGGTTGAATTTAGTATAATCTTATTTAAAAAAATAACTTTCTGCTGTAACTGGTTTAAAAAAATATGTTATTCTATAATCAAATAGCCACCTTGGTCTACTACTTTGTTATGTAGTATATTTTTGTATCTGCAATAGCTTCTGAGTAAAACCATGTAATATATATTTATATTTGTTTTAATTATTTAATTCTGTTCATAGTATATACAGTTACATTTTTTGTTCAATACGAATAAATATAAATAATACAAACATTCTAAGTTTGAAAAATTCAGTAAATTTTTAATCTAAGCCTATTATTTCATTTCCAAAATCTGCGACAAAGTAGATTGTCACATCTAGCAATGGAAGTGATGAAATATTTATTTATTTTAATGACTTTATCTTGTTCGAAATAAGATAAATAGTTATATATTTTTTCCTTTTCAATTTGAATTAATATGTATATAGAAATGAAGTAATAATAATGATATATATTTATTTTGAACAATTTTATCTCATGCAAAATTAGAAGATAGTGTTGTCTCTGTCTGCAGTGTTGGACCTTTTATCTGCCGACGGTACAAGAGTATCAGCTCATCTTCTCTCTTCTCTTTTGCTTGCCGTTATGATAAATGATCGACAAAAATTCCATTTACATTCTTGCCTTGGAATATTTCTATAAAATATTTTTATTAAGAGGCCGCTTATGCCTATGAATTATGGGATTTAATTTAATTTGTCAATGTAAGTAAGTGACACCATGAATTTCTTTTCCGAGTGATTTATTCCGCAATAAATTGTTGCTAAAAACTGATAGAAAAATGTATAGACACACAAATTTTCAGCCAAGACATTTGAGATAATTTTTCGTGGTTTTTATCAACAAATGTCGAAAAACTCGTTGGCCTTTTTAGATAGGAAAAAAATACACTGCACTCTACGATAATTTTTACTAAAATTTTTCAAAAGTAAAGCAGGTTTATGTACCGAAAATATAAAATGTAACAGAATACATTTACAAATAAATCAAACTATTATGCAAAAGGGGATTTTTATTTACATTATTTATATATTAAAAGATTATTTTATTATTTATTAAGATCATATGCAGAGATATTAAATCACCGTAATTTATAATTTTGGTAAATTTCTCTCGTAATTTACCATTTTAATTTTTTTGTAAAATTGTGTTTAAAATGTAGGTATTATAGAGAAAAAAATATATATTTTTTTATTGTAAATAAGAAAATACAGTTGAAAAAGGAACTTACAATTTCAAAAGAATAATAACAATTACACAAAAAATATTAAACTAATTTGGTACAATTATTTACAAAAAAAAATAAATATAGACAATACGAAGTGAGTATATGTATATATTATTATATATGTAGATATGTGAAACCTTTACACAGGTACAAAACCAAATTCAGATTCGAATTCACTGTCTCTAAATCTGAGGCATTTGATTCCTTAGATCTTGCACAAATTCGTCATTTTGCAAAATTCTTTTGAATTCGCATAATTTTAAATTGCAATGTACAAATAATAACTTTGAAAATCTGTCGTTTTTTATTTATTTCATTGTTTGTTAAGAATATTTCCAAAATATGTGATTTGGTACGATAATTAATTAAATTACGACTAAAATCACTGGTCATATATCTAGAGTCTAAATTGAGGAATAAGAATGATGAAATGAAATTACAAAAATTGTCAAAGACGAAAGACACACATTTACTTTTTTTGTTATTATAAAAATCTTAACATTTACATCAACAATACTTTAAGCTTAATGTGAAATAAATCCAGGAATTATGATCTTTACAATTTTTAGCAAGATGTTTACCGGTCTGTTCCTCAGAATATAAGTGTGCACTTAAAAAAATTTAATGAAATTTCATTTTTATGTTTTTCACTTCAATGGTATGAATTCATCAACTTTTGAGTATTGTATTACATTTTTGTGGATATTCGAAATAACAAAGACAATAAAAATAGTTTTCTTCAAAATTTTATATAAAAAATGTTTTTGTAAGAAAATGTTTGATTTGAATTTCAAAAAGTTTCACTGTAAATTATATTTCTTTGTACTTAATCTCTATAAATCTTAAACAAAGTTAATTCATTTAAATAACAATAGACTACCGTCAGAAATAAATATTTATGTTAAAATAACATTCTTGTTGATTTTCACATACAATAATTTTGATTTACTGTAACTTTTATTATATTAGATACAACACTCATGTGTAGAATATTTCGTAGGAATTCCCAGCGTAAACGATACAGGCGTTAAGAAAATTTAACACTTTTTGTCACGCGATGTAGTGAAGCATTATTATAGTAATATGTTCTTATAAAGTTACATTTTTAGAGAAACGACCGTGAATTTTATCACAAGGTGAGGTGTATTCTTTTTATTATCCTTTTTACTTCACTTATGTTTAATGAAACTGATAATTTTAATCTCATCAGTTAATCACAGTTTTGTGACAAAAAGAACGGTTACAGTAAGTGGATTAACTGATTTGAAGTGATATTTTATGTAAAAATAATGCACCTGTAGATTTATATCATCTATGGAACTACATTCCTAAATGGAACAGGCTCATAATTAATTTCATGATTTTAGTTGCATTTTAGCGGTGTTCGTTGTCAGCCTACGCCGTACTCCTGCAGTCTCTAATGAGGAACCTACCTATAACATAAGTGGGTTCCGAACCACTCGGATACAGCGATATTTTATTTGATTAAAAATTGGTGAAACTAGGATTTGAATCCCAGATTTCACTGCACTTAATTAGAGATGATGCGCGTTAACCAAGTGAGTTAAAGTATAATATACTATAAAAATTGCAAGTGACAGTCACGTGACCGGCAATTTTTTGTAATAACATCAAAACTACACTTCTAGGAAAAAAAGTTTGATATTTACTAAGTTCATCGGCTTGCGAGTTATTATGTTATAAATTTAATTTCGTAATTTTATTATATTCCAAATATTAAAGGGCTAATAGAAACATATAGGTACAACTCAATATGAAAATTGCGTACTTAACCATATTAATAATTTAGCACTAAATTTATTAGATAATTTCTTATTAGAATTAAGAAGATTGAAAAGAACTAGATTAAAAGTAAAAACAATATAAAACAGAAAGAACTCTAATAAGAGCTATTTTAATTTATCATATTTACTTGTTGATATTTTTCCTAACCACTTGTAAATTAAGATTAAATAAATAAATATAAAAGAAAATACTGAAAAAAATATTTATTTATTTATTTAAACCAATAACTGAACAAAGTAGAAAGATGTTCGAAATAAATAAATAAAGAACATAAGGGATATTTGTAGTATTGATTTAATAAATAAATAATAACGCCTATGATCGTAAAGTCTATACTTATTTCCGCGGAATAAAATTTGAGAACTTGCGATTGATTAGTTATTAAATCTCTACAACTTTTATTTGATATATTTTTCTGTAAAATAATTTTTCGACTACTACTCAATTCGTATTTATATAAGAGTTTATCATTGAACCAATTAATTCAAAAACTGTTTGTAAGAGTTTTAAAAATAGTAAAAAAGAAAAATAGCGAGTATGCCTGAATAAAATAACAGTTATAGACCTGGCGTTGATATATTTGTTTTATTTGCATTTTCCGTCTATAACAGATTCTCTTCGTGTCTTCGTATCAGAGAGAAATCTTCTTTCACATCTGATACCCAGTGTCGTTTCTCATCAGAAAAAAATGACAGTCCATCAAATAAACAGTGAAATATCGTAACAAATTAATAAACAGTGTGAGTGGACATTGTTCGCGCCGAAATTTGTACAGCGCCGTCACTTGTCATTTATCAACATATATTTATCTCACGTCTCCAGACACCCTGCGATCCGAGCGAGCTGGGCACCTGTCACGTGGTGACTTATAGGCCGATTATGGCCAGCGCGGCCAATACAAGACCCCGACGCATCAAAACATCACTCGCCTGACAACGTCTATCCGCCGGTGCTGCCACCCAAACAGATCGGCGGGAACATTATTTATTTTAATATTTTTTTTTATTTCACACATGCACTTGTTATACTTGTTACTGTTTTTAATTAGACAATTCGCCTACATACATAGATGTCAAATACTGATGTATTAATCTTTCTTCAAATTTGATGTTACCTTTATGACATATCTACCACAATATTCCATTTTTTGTTTACAATTTACGGGTACCAGCTATCTAGTTTATAACAGTTGGAATATGGAATATAACAAAATAGTGACATTTTAACTTAATCCGTATATGTATATTCAGTAGCAGTGCCGGTTTAACTTTGAATCACCAAAATAATAAATGATAATAAAAAAAAAACAAATAAATAAATTAAAAAATCATAAACTTTAAATTAAATTCTATTTTTCAAAATTTTAAAATAAAGAAAATATATATAGGGAAATTTATAATGTAATTATCTGCTCCACTTACATTTTGTCTTTACGTACCACATAGTCATATAAAAATCTGGTTTCTGATTTTGTTTTCTTGGTACATTGTTTATGTTGTTCGATGGAACATGGATTTTTTAGGTTATCAATTTAAATCTATCAGTTGTTGATGGTTTTTAGTAAATTCATTCTTGGGTTATCTAGTTTTATAGTGACATTGCAGGTTTCAATTGTACTAGTTATTTCTTATTCGCTGATTTTACAAAGTTCCTTTCGCGGCGTAGAAATTTAATTTCTATCTTGTGAATTACAAAAAATTACACATTTATAACGTTTGAAAAAAATAATTTTAAAACCTCGACAAATCTGGGTGTGATTATTAAAAGAATCTCGATTTTCTCGTCTCGAAATTTTATTTGTAAAATCGTTCTCGTATCACCCGAGACGAGATATTTCGACACGAAACGAACGAGATTCGAGAAATATTTTGTCTCACCCGAATCCCTAATCACAACATTTTCTATGTGTGTGTCTTTACGTCATATTACTTTTGATGTTAGTAACCACTATATGTCATATTGTGTTTAAATCCTTTTGGGCAAGTAAACCCTACTCTGTTGGTGTTGTTTTATCCGACTTGTCGGGCGATTATCTGCGATCTGTAATCAGCTACCAGTGCATTGTAGCGGCGTATTTACATAAACTCGGCCGCAGTGCGCCTGGATCGATTGTCTTCTTGTCTCGTACGTCTCAATACCTCAATCGGAGGTGTGTCTGCCCTGCCCAGCGCTAGAAAGAAGATTAGTCGTGTTTCGTGGTTCGTGTTCGAGTTACAGTTGCCCAATACAAATGTCATAAGCTGATGGAGTTGGATTTTTATATTCCAGTCGGCCTAGACATTATACTATATAAAAGTTGATACAGTATCAAAACAGTGCGTTAATATAATATCGTAGTATGGTTCTCACCAAGTTCATTTCTTTAACTTATAAATTTCCTAACATTCCAAGAGGGGGCATTTGCCCTCCCCTGACTTTTTGCAAATTTTAAAAAGACGGCATATTACTTAATTATTTCACTACCGTTATATTCTATAAGAAATTTATTTATGATGATATTTCTGTTTTCTATTTATTTTGCCCCTCCCTGAAAAATACTTCATGGGCGCCCATGGTCTACAATATCCTTATCCACAAATGCAACTATAAATATCAAAGGAATTAGCCCTAACTTACAGGTATAATTATACACGTAATTTATTATTTAGGATTTCTGGCCCTAAACTATGTCAAAAATATCAATATTCATCCTCGTTAAATAAACGAACTTAACTACTATTAAATATTTCATTTTTGTATGTCTTAAAAGAAGACAGAGTTGTGTAAATAAAAAAAAGATGTTAGAAATATAAGGTTGAAGCAGTTTTCACACGAATATCATTAACACAAAATACCCTGGACTGGTTGCAATGGGTTAATAATTAGAGCATTCTAAAGCATTTTCTCTAATTCTATGTCTGCTGAAACCATGGCACATTTTGGAATATTGAAGCTCTGTATTGTATTTCAATTTCAGTGGACTAAAACCGGCGGTTTCAGTAGCTTAAAATGTAGACCAAATTCTTCAGAATATTCTGATTCTTGACTTACTGAAGCCAAAACAAATTCTAAAGCTATGAACTGTATTAATTCACTCAGAAATACCAATCAATTAAAATTATACCAATCATGGTCCTATAAATAGACATTTCTCTTTGCGCAGAATTTTAACGGTAACTTGTTACCGTAGACCAAATGGACGTAAATACTTATGTGGAAAAGTAAAGAAAATTAAATTAAATTTTTGTTTCTCTTGTCAAAGCAGAATTATAGAAAATAACATTCGTACTGGTAAAGTAATAAAAATCATACTAGCTTATATGGAAACGGGCAAAGTTAACTATATCAAAATTTAAATAATTAGATCTGAATTGTCAAGTGGCTTACATTTTAAATTTCAGCTTTGCCAGTCTTTGTCTGAATAAAATTACTTCTACGTCCGAGACGTTGTTTACTAACAACTTACAGCAAGAAAATGCAAGTAAAACGAGTCATGATACAAGTGAGATCCTGTTCCAGCTGGGTTTTTGTACTACAGATGATGCTGAGTTATTTATTTGAGGGTATTATGAAGATATGTTTCCCCTGTCTGAGGGCAAAGATTACAATGGGACTTAAGACCGAGGTTTATAAATTGCCTGAGGGTATAAAGTTCAAGTAATACTCCGTGGTGCGAACATTATTTTATGTCTTAATATCTTAACATTTTAATACCTCAACGTCATATTCATCTGTGTCATTACATTCGTAACCTCGAATATCTGAAAGATTTGTACAAAATCTTTACTTTTTTTCTAGCATACGTGATTGTTGTAAATATTATAATTATTATTCTTTAAATATTTCCAAAAGCATATTACGAATATGATTTTTGTTTTATACATACAAAGTTAAAATTGTATTCAGCAATTATAAAATAACTTTGTTTTTATAATAATTTTGATATCGAAAACTAATGCCATGATGTCTTTTAAATAGAAGCCAATAGAATATATGTCAAAGGATTATGAAAATTTAATAGCTAATAGATTTTTGGTTAATATAATGTTGTTTAATAAAATGAAACTAATGTAGATTCCTAAAAATTAGAATATTTATTTTTTGATGACTGCTGTACTTCTTTACGTGATGTGTTCCTTATAACAATGTCGTTTGAATGTTAATGATTAATAATGATTATATTTGAATATTTAATCAAAAAATTATTATTTTTTTGGATAATACGTAGCCAATACATCCAGAAATGTTATAAGAATGCAATATAAATTTGGAGACTTTAACGTTAGATCAAGACACAAACCTAATTTCTTGATTTAAAATATTCTAATAAAAAATATTTATTTATAAATATTTGATATTTACTTTTAGAATCATATATATATATATATATATATATATATATATATATATATATATATATATATATATATAGGGTGTGCAGCGAAATGCGGAACATACGAATTTAAAATGGGATTTAAAAAAATTGCGGATACTCTCTCTCCTGGTAAATTTAGAGCGAAACTACAAGAATACAACGTTGCTCAAAATTAAATTCTAGGCCAGATACGATCATAATTGTTGCAACAGCACGTCTGCAGTACGAGATATATTAAATATGAAATGTAATATTTTCGTTAAAATAAAACAAAATATCTATCTGCCAGTTTAGAAAAGTATTACTGATTTTTTCATTATTTTAATATTATTTAAGTTGAATTTTAATATTTGTAAAATACTACACAAGTACACTCTAATTAAATAACTCCAAACTCCAAAACATGAAAACATCACGTTGTTTCTTATCAACCAGATTCCATTATCACTGTCCCTGTACGGTGTCGGTGGCTCGAGGCGTAAGCAGATTACCGTAGCTTAGCGGTGGGGCGAAGGCCGAGGGCCCCATGCGGCGCTCCACGGGGGGCGAAGTTACGTGCGACTTCAGGACGGGAAGCGTGCACGCAAAATATACTTTCACCTGGACAAACAGTAGTACGCGCCAGGCATACCATTATATGCCATGTATTGTGTACGTGAAAATAGCTTGCTATTGTAAAATAAGTGTTTTTTAAAAATAAGTAAATGTGTCTTAGTTGCTTTTAAGTATGGAACTTTTGAATATACTTAAAGTTTTCAATCCTAAGATAAACTACAATACAGTCCATGAGTCCATTATTTATCAGTATTATTAGCAATAAAAAGAAAAACACTGAAACACATGGCAATCGATATTAATTTTAAATAGCTTTTTCCGAATTCTTTTGAAAAGTCCCAAAGCCAAAAACTCTAGATCTTTTTTTCAAGCTGTTATTTTTAAGTTTTAAATTTTTCTATTATTTTGCTTTTTTCACTTTTTAGCAACGCATTTTCAACGACTCAAATAACATTTCTATTTGTAACAGTTTAGCTGAAGAAGGAATCATGTTTCATATTATTTATTAACGACAATATGGTCTTACAAATGAACGTAGAAGAAAATTCGAAGACTGTCCGTAAATGATATGTGTCACAAAAAATATCTTGGTGTGTCACTTTTGTCAATCGTGTCATAGGTTCGCTATAACTGGTGTATAACGCAAATTTATTTAAAATTTATATTGTTTACATATGTTTAAGTACATTTACTTTGACTTCCTCGGTCTTCAAAAATGTCTGTGAATTAAGTCTCAAAAGATGTCATTTTTATGATATTTGAAGAAAAAATAATTTTATGTGGTCAATAAAATATGATCAATTTAAAATGTATCTATTCAATCAACTAAGATCACTGAAGTAATTAATCAAATAAGAACAACAAATTTTAAAATAATTAAATATAGCAAATAATTAGAAGTAAAATCCATTAAAAAATTGAGGAAAGATGTATTAAAATTTAAAGAAACGGTCAAAAATAGTTATTTGTATCACTATTCCAGAAACTGAACTTTTGCTAGAGTGATATTGACAGGCCGAGCTCAAGTTAGGCTTGCAAATGAGAGATCTCGCAAAAGAGAATCTAGGCGAGTGATACACAAGATTTTTTGCGTCGATGACACTTCTAATTTATTAAGGAAAGGATTCTGGACGATTTTGAGTTCTGAAATAATAATCGAACTGAGGTGCGAAAAGAAACTTGAAGGAATACTGGAAGAAAAATTGTAATATTGTTAATATATTTGGAATTAGAGCAACTGGAGCAAATTTTGAGGTCAATGTAAAATAGTAAAAAAAAAATGAATAGAACAAAAAATGTGAAGCAATAAATATAGAAGTAAATGTAGCAAATTCTTTGGCAAATAACTACATCATTTTCTAGACAAATTACAGCTAATCCTGAAACAAATAAATAAAGCATTTATAGGAAAATAAGAAAAATAAGATTTTGAAAAACAAACAAATTGAAATATAAAAGTAAACAAATGAATTACAAAACTAGGTTTTATAGAAGACATCACTGCGTTGAAAAACAAACGCTTAAAAACAAAATTATGAAATAATAAATTAAAGAAATTGCAGAAGGCGAATGAAATAATAAATATGATAAACACTAGATGTAAACTGTCTCACAAATTTGTGTTTATATGTACGCGTACACACCTAATATCCGATATAGTAGTACGTAGTTGTTTGTACATATAGGTAGGTAGAAACGAATGTATCGGTAGATGACAGATAAGATTTTGTCGTAGTAACGAAATCCAGATAAGCCGGTGTGACTTGTGACTTTGGAGTAGCACGCTTAAGCCCAGACTAACTTAGTTTTATTGTACCAGCCGCCTTTTGCTCTTTTATTTTATGTTATTTATTAACAACCGAACTATATTTTAAATTCAGACCTTGTATTATATGTAAAGAGTAAATCTTTCAACATGAAAGAAAAATATAAATTTGTCATTACGTTTTATTTAACTTTGTAAAACAAAGTATTAATACACCTAGCTGTCAATTCGTGGTTATAGTTTTAGAACAACGAAATCGAAGGTCTTTTGTTCGATTCCAACTAGTGAGTTTTCAATGGATAAGCACGTTTTGAAGTCCCTAGAACACGATTTTAATATTTCTACGATGATGTCTGTCCGTGTGTGTGGATGGATGGATGTTGTAGTGATTACTCAAATTCTGAGTACATTCTGATAGCCTAGATTAGATCTGATTAGATTTTGGTCAACCGGAATTGGTGTTTTCATGAAGATTTGAAATATATTTCCAAAATATGTTAATTAATTATGAATATAGTAGAATTTTTGTAAAAAATATTTTAATATGCTGCCACGATCCTACCATACTAACGACAAATTTGTTTTATACAATTTCCTCTGCCTAAACGATACAGGTATGTAAAATTACTACTATTTATATATTTTTTGTGTTTAGCTAGAAGTTATACAGGGTGTTCCATTTAAGCGTGCCACCATTGCTATCTCGAGAACTATAAGAGCTACGAGGTTGGTTAAATTAGCAAAGAACCACCATTTTACAAGACTATTACAATGAGCAAAAAAAATATTTTTTTCGACCAGTGGTTCTCAAAATACGGGACACAACTTTCTTATTTTAAATGGGAACATATGTTTATTTTTAGGTTATTTGATAGAGTATTTTTTTCTGAATTCAACGATATGAACATATCATATACTAATATAACAAAATAATTGAGAAAAATGCATGATAGATTTATATGTATTTTATTTATATCTGGCTGAAATAAGAGTGCTTTGGATAGAAAACAATTCATTTTCTTCTTAAAACTGACAGTTTAAGAAAATAAAATTTAACAAAAAATAATCAAACAATGTTAGACAGAACAATATGTCTATGTTTTCTAACCATAGCACTCTTGTTTCAGACAGGCAACACATCGAGTTCGCAAACTGTATATTCAGATTATTTTCGAAGCTCGAGTTGTATATATTAAGACTATACAACGAATAAATCAACTATTGATCGATTCTTTTTTGCGAAATGTCAAAAACTGTAATTGTTTATATTCACGGATGATACGATTAAATATGATTCAAAACTGTTTCCGGAACACCATTAGTGGTGTTCCGCGAAAACTCGACTTAGCAACATAAATAACCGATGTTATACATCGTAACTAAGAAAAATTCAACTATCTGATTGGTTCATTTTCCGATGAGTTGTATAGTCATCATCGGAAGGTGACTTCTGTCGGTCATTCCTTTCAGAAACAGCACATATTAATATCTCATATCGCTGAAAAGAATCCCTCTTGTGAGGCCGTTCTGGTTCCAGTTAATCAGCTTTGCTGAAATCACTTTAAATGTGGTCAAAAACCACTTATAATCCCATAACGCCTCCAGGTCTAGGCACGAGGCCCATAAACCATTCAGCTGCACAAAAACACCCGACAATCGGCTTTCACGCATTCAACGAGCGAAAATAACCGACATTTGTAATTTCAAGAGCTGGGCATTCACGTTGTGTCTTTGTGTCCGTTGTCATGGCATTGTGTCCAGGTGACAAAAGACGGCAAAGCTAGCTTTAGTGGAGGTGTTGTTCGCTGTTTGCGTTTGAAATTGATCTTCGAAATCACAAGAATTGGGAAAGGCGAAAGGGTTTATGGTTATTTTCACATGTCTTACTCGATCGCTTTATACTAGTGAGTAGTGACAGGTTTGTGGAATGTAATGGAGATGTTTATTTATACTTGATTGAGTATATACTCTAAGCGTTTCAGGATTAGAATTAATCTGACATTTATACTAAGTAAGTTTAAAATGTACTGGAAAATATCTATGACTGTATGAGTTACTGATAAAAATTTAATTATTTTGACTTACTTTTGCTGAAGTATATTTTCGTCTGATTGGCAGTTCCTGTAAATAAAAAACAATAAATTAGTTGGTTTTGATATTGTCAATTATATATTCAATTTTTTTACTGTGAGTATTTTTAACATGACCGATGGTTACGACTTAATATTTGATTGACAGCAATGTATACTTGCTTATCTCATTTAAAATGAAACATAGGGAACGAATTTGACATTTGCTTTTTGGGTTATAAAATTTTCTGATAAGCCTACCCCAAGTGCAACAACAATTTTAAGAATCATTAATAACTTTAGAGGAAATGGTAGTATAGTAGAATGGTCTGCTAGATCACTCGATCTTACACATCTACATTCTTTTTATTGGTAACCTTTAAAATCAGAAGTTTTTACTGGAGGAAATCTTCAAAACTTAGATCAATTAAAAGTTCAAATTCAAAACATTTCTTAAAATATTACAATTGCTCAAATATCATCGTATGTAATTCAAAATTATAGCAAATTGAGTCACTGCCCAGTAGTAATGGGTGGATTTTTGAAAATTTATTGTAACTTGTATAATTGTTCGTTATTATACTTACTTATTTATTAGTTGGTTTATTGGTTTTTTATTTTGTAATTTCGTATAATATTAAATTTAATACTTATGTCAAATTTATTTCCCATGCTAATAATTGCTGTCAAACAAATATCAAATAATAACTATGAATATGAAAAGTCCTCAAATTTTACGTTAAACAATACTCACGGTACATATATATCTAGAAAATTCTATCGTTTCCTTTTATTTCTAATTTTTGTTCTTAGATTAGAATCTATCTATACACTCTATTTCTCGCAGTTGACGTGAGGTCATCACTTTCTGTTACAGGAAGTATTAAACTTTTATCTTGCATCTTTATCGTATACGCATAATACAGATGAGACTTTTATTCGCTATCTCATTATCGTACGTGATACAGAGGGATACATATGCCATATGCGTCCAACCAACGATAATAGTTACTTGTATCACTAGTCCAGAAACTAAACTTTTGCGAGAGCGAATCATTTTTGACAGGTCAAAAGAGACCTCGCAAAAGAGTTTCTGGGCGTGTGATACATAAGATTTTTTGCACCAATGACACTTTTAATTTATTAAAGAAATATTAATACTACTTAAAATTTTATACACTATAGGTTTTTATATCAGTAACATTTTCGATTCACATGGATATATAAAAAATCCACTTGTTTTATTCAAAAAAATTGTGACATTTGTTCTAACTTAAAAAAATAAACGAATGTAAATTGATATTTTTCAACAATTAAAGTAATCGTAATCATACAAGACGAGTACAATATGAATAATAAATCAAATATAGTTGTTTTATTTAACGTTTACATTTCCAATAGTAAAATTAAATTAAAAATTTTGACAGAATGTTTCTGGATGATTTTGTGTTCTCTAATATTTGTCATAATGGGACGAAGACGCGAAAAATAATTTTATTTCTTAAATGTTACATATTTGAGATGTAAATTTTATTACAATTTTTTTGATAACCCTGTTCGTCGTGTTATTTTAAAGAACGTTGTCCAACGAATTTTCTATGTTAATACCATCTAATTCCTGTCTATTAGTTCATTCCAGTTTGCTTGTAGTTTAGCTAGTTACGTTTAATTCTTGCTAATAACACTACTTGAAAATTTATAGCTTTTTCTTCCCATACAAATATGCTACAAACATGGTAGACATTAGCATAAAAATAACAACCAGCAAGCACATGTGTATGACGGTTGGAGTGTTAGTTCTAGGTTCATAACAAGCCTGTAAACATCCCACAAAAAGGGGCTGGCAACCCCAGATAGTGCATGGGGAGCAATAGAAAGCGATGTAGTGTGCTGTGTACGGATATAGGTATGCCGGAGTCAAGAGATGTCTATTGTATTGTTGTTTGTAGCTGGGGTGAGCATATTATGTACTGGCAACTTTAGGCGTGATATGTGAAGCCATTTTGGTTTACGCTAGATTTAATGCCAAAGGAAGGAAAGGCATTATTAACTTCTTACAAATGGTATACAAATCTACTTCAAATTTGCAACTACGACCACAAAAATATAAGAAAAAAAAATAGGTTTAATAAAATACCTACTTATATATGATAGTTATTCCAAAATTTGGAATATAAAAATTGAAGAATAAACTTTTATTAAAATATTCAATAATAAAATTGTTTGATTAAAATATCTTACTTAGTACATTTTCTAACTGTTGAAATCGATTACTTCTATAGATAATATTAATTCTTTATTTTATGTTCAGTCGCAAAATTAATATTTTATTTAGAACAGCTTTTTCTGTTTATTATGGCTTATCATTTTTATAATCATAAATAATAATACATGGTAATAGCTTGTAAATAGTATGATTTTAAATTATAAAAAACTTCTTGACCAACATCAATTTGTTAAATTAAAAAGTGAGTATATATTTCTTTGACTTGACTTTGAAAAGACGTCTTTTATAAAGCCATAATGCAACTGTATGTACATAACACACTCACACTGCTACGAAATGTAGAAGTCCATGTATCCGCCCAAAATACCTTTGTCTTAAAAGATTTTTTACCGTAGAATGATGCAAATTTTGTTCATGTAATTGCTATAACATCTAGTTGTGCACTTCCATTTTTGGTTCCCATCCGTCTTTTCAAAAGGACCCTTGGTTTAATAAACATAATAATTTACTTAGCTTTTAATGTTTGTAAGAAACATTTGATTTCTGGTTAATAAATTGACATTAGTGATGGGTCACTGGGAACTTCCCGTCAGGAATATTTTTATTTCTCGGGAAAATTCCCGGGAATTTCCCTAAACACGTTTCCCGGGAAAAAATCAGGAATTCCATTTTGGAAATTTCCGGAAATATATGGGAAAATTCCCGGAAACAAGTAGGGAAATTCCCGGGAATAAGGAAAATTCCTGAGAATAAGAAGGAAACTTACCGATAATAAAATTAACGCAGGCGCAGCATTACCGACGTGTTCTAACCAGTCCCGACTAATTTCAACAGTGTTAGGCTAGGCGCGCACTACGTTGTTTCGCCGCGCGGCAAAATGCCGTGCGGTGAATTGTCGTACGACAGAAAAACGCAGAGAAATTGAACCGCGCGGACTACAGCTGTTTTTCAGAAATTTTTAACTATGGATCTCGTGAAAACAGCGTGTATAAGTATTTTAATAATGAGAAATCGCGAAAAGAAACGAAAAAGAACTAACCGTTTTTGGGTACACCCCCTTACTAGTGAAAGACTGAACAAAGGACAATTTTCTAAAATATTTAGGGAATGTCCACAATTTTTGTTTTATATTCCTGTCTTTATACGACTTCAAAAATGTATTATATAATATAGGCCTTTTCTCAATTAATATTATTAATTTTTCCACATTAATTTGTAAAGGGTCTGCATCATTTACAGGACTTGCCGGTGATCCAGGAGACGACATCTTTCTTTAAAAACAAGTTTTCACTGCGGTGAATTGCCGTAGTGCGCGCTGTTCTATATAATTCTACATGTCACAAAGACAAACTTGCGTCGCCACACCGCATTAAAAATGGGACATGCTGCATTTTTTTTGCCGCTGCGGCGATCAAGACGCAAGTGCGCGCTTCCCAATATAAAAGCCAGTGTTACAAAAATGCGGCGCGACGAAATGCCGCGCGGCGATTTAGCCGCACGGCAAAAAGTCGTAGTGCGCGCCTAGCCTTAATATTGTAATAACTTTATAACTATGAGTGGAAAACAGAAAAAAATAAATTAATTCTTATAATTTTACTACAGCAACATCACCATTTGTAATATTTTTAGTGTAATGACATAATCGGTATTTAACTTTTTCTAATTTTTATGAAATAATGATTTTTATGAGGAAATTTATCGTTTATTTTCCCCCAGGAATTTTCCGGAAAATATCTCCAGAAATTCTTCAGAAAATTCCCCAAAAACTTCCCGGGAAATATCCCGGGAAATTTTCCGAAATATTCGTTCCCGGGAATTTACCCATCACTAATTGACATTGACAACTGTAAGAATATATTTTGTGAGAAATATGGTCAAAAATTAAAACAATATCTCTTTTTTCGCAAGTTTTTGTGCAGATATTGCAATAAGGCATAGTGAACATAGAATATTTTGATAACATTTTTAAAAGATGATCCATTTCGAAGGGAACTTCGAAGATTTGAATGAAAGTTGAAGAATGATTAGTCGTAGTATGATAAGTTTAAATGAACTGCAGTAAAAAATGTGTGTAATTTATTCTACCTCAAATTTATTTTTTAAATGAAGTTATATTATTCGAAAAATGATATTTGGTAATTGATCCGAAAAGTCTTTTAGGAATTATTAATAAAAAAAATACAGATATTCACAATAAATTAAAATAAGAAAACATGATACATATTTGTCATTATTTAAAACTAACATATAATTTTGATTTTATACCAATAAGAGTTATACAAATAACAGTTAATAAGTTACGATAGCCCTATAAAAGGGTGACATGTCCATTTAAGAATGACATCCACAATCCAGCCGATGTCCACTTAACCTATCAAATGTCATCCCTAACCGCACTCTTGTTTTATTAATTATTCCTGCGTGGCCGGCGGAGCGTGAAGTGTCGTGTATCCCGCCCCGTGATGTTATTATTGGGGCGCGGCCCCGGCAGTTAGCACAAAGGGCCCCGCAGGCAAATCACAGCGAGGGGCAGCAGCTGACACGGCTGTGAACAATCCACACGGATTGTCTACCGGTGGTGACTTATTGGTTTTTTCTCATTCATTGGTACTCGATTCCCAGATTTAGGAAATTGTGGGATATATTTATGGAGGCATAGGTAATAATATGGAAGTACAAATTTGTTTTAAATATAGAAGGAAAAGTCAAATTGACAGACAATTTTCGATTTTATGCTTATTATTTCATTAGAATTGTGATAAATACTATAACGTGCAATTATATTTTATGAATTATATATAATCACCTATATACCTTCCCTATATATTTTTATATTATTACTTCTTACGATATTTGTCCCTCATATTTGCTAATTAAATATATTAAAAATTCACCCGAAATACTGTTCCATATAAGTTTATAAATTAGTCTAATTTGCTAAAATCCTGAAACATTGTGATTATGATGTAGCAGCAATATTTTTCCAATTTTTAATGTAGTATTCATTTTTCAGTTGTTTGAATAAATATATCATAGTAAATGTAAAATTATAAAATTATTACTCCTTACATAAGGCTTTTAAAAAATCTGCGATAATTACTCTCGACAATAATGCCAAAATCTTGTAATTTGTAAATATATTGATGAGATAATTATAATATCTTATATACCTATATAATGCTAAAACTAGTAACATTGCTCTTTAATCTTAAAATTACTTTAATAATTAAAAATCTATATCATTCGAATTGAAAATAAATTAAACATGATCTCCTTTTATTATTACTTAATAATATAATGTATTCTTGTAAACCTTTCTTGTTATTTGAATTAAATAGTAGCAAATGTAATTTTTTTTCTCCGAGTATTTTATGGCTCCGAATTAAGTACAAATATATTTCTGACGAATCATGTATTAATTTTTTTCTGTAACCTTCGATTATAAAAAAAAATAATTTAAAATTTAATAAGTAAATCAAATTTTGCGTGCGCAATAATTTGCAATGCCTTGCGAAATTAATTACAGCGACGAGGTTCCTGTAGATGTAGAAGAAGCCTCAACAGAGGTTTTAGTAGATCTACTGACCAAAAAAATCAAAAATGAGGTACAATTAAAATGTTTTTATACGACAACATCGAAAAATGTTCATATCAAGAGTGTAAATTGAATCATAAGAAGCTACATTTTGTACTGAATTTCATTTTGCATCGGTTGCTAGGCAAGTTGCTAGACAACAAATGCAACATGAAATATTTCGTGTTCGGTCTGCTGTTTTTGATGAAAAAACCTAAGTTGGCTTAAACAATATAACGCCAAACGTCAAATGTTATCAGTTTGTTACAGTTTGTGCATTTTATAATTGTCGTTGTCGTATAAAAAGTATAGTACGCAGCAAACACAAAATAGCAGTTTTGCACTCGTTTGAAAATGTGCTTCATTTTGTGCTTGTTACATAATATACTATTAAATATTTTCAAGACTACTCAAAGAAATGCAACTTACACATTTACCATTGCGTTTTTTGATGAAGAACAATTCCTCCCTCACTTTTATAAATAGTTATTTGTGTATCAAGGTTCTAAAAGTAATCTTTTTGGGCCGAAACCGAAGTTTGCAGCCGAGGCAAAGCCGAGGCTACAAATCAGATGAGGCCCAAAAAGAACTTTTAACCGAGGTGCACACAACATTTTTTAGGCGATTACAACAAGAAATTATGAATTTTCATTCAAAATCAATTTTTGACATCTGTCAAAATTTACTTTACGGCCGCATTTACTTTACGGCCGCATTTACCTTACGGCCGCATTTACTTTACGGCCGCTATTTTTACTCGGAAATTCATTACTTTTTCATTAATATTTGTAAAGGAATAGTTAAAATTTTACTTACATTTGTTATTATATTCTAAAATAATTAATCACATTAATATGAACTATGTAAATCAATAATGAACAAACTAGCGGCCAAAAATTTTGACTTTGACAGATGTCAAATAAAAATTGATACTTTAAGGTTGCCAGCAGATACGAAAAACAACAATTTATGTACCAGCCGCCTAAAAAAAAAATTGTTACTTAGTGAGACATGAAACTGAAGCTTTTATTCGTATTGTCCGCCTTTATTGCTGGAAGATGATAGGTTGCAAGCATCGCCAGCCTCCAGTATTAGTCTTGAATTACCTAAGGCTTTGCTCCATGCAGCCGTGACTGCAGAACAATGGGTGTCCATGTTGACGTATGACACTCCAGCTCCGGCTCCAGCTCCAGCTGAAAGCGGCTGCAGCTCCAGTTGTTCTGGTGACAGATCACTGCTGTCTACCGGGCTACCGTCTTCACGCGTCATTACATTCTCTCACTGACTTACACTATGCGAGGTTCTAATGGTGCTGTGAGCTGTGGTTTTATAGTGCAGTAGGGTTGGGTAGAAGTAATGTGGGACAAAACAAATCGGTTTAGAGAATTTGTAAATGGTTATTGCATTATCTAGTAGAATATTAATAGAATTTCCTAGTTATCACTTAGGTTTTTAAGAATCATGTCCCTATTATTTGATTTTAAGGTGTCCTACTACAGTACATTTATTAATTGGATTTATCATATTCATGTATACTCATGTCTCATTTTAAAAGAAACATAGGTCAAAATAAACTCGTTCTCGCAAAAGTTTAGTTTTTGGACTAGTGATACAAATAATTATTTCGTAATAATTTTTGGTGGTCTTTGATGTAATCCACTATGCGAGGTTCTAATGGTGCTGTGATTTTATAGCTTAATAGGGTTGGCTTCGTGTAATGTAGAACACAATACAAATTAATTTAGAGAATTTGTAAATGGTTATTGCATTATCTAGTAGAATATTAATAGAATTTCCTAGTCAATCACCATTGATTGAAAAATATATAGATAGGCAAGATTATGTGAAAAATCTTTCCACCTACATAACTGTGTATCTGGTTGCATTTGGGTTTAATATCATATATAGAATTTGTAAATGGTTCTTGCATTATCTTTTAATATCAGGCGTTTCTGTCAAATATTATAACAAAGAGCAAACGTTAAATAATTAATAACACAAATTAGTTCTTTTTTAAAATATACTAATGATTTATTGAAAAAACTATTTTAATAGATACTAAAAAATTCAATAAATATGTAAAACATGTTTATTTATCTGATATTTTTGTCTGTTTAATTCCGCAAAGTAGTTCATGGAATTATGAACGAGATGGCTCTATCGAATCTGATTCTAAAACAGCGGTATGCAAAAATATACAAGCTTGCCTATCTATATATTTTTCAATCAATGTTATCACTTAGGTTTTTAAGAATCATATCCCTATTATTTGATTTTAAGGTATGTCTTACTAAAGTACATTTATTAATTGAGTACGAGGTACATTGTATGATAGATAACGTGAGTATTTTTAACGTGAAACATGGGATTTATCATATCCATATATACTCATGTCTCATATAAAAAGAAACATAGGTCAAAATAAACCCGCTCTCGCAAAAGTTTAGTTTTTAGACTAGTCATACAAATAACTATTTCTTAATAATTTCTGGTGGTCTTTGAAGTTTGGATATTATAGAGCACTACATCAAAAAGAGCCAACGAGATCTAGGAAAAATATGACATCCCGTCACAGAATAATGTGTTCGTCATTACAGTTTCATCTTTCTTTCTGCATGTTTTCACACAAAGCCACACCAGAGACACAGAATAGTTATACACAGAAGCGACACACCGTGTCGGCACCTTTCATGTTCCCCTAGTCAGTTCTATGTCCTTGAAGCATTGTGTAGACCTTTAAATTTGTGTTCTTTCCCTATCTCTCTCTCAGATGTGAGTAAACTTTCCGATTTTAAACAATGGGCCCTTTAAATTTATACACCTTCCCTATCTCTCTCTAATTTTCGCTTCTCTGTTTTACTGTCGCTTCTGTATAAACCTATTCTGTGCCCGAGATGTATAGTCATGTCTCATATAAAAAGAAACATAGGTCAAAATAAACTCGTTCTCGCAAAAGTTTAGTTTCTGGACTAGTGATATAAATAACTATTTCTTGATAATTTTTGGTGGTCATTGAAGTTTGGATATTATAGAGAACTTCATCCAAACTATCCAACGTGATCTAGAAAAAACATGTAAATCCTATCACAGAATCATATGTTCGCCATTACAGTTTCATCTTTGTTTCTGCATGTTTTCACACATAGCCACACCCGAGCTGTGTGTGTGTGTGATGTGCCAGAGGCAACTCAGTATGCAATGCATTGTGCGGTGTGGGAGATGAGTTATCGGTATCGGTATTGATTAGTTCTCGCGACCGCTCTATCTGCTGCCCATATCGATTCATTACACAACACTGTGTGAAATTAAAACTTTCATCTTGCACTCCACGATCTCTCAACACATGCAACAACAAAGAGTTGATATGACTACAAAAAGTAGAAGTATTGTTTTCAATTACAGATTGGAAATGGTAATACATTTTTATATATAAACATTGTATTAATATGTTGTACATGATAAAACTCAACAGTCGAAAACTAGAATACCAACTAAAATTCAGAGGAATGAAATAATAAATTCAATGATGTTCTAAGTTAATTTATTTTTTGGGAAATCGAAATTTCAGGAACAAAATAATTTTTATATTATTTCTTTTCATTCCTAAGATATTTGTCCTCAAAAATGTGTACTCGTTATAGTTCATTCCAAAAATTAATCTAGATAAATTCTCAATAACTTAATCATTCGATTCTACGAGAAAAGTTAGATAAAGAAATGTTTACTCCGTATATATATGTTCTTCGGAATGATTATATGAAAAGAAGAAAACTGGAAAAAATGCAGAAAAATTTAATTTTTCGCTTGGGAACTTTTCCAAAAATTTTCATTTAACAAAAAAAAAAGCTCACGAGGACAAAATTATAATTTCTGTATTTTCCTTTTTCTTCAAGCACTAGCTCCCAATCCCAAAGACGTATATGTAAAAAAAGCAGTTCTTTATGTAACCTTTCTACCTTTCTTGTTGAATTGAATGGTAATGTCAGCTAGATTTTATCTACTTATTTTTTTAATATACAAAAAACACTTTTTTTGAGATGCAACTTCAAGGACAAATATCTCAAGAAAAAAGAGATAATTAAATTTTGTTTGAAAATTTGAAATCATCGCATGGACAAATAAACTATTTTCTAAAACTAAAATTTTCGACCCAAAAATAGTTACGTACATACTTTTGAAATATTTCAAATTGTCCCCCCTTAAACTGGAAAGGTTTTTTTATATTTCGAAAATAATAATAAATAAATCTAGAACGCCAATGCGTCTCATATATACAGACATTATTCAGAATTGTTTGATTTGCCGAAATAATGTCGTGGAAACATAAACGCACAAACTTATAATAAATCTGATATTCCCATCAGTGCAAATGAAGTCCTGAAACAATTTGGTGTTGATATTTATTTATAAGTAAATAAATTAATAATCGTATCACTAAAGCTATCTGCAATTATGACTACGGCTAAATGTAACTTTTCTATATTAAGGTAATTAAAACTCTTTAAAAGTGTTGGATCCGAATAAAGTTTGACCCGATTCGGATCTACGAAAAGAATTTTATTATAAATTTAGATATTCTTTTGTATGTAGGTATAATTTTATTTTTTTAATATTTTTATATATTTTATTGTTTATGAGTATCTATAAGAAAAACAAAGTTTCTGGATCCGCCACTGGATGTACAAACACAATTTACATTTATAATTTAAAAATTCTTATTTTTACGGTTTAACTTTAATTAGGTATGACTTAGAAATGCAAATTAATATTGCTATCAGTATGTGTTATATTCTGCTCCAATAAATAAAGAATTGGTGGTCGAATAATAAACCGGGTATAACTATTTAATATATTTATTATTAACACATTAATATAAACTGTATTGACATAATCAAACATAATATATTTTTGTTCTCTCTCAAGCACTCTTGATCCCCCATCTTTAATAATTATATGTATCAAGTAGTCAACAGTATGTAAACTAAAAAAAATAAGACGTGTATAATGTAATTAAATCGTCGGATGAGGTGATACTGTGAACCACAACAGATTTTCAGGAAATCTTATAACATAAAATTAGCAATATCGTAAAAATGAAACCCATCGGTTGTGTGGAGATTAGTTTGTAGAAATGTCCATCAGTTGCGTGGTGCATTAACCTCCCGGTAGGGGCTCTGCTGCACACGGCGCAGGTTACAGAGTTAATTATCTAATTTATAACAGTCGGCCCGGCACACATTGTCTATAACTAGCACCGTCGTAGGATATGGGTGCATGATGAATATGAGAGGAAAATCGTTCCAGCTCTAACGGGACCGCAATACAATCTCCGCCTTTTTATCCAAATCGCATTGTTGCAATACCGCACATTGGTCAGATAATCAGGAACTAGAGTCAAAACTAATCGATTGCGATGTATAAAAATCAAAGCGAGCGGAATATAACATGTTATGTTATTTCATTCCCAAAAAAAAAAATCAGTATTATAGAGTAATGGCCTTAGAACTGTTGTTTTCTTTTATTAATGACAAGATGACAATTGCGATTTTTAGGGAGAAGTATAAAATATGTTACAATAAAAAACTAAGGGTAGCAAATTACAAGTTGCAGGTTGGTTGCAAAAGTTTTTGGCTGACTAAAATGCATTTAAATGTGTCTAGAGATAAATACCTTTGGTTACTGAAGTAAAATTCCCAGAAATTAATTTCTATATTAGAAATTTTTAGAGAATAGTTATTTACATAAGAGTCGGGAAATGATACGTTACAGTAGAGTATTTTATGGCTCCAATTCAAGTACAGACATTTTATAATATTATTATAATAAAAGATAATTTTAAATGTAATAAGTAAATCGATTGTCTATAAGTATTTAGTAGTGCGCTTCTATCGTTTCTAAGGTGAGAAAAAAAATGTAAATAAATAAAAAACAAACTATAAGTTTTATATTTTTGATGCGTGAATGGCGCTATATTATTATGTGAAAAATAAAATAAAAGAATTTTACGAAATTAAAAATTGAAATATTTAATTACCACTTAACTACTAAGGTCATATGTACGTTGTTGAATAAGTGCAATTTGATGAAATGAAAGACCCACATTCAAGCCTTCCCAGGATTCTGAGCGTTTACCGTACTACTCCCAAAAATGAAAATAAACTACGAAATTAGGAAATGATGGATTTTATTCTTCTCGGTCAAGCGTGATTTGGAAACAAAATCGAAAATCTTTTATTTCAAATAAAATTTTGTGCATTTTCCTGACAAAATTTTCAAATTTTCATATCATTAGAAAAAGAAAAAGATCTCTATATAACGTACTAAAGACAACTTTGATCCCCATATGAAAAAGGAAAGTTATAGTATGAACTTCTCTAAAAGTGTTCGAGCTATCAAAATTTTGAGGACCAATCTCAATTCCTCGTAAAAAAGTGTGGAAACTAAAACTAGAAACCTGTATGAATTGAAACAAGAAAACAAAAGACAATATTTGGATTTAAAGTTCTGTAATTCTTTTTTATTAATTTACAACGTTAAATACAGGCTTTGAACTAAATAAGTCGGGGTTACCTGTCATCCGTTTTTAATTTTATGTCAATGTCATTTGTATATTTTCACGTATTACCAATTTTACATGTTGTCTTGACTAATTATTTATATTTAGTTTTGTTATTTACCTGACGAAGGCAGCACTGAGCTGTCGAAACGTTCTAAATTAATAAAAAAAATTACAGAACTTAAAACTCAAATATTGTCTTTTGATTAATTATGAGTTCTGAAAGTTTCTTTCAATATTTGAAACAAGAAAGCTATGTCAAACAGTAAATTGGCCAAAATCATTTTTTGCTCTTATCTAGTAACCTATTCATTTTTTTGGGAAAAAAATCACATCAGTGAAATTTGAAATGGGCAATTAATGCCGCAACTTTGGCTCCAATTTAACCTACTTCGTATCTCTTACAGTTCTCGAGATCCCAATATTTACCTTCTTAAAACGGACACTCTATATGGTAAAAACTAAAACATAGTGAACTTGTACCACATACACATCCTTTCATATAAACCTATCGATTCACATTGGCATAGAGAGCCATCAGCCACCAGCACTATCAATTGTCGATGACGTAAGACGTCAGCTGTCACTGTGAGTGACAGTGAGTGAAGATGGTAGGATAACCGCGCGGTGCGGTACACCGTACTCGGGTTTTGGGACCTCGGTGCAAGTCATCCGTGATCGTGAGGCACGTCACACGCCACCCACGACGAGGCGAACTCTGACCCCGCCATTTTCATCTTGAAAGTTAGATGTTGCTTGGAAAAATGGAGCACCGGGGAAATTGTTTGCAAGATGCAAACTGTTGAGCTCAGTACATAATAAAACATTTATAGCATCATTTACAAAACAAGCTTAGCTCTTAAACTGGTTTAAATATGACGAATTTAGTTTAAGCTGCTAGGAAAAATGGATCACCTAGGAAATTTTTTGCAAGATATAAACAAACTGTTATTCTCAGTATATAATAAAACATTTATAGCCACATTCACAAAACAGGCGTAGCTCTTAAACTGGTTTAAATATGTCGAATTTAGTTTAAGAACTGAGCCTGTTTGTGAATCTGACTGTTAGAATTTTTACTATAATTTTTTGTTTCAATTTAAATCTAAAAAGTCAATATAATAAATAATATACCGAATTCGTATCTTTTATCGTTCTCAAGATTTTTATGCTTAACAGCTTATTTGGAGCATACCCTGTATCGTATAACAAATTTCGACTATAGAAATATAGCTACTTTTCATATTAATTTTAGATAAAATTCGTTTTTTTTTAGTATTTTATTATCTTATTTATTTGCACATTAATTTTAATAAGAAAATATAAACTTCATTTTTAAAAGAATATAATTAATAGTATTTTCTATTACTTTACTTATTTTCAGTGACCCGAACTGTAACAGAACCGTAACCGAAAATCACACAGATAATTCACTTTTAATGAAACCGTAACCGAAAACCGAAGCCTATATTTTATTTCTTCAAATATGAAAACCGAAATCAGATACAAAAAGTAATTTTATTCTGTAACCGAAAACATAATCGAATCGAAAAAATATCGATACTAAAACCAGTATAAATATAAATATTGTACTAAGCTGACAATATTACCTAATCATAAATTTTACTTATTCTTATAAAATTCCGGTGTAATTAATGTAATGATTAAGTAGTCATATTTTAAAGTGCAATTTTCATTCTTTTCAGTTAAAGTAACTACTATACTTTTACTTAAAACAACTTACAATTTTACCCGCAATCGGAAAAAAAACGAAACCGAAATTCATTTGTTTATTTAAACCAAAACGAAAACCAGTATAATATTTTCAAAATCCGTTACCGATACTGTAGCTTTTGTTTTTGTAGACATATGTAATGAGCAATAAAAAGACCAATTTCGTTTTTCCGTTGTATGAAATAGATTTGTAGATCAAAAAATATTCTATAAATATAGAATCTGTTTTGTAACTATTAACTGGTAAGAACTAAGAAGCTTTCGAAAAATAAGTCAAATTATTTTTTCCTTATCTTTCATATACAGAATGGTCCACAACTTAGGAAAAAAATTAAAGGATATATAATGTACGACGTGCTGACCATGAAACAAAAACATTATTTAAAATATCAAGAAATGAATCATAATCATTTTAAAGTTTACCGCAAATTTTTATATGGATTTATAACATATTGCATCTTGGAAAGTCAATTCAATATCAATAAAAATCTAAACCAACAGTCTCTAAGATAATTTTCCTTTTAAAATATTTTATATTTGCATTACTTATTTTCTAGTACTGCTCATTTTTAATGCATTTATCGTCTATTATTGTACTTAAACATGCATAAACAAATATTATCCCTCCACAATAAACATGGTGCGGTTATATTGACCGAGACTTAGAGATAATAGTTAACCGATACAAGTGCCCGTTTCTAGAGAAAGGAAAGGTGTGTGACAGATATCAGGTGCAGTTGTGAAATGTTTGACTTGTGTCTCTGCCACACAATGTTCTCCTATCATGCATAATCACACGCAATAACAACGCAGACATATGTAATCGCGAGAATTTATGATTAATTGATCAAGCAGCAGACAATGAGACACATAGGAGACCTAAATATTTTTCACGTGACAATATAAAACGACAGATTGATTGTGTATTAATTATCAGACAAAGATACATGTAATTAATTATGAATAATTAATAGGGCAGTTTAATTTTACGAGTCAGGTGGGTTGAATTAGCGGTTGTGTTTCTAAGAATTTCGGTTTGAATCTTGCCATCTTGCCGAGTTAAGTACTTTACCTTGGGTAGTTCTCTTTACTTGTATTTTAATTTCTTGTACGAAGTAAAGGAAGTATTGTAATCGTGAAAAATTTCGGTTTTTAGCTTTCAAAGAAAATATGCATTTTGATCATCCCTAATCCATTTTTACTAGGGTTTTTATAATTTTACCCGATCCAAAAAAAAAAAACACTCAAAAGAACCCAAATTTTAAGAAAATTGTAGTACAATTGAATAATATATATTTTCTTTTAAATTAACCACATCTATTCAAATAAAAAAATATATAAAATTAAAGATGTATACATATTTAATGATTGGTTGAACTAATTAAATTAACAATTCGATCTTCCTCTCCCTCTTCCTCATATATTTTCCTTAAATAAATAAAAAAATAAATCAATAAATTAATAAATAAATAAAAAAAAATTCAATATTGAAAGAAGCTTTCAGAACTCATTATTAATAAATAGACAATATTTACCTGACGAAGGCAGCCCTGAGCTGTCGAAACGTTGTAATTAATAAATTTTTACAGAACTAAAACCCAAATATTGTCTATTTATTAAAAAAAATTCATAATATTAACTTTATTTTTGAATAAAAACAAAAATCCCGGACCCAGGTGGGAATTTTGAAATTTTGTATATGAGTATGCTATAATATCTAGCTGTGCAGCTGTCTTTTTTATTGTAATTGGTAGTGCTAAAAGAGCACTGTACTCGAAGGTTTTTTTTCTTAATTTTTCGCATATTTCAAAAACGAATAATAGCGGAGTGTTGAAATTTTTTTTATATGGGACTGCTATAATATATAGTTGTGCACCTGTTCTTTTATATTGCAATCGGCAGTGCCAAAAGGGTTCTCTGCTCGAAGGGTTTTTTTTTCATTTTTCGTATAAGTAACTCAAAAACGATTTGCCGAAGAATGTTTAAAGGCATACAAGGAAGTCATGTACTGTCCACATTAGATTTCTTGAAGATAATTCACAATATTAAATTTGAAGTCATTGTGAAGTAGCTATTCTAATTATTGTGCTATTGTAAGTAGTTCAAAATCACCCTCCGTAAAAACTAGTCACTACCTGTGAGAAGGATGCTTACTTCCTGTAAACAAATATTATTCTTGCTCTAATGTAATTAGATCAAAATCACCCTCCGTAAAAACTAGTCACCGTAATGTTCACTATCTGAGAGAAGTGTGTTCACTCACTGTGAAGTACTGTAATTCTTGCCCTCATGTAATCAGTCGAAAATCACCCTCCGTAAAAACCAGTCACCGCAATGTTTACTACCTGAGAAAGGTATGCTCATTCTGTGTGAAGTACTCTAATTCTTCTCTAATGTATTTAGTTCAAAGTCACCCTCCGTAAAAATCAGTCCTCATAATGGTTACTACATACACTCATTTTAAAGTACTCTATTTTTTGCCCTAATTTAATTAGTTTAAAATAACCCACTATAAAATCTAGTCACCGTAATGTTTACAAATAATAAATATAGGGATGCATCTACACATTTTATAAACTGTAGAATAAGTGCATATATACATTAAATTTAATATTTTTTGTTGGGAATCTAATATGTTTTTTGTAAACTATTAAGTTTTGCCCTAGATAAAAGAAAATTGTTAATGATTTAATATTGGTCGGGAAGATTGATCGAAGCTATTGACAGGCTTTACTCTCGTTTTTTAATCAAATTATTTGGGCCTTGCTTTGTGCGGCTTAAATTTAATTAGTTTAAAGGTGGATTTAGGTTTTAATGGGAATAGTTGGAGAACAATGCGCTCAGCTTTCCTCTTTTTTGTTTTTGGACTATTATATTGAAATAATGGATGCTGGGTTGTTTAGCGTGAGGTGTGAGGAATTTATGATGAATGATCGCTGTTTACACCTTATCTCAATATCTTTGTCTTACAAATTCTACCAAAGTAGAAAACACGGTTATATTCTTCATAGCTAAATTGCTTCTTAACTATACGCATATTAGTTAATAACTTATAAATTGCCGACACCGATAATAAAAAGAGTAATAATGTGAAAGCATATTCTTGGTGTTAAACGATAAAACAATAGCAGTTTAAATCAAAGTTGAGTTAAATTAATTGACAAAAAATATCCCCTCAAGCACCCTTTCCCTCTAAAGTGTCAAGTGCTCAGGAAATAAACCTTCTGAAGTTTTTTTCTTGTTTCTATCTGGTATTTCTCAATGAAGTATTTATTACAATAAAAAAATTTTTGTACTACGTTTTCTGAAACCATTTTGAAGAGACATTTTACCATGTATTATATAATGTTCATTTCATTACCGTAAGGTTAAATAAGTACAAAAAGTTTTACAAAATCTTTCACTTTTTGAAATAAAAATGGGTTTACGGTCTACAATAATTTTCTGTTTAATTGACTTCAAATAAAAATTAATATCTTTTTACATCTCCCTGTTAATTCCAATCACAGTTGAACATAAAAAAATACAATTTGTAGTTTTTCATCCAATAGTTATTTGTGTATCAAGGTTATAAAAGTAATCTTTTTGGGCCGAAACCGAAGTTTGCAGCCGAGGCAAAGCCGAGGCTACAAATCAGATGAGGCCCAAAAAGAACTTTTAACCGAGGTGCACACAACATTTTTTAGGCGATTACAACAAGAAATTATGAATTTTGATTTAAAATCAATTTTTGACATCTGTCAAAATTTACTTTACGGCCGCATTTATTTTACGGCCGCATTTACCTTACGGCCGCATTTACTTTAGGGCCGCTATTTTTACTCGCAAATTCATTACTTTTTCATTAATATTTGTAAAGGAATAGTTAAAATTTTACTTACATTTGTTATTATATTCTAAAATAATTAATCACATTTATATGAACCATGTAAATCAATAATGAACAAATAAGCGGCCAAAAATTTTGACTTTGACAGATGTCAAATAAAAATTGATTCTTTAAGGTTGCCAGCAGATACGAAAAACAACAATTTATGTACCAGCCGCCTAAAAAAAAATTTTATATACAACCAAAATAATAAAAAAATGCCCATTTTTGGATCTAAAATTTTAGTTTTCAAAAATGGACTAATTTTGGACTCTTGTATTTCTTTTTGCAGCAGGTTTATAATACATGACTTGTTAGGTACTCTGTCCGGTGATACTTTTTTTGACTGCAACAAATAATTTGTTCCAGCGTATGGCCGATTCTCAATTTTGTGATTGTTGTTCGTTCTATTCGATTTCCTGGTATTTTCCTTATTTTTGTGTCGTTTTTTAGTCGTCTCAGATGATTATTGTCAATTTCTTGCCATTTTTTGATCCATTTTTGTTTGATATTGCTTTTAATTATATTTTTGAAGTCATTGGTTGGGATGAGTATGTTTATTATATTATTTAACTCGGTAGCCTCTTTTGCAAGAATATCTACTTCTTCATTGCCATTGATACCGCTGTGAGACGGTACCCAGGAAGGTGATGTTTTTGGAGTAGAATGTAGCAGTATGATATAATTGTTGTTTGATGTTTTGGATACAGGATAAGGAATCTGTGCAAATTATGTTTTTCGGAGTCTGATTTTGATTACTTTTTCTTTTATTTTCCATATAACTGTAGTTATAAGAAGGTGTATGTGTTTGTTGCAGACGGAACACCGTATGTGCAGTGCGTGCGGTGAGCCGATCAGCGACAAGTTCCTGCTGGAGGTGTCGGGCCGCTCGTGGCACGCGCGCTGCCTGCGCTGCTGCGTGTGCCAGCTGCAGCTCGACCGCCAGCCTTCCTGCTTCATCCGGGACCGCGCCGTCTACTGCAAGCAGGACTATGCCAAGTGAGTACATACCCCTACTATACGACTATAGGTTCACTAATATGTATAGAAAGTAAGATTGAAACTGTAGGGAAACTAATTAAGCTTCGCTTTTTGGACCCTGTTTTATAAGAAATAATAACTTCTGAGATGTGGACATCCTAAATTAAAAAACTGTTAGATAGGTTAGATATCATCGAAATGAGTCTGAGGTTTCCCATCATTTTTCGATTTTTTTATTTATGTATTATTCTTCAAATAAAAATATTAGACACATATTTTGTTATTTTTAATAACACACAAGAAATAAATTAATAAAGATTAAGGGTAGTAATATATTATATTGCGTCATAGGGAAAGACAGGCATATTACATCCCGAAATTTCTGATACCAAACGAACGTATAGTGAGCGAGAGCAGCAAAATCCCAAAGATGTAAATTGCCGTTATATTCATGTAGTGCATAAGATATTTTTGTGATTTCAATATTAAAGCTGTAAATAGTACTATGTTGTAATACATGCTTGCACCGCTTAAACTCACAGTTGTTCATATCATCCCGCTTTTCATATTTACCCGTCATTGTTAACCTCAGATAAAGTAAACAATTTCTCATTTATACACCATGGATACGGAAAAAGTATTTTTCATATATGTCTGTGCTTAGACACTCTATGTATTTATTTATTATATGTCTATTTTTAATCATGTACCTACATATTTTCTCATGGTACAATTACAATATTTGCTTTTATACCTCATGAAAAACTATTTATACTATATTACTGACATAGAAGTGTTGATTTTTTATGAATAATTATAAATCTTCCTATAACTTTTTATCCTATTTTTATCAACTCCTTAATCCCAAATCTTCTTTGCCTTCTGGAGTTGCTCGTTTATTTTCTACACCAGGTTAGATACTTCTGCTTTCTTGAGGATTCCATTCCAAGATCTACTGGTGTCCTTATTATGACCTATTCATTTCTACTTGTAAAGCTTTATTTCTATAAGTACCAGTTGCTGATTTGTAAGGTATCATACATCTTCATTCCTAATACATTTGGGACCAATATATTCGCAGAATCCTATACGGGATCATCCTCAGGATATGTAAACAGGAGTAGGATCGAAACATTGATGTAGTAAAATAATATCGTTTATGACTGAAACTCAGTAATTACTTCTTCTAATTCTCCATCCAGTTAAGATCACACAAATTTAGTCATTTGGAGATATAACTAGTTTCTCCTATTTGAAGCACAATTGTGTGAATATTAGTGAGATGATATTGAGCCGTATGATGACGGTATAGTAAACAGATGTATGGAAAACAAAGCATCCAGTGTGCCTTTATGCGGTGAAGGAATTGTAGTAATTGCTCGTTTAGAATTCTATGCCAGGTTAAGGTAAGACGTCCTCTACGTCTTCTTTCTTCATTTCAAGGCTCATTTGGAAATGTCCTCTAGGTGTGACCTATGCATTTCCATTTACGAAACTTAATTCCTATGTGCACCAGTTGATGATTTGTAATGTTCAAGTCTTATTAGGGTTAATACATTTGCAGAATCTTACGTGGACATAAATCATTATTTAAAGGTAGGAATTGCTCCACATCGACGTTTCGTTCCTACCCGGGATCATTCTCAAAATTTGAAACAACAATTGCACATGAAAATGATTTCGGGTATAGGATCGAAACGTCGATGTGAAGAAATCGTTTTATGAAACCCAGCAATTCCTCTCTTTAAACCAACGTCCAATCAATAAATCTTCTATTCCATGAATCATTATATGATTACCCAAATTTACTCATTTCTCGATACACCTCATCCCTCCATTCCCCGTACAACTATATGAACACTATTTCTCTGATACTGACACCGCACGCCGGTGTAGTAAACAGGCGTATGGAAGACAAAGCGTGCAGTGTGCCTTTATGGTGTACCGCGCGCTGCGTATGTGACATCGCGGCCCGCTCTGAGCCGGCCGCTGTGACGCGGCGCATTCTCCAGGACCTCCAACGACTCGCCCGGGCGCTGCGGTGACTCGGCCAATACCTTCGCGGAAACATGCCCGCAACGTGATTGTCAAAATATCAGAGCTGTGAGAACCGACCAACATGGAATATTCCCAAACGGAGGTTTACTTGCATTAAAATGGTGTATGTAGTGATGTGGTGGAGGATCTCCAAATCAAGGAAGACACACACAAGAGCTTCTATTTTTTTTTTTAATAGTACATATCGATGTAAAACTCACAGAAATTCATGTGCCCTGGATCAAAGTAAATTATCAAAATATACTACAACACCTGTAAGAACCAACTGCCACACTACATTCCCAATAGAGATACTTGGTTTACTTGAATTAAAGTGGTGTATGCAGTGATGGATTACGGAATGAGTATTTCACACTGATGTGGTGGAGTCTCTCCAACTCAAGGGAGATACTCAAAAGAGCTGCTATTTTTTTATAATAGTACATATCGATGTAAAATTCCCGGAAATTCATGTGCCCTAGGCCCTGGCTCAAAGTGAATTGAAATTTACTTGCATTAAAGTGCTGTATGTAGTAATGGAATACGGAATGGGTATTTCACCCTGATGTGGTGGAGGATCCCCAACTAAAGGGAGACACTCAAAAGTGCTCCTATTTTTTTATAGTAATACATACATTGATGTAAAACTCCCGGTTTATTTTCTGGAATTATTTCCATTTTGAGAAATTAAGACTTTTCGTATTGCTTAATTCATTTAGTGAAATTTTATATTCTCATTCACTTTTAGTATAAGAATCAAATTCATAGTTCCAAGCTGTGAAAACCAACTGCCACGCAACTTTCCCAAACAGACGTATTTGTTTCACTTGCATTAAAGTGGTGTATGCAGTGACGGAATACACAATGGGTATTTAACACTAATGTGGTGGAGGCTCTCCAATTCAAGGCAGACACTCAAAAGAGCTCCTATTATTTTTTATAGTAATATATATTGATGTAAAATTCCCAGAAATTTACTTTCTGAAATTATTTCCATATTGAGAAGTTAAGACTTTTCGTATCACTTGGAATTTTATATTCTCATTTGCTTAGTATCAGAATCAAATTCGAAGTTTTTTCTAGCCTATTGTCTAGGAAGGGGAGAATTATCGTTTTATAATAATATATACCTAACAATGAAATCTTTGAATTAGAAACGATTATTAAAAATTTAATTTGTGTATAAAAAATAAAAACTGAACTTAGTATCAATTTTTTTTCGTTGATGCGAGTCGAATCAAAATATTCTTGGGATCCAACTCCTTTAAGGCGTATTAATTTCCTTACTATAGGAAAACTATATGTTCGTTCAGCCTTAGTTATACTTGCACGTAGTAGGTATTATTAACATTGTTAATAATTTATTTACTAATAAATTAATATCAGCACCAAATAATTGTTTCAGAACTTCATTTACCTAACGGAAATATAAGATTCATTATAAGTGAGGCATTCATTTCCGCAACAATATTTCGGCAAATAGTCTTTGTCATAACCTCAGCGATCCGAACACACTACATACTTGTTTTACTTACATGTTTGTGGTGTAGGTTGTTATAATCTACACCTTAGATAAGGTATAACCTAATATAAGGTTTACACCTACAGCTTCTGTATGGAATCTACAGCTTATAGTGGGTTACGTATCACTCAAACACAGCAGTATTATGAATATTGTTTGGAAAAATAGTTTACATATGTATTAACAACAGGGGAAGTAATTCCGAAAGCCGCTGATGCTGTAAACCTAAAAATATCAAATTTTTAGCTCGAAAATTTTCAAATTTTACAAAATTTTGTTTGTAATATTTTTTAAAGAATTAGCTGCGCTCATACCAAATTTACAAACAGAATTTAATTATCTCTTTTCGTTTCGGAGATTTTTGCTTTCAAAGTTGTACCTCAAAAAAGTGTGTTTTTTGAGTATATTTCAAAAATGAAAAGAGATACAATCTCAACTACTTTACCAATCGATTCTACGGGAAAAGTTATATAAAGAAATGTTTTGCCCACATATATGTTTTTTGGAACGATTTGGTGAAAAATAAGAAAAACGAAAAAACCTAAATTTCAATTTTTCGTCGCGAAACTTTTTGTCTTCAATTTTTTTAATTTTCTGGACCTAAGTACATATCGATGCGCTGATTCCAAATTTTCTAACGAAATTCAATTACCTCTTCCCGTTCTCGAGATATTTGAGTTCAAAGTTATACCTAAAAAATTAGGTTTTTTAGGTATACTCCTTAAATGGTTAGGTTTAAGGTTTCGGCAACATCACCAGTCGATTCTACGGCCAAAATTACATAACTGTACCAATTTTCAGATTTTTATCTCAACAGATAGAACTTCTAGAAGAAAAAAACTGAAAATGGCCAAAAATCGAAAAAAATCTAAGGTATACCCCTTGCCATTTTTTCAGATTTTGCCATTTTCGTTTTTCCTTTCTAAAAATTGAATCCTTTGCAATAAAAATCTAAAAATTGGTATACTTATGTAATTTTGCCCGTAGAATCGATTGGTGAGGTCGCCGAGGTCGTAAACCTAACCCTTAAAGGGGTATACCTAAAAAACCTATTTTTTTAGGTATTGCCAAAACTCAACTTTGAACTGGAATATCTCGAGAACGGTAAGAGATAATTCAATTCGGTTTGAAAAATTGAAATCAGCGCATCGATATTTACTTAAGTTTAGAAAATGAAAAGTTTTAGAGAAAAAAAGTTCCTTGAAGAAATTTTGAAATTTAGGTTTTTTTTTGATTTTCTCATTTTTCACCTAATCGTTCCAAAGAACGTATATGCGGAGAAAACATTTCTTTATGTAACTTTTCCCATAGAATCGACTGGTATAATCATTGAAATAGTATCTCTACTCATTTTGGAGATATGGCCCAAAAACACACTTTTTTGAGGTGCAACTTTGACAACAAATATCTCAGGAACGAAAAGAGATAATTAAATTCCGTTGGAAAATTTGAAATCAGCGAGTCGAGATCTATCAATGTACAGTATTTTCTAAAATAAAAATTTTGGGCCCAAAAATGAGTATTTTTGGGATATTTTAAACCTTTGCACTCTTTAAACAAAAATCCGCAACTTTTTGCTGGGATTTGAACTTAGATTTCAGCTCTGTTCAGTTAAAATTAAAGCACGTTGACCAAAGGAGCAAATAATAAATATCTAACAAGCTAGTATAAGCTCAAAAGATGTATGACAACCTAATTAAATAAATATATTATTTTTCTTTTCAAATCGTCCTTTTTGGTAGCTGAATGGAATGAATCCATGCATATTCATGGCTTACTCAGATCGGAATTCTATAATTATTTAATTGTTTCTCCAGAAGAAACAAAACCTAATCAGTGGGTGTTGTTTTGGACACTACACACTTCGCCACTTTGGTTACAACGCAACACCTCTCTCGCGCCTGATTAAGTCACTGAAAGCGAGGTTTGGACCCGGGTACCACCTCGCGACTTGCTTGTTTTTTCCTGTCGTCGAAATGAATTTAAGGTCATTAAAAAGAGTGTTTTCTGATTAACTTCATTTACATTATGTTGTATACTTAAACGGGTATTTTAATTTAAATAGTTGGTAGCACTGAAAATACTCTTACTTGGTAATTTTTTATTTAATTTATTTTGTAATTAAATGGAAATTTAAATTAGATTTACATATACATAGATGAAACCGTTGACATAAATATATCAACAAAATTTAAAAGTTATTTCCTCATATTATATATCAATATCTTTTTTTTATTTCTTTTTTCTATACAGAACAGTTACGCAACGCACATCAGACTTATTTCTATTGCCACATTTTGTTTCATATCACAATGCACGTTTAGAAAAACTGTCAAAAGCTTGAAAGAATGTAAGAAAACAAAATCCAAGATGGCTGGCCATGGCGGGAATGACTGGCAAGTCTCTGTTTTCATTTGTCATCGGGCAGACAGCAGTGACATCTGACCACATCATGCCGAACGGCTCACGTTCTCATGATACCCGTTCCGAGTTTGACAAAGATGAAATATATTTTCATAAGCTGACCACACTTGATTTTCTTATTTGTTGCCTTTGTCTTCGTTCTTGAATGATTAGGGTCTGTTTGAAGACATTTGCATTTGTTTGGAATTTTGAGGTTATGAAGAAATATAAACTGGATTTGAAAAGTGCAAGTAATGTAGCAAGAAAGGGTTATATAATTCGAAGAGGCTTAAGCTAGAATATTTTGATTTAACACCATTAATCATTTGGGTTCACGTTATTTTAATATTAAAATAATGTGTCATACATTCACCGTTTTTTTTATTTTTTAATGGTACACTTTTTTTATAAGATTTAAGATTTACTAATATAACACTCCTTCTAGTTAAAAAATACACTATACATTTTCCAATTGATTATTCTGAAGTTCAACTGACTAAACTGAAATACATAACACTTTCTGCAATACAACTGAAAATGAGAATAGTATATCAGGATCAGGGTGTAAGGAATGTATAAATTGTTATTTTGGTAAACACATTTTACTAATATTGAGATTTTCTTTTTATTACAGTTACCGAAATTTTATAATATATCCACTGAACTTGTAAAAAGCCAAATCACTGTTATTGTAGTCAAAATAGTTATTTATGCAACTAGTAGTAAAGTAAGTGTTTTCTGGTTGGTGCTGTTTAATTTATAGCACGAGGTAAAAAATATTAATTATATTACACACGTGTTGCACACAATATTTTTCTACTACCAGAATATTAATAAAAATTAATTTCAAAAGTAAATAAAACCATTGACAAATGTGCTACCAGTGCGTGAAATGTGCCTCTTTACAAACTCTAAAGAGGGCATAAAGTGTGTACTTTTTGCCCTGTTGTGGAACCAGTGGCGGATCCAAGAAATATTCTCAGAGGGGGATAAAAATAGAAACAAAGTACAAAAATAGGAACACACAAAAATTGAATCACATAAAATGTCGTGTCACATAAAAAAATTACAAACAAAATAAAATTCTTTCGGTTATAAAATAATAAATATATTGATACTTATTTATATAAATTTTTCGTTCTTACAATTAAAAAAAAAATCATTCTAACATTATTTGTAACGCAATGTACAATCTTTCCATTACCGGTTACCTTAACCAGAAGTTAATAGAAAAGAATCGCATCGAAATAGTAAATAATGTATATTTTTGAAAACTTACGTCAGTTTTTCAATACGATATTTTTCTATTAACGTTTAAAATAACCGGGACTTTAATCAGAGGTGAAAAAATTGGCCGTTTGTCTATTTTGATTTCCAAATTATCCTAATACTCTTTATTGTTACCTGTGTGATCCGTGTCTTTTTTTTAACAAATATTCGATTTACCGTTAATATTTCATTTATTCAAATACATAAAACAGAACCTCAGGGAGGGGTAGTTACCCCCATTAACTTCACTTTGTATCCACGCCTTCTCGATATGTAGAAGTTAATTTTTATAGTACCAAACCTAATTTTGATAAAAACATTGAATTAAGAATAAATATGTAACTAAAAATTTGAACGTCAAAGTGCAAAAATTTCACGACCTACTATAAAACTGTCTGTTTTCAATAGACATCATTAAGAAATATTTTGTTATCTTTTCCGGCTATAACATAAAGTTTCAGGAAACCAGGTACAGTGTATTTATTTACTGTCATTTGTTATTATTTGTAATCATTTTATCATTATTCTAAATTATTATTATTATTATAAATTTTTATTTTGAATTATTTTTTATTCTGCCCCCATTTCCCCATACATTCCGGCGCTACTGTCCTCCCTACTGCGTGGGTAGCAGCCGGCATGCTAATCAGGCGTTGTATCTGTTAATGAGAAGCCTAATTCTACCTAATTCAGTGATTTTTATTCGAGACGTGCGACGGCAGACAACATTTCTACTTCACGTGCACTCTCGACTCTTCCCTATACATCGCCTTGTCATCGTGTACAACTATTTACAAAAACAACACTAAATTATCACGAAAAAACATGGTAAATAGATGGATTTTTAATTGATTTGAAATAGTTCTGATTATGTTTAAGTTTTTTACAATCAATGTATACAATAAATCTTTCCACCATGTGGGAGATAAACAATGTTCTTAATTAAAAGATACAGTTAAGAATAAATTATTTTTTTATATCAATTTTATCTTGAAATTCTATAAACTTAGATAAATAATTTTAAAAATCATCAAACAGCTGATTATAATTTTAACTTGCTAATCATAATCAACAGATACTGTGGAAATTAGGGCTGCTACAAAAATTGAAATAGTTAATGTGTCATACCACTTAGATACCACAAGAAACACAATGCTTTTCCTGTGAGTTAAAAATTAATTTTCAATTATTACATTGACAGTCGTGGTCATTGTTTGAGAATCGCTGCAAAAATAACAAAATATGTTCAGTATCCGCAACCAACAATACAGTCGTGTTAGTAAGGTTGCGATATAATTTTCATATTTGACACAAACAACATGATTAACGTATTTTAATATAAATTTAAATTTGGTTAAACTATCAATATATTCTAGATTTTTCTATATTTTATGTTAAATTACAAGCTTATCAAATATAATTATTATAATAACGTGATAAAATTTTAAAGCGTTTATTTTTCATTACCAGCAAATAATTTTATAAAACATATTAGAAAATTTTGTAATTAGAAAAAAAATAATGTATTAAATACTGATAAGACATAATAGTTAAATATACCTATTATATGAAAATATTTTTATAATTTCAACTTTGATATATTATCGTTGTGTTGACTGCACTTTAAATTTTTTAAGTAAATTTATTTTATATTTGTTTGTAAAAATTTGTTGAAAACAACAACAATTATATCAATTTTTTATAGAAAAAAACATTTTTGAGGTGAATTTGTTTGATGGATAGATATAGGTATACTTTGGGGGACATATTTTTTTCTATAATAATCAAAAATTAATTTGTAATAACATATGATACACATACTATTTTTTTCGATCGATTCACATTCAATAATTAAGAAATAAATTAATGTATTTTTATTTACGGAAAACAATGAACTGGGTAGTACAGGAATGTTTTGTCACAGACCGGAAAAATATTCCGGGATTGTTATTTTTCGTAGCCTAGCAACTACACTACAATAACGAAATTAATGCACTTTCCGATTCGAAAACATACCGAAAAGGTGTCAGTTTTCGTCCGACTGAAAAATAGTATATTGTTTATCGAGTGCAGAAAAGCATTCATATCCATGCAAGTATAATTTTTGCGGCACGAGACGTAGTCAAAGGTAGCAGTTTTATATGACCTTATTTTTGCGAATTGCCAGTATATTTTTAGACGACCACATAAAAAATTAATATACATGACATTTATTTCAATAGTTTTCACACAAACAATAGGTTTATTATCAAATATCAATAGTGAGGAGCATAGCAACTATAAAGAGAAGTCAGAACATGGCCTCATGGCATGTTGAATGGCTTTGAATAGAATGGAAATAATTTTGATTAAATATGAATGGTTTTGGTTAAGACACGTAAAAATTTATTTCCGTCGCCTAATCGTGGACAATTTTTCCTTTTGACAGATGGTGTATTTAATGGAAATAAATAATTTTCTCTAGCGGTCGTTTAAAAAAATATTTTACTAATTTAACATTTCTTTTTTCTTCAGATCATTTGGGGCAAAATGCAGTGTATGTTCCCGAGGAATCTCATCCAGTGATTGGGTTCGGAAGGCCCGAGACCATGTCTACCACCTCGCTTGTTTCGCCTGTGCAGCATGTCACCGCCAACTTTCTACCGGGGAAGAATTTGCCCTACACGAAGACAGAGTCTTGTGCAAAGCACACTACCTTGAAACCCTTGATGGAGGCACAACGTCTAGCGACGGTAAGGACTATAGTTTCATTTTAAATTATTTATCTATTTTGCGTCATTCAAGTCTTGTTATGGTCTAGTACAATTTATTTTTTTAGGTTGGTACCTCTGTTGAAATGTGTCAAAAATATCAAATGTCATTTTTTTTTATCAAACTAACCCAAAATTTCCTATATTTTTAAACAATTTTTATTTAAAAAGAACAAAAAAGGCCCAAAATAGAAAGAACTAATTTCATAACTGTCTATTATTTCGAGTTGTTGAACTACATTATTTATGAAGTTTGTTCTTTTATTTTTTAAAATGCACGTACTAAAACTATAAAAATAGCTAGTTAAAAAGTTTTAATTAATAAAGTAAAACCATAAACTACGTCACATCTTATCGATTATTTATTTTTCTTTGTAGTACAATACTGCCATCTATCATGTCATCAGTAAAGCAACTATTGCCGGCAAATTTGTATGACGTCAGGTAAAACACGCGTGCTTTGTTTAATGTTGATATTGTATGACGTCATATTACTATAATAAAAATAATCAATGATAATACCATGTACTTTGAAAGAAATAAAACAAATCACTATATGTATTTGTATTTATGCACTTTACCTTTAGATAATTTTAACCATAACACTTAATTTTAAAGTAAAAAATATTTGATTACAACAAATAAACATATTTTCTTTGTTTAGATGGATGCGACGCAGAAGGCTACCACAAAAACAAAGCGAAGCGCGTGCGTACCACCTTCACCGAAGAGCAACTCCAAGTCCTGCAGGCCAACTTCCAGCTGGATTCGAACCCGGACGGGCAGGACCTAGAACGTATCGCGCAAATCACTGGATTAAGCAAACGCGTCACCCAAGTATGGTTTCAAAATTCCCGCGCCAGGCAGAAGAAACACATGCATACCGGCAAAATAAAAACGCAATGTAAGTCTGCCAAAATTGTGTCTGTTAAAACAAAATTAAATGCCCTAACACTAAATTTTTGTAGTGTAAAGTAGAACTGAAAAATATATAGATTTTTGTAGGTTTTTTACTATTTTAAGATTTTAACATTACAAAGTTGTCCCTATTAACGCATTTTTTAATTGTACAAGCAGATGACAGTAATTTTTTAATTCATTCCAATAATAATTATTGTATTGAAAAAGGATTACAAATTTTAAGGGTATACTGGGTGTTTGTTTTAAGATGCTAACCATTGGGATCTCGAGAATCGTAAGAGAAGTCGGTTAAATTGGGGCATAGTTGCCGCATTAGTTGTCCCGAAAAAATGCCTAGCCTACTAGATATGAACAAAAAACTGATTTTGGCAAATTTACTTTTTGACTTATAACTTTCTTGTTTCAATTCATACAAGTTTCTATTTTGCACATTCTACATACACTTTTTACAAGGAATTGACAGCGGTCTTCAACATTTTTATAGCTTGTATAATTTTTGAGAAATTCATAGTAACTTTCAATTTTCATACGGGGCTCAAAATTGTCTTTATTACTGTTAAATAGAGATTTTTTCTCTTTTCAACGATATAAAACACATGTACATAGAAATGAAAATTAACTAAGAAATTAAAGAATTATTGATTTTATTCAGTTTCAGCCAAGTTTGCTTTGGAAATAAAATCCAAAATCTGTGGTTTCAAATAAATTTTTATCAATTCAATATTCGACTAAATTTAAACAAAACAGAAGGAAATATATAGCTTTTCTAGATAACGCTGAAGATATGTTTTTAAGGTAATTTGCTTATTTCGATGCGTAGCATATTAAACTCCTAACATATGTATTTCGCTGGGCTTCATTTGAAAATTTTGATAGTAAAATGCACAGTTAACCACTAGTTGGATTGATGAGTTAAAATTTTGTTTGAAAAAAAATATATTTCATTTTATTTCCAAAGCACACTTGACCGAAATGAATAAAATCAATCATTTTCTAATTTCTTACTGCTGCAACTTTGCTCCAATTTAACCGACTTCGTATCTCGTACAGTTCTCGAGATCCCAATGGTTAGCCTATTCAAACGGATATTCTGTATGTACATATTTTTCGAAGTCTTAAAATTAAGTGCAGTTTACTTAAAGAGACAAAGTTTAGTACCTCCGGATTTGAACTAGTATTTATTAAAATTATTTGTATTGTCTAGCCAATAATAAAAACTATATACAAAATATTAAAATCTTCTATCCACCAAGTGACGTAAAAATGTACTTATATGTTTAAAAAAAAAATGGACATCAGAATAAATATACCCTCAAAATTTATTGCTTTTTTAACACCCTGTATGTATTTGCACGAAAAAGTAAAAAAATATTTCAAAATGTAATAAAAATATATGTATTTTAACAAAAAATTACTAGTTAGCCTTCATCCATTTTTTTTATTAATAATTGCTTATAGTTATAAATAAATTTATTACAAATATTTAAAAATAAATATCAGTTTGTTTTCAAATTTAGGAAATGGAAATAATTTAATTGAACGCTTTATTGATTTAAAATTAATACTGTGTAGGTTTCTTTACCTGTGGAATAATTAAATTGCGAAATTTTAAATTAAATTGTAACTATAATTGAGGGTCCCACTCGCTGTATTATTGTTAGTAATTTCTTTATTTGCCATGAAACATAAAAGTTAATTAAAATATCCTACATCTACAACTATATTATTTTCACTTTTTTGAAATTAGTTTGTACAACTAAATAAAGTTTAAATTTAAACAGCCCAATTCCACGACTTACACGTATTTTATTTATTCAGGTATTAATTATATGTATCTTATTTTAGTGCACAACACAAGAGATGACGCAAATAACTTTGGCCGGCATATAAATCTGCAACTAACGTACTCGTTCCAACATCAAAGTAGTGCGAAAAGTCCTGCACTATTTGCACCACACGGTATGTATTTTCCTTGTATTATCTGGCATTATTTTAAGTAGCCAATTTTTATCTAATTTATCTTCATAAATAAACAGGTTAACTATCAATCAGAACAATGATTTAACTTCAATTATAAATATAGATCGTGGCTAAACAATAATTTCTTTATGTTTAATAAAAAACGATGTTATTAATAATTTTATAGGATAAAATGTTTATATTATCATTTTTTCTTTCAAAGTCCTTGGTTTTGAATTACAAAAATTATTTCCGCAAATTAAAGTGTCATAAAATAACATTAAAACTTTTATGACATATTCAAAATTACGTTCTATGATAAACGAATGATTTTACTTCATAAAGTACGTCATAATCCAAGAAATTATTGTAACTATACCAAATTTAATATTTTACGAATTAATCTTTACATCTATTATGTCAGTCAGTCCCATCTGGATATATTTGTGGACACGTAGCAATAAAAAGGGGTTAACAGGAAATAGAAATATTTCCTTTTTTTTGGTAAATATTTCGGAATTGTGAAAAATATATATTTACTTATATCCACAATATTTCATAACGGTTTATAACAAAAGCGCACAAATGGTATTTTTTGTTACAAAAGCATACCAAAGTACGCTGTATAAGTGTACCAGAGTTTATAATTGAAATGTTCGTATATTAATTAATTTGATGTAACTATTTATTCAATGACGGAATAAAATTAGGTTGTCGGGTTAAATTATGGTAGGTTAGTTAGTTATATTAGTTTAGGTTTGGTGAGATCAAGTTAGGTTAAATTACGTAGTTAGATTATAGTAGGTTAGGTCAGGATATGTTAAGTTAGGTTAGGATAGATTTGGGACGAAAGAGGAAGACTTGGAGATATACCTATGCGAGTATCTATTTAATAGGTCCGCGAGCAAAATGAATTCACTCATTTTTTGATCTAATCGAACGCACACATACGCACACACACTAAATTGCTATTTTTTTTTACTTTTGTTACTTTTTAATTTAAAGTATTATATTAATATTTAAAATGAGTAAATATTTTATAAAGATTTTACAAAGAAGAAATGTTTATTAATAATTTTATTTTTGTTCCAGATTCGTCTTTAGATGAGCTGTCACAAGACTCAACGATGCATTGTATGCAAGGAGAAGTGTGAAGATAAAACCAATTTTTCTCGGAACGTCATACATTTTATCAATCTACAATAAATAAAAGCGATATTTGTTTTCTGTACATACTGTTCATTGTTATCATCTATAATTTATATTGTAGCGACACCCTACTTTTATATATTTTTGTAGGTGTATAGATATTGTAATTTAGAATTAAAATGTATGACGTTTTTCTAATGAGAAGTACTTATCGTGATGCTTAAATGTACTAATTCACTTAATCCTGTTATCTTGTATTTATTTTAATGTATATTATCTATTACTTAAAGTTATATTATGACTGTGCTGTTTTATGTGTATTAAATTTAATATAAGCACTTAACAAAATGTTTTATTCCCTACTCTCTCAAAAAAGATTGAATTTTAAAATAAACTATATCAAAATAATTCCATGATTATTATTCATCCTATAAAGTATATAAATAAGAATGATAAATTGCAATATGAATAATAATCAGTTTCAAAGTCTGATAAAAGTTTCGTAAGTCGAAAAATCAATACTTATTTCCTCTAAAAAACCAAATGTCGATATATCTTAAACAGTAACAAATAAAATCTTACAATTCCACAAAAATTTAGTGTAATTTTGAATAGTTTTTTCATTACAAATTTCTGATTACTTCAATTTTGCAATTATCTAGACGCATTTGAAAGAAACATTTGTATTGTGAATTACCTTAGTAATAAACAAAATTCCTTTAAACAATTTCCCTGAAAAATGTTTTTAAAATCTGTCTTTGATAAAGACATTATAAAACTGACAAATATTATGTATATAAGAAAGAAATTCACTATATATCCATCACAGAATAAAAGAAAAAAATATCCTAATCAGTTAGTGGGAAATTAGTGATACTTCTGACAGTTTCATATAATTTTGTTTTTGTTCCTTTTGAACTTTGTTTCCGTTTTACAGTGTAAAAGAGTTTCCGTTCAATAGTGTAATCAGAACTTCAGCTACGTAGAGGGTGAGTTCGCGCTGAAACTCCACATTTCGCTATGAAATTAAACATATCCTACCCGGCTACTGGGTGTCAAAAACTACTGGAAATTGAAGATGAACACAAGGTACGAGTTTTCTATGATAAAAGAATGGGTGCCGAGGTGTCTGCCGATATTTTGGGAGACGAGTGGAAAGGTTATGTTTTGCGCATAACCGGAGGCAACGACAAGCAAGGATTTCCGATGAAACAAGGCGTTCTAACCAACGGACGAGTACGTTTACTCCTCTCTGGTAATCATTCTTGCTACCGACCACGTCGTGACGGCGAAAGAAAACGTAAATCAGTTCGCGGATGCATCGTCGACGCCAATCTAAGCGTCTTGTGCCTCGTCGTTGTACGAAAAGGGGCCCAAGAAATTCCCGGACTAACTGACAATTCTATTCCTCGTCGTCTTGGGCCGAAAAGAGCTAACCATATTCGTAAATTGTTCAACCTTACAAAAGAAGATGACGTGCGCCAGTATGTTGTCAAACGTCCGCTTCCGCCCAAAGAAGGAAAGAAGAACAACAAGCTTTTCAAGGCCCCGAAGATTCAACGCCTCATAACTCCGCTCACTCTACAGCGTAAACGACATCGGCTCGCTTTGAAAAAGAAACGTTGCTTGAAGCGCAAGGAAATCGCAGATGCCTACGCAAAACTACTGGCTCAAAGAAATAAGGAATCTAAAATTCGCCGTAAACTGGAAAAGCGTAAGCGCTCTGAAAGTTTGCGTGAGAGCAAATCGAGTATCCAAAGCCAGGGATCCAATAACTAAGCTCCCTTTTAGATCAGTATTTAGTACAAGTTCAACGCACCCTTATTTAATAAGCTAATAGCAATGGAAATGACATCGACCGGTGTTAATTTTAAGTTTTGAACACTCTTGTAGTTTTTAGGGTTGTTATTGCCTTCATAAATGATATTTTTTTTAACAAAATTAACCATAATTACTATATTTATTTGTGTGTATTGCTTGTGTTAAAAAAATAAAATTAAAAAAAACGTATATTCTAGTTTTTTTACAGTGTACTTATCGTAGAGTGGTACAAGCCTTATTTTTTACTTCTTAGCAGACTTAAATACAAACAAAACATTAAAAATCGAAGAAAATTTCGATGTTCTTGACCTTAAAGACGAGGTTAGGTAGTCAAATCTCTCAAAAATAATAGAAATTTATTAATATATTGTGTAAAAATAAATTAAAGTGCATGTTTACTTTGCAAATTATATTAAATGTTATCAAATCGCAAAAGAAAACAGTAAAATTTCCGCGATATGAAACAGTTTTGAATTTCCTACGCGCGGTATTTGGCAACTGCGCGAACTTATAAATTCTGGGAACTGACGTTGCCTCGCTGTCATTCGAGATTTGACGTTTAACAGTGTAGCGTTCTTTCTTTCTTGTTTTAAATTTCATTTTGTCAACCGGTAGTTGATGCTGATAAACTGATACAAAGAGATACTCTCGTTTTAATAGTGTTATCTAGTATTTGTGTCATATTCCAGTAAGTTTGTTATGTTATTTTTTGTTGCTATGATTCAATAAATGATTGTATTGCTCATCATGAATTAAAAATACTTTGAATTCATTATGAGAAGGGAAATACAGCAATATTATGATGATTAATATCAGATTTTAAAGGTTTTAAAGTCTTATAACCTCATTTTAGGTTAAAATACTAAAATGGTAATTAAAAATATTTGTTGTCTCGGTGCTGGGTATGTCGGGGGCCCTACATGTAGTGTTATAGCTTGGAAATGTCCGGATATTAAAGTCACGGTCGTTGATATGAGCAAAGAAAGAATTAGCCAATGGAATTCGGAAAAACTACCTATTTATGAGGTAAAATACAGTTGCTTCCCTTAATTTAAAATGAAATTACATTCAAATTCATAAATGCATTTTTATTTACAAAACACTTTATTACGTAATTGTTTTAAAATACGAGGAAATCAATTGTTTTATTTAAAATTGGAGATATAAATTTGAGATAAGATTTTTCCATGTATCAGTTTGCTGACACAAAACACTCACAACTAAGTTTGATATCGTAATTTCATTTTAAATCATTTTATTATTTACACAGATTTCATTAATTTTGTATCTTTTAATATTTTTATCTTAGCCCGGACTTGACGAAGTCGTGAAAGAATGCAGAGGGAGAAACCTATTTTTCTCCACCGACATAAAAACTGCAATTTTGGAGGCAGAATTAATATTTATTTCAGTGAATACACCTACCAAGACGTTTGGCAATGGAAAGGTATGTTGCAAACAACATTGTACAGAATATTAATTTTCGTAATAGTATGTATGAAGTGTAAATATTTAATTACAATCTCGCCCTTGACACTTTTGTTAAATTAAGAGTCAATAACGTAAGGGTTTCTATTACAAGAATATGATATGTGGTTTTATGATGAAAGATATGATGAAAGATATTTTTTCAAGTTTGGAATATGTAACAAAAAGCGTATTAAATTGTTACATATCAGCCTTTATTAAGTCCTTTTTAAAATATGATATGGCAATCAAAATTATATCCGTTTCAATAAAATAAACACGATATACAAAAAAAAAAATTGTTTCATATTTTAAAAAAATAGTAATATGAATGACTAAAATTATTAAACAAAAATCGCTGCGATAGAAAAATTAAATTATTCATTTAGTACTTGAAATCGTAGAACACATAAAATACATATACAGATTTATTTAAAAAGATAATACAATGTAGACTGAAAAAAAATAAGAAAAATTTAAATGATAAAGTTAACTTTGTTCTAAATATGTATTTAATGTGACGAAAATAAACATGAACGTATTTTTTCTCAAAATTATGTATAATAAGCTTAAATATAAATAAAAAATACTTTTGTAGTTTTATCATTTGACATTGTAATGAGTGCATGTACAAGATAAAAATTATTTAAACGTAGTAAGAAATGGCTCTACTATATTTTTTTTTATTTTTAAAGAATATTAGTTCGTTGAGAACAAGGGCGTAGCCAATGGGCTAAGGGAAGACAAGAGTATAGATAGAGATTATGAATTGTAACTGTAGGTGAAATAAATATAATTTGTAAAGTTTTAATCGTTTACTACAAGAAAAAAAATCTAGTTTTTTTGTGAATTTTTCGACTACTTTATTATTAAAATCTTCTATAGGTTTTCAATTTTATCGAGTATCTAGGGTGGGTTCCCTTCCCTGCTCCCCCTTGCCGACGCCGTTGGTTGCGAATATTTTCAGAACAAAATTAATTTTTTAATAAATAAGAATAGGTTAAAAAATAATAATATTTGCACTCTGGCGTATTAACGCTTTTGATATGTAGACAAATAAAAATACGTTTTTTTAAATGTTTTTGTTTATCAACCGAAAATTGTACAAATTAATGTGAACAACGAGTAAATGTTTAAATATTGAAAGAAGCTTTCAGAACTCATAATTAATAAATGTTTACTTTAAAGTTTATTGTTTTCCATAATTTTTTGTTTTATATATATTAATCTTCAAATAAAAATATTAGACACGTATTTTTTATTTTTCAAATACTTAATAATACGCAAGAAATAAAATAATAAATATTTATCGCGACGTCATTACCTGAACGATAGTTTGGAAAAAGATAAGTAGTGTTCTGTGTGAGACAGAAATTATGCAGAAGTAGATGTGGATTAATTTTAGTAAAGGGTTACTACGTCACAGACAGCCAGAGAGGCACGCATTTAACATTTTATTTAACTCTTTTTGGAATTGCATTTGTTTGTTTTACAAATATTCGGTTTTAAGTGTTATGAAGCCATATTTAAACCACTTCATTAATCATTTTTTCTTTAGTACTGCGGACGTTTTTCTGTTTTTTTTTTTTAATATGGTCCACTAGTTTTCAATTGGGTTTATATCAGAATTTTCTGGCTGTAATTTAAAAAAACAGACTGAAAAGTGTAGTACCAAAGAAAATATGGTGAAGTGATAAAGGTATGGATTAATCAAAAATAGAATATATTTAAGAATAACCATGTATATCATTTGAATAAATAACTATAAGATAATTATTTGTTCCATTTGTCAGTTGAACTTCTACAGCGGTTACAAAACCGTTATTTTTTTAGGGAAGAGCCGCAGATTTGAAATATGTGGAAGGCGCAGCTCGAATGATAGCCGACATAGCACAGAGCGACAAAATCGTCGTTGAAAAAAGTACAGTCCCTGTACGAGCTGCTGAAAGCATCATGAACATCTTACGAGCAAATCAAAAACCTGGAATTTCTTATCAGATTCTCTCCAATCCGGAGTTTTTAGCGGAGGGTACCGCCATCAATGATCTTTTACATGCTGATAGGGTACTCATCGGAGGAGAAGATACTCCTGAAGGACAAGCAGCGATAGAAGAACTTTGTGGAGTTTATGAACACTGGATTCCAAGAAAAAATATTTTGACGACGAATACCTGGTCTTCCGAGTTGAGTAAATTGGTAAGAAAACAGTTTTTAATTAGGAAAAATTACTTATGTAGGGACAAGCAAACACCAGAAATTATTTCTAATTTTCCTAATTAGCTAATATGTTTGTGAAACAAAAGTGATGTTCTCTTCAAGGATTTTTCTTCGTGATGATGTAAATAAATACTTTCTGATTTTTTAAAATAGGAAATACAAATTCGTGATAAAAGACATGACGTCATATCTACCGAAGGTTGTTAGTAGCTATGAATTTTGAAAAATAATAGCCATCAATTATCGAATAATCGTACTTACACTCGTATATCTTTTTTGGAATTTTTTAATTCGTTATTTATTGGGTTTTGATAAACTTGTTAATAATTTATTGCAGTATTATCAAAATTCATTTAGAGATTTACGGACTACAAAAATGTATTGTTTTTTATCATTTGATGAATTAGTAAAATTATCATTATTCTGTTAAATTCAGTAATTTATATTTTATTAATGCTCATATCATGTATTAAATAAAATTATTGTATTTCTTTTTGAAGTGAATGTTTTTTTAAGGCGGCGAATGCATTTTTGGCACAAAGAATTTCCAGTATCAATTCCTTATCGGCAGTTTGTGAAGCAACGGGAGCCGACGTGTCAGAAGTTGCAAGAGCTGTTGGTCTCGATTCTAGAATTGGATCGAAATTTTTACAAGCTTCCATAGGTAATTATTTACTGTATGTTATTTGCTTGTAATTTACGCATTTATGTTACTTGCACCATTAGTTTGTATTGTCGTAAAAAACAATAATTTTGTTTGTCTTGTTATTAAATGTACGTTGCAACAATTCAAAAATTTACACAATATATGCGAGGTATGTGCATATATTATTAGAATACTTTAATGCATTAAATAAGTAGTACAGGAGTTAATTTGAAATTGAATAAGTATTCTATTTGGTTTAAGATAACTGCGTAGCAAGAGATTTGTTAAGACTAATTTGATCAAACATACGAAACTGTATAAACAATAAAATATTTTTGTGTTAAATGAACTAAATATAGCTAGCCTCATTTTTTATATACATGCAATAATAGTATCTTGCGCAACAAGTGCAGAAAGTTGCCATTTCCCACGAGGTGTGAAAATTTCGGCACGAGACGAAGTCGAGTGCAGCAATCACATAATAGGTGATTTTGCAAGAGTGGCACACTATAATTTTTCTACGACTACAATGCTAAAGGTTACAGAATAAAAATACATACACGAAAGCTATTTGTCATAAAAACAATAGGACGCATGTAATCTCACAAAGAGTACATTCATGCATTGAGGCATGATTTTTTAAACTTTAAACCACGATTGTGGGAAATACGCAGCTTTGAAGCTTTATATAGTGTGAAAAAAGTACCACTTTCCATAGTGGTCGTAGAAAAAATATTTATATTATGTTGGGACAGTGTAAAACAGTTTCGCGTTTGCACAAATCAGAAATCGGGAAATGTACTGCCTGTACCGTGCTACAGTACAATCTTAAACCAAATGGAGTATACTAAGGAATGTTTGCATTGTATAAAAAACCTTGAACTTGTCTTTCTCGAATTTAATCATCTCTTTCTTCTACCGGTTTTGGCGGGAGTTGTTTCCAAAAGGATATTCTCAACCTGGTGTACATCTGCGAATGTCTCAACCTTCCTGAAGTAGCTGCATATTGGCAACAAGTCATCGATATGAACGAATATCAGAAGTCTAGATTCACAGCGAAAGTCATAGAAAACTTATTCAACACAGTGAGTGGAAAGAATATCGCTTTGTTAGGATTTGCCTTCAAGAAAAATACTGGCGATACGAGAGAAAGTCCGGCAATCCATGTAGCGAAGACATTATTGGATGAGGGAGCCACGCTGCATATTTACGACCCCAAAGTAAGAATGTAAAAAATGTTAATGATTCATTTTTACTGTTAAATTTTTATAATTATTTTTTGCCAGTTATGTTTTTCTCCGAATCGAATGTATTTGTTCATTTCCGAAAACAATCGTGACGGAAGTAACATTTTCTCTAGAGAGAGCAAAAAATTTATTGACCTCACAATTAAATATTAATTGAATATGTGAAATAGAAGTTTCAATATTATATTTTGATTTTTGCAGATTGATAATTGTTTAAATTTTCATGGTTGTGAAGGAATTTTAAAAATTCGTCACAGACTTCTAAACATTAGTAAATGTTTCTTTATTTAGTTTTTTAAATCTACATTTTTCGTTTTTAGTATTTGGATCATGAAAAAATGTATATCTCAAATAAAATTTCTATTTTCATGTTAATAAAAAAATATATATTCAAAATAGTTTACCCTATTGTGAGTACGATTAGTTAACAATACTTTCGTTATTATAAATCAGAAAAATAAGAAAAAAATTTATATCATATTTTTTTTGTTGTTGTATATGTTTATTAGACGTTATGCAACTTTTGTAATATTTAAATAAAACCATATAGTTATCTATAATTTCCGGATAAAAATATGTTTTTTAAAATTCTGTTCAACGGGGGTGTGCCGATTAGATTAAAATCTCGCAATTGTTATACGTGATCATTAAAAGTTTAGAGAACACTTGTACAGAAAATGCAACATGTAAATTCGTTTCAAAAGAAAATATTTCGTCACCCATCGTGTTCCGACAAAATTCACAATCTGTGCCCACCTTAACTTTATAGCTTAGTTTTTTTAAATCACACGAAAAATAAATTTCTCTCCCCTTAATGTATTACACACTAATATATTATATAATACCCATTTTTTGTCAATTAAATAATAAAGACGGATTTACTTTTTAGGTGGAACATAGTCAAATAATGGAAGATTTAACTCATCCGAACGTTACGGACAACCCAGAACACGTTCGTAAAACTGTAAAAATTTTCACAGATCCGTACATTGCTACTGCTGGAACTCACGCTATTGTAGTTTGTACTGAATGGGACGAATTTACGGTAAATTTACATTTTATCGTTATTTTTACATTATTTCTAATAATTTTAATTTCTTCAGTGTTACAACTATCAAACTATCTACGAAGGAATGATGAAACCAGCTTATATCTTCGACGGAAGAAAAATTTTGAATCACGAAAAATTGCTGAAAATTGGGTTCCATGTTCATACGATTGGAAAGAAATTAGTTAGGCCCCAAATGTCTCGTCTTTGGGGCTGCAACCCACAAATTTGCTAAACAAATAATTATTTAAGATAGGTAATATCTTTCGTTTTAAGTTTTTTGAATGATTTATACAAGCTTTTATATTTAATCAGTGCTCATGTATACTATAAATCAAAATATTTTGGCACAGTATTTAGAATTTTATAAGTATTATTGTTTACTTAAGAATATTTATTTTCTATTTGTGTTCAGTTCAGATATTTATAGTTTTAAGATTTATTGATATATACATCACATTTTCTATATACTGGACCAACATTTATTTACAATTATATATAATCATATGTATGTGCAATTATTTATGTATCCTTAAGCCATATTAATATTTTGTCAAAATATCCAGTGCATTTATTTATAAATATATTTTATATGAATAAATCTACAAATCACAAACTTTTTTTATTAAATAAATATATCCCTATTTTTCTATGTTAACAAAATACCAAACACCCTATTTAACACAAGTATCAACATGCTTAATTTTCATAAACAGGAATTTAATCGCAAACTTCAAAAACTCTGGATGAAACTTAAATCGTTTAAAATAGACAGGTTTGAACATTTTTACATCTAAAATATACCTCGATTATTATTTTAATTAACCGAATAACAAATTGAAAACGAGAAACAAACTTGAACTTTTTATAATAAGGATGTAAAATTTTGGTAGCAGTGAAAGAAACTGCGTCTAATTTTTGAACAAATTCATATTTCCCGCGTGGAAGAGATCGATGAGAAGCCACTCTGCTGGCAAAATACATCATGTGGAAAACGACATGGCCACTATTTTTACTTGCGTAAATTATCTTTCTTCAATAAATTTTGTGAATTTGTGTTATAAAAAGTGAAACGAGCATGACATTGTTATAAATATCAAATACTGTGTTGTGCGTTTTGAAATGAGTTTTCGTTTGCGGCCTCCTCCCGTATATCTCTATATTTTTCGTGACAAATAATTTTTGAAGGTGTAATGGCAGATTGTAATATGTGTGTACATAGAAATGTGTTTTTTTATAATAACTTTAATATAAATTAATACAAAACTATGGTGTTAACAAACTGTTTAACATAGCGGATCGGCGTTATAGTTTCAATATGAGGTTTTCAAAGTGTAATGGTTTTGTGATATGTTTCTTAATTTTATTTTTGTGCTCATGTCAATTTACAAATGGTGAGTAACTAATCTGTCAAAGTCAATGTGAAATAAAAGTTCAAAGCTTCCAAACTTTCCTAGAAACAATGCCTATAACAAATAGTCATTGTTTACATTTGTTGTTATTGCAACAATCCTGTTGCTAATTAATTTCACGGTGGTGACAATTGACCATGCCAAGAGTTCAAGGTTATTTGTATTTTGCATTTGGAAATTTTGAACTTTTTCTATGTCACTGCCGAAAAGTATTTGAAATTCATGCCCTGGTTCCACAGAGAACCTGTTTGATAATTTTGCTGCGATACGAAAAGAGATGATTTTATAACAGTATTTTCTGTTTCAGGGTTGAAGTGTAAGTGTGATATTTGCAAAAACCAAAATTACACATGTGAAACAGATGGATATTGCTTCACATCCACAACATTGGAGCATAATGGAGAGCAAGTAAAGCGATATCGGTGAGTTAAGGTCAAAATCACATTTCTTTTACATTTTTTAGACTAAAGTATTGTGTAATTTACTATGTTTACTTATATAAATGTTCCATTGAGATGCACGAAGGAGATTATTTAATGTATTTGCTTATATGCAACTATTTTCCACATGTTTACATGAGTTTGTAAATGACGTATGTTATAGTACGTTGAACAGATTGACGTAATCTCTTTTTTGCATCTTAGTAATATTTTCAATAAATAGCTTAGAAGAAAAATAATATTTGTTGTACTTATCTAAAAGATTATTCAAATTATAAATAGAACACGTTTGATTGCGGTAGCCAGTCTAAATTTTATTCCAATTCGTAAATTATATCCTTCGCCTTCCATATATGCAAAAATTTGTTAAATTTAAATTTCAAATTGGTTCAAAAATTTTTTAAGTGTATGTATAATATTAATTAGTACATGTATTCTAATATCTTGTAATTATAATGTAAAAATATTTCTTATAACAAGAAATATTTAATTAGTACATTGTATGTTAAAATAATATATTGCGTGTAAACTATTTTTAAATAATTGGATCAATCTAGGAAGCCATGTTAATCAAAGTATTCTATTGTTTTACATTTCATTTTTAGAACAAATTACAGCCGAAATAAATAAACAAATTATGTGTAATTATTAATCATTGTTTTGGAATGTAAAATATTTGTAATTTATGAAATCATTGTATGTTTTTCTATGTTTGTGTTACTAATACACATGTTTTTCTAATATTGGCTTTGTAAATGTGGGTCATAAACCCAATAATAAATTAAATATAGGTTAGTTTTGACTTACCTAGATGAAGCTAAGGTCTTTTTGGCCAGAAATTCACCGGGAAGTTTATAAACACTACAATGCACAACACCACACACTATACTACCTCACAAATCATTTTAAGATCACAAGAATATACGTGAACAAATTTCAACAAGATTTCACTTGGGAATTAACGTCATATTCAATATTACTACTATAAAAAGAAACATGATTTATGGAACTTAATGTAGTTATTTTTTTCAATATTTAGGAAAAAATATTGATATTGTTAGTTTTTTAGTTAATTAAATTAAAGCAAAATAATTATTATTCAGTTTTATGAAACAATGTACGTTTTGATTCCATAGACTACTGGATTAATATTTCAGAAAAATTTAACCTGCTAATGCAACATTAGTATTAAAAACTATTTTTTCCAAATAAATTTTGTATTAAAACTCTTACCTAATGTCTAAGGAAATTGATAATCATAAATTTTTGTTGTTTTATATTAATTTTCACTACTTTTTAATAAAATAACGAGCAGATAAACGAGTACAAGTTAACAAATGAAAATCGACGTGTAACTGTCATTCCATGGCAACACTAGATCCCAGATTTTAAATTAATTAATTTAAAACTATTTATTTTATTACATAAATATGCCATCAGTAGTCTTAAATTTATTAATTTATTTAATTAAAGTAAAAAAATATACTTTTTTGTAAAATAAATTTCAAATAACATTCTAGAATAAAATGTTTTGTTTTCATAGACTACTAGATTCAAATAAAAACTAACTTGCTCATGCAATATTAGAATTAAAGTTTTGATCAAAAAAGCAATAGTTTTCCAATTAAATTTTTAATTTAAATACTTATCTAATGTCTTAGGAAACAGTTAGTCACACTTTTTTGTTATTTTTATTTAATTTTCACTGATTTTTTGGTAAAATAAAGAGGAGGGAAACGGACACAAATTAACGAATGAAAATCGACCCGTAACTGTCTTTTCATGGCAATACTAGATCTTAAATTTCAAAATGAAATATATTTGGTACTTATTATTTTTTACATAAATACACCATTACTAGTTTTTGTTGTTATGTTTAATATAAAATAATAATAATAATAAATATAATATTTTAAAATAAATATAATTTTATAGTAGCTTATATAAAAAACAATACGAGTACATGGTGTAGGTACATGATTTTTAATTTCAGATCATAAAGACAAATTTGTTTATTATAAATAATATTCTGTCTATATACAAGATGTACCGTAAATTGAAGTATATTTTTAGAATGCCATAAGTATATGACAGTACTTACCATACCACATAACAAAAAGATTTTCAAAAAATCGCAAAATTATAGTAGTTTCATTATTAATATAGATTTTAGTCCAATACTTTGGCTTCCTTCATAAAAAAAATGTTTATTTTAAGTAAACCACGCTTAATTTTGTGAACTTTGGAAAAAAATATCCTATGATCATTACGTTAAGTTATATATGCCATTTTAATATATCTCCAAGTTATGGTTCATTCTGTATAAAGAATTTATATTCGCGTATTTTTATCTGTCATTTTCATCTTCTTACTAAAATACATAATTTCTGTAGTAGTTTTCTTTTAGAGGATTCATGTTTTTAATTACTTTGTATACATGCAGTTGTAGTATTCAAATTTGTATTGTAGCAACAAAACATGTATTCAAAGTCTGACTTGGTATTTTCTATTCTTATTTTATCTACTCTTAAGAAGTTGTTTGGACAAACGAGATTTTTTCCCGCCGGAATGGCCTCGGTTTTGCTTTCCTCTTGGTCCTCACTTCTCGGAGACTTCTGCACACGAGTGCTGCCACGAGCACATGTGCAACGAGTTCCTGGACCCCATGCCGACTCCGACAATCTCTAGGTCTCCACCAGGTCCGGCTGAAGGTAACGTGAGGTGTTTCCAACAGTGTGAACTAATGTTTGAAGTTTGATTTGTATTAACTGCTAAGGGTTGCTGTATTGAACAGAAAACAGGAATAAAAATAACATTACACTCATTTATTGATGAATATTTAAAAAAAAGATACATGTTTCTTTTTTTTGTTATTGTAATCAAATTAATATTGGTTCTAAATTTAATATTTCGATACTTGAAATAAAATTAATATGTTGGATATAAAATAAAACGAAAGATAACATAAAAGAAATTTTATAATGATGTAATTTTTTATTAATTTTGGTATAGTAACAGTATGTTATCTTATATTGCTTGATTACAATCTACAATAGTGATCGTGAAAATTATCGGAAACCACTTTAAAATATGTTTATGTTTTATAAAAACTTGGTCAATAATGTATAATTTTTAAAATAATTAAAAATTCTGCTTAAAAACAAATTTCCCTTTTCTTTTCAGTAAAGCAAGCCTGCCGATTTTGTGACTTATTACATTAAAACTATTAACAGTATTGTATTAGTATGCTAGATATAAAATATCCATGTATCCCTATCCTTCTTGTATACGGCTAGGTTCATCCACTTCTAAACTTTCGAATTGGAATTAAGAAATTTAGAGACTGGCTATCTCACACAAAAGATGTTATAATTGGCTAAGAGCTAAATTATGGACACTAGGCTAAGAATTGGAAATAAAGTATAGGATGAAATTGTACGTACACATACACTTGCAAAATACACTGCTTAAACCTTACACACGTTTTATTTCTTTTTCTATTTCTTTTCTTCTCTCCACAAGTGACTAAACTTTTCATCTACTCTTCTATATACAAGAACATTATTTGTATGTTATGGTTGTTTCATATTCATTTCATATTTTAACAAATGCATATTGGCTATTTTTTATTTCTTAATCAAGATTATAAAATACTTTTATTGAGATATATGGTATACTGTAATCTATTTCAATTTAACGATAATTTTTATTATTGTTTCGGGAAATTTTATTCTGTAAACCACAAAAATGCAATATTTCATGGAAAATTGCAATTATTACAATACAAAATTAACTTCCTTTATAGATTAGAAATTTTTACGTAGATAAGAATTACTTGTGGCGAATTTTTCCAATTTTATTTAAATGTTTTCTGGTTTTTATTTGAGTTACGTAATTTTGCTATTTCGGTAAAATTAAAGACTTGGTTCAAATCCCAGTAAAAGTTGAAAATGGATAATTTTTTGAGAGTATGTATTTCGACGTCTTAATTTTGTACCAAAAATGAGCTAAATTATGGGCAATTTACTTACAATCAAAAGTTTAGGAAGATTTGGATATTAGTTTATTGAAATAATAAATAAATTATTAAAGTCTTCTGTCTCACCAGTAGCTTGAAAATAAACCTATTGAATTTTAAAGAGTATATTGTACAATGAGTGGATATAATGCCTATATCGTACGAGAACGAATTTGCTCAAACGTTCACGTGCGATAAAAGCATTCTACACTAGTTATATAGTCTATTATTTAATAAAGACTCAGGACGTCGAAATATATACCTTCAAAATTTGTGACACTTTTTTAATACCTTGTACTATAAGGCAACTATCATTTTTTTTATTTGTTGTTGTGTTTTACAAAACGTATTTTCCTTTATCTTGTATTTAGATTTTATCTTTCGTATATTGTTTTTTTTTCTTCATCTTCATAACTTACACCAAATCATTTGGTTACATTTTCTTTCTTTTATTTCTTCTCTTGTCTTTTTTTTCTGTACTTGCTACACATACATGTGATTCTTCACCATACTCTACACTGGTATATCTCTAGTCCTTGTGTGTTACACCCTGGTATTTGCTAACGTTTGCGAGTGGCCATGTAGGTGTTTGGACGGGAACCTAATGATCCCTGAAAATAACCCCGTGTTCTGCCACCCGGCCAAGAACATCAACCACACGTTCGTGATGGAGTGCTGCAAGGACGGCGACCTCTGCAACGAGCATCTGCACCCCAAGTTGCATCCCCGCCCTACAGGTACGCAACGCATGGGACCAACACACTAAGTTTCTCTATGTGGACGGATGGAATTGTGGCTACGGATGGACTGGTTATGGAAAAACATACACCTTAATGGAATTAATATGCAGTGTGACCGTTTTAAAAGGCTAAACATTGAGATCTCGAGAATTGTAAGAGGTACGAAGTTGGTTAAATTGGGGCAAAGTTGCCACATTAGTTCTACAAAAATTTTGAGGGACGCTGTTAATTCCCCGTAAAAAAGTGTCTGTAGAATGTGCAAACTAGAAACTGGTATGAATTGAAACAAGAAAGTTATAAGTCAAAAAGTAAATTGGTCAAAATCGGTTTTTTGCTCATATCTAGTGACCTAAGATTTTTTTTTTAAACAAAAACATCATTTACATGGCCAACTAATGCGGCAATTAATTTTGCTCCAATTTAACCGACTTCGTACTTTAAGGGTTCCCAAACTCCTAATGGTTAGCTTCTTAAAACGGACATTCTGTATTGTACAACATGGGCAGTATAAGTATAATCAGTATATTGAGTAAAGAATGCAGAAAGTTGCCTATTTCTCAGAAGGTGTGAAAGTTTCGGTACGAGACGAAGTCTAGTACTGGAATTCTACAAACTGGGAAATAAGTTATTTTGCTCTAATAGCACAGTGTACTTTTTATATGATCACACTTTTTGACATCACTAAATCAATAATTTATTTTAACGTAAAACAATTATTCATTATTAATTAATAAAATTTCTATTGGAATTGAATAAAGATCTAGAGGTTCGAAATAAAAATACCGCTGTCTGCAAATGGTTCGGAACCCACTATAAACTATAGTCGGATCAAAATAAAATCTGTTCTGTTCGGATCAATTAGATCTGATCTTTCTGATCTACCTCAGCAACCTATTAAAATAGAATGAAAAATAATTGATACGGATTTAAAAATGTATATTAAATCAGTAAATCTGAAAAGTGACAAATATAATATGTCTATTACAAATATTTCTCACAGTGCACATGCACATTGCGAATTTCCAAATAACTGAAAAAATATTTATACCAAGACGAGTAAATAAATAGAACAGTACATCACAAAATTAAAGAAGTGTAACAAAAATATGTAAATATTTGATGTTTTTGATTATTTTTAATTTTTTGGTAAAAAATAAAAACGTTCAATATTGTTTCATTAGAAATGCATTCTAACAATTTTAGAAGGTTGCTAATAGTAACATTCTTAAAAAAGTTGAGTAGAATTATATTTAATTTAAATTCTATGATAAGTAGTACAATATGAAAATTAGTACAACGCGTTCTTATTATACATTTTTAAGAAAAGTTAATTATATAGCAATAAAGTAAATTTTTAAATTATGGTTTTTGAAAAAAAAACTACTTAAGTACTGTAGTTAATTACCATTTGCTTCGTGAACCGTTATTTTAATTAGAATAATTGGATTTTTAACTAAATTTTAATTTGTAACCTTATGGAAAAATTAGCATTTAAAAGTCGTAGAAAATGTATTGTTTGATATAAGAAAGATTAATAATAGACGGTAGAGTCCACAAGTAGATAATAAGAAGGAAGGTTCTTTTAATATATAATTAGTCTGAAAGTGATAAAACAGGGTACTTATAGAATGATATCGATAATAGATATATTTTTACACCAAACTTCTAAATAAATATTAATTAAAGTTCCTGAAATAGAACCAAACTTAAAATTAGAAAAACATATTTATAGGATTTAGGTATGTACAAAACAATGGAGTTTTCCGAGAGAACTATTTCTAACGAAATTTACATTGAAAATTAATTTTATCACTCGTTTTATGATTAAGTAGAGTATAATTATTCAGAATTTATATTAAAATGATTAATTTATTATTGGGATTTTTATAAGATAAAAAAATAACATAGAAAACCACATTATAATAATGAGTGGTAATAGGATAGTTTGTTAAATGGGTATGTTTTTCCACAAATCTTCCATTTTGCTGCGATTCTTCCTGACCGCGCTATCAGCAACTTCTTCTGGAGGACATCGCAGTTTCCAGAGCTTTCCAGGCACTGTAGAGTTGAACCTTTCCAGCATGCAGCATATTAACCCTTAATCCGTATTCTAGTCTAATGCCAGGTTCTTCACTTTGTGTACATATAGAAATTATTTTATTCTTGTTTACTTGCTTTGTCTTTCTTTGCAGGTGTTAATTTGTTTCTTTAGGTTGTCCGAGAAATGAGTGTGTTTTGTATCAGTTATTAACTTTTTTATTCTACTTTACCAGATGCTATGACAAGGAGGATGAGTTTGTCAAACCCCTGTTTTGCAACACTGAAGTCCGGAAAATAGAGCACCCTGAAATAAATCGAGAGGCGTTTCAATGTTGCGATGATAAAGATTTTTGTAATTTTCACTTGACGTGGAGTTTTTCTCCAGGTTAGATTTGGTTTTAATATTTGGGAGATCATCTGTTTTGTCCATCAGGGAAGACAAATTAAGTTGTATGTCGAGTTGGAAACAAACAGAGAAAAAATAAACAAAATCATAATCAAATAATTCGCACAAGAAGCAACCTCTGTTAATCGATTTATATATTAGTAATACATCTTTATTACCGAAATTTGCGATATACTATTCTTTTCTTATATTTCTTTAATGTATATAAAAGTTGTTAAATTTATGGGATCTAATGGTAATGCACGATTTTTTTGCATTTTGCATAAAACAAACAACTTTTATATATTTTGTACATATATTTGTTTGTGTCGTTTTCTATTTTTTCTCATGTTTGTTTCGGCTCTCATTTCATTTTCAGTTTGTGTTGTCCGCGGGTGGTTCGGATGCTGAATTTGTAATATGTTGAAATATTTTATTAATTTCAGGAGAAGTCCATATGTTCTAATGCCTAGATGTCATATGTGAATCAACAGTGTGTGTACAGAATTGCTTGCATGATTAATTTCTTTGTTTCTGTGTTGCATGGCTTTGCTTTATTTCATTTATTTATTTATTCTACGGTGGAGGTAAGTAAGTATTTTTTATTTTATATTTTTTGTGGATTAATATTATTAACCCACATTAATGTGTGTTAATAGAAACTAATTTACATATCGATAGACTCGCTTTAAATTTGTTTTCAAGAAACTTTATATCTAGTTCCTAAATTGAATCTAAGAAGTATTTATTTTAAGTTCATATATTTTTTGATAAATAAAATTCATATAAAAATTTACTAAACCATTATTTTTCAATCTTTTTCTTCCACGTCTGATATATTATCTAATACAGATTCTTCAGGTGCCCGTCCGATGTTGGGCAAATGGGAATTGGTGCTGGTGATAGTAATCCCTACGCTGATCATTTGTCTGCTAGTCATGGCAGTGTACAACTTTTGGCAACAACGACGTGCCACTCATACACATTTGAGTCCTGGGGACGACTCAACGGAAGCCCCAGATCACCCTATTCTCTCAGGAGTATCCATCAAGGTCATGCTCGAGATGACCACCAGTGGAAGTGGATCCGGTGAGAAAATCATTAAAAACATTTGTTATTTTACGTTGCTTATCGTTTTTTTTCGTTAGGTTTGCCATTATTGGTACAACGCAGCATCGCCCGACAGATTCAACTGGTGGAAACCATCGGCAAAGGCCGGTTTGGAGAAGTCTGGCGAGGTCGCTGGCGTGGTGAAAATGTCGCCGTGAAGATCTTCAGCAGTCGCGAAGAACGCTCTTGGTTCCGCGAAGCCGAGATCTACCAAACAGTCATGCTTAGACATGACAATATACTTGGTTTCATTGCCGCAGACAACAAAGGTAGGGAAAAAGTCTAAGTACAAAGTTTCGTTATAGATTAGTACTTATTTGCATAAACTTTTGTATGATAAAACAATGTTCTAGTTCTTCAACACGAAAAATGAATAAAAGATAATATTTTTATTTGTTTATCAATACATTATTTTTCATTTGGATAACTATTAAAACATATTTAGGCTATCATTCGCAATAATATAGATTTTTATGAGTACTAATCATAATAGCTTTATTATCAATAAGGAAGTTTAATATTTTATTTTTTTATTGTATTAAGAATGCCATAAAATGATACCGAGATTTATAAAAAAAATGGAATTTTGTAAATCATGACGTCACTAGTATTCTTGTTTGTAATCGCGACTGTCATGCCACCTAGTGGTTGGTAATATAACTAACCATGTAAGATGTAAATTAAGTAATAAGACTGGCAAACGTAGAGTTCGATCTGGTAAAAATTATGACGCGATACTTGGAAAAAAGGCAAGTGAACATATTATAAGCCTTCAGTACGAATTTTACAAAACTTAAGCAGATATACGAAGGCAGTGTTATTTTAGGAGTCCAGATTCTTCGGTGGTTTTAGATATTTTCAGAAGGAAAAGATTCGATTGAAGATGAAACACGCAGCGGAAGACCTTCATCTTCAAGAACAGATGAAAATGTATACAGGATCCGAGATCTTGTGCGATCAGATCGTCGGTTGACAATACTAAATGATTAGGGAAGAGTTGAATTTGATTCAAATCACCGTTCATCAAATTTTGACCAATTCATTGATGATGAGAAAAATCTGCGCAAAAATGGTTTAAAAAAATGAGATTTTGGCCAGTAAAAACATTGCTGTGGCTTCTCAGACTTCATATTCGCGTGACTTGAGTTTTTTTTAACTTTTTCCTCTGCCCGAGATTGAAAAATTACCTCAAGGTAACTCATTTTGGGACACTTCAACACATTTAAATGGCTGTAACCGACCATCTGAACGTGATTCCAGTATCCGAGTTCCAACAATGCCATGAAAATAGGAAGAACTGTCCAGCACCGTGTGGCTTCCCAAGAAAGTTATTTTGAGAGAGATAATATTGAATTGTAATTCAATTCGAACTTTTTTTTTAATCAAGTCTTATTACTTAATTTACACACCTCGTATATTTCAAAAATCATATATTTAATTAAACATTTTATTTATTTTTACGATTTTTAAAGACAATGGCACCTGGACGCAACTGTGGCTCATCACCGACTACCATGAGAACGGTTCCCTGTTCGACTACCTCAGCCGCAACACATTCGAGACGGGGGCGATGATCAGAATGGCGGTGAGCATCGCCACAGGGCTGGCGCACCTGCACATGGACATCATGGGCACGCAGGGCAAGCCGGCCATTGCGCATCGCGACCTCAAGAGTAAAAATATCCTCGTCAAGGCGAACGGCACGTGCGCCATTGGGGACCTGGGGCTTGCTGTCCGGCACGACGTGGCCAGCGACACGGTGGACATACCGCTCAACCACCGCGTCGGCACCAAGAGGTAACTATATTTTTTCTCATAAATGTCATTATCAGCAATTTTAAAAATAAAATCTCAAGATTTATGAAGTATTAAATATGTGAATTTTGAATCATCTATACAAATTCTATTAAATAATCAATTGATATATAGTTGTACCATTATCAGTTCTATAACTTCCGTTAAATAGTGGACAGTTATTATTTTAGAGTCGGTCAAATGAAGTTTGCGAGAAAAGAAGTCAACGATTATATTACGCTAGAGTTTTGGCTACATAAAAACATGTGTTATATGCTTTATGTTATATTCCAGCGGCTTCCCTTAGTTTATAACCAGGCATGTGCATTCGAACTAAATTTTTCACCGTTTGTAGATCTTTCAAACTGATCTGATAGATTTATATTTAAAACCACCCGTAAATTTATTTTCTGTGAAATAAATTTTAATAGCGCAACTTCATTACTTCTGCTTTACCGCAACGATCATCTTCCATTTCCTGAACAGTACATTGTTATTGATCATATTTTTATTTAATATTTGTCTTTTCTATAACATTACTACTTTAGGAATCCGCGAAAATATCGGACTGTAGGTCGTACTAGTGTCTTTACTGCAGTCAGGATAATCAACTTCACGTCAGTATTGTCTTATATGGAAAAATAATGCAATGATACACAATAATATAATGTTTACACTGCGGAAACAATATTTATTCGATTTTCTAAGTCTTTCAATTCAAACATCCGTTATAGCTTATATACTCAATACAAATAACAAAGCGATATCACGATCACGGAAGTATGAAATTTTCTTACCAGATGTCAGCCACTTTGATTTTTTTTGCGGATAAACCATCAAATTTTATTGAATATGCCGTCACTTCTGGTTTTCGGGATGTTTAAAGAGTCACACCTTACAATAATAGCGTCATCATCCATTACGAGCATGCGTATAAACACTCGTTTTTCCGTGTGTAAATTTGGTTTGCATTATGACCAATCACAGAGCCGGAATTGCAGTCTTTATATTAGCCTTCACTCTTAACTTACCGTGAACAGAGTATAAGTGTTCACACAAATACGCAGTGTCGCGACATACCTTCATTAGAGCGTCACGACATCATGACATCGAGACATTAATAGTTGCTACGACACTTAACTCCACGTTTTGATATCATCGTCTACCTTTAATTTAGTTTTTTATAAATTGTAAATAAATTGAGGGTTTTAAGAATCTCAGTCGTTCATTAGCATGAACTTTGTTAGGTACATGGCCCCAGAAGTGCTGGACGAAAGCCTAAACATGAACCACTTCGACTCGTTCAAACGAGCGGACGTATACGCCCTGGGTCTGATCCTGTGGGAAATCTCCCGGCGGTGCAACGTAGGCGGCATCTACGACGAGTACCAGTTGCCGTACTACGACGTGGTGCCGTCGGACCCGTCGATAGAGGAGATGCGCAAGGTGGTGTGCTACGACAAGCAGCGGCCCAGCATCCCCAACCGCTGGCAGTCGTGCGAGGCGCTGTACGTCATGTCCAAGGTCATGAAGGAGTGCTGGTACCACAATCCCGCGGCAAGGTTGACGGCCCTCAGGATCAAGAAAACGTTAAGTGGCTACATTTGAAGCAGTCAACAGTCGCAGCGTTATCTTACGTAAGTCACAACATACTCTTAAAAACATGTCATTTTTTAACAATAGGGTCCTGAATCATTGTCGAAATATTACCATTTTACAGAAGAATATGAAAATATAAAACAAGTAATGATAATTGGGGACAATATTTCATTTAAATATTATTTCGTTCGCGAACTATAAGAGATTAAATTTTGTTGTGATGTCCTGTGGTGTCATCTGTCTAGCAATTTGTCTGATTTCAAAGAGACAATCGCACGTCTGCATTTCTTAGAACTTACAGAAGGGAGACATGCCTGCGGTCTGGTAATGACAAATTGTTACTGTATGTTCCTGTTTTTGTTAAAAAAAATATGCCTAATAATTTAAAGGGAGGAATTGCTGGGTGTCATTCAATAAAACAATTACTTCACATCGACGTTTCGATCCTACTCGGGATCATCCTCAGGATGTGAAATTGTTGTATTTAATCCTTAATTTGATATACATTATTCTATATTCACTCTTTGTCATACAGTTATAGCATAAATTACAAAATTTATATTCGTTATCGAAACGTCGATGTGAAGTAATTGTTTTATTGACTGAAACCCAGCAATTCCTTCCTTTCAATCAACGTCCAGTGAAGAAATCTTCCATTTTATGCCTAATAATATTTTTTTCATTCATATACATACAAAATTGTATATAAACATTGTTTTGCTACACGAATATGAAAACCAATTCCCTACTAACTAATTACAACTAACAGTTTGGTCATCACTGGCGAAGAAATGGTTCAGGACCCCATTATTAGGAAGGTTTAAAAATTTAATATTAAAATTGCAATATACATATATTTTAATAGAGTTTCCTTTATAATTCGTAATCAAATTGTCATATTCGTCAGTAAAGTTCATATCTTCAACTTTTAAATCCTAATATTGAGATAACAATACAGAAAAATGTATAGAAAAAATAGACTACTTTATATGAGAACTTTCGTATGAGTTGCACAAATGGGATGAACTAAAACATTCAGCACCATTTATCTAATATTCCAATTCCCCATTAAAGATGAAAATGGACAACGAATTTCCAGAACAATATTTAGACATTGAAAATATGTAAATATATTTTTTTTGTTTCGGGCCACAATATCAAACTGGAACTTATTTTTTTTCTTTATTTCAGTGGTCATATGAGCGTAAAGCATTATTTTGAGACGTAGTATTTAACAAAATTTTGATTTTAATTGTATAGAAATGTATGATTATATTTTAACAAAAACCATTAAATACTGTCGCGGTATAAATAACTAAAAATTTGAGAGCACTACCTGTATAAAAGAAAGTTGTACAGCTGGACTAATATTAAAGTTTCTGAAGTTGAAGATTTGAACGTAAATGTACGTAGGGATGAAATCTAAGAGAAGATTTTTTCTTGCAGCTGTCATGGCACTCAGCGAGGTATTTACATATGGATGTGTGTGCAAGAACTGTGCGTCTGTCGCGTGAATGCTTACAAATATTTTGTACATTAGTAAAATAGATTATTTTTATGCAGTCCCGAACCATGCAGCGAGTATATACAGTTATCTACTACTTTTAAAAAGTTAGAATAATATTTTAAATACGTACATCAGTCTTTTTATTGAAACCTTTGATTTTTGAGCTTTTACCTCAACTTATATTGTGTATTGTGAAATCTTCTGCATTATAAGTATAGTTATGTCTACACGGACGTTCACATAGATGCAAGCATTCATTATTCAGAAAATTATTTATAAATGTAATACACCGAAGTTATTTATTCATAAATAAATTTCTGTTTGTATTTGAATGTTTTCCATAGTTTATGTTTCACGAATGTTTTCCAGTTATGAACCTAGTCTTGAGGATGTCCGTGTGTGCTGCATAAATATATAATTTATACTGCTCAAATTTCAATATCGAGTTCAAAAATTGCAAATCCGTACAAACTACAGTCTGAAATAGTATACAATAATATATATGATACCACTGCCTCTCCATTCCAATAGTTTACATAGATCCCTAGATACAGTGTACATTTGAGAACTCATTGTTATATTCGTGGTTCAGAGCGCTGGATACCGACATTATCCGTTGTCTTTCCATCATGTTTTCTTGTTCTACTTCGATATTCTGCTTGCAAGCGACTAAAACAATTATTATGTTTATTTGATTTTAGTTGGTTTTAAACCCTTACAAATATAGAGTGACTTGAAGAGGCCTATACATTTTATCCTCTACACATGATATATTGCTCGACATTGTATCTTGCACACATTCAATATTGTACACTTTTTATCGTGCATACTTTTAATCCGCGAAGAAAATTATCTTACACACATTTTATCTTACAAATCATTTTATCATCCACATATTTTATCTTCTATTCATTTTATGTTCCACACATTTTATCTTCTGAAACATTTAACACTGAATATTTTATTTATTTATAAGTATGATAATTGCATGGGCAAAAAAGAATGAATTGTATAATTAAAATGTTTTAAAGATGAAACGTTGGCGAAGATAAAATGTGCACAAGAAAAAATGAATGTAAGATAATTTTTTTTGCGGATTAAAAGTGTGCACGATAAAAGCTGTGCAATGAATGTTTGAAAGAAACAAAGTCAAGCAATATAACATAAGTGAAGGATAAAATGTATACGTCTCGACTTGAATATGAAATTAATACTGGGTGATTCGAAACACCTTGTATACGATGAGCGTTTATATTTAATCAGGTATTTATTTTTCTATAAATACCGGGTTAAATTTGGATGATCTTTAAGCCCAGAAATGGGTGGCAGCTCCTACAAATACAGTGTGTGATATACGAACAAAAGTAAAAGACAGTAATATCTTGAAGCTTGCTTGCGATCAGAATAACTTATTTATCTGTGATACATAGGTCGTAACAGTTTATACACCATACAAATATAAATTATAGGTTAAAATCGCAAATAAAATCCATGTCGGGGTCCCGCGCTGTGGCTCTTTACGCGGTATTGTGATCCTCACACTCTGTGCTAGACAACCAGCAGAGTGAGTTCCGTTTGCTAATGTGTATTAAGTTCTTGCGTCTGTTCTAAATCTAATCGTGGATGTAATTGTTTCTTTAAGCAATACATATTGTAAGACAACACATTTAACTCATTATAATTCACACATGTTGTGTAGTGAAGTAACAAAGTATATTTAAGTATGTTTGCACATAAATTTAAAAATAAAAATCGTATTTAAAATGTGTCTTTGAGAAAGTGCCGTGATCTGTCTTATTTGCGACACAAGTCATGTTAAGAACGCATAACGTTGAGAGATTTTACGATTTAAGATTTGACTGCTATTACTAGATCGACAACAGATTCTTTAACAGCTGTCCCTTGTCAAGCTAAATATTTAAATTCAATAGTTAACAATTTCTTACAAAATTACTATAAAACATTTCATACATATTAACATTACAATAGTTATTTATGCAAGTAGTATGTATTTATTAATTGAATGCTAAGAATTAATTATTTGATTAATATAAACACTTTTAAAAAATAATCATATAAAAATATAAATTTAAAATTTATTTTGTTATTCCAATTTGTATATTTTATAAAGATTTTATAGCCAGCTGATATAAAAATATAAATTTAAATTGCTTCATAGTCATTTTCAATTCTTTTTAATTAACTACACTTCGCTTACAGCGGAGGAATAGCAGGAGAAGTACGAACTTCTCCCACAGTTGAAGAAGTACGCACTTCTCCAACCAAAAACAGTGGGAGAAGTGCCTTCTTCTGTACGCGTAAGGAAAATACTCATTATTGTTAATGTATATGTAGACAAATTTAGTATACAAAATCTAGAACGACTAATAATTTATAATTCATTTTTAAATGACTGGACTTACATTTTAGTAAATTATTTTGAATGTAAATGTGTATGAAATGAATTGTAAAACTTCTGTTTTATACCAGATTCAAAGTGTAATAAAAGTTTGAAAATCTTTGTCTTTCTAGTAATAGCGGAAATCTATTCAGGGGTCTGTGGGCCTTCCCGTTAATCATCAAATCGAATTTATTTTTCGTAAAGTTTTGTCTTGAATCGTAAAATATATTATAAACTGTCTGTATCGATTTTGTAGTTCCTAAACCCCTTTTAATTTTAAAATTAAATACGTACCGTAAAATTAAGGCAATGAAAATTGTACAAGTATTGTCTTTAGTAAGCCAAGTTGTTGTAGAACAAAATTCACTCATGTGATAATTGTTCAATTTAAATTACAACATATTTTCGAAATATGGTTGATATGACTTTGACAAGGGACTAAATTATAGACTAAAATATTTTTTAAGTACGTAAGGCTTGCTAAATTGTATTTGTATAATGGTTAGATTAGAAATTGCGATTAGGCCAATAAGAGAATTGTACGCTTTAGGAATTCCATAAATGTTGAACATTTTTACTTGAAAAATGTTTCAACATTCGTGAAATTTTATTAGAGAGATGAAAATAATACATTTTGTTCAAAAGAAAGGAGAGGGCCGTACTAGGAGTAACATTTCGGAAACATATCCAAAGTTTGTTATGAAAAAAACTTTAAAGTTGTTTTGTTACATTTTGGAGTTGGTACTTTATTTAATGTTAAGGATTGAGTGACCATAGTGTACTATTTTCATCGAGTAGGTGAAGAAAATGATGAGACTGATTTGGATTAGATAATCAAAATTCGACGAATCGGAATAATACATACGGTATGCGTGAATACAATGCTTTTGTGAGCCGTTTATTTTTATTTGCATTTATATTAATTTGTCTGTGACGTTTACGATTGTAAAAAGTGTATTGGGTCAGTTATCCCCACATATTTTTACTGTTTCAAATTTTACAAAATGGCAAACTTACGAAGTATCCATATTTTCATTTTCTTCGATACATATATACTGTAATATTTATAGAAGACAGTACCTTTTGAATATCGTCTGTAACTATTGCTGAAGAAGTGAAATGCTATGTCGCTAACAACTGCAAAGTTCCAAATATTTAATTTGAAGAACTTTTAATATATTGGAAAACATTTTTATTAGTAATAGTTGGTATTAAGGGTTGCAATAAATTTATAAATAATGTTCTTCCACTTTTAACTGTATCCATTATTTTTTTAACATGACTTTCTTATTATTTATTAATAATAAGTTGCTTTTTTACTTAAAAATATATTTGTATACTTTTAATGATTGAGGATTGATTTATTTATTAATCTGGAGCATTGCAGTTTTGGGCGACAAAGAGTTACAATGTAGCTGGTCTTTTAACGCCTGGTGCAAATCCATTTAAAGTTCAAATGTATTGGTGTGAACTTATTTTTACATGGTTGGAGTTGTATCTTGACATGTATATATCTAACACTCTACACAAAATTATATATGAAACAAAAATACACATACAGACATAAATACCAATTTGTTACAAATATTTTTAAATAAACTACAATAGCGCTGTTTTAATGGTACAAATTCATGTCAGATTAAAAGAAAGTTTATGCAAATATGTATAATTTTTGTGTCGTAAAATTATGCCAAAATACGAGAGAGCGTCATATTCATAGTGAACTAGCAGAGTTACTAGTTATGGTTTATGGCAGAGAAACGTGTATGTATTAAAAATTGTTTGTAGAATTATATCAAATATACTACTTTCTAATTTATATTATATATTTGCGTTTTCATTTTTCACCCCTTAATATATTATTGTCTTTTATCAGGGTTGCATAAAAATCCGATTTTGAAAAAAACAAAATCTGATTTTTAAAATTTAAATCGATTTTTTTTTTTGACAAAATAGCATTTATTATAAAAAGAAAAACCTATTGTAAAGAATAAATAAAAAATTAAAAAACAACAAACTGGTTATAACGTCGAAATTGTGATCACTTGTTTTTTACATACGCTAACGTTATTTTACTAATGTCTGCTATAGCGACGAAATTTTTGGAATCCCTTCGATATTGTTATAACCGGATTTTACTGTAACACATTTCAAAGTAAATTTAATAAAACAACACATATTAGTGCAAAAATTTCTGCGTTCTAAATTCAAAATAATATACCAGTAAAGTTGTTTCACCGATCAAGTTAAACAAATTTAATAGTTCTTGAACCTATTGTCACATGGTAAACATTACCTTTGTCCCCCAATTTTCGTAAATCTAGAATAAATAACAATGTAAATCTGATTTAAATCAATGCAACCCTGCCTTTTATTGTTAAAGACTTGTAATTATATAAACATTATAAACAATATTTATTTTAACAATATATTATTTCTGTTTTTCATCTGTATACATTGTTGAAATATTGTAGTATTATTTAATGTACATGTTGTAAAGTAGATAATTTTTCTCGAATTTCAGATGGTAGTAGGCTGTGCTTTTTGTCCGTTACGAAAATTTCAGATGGTAGTAGGCTTTGTTTTTTGTCCGTTAAAATCAGTTAGTCGGTTAATTTCTTCACGTTCAGATGTTGTGTGTTTCTTTAAAGTTTTTTTGTAAAATTCCTCACATTTATAATATATTTATTTAGTTCGATGATTTTAATGGTAATTATAACGTAAAATTTATAAGGCAATCGTAAAAATGATTACCAATATCGTAAATTTAGTGAATTGCATTTTATATTGAATTATTCAAAACTGTTTTTCAATTGTTTTTTTATAAAGTTGTTGGTAAATAATAACATATTTTTATTAAGCAGCTGTTTAATAATGTTAATTATCAACGCGCACGGTTAATCCTGTTTTTGTTGACCAGTTTCGTGTTTAGTTTTTCAGTTCGCTCCAAAATTTTATCTGTGTCGTATCTACTTCAATTTTTATTTTATTTTAAAGTGAATTTAAGTAAAATTGTGAGAAATTACTGCAGTTGTGGACTCGAATATTTTAAAATGTGTTCTATAAAAACTTTCTGACTTTGTGAAGAAAATTGCAGCCGAAGAAGCAAAAGGAAGCGAAGAAATTAAGGTAAGGTTATTTTAAGAATTTATGAAAACTAGTAGTTCTGAACCTGGCATTGTTAGTTTCTGTGTTTAATATTTTATTTAAAAGGATTTTAAAGTTATATCTGCATTTTCTGTGAGATTTTCTTTTCATAGAAAGATTATCAATTTATATCTTGTGTTTCGGTATATGGTAGGGTGTCTAAATATGATCTAATTAATCTCGTACTTTCGAAACTAGAGCAATTTTAAGTTATAATTTACTATTGAAGAATTGTTCATTCTTGAAACCGAACAATACAAATAATAGGTAGCGAATAATGGTTACAAACTGATAAATTTAATAAATTACAGTACACTAATTATTTACTTACGTTATTACGTTAGAGTTCTGGTTTTAAGAAGATATTTTTTGCATTATAAGAGAAAATAAAGTAAATGAAAACAAGTTGTAGAGTTTTTTAACAATTTATTGATTTATTAAATACAAGAAACTTATGAAATAAAAGGAGTGGTAAAACCAATTAGAACAAGATACATCTAACCAGGGATAAGTAGACCCATAATTAATACGTAAAATGAAATTAAAAGAGGCATTTAAACAAGAAGATTTTTATATTACAAGTTGATGCTAACATCTAAAGTATCAAATATATAAATATAACCCATGATGACTGTCTACACAAGAAAGTCTTACAGTTTATAGTAACACAAAACACTCCGATAGGACAGATTATCGGTTATTTGATCGGACAAACTCTGCAAAAGCCTTTTGGATTTCCTCGTCCATTTCTTGTTCTGGGTTCCACAGATCGTCTGGGTCTCCATCGTCACTAATCCACACAAATATACATTAGATACAACATCTATTTGGATGATTTAATAAAAAAAATAATAATTGTCTTTTACGCACTTTTTCCAAACTTAAAACTTGAGAGAGAAATAATTTCTCACAGTAGTTACCAATAAAACGCAATAAGTACAGAAAATCTCCAATTTTGTTTATAACTTTCTGCACTTGTTGCACAGTGTACTGTTTCTTGAAGTTGAAGTCTTTCCTAATTTTTATCAAAATCCGAAATCTTTGAAACAATGTACTGCCTCTAGATTTCATTGGTCGCCATTGGGATCTTGGAAACTATAACTGCTACAACTTCGGTTAAATGGGAGTTATTGTGCGCATCTGAAGGGCGATGTTTACGATGTCCTTGTTATCCCAAAATTCCCTAAACTTTTAATGACACAATTATTTATATATTTAATTCATTAATTATTCAAAATGTCGCTCAATAACTTCTATGCACTTGTTTATTCAAATTATTGTATTACCAATAACCTTTGACGAATTATTTATCATAATTTCTTTTTAAAACTAAATTAAAGTAGTACAATATTATTTTTTTTGAGTCTAAAATCTATTATGGCAAAATTATGCCCCTGAAAAACGTTTTGCGTATGACTAAACAATAAAATTATTTAACTTTTTTATTCGAAAAATTATCCCGGATATTCAACTGTTCAGGAATTAATTGTGGAAGAAGAAATGAAACAAAATAAGTTTTACGCCATTTTCTCATGACCTGTGGGAAATTTTGAGATAACAAAAACACTGTTAAAATCGCCCTCCAGATAGGCACAATAACTCCCATTTAACCGAAGTCGTAGCTGTTATAGTTTCCAAGATCCCAATGGTAGTCGATGAAATCTAGATACACTGTATAATAAAACAAAAATATTTGAGAAAATATGAACGAAATAAATTTCTACTTTTCTATTTAAATTTAAAAAACCAACAACGCATGCACTAAAAATTTATTTATTTCATATTTCCTTTTATCTACATATCATTTCCATACTCACATGATGAACTCATTGAGGTTCTCAGCTAGAAACTCGCTTTCTTCGGATGTGAGTTGCATCCCGTCAGGTCCGTAAAAAACAGGGCCGTCAGACCAATCGTAGGGCTCCGCTGGGGGCGAAACAGCTTGCACGTCCACCTGGCCCCATTGCGCGTTGCGTAGCTTAATCACTGACTCCACCAGGAAAGACATAGATGGAGTCAGCGATGGACGAAGTGTGTCTAGTTGCTTCAGGAGATCGGATATGAGGACTTTATCCAAAGCTTCCAACTTCGCGCCAGTTATCTGAAAGAAAAACTCCAAACTTCTTATCGTGCATCGCATATCTCCGAAGATAACTGAGTTTGTTGAACCGTCCTGTTGCGAAACTTGGCTCAATACGAAAATAAAACTCTATTCTTACCTTAAGTGTCTGGCAGATGTTCTTGACGTTGTCAGAGCTTGGTTTTAGGCCTTGAAGAGCTTTCAATAAGCATTTTCCAAATAGTTCATAGTTCAATTTCGAGTAGATTTCGGCGTAGAATAACAGAACATTTTGCAGGCTACTTGTGTTCTCCAATTCTTTTTCGCATAAAGTGTGTAAACAAGCACGAGATAAAGGACAGTTCTCGTCCAAAAGAGCAAAAAGCCTGACACCTGAGTATTGGAAATTCGGGACTGTTAAAGCCTGTAAAAGAATTGATTTTATATGAATAATATATTCATACATATAGACATAGTTACGTCAGTTGCTACGTTATTTGGCAGAAACTAAACAAACAATTATCCACCTTCACACATTCCTATAAGAATTTTTCTTTCACCTTAACCATTTATTCCTTACACAAATTTTTACCTTCATCGAGGCGTATATATTTTATCCTCTACACATGTTATATTGCTCGACATTGTATCTTTATCGTGCACATTTTTAATCCACGAAAAAAAATATCTTACATACATTTTATCTTGCGCATATTTTATCATCAACACATTATATCTTCACCAACGTTTCATCTTTAAGTCATGCAATTAATATATTTATAATTAGATAAAATATTTAGTGTTAAATGTTTCTGAAGATAAAATGTGTGGATGATAAAATGATTTGGAAGATAAAATAAGTGTAAGATTGAATGTGTGCAAGTTACAATGTCAAGCAATATAGTTGTTTGGAGGATAATTGTATACGCCTCCTTTATCTCTCATCTGAGATTAAAAATCGACGATGTTGAGATTTGAATGCAAGATCTCACACTTCGTTCAATTTCAGCCTTTCATTCATTCATTTACATTGACATCCAGATATATAAATACAAAAGAATTGATTATATATGAATGGTAAATTGTTGAATTATAATAATTTATTTCTATTTAAAGATTGCTATTATACATACAGACATAAAGTCACGACATTTACCACGTTACTTGGCAGAAACATGCAAAATCATCCACCTTCACACATTCCTATAAGAATTTTTCTATCACCTCAACCATCTGTCATCTAAAGCACAATAATCCTAGATGAAACAGTCCCTCAAGTATCTAATGTACTTGCTTCGTGACAAGTTTTACTTGCATGTAGGTTTGGCCCTACAACTTTTGGTGGATTCCCAAATACACGAAAACAGCGATATTTTGGGATTTAAATTATAGATCCCAAACTATGTTCAATTCGAGTGCGCTACCCTTAAAATTACATTGATCCATTTGCATTTACATCCACAGATGTAAATCATTGGTCACTTTTGATGCCCATATGGTCGAACTATAATTCTTACAACCTTATTTTTAATTATAAACTGTTCATATACCAAAGAATTCCTCATTCAATACAATATCTGCAGATATCTTGTAAATATCTCATTTTAATATGATGGATCATAACAGACATACGTAACACTCAACCAAATATCTTCAAATTCATTCAATTTTTTTGTAAACGTACTCAAAGCATGCAACATCCAACATTAACTTTCAATTTGCGATCGATTGTAAAAGTAAAATGTCATCTTGAATAAGTTACCTGTTTAAATATAGCTGACGTGACTTTGGATATAAACTCAATATCCTTAAACCTGGGTTCTAGGGTTTGTAGTAAAATGCACACTAAATCGTCAAATTCACCGGGATTTTTGGTTAAAGTTTTGATGATGTCTTCTAAGTAATCCATTTCGGGATCGTGATCATTATCCGACTGCCTGTATCTATTTAATCTATTCTGTACAGAATGACTGGGAGCTGCGTAACGTGAAGATGTAGAATTCTCTGAAGATGAGTTTGAGTTTAAATAACCGGGTGGGTACCATTCTTTGGCTTCTACAGAAAGAGTACTCTTCTTTGCCACATCTGATATAGAAGAGAGGTTATTAGAGGTTGACGTTTTGTCTTTGTTAGAATATTCAGAGTTTATGCCTTCAATGCTTTTCGGCCTTCGTAATTGCGGTAGGTCTGCATTTGGTTCCCAGAGAGGTTTCACTGTTTGATTTTCCATTTTAAAAACACTTAAAGGGACATTAAACCACAGATTGTACGGCACATACGTATACCCTCACAAAAACACTTTTAATTTAAAATGCATAAATGTTCAACACAATTATTTTACAGTTTTACATAAAAATTAATCGATTGTAAAAATAGCGTTTCATGCAGAATGTAGACATACAATTTGACGTTAATGTTTATTTACCTTTATTTTCCTATTTTATCGAGTTATTGCTCCGTGTCAAGGAGAAGTTAACGAGAATATACATAGATGGCGTCAAAAGTATTGAATCGATAGTTTCAGTCTTTGAAATTTACAAGTTATAAAGTTAGTTAACCTACCTTCATCACATATTATTGATATAACCATTTTGGATTAGTCTAAATAATATTTTTTAAATTTCTTTTTCGAATTTGATTATTTGATACACATGTCTATTTTCAAGGCCTGTTGTTTGTTTGTTTTGTGATTTAAAATTCGGAACAAAATATTGTAAAAATAACAAAATCATGTGACTAAAGGCCTTCTAGATTAAAAATATTTTTAACAGTATATTATTAATATTATTCATTCGATTTGTTTTCAGTTCTTTGAAATATATTTTTTATTTAAGGCAAAAATAAAAATGCAAAAAAGGTGGAATTATTCAAGAATAACTCTTCCGTTTTAAATTATAATTTAATGAAAGAAAGGCGTAAAATGCAAGTAGCACTTAACTGCTTTTAAAATAATACAAGAACGCAAAAACATTTCGAGTTTTTATGAAATCTCTTTAAGTACGCCCTTTTCACGAATTTCACAAATATTAAACATTTTATCACGCTATTTGATTTTTAATTTCCTATTCAGGAAAGAACGGTTCGAAATTAATATTTCTTTCAATTTAAAAGGATTTTGTTTGGAAAAACATTTTGCTGTAATGGCTTCAATATTTGCATTCATTGCGAAAACATAATTAATTTTTAAATGAAAAATAAAATATGAAATACGTTAATAAAAAACAGATACGCACCTATTTGTTCTTCCATAGGTGACCAGAAATGCTAAATCGATTTATTTAATAGAAAAAATGATGCTAAAATGCAAGATACAATGCACGTACCAGAACAGTAATAAGGGGTTGTTATAGGGATACAGAGTCGGATTGGCCCATGGGTTTAATATATTTTTACTAATAGAACTAGGAATAAAGGCGATGATTTATTTATTGATTCATACCCCCGTTACCAAATTAAAACTAAAAGAAATATATAATAGTTTTTAATAATCCATTCTTATTTAATTTAAAAGGTGGTTAAAAAGAAACTTCAATCTGGAACTCATGTTTTTTTGTTATGGTGTTGAAACGTAATATTTTTCCGTAAAACTAAATTAATAAATAGTCTTGCTCTGTTAAAATATAATGGTAAAAAAATAAATGCTTTTCATGGGAAATTATTTGCGAAAAGGTACCGTGTTTTTAAGTGAAACAAAATAAGCCAAATTTATTAATTGAAGACCCTTGTTTTCAACAAATCTTTATCCATCCAATATTAATAAAAATATTATTAGTTTGTTTATTATCCCAGTCATTTTGTAAAGTTGAATTTATGAAGAAAAAAATTTGTAGGTATAATATTTATGAGAAAATAATAAGATTAATTTCGTTTTCCGAACCTAAACTCTCCGGGAAAAAAACTAATGAAACTAGTATGAATTTAATTTCCCTTCTATACCTGGGCAACCTGGGCACCCCCATTACCTAAACTCTCTGCACGCCTATGTTCCTAATGAATTGTTCCGTAAACATACAGACTGGCCGACTATTTTAAATATTACCAAATTTTTTTTAAACAAAGTTTGTTACGTTATAGTCAGGGCATGTAACCGAAAAAAATACTGGTTAACGGTTAACCCTTATAGAGAACGTTATAATAATAACGGTTTTAGTTCGAAAACCGGTTTTTGAAATTAGAAACCGGTTTAAACCGGTTAATATATCGGTTAAAATTACAGAATAATTAATTTAAAAAAATAATAAAAAAATACCATCTGAGAAAAATATAACAATTAAAAAAAAGCAAATTAATTAATAAATATTCACAAAAATTCCCGTAATATCTTCAGAAAAACGCAGGTCACTTTTCAATTTTAAACTCGCCTCTGTTGACAAAGGCCGTGTATATTTGGGACTTTTTAAGTAACCTTAACGGCCAAAGAAATTACCTACATTTATGACTCTCCAATAAAATGTTAATTGTAAAACCTGTCATGACTCATGTTCAAATAAAAATAGAAAACACAGATATAAAAAAAAAAATTAAAATTTTTTGTCGCTAAATGATATTAAAATAAAGGTTAAAATTACGGTTAAAGTTCGCAATTTTCGTTGAAAATATCGGTTACCGGTTTTTATTAACCGGTTACATGCTCTGATTTTAAGACATCTTTAATAGTTTTTGAGTTATAAGCTTATAAAATTTAATTTTATTAATTTTGTATGTTGGTTTATTTTGGTAAACCTGTTCCGTACAAGTTAAAGTAAAAATATAAAAAATGTGTCTTATAAAAAAAAATAGAGAAATCCATTAAAAAAATTCAAAAAAGCTTTTAGTTTAGTACTTACTTTAAAGTCAAATGTAGACGATGTCTCTGTTTCAAACTTGGAAAAGTAAGAAACGAGCTTTTTCCAAAGCTTCTACTTTTAAGCTCACATAATTCTGTATAATGTTCATACCCATTATTGGGATAACAGTCTTCACAAATAAACCCTCCTTTTTTAAGGGGAGTGCAAGTTGAACCACTCTTACAAATATCTCTTTTACATGCGTCTTTAGTTAAAGTTATATCACAATTTGAACCGGTAAAACCAGCAGTACAAACACAGGAATAACCACCTTCTTTCCGAAAACAAGTTAAACCTTGTTGAACTATCTAGAACATTGTTAAACCCTATAGAACTGTCTCATCTTACTACCAATTATCTTGGAAAAGTGTTGAATCTAGTACATTTATGTTACACCCTAAACAAGTGCCTTAACTTTATCCCAAACAATTTGGAACAAAGTGAAACCTAGTGCAAGTCTCTCTACTTATTTCAGAACACTTGGAACATCTTTCTGCCTTCTAAAACTTTCTTTTTAAGTCTTCCTAGTAATTTCCAATAATAGACATACATGAAAAGTTACAAATTATTGTTTTTCACTCTAAAATTTTTCATATACAGTCAAAAAAATTTTAAAATGCCCATTTTTGGGTCCAAAATTTTGATTTTTGGAATAAGTCTAACTTGATAGTCGTCGATGCGCTGATTTCAAATTTTCAAACCGAATTCAATTATCTCTTTCCATTCCTGAGATATTTGCTCTCAAAGTTGCACCTCAAAAAAGGGTGTTTTTTGACCATATCTCTAAAATGGGTAGAGATACATTCTCAACGATTATACCAGTCGATTCTACGCGGAAAGTTACATAAAGAAATGTTTTCTCCTCATATACGTTCTTTGGAACGATTTGGTGAAAAATGAGAAAAACGAAAAAACCGGAATTTCAGTTTTTCGCTCGGAAACTTTTTGTCTCCAAAATTTTTTATATTCTGGACTTAAGTAAAGAAGAATGTGCTGATTCCAAATTTTCAAACCGATTTCAATTATCTCCTACCGTTCTCGAGATATTTGAGTTCAAAGTTGGACCTGAAAAATTCAGTTTTTCAGGAATAGTCCTGAAATGGGATGAGATACGACCTCGGCGACCTCACCAATCGATTCTACGGACAAAATTACATTTTTGTACCAATTTTCAGATTTATATTCTAATGGATACAATTTTTACAGCGAAAAAACGAAAATGGCCAAAAATCGGAAAAAATCGTAAGGGGTTCATCAGGCGATTTTTCAATTTTTGCGATTTTCGTTTTTTCGCTTTAAAAATTGTATCCGCCTGAATAAATATCTGAAAATTGGTATACTTATGTAATTTTGCCCGCAGAATCGATTGGTGAGGTCGGCGAGGTCGTATCTCGACCCATTTCAGAACTATTCCTGAAAAACAATTTTTTTCAGGTCTGACTTTGAACGCAAATATCTCCAGAACGGTAAGAGATAATTGAAATCGGTTTGAAAATTTGGAATCAGCGCATCTGTATTTACTTAAGTCTAGAAAATGAAAAGATTTGGTGACAAAAAGTTCCCAAGCGAAAAACTGAAATTCCGGTTTTTTTCGTTTTTCTCATTTTTCACAAAATCGTTCCAAAGAACGTATATGCGGAGAAAACATTTCTTTATGTAACTTTGCCTGTAGAATCCACTGGTATAGTCGTTGAGATTGTGTCCCTACCCGTTTTAGAGTTATATCCAAAAAACCCACTTTTTTGAGGTGCAACTTTCAGGTCAAATATCTCAGGAACGGAAAGAGATAATTGAATTCGGTTTGAAAATTTGAAATCAGCGCATCGGCGACTATCAATTTGGAATTATTTCAAAAATCAAAATTTTGGACCTAAAAATGGGTCTTTTTGGATTTTTTTGGCTGTATATGAAAAATTTTAGAGTGAAAAACTATAAATTGTAAGTTTTAATGTATAACTATTATTGGAAATTACTAGGAAGACTTAAAAAGACAGTTGTAGAAGGCAGAAAGATGTTCCAAGTGTTTTAGAGTAAGTAGAAACAGTTGCACTATGTTTCACTTTGTTCCAAATTGTTTGGGACAAAGTTAGAAACTTGTTTAGGGTGTAACATAGATGTATCAGATTCAACACTGTTCCAAGATAATTGGGATTCATATGAGACAGTTGTACAGGGTTTAACAATGTTCTAGATAGTTCTACAAGGTTACACATTATCCCAAATTGTATGAGATTAATTTCAGGCAGTTTTGGAAGGTTTAACATTGTTCCAAATTGTTTGGGACAAAGTTACGACAATTGTTTACGGTTTAACATTGTTATATAAGGGTCAACACTGTTCCAATTTGTTTGAGGTTAATTTCAGAATTCCAAATTGTTTGGGACAAAGTTAATATAATTATTTAGGGTTTAACATTGTTATATAAGGTTCAACACTGTTCCAAGTTAATTGGGATTAAGTTAAGAAAGTTATACTAATTTAACAATGTTCTACATAGTTCTATAAGGTTTAACACTGTTCCACATTCAGAATGTTGTGGAAGGTTTAACATTGTTTCAAACTGTTTGGGATAAAGTTAATATAATTATTTAGGGTTTAACATCGTTATATAAGGGTCAACAATGTTCTAAGTCAATTGGGATTAATTTCAGACAGTTGCGTAAGGTTTCACATTGTCCCAAATTGTTTTGGAATAAATTAAATCAGTTTCATTGGGTTTAACATTGTGGAATATCAATATAGACTTTTAAAAAATCAAAATTTTTGACTCAAATTGAGGTAATTTAACATTGTACTAGGTCTTCTGTATTTTTTTAGTAGGTTTATAATTCATAATTTGTCAAACTAATTGAAAAATTATCTTATCAGATTTAAATCTTTTAATCACAGACTTACAGACCGACTCAAATAGTTGTCAATTTACGAAAAAAATATTTTAAGTGTTAAAATATTTCAGAAACAAAATTTAGAAGGTGATTTTATCTCTAAAGAATATTTGTGGACTGCTTTATGTCAAGAAAATGAATATTATGACAGAACATTCCTTAATATCGACAGTAAAGCTCTTATGTCGTCCCATATTCCAAATTGATTAGATTTTTATGTGTCACATTATACCATTCTTTATATATTGCATTAGCTGAGCCATAAAAATGCAAGAAAAAATATAAAGTAACATGAATATTATAGAGAAATCTCCAAGGAATCGATTGGTGCAAGGATTTTTGTTATAGCTCAACTTGTTTTTGAGATACGCGGCCATAAACTTAAAATTTGAAAATTGTAAGTGCCAAATTGTACAATTTTTTATATATTTCATCGGCTGTGGCAGAAAAATGCAAGAAAAAAATATAAAAAATGTGTATCTTATAGAAAAAAACCCAAGAAATCGATTGGTGTAAGAATTTTTATTGTATCTCAATTAATTTACGAGTTACAAGCCTGTAAAGACAAAACTCATTTCCAAAAAATGTTTAGACCGCCACAAGGATTCAGATCTATTTTAGATATTCAAAAAGTGATATAAATATATAAAAAGTAAATAAAAATAGCCAGGAACATTTTTTATTTTACGACCGCCACACGGATTCAAATTCTTACCTGAAAGTCTTTTAAAACAGGGGCATTGTCATTTACGTCTGTGACAATAACTTCAACATGAACATCGCTTCTTAAAGGAGGACTGGCTGCTCTAACTCTTAAATCATACTTTTTCCTAGGACTCTCGTAGTCTAGTTCAGTCATAGTCAATAGTTCTGCACTAGACGAGCCAGGTCTAGTCACTAGAGAAAAGCTGTTAGAGTCATCTCCTCCTGAGAAAAAACGAGTTTTAGTCATCGACCTTCAGACGGATTATGAGTGGTCCAATGAAAATTATCAGCGCAATTTTTGGACACTTAAAGCAAAAAACGGTTGAACACGGCAATTTTAGTATAAAGGGGGACACTTGAATGGATTTCCAATGGCATTTCAACCCTAAAATGGGGGTTGCACCTAATTTTAAATGGAAAAGGGTGTCAAAAAAATCTAAGAAAAATATAACAATTAAAAAAAGCAATTTAATTAATGAACATTCACAAAAATTCCCGTAATATCTTCAGAAAAACGCAGGTTACTTTTCAATTTTAAACTTGCCTGTGTTGACAAAGGCTGTATTTATTTGAGACTTTTTAAGTAACTTAACGGCCAAAGAGACTACCTACATTTATGACTCTCCAATAAAATGTTAATTCTAAAAACTGTCATGACTCATGTTCAAATACAAATAGAAAACACAGATATAAAAAAATATTATTTTTTTCTCGCTAAATGATATTAAATAAAGGTTAATGTTCGCTAAAACCGGTTTATTTTTTTTTTGGTTAACGGTTACCGGTATTTTCGGCCTGAAAAATATCGGTTAAAATTACGGTTAAAGTTCGCAATTTTCGTTGAAAATATCGGTTACCGGTTTTTATTAACCGGTTTTTTTAACCGGTTACATGCCCTGGTTATAGTTGAACCAATGAATAAACTACGATCCGCGTCGAGCTTTAAACATTTCCTCGTGCTATAATCTTTTGATTATGCCCTTAATACATAAATAACTATTTAAAACCGGCGCCTATAAAATAGCTTTGGTTTATAAATTTTTCTTTATAATTCATACTTTATTAATATAATACATCTTTAACAATTTTTTTATAGTGATCATTATCATAACTTGTCAACGGGCAACATGATTTAAGAATTAAGTAAATATGAAATTAAATGTTTTGTTTTATGCCCTTGATATCCCAAGCAAAGTCCCATCTACAAAAACTTTATTTATGTGTTGTTTGCTGTTCACATCCACATGTTTGTTCATTACAAACAAATTGTATTTGTAGGTGAATGTCTGGTGGAATATAGATTCAGATTTGCCGGCAATGGCAATGCTTGTCGTTTGGTTTATTTGAGAAAACAATTTAGTGTGAATCTCATATCTCGCTGTAGGAATTTCAATAAAGCGGATGGATCCGTTTACAGCGCAGATTTATTATTTTCCAGATATAAAGCGTTATTTACACCTCAGCCTCATATCTAGGGCTAGAGTTACATCATGCACTCAACTCACACTTGTGTACACAGGGTGCAGTTGACCTACATACATTCAATGCGATTGCGAGCGCAGAGATACGGTTCATTGTATTTTTATTTATTTCATTATTCCGCTTTATTTCTATTATTTATCTGTAATAAATACTTCCATAGTTACATAAAGTTTCCAGACTTTCTTTGCTATATATCCGCTTAGAACACTATCTTAAAACACCTGGATTTATTAAGCATAAAACCAGCTACAAAACTATCGGTAGATTATTTTTATTTGCAGGTCGTATAGAAATTTCTTTACATATTCTTTGTATTATATTTTCTACCAGTTTAAAGAAAATAGAACTGTATTTTTCAGTAATTATGAAAGTTAAATAAGATGATAAATAATTATTTAAATTACTCTTCTCTATTCCCGAGTTGAGAGAAATTCAAAAGAAGAGGGAATCCTGATATAAGATAACTATTGTCTGCTTGATTTTTTCATTTCTTCATTTTGACTTTTAACTTCTTAATGTGTATTAGATTTGATTTTATATTTGAAATGGAAAAGGAATTATTTCAACAGATTTTCATTCATGTTTTTTGCACTTCATATTATCATTTTTAAAATTGATTCAAACATTTTGAATTTTTTGTATTGGACGATTTGAGAATCGTATCTCACTTTTAACTTAAATAAGTTTAAATATAGTGCACCAAAAAATATGCGTATAATTTAATAAGCGTGCAAGGAAGTCATGTGGTGCCTAACTCGAATTTTTAACTAGGCCATTTAATAGTTTTTTATTCAAATACGATGATATATCATGTTCATAACTTCAGATAACATTTAAAAAAAAAATTAGGATCTCTCACAGGGTTGAGAAAAACCCGAGTTTTATTAGAAACGAAAAAAATATTTTTTTACGAGGATTTCTTTAAAAAAACCCTGGTCCGCTAGGTCTCTATAGCTCTCCTGATCTCACAGTAATAAAACTGGGGATCATTAAAAATAAAATTATTTAATGGCGATATGTATAATAATCATGGTTGGCAAGATCATGATTTATATAAAAAAAAAAACAAAAAATCATTGATTTTCTTTTTAATTTTTAAAGTTATCTAAATGTTATATTACTTTTCTAATTGTTTTGAAAGCAATAGTAATATTTTATTTCATAAACAAAAACGAAATCTTGTAATAAAATCAAAACTATTCATCTGAATAAAACTATGAAGAGTAACAAAGAATTTTTACTTTGTAACACATTTTATTATCATAATTAAAGTGATCATATTATTAAATACAGAATTTATTTTAGTTGTTATATTTCATAAATACATTTTTATTATAATTTGTACTTTTTTTTATCTTTGATTAAAATCAATGATATTTTAATATCGTTCAAAATAAAATACAACATATGTTGTAAAGTATGATTGGGGTATAGTTAAGTATTAAAAATTAAATTATAATGTAAAAGCACTTACAATTTTCGAGACAATTTTTGAGGTTCTGATCCAGCCTGCCTCCTAGGAATGTTATTAACTATAATTCTTTTGCTGTTAGAAAATTTCTTGTCGCTTCAACCTTGTCCGTACAAATCTGAAACTGTCAGTTAATATAAACAATGTATTATACATAATTTTTTATTATGTAGGTATATTTTAATTTTTACTTTAAATAGTAAATAACAATTATTACTATTAGAAATATATTATATAATCAGGGTTGGTAAAAATCATAATTTATTTTAAAAAATCAGAACTCATCATCATTGATCAAATAAATCATGATTTTTTTTTATTTTTAAAGATATCTAAATGTTATTGTGAATAGTTCTGTAGCAAATAATTAAATTTTTATTATAATTTGTATTTTTTTATCTTTTAATAAAAAAATCAATCGATTTAAATAAATGATACCTTATAATTATTTTAAAGTGGATGTATTAATAAGAAAAAAGAACAGTTATTTTCACTTTTTGCTAAATTTAAATGAATTCAAGAACAATATTTACAATATCTACTTCACTATTCTTTATAAAGAAATATTTTTCACTTACCAATAAAATTTCTGCTTCCTTAATAAATATACCATCCTGTTTCATATTATGTTATTCCTAAAAATATCTGAAGAAATTTATAAAAATTGTTTCATCTGTAAATGAAATTATTATAATATTAAAGTGGAGATGTTGGTCCCATCCTCTATGAATTTTCATTTGATGTTTAGAGGATGGTTAAGCCCTGCCACCACGACAAGGTCTCTCCACATCGGCAAGGGGGGAGGGGATGGTTTTGGGTTTAAGGAAAGGATGAAGACTTAAAATTAGCGCGACTTAAATCTAACCGCGATTTAAAACTATTTAGGCGCAACTTAAACTAATACAGTGTACTTCTCAGCGAAAAGGGTCAGGGGCATTGGCATGAAAACCAAGAAAGAAAATGAAAACGAAATTGTTGATGTGAATATTGTCTAAGCACAAGCTCACTCCACAATTAGACATTTCAACACGCTAGCGGTCAGACACCCTTCCGGCCCTCCATACTAACGCCCAAAATGGTAAAAGGGCAGCAAGATGCACCAAGCACATCCGTAACTCCAACTTATAGACACGCTAATACGAGGGCGGTATCACAACCCTTCCGTGCAACCCATACCAACGATTAGAATGCTGTAAGCAGAGAAAGGAGTGCCCCGACTTATCAAATATTACTACGGGGTATTGCACAATCAAATATTATAATTATATACATTCTGTACAAAGGGAATTTTAAATAAAAAATTATTTTTGTAAGGAAAAAAAATAATGATTTATTTGGGTATATTAAAAATGAAAGTCTACCACTTGTCCCAAATATGGGATATTTAAAATTTATGTAAAATTCTAGAAATTATAGATATTTAAATTTGTAGTGAATTAAAGAATATACTCTTAAATAAGGAAAAATAAAAATCTGAATAAAACTAAACTTGACACATTATTAACCTAAACTAACTTGTACCAAACAGCTCATCTTAACTGAAAACTTCCCTATACACACATTATATATTTAATCATCACACCTTATGTTTTATCATCACACCTTATGTTTTATCATCACACCTTAAATTTCATCATCATACCTTATATTTTATCAGCACACCTTATATTTAATCACCACACATTATATATAATCATCATACCATACCTTATATTTAATCATCATACCTTTCATTCCTCACACCCTTATATTTAATCATCACACCTTATATTTAATCACCGTACCTTATATGTAATCATCATACCTTACATTTAATCATCATACCTTATATTCAATCATCATACCATATATTTAATCATCACACCATATATTTAATCAGCACACCTTATATTTAATTATCACACCTTATATTTAATGACCACACATTATATTATAATCATCATACCATACCTTATATTTAATCATCATTCCTTTCATTCCTCACACCTTATATTTAATCATCACATCTTATATTTAATCACCATACCTTACGTTTAATCATCATACCTTACATTTAATCATCACACCTTATATTTAATCATCATACCTTATATTTAATCATCACACCTTATATTTATACATCATACCTTATATTTAATCATCACACCATATATTCAATCATCATACCATATATTTAATCATCACACCATATATTTAATCACCACACCTTATATTTAATCACCACACCTTATATTTAATCACCACACCTTATATTTAATCATCATACCTTATATCTAACCATCATACCTTATATTTAATCATCACACCTTATTTTTAATCATCACACCTTATATTTAATCATCACACCTTATACTTAATCACCACACCTTATATTTAATCACCACACCTTATATTTAATCATCATACCTTATATCTAACCATCATACTTTATATTTAATCATCACACCTTATATTTAATAATCACACCTTATATTTAATCATCACACCTTATATTTAATCATCATACCTTATATCTAACCATCATACCTTATATTTAATCATCACACCTTATTTTTAATCATCACACCTTATATTTAATCATCACACCTTATACTTAATCACCACACCTTATATTTAATCACCACACCTTATATTTAATCATCATACCTTATATCTAACCATCATACTTTATATTTAATCATCACACCTTATATTTAATAATCACACCTTATATTTAATCATCACACCTTATATTTAATCATCATACCTTATATCTAACCATCATACCTTATATTTAATCATCACACCTTATATTTAATCATCACACCTTATATTTAATCACCACACCATATATTTAATCATCACACCTTATATTTAATCACTAAACCTTATATTTAATCATCACACCTTATATTTAATTACCACACCTTATATTTAATCATCATACCTTGTATCTAACCATCATACCTTATATTTAATCATCACACCTTATATTTAATTATCACACCTTATATTTAATCATCACACCTTATATTTAATCACCACACCTTATATTTAAGCATCACACCTTATATTTAATCATCATACCGCACATTTAACCAGCATACCTTATATTTAATCATCATACCGCACATTTAACCAGCATACGTTATATTTAAGCATCATACCAAACCATCACACCTTATATTTATCTATCATACTGCACCTGTAACCATCACACTTCATATCTAAACTCCACACCTTACATCTAAATCTCATCTCATACCTAATGTGTCAAGTTTTATGTACTTGTTTGAGAAAAAAATGTATGTAATATTATAGTTAAATTAAAAATCTACGTAAGGGAATTTACCTTAATTTAAATGGAGAATTATAAAAATAACTGTGTTTAGAAAAATTAAAGTCGTAATTCAGGGAAGACATTACTCAACTCAAAATTGGACTTACATATTTGAGTGTTGAGAACAAAACTGAAGAAGTACCTGCTTCCCCCCTTATATCTAAAACTTATATCTAGAAAGTTGCTGGAACCTGAAACAATAAAAAAATATAAATTAGTTTATTTGTATAAAAAATCGTTTTCTTAATCCATGAACAAATAATGTATATTGAAATTATACATAGTACACTAGTTTCCATAATATACAGTAGTAGTAGATCACAATTAGTTATTAAAATTCAAATTAAAAAGTAACATTATAAACGGTACATACCTCATGACTGCTGAAACGCTACTGAAGATTTCTGGGCGGTTAATTATCACTTAAACAATTGATTAACGGAAGGGGGTTTACGTAATAGCTAACAGTTATTGAATGTTTTATTAAAGTTATGATTTGATTAAACGTTTGGTATTAGCTAACGCTGTCAAATATAAAATATAATTTAAATAAAAAAATATATTTAAATAAAATTGATACATATTCTTGTTGCATTTCGTCTAGTTGCTCAGAATAACGAATGTTTAGTTTAAAAATAATACCATGTGATATAGTGGCGGATTTGAGGGGCGGGGGAGGCGACGGGACGATTGCCCCTCCTAGACTGGTAAGATTTTTTTGATTTCGAAAGTAATAATAAATAAATTTAGACGCGTTATACACAGACATTATGCAGAATTGTTTAATTTGGAGTAGAATTGTCAAAAAAACAAAAAACACAAATTATAATGTAATGTTGTAATGTTCGTAAAGTAATGTTGTGAAATCCGATATTCCTGTTATGAATATTTCTTGTAAAAATAATTTGTGTATTAACAAGAGGGGAAATAATTTCTAAAACCGCTGATGCTGATTTTTTGCATAAACTCGAAAATATTTCAAAATATCCTATTTTTTAGCTCGAAAATTTTGTTTGTAATATTTTTTAATTTGTTATGCTGATACCAAATTTTCATTTCAGAAATCTTAGCTCTGAAAGTTGTACAGCAAAAAAGTTTTGAACTTAAATAGATATCGAAGCGCTGATTTCAAATTTTTAAACAGAATTCAATTACCTCTTCTTGTTCTCGAGATATTTGTGTTCAAAGTTATACCTAAAAAATTAGGTTTTTTAGGTATACCCTTTAAATGAGTAGGTTTACGACGTCGGCGACATCACCATTCGATTCTACGGGCAAAATTACGTAAGTGTACCAATTTTCAGATATTTACCTCAACAGATAGAATTTCTAGAAGGAAAAAACTGAAAATGGCCAAAAATTGAAAAAAATCTAATGTATACCCCTTGCCATTTTTTCAGTTTTTGTCATTTTTGTTTGTCCTTTCTGGAAATTATATCCTTTGGAATAAAAATCTAAAAACTGCTATACTTATGTAATTTTGTCAGTAGAATCAATAGGTGAGGCCGCCGGAATCGTAAACCTAACCCTTAAAGAGGTATACCTAAAAATCCTATTTTTTTAGGTATTGTCAAAACTCAACTTTGAATACAAATATCTCAAGAACGGGAAAAGTACATTGAATTCTGTTTGAAAATTTAGAGTCAGCGCATCGATATGTACTTAAGTCTAGAAAATGAAAAGTTTTAGAGACAAAAAGTTCCTCGAAGAAATTTTAAAATTTACTTAATGGTTCCAAAGAACGTTTGTGCGGAGAAAACATTTCTTTATGTAACTTTTCCCGTAAAATCGAGTGGCATAATCGTTGAAATTGTATCTCAATCCATTTTAGAGATATAGCCAAAAACACACTTTTTAATTATTAATTACATATTATTTAGATTTAAATATATTTACATAAAGATTTTCTCGTCTTACTGGCACTCAACCATTGACGAATTTGAAGGTATATAGGGACGACGTATCAATTTTCAAATTTATAATTTGTTTCTTTTCCGATCCCTAAATAGTAGAAATTCCATTAGTTGACTTTTCCTTTCATTTCCCTCCATTCCTCAAATTTGTCACATATGTCAAGATATCACTTTCACATATGCCTACCACTTGGTTGGGCCTTATGTGCTTAGGGCACACGCATGCGTACTGGAAGGGAGACAGGCGTAATGCAATCAGACCTGTCAGTCGGGTACAAGGACCTTGATATACGTAACGCAACACACGTGTGAACTTGTACGGGTAGGTAGGTACTAGGTACACGCAGATAGACACATACATCATATGAGATTATTACATGGCATCTAGGGATGGTCTGTGTTTACTAAGGTGTTTTAGCAGTTTGGTGATTGGAATTTTGGAATCAAGGATTCAGAAATGCATAGGATTAATGCGTAGAATACAATAAATCAGTGGATGTAATTTGAAAAATTTAGTTGTATTTTTTATGCAAGGATAAGGGAGAGGGAGGAAGGTGAAATTGTTTTGAATTCAAGTTTAAATACCTGTGCTTTGAAATTATATTTTTTCATAGAGCAGTTGTAGGATTAAGACGTTTTTATTTAAGAATTAATAAAAAATAAGTGTAATTCGGCTCGTACAATTAGAGGGTTCCTTCTATTTTTGGATTTAACTTTTAACGTAAATATCTCGAGAATGGTAGGAGACAGGCAAAATTTTGATTTATTCAAAAAATCAAAAATCATTTTTTTTAATCAAATAATTGAAGTATTATTTGATTTTTAATTTTTATAAATGAATACTACACTTTTTAATTGTTGTCAAAGCAATATTTTATTTCATAAACGAAAACGAAATCCGTATAAAAAGTCACGTTCTTATTCAATTATTAGGTATAATGAAAACTCAAAACGATTCGTCTGAATAAAACTTGGAAAAGTAACAAAGAAATTTTGCATTTTGTTACACATTTAAATACTTACTTTTTGTTATATAACAATTAAATATCATTTAATTTTACGATATTATTATATACAGTACATATTTTGGTGGTTATTAATATTTTTGTAACAAATAATTACACTTTTTAATTATATTTTGTATTTTTCTTTATATCTTTGATAAAATTCAATGATTTTTCTTAAAAAAATCAATTGATTTAAATTATGATTTAAATAAAGACTTCAATCAAATGATTTAAATCAGACCAATCCTTGAACGAGATTATTGAATTCTGTTTAAAAAATTGAAATCATCGCATCTATATTTACTAAAATTCAGGAAATGAAAAATTTTGGAGAAAAAAAGTTCCCGAGCGAAATATTGAAATTAGAGGTTTTTTTATTGAATCGTTCTAAAGAACCTAATATATGCGGACACAACATTTATACATGTAATTTTGCCTGTGTAATCGACATGTATAATTATTAAGAATGTATCTCTACCCATTTTAGAGATATACCCAAGAAAACACACATTTTTGAGGTGCAACTTTTAGAACAAAAATCTCAAGAACGAAAAGAAATCATTCAAAAAATCAACGCATCGACGGTTATCATTATGGACTGTTTTAAAAAAATTGGACCCAAACTGAGTATTATTTGATTATTTCGGTAATATATCAAAAATATTACAGTGAAAAACTATAAATTGTAACTTTTTCTGTTTAACTGTGATTGTAAATATATCATCAGTTAAAAAAAATAGTCGTGTACCGTAAATTTCTATTTCGTATATTTCATACATTTTAAATGTTTATTCATTAAAAATAGACATAATTAAAATATATGAAATTTAAAACTTTGTAATATTTTATGTTAAATATTTAAATATATTATCTCTTCTCTTAAAATGTGAGAATTATAATTTACGTTAAAATTTAACTCCGTATGCATTCGTGTAGTTAATATGTATGTATTTATTTTCCTTGCAAATTAAAATATACCATTTTCATGTTTACTTAAAATTTACTGCATGGAAATGTGTTAATAAATTTTTATTTTACTGCACACTTCTGCAACATGTTTTAATTAACTGATTCTGTAAAATTGTATGAAAATATTATCCCAGGCTGTGTACATAATTAAAAGAAAATAATTTCATATTTTAATATTCATTACGAGTGTGTATTTGGGAGATAAGTACAATAATACAGCAGTAAGTTCAGCAAACACAAGTTTCAGAACCGTAACGGTTGGAATTCTCTGTAAATTGTCAACCAGGGGGTCGTAGCATTCGAGGGTTGTAGTCTTCAAGGTGACGAATAATAATAATAGGAACTTTGCTATTGTACCCCACGGTCTAAGAATACTGAATATATCTTAACTGATTGCTGTTTACTATTAATATTTTCAAATCATTTTTACAATCATTTTCATCAAATATGGTAGTGTTTCGTAATCATTTTTCTCTCGTGGTAGATATTTCAAAGATGAATATTTTTGCGGCACTCCTACGTAGTCATAGAACTAAAATAGATATTTATGTAATAAACAAGGAAACAAAGGTGGTTATTTAACGCATGCAAAAATTACAAAAACGAGATGCAGGCGAGTTTTGTAAGAGCAGAAGTTAAATAACCACCTAGTTTCCTTACGTGTTTCATACAATATTTTTTCTACATCCGTTTGAATATGTACAAAAATATATTTGAAATGATGAATTTTTAACATTTTGATGACATTTGCAAAATAAACAAAAAAGAGAATACCAACGACTGCTTAATTTTGAGCGTTACTAAGTTACTACAACAAAATTGTTGATTATAAACAGATAAACGATATAAGATAAACTTGTTATTTAAGTTTTTTGAACTTTGTAAATCTACTAAATGTAATAAATATATTATTAATATTTGTAAAGATAATAAGAACTAAATATGTTCGTAGCTGTTAATGTTTCTATATATGCATGCCTATTTTCCAATTTGATTTCGCGTGAAATAATGATCTCATCAATAACCTAACTGAAAATTAAGGAAATAAAGAAATTCTTATTAAACGGAAGCAGAAAAATAATATTAACGTTATTTCATTTAACGAAAAAAATTAATTCCTTTTTTTGTAAATTATACTGAATTGTATCGATAAAACGTAGTAATCTGAATTAAATAATCTGTAAGAATACATAAATTATTGTCCTGTACAAAATGGTAACTTAATTATTAGCTGGACAGTTTTTATTTACCAAAAACTGAACATTAAGTAGTATATTAATTAGCTGTGCACCTTTCTTTTTTAATTTAATCGGCAATACCAAAAGGGCAATTTTCTCAAAGGGTTTTTAACAATTTCCGTATAATTCAAATACGATTAGAAGTAGAATGTAGCTAACTTTCAAATGAAATAAATTCTGAAGTCCCTTGAACATGATTTTAATATTTTTACGATGATGTCTGTCCATGTTTGTGGAGGGATGGATGAATCATAACGGATTATTAAAATAGTGAATAAAAAAACTGAAATTTCGGCATATAACATTCTGATACCTTAGATTAGATCTGATTACATTTTGTTGTTAATCGTGCAACCGGAAGTGGTATTTTATGAAGCTCTGAATTGTTTTTCTGAAATATCTTAATTAATTATGAATATATGAGAATTTTTGTAATTGTAATAATTCAATATTTTGTCATTAGCTACAATATAGTTCAAATTTGTTTCTACCTAGCCCCATTTAACTATTACAAGTAATTAATCTATTTACCTATGGAATTAAATATTTTTCATTTGGCAAAGACAATTATTATAATTAATAGTGACAATATTATAAAAATAATTATCAAATATTCTAAAACAAATTGTACTAATACTGTAAATACTAATTATAATTCATATTACCGTGTCAGCAGTCAACATACGAATATTCTCATATTACAATTTATAGATATTGTATATTAACAAAAATAGGACAAACGAGATATAATATTAAATATAAAATTTAAATCGTATAAAAGACAAGTTTTCCTGTTCGTGTCCCGATATCTTGTATCCGGGAATCGTGCTGTAAGCTCTAATTTTATGAGAACGGCGTGATATTCAATCAGTTCACAATACAAGTCCCGACTTGTTCCTCCCACCCCCACCCTCGGCTCATAGTTTGCCGAGTTGTTCACACCCTCTGCCCCCAAGAGCGAAGGGCTCTAATTAATTTTGACAAGAAACAGTATCCCACTTAATTAAATTTCAGTTTTATTGTTCCGTGTCCGGAGCGCTCTGTTTTACCGGCAAGAAGGAGCCGTGATTTGACAGCCTTCGAATTGTGGAGTCGGGCTCTCTTCACAGATAACGGATGTAACACAAGTTTAAACTCGCACAATTTCATTCCACCTCCGCCATTTCGACCAAGGTGCTACATGTGCTTCTATTTCATAAAAACATGTTAAAAGATGAAAGAAATAGTTAAGTAATGTATTAGTACATCTTTATATTTCACTTAAATATTACCTAAGTAACAATTCTATACTTCATGCACATAAATAAAATATCAAGAACCAATAGGCTCCTCCACCATAATAACAAATTAAGAAATTGATCACTTATAGTCAATCCAGACCTTAATTCTGTATGATAGGTACTATCAAAGTTTTAAAAGTTATTAGAGTTTTTAGTGCTCTTCTCTTAACATCTACGTCACAATATTACACTTTTCTCTCTCACACATCTACCCTGTTTCAAATTCTTGCTACTTCCAACCGCTTCCAACCCTAATAGTGTCAGATGTCATATTTGACAATTAATCTACAGTTGATAATTAAATACAAAATACAAAGCGTATTTCAGAGCTAAACTAAATTTAGAAAACATAGTTATTAAATACTGTGCGATCAGGGACATTTATGAGAAAAAATACTCACGATATGGAAATGAAAGATGTGTTCAATGAGATAGGCAATAAAATAATACCAGTGGCTGTCAACATTTAGAGTATATTTGTAATCACTTATAAATTATTTTATTAAAATGCTTACTATTTATGCATGTTTTCAAGTAAAGAACAAAATAGTTATTTAAAATATGTTTATATATTTTAGTAAAAGTTAAAATAGATCAAATTGTGTAATTAATTTTTTTTTGCAAACCCCTCTGTTTGAAAACCTAATTGCCTTAACATCTACGTCACAGAATATTTAAAAAAGTATTACAGCTTAACAAATAAAAATTAAGAATTTCGGAAACCACATCTCGCTTTCGAATTAGATAAAGTTTTATATAAAAAAATTAATAAAAATAATAATGGAGGACTCCCATCTCCTTTGTCGCAATGAGGTCTTCCAAAAGCAAATTAGGAAATTGATTGGCTATAGTCAATCAAGACTTTAAGTCTGTATGATAAGAACTTCCAAAGTTATTCGAGTTTTAATGCCTTTAACATCTACGTCGCAATATTATTATCTGATAATTAATTTATAGCTGGTAATTAAATATAAAATATAAAGCATATTTCAGGGCTAATTTAAATTTAGAAAAAATAATTGTTAAATACTGTGACATTGGCAGCAAAATCTTGCCAGTGGCTGTCAATCTCGGACTATAATATACTTAATCATTTATACATTATTATTTTAAAATGAATATTTCCAAGTAAGGAATACAATAGTTATTTAAAAAATATTTATGTTTTTAAAACATTTTAAATAGATCTGATTATGTAATTGAAATTTTTAGCGAACCTCACCGTTTGAGAGCTAAATTACCTTTACATCTACGTCACAGAACACAAAAAAATATTAAGGCTTCATAAATAAGAATTAAGACTTTCTAAATCTACACTTCGCTTTCAAATTACAAAGTGTCATACAAAAAAAAAATTTAAATAGTGGAGGCCCACAATAATTTGTCAGTTGGCTCTCTAAAAAATTTTAGAATGCAGTTTTTGTTTATCAATTCATTACTTTTTCGCGCTACAGTTGACATAAACTTACTTCCATAGTAACTAAGTCATAAGATTGTGATAACATTTATCATTGAGTTACTAATTTCATATACATTATTTGTTCATTTAGCAACGGGTAAAGTTGATTATGAAAAGTTTTCAAATAAATAAATCTGAACGGTCAAATGACTCACATTTTACACTTTATTTGAAGTTAATGTTTGTCGGTTGCGCGAAAATATAATAAGCATTTGCGAATATAAGCACTACAACAATTCTCATACCATAATATAAACCATAATGTACCAGCGCCTTGTATCCTACGGTTGCTCCACACCTCAGGACACAATCTTGGCGCTAGGTCAATAACGATAGTCTTCTCAACCTTGGTGCATAATACACTAAAATTGTAATGTACTCGTATATTAATATTTTGCTTAACTATAAACAAATTAGCTGGTTCTTTGTTAATTTTATAATCATTGTGCAGCTTGTCATCCCCGTATATGCTTGAAGGTAGCGCCTCGTCTCGTGAATAAAGAGACAACATTGTGATGATGTGAAATCTGGTTGTCCGCGTTCTTGGGGTAGTTATTAATATTATAATTAATTATAGTAGTGTGTCTGTGCAGCCACTCGAGTCAAAATATCGCGTTCTGTCTTCCGTCTTCTCTTTGTTGTTGTATAGGTAGCGGGTAGCGTACCCTCAATGTTGGCGCTGCTAACGCTTCAGATGTTAAATGACTGTGAAAAGGAAATGAAACAAGAAATACGAGTAATCATAACAAAACACCAATATTAAACATTTGTCATATATTATTACAAATGGTAAATATAAAATCGCTCTTTCAGAAATAATATAATTGATCTTTAAACAATCCTTTTGAGAAGTTATGTTTTATATTTTAATAATAAAATTTTAATAGTCTTTTGTTATTTTATTGAAATTTTGTAATTTTGGAATTAAAATTTAATTAAAAACATATAACGAGAAATAGAGGCTACATCTTTATAAGTCTATTTTACAGTTAATATCAAAATACATGGCAAATTCACATCGATCAATTTTTTTACAATTCTTGATCTCATACAAAAGTTTGAAGCAACTGGTACTTTTATAAGTTTATTGACAAACCAAAGGTCGAGTATCAACGAAGAGACCGAGAAAATATTGCTTGCTATGGGCAGGAAGGAATTATTGGCCCTTATTTTTTTGAGGATGAAAATGGCATCGCTGTTACTTTCAATAGTGTTCGCTATTGGGACATCCTAAACGATTTTTTTTAATGAAATATACGACTTGAACTTGAATGACATATAGTTTCAGAAAGATGAAGCCACATGGCACATAGCACATGAAGCAGTCACTTTACTTGAAACCAAGTTTCCTGATCGTGTGATTTTGTAAAGGGGTGATATTAATTGGTCACCAATATCTTGCGGTCTAACCCCATTGTACTTTTTTCTTTGGGGGTATGTAAAGGAAAGGGTTTTATTTCAACAAACCAAGTAGTGGTTGAAATGCGAAAGCATTATGAAAAATTTTGCTAAAAAAATAATTTTATATCAGTGGTGTCATGGGAAGCATTTGGTGGTCATTATATTTTATACCTAACTCTTAAATCTACAGTTTGTAGTTTATCTTTATATTTATAAAAAAAAAGATTTTTTTTCCAATAATTTGTTTGTTATTCAGAATACAAATTCGGAACTCTAATTTGGATCACTCTTTACAAGTGCACGCTACTACCTGATAGCAATTTGACTCGAAAAATGTTTGGAAAATAAAATCACGACAGCATAAGCATTTTAATAAAACATGTCATTTTTGACACTCATTTGTCTATTACTATGCAACAACTATTCATAAACATTTCCAATAAATTCATGTTTGTATGTTACATTACTTTTGAAAATAGCTAAACTAAATAATTTATATCGACAAAATTGAAACAGAGTTTTGAAGTTATAATCTACAACACAGCATCCAACATCCCCTTCTCCTAACCTATATCTAAGTGTAGCAGCCTCGTATTGGTAGTAATCCAGGTTTAGCTCATTTCTGATTCAGTTTACAACAAATAACAGCAGGATGAGTTGATCCGACAGATCTCGAGCATAACTGGGACAATAGTATTCATCGAGAATACCCGCGCCGGTGAGGCTGAACAGCAACAGCAACATCGCATGTACTGACGGTACTCGCTGCGCCGGTTATTGAATATAAATGAAATATTTCCTACAAACTCATCCAGAGCCAACAGTCTGGATGCGATACAGCTTGACGGGCTGTGATGAACAATTTACTCGCGGGAAAAGTTTATAAGTGAAAAAAGCCATTCTGGATTTAATACTGAATCGTAAATCGCACTCAGTAATATTTGTAGATGTAAATTAATAAAATTTTATTCGGTCTAATGAAAAACACTTGAAAATTCAAACAATTGGAACAGTATTATACTGATAAAATTCCGTTACCCCGATAAATTCCCACTACCAAGTAAAAACAGTTGTTTTTCTTTAACTCTCAGTGTGACAAGATAATTAATATATCAAAATGATTATAATTCAATTGTTACATTTTGCATTGCTTGGTAAAATCACTCCTCCTTCGAAGACGGGGTTTACTATGCTGTTTGCTTTCACGTTTGTTGCTAAGGAAAAAAAAATAATGCAAAATAAAAGTTTATTGATAAAAATCAGGAAGTCTTCTGATGTTATTTCTAAATAAAAACAACAATAGCTAAATCAAATGAAATTAATAATTCTTTTTTATGAATTGATTAAAGTAGGGCTACTATTTTATTGAGTCAGTGTTTTAATTTATAATAAAATAGTCGAGTAGATTTTAATTTTTTTCACAATATTATAAATGTATTGATAGTGAGGGTTAGGTAGTACCTAATAGGTACCATATGTTGCATAAATCCCTAGATTATACTTTTAATTTTTGTAATTTATATTTTTTTTATTCTTTGCGTTAATAATTACTCTATTGTTATATCGAAAACGGTTTAATAAAATCATATATTGTTAAACTATTTTTTGGTATTTTTTTGCAAAATTGGTACTGCGCCTAACGGTAAATGTCAAATTGATAACCTCAGATATTTTAAAATGATTTTTAATACAATTTGGAATTATTGTAATTATAAATCAGAACCAAATATACAAAGTTAATTTAAAAGTATATTAAATTAAAATTTCCTTAGTCTTAATGTACAGATTTTTTTTCACAATATTATAAATGAATTATGACAGTTCTAAATGTTCAACTTCATTCAACAGTGTTACCATATTTAATTTAATCCCTAGATTACACTTAATTAACTTTTGTAATTTAAATTTTGAGATTTTTATAGAATAAACAGCCTGATGTTTTTATTGTTTTACACGCATAATGATAGCTGTTAATTTATGATTATAGTGTTAGAACAGCAATCTATGGAATCGAAGATCTTTAGTTCGATTCTTTTTGTTCCTCTGATTCTTAGAAAATAATTTTTATTTTTGTTTATTTAAAACAGATTTATATTATAGAAATTAGTAATTTTTAATGTCTTCTTTTTATATTAATTTTAACAAGTTAATTTATTAAAAAGTAATTATTTCTCGCCAGTTGGTGTACTGTCAGTCCACCCCTGTATCTCATATATTAATATAAATACTTTAGTATAGTTTAAATTGAGTTGTTCTCATCTTATTCATAATTCAATTCCCTAGCCTCTCCTATGCTGTCGTAGTTTTTATTTTATTGTGTTGTATAATGATATTTCCATGTCGGGAAGTCATTAAAGAATATATTTAAAGTAGTAAACAAAGTAGATGAGATAATATGGGGAGCATTTGCAGCTGTAAGTTGAACATCCGCTGGGAAATCTTCGTCTCGGGCTCGTGTCATACAGCGCCGGGAAGAATAAAGTTGCGGTTACAACACTTTCTAATTTCAGGACACGCGGCCACGGCACTGATTACCATATGCCACACTTTGTAATAACACTCAAGGATTGCAGGATGAGATTTCTAGGATTTCATTAGCAAAATAAATAAATTTAAATACAGGGAAGCTAAAAATATTAAACTATTTATAATATATACGACTTAACTATAAAATAAGAGACTTCATTCCTAAAACTGCTGAGGAGTATACATTTTATCCTCTATCTATGTTGTATTGCAAAGAATGAGATTTCTAGGATTTCATTAACAAAATAAATAAATCCAAATACACAGCAGCTAAAAATATTAAATTATTTATAGTAGGTATATACGATTTACCTAATAAAAATATATGATAGTTAGAAATAACATAAAATACGCATAAATCTTGACGTTATAAAAAAAACTTTGTCGCTAAAACTATTGTCCTTAAAAGACATGACATATGAGACTTCGTCGCTAAAACCGATGACGCCCATTTTTAGAATTTAAAACTAAATCGTGGGACGACTACAAAAAAATGAGAAAATCGAAAAAACCTAAATTCTAAAATCTTTTCATTTTCTAGACTTAACCTGCAATTCTATTACGCCTTTTCAATTTTATTCTTTCACTTTATTATTTAACTTTTATTTATTTTCAACCCTGTAACCCCATATCCAAGGTGTGTAGAGTTACAAAGAACTAAACAGCAGAATTAAACCAAAAATTGTATTCTCAAACGCGAATTAACCAAAAATATTCATTTTTGTGCCCAAAATTTTGATTTTGGGAAATAGTGTACGTTGATAGATCTCGACGTGCTGATTTCAAATTTTCAAACCGAATTTAATTATCTCTTTTTTGTACCTGAGATATTTGCTGTCAAAATTGCACCTCAAAAAAGTGTGTTTTTTGGCTATATGTCTAAAATAGATAGAGATAAAATCTCAACCATTAAACCAGTCGATTCTACGGAAAAAGTTACATAAAGAAATGTTTTCTCCACATATACGTTCTTTGGAACGATTAGGTGAAAAATTAGAAAATCGAAAAAACCTAAATTTCAAAATTTCTCCGTGTAACTTTTTTTCTCCAAAATTTTTCATTTTCAGGACTTAAGTAAATATCGATGCGCTGATTTCAACTTTTCAAACCGAATTGAATTATCTTTTACCGTTCTCGAGATATTTGCGTTCAAAGTTGAGTTTTGGCAATACCTAAAAAAACAGGTTTTTTAGGTATACCCCTTTAAAGATTAGGTTTACGACTTCGACGACCTCACCAATCGATTCTACGGGCAAAATTACATAAGTGTACCAATTTTCAAATTTTTATTCCAAAGGATACAATTTTTAGAAAGGAAAAACAAAAATGGCAAAATCTGAAAAAACGGCAAGGGGTATATACCTTAGATTTTTTTTGATTTTTGACCATTTTCAGTTTTTTCCTTCTAAAAATTCTATCTGTTGAGATAAAAATCTGAAAATTGGTACACTTAAGTAATTTTGCCTGTAGAATCGAATGGTGATGTGGCCAAAACCTTAAACCTAACCATTTAATGGGTATACCTAAAAAACCTGATTTTTTAGGTATAATTTTGAACTCCAATATCTCGAGAACGCGAGAAGATAATTGAATTCTGTTTGAAAAATTGAAATCAGCTCAACGATATCTACTTAAGTCCAAAAAATGAAAAATATTGGAGACAAAAAGTTTCGAAGCGAAAAATTGAAATTTAGGTTTTTTCGTTTTTCTTATTTTTCACTTAATCGTTCCAAAGAACGTATATGCAGAGAAAACATTTCTTAATGTATCTTTTCCCGTAGAATCGAATGGTAAAGTAGTTGAGATTGTATCTCTATTCATTTTTGAAATATACTCAAAAATCATACTTTTTCGAGGTGCAATTTTAACAGCAAATATCTCCGAAACTAAAAGAGATAATTAAATTCTGTTTGTAAATTTGGTATCAGCGTTGCTATTTCTTTAAAAAATATTTCAAACAAAATTTTTTAAAATTTGAAAAATTTTCGAGCTAAAAATTTGATATTTTCAAATATCTTTGGGTTTACGCAAAAATACAGCATCAGCGTCTTTGGGAATTACTTCCCCTGTTATTACTACATACATAAACTATTATATTATTAATTATTAATTTTATAAACTCACTTATAAAAAGAAAAAAATATATATTTTGTATAATTTATTGTAAAGTCAAACGATACACCAAGATCTAATTTTAATATATAAGTATCTAATCCATTCCCATTTATTTTAAGCAGTTTTAGCAATATTTTAATTATTTAAACATAGTTTTGCATTTTAATACAAATTACCCCATTATCGCGTTGTGTATAAAAGAAAAACGTTTTTGGTGCTTTTTAAAATAAAATAAAAATAACAAAACTACCGATGAAGCTAAATTTGAGTTACTTTACTTTATCTAATTCATACGGGTTTTTTTTTTGAAGATGCACATAGGAAATAAGTTTTTTTTGCAGGCAGTTGCCCCCCGTTTTAACTGTGGCTGTGGTATCATTAGGATGGTAAAAAAATATACATCAAATGAAAACAAATACATTTTATTTTAAGCGTACAAATTAATTTTTAAATTTATTAAAAAAATAAACTATGCTAGGCTATAACAATACTAAAATAAACTGTAAATTTATATAAATATTGATGTATCATTGTTATAAATGCGATGTAGAAGGAAAATGTAAAATGCGAAAAAATAACAGTAATTTATGAGGAAACAGTAATTCAGAATTTTTCTGTGTAACTTTTGTCTTAATACAATATCATAATTCCTTAAGAGATCATAGGGCACATGAAATTGATATGACAATTTTAACTTACAGTTTAATGGATACGTTGTTATCCTACAGATTGAACAAGGGACCTAGAACTTATAGTGCTTTTTTATCTTTTCGGACCAATGCCTTCTAATCAATTGATGGGAAGTCATTGATTCGAATTTTCAAAAAGCTGGCAATGAATACCGATGATATTTTTCTGCAAAAATAGTTTGATCTTTTTATTTAGTATATTTGGCCGAGAACGTAACGATTTCTTCACGTGATTCTTATTCAGACCACAAGTTTTTATAAAATTTCGTGAGAATTTTATTCCTTTTTAAGCGTCGTTTAAACCTGACAGTTTGCAACATTTCCTTTTCAAATAAAAACTTCCACCCTCTATAGAGTCACAAATCTAAAAACTTTCCCTTCGGAGGCACAAAGAACATGCAAAAGTGAAACCCGGCTTCTTCGAGCATTAACTACATCAAAACATATCGAATGACGACGCGTGTATCGCTGAAGCTAACGCTAAGTTTTATCACTCCAACATAAATCCTCCCTAAAGGATTACATCCTCCTGCCCACCACACACATTTTTATCCTGATTATGTAATTAGAAAAAGGTATTTCTGTATTCCATGTCTGTGTAATTCGCATATCGCAGTCTTGCAGGGAAGAGGTGATTAAAGTAGAACTTTTGCTACTTTTTCGTAAAGCAAATAAGAATATGGTATTTCAAAATATTTACTTTTATATGTATATCAAATGAAAGATTAGAGGTCAATTTTAAATTCCGCGTTAAAATTTTACAAAATAGGTACTTTTTAAAACGAAATCTAATTTTATCTGTAGTTAATTCTCTTCAACGGGAGAATATAATTTTGAATTAACTCATTGGGGAGAGCCAAGTCTGCTGTTGAGATGAGTATAATATTCGAACATGTAGCAAAATAATAAATCTGATGTGGCCAGCACATAATCTCTCGCCTATCCTTTTAAACTTTTTATTAATATTTATATTTTCCGTACGTTGACTTTCGAGACTGTAAAATGAATTATCAAAATTATTAGTTCTTACAGTGTTAGTACAATTCCTTTTAGAGTATTCGATGATTATTAATGTTTTCACTGTAATAATTGCAAATGACAAATATAAAACCACAGGTAAACAGATTAATCGCATTTGTAAGAAATTTTCCGTAGCATTAATTACTTGTAATACTTATATGAAGCTAGGTAGAAATAAATTTAAAATATAAAATTATTATTATTATTTACAAAAATTATCATATATTTATAATGAATTTAGATGTTTCAGAAAAAAACACTTCAGAACTTCATGAATCACATACAAACACATTGCAAACTCAAAATCGTCATATTTGATTTTGAGTTTTGTAATACTAGTCATAATGAAACAGTGGCGCGAAAAAATATATTTTAGCATGATTCCAATACCTGTCTTACTGAGTGGCGAGAGGTAAAAAAAGAATTTTCAATTCATTACTGTCCCATCAGCTAAAGAAATACTTGCCACTCTTCTAATCAATTGTTATATTTTCTTGATTGTTCTTGAAACAATTAAAAGTTTCTATAGTAAGTAATAAAAATAAAATTTCGAAATAAAAAGTGTAAATTGCAATTTGTATTCTTTTCTGTGCGAGAGGAACGAACTCATAAATTCTACACTTAATCTAAACCGCCTAAGATCGTTTGTTGGGGTGAAAGTTTTGAGGGTGTTAATTCCACATAATATCGCTACATACCGCCCTCGGCACAAACAAATTCTGAGGAAATTGTGAAGAAATTCAGGCCCTCATTGAAGCCGGCACTCTGGATGTGGGGTGTGGAGTATAATACCCTCACAGGCTAAGGTTAAAATTAGGAAATTCGCCCGGAAAGTGGCGACGCGTTTATTAATACCACGTGACGTTGTCATTCACAACTTTCATATAATAAAGGGAAAGCTGCAAATGCACAATAAATATATCACATTTAGAAATATTCTTATTAATATTTAATCTTAAATTAAATATTAAATTAACTTGGGGTTGGGGTTGGTACCCTTCCCAAAATTAAATTATAAATTGAAAAAAATTTGAAATTCATTGATAAAATTTAAAACAAGTTTATAAAAGTACTTAAAAATTTTGGGTAACCTCTAAATAAATTTATAACATACCTACCCTATAACCTAACCAAAGAAAATCTAACCTAAACCCAGTTAGTTTAGGTAAGATTAGGTTAGGTTAGCTTAGGTTAGTTTAACCAAACAAAATCTAACCGAACCTCAGTTAGTTTAGGTTTTGTTACAAAAATATTATAAAAGTCCCAAAATGTAAACTATAACCTAACCCATTGATAGGAACAAAACATTTGAATCAAAAAGCAAAAATAATTTGACGTGCCTTGTAAGCTCAGAAAAAGAACAAATCTTTAACGGTTTATCTGTCAAGTTAGCTGCGTTAGATTATTTTTATTATTATTTGAAATTACTGTTAAAGTGAACAATAGTACATAAATTAATTTTGAATTTAAAAAGAAAAACAATAAAATTGCCATATTTTTTAGCGTAACTTGGAGAAAAAGAAATTATTATAAAAATAAATTAACTTTGCTAACTTAATAGATAAACTATTTGTTAATTTTTGTCTAAATTCCATGACTAATACTGCCATTTTTTGGAGTGATTTATTTAATTTTGCTTATTGATTCAGATGTAAAATTTTATGCCCTGCAACTTTTATTTTTTATGGTAATTACAGTATAATGAAATGTAACTGCTAAGTATAGTTTTCATAATTTTATTTAGTTTGCTGTTTCGCTGTATTTACCGTGATGCGAAGATATAATTATTGTTTTTCTATTTTCCATGTCAAAATCAATAGTTCTACACGTGAACACAGAATTTACAATACATCAACGCGTTTCTACCTTCTCTCCAATAAAACAATGATTATGACAAAAGTTTGAAGTTTGCGTTAGTTTGTGTTTATGCGCCACGAAAAAGATTACAACTATTTTTTAAACAGTAGCTGGAAACGATCAACCGTATTCACGTATGTCAAACATCTCAAGGTTATGACACAGAGTAGTTACATACAGAAGCGACACTCCGTGTCGGTACCTTTCATGTTACCCTATTCAGTTCTATGACCTTGGAGCATTGTGTAGTCCTTTAAATTTGTTCCCTTCCCCTATCTCTCCATAAGATGTGACGAAACTTTCCGATTTCTGTATAAACCTATTCTGTGGTTATGACTAAAACTAAAATTGTGTTTACGTTAACAGGTGGGAACGTAGCTTTACTTGTACTGTAAGAAGTTGTATGGAATGATGTGTTGAAATACAATTTTTCATAAATTTCCTTGGCAGTGGCGAAATTTACGATCGTTGCAGTTTTTAATTACCACGATTTATATTCCAGACACCATAAATTCACTAGAATTAATTCTGAAATGATGCAGCAAATAAATTCAAACAATGTTTTCGCTTTCACTGCATATTAAAAGGAAATATTTGTATATGAAATTTAAAATTTAATGGAATTTCATCCTCAAATGTTTAAATTATTGTTAGGTACATTCTTTGACACTTTTAATCTGTTATCTTATTTGCTTAAATTTTATTCATGTTCAAAACGTATAGATAATGTATTACAAACTGAAAGTATTCTGCACCTGAATAATTCATCGTAAGCTTTACAGGCTTCAGATTTACAACCTGTTCTATTAAATTTGTGTAAATTTCCTTTATTATAGGATTAATAATGCAAACTAGAATTTAATTTTCAAGCTTTCTTTAAATATATTTTAATATATTATAACTGTAATTGATAAGAGATGAACGGACAAACATTTTTTTACTTTTATCTAAATTCTACAACAAGTCTTTGTCTTAATTCTATAAATAAAATAAATAAGATCTTGCCTCATAAAATAATAAATATATCTTCAAAAAGAAGAAAAATGAAATAACGAACAAAAAAAAATACAGATAATAAGAAACCGTTCTTCGAACAAACCCGAAAACGCTAGACACGATATGAACAGTAGATTGTAGTTTCTTTGACCGGAACCAAAACTTCGGTGAGATAATACCAAAAACTAACAGATGTCGAAATTGGATGTAAGATCAAATGTCCAAACGCTTAATTTAACTTTAACATACATATTTAAAATATGTATTATTTTAAAAACAATCTGTAGAATATCAGAAAATTTTCAGTGGCACATAAACTTAAATGATTAAGAAATAAAGGCCGTTTTTGACTAGCATATAAATTCTACAAGGTCTTGCACCATTTTTGTTACCATTTAAATTCTATTTTTTATACAATCTGTCAATCAATTTGGCTGTGAGCATGTGTATACGAGTATGTATATGAAGTCTATGATCTCACGCGTTTTTAATTTTTATTTGTTTTTATTTTACATAGTGTGGTTAAAGAATTGCTACTGGAAAAATTGTAAGTATGGCAAACTTAATTTAAGATTAATTTTGCTTGTCACATTAACATATTCAAGGAAAATGCGCAGAATTAGAGCCAATATATTGTAAAAGATATTGCATTTGTATCATACAGTACTTCGGTAAAACAATTTTTGGTACAAGATATTGTACCATTCTTTGTACCATTTATTGTCCCATGTATAGGCTAGTCTAAAACGGCCTTAACCTTTAATTGTTAGGTTACTTTTGATATATTTTCGCCTTCTGTTTCCTTCATATTAATTCCACTGAAGCGTCGATGTTGAGTCCTGAAAATTCCAACTCACCCTTTAGTACATTGGGCTCCCCATATATTTATTTAATTAAATACCCTTTACAATAAATTTGCTTTCTCCGCTGAAAACAATAAAAAACAAATGATTGCGCCGTTCTTACTGGTGAAATTCGCAACGATTTAATTATTTAAAAACAAAACAAATCTAACACATTTCTCACCGGTAACAATTCCCATAAAAATCACCGACAAAAACAAATGAAAAACATCGCGAGTTGTGATTGGCCGTTGGAGGATTCGCTGACACTGATTGATACGATCGGCAGAGACCGGCTTAAGGGGGAGTAGGGAAAAGTGTTTAAACATCGCGCAAATTCCCGCGCTTATCTGATGCCCTGGAAAAGAACTAGCGACTTTAATGACTACATAATTAAATTCTAATTAACATTTTAATTTCTTAATTAATTTTCTTCATTTCCATTTCCAATGGGGAATCTGATAAGGAATTTATTAGGGAAATGTTTAATGAAACTCAAGATGATGTTAATGGATTAAATATTTAATATACGAGCTTGTACTTGTACCTGTTCCTGGCGTTTACGAGTACATTCCTGCAAAGGTTTTACATACAATCATTGGTGATTTTATTCTATTTCTTTTAGAATACTTATTGGCAGCAAAGTCTCGTTACCTGTAAGGTACCAGATTCTAGTCACATCTAGTTTTATTTAAGAAATAGAAAAAATATAAATTTAAATATTGCTTATAATATTACTTAATGTTGAGTATGACAATTAATTTATAATTTCTTATTTGAATAAATGAAAATTAGGTATAGGCAAAAATCAATTCAATTGATATACATAAAACTGAATATTTAAAAAAATATAAAATTAGTTAAAAATAAACGATGTAATGTAATAAGCAGTACTATACAGCCAAGAAAATAAGTATCAAAATATTATTCCAGCTAGAAAGATAATGACTCATTGGTTCTGCAAATTTTAATCGTATTAACGGTATATACCATTTTTATTCGCATCTATATTTTTAAATTAATATTCCCCACTCGTCATTTTCACTCAATCAGAATGATTCATTTGATAGAGAAAAGCTATAAAATTTGATAAAACCACAGTAGGATCGTTATGGTTATATATAGTTGATCTGAAAAGTTTTATGTTTCTACTGTTGTCACTCCGGTATTGTAATTTTATGAGACTAGGCGTCTCATTTTAAATGTAAAATATTTGATCTCGTCTCGTTTTTATCTCGTTTCGAATATTATTTCGTTTCGGTCTCGAATCTCGTCGAAATTTCTCGAGTTTTCAAGGTAGGATATTGCATGCTTTGTCACACATGTCATCTGTGCAAAGGGAAATTTATCTAGATCTAGGGAAATTGAACATTCTTTTCGGAAATTAGGAAGAAAATATAATTTAGGGAAAAATCAAATTAATTATGTATTTATCAGATAATGATATAAAAATGCACTAAAATTATGAAAAATTATGTTACTGATTTTGCTTTTTGATGATGCGCTGTTACTACTGTTAGATGAGGTACTGAATTTTTAGGTTATCTATTCAAATCTGTCATTTGTTGATGGTTTTTAGTAACTTCATTCTTAGGTTATCTAATTTTATAGGGACATTTAAAACGATATTTCAGGTTTCTATTGTACAAGTTATAACTTATTCGATGATTCTATATAATTCCGGCTTCAAAAAAGTAGCTATTCCTGCTTATAAGAAGTAGAAATTTAATTTCTTCCTTGTGAATCAACTCATAAAAGATGTCTCATTTATGACGTTTGAAGAAAAAATTTTTAAAAACCCCGAGAAATCTCAGCAAAATTATTAAAATTCGAGAATCTCGATTATATTTTTTTGTCTCGTAGCTTTTAAAATCGTTATCGTCGTACTCAAGACGAGATATTTCGAGATAAGACAAGCGTCATTGGAAAAATATTTTATTTCATTCGTATCACGTTTAGGTCTCAATACACTACTGTTAAATTAACTCCTATTTTTCCAATATTTGAGTTCATGTTCAAACTAAAAATAGTGTCAATGCAATAATGATTTATTTTTGTTTTTACACAGTAAAAATATATACTCTCCGAAGATTTTTTATCGCGTCTGTCTGCTGTCTGACGAGAAATATAAGATCATTAGCTTGACCTTGTCAAGTAACAAAAGTTTCCATTTCCTAAACCCTTTTAAAAATTGGGTTAATATAAAAACTCTTCAATTCTAAATCATTAGTATTTCACAGACTATTTAGCCGGACGATTTATTTCCGTCCCTCTGGCGGTGACTTGCAGAGTTACATATTTCATACGCTAGCGAGCATGCGCTATTAATCATCATACAGATGAACATGTTGGTTCCCGCCATCCAGCAGGCTCTGCACTCGTTGCTATGCGTGTGCCGCGTGTTTTTGTAAATACACGTCCACATTCACGTGGGTTTTACACTGCCCACGAATGCACGAATCATTTCAATGCGAAATGGAAATGTGAATAGAGGTTATGTTCCGACGCCATTTGTATTCATCACACGAAGGCTTTTCGCGCCTTTTTCAATGTCATAGTGCGGACATAGTTTTAATAAATTTGGAGTGATTTGTTAGGCAGTGTACGAGGAACTAATGGAAGAGTCTAATATTTTATTTTTCATTTCTATCTTTATTATTTTGTTTGTATCCAGAAATAATATACCAGTGTGGTTTGAAGTGCAAAGAACCATAAGGCATAAGCATTTTCATCCTAGCTTAATTTTTGATAATTATTTTAACGAGCTTGACTCACCGCAGATGAGTCATCACGCCTGACCTGTCTGGGCGGGTAGTCGCGTTAAAGGTCAAGTGAGATAGGAGTGACGAGTTTGGAAGGCTCTAGAATATTCTAGAGATTAATTGGGGGCAGTATATAAGGGTTGCATCGGGCGGTTAATGGAGTTCAGTAAGTTATTATCGGTCAGAGTGTGCAGAGAGTCACTGAAATCTCTATTATCATCTTGATCAAGATCGAAAGCGTCGTACTTCAACTTTTACCGAGTTTTGTATTCAGTGCAGTATTATATTTGGTATATTGCATTGAATCTTTTTTTTTACAACGACCATTGCTCTAAATCTTATATTATATATCGTATCGGATACAATAATTACTGACGAGTTCTTTAAAGGATCTGATGTGTAGATAAGCAACATAGTCCGCCTTGTCCAATTGGATGGGTTATCGCTTCTCGTAAAAGGGCTCGGTGTGTGCTGACCTTGCAGAGACTGTTGGCTGACAACCCGCATCACTAAAATGCAAGTAAAACCTGTCACAAAGTACTTCAGGTACTTGAGGCCTTGTTCCACTTAGGTATGTTGTGCCATAGGTGGAATGGAATGGAAAAAATTTAATTGGGACAATGAACTTCGCTAATTCAGATAATTTAAAAAGCTAATAGAGCTTTAATAGATAATGTCCTGATAAATAAAAGGATAGGTATGAAATCGAATGAAGGTATTGTAAACCTGGATAAATGTTTTTGAGATTTCCATTACTGGCCGATTAACTATAATTCTCTACTTTACTACCCAAGGGCGTAAAGTAAAAATTTCTACCATGGTAACCCAATTGTAAATACACAATTACAATACTGTCACCTAACAGATTGAGCCATCTCACCCGGAAGATTTTTTCTTGCAGAAAAGTGAGACTTTTTTATTTTGTTTTTTTGTACTATAGTCAACTATATTAGCTATTTATAAAAAAGAAACAAATATGTTAAAATATTTTTTTGAATTTTATGTCAATTCTTTCGGTCTTACCCTAAGTATTTATGAAAATAAAACTGTAGAAAGTTATTACAAATTTAAAAAATGCTATAATCTAATTTCTTATAGACGGAAAGAATGAAAATAAGAAAAAATCTATAACTCCAACGCTTGTGAAGAGTCTAACGAGAATTTACTGTCGATTAGTTTAAAATTAAATTTAGTGAGTGCGATGATATATGAAAATAGTCTCCATTTTTGCTAATTCCAACTTTTTCTCCCCACTGGTCTGATGTAAATAAAACTTAATTTCGCCGGCATCATTAGTGTTGCAGCCCAGCGAGATTTCATTATTAGATAGAGCTGAGTTATTTTTTTGGTTTTAATTTATGTTTGTTTTAAGTTAATCAGTTCAGCTGAGCTACATCGATTATTTTTTGCAATCGAGCAAAAAAAAACCGTTAAGTTAGATTTATGATGTTTACGTATCCCGGAATTTTATGAAACGGGTCTATGCTAATTAGAACATTAACTTTTTTAATTAGTAAGCGGTTATAAATGAGGAAAACTTTTTAATATTCTACATTATTTTAACTCAATTTATTTTATATTGAAGTTGAAACTTGTAATTAATTATTTATTGCTTGATTTAATAATTTATAAATTAAAGAATGGTAATTTTTAGGAAATAATAATTTTATTTTATATACTGATTGAGTGACAAATTATTAGTATATTTTTTTATTTGATACATTTTTGTGCAAGTCTTAATAATAATTTGAAATAGATAAATAAGAAGAGATATAGGTAATTTACGAAATATGATTTAGACAATGATATTGAAAAATCTTATGCTATAAATGATACCCATTACATTACTAACTTCCCAAAGCCGCTGATATTGTGTATTTTTGCGTAAACCCAAAAATATTTGAAAATATCGAATTTTTGGCACCACAGTTTTAAAATTTTAAAAAATATTGTTTGTAATATTTTTTAAATAATTAGATTCGCTTATACCAAATTTATAAAGAGAATTTAATTATCGCTTTTTGTTTCGGAGATATTAGCTCACAAAGTTGTACCTCAAAAAAGTGTGTTTTATAAGTAGGTATATTTCAAAAATGAGTAGAGATACAATCTCAACTACTTTACCATTCGATTCTACGGGAAAAATTATATAAAAAAATGTTTTGCCCACATATAGGTTCTTTGGAACGATTAGGTAAAAAATAAGAAAAACGAAAAAACCTAATTTCGCTTGGAAACTTTTTATCTCTAAAATTTTTCTTTTTTTTGGACTTAAGTAGATATCGAAGTGCTGATTTCAAATTTTTAAACAGAATTCAATTATCTCTTCTTGTTCCCGAGATATTTGAGCTCAAAGTTATACCTAAAAAGTCAGGTTTTTTAGGTATACCCCTTAAATGGCTTAAATGGTTAGGTTTACGACTTCAGTGACCTCACCATTCGATTCTATGTGTAAAATTACATAAGTGTACCAATTTTCGGATTTTTATCTCAACAGATAGAATTTCTAGAAGGAAAAAACTGAAAATGGCCAAAAATCGAAAAAAATCTAAGGTATACCCCTTGCCATTTTTTCAGATTTTGACATTTTTGTTTTTCCTTTCTACAAATTGTATCCTTTGGGATAAAAATCTAAAAATTGGTACAACTATGTAATTTTGTCCGTAGAATCGATTGGTGAGGTTGCCAAAGTCGTAAACCTAACTCTTAAAGGGCTATACCTAAAAAACCAATTTTGTTAGGAATTGCTATAACTCAACTTTGAACGCGAATATCTCGAGAACGGTAAGAGATATTTCAATTCGGTTTGAAAATTTGAAATTAGCGCATCAATATTTACTTAAGTTTATAAAATGAAAAGTTTTGGAGAAAAAAAATTCCTAAGAGAAATTTTGAAATTTAGGTTTTTTTTATTTTCTCATTTTTCACCTAATCGTTCCAAAGAACGTATATGCGGCGAAAACAATTCTTTACGTAACTTTCCCCGTAGAATTGACTGGTTTAATCGTTGAGATTGTTTCTCTACCCATTTTAAAGATATAGACAAAAACACACTTTTTTGAGGATCAACTTTGACACCAAATATTTCAGGAACGAAAAGAGATAATTAAGATCCGTTTGAAAATTTGAAATCAGCGCATCGAGATCTATCAATGTACACCATTTCCCAATATCAAAATTTTGGGTTCAAAAATAAGTAATTTTGGGATATTTCCGCGTTTGTTGAACAATTTTTGTTTTAATACGTTGTTTGTTTGATTTAATTCTACACAACTTTGATATGGGGTTATAGGTTTTGGAAATTAATAAAAGTTAGATCATAAAGCGACAGAATAAAATCGAAAAGGTGTAACAGGGTTACAGGTCTTGAAATCAACGCATCGTTATTTATTTGAGTGTAGAAAATGAAAAGTTTTTGAGAAAAAATGTTGTTCGAAGAAATTTTGAAATTTATGTTTTTTCGATTTTCTCATTTTTCACCTAATCGTTCCAAAGAACGAATATTTGGAGAATGATCACAAGCACGGTTTAAAATCACAAGTACTAATCACAAATTACATTGACCTGTACTACAATTTTTTTTTTGGGTGTGCTAAATATGCGCCTTAGTACGCTCGATGTTTAGAGCTATTTTAACATATCACCACAGTTTAACTAAAACACCCAAACACCATGTTTTAAAACCGTGATCATAGTACGGGCCATAGTGATTAAAAGTAGCAGTTTCGGTCATCACTAAGATACTATATTTGTATTTTATATTTGATTAGCCAGTACAGTATTGATTGTTTGGAGGATGTGAAGCACATTAGATCCGTAGAAATGTAGACGTGGCTTTCCTGCATTTCATTTTGTTTCCTGCTGATCAAGTGATGGAATTGGCTGTATGAGTCGGTAAGGCAGAGCTCTGAGCCCCGGAAGTACGTCATGTGTGCCAAGCCAGCCGAACCGCGAATATTGCGGAAGTAATAAAATCAACTATGAAATTTTCACTTCCTTCGCCAAAGCACATTCCCTTACTTCATTGTTTGCTCTCGCACACGAATTATTACCGAGAATTTCCTCCAAGTATAATTCTAAATTATACGCTTCATCTCAACATTTGTTTAAAAATTATAACACATCTTTTTCTTACACTCAAAGCAATAAAATTTCATTATTATATTTTTTTTATTAAATATTTACGTAAATATTTACATTATTAAAATTTTCCACGAAATACGAGGTGTGTAATTTAAGTAATAAGACTGGCAACGTACCGATCTGGAAAACTTTGGACGCAAGATTTGGAGAGGAGGCAGGTGAACGTGTTATATGCCTTCAGTCCGAATTTGAATTCGCTAATATCGTTTGGTTGTCCGTAGCGATTTTTGTAGTAAAACAGTTTTTTTTACTCATTCTAAAAATGAGTAATGTCAATTTCAAACAACGGTGTGCAATCAGGTTTTGCTTCAGACTTGGGCACAGTGCAATGGAAATTTTTACAAAACTTAAACAGACCTATAGAGACAGTGTTATTTCAAAGAGCCAGGTTTTTCGGTACTTTAGGCATTGTCAAAAAGAAAAGAGTCGAAAATGAAATACGCAGCGGAAGACCTTCATCTTCAAGAATAGATGAAAATCTTGGATTCTTGGATATTGTGTATTCAGATCATCATCGGTTGACAGTACTGAATGATTAGGGAAGAGTTAAATTTAATTCACATCACCGTTCATCAGATTTAAAAAATTGAGATTTTGACCAGAAAACATTCTTCTGGCTCCTCAGCCTCCTTAATCGCCAGACTTGAGTTCTTATAATTTTTTCCTCTTCCCTACTTTGAAAAATAATTTCAAGGTAACTCGTTTTAAAACACTTAAAAACATTTAGATGTAACCGACCAGCTAAAGGTTATTCCAGTATCCGAGTTCCAACTGCCATGAGGGTAAGAAGAACCGTCTCCAGTACAGTATGACTTTTTTTAAAAAGAATTCTTATTACTTAATTTACACACCTCGTATATTAAAGATAGTTTGGAAATTTTAGTTCTCATCTTCAGTATAACGAAAAAACCTAAATATGAGATTAGACATAGGCCTCGCCAGGATATTCGTTTAGAGGGGGTTTGGATACAAAATTTAAATATATTTCTGCTTGCAGAAATAGATAAATAATTTCTTTTACACTGAAATTGGAAATAAAATATGATATATAAAATATATTATTGCAATAAAATAGTTAAAATTTAAGAAATAACAAAATACATTGTATTTGAAATTTGATATTTTGTTTTTTTTTACATTATAAATAGATATATCGTTAGAGAAAAATTTAATTCACGTGTTTAATGAAATATAATAAAATATCTTCAGCTGTTACCTACAACAGTATCCCTATATGAATATTTAGTAGGACCGGTTTATTTAGTCGTTTATCACGTTTATGTTAGTGCGAGAAATAACTGCCATTGAAGTTCTTTCATTTTTATGTTGTTCTTACTTCTTAATTTATATGCTAAATCTAGAGGTTTAGTTCTTTTCAATCTTCTTATTTCTGAGTAATATGCCTATGAGATTAGATATTAGATTACTCAATACATGAAACATGAAACTTTAAACTTTGCCGTTATTATAACTATTGGACTAAGGACTTTATAAAATGAAAATATATCTAAAATTATAACTTTGTTTTAATATTTAAAAATAAGTAGGTGTATTTCCTACACATGGACCAATAACTAAAAGCAAAACACTGGAAAACAAACAGATGAAATTCGTTTTCAATGTCCTTTCACCGTAAAGAAAAAATCCTATTATCGTGCAGGAAAAAATTGTGTGAACAAGGTGTAGTGGTGTCGTGTAGGAGTTAAGGGATTTCATTTAGGGCAAGCAGGGTGAAATATCCCTTTGTGTGTGGCCGCACGCAATGAATTTTTCATTTCGCAGGCAATTAAGAACCGTTTACACGGTCGCTGCACAGCGTATATTAAAAGACTTTTCATGTATGTCATCGAAATCGGACTTTTATGTTGCTCAGCCAACCCTGCGCCCAACCTGTGCAGAGGGTCTTTCACAGCTTTATAAACATCAAGTGCAAAATGTTCATTTTCAAAGGAGCTCAACTTTTAATTAGTTTCCATTAACGGATAAATAAAAATTACTCTCAAGGATTTTAGTTTTATGCAGCCTAAAAGGGTGAATAGATATAAAGTATATCTTTAACAACAAAATATAAACGAGGATATTAAATTATGTGCTGGTTTTCGAAACTTTTCTGTACTGAATTCGAGGCAACTGTCCAGCTTAAATATTATGTTGAACAATCAGAGAATTTAAACACTTTTGGTCAAACAGTTAATAGTTAATAGTTTTTAGATAAATAATACGGTGACTTAGTTATTAACCAGATAGTTTTTATTTTCCAAAGACTGTTTTCCTACGTTAAATGACTATGACAACTCCTTTTTGGGACACACAGTATATATCTATATTACTTTTATTAATAGTGTAACCAATAGAGTTAAAGACCCAAATTACATTTACTGTAATTGAATAATACATATAAACGTAAATTATTATATTTATTTTATGTACTAAAATATGAGGTGTATACATATTTATTTCTTTCTATCATATACTATTCTTTTTCGACGACTATGAAATGTTGCACTTTTCTCACACTATATAAAGCGTCAAATTACGTATTTCTCACAATTGAGGGTAAAAGTGTGAGAAATCATTTCTCATAGAATTTGACAACACTACGCTTGAGTGAAAGTACTCCTTGTGAGGTTGTCTGTGCCATATTGTTTTTTTATGTCAAATAGCTTTAGTATATACTTTTGTCATAAAACATTTAGCAATGTAATCATAAAAACGTACAGTGTACCACTCGTGCAGAATCATCTATTTCCAACCTTTTGTGATTCCAGCATTCGACTTCGGCTCGTGCCGAAATTTTTACACCTCGTGAGAAATAGGCGACTTTCTGCACTTGTTGCACAATATATTATTTCTCGATAATATGTCTAATTTATTCATATTACCATAAACATGTTTTTTAATTAATTTTTTTTATGAATATGTGCTATATAGTAATTGTACATTGTGCAACAAGTGCAGAAAGTCGTGTATTTTCCAAGTGATGTGCAAGTTTCAGCACGAGACGGAGTGGTACACTAGACTTTTTCTAGAAATGGTGTTCTTACACTGTACATAAGTAGTGTTGTCAAATACTGTGAGAAATGATTTCTCACACTTTATCCCACAATCGTAGGAACTACGCAACTTTGAAGTTTTCATAGTGGTGGTAAAAAATAATTTTGTTGGTTAATTTTAAGGAAGAATTTTTGCTTAATACTTTTAATTTGTTTCACATTTATTTGTTAAAATAACTTATACCCACTTTAAAACATAAAAAAAATATTTTCTATACGTAACTGAAACTAAAATAAACCACTTTGTAATTTAACATAATGTTTTAAGTTACAATTTTTTTATTGAATTATTTCAACCTAGAATATATCAATATACACTATTATTACTTTCACAAAGATTTATTGTGTGTTTAGTATGAAGAAGTAGATGTATAAATGTTGACATAATTTAGCGATAGTAAGTTGGAGATGTCGTATATTTAATGCAGGAAAAAACGTGTACATTGCGGGCAGTGCTTGAGTTAGAGATTGGAAGAGCACATATGTTTACATTCCAAATACAAAATCCATAAATCAGGCGAACTAAAGTGAGTTTAGTGTTGAATTTGCATCCTCCATCCCTGGCGCCCTGGCCTACACGCGGCCTCCATTTCAACCCGTACCAAAACGTACCCATACATATATATTCCCAGGGTACAACTAGAGTTGCCTATTATTTATAAGAAAGAGGAGGATATTTGACAACAAAAAAAGTCGTTAGGAGAGCAAAATAATAAACTTTGCCTTTATCGTTAAATAATTTTATTTTCGCACCATCGTTAACGTAAATATAACTTATATTCGTAGGTTAATAAGTCGTAAGTGACTAATAACGTAATAAAATTTATTATTTGGTTACCATTGTCAACAGAGTTTTATAGAAGTGCCCTACTATGAAAGGTAATTATAAAATCATACTAATTTCGAAATTTCACATACATTTGGTCTCGCATTTGGTCATATAACAAAGGCCAAACTTTACTATAAAAAAATGCAGATAAATAAATCTTACTGACAAATGGCTGACATTTTACAAATACTTTAATATTATTTGAAGTTAATAGGGTCTTGTACCGTTGTCGAAATATTACTATTTTGCAGAAGAATATGATCAACTTTAACTTTTCATATGGAGCTTATAAGGTGTGATAATTTTGAATAGTATTTTTACCTCCCTCCTATCAATATATAGATAAGGGAGGTATTATTTTTGGTCAGATTTCTCGAGTGTGGGTTTTCAACATATGAGCACGAATTAGGGTCCCTAGAATACGATTTTACTATTTTTAGCGTGATGTCTGTATGTCCGTGTGTGTGTGTCTGTGTGTGTGTCTGTGACGATTTTTCGTCCACGATAACTCCAATACGATACATGTAAAAAATATAATATTTGGCATTTAAGAGTTCTATTCTAATATGATAAACTGATTAGATTTTGACTACAATTGGTTAACCGGAAGTAGTACTTTACTTGAAGCTTTAAACCGTTTTTCCTAAAAAATACTTCTAAATACCATATTTTCGCAAATTTCGTTATTATAAATACAAAGATTTTTTAATTTTCTACCGATCTGCATAATTACGTTTATATATGACTTCTAGCTAGATAGAAAAAAAATATATAAATTATAATAATTTTACATATCGTTTAGGCTGAGGAATTTCGATAAAACAGATGAGTTATTCATATGTTCACAAAATTTGACATATGATGTCAAATTTGATGTAAGTGTAAAAAATAAAATAAGTAAAACATGAAGTAATTTTATTGTAAAATTTAAAAAGATGGAAGAAATATATTAGGAATGTATTTGCATGCGTGAATCAAAGTAAGTTCAGTTCCAGTTTTAGTAACGTCAAAAATAGCTATCAACTATCATATTGGTCATACAAAATTTATGAAGGAAATTTTAGGTATGAAATGAATTAAAAATATTCTGAACTGCAATAACAAACTAATTTTAAAACTACAAATGAATTGTATTGAAAAACTTATATAGAATATAATACTACAGTGGCGGGAGGTATTGTGTTGGACACACCAGATTTTTTGCTATTCAGTCATAGAAAAAGACCTATTTTATTTTAAAACACATAAGAAAAATTAAGAAAAACGTTCGTTATCTTTTTTATGGATGAATAGCAAAAAAAAGCTGAATTCAAAATTATCACAACCTACTATAAGCTGCATATGAAAAATTGACACGGATAACTTGAAAACGGTACCACAGTATAGGTATAAATATATATCTATACTGTGACGGTACGCGATAAAAAAAATTTAAAATCCTCGTAACTTTATTATAAAAAAGTGTCTGAAGAAGGTGCCCACCAAAATCTCTTAATCTATTAATTTCGGAAGTTATAAGCAAAAATTAAGAACTGTAAAATTTACATCTTTGTTCATATCTAGTAAACTATGCGTTTGTTTATGAAAAGACATCGTTAAAATAAAATTTTATAATGCGGCGGCAACTTTGGTTTAATTTAACCGACCTTGTATCTTTTACCGTTTTCGAGATACTTAACAAGTTATTTAAAACACCCTGTAAATTATAAATACGGACCTACGGACTTCAACACTTGTAACTACTGTAAGAATTTATTTCATATAGTGTGATCTACAATTTTATTAAATGCAGATGTTTTATGTATTCATAAGGTCAAATAAATGCAAATTTAATTGAAATTGTTTTGCCCCAAATATATTAAATTTATAAATTGAAAAATATGTTCTCCAGCCTTTCAAATTCTAAAGTTCTTTGTACAATATTTTCATATTATGAGGAAAATATAAATGTAAGCTCAGGTACATTAACAATCCACGTGACTTTGAATTCAAATCGCTGTTTGTACATTTCATATTTTGTATAGAACTTTCACAATACACGTGTTCTTCTTTCGTATGTAGGTAACCATTTTAAATGAATCTATAATATCCAACATATTTGGAATTTTCCACAAAAATCAACAATAATTCCGTTACTTCTGTAGAATAAGAATATGAACATGAATATATGTATCTTATTTTTTGATATTTATGATATTGAGTAAAATAAAGCAAATTTATTAAAATTATAACAATACCATTTATTTCAATAAGCTTCGAAAAAAAAATGTACCACAGAATTAATAGTAGTAGTAGTCGTACACTACCTATTTCACAATCTTTATCAAAATTTTCTAATCTATTATGTACGACAGATGCGGTGACCATTCATATTGTATTATACAGTACAATACTATAGTTTAAGGGGCTGTACTACTTGATATACTAAGTGATAATAAATAATAAACAATACAATATAAATGAGTACTCATACCAGAATATTCATGCAGTTTTGAAATGAATAATAAACACAATACTTATGAAATGACCAAATTTTATTTTCTATGTTTTATCAACATGTTGCTGAAGTGTGAAAAGTTACTAAAGAATAGTTTTTTCATAGTTTTAAACAGTAACTTTCTCTACTCAATCAACACTACGAGCAAAGTACCTTTTTGGCATTGCTAGTGTTGCCGTCTAGATATAAATTTCCTAGACTCTTGTCTAGTCTAGATTATCAAGACAAGACTGGCAAAACTATTGTCTACTATTGTATTGAAATTTCAAAATATGGCAACACTTTCTTATTCTAGGTCAAGACGAGAAAATTTCAAACAATTTTCAAGACTATAGCTAAAAGAGTGTTTCTAAAATATTACGCTGCCGAAGAGAGTAGAGTCTTGAAACAATCTAGAGTCAAGTCTATAGGCACAGCAGATTTCAAAAAAAGGAGGTGCACAACAAGATGTTATGAGTTATGCGAGATACATACTTACAGACGTCAGACGTCACGCCGGAACTAGTCAAAATATTCAGATAGTCTAAATGGATATTTCCGTTGAAAGTCTGGAGGCAGAAATTTTTCGCGATTACAATACTTCTTTTTCCTCGTACAAGGAAGTAAAAAAAAACAAAAATTTGAGGATAACCCCATTAAATATATATTTATTTTAAACTGTTACCTTTTTGGAGCAGGCGAAAAGCAACTTGGATTCTTGTATCCTACTCCAAGCGGGCTCATGTATAAAATATCAGGCAGAAATAAATGTTTGTCGAATGCATAACGCTGTGCTCTCACTCCATCTAATGGGGTGTAATGTGCGAACATTTCCCCCCACCGCCAATATAACAAAAATTTCACTACGGACGGCCGTTGTTTGCGGTTGCCAGGAAATTATATTATCGACTGTTTTGAGATATTTATGGAATTGGAATTTGCAATGACATCATGGATTTATTTTTAATTGCGTGCTTTATGTTATGTTCCATATAATGTGTTTATTTATGCCATTGTATTCCAACACTCAAATTTATATCAACGGGAAATTATTTTTAAATCTATTCGACATTTCATAATCAATTCCAAATTTATATGTACATAAATCAAAAATATGAAAGGTACCTGTTTTCCAAAAATTAATTACTTTCAATAGAAATTTTTAGAAATGCTTAGTCATTCCGGTGATAGGTACGTAATTTTTCTCGAATTTCGCTCGTCTCATCTCGAATTATCTCGTCTCGGGCAAGACGAGAACGATTTTAAACGAAGCTTCGAGATGAAAAATAAAATCGAGATTCTCGAATTTTAATCATTTTGCCGAGATTTCTCGAGGTCTTAAATTTTTTTTATTCAAACGTCATAAATGTGACATCTTTTTTGATTAACGACGAAGAAATAAAATTTTTATTCTGCCGAAGTAAAAATATAGTTACGCCGCCGGCATAGGAATTATATAGAATCAGCGAATAAGAAATAATTTGTAATATAGAAACCTGCAATGTCGTCCTAAATGTCACTACAAAACTAAATAACCTAAGAATGAAATTACTTAAAACCTTCAAACACTGACAGATATTCATCATTTCAGTGCATTTTTTTATGACTATCTGCATAGGCGCCCATAGAATATTTTTAAAGGGGGAAGGGCAAAATCCAAAAAAACTTACTTATTTTTATAAAATAGATATATATTCTAATGCCCAAGTATTAAATTTTAAGCAACACCAACAAAAAAAATACTTAATCGAAATTTTGACAGCAATTTTGAATTGTTCATTTGACTATTTAAGAGAAACTTAAATAGTATAGAGATAAACAGAAAACATATATGTATTAGTAAAAAAAGTAGAATTGCTCAAAAGTAAAACATAAAGTAAAAATTATTCCTTATATTTTGGATTGGTTTGTAAAGGTAATTGTTAATTCTTCCATTTTTCGAAAATTCTTCGAAAAAATATTTAAGAACCTCGATAAAATTAAGTTTATTGTAGTTAATTGTCTTGCTTCTACTTTCTAAGGACAGATGAAATAATAACTAAGCACAAATAATAATGGGATCATTTGTTCCACACATAAAAAATATAAGACCTAAAAACAGCAAACATTAATAAATATCTCACAGAACATAACGATGGTGAAATAATTACGTAATCTGTAGTCTTTTTAAAATTTGTAAAAAGTCAAGGGAGGGCAAATGCCCCCTCTTGCCCCCCCCCCCCTTATGGGCGCCCATAACTATCTGGTACACAAATACAAAATGTAGGAGGAACAGGTAATTATATTATACTTACTTATTTATACTAATAATTATAGCCTAAAAAAATATAATTTTATTTTTCCCTAAATATATATTTTCTTAAATATTTTCCAAAAGAATGTTCAATTTACCTAGATCTAGGAAAATTTCCCTAGGTATGAAAACACAAACACAGTGCACAAGTGACGTGATTGACAAATCCTGCAACCTGCAATATTCGATCTTGAAAACTCGAGGAATCTTGGCGAGAATTGGAACCAAAACGAGATAATAATATTCGAGACAAGAAATAAACGAGATTGAGATGAGATGAAATATTTTACATTTAAAATGAGACGATACGAAAAAAAAACACAAATCGTCTCACAGAATCACTAGAAATAAAAAATGTATTAGAAAACTTAACATGAATAGTTGTTATAATGTTAAAAAAAAAACTAATCTATTGTAACGAACATGATTCACCGCAGATGAGTCATCGTGGCTGACCTGTCTGGTCAAGTAGTTTCGCTACAGGTTAAATGAGATAGGAGCGACACCGCTATTGTTCGGGAATTTTATAGAGTCCGGTAGGCTCTGGAATGTTCGAGATTAGCTGCTCCAAGTATAAAAGAGTCGCGGCTAGCGCTTCAAAAAAAAGTCAGTATCGGTCTGAGTGTACAGAGAGTCACTGATGGAAGTCAATGTTGGTCAGCGCATGTCAGCAACATATAAAGTAGAAATAAATATATAGTAGAAATAAATATAAATAGTTGGTGATAAATATTAAGTTTTTAAATAAATGTTCTTAGAGTTTAAGTCTACTTTAATAATAATTATTCCTAAATTAATGTTTATATTTTTATTCATACTCGGTTATTAAACTTAATTATATAAATATTTATATTATTATTATTTTTACATCTCACTCAAATAAATAATATTAATAAATATACTATAATATTTTTTTTATATTTCTGCTATTTAAAGGTACAGTCGTAAAAACGTATATGACTGGTTTATAAACACTTTAGAATGGATATTTGTTTTTATACAACCTTGACTAAACCAACATTTATCAAAAACGTTACAAAATATCCATTTTGTAGTTTAAAAGGCGTGACGAAAATCAGCGTTAAACAGCTTGTTCTTTTCGAAACAAAACAAGTTTCCGCATTGTGCTTCGCGTTATATATTTAGAAAATAAACAATAAATTTCCATGAGGGAATGGGCAAAAAATCAATTTGGGAAATAGGTTGGAGAGATTCGCTCGCAGGCGGCTGGGGCCGTATCGTAAACTGCGGGTGGAGTACGTGGCGAGTCAACAAGCAACACCCCCGCAACTCATAATCGTAAGCTTCGGCCCAGGAACAAACTGGCTCTTTGCACGCCGTACACAACGCATGGAGATTGGAAAAGTCAGCAAAGGGACAACGGCAAGAAACGAGAAGGAAAATTACTAGATCGACCTAACGTCCGGGTTGGTCTATTTCAACTTTTCAATTGTATTGTTTTAGCTGTAGGCGAATTGAAAAAGACATACCGACAGAATATAACTGATCTGGGGTAGGATTCTATAACTTATAACAACTACAAATAACAATTGTACTTGTTATAATATCAATTACAAACGTGAAATGTCAAATGTCACCACGGCGAAAATTCAAATTTGCAATGAATTTAAGACATTCCCACACCAGTGTAGACTTGTAAAGTGTTCTTTATATATGTATGAATATACAGGGTGGCCCAGCGAAAATTATCAGCGCAATTTTTGGCCACTTAACATTGATTTTGCAAAAAACGCTCGAACACGTCAATTTTAATATGAAGGGGGACACCTAAATGGATTAGTACCAATGGCATAACTTCAACCCTAAAATGGGTGTGGACTACACCTCAAAAATTTTAAATGGAAAAGGGTGTCAAACATGACACAGTTCGAAAGGCCTTTCAATTCTCTTTTCAACAGTTTTTTTATTTTTCAAATCCGATCATTAGTTCCAGAGAAATATCGTTTAAAACTAATTTTATCAGGTGTTCAAAATTGCCATCAAGTAGGCTAAAACAAATGACAGAAACTAAATAAACAATTCTTTCGACAAGTTGTTTGTAATAAACAAGTAATTTGTAAGTTGGATTTTTTTTTTGTGGGGTTATTTGAAGTCTAAAGTTTATGCCACGCTACCCGAATTTTTTAGAAGATTTACGGCAACACCGTAGCTCCAAAATTTTGAGCAAAATCTTTATTATTGTATGGAAGTTGGAAATAGTCATTTTGGACACCTAATAAACTGATACTTGAGTTTCTGTCATTTGTTTAAGCTTACTTGATTGCAGTTTTGCACACCTGATAAAATTTGTTTTAAACGATATTTCTCTGGAACTAATGATTGGATTTGAAAAATAAAAAAACTGTTGAAAAGAGAATTGAAAGACCTTTCGAACTGTGTCATGTTTGACACCCCTTTCCATTTAAAATTTTTGAGGTGCAGTCCACACCCATTTTAGGGTTGAAGTTATGCCATTGGTACTAATCCATTTAGGTGTCCCCCTTTATATTAAAATAGACGTGTTCGAGCGTTTTTTGCAAAATCCATGTTAAGTGGCCAAAAATTGCGCTGATAATTTTCACTCGGCCACTCTGTATGTAAGTACGTATCAACCATAAATAACCATTACTGTTATAAAATAGCAAGTATACTTCGTAGTTGATATATACAATTGATATCATAACAAGTCCAAATGATAGCAACCGAAGTTGTAGAATCCCACCCCAGTATTGTAACGAAAAGATATTTTGACGGGGTTCTTGGGAAACCGTTTTTAATACCACAAGGGAAGTTTAAATTGTCTTGTACGACCATTAGGATATTTGCTTCTTATATGTTTGTTATTGCTACGGTTACATAGTATATTTTAATAGTTATTTGCGTATTAAGGGCATAGTCAAAAGATTATAGCACAAGGGAACTTTTAAATTTCCTGAGGGCTATAATCTTGATTATGCCCATGGAACAAACAACGTTTTATTTCATTTCGGTACTTGAATTGAAAAAAAAACTGTAGGTATATATTCCACGCTGTGGTTTCTTTATAGATACTTGGCATTGTTATATTGTTTGTTTTTAAATAAATTTAATATAATCGAAGTGTCACTGTCATTGTCAAATATATATGAAACGACAAGAACTAATTATTCTGGCGAAATATTAATGGAATTAGATGAGGCTGCACAGACCAGTTTGGTTTCTAAGAATTTAAAAAATTCGTAGGAAAAGGAATATGAATAATTCTGTGAATGATAAATACTTACTTAATTAAAATTAAAATTTATTGTTTTGTTTGAGATTTACTCATTAACCACAATTTTAATTTATTTGAGTAACTATTGCTTAGCAACTTTATGCGCTAAATATAGTAAACCGACTGTGCATGATACGCTTATTCGACTGCTTAGGACCTTAGTGGAACAAAATGGTTAATAAACATTAAATTAATACTTTTTGAGAAAAAGTATAGAGTTAATTATGGTTCTTGTTATTTTAAAATAAGCGTTATTCATACGTACATTTATATTCTATGAACATAGTTTCGAAGCCAATTTGTGAGTGCATCAGTTTTAAAAGCCTGACATAAACTTAATAAAATATCTTGTAAAATTTCCATCGTATACAAAAGTAATAAACCAAAGCAAACATCTAAAAATTCAAATGGATGTAAATCCAAAATCGCTTTCCTCTTTGCAACTCAAATAAAACTAAAATATGAAATGGTTCGATTCGGCGCTTTTATTGGATTAAAAGTACGACGATATCCCATCTGGATTCCCGTGGGAGCACCGGGAGCCTGGCTGCCGAGCACGTCCCGCAGATAAAATCCCGCTGTACGGATCGTAAACACCCGCCAATATTGTCTAGACTCCCGGCCCACCTGCAACACCATCAACATTCAATTTCGCCTAACTGTCTTACAGTCTGCATACACCAATTAGTATGAACACTACACATATAGTACTTATCGTCATTCTGAAAAAAGGAACATTGATTTGCTTGCTACTTAACGTATTAAAAAATCAGTTCTATCTCCATCTATGGTACGACATTCCTATATGGAACAGGATCGAAAGTACCTGAAGTACTCGTTTTACTTACATTTTAGTGATACAAATTGTCAGCCTATAGTTTCTGCAAGATTAGCACACACCGAGACGTGCGGTAACCCATCCAATTGGACAGTGCGGGCTATGATGCTTATCTACACGGTGAAACAAGACACGCTACGACCACACAACCGTACTGGCTGACTGATCAGTACTATACTATTATCTTTCGTTTATAAATGTTAAATTTAATGAGTAAGAATGTTACATGATGCGAAAAAACAAACACTTACGCGAATGGGGTAGGTGACCATAATAGAATTTAATGAAAAAACTACAGAATTACAGAAAGTATACATGTATTTATAAATATTAAACATTAAAAAAATTAAATTTTCTTCAAAGTTGTAGTAGATCCTAGTTTTTAAATTGTTGGAAATTTTGATGTGTCCAAATAACCTACACTTCAAAATTTACAACAATTAAAAAAATTAAATATTTATTAACATTTATTTAATTATTCTCGTTAAATAGAAGCAGTATTTGTTACTGCGACGTACATTATTATTTACGACAAAACTACAAATAATTTTAAAAAAATATCGGTTTCAGGATATTAAGCTTTTGTTTTCCTAGACAAAAGTAAGCAGGGTAAGGTAAGTCATTATTGTATCCCATGTAATTTTGACAAATCAGTATGGTAATAATAGTACCGTACAGGAGTGAGATTCTATAACTTATAACAACTGGACTTGTTAAAATATCAATTACAAACATCAAATGTCAAATGTCACCATGGCGAAAAATCAAATTTGCAATTAATTTAAGCCATTCTCATATCAGTGTAGAAGTACAAAATTCACAAATAGCATAATAAGATTTTAATTAAAATATTTTTTCTTTTACTAGGTAACTGGTAAATTCATATCTTATATCATCATAAATATGCAGAATAACAGGCGATAAATTTTGAATTTTATTATCAAAAACTAACACTTGTCGTTCGTCTATTTTGAATCTAAGATCAAGGTGTCCAAAAGCTTAGGTCAGTAACGGTAGTAACATACGGAAAACATACCATATTGTTAGTTTTAATAAAACTGTGTTATAATCTAAATCAATAATATTAATAATTTTCAGTATTATTGAAAGTAATTATAAAAATATGTATGATCAAACACTGAAACACAAATATGTACAACTTTATATTTTATTATTATTTTAATAAATGTATGTTATTCAAGTTTATTAAAAATGTGCTTATTAAAAATGTGCAATACCTGCATCACTAAAATGCAAGTAAAACAAGTCATGAAACAAGTACCTCAGGTTGAGTTCTGTACTTTATAGGAATGTTATGCGATAGATGAAATATAAAAAATATTATTCATTAAAGACCAATTTTTAATAAAAGTTATCTTTATTTGAAAGTAATATATTACCAATAACAAAACAGAACTTTTTTACATTGTCAATGTAATAAACAAAACAAAATTGACGCATGTTTTCAAATATTAATAAGTAAAACAAAAAAAAAACTGTTGACTTACTGATTGATTAATGTAACCGTGCACATCAACCATATATCAAAAAACAATCACTAACTTGTTTCATATTTCATATTTTATACACGTCATACATACCAAAAATTAATTTCTGGAATGAGAACTATGTAATTTTTCACAAAATGCATTTTTATTTTGTTGCTTTTAAACTTTTTTAACAGTTTAAAACAAAAGGCTGTACGGATAATTAAATTGAAATTGAAAGTTTAATATTATTGGGAGTATGACTGTGTTGTTAATGTTTTCATATGGTTGTAATAATCTTGGAGCTAGTACAGAAAATGAGAAAACAGTCTCTTTGTGTAGTTTAATTTGCAGTAATTGTATGCAAACATTATCGTTTTAATAAGCCAGTTGTTCTTCTAAAGTTAAACAAAATAATCTCAGGCAGAAATTTCAACAAATCTGGTATAGTAGGCCACGACTACAGGGCGCCAAATCGATGGGAAATGCAAACATAAAGTTAATTTTCTTCGACTTAAATTACAATTAAGGCTTGGAACAAAAATGTTGTTCACATTTGTTCTACTTTTAAAAAGATAAAATTTAAAAGTAATAAAAGAATTGTAATCATAATTTTAAAATGTAGAGGATTTCACGAATATCCAGAAATTAGATATTGAACGTATTTTTAGTAAATAGAAATAGCAAATAAAACAAACCTGATTAATTAATAATAGCAAATTCTTAAATTTCATTTGAGCTTTTTACACAAGTTGACCAATTTTTGGAAAAAAGAAAGAAATTACTTTATCTTTGCAGCGTAACTAAAAAATTAGTAGAAAAATAAGTTTAAAAAAACTGGGAAGAACTCTAATTCTTGCCCTAGTGGAATTTAATCAAAATCACTTCGTAAAAACCAGTCATAGTGAGGCTTACTACTTGTTATTATTATTTTTGAAAAGATTGAAAATTAAACTTTTCTTTACCAACAGATTAAGAATAGGGCTTACTAAAATTAACACAGACCTTAAGGGGCATTTACATAAAAAATAATGATATAGGTACAATTAATTGTTGTGAAATTAAAATCTAACGTTCAGAATAAAAAAAAAATTGTATGGTAATGCATAGAGATGATTTATGCAAACTAGTATGAAATGATAAACACTAAGATTATTTACTTAAACACTTAACACTTAACACTACACACTATTTATTTACACGATATTTATTTCCAGTAACTATGTTCACTACGCGTATTAATATCAGAATATCCCCCGGTCTTTTCTATTCGGGATTTACATATCAGAGCAATTAAGTTCTGAAATATTCTCGTACCTTCGATGCGACAGAAGAATAAAAGCGTTGCTAATGTGTCTTGACCTGTCTACCTGCAGCCGTCACCCGTGACGTGACCTTGAGATCGCTACAATATGTTCCAATTAAGCATTTAAATTATTGGTTTCCGTTCTTTGAATGGCTGCTCTAATTGAAAAAGAACGTAAAAGATGCGAAAAAATACTACAAGAACTCTTCATAGTCGATTAGTTATAGTTCTCTTCATAGCTTTCGAATAAAAGACATTCCTGACTATACATAATGTTTTGGATATTTATAACATTATTTTTGTTGGTCTGTCCATCAGTATCTCTGTATATTTGTGGATATGTGGAGAGGATTTTAATTCATACATCAAATTAAAATTTGGGTAATGTTCTTAGTTTGACTATGGTCACAATTTAATTCAAAGTTTAATGTAGATAAGAAATATAATAAATTGTGATTTGAAATGAATGTAAGTAAACCGTATGCATTTAAAACATGTGATTAAGAGAACAATTGCAAGTTTATTTATTTGATTTATCCGTGGCATTGTTCGCATTGTCGGGTTAATTATCCAGTACGGTCCTGGAGAAAGAAAAGGCGGTAAATCGTTGTAGGAGCACGATGCCTGAGTGGGAGAAATAGAGAAGTAGTACAGTCTTATCATGTTCGCGTTTCGGGACTTTAAATTGACTTGTCACTCACTATACGCATCACAGTCGACGCGATTCGCTGTGTTTTTAGATGTGCACTGCTTCTTAAGCGCCAGGCAAGACACCGCAGAATCAACCCACAAATACGTCACGGAATTCCAACAGCAACGTTGTGTCATTTACACGTGGAATCAAAATCATAACGGCATAAGTCCATTTCAAAAATATGATCTGATTTACAAATAACTTTTCAGAATTTAATTTCTGCACAAATCGTTGTTTTGAAATTTCGACGGAAATATCTATTTTGACTATCCCTGTATCCACTTTGACTATAACTAAAAAATGATTAGCCATAGAATTTTGAAATTATGTTTATAGAATTACTTTTTCTACGATCACTATGAAAAGTGGCACTTTTCTCACACTATATAAAGCTTGAAAGTTGCGTATTTTCCCACAATCATGGATTAAAGTGTGATAAATCATTTCTTACAGTATTTGCCAACACTGCGCATGTGCGTTATAGGAAATATCATTTCTTACAATAATTGCCAATACTGCGCATGTGTGAATGTACTCTTTGTGAGGTTACGTGTGCCATAATAACTTTCGTGCTTGTATTTTTGTTCTGTAACGTTTCACATAGTGGTCGTAGAAAAAGTATATTATGCAACTCGTGCAGAATCACATATTTTTCACCTTGTGTGATTCTAGCATTCGATTTCGTCTCGTGACGAAATTTTTACACCTCGTGGGAAATAGGCAACTTTCTGCACTTATTGCACAATATACTATTTCACTCTTTAGAGAGGAAAATGTACAACAGTATAAAGTGGATATTATTACAGAATGAAATATTGGAAAATTTCATTATTATATTAAAAATTCTCATTTAACAATTATATTCTTGAAAAAAATAGGCAATTATGTCTTGTTTTTTCTTTTTTCACATTATACTATTATGTTACAGGACAGAAATATATTCACGAAATCTATTTAACATGAAGAACAAAATTATATTTCTCACCCTGCATATGCGTAATGTTGATAAGATGATAAATACCGTGATAAATTATTTGTCACAATTGTAAGAAATAAATTATTTGTCACAATTGTGAGAAATGCGCAACTTTGAAGCTTTAGTATAAGAAAAGTTCCAGTATCCATGGGGGTTGTAGAAACAATAAAATTTCTTATTCTATAAGCAAATGTTGTAAAAATAATTCAAAATTCCTTAAATGTAGTTTAATGACAGTTTGTGAACTTATTGTACAAAAAATGTTCATTAAAATTACAAAGCTTAAAAAAAAAAACAATACAGTCCGTTGAGTTCACAATCTTGTTAACATTATCGAGAAAATAGCAAAAGAAAGGTTTTATATTCAATGTCCCTTCTGGTCTTATTCCTTTTGGTTTTTCCGCGTGAGCGGAGCGAGCAATCAATGTCAACTAATAAATGCAGTTTAGTCTTTCCTCGGAGGGAGCCAGCGATATTTCCAATTATTTTTATGCTTTCTTAAATATCGGGTTCATTATACAAATAGCCCGCAGGCTGGGCGAATGCTCCAGAGGCAAATGGAGCATTGTTAATACCCGGGAACGAGATTGTGTTTAAGCTGGAAACTTACCCGCCAAATATCGGAATTGCTTGACAGGGACACGGCTTTGAAAAATGAATTGTATTGTAATACAATCAACATACCCTCGATCTATGCTTTATTGTAGTTCTTGTTAGAGATATTTCAAAATCATTATAAAATAAGCTGATTGATCCTTAATGTACAGTTGCTCCAGCAAGCATATCAGTGATTTAAATCAGTTTTAAATCACATTTATTATTTTTTAAATCATTTGTTCTGCAATTGTTATTTAACATTCTAGATTTACATCAATGGGGGGAAGAAGCGTGTGAGTAATGTTACCGTGTGGTAATTCTTTCAAGAACTACTAAATCTGTTTTACACTAACGTGTGATTTTTGATAAATTTACTTTGAAATGTGTTACAGTAAATTTCGGTTATAACGACTTCGAAGGAAACAAAAATATCGTCATTAATACCGGAAGTCGCTATAACTGATAAAAGTAAAATAACGTTAGCGTATTTCGACGTCATAAAGTTTTTTATTGTTTCCTTAAACTGGATTTGTTTAAGTAATCTGTTCGATGTTATTATTTTTGACTCTGACTCTGACTGAGGAAAACTAATTACATTCGGTATTTACTTCAATAACATTTATTATTTCACCCAAGTACCTACATATTTCGCACCTAGATCTGTAATAATATTGAAACGACTCTGAATACTGTAGCGATTGCAAGGTCACACTGCGAGCGCTTCCCGCATTATATGGAAAACAGGTCGAGACACATTCACCACCCTTCTATTGCACTGACGCATCGAAGCTGCAGAATATTCGAGAGCTTAATTACTTGGGTATATAAACCAAGCTGATATTAATAGGAGTGGTGAACATAAATAATTGGTGATATAAATATATTGTAAATCAATAGTGCGCAGTATTAAGTTTTTAAAGAAATATGCTTAGTGTTTAAATCTTAAAATTATTACTCTTAAATTAGTGTTTATATTTGTTTATTCATAGTGTTACTTATTTTTATGATGATTGATATTCTTCAAATTGGAAATATTGTTTTTTTTTTCGATAGAAATTTTCTCACTGAAAACATTTCAATGAATTAATGTTTGTCCTAGAGACAATTTATAGATAGAACAATATTTACTAGTTCGCTTTAATGTAGATTAGTTCTTTTTAAATTGAATTACCAAGAGAGTGGAAATTTTCTACAATACAGTCTGAAATATCTCCATTGATTAAATTCCCGCGTCGGTAGGTAAGATAAGACAAGATGCTGGCGTTGCTAGACAACGAGGCAATGTGTGGAGATAATCAAACGTGTTAGTGCAGGTATAGAGGCGTTAGTGGTGACAACGTGCCTGAAGTATGAGCGGGAAAACTTCACATGGGAAAACTATTACAAAGTAACCTTATCAAGTTTACTTTGAGCAAACTGCAACACTATCAGCTATTGCTACTCTATGAAATTATAATGTGTACGAGGTATAATGGATTGTAACGTACACCGAATATTTTTCAAGAAAGTTTAATGAAATAAATTATAACTACTGTTTAGTTTATTTTATTTACTTCATAACTTAATAGAAATATTTCCTTCTTCATCCTCATTCAAAAGATTGTCATTGGTATTTAAAATTAATTAATATGCATGGGCGCCGACTACATGGGGACATCGGGGCTCATGCCCCTAAGGAAAATTTTTCTTTTTCTTCTTCTATTTTTAAGTAGGTAACTGACTACTACCCTAAAATAGTACAAAATACCTATGTGTACGAATTTTCATTTTAAAAGAACCTTTATCGCAATTACAAATTGAATATCAGCCAATAGCAGTCTATAGGACCTATAATATGCGCGTCTCAGGATATACTGGGGAACCTAAGACGCTCTGTGGGGCGCCGGGGCGGTAGAGGGTCTTTGGGTCTTTGAGCCTCTGCCCCGCCTGGTTGTCTGGCTAGACCATCTTCAAGTGCGTCTGATGCCCTCAAGGTGGTCTAGTTTAGCTGGCCGGGAATTGGAGCACGCTTCAGCTTGTGCTCTAATTCCTTGCCCGCTGAGACCAGAGCACATTCTGGAGCAGTTTTGGCTTTTCTGGATTGTGCCCTGGTTTCAGGGAGCCAAGAATTAGGACATCCAGAAGTGTTTGCTCCAATTATTGGCCTACTGAAACCAAAGCACATTATGGAGCAGATTAGCTTTTCTGGTTTCAGTGAGTCAATAATTAGCGCATTATAAAGTTTTTGCTCTAATTCTTGATCTGCCGAAACCAGAGCACATTCTGTAGCAAATTACCTGCTCTGGTTTATACTCTGGCTTTAGGAGGTCAAGAATTAAGACACAGAAATGTGTGCTTTAATTCTTGGCTTGCTAAAATCAGAGTACATTCTGGAGCAGATTTAACTGCTTTGGATTGTGCTCTGGTTTCGGTGGGTCCGGAATTAGAGCACTCAAAAATGCTTGTTCTAATTCTAGGTCTGCTGAAACCAGATTACATGCTGGAGCAGTTTTGGGTGCTTTGGATTGTGCTCTGGTTTCAGTGGGTCAAGAATTAGAGCAAGCACTTTTGAATGCTTGTTCACATACTGCATAAATTAATTCTGCTAGCGCTATGTTCAATTAGGAATATTTTGAAGAGTAGATTATTCTTATGTGATTACGTTGCCGTGCAATTGCCAAATCATTATATTTATTATAGTCTAATATTGATACGGTACAGGGTCACTATAAATGTTGGTAGATAACTAATTAGGAAACATTTTATGACAAAGTAGTTGAGTTGGGTTTTTCATAGATAATAACTAAAATAACTGATTTGGTTTTACATGAGATCTCACAACTTTTTGCGGTGGAAAGAAAGAAGATATTCCAAAATAGTTTCATAATGACAAAAAGAAAATACCGAAAATCTAATCTTTAGCTTACCAGCGAGTTATTTAAAATTAAATTTGTTTTTAATATTAGGTCATTTTTGATTAATAAATTACTTGAATTATATTTATAAATTTAAAATTGCTAAATGCTGAATATAATTACTAAAAAATGAATGTTTTGTTGCAGGTGCAAAAGGGCGTTGAAATTAAAGGTAAGTCTCATTCTGTTTATTGCGAGAGGCGCTAAATTGATTGGCTAAGTATAATTTACGACGTGGGGCGAACGCTATGTAGGGGTAGAATTTTTTAATTAATAAGTGCGGATGATTAAACCCGTTCAGCGTTTTCTGTTTTGCGTAAATATTGATAATGCTCCGTCATCAGTATTTATTGTTAGCCATTATTTATCTTGTGAATGGCTTGCTCATTTTTACAATGTTTGCCTACATATACCCATACGGGGACCTAAAGACAAACAATACACGACACAATTAGCAAACTGCTTTTTGTGGATTTTTTCTCATTTACAACCCTCATTTTCTCCGCTATATTTCACTTGAAAAATTCAAATTACCGCCCAACAATAAAAACAAAAAACGGAGACCGCTATGAATACGTCATCAAAATGCGCGCAAGCAAAAAGGGTTGGTTTTCTTTGACAAGAATTTCATACACTGCATAGCATAAGAATTTTTTATAGTGAAAACGTATAAATACTGTAAAAAATAATCAATTTTAAAATGGGCGCCGACTACATGAGGGCATTAGTAACAAAACCCTAATTTGTTATTATTTTGAAGAATTATTGTTCTCCTTTAATTTTTAGTAACTTGCTACTACTCTAAAATAGGTGAGATACGCCCTTAAAAATATTACCAGTAAATTCCTCGCATCAAAGTACCTATTGATACAAATTTTCATTAAAAAATTCTAATACCGCCAGAATTACAGATTGAATATCAGCCAATAAGAATTCATATGACTAGTAATTTTGCGCTTCTCAGGATATACCGGAGATCCTGGGTTAGAATTTAAAGCATTTTAAAGTATTTGCTCTAATTTGTGGCTTACTGAAACCAGAGCACAATCTGGAGCAGAATTAGCTACTCTGGATTGAGGTATGGTTTTAGGGGGTCAGAAATTAGTGCATTTAAAAGTGCTCTAATTCTTTGCATGTTGAATCCAGAGCACATTCTGGAGCAGATTTAGCTACTCTGGATAATTATCTGCTGTTAGTGATATACTGAATACCAGAGCACAAGAATTAGGGCATTCTAAAATGGTTACCTTAATTCTAGATCTGTTGAAACTAGAGCACTTTATGGAGCAATGAAGCTCTGGATTGATTTAAGTGGATTTAAAATTAGAGCAAGTTTTCGGAATGCTCTGATTCTTGGCCTGCTTAAAACAGAGCGAATTCTAGAGCACTGATGCTTTGTATTTTGCTGAGGTTTCAGTAGGTTAAGAATTAGATCAAATAATTTTCCAATATTTATTTTTTCGTGCAATTTTATGTTTTAATTTTGGTCCTTAGTAATTTTGCTCGGAAGAAAATTTGAAAAATCGGCACCTATTAATGTTAATTATTTGTTAAATATGTAACAAGATGGAAAATACGGCCCTGTTTCCATCTTGTTTTGTAGACTGCATTTCTTCTGTGAACTGTGATTCTTTTATCGGCATATAGATGTTGACATTTTTGGTAATAAAAATTAGAAATTATGGGGCCATATGCCGAAAAGATCATATTTCACAGACAACATTTTTGTATTTAGATAAGAAGTTGAGAGGGTAGATTTGCCTCTCAACAAATTTACAGACAGTCATAGTTAGGGTTAGCTGATGGTCAGACGCGTCATGATGTAGTCTGTTAGTGTAATTTGTTTAATTTTAAATTAGTTTAGTTAAGTTTTTTTGTAAATAAAATTAGTTAAGTAAAATGAAAGTGTACGTGTGCTCCCGTGCCCCCATCAGTGTGTTGTGTTCCTGTCATCGTCATCATCGCACCATTTGTTCAGCTAGCGATCCCCCCCGTGTTACAAATATAGTATAGGCATATCTTTTTTAATTGTATTTTAAAAAGAGTCAATTGTATTATTTTTTTTCTCGTGTATTGTTAAATATTTTCAAAAATATAAAAGATTAATATAAAAAAAATAATAAAAAAATGACACAAAACCCCATTGTAAAATAATTAATTTCGTGATTGACGAAGTTGTGATTTGACATCCAAACTGAAATCTTACTCTGCGAAGCTCGTATGTATATAATTATGAAGTTGTAAAATGCAATAAAATTTTAAAAGCACAAACATTATATGTAAATTTTAAAATCTGTCTAATTTGTAAATATTTTATGAATGTTAATGCAACATAAAGAGTGTCTATGCGGTGTGCATTTGTGTATTTGCTCTTGTATAAATTTGTTTTTGTCGAATTTCAAGATGAATATTTTTATCATACAAATGCAATGAAAAGTTCAAAGTTCAAATATATTACAAAAAGATGTAGGTAGAATTGAGAATAAGAGGAATAAAAGTACAGATAATGCTGTGACATCAATATATCCTGAAATCTCCGTTTTGAATTGAAGATTCGACGTTATTTCCTTCATGTTTGTTTCATCGCTGTTCCATACATCATGTGCCGAGAAAACACGATGCGGGAACGAACATTCTCTCTAAAACCTCCCTCTATTACATCTTATTAATAATAATATTATATGGTTCATAATATTTCTAAGGTAAAAGCTTTTTACAATACACATAAAAACAAAGAAATACCGTAAAACGAGATTAATTGAAATACTTTTTCAACTTAAACTATACTGCCTATATACGTAGACGGGCATGGTTTTTGAATTTAGAAAATAATAAATAAATCTGGAGGTGCAAAAGCATTTCATATGCACAGATATTATAAAGAATTTTTTAATTTGGTGTAGAATTGTGAAAAACAAAAACTATTTGCCGAAATATTGTTGTGGAAACACATATGCCTAATTTATAATAAATCTGATAGTCTGGTCATTGCAAATCAATTTATGATAAAATTGGTGCTGATATTTATTTAAAGAAAAAAAAATTATTAACAATGTTAATAACGCTACCTGCAAGTATGAGTACGACTGAAGGTAGCTTTTCTATATAAAGCATATTAAAACTCTTTAAAGAAGTTGGATTCGGAGAAAGTGTTGACTCGATTCACATCAATGAAAAAAATATTATAAATTTAGTTATTGTTTTGTATGTAGAATTTTAATTTTTTTAAATTCAGTGATTCAATTAAATTTTTTATCTTGCACGAAAGCGCTCAATAGACAAGAAACGAACCTAGTAACACATAAGGATTTAATTTGTTAAAAACGCATATATGTTTTTGTGTATATAATCGGTGTTGCTATTTACCTGTACATTAGTCCCATTTACAATAATTCTGGCTGAATTGGAACTAACGGAAACTACTTATTTCAAGTAATTAATATTAAGATTGTGGTACATTTTCATTGTAAAACATACCTTTTATTTATAAAAATAGAAATAAAAACATATTTTGTATACATTCATTTGTGTAAATACATATTTTATAAAAATAAATTAAATTAACAATATCTTCTGGCATAAAAAACTTATTCAGATTCAAAATCACTCGTATCTATATTTTTATATAATAGATTTTTCGACCAGTAAACTTTATAAGTTACTTCAATTTCAAGCCATAAAAATCTAAAGGGTATACCGGATTGCTATAATAATGTTTTCTTCTTCCTTTGATAAAACGGTTTGGTCCCCTTAATTTGACATGTCCCTTTAAAACGTCGAAATAAGACAATTTTTGGAATTTTGTGTTTCTGAGCTACACCATAAATCATCCTCTGTACTACTGTAGTAGTAGTAGTAATCATGTAGAAATATTGTTATTTCCACCAAACTAGTGAAGTTATCTTTGAAACTAATAATATACTTAATCCTTTTTATGAATTGTGATTGGAATTAGTTTGATATTTCAGAGAGCAGGATGTTAAAAAGGGGTATAACTTTGGCTTTTTGGGTCTAACTAATCGGGGTTAATGGCTAACATCTTTTATGAATTTGGGTGTTAGATTTTAAAATCCACTTGCCAATGCTAGACATAGAAGACGGAGGTGGATTCAGAAAATTGCGTGTGTTTTTAATGAAAGCACTTCCTTACATTTTGGCTCTGTTGACAACTGTAACGTTATGCTACGTATAACACAATGCTGTGTGTAATGGTAACCCCTACGCATCCAAGGTGGTCAGGAATGCGGCCGCCAGCTTTTAGACAGTGGAGAAGGGGTGGTTCCCTTTTAAAAGGCAACGACTAAGATGAAAATGGAAATGAAGGGCGCCACGTAGTTGTAAATAACAAATGACACACAACTACGAAAGTGTCTCAAGACGTAACAGCAAAATGATCAGTAGGGTGGGAGATCGTTATATAAAACAGTAAGCGTAGAGTCAGATAGCCAATATATTGAATATATAAGAAAAATACAGTATGTTATAACAATAGGTCAACACACGCGAGGGGTTATCGAAAATAAGAAAACTAAAGAATAAACTAGCCTCCGTATAGGGGTTCGACGTACCGGGCGGAATAGGAACTCGCGTTAAGCAACGTACGGACAATGAATGGCGCAACAAAATTAGGGCACTTCGTCGGTTGGTATACCAAACGGTCTAGGCGCATGCGCAGGTGATAAATAAGAAATAACTAACAGACAAGATCCTAATTCTCCTAGCGCGTTACAAACCCTATAAGGGAGTTGAGAAACACTAAAGTGATATAATCACTCGCATGAGCTTCCCAGAACAATAAATTCAATAAGCAGTAAACAAATAAATACTATAAAGTACACAGAGGCAATAATCACTCAGGAAATACTAACAATATATATAAAAATTCAATAAACGAAGGGCAATTCTAAATAAACTGCGGAAATAATCACTTGTAAAAAATACTAACAAAATAGATAAATTCAATAAACAATGGATAATACTAAATAAACTGTGAAAATAATCACTTGCAAAAAAAATACTAACAAAATAAATAAATTCAATAAACAATGGATAATACTAAATAAACTTTGAAAATAATCACTTGCAAAAATACTAACAGATAAATAAATTCAATAAACAAGTAGTAATACTAGATAAATCACTTGTAAAATGATGCAAATAAATAAATGTAATAAACAATAAAATGGGAATAAGGCTTATCTGGCTCTTCCGGTGGTGTATGGCGTGGCACGCAGCACAAGATGGCGGTTCTGGTTCGCACGACGGTCTCAGATCTCTCGAAATCCTGACGGAATTTCCTGCCTGTCCTAGATGTTCTCGAATACGAACAGCAATAATATCGTCGAAAGTTCCCAGAATCGAGGAAAACGATGACTGGTATACGTGTCCGAATAAGATATTCACGTATTTAATGGACGAAATACGAATATGATAAAAAGAAGGAAACAAAAAGAACCTGAAAGAACGTTGTTAATAACCAACTTCACAACTTGTGGCTTGGGCACGCCACTGGAATAGTGTAGAGAGAGACTTTGCGAATTTAATAATAAGATCAAACATTTCAAAATAAAGTTAAAGATAACCATTAGTTTCCTGATAACCATGAAGTAAAAAAAAAAGGAATTAACAACCATGTGGCTCACCTTAGTTGGCGTGCGGTTCTGTAGAGTGGTTCACGTGCTAATGCCGTATAAAATCCGAGTTTAACTCGCAGGAACTATATCCCAACAGTCTCGATCTATCAAATATCCGGAACAGGTCCGTGGAATTGAAGTCAATAAAATCCAAATTCTTCAATCACCTTCCGATAGATCTGACCACGGCAAAAGATTCGGAACAAATGTCTAACGGTCTGAAACCGACGCGTTTCGTATCAACACGCTTGTTACTTAGCCTTCACAGGCAAGTTGAAGAACAGAATTCCCGGATTACCTCCATGGCAGATGGGTTGCTAACATTTACCGTCACTGAATTATTTTAAACCGTAACAGTTAGTTAGTTTGATATTTCAGAGATCAGAATGTTAACAAGGGGTATAACTTTGGGTCTTTGAGTCTAACTAATCGTGGTTAGTGGCTAATCACTTTTATGAATCTGTTTGTTAGATTTTAAAATTCAGTTGACAATGCGAAACATAGAAGACGGAGGTGGATTCAGAAGATTGCGTGTGTTTTTAATGAAAGCAGTTCCTTAGATTTTGGCGGTCTGTTGACAACTGTAACGTTAGTTAGTTTGAATTTCAGATATCAGAATGTTAACAAGGGGTATAACTTATTTGGGTCTTTGGGACTTGTGTTAGATTTTAAAATTCAGTTGCCATTGCTAGATATAGAAGACTGAGGTGGTTTCAGAAGATTGCATGTGTATTTAATGAAAGCAGTTCCTTAGATTAGATTAATTTAGTTAGTTTGATATTTCAGAGATCAGAATGTTAACAAGGGGCATAACTTAGGCTCTTTGGAACTATCTAATCGGGGTTAGTGGCTAATCACTTTTATGAATTTGTATGTTAGATTTTAAAGTTCAGTTGCCAATGCTAGACCTAGAAGATGAAGGCGGTTTCAGAAGATTGCGTGTGTTTTTAATGAAAGCAGTTCCTTACATTTGGCGGTGTTGACAATTGTAACGTACGGCTGGGCCCATGTTTGTATTCGGAGGAGATACATTGGATGTCCCGTGCCGTATAACATTAACCCGAGCCGCGCATTTTAAAGCGCGGGAATTTATTCGGCGGGCGGAAGTGCGCGAAAACAACGTGATAAATATCGTTTAGTGCGACAAACGCTCACCAGAGCACCGATGCTCAACTTTCAAATTGCAACGCATTTGTTATACGCTGCAAATCGCCGACTATGCACTATATTGCGCACATATTAAAATCTTCAACAACTGCGCTCTTTGCTCAAGATCAACTACGCCAAACATTTAATACGGATAATATTTCATTACTCTTATTTAACGAACAAGTTAGTTTTCTTACTACTGAACATTTATTAACATTCTCAGATTCTTCAACTTCTCGTTAAATAAATAGTGCATCGTCAAGAAAAATATAGAGATATGCTATTCTAGTATTTATTAATTTAAATATTAAATGTTATGATTAACTTTAAACTTTAAATAGGTTCGCGAACATCTAAAGTTTTGGAAGTGTAAAGGGTTATAACCAGGGCATGTAACCGAAAAAAATACTGGTTAACGGTTAACCCTTATAGAGAACGTTATAATAATAACGGTTTTAGTTCGAAAACCGGTTTTTGAAAATTAGAAACCGGTTTAAACCGGTTAATATATCGGTTAAAAAAATAATTAAATTAATTATAAAAATTTGATTAAAAAAAATTACAGAATAATTAATTTAAAAAAATAATAAAAAAATACCATCTGAGAAAAATATAACAATTAAAAAAAAGCAAATTAATTAATGAATATTCACAAAAATTTCCGTAATATCTTCAGAAAAACGCAGGTCACTTTTCAATTTTAAACTTGCCTGTGTTGACAAAGGCCGTATATATTTGGGACTTTTTAAGTAACCTTAACGGCCAAAGAAACTACCTACATTTATGACTCTCCAATAAAATGTTAATTGTAAAACCTGTCATGACTCATGTTCAAATACAAATAGAAAACACAGATATAAAAAAAAATATTAAAATTTTTTGTCGCTAAATGATATTAAAATAAAGGTTAAAGTTCGCTAAAACTGGTTTATTTTTTTTCTTGGTTAACGGTTACCGGTATTTTCGGCCTGAAAAATATCGGTTAAAATTAATGTTAAAGTTCGCAATTTTCGTTGAAAATATCGGTTACCGGTTTTTATTAATCGGTTACATGCTCTGATTTTAACACTATATCTTTAATAGTTTTTGAGTTACAAGCTTATAAAACTTAATTTTATTAATTTTGCATGTTGTTTTATTTTGGTAAACCTGTTCCGTACAAGTTAAAGTAAAAATATAAAAAATGTGTCTTATAGGCTTTTAGTTTAGTACTTACTTTAAAGTCAAATGTAGACGATGTCTCTGTTTCAAACTTGGAAAAGTAAGAAACGAGCTTTTTCCAAAGCTTCTACTTTTAAGCTCACATAATTCTGTATAATGTTCATACCCATTATTGGGATAACAGTCGTCACAAATAAACCCTCCTTTTTTAAGGGGAGTGCAAGTTGAACCACTCTTACAAATATCTCTTTTACATGCGTCTTTAGTTAAAGTTAAGGCATTCTAAAATGGTTACAATTTGAACCGGTAAAACCAGCAGTACAAACACAGGAATAACCACCTTCTTTCCGAAAACAAGTTAAACCTTGTTGAACTATCTAGAACATTGTTAAACCCTGTAGAACTGTCTCATCTTACTCCCAATTACCTTGGAACAGTGTTGAACCTAGTAAATTTATGTTACACCCTAAACAAGTGCCTTAACTTTGTCCCAAACAATTTGGAACAAAGTGAAACATAGTGCAAGTCTCTCTACTTATTTCAGAACACTTGGAACATCTTTCTGCCTTCTAAAACTTTATTTTTAAGTCTTCCTAGTAATTTCCAATAATAGACATACATGAAAAGTTACAATTTATTGTTTTTCACTCTACAATTTTTCATATACAGCCAAAAAAATTTAAAAATGCCCATTTTTGGGTCCAAAATTTTGATTTTTGGAATTAGTCTAACTTGATAGTCGTCGATGCGCTGATTTCAAATTTTCAAACCGAATTCAATTATCTCTTTCCATTCCTGAGATATTTGCTCTCAAAGTTGCACCTCAAAAAAGGGTGTTTTTTGACCATATCTCTAAAATGGGTAGAGATACATTCTCAACGATTATACCAGTCGATTCTACGCGGAAAGTTACATAAAGAAATGTTTTCTCCTCATATACGTTCTTTGGAACGATTTGGTGAAAAATGAGAAAAACGAAAAAACCGGAATTTCAGTTTTTCGCTCGGAAACTTTTTGTCTCCAAAATTTTTTATATTCTGGACTTAAGTAAAGAAGAATGTGCTGATTCCAAATTTTCAAACCGATTTCAATTATCTCCTACCGTTCTCGAGATATTTGAGTTCAAAGTTGGACCTGAAAAATTAAGTTTTTCAGGAATAGTCCTGAAATGGGTTGAGATACGACCTCGGCGACCTCACCAATCGATTCTACGGACAAAACTACATTTTTGTACCAATTTTCAGATTTATATTCTAATGGATACAATTTTTACAGCGAAAAAACGAAAATGGCCAAAAATCGGAAAAAATCGTAATCAGGCGATTTTTCAATTTTTGCGATTTTCGTTTTTTTGCTCTAAAAATTGTATCCGCCTGAATAAATATCTGAAAATTGGTACACTTATGTAATTTTGCCCGCAGAATCGATTGGCGAGGTCGCCGAGGTCGTATCTCGACCCATTTCAGGACTATTCCTGAAAAACAATTTTTTTCAGGTCTGACTTTGAATGCAAATATCTCCAGAACGGTAAGAGATAATTGAAATCAGTTTAAAAATTTGGAATCAGCGCATCTGTATTTACTTAAGTCTAGAAAATGAAAAGAATTGGTGACAAAAAGTTTCCAAGCGAAAAACTGAAATTCCGGTATTTTTCGTTTTTCTCATTTTTCACAAAATCGTTCCAAAGAACGTATATACGGAGAAAACATTTCTTTAAGTAACTTTGCCTGTAGAATCCACTGGTATAGTCGTTGAGATTGTGTTCCTACCCGTTTTAGAGTTATATCCAAAAAACCCACTTTTTTGAGGTGCAACTTTGAGGTCAAATATCTCAGGAACGGAAAGAGATAATTGAATTCGGTTTGAAAATTTGAAATCAGTGCATCGGCGACTATTAATTTGGAATTATTTCAAAAATCAAAATTTTGGACCTAAAAATGGGTCTCTTTGGATTTTTTTGGCTGTATATGAAAAATTTTATAGTGAAAAACTATAAATTGTAAGTTTTAATGTATAACTATTATTGGAAATTACTAGGAAGACTTAAAAAGACAGTTGTAGAAGGCAGAAAGATGTTCCAAGTGTTCTAGAGTAAGTAGAAACAGTTGCACTATGTTTCACTTTGTTCCAATTTGTTTGGGACAAAGTTAGAAACTTGTTTAGGGTGTAACATAGATGTATCAGGTTCAACACTGTTCCAAGATAATTGGGATTCAGATGAGACAGTTGTACAGGGTTTAACAATGTTCTAGATAGTTCTACAAGGTTACACATTATCCCAAATTGTATGAGATTAATTTCAGGCAGTTTTGGAAGGTTTAACATTGTTCCAAATTGTTTGGGACAAAGTTACGACAATTGTTTACGGTTTAACATTGTTATATAAGGGTCAACACTGTTCCAATTTGTTTGAGATTAATTTCAGAATTCAGAATTCCAAATTGTTTGGGACAAAGTTAATATAATTATTTAGGGTTTAACATTGTTATATAAGGTTCAACACTGTTCCAAGTTAATTGGGATTAAGTTAAGAAAGTTATACTAATTTAACAATGTTCTACATAGTTCTATAAGGTTTAACACTGTTCCACATTGTTTGGGATTAATTTCAGAATGTTGTGGAAGGTTTAACATTGTTATAACCAGTATGTCGCTATAAGCTTCCTTTTTTTACAATGTTTTCTTTTTCATAATAAATACTATTGTGTGAAACTCCTTTTTGAAATTATTCCATAATAAAAAAAAAATCGAAAAAATCTAATTTAAATTAATAAAATCAAATTTGAATAAAAAAATATGATTTTAAATTTTTTTAATAGGATTTTTATACAGCCCTGGTGAATGTTGAATCAATAAATTCCAACAACTAGTTTTTGACCAAACATGATGCAAAACACTTAAAAATTCAACCAATGAAAATAGTATTATACTGATAAAATTCTGTTACCCCGATATATTTTCACTACCAAACAAATAAACAGTTGTTATTGTTTATAAATGTCAGTGTGGCAGTTAATTAATATTTCAAAATAATAATAATTAAACTATTTCATTTTGAGTTGTCTTTTCAATTTTCTCCGATAAACTTTTGTTTTTAGGCACTCAATCAAACTAACATTAAATAAACCCCTTCCTCTTTTGGAATCAGAATTTACCATGCAGTTCGTTTTCGTGTTTATTGCTAAACAAAAGAACTTCGTGCAATATAAAAGTGTATCGATAAAATCAGGAGGTCTTGTGATATTACTTCTGATAAAAATAATAACAGGAACAATTTCTTGAATAGTATATGTTGAAAAGAATGTTTTAAATATTTGTTTAGATGTAATTTACGTCGTTGAATAGCGTGTGCACATGATTTTATATTCCAATTTCCGGCATGTTCATAACGGAGTTGATTTTTCTTTGAAGTTGGTGCACGTGCATTTGGCCGTTGTGCGCAGTCGGCTTCATTTGTTATCCTGATGCTCTTTCCAGAGCCAACTCGGATTGTGGAGAGCACGTACGGTGCGGGATAACACAGCATCGCGGGCCTCCTGAGAGTTTCGTTTTTCATTACTTTAATGTATGTGTTTGTTTCTGGCTACGGGAAATATGCAAGAGACGGAACACGAATGGAAGCATTTCTTTCTCGAAAATCAAGAGATACATTTTTCCTTTATTGCTAAGGGATCATTTCTGATTCAAGTCCCATCATATAAAAATAAATGTTATTAGTCTTGTAATATATATTTTAGTGTCAATTTAAATTCCATGTATTTGTAGCGTAGCGTAGGTCTGGTATTGTTTAATAAATAAATGTTTTTAAATCAGATTTAAATCACTTGTTCTGCAATTGTTATTATCTATTCCAGATTTACGAAAATTCGGGGAAAAAGAGTGGGGTTAATGTTAACCTGTGAGAATACTTTCTAGAACTACTAAATCTATCAAATGTCGTCGATAAAACGACTTTACTGGTATATTATTTTTAATTGATAACGAATATTTTTTTCTACTAATATGTGATTTTTTGTAAATTTACTTCTTACAATAAAATCTTGTTATAACGATGTCAAACGGATCCTAAAAATTTCGTCTGAAGTCGGAAGTCGCTATAGTGTTGTATCAGATTGAATCATTGCTTAGCAGTTAATGGATGGATTTTTGTTTCTTAGTTGGTTTTCTGGTTCTTTATTTTATAATTTCTTAGAATATTAACATTTAATACTTCTGTCAAATTTATTTCCTATATTACATTTTAAATGAGACAAGCAAATTCAAGTCGTAACCATAGATATGATAAATCCCCATTTCATGTTTCACGTTAATAGTTATTTGTATATCAAGTGCTGAAAGTCTATCTTTGTCGAACCAAAACGAAAGTTGCAGCCTGAGCGAAGCGAAGGTTGCAATCGTTTGTGTTCGACAAAGGACTTTCAACACGTGTTATACACACTATTTTTTCTACTCCTGCAAGATAAAAAATAAGGAAATAAAAAAATATTTTTTAAACATAATTTGACATTTATTGCAAATTTTGTTTTTGTGATGCGCAAGTGATGCGTATCCATGGCAGCAACAATGCAATAAACATTTATTAATGCTGCAAAGTTTTGCAGCACTGCGTGCTGCAAAGAGGCACTTTCAACATGAAAAACAAACCAGAAAATTGTATTTTCAAAGCAGGAGTAGAAAAAAATATTTACGGTATACTAATTTTTTACTTCCAATTGAAACACTAGTAACAATAAAATATGACATATAAACACAATATTATTATACAGCTGAGACCTAATAGTGAAAGAACATATATTTTTCATATTATAGTTGTGGTTATGATGACATATTTGGTTATAATAAACATATATTTTTCATGTTATAGTTGTGCATATTCTATTCATTTGTAATGGCTATTACTCATTCGAATGATTTACAATCATATTTTCAAATTATACAAAAATATATTATCCGGTAATGCTGAATATTCGGCCAAATATTTGGATAAAATTTCGACGAATATTCGTTATTCTGTTATTCGGCTGGACTACTATTCATCACATCACTATTTCATATAAAATAATTTAATTAAATATAACTGGAAAGTTCGAAGGAAAATAATTCTCTAGACTCGATGTTAGCTCTACGGGCTTTTTCAAATATTGTCTGGCAAGAAGTTGTAGAAAAAATCTGTCAAATTATTTTCAATTTATTCTCACTCTCACTCCTTGTTGTATTATTACTGATTATTCCACACACACTTCTTTTCCAGACAATCAGAATACGAATATCTCAGTTTCCTTAGGGAAGATTTTTTCTGGTTCTGGTTAAAATGCGAGTTACCTTAACCATCGGCTAATAGAAAAGTATCGCATCGAAATAATAAATAACGTATATATTTGACAACTTACATCAGTTTTTCGAGACGATATTTTTCTATTAACCGACATAACTTGTGCTTTAACCAGAGTTAAAAAAATTGACCCTTAATAAAATGTTACAAATGTAATTAGGATATTGACTTAGGAAACTTACAAATTCCTGGTAATCCCTCATTTAATTTAAACCGAATCTATCATCTTATCTGACCCATAAACAACATGGTCGGTTTGCAAGCGATAGGTTAGTGGGTCACGTGCTATCAGCAGGCAACAGGAAGTCACGTGATATGGCCCCTGCTGCTGCACTTCCGGTACCCGTGGACCGGATTAAACCTGCACTCGGCCCAACTGTTTGTACTGCCAACTTGAGCAATTGAAACAATCCTGACGCTGGAACGGTACTGATTGCCAACTTAACAGAAATAAACGAAGAAATAATCACGCGAATTTAAAAAGAACTTGGGGAATAACTGCTGGGATTTAGAAATTGTTTCGCTTTAACGCCAACGACTTGTACTTCATTTCGTTTTATTAGCTAAGCTCCTATTAAACGGGAAAATTCTATATGGAATTGTCATTCTCTTCTAAGGAAGTAGTACAAACTTTTAGTAAATCGGAAGCGCAGTCATTCTACAGCAACACTGAACGTAAGTATCAATAAAGAGTCTCTGTTTTAATTATACATTATTTATGTTTTATGTTCTACTATATAATAGGTCCGTATTCAGCTCTTGTCGTCTTGTCTTTATCTCCTTATTTAAGCCTTCTTTAGCTAGAGATGGTCTCTATGTTTATTGAATGTGTTAATTATAACCATATTCAACAACTTTCTCTAAGCATTTTTTAATAAAAGATGGTCTTTTTTAAGTACATTTGGCAACATACATTTCTTATTGGGTTATTATTAACAACAAATAATATTTACTATCTCATCAATATTACGCATAAATTCATTCATTTTCACTCCTGTCATCACTACCCTAAAAAAGATGCTTCATTATCGTCTTTAAGTTACTTAAGGAAGCTTCTTTAACGTTAGAAACGATAACAAGATACGGAACAAAGATTTACAATTGCATTAGTGAGAGAAGTTTACGCGGCAACAATTTAAGGTAAAATATGTAGTATCTTAAGTATAAAGAGTATTGTCGAATTGTAATATTAGTAACTGTACATTTAATATTAATAGCAATAAACGTACTAAATCAATTCAGTGCATTTGTTCAAATAGAATTTATTTACCATTCTGAAAATATTAAATAAGTACTTACCGATTTGTTAAATGTAACAACCTGGAAAAGCAACTTAGTTTAATTCTCGAATTTACAAAAAGTTTTGTTTCTATAAGATAATAAGAATTTTTATTTGAATAAAAATTTTGACATTTCTCGTATTTATAAGTTTAAAGTTATGAGTTTTTTGTATTTAAACGAACTTTTTACATTAATTATAAATTATATAACTTTATAATTATTTATTTCACTCACATTACACTTAGCTTATTTACAAATAGCACTTATAATTATAAATATGATTTGATTTAAACACAACATTCAGAGATACTTTACTTACATATGCACTTCAAATCCTAGGTTATTTAAAAATGAGTAAGATATAAAATATTGTATTCCCTCAGGCATGTAGAGAAGAGATGTAATGTATAAATAGTTTCCTCATCTATAAATGCTTTGTTCTTTTATGAAAACTTGCACAAGTATATAGGTAACCTGATCTAATACCTATATTATAATGGAATGGTCAGGTCTATTGTTATCGTGTATATAGCAGACATACTAAACGTTATATGATATGTTAGAAGACATTTTGATAGAATTAATTGACAGCCTTATTATATTAACATTGAATAAACTATTTATTAATTAACTTTAGAATTTTAGTAGAAGATAAAAAATATTGGTTTTGTATTGGATGTAGATTTGTTTTTGTTTTGTTACAATAAAATAAAATTAATGTTCATAAAATTTGTAAAATTTTTGATTGATTTATTGTTTGTTTAAAATTTTACAAATAATTGAATTTTGTGATTTTAAATGAATTATTTATGACTAAACTAAAATAGAAATATAAAATATAAATAAATGAATTGTGTGTCAATATTATGTCACAATGATTGAAGTACTGAATTTATTTTGTTTCGTTTATTACAAACGGGAAATAATTATTTCAGAATTAATTATGAATTATTTTTGGAAATAATATGTTTTATTAATATAGATTTTAATTATTTCTCTAATGTTCATTCGTTATACATTTGTGGCAATTGTATGATAAAATAATTAATGTCATAGGTAATTAGCAATGAAACAATAAAAATTATGTATAAACATATATCTTGTCATTTATATATTTAAATTACTTACTCAAAATAGATGATTTTATTTCAATCAGTAAAAAGGGGAGGAGAGAAAGACATTCGAAAAAATTTTAATAAGGAATAAAACTTTATTTACTTTTTGTATTAAAATTTCTTTTCAATTTTCTACATATTAATTCAAGACATAATACTTTAAAAAAATATATGCCATATTTACAACAAAAATTAAAATCGTTTTAATTATTTATGTTTGATTTAAAACATTAATAGTATGTTAATTAGTGAGCATGTAATGTATGCTATTATTTATGAGAATGAAGTTTGCATTCACGAGCAAATGCGAGTGTTGTAAATCATTTGAATGAGTAATAGCCATTACAAGCGAATAAAAAATTCACAACTATAACATGAAAAATATGTGTTTATTATAACCAAATATGTCATCATAACCACAACTATAATATGAAAAATATATGTTTATTATAACCAAATATGTTTTCTTACTTTGATAGATAAATAACAATAGCTCGCGTCACTGTTTCAAAGCATACTTGAAGCAAGGCAATTATTTCTTGTGTTATTTAGCTACAGTTTCAGCTTAAAAAGAAAAGAAAAGTATGAAAATTGACAAAACTAATGTAACTTTTGCTTTTTTCTAGAAAAATTTATTTAAAAGTAATTTTCTTTTACTCTTTTGACAGATTAGATTCAAATTTGACAAATTTGCCGATTGAATAATATTGTTCTATCGAAGTGTCAATATTATTCAATTAGCAATAGTAACGAGTATCATTCATTGATAAAAAAACGATTGAATTATAGATACACTATTTGACAGTTGCGAATAAAATATATTAGATTAATTTAATTAGCTATAACTCTATTTCAATTTAATTCAATTTTGAGATAGAACAGAAATTTAAAACTTTATTTTTATCAGTGTTTTTATTATCAAATATTAAGTAAATTATGGTTCCTAAAAAAGAATAATATTTAGTTTTTAGCATAAAATACGATGTGAATTTACTATCGTCGTGAACAAACTGTATATTAGACTTTGAACCTCTAGAGAATTTTCAAGACACAGGTGTTTAGCAAGACTTGAATAAATTGTTCCATTTAAAATAAACTACTGCAATGATTTCTATTTTGACTGCTGCTGCTATTTTATATTGTGAAGATCTTTCTAATGAAAATAATTTAATGATAATTGAAAATTCTCTCATTATAATCCCATAATTGAACAGTCTGTCAAACAGATAATGAATTTAAAACAATGTTGGCGTTATAATTTAATTTGATATTTGAAATCATCTGTCAGATTTCTGAAATTTTTAATTAAGTTATGAGAAAAAGTTTGGAAGGGAAATATATTTGAATTACAAATTTATATTATACGATAACTTTAAACATAACTGTCATTCATAAGTCGGAAATTAAAAATAATTTATTTCACATTTAATTAACAAACTACAAACTAAAGAACCTAGAACAGGAGCGTAGCAAAGGGCGCGCCAGAGGGAACTCAGCCCCCCTCTAACATTAAGAACCCCCCTTGAGCAAAATAAAACATTCTTCATACCTGTCTTTATTAACAAAGTTAAATAATTCTGGTTATTAAAATTTAAGAAATTATTGAAAATAATGAAATATCCTAATTATGTACATAAATATATAACTACTTTTACCATCTGCCTTGAGATACAAAATACGGTTTATGATTTTTTTTTAGATAATTTATTACTAAATAAAATACTGTATATGCTGAGATTTTCAAATTATCGTAGCTCCATATTATTTTTGAAATGCGTGTACTTGCAAAATAAATTATTCTTATTACTGTTCTTAATAAATTATGGGTAATATAAAGTAAAGTATTCTTTTAATTTTAATTTTACAGCTCCCCCTAAAATGACTTCAGCCCCCCTTTTAGGAAATTATCTAACTACAGTTCTAAACAGTTCTAATAAATCATTTTGACAATTAAAAATCAATGGAATTATTTCTTTCAATCTCGTTTGAATTTCAGTTTTCCTATAATGAAATTGTATTGTAGAAAATTATTGAAAAATATTAAAAATATGTTGAATTTGAATATTCGGGAAGAGCCCACTTTCTTTTGTCTTCATATGGATGACATTCTATGACATTAGAAACTTTTTGAACAGTCTATACGACAAAGAGAAAAATACCTGCGACAGACTGTCTCTCTAGGATTGAAATGAATTACTATATTTCAGTGGTTCTTGTATCCTTTTTCTTGGCCTACCTATGATGTAGAAACAAATCAATATATTTACAAAAGGAATTTTATCTGAATAATTAATAATATCATATGCATACATTTTTGTGGTTGTACAAAAATAACAATTACATATTTACACAAAATTTGCAATTTGGCATAAAATATTTGTACTTATGATTAATTTTAAATTCAAATAAATCTATTTATATAGATTAATAATATAGTCGTGTATTATCCATATTTCAAAATGAAAACCATGATTATAAAATATTTAAATAGATGTGAGTTGAACAGTAATCCCCTTTCGCAAATGAGCTTATAGTCTGGCAGTGATTCACGCTTGTTTGCATAATATATAAATGTTTTTACGACTTTATTTGATGTGTAGAACAATTAAAGTTGATGGGAGTTTTAGTAGTTTGTGTTAATTAAGTTATAACAAACTGCAGTTGCAGTAAGATGCAACAAGATCTTGGAATGGAATGATAAGATTGTAAAAGCATTATGACACATAATCCGTACTGCATATCCGGCAAATTAACAACGAGAATAACTCGTATGTGTACAACAGACACACTTATATCTCTTACTTTCAGAACTATTCCGTATTTACACAACATGATTTATATTTCGTTAAACAATAGAAAATCTCTGATGTAAAATTAGCAGAATTCTTAATGAATCACTTTGAATATTTGATTTATTTTTTATTTATATCAGGGTCGTGTTACTTAAATGGGTGACATTGGCTCGTTTTGTCCGGCCGTCTTTTGGTTGCTCCCCAGAAACATAAAAGAAATAATAATTTAGATGGCTTTAATTTTTATATAAAACATTAGATTTCTTGTTAATAAATTTAGCACGAGTGACAAAATTGACAACGTCAAAATATAACTGGTGAGAAATATGTAGCAACAACTGTTTCTCTGCAAGTTTTTGAGCGATAAAAATAATATTCTGTAATGAAATACGGAGTAGTGATAATGATAAACATTTTAATAAAATTTTGCAAAAGATAATCCATTTGGAAGGGAAGTTCTGAAACGAATGGAAGTAGAAGGGTTGAAACATTTCGCTAAAAATTTCGTTTATGATATACCCCTGATTTACAGCAGTCACATAACCATCAATGAATCAATTCAATTGAACTATCTCGGCTTCTCGGCGAGTGGATTACTTAAGATCAGTTCATTCAGTAGAGAGAGTAAAATGATCCAGACAAACGGAATGAAAAATAAATGATGCGGATTTAAAAGTGTAAGTTGGATCAGTTTAAAGTGGCAAATGAAATACGCCTATAAACTCATGTCATTAGAAATCAAAATCCGAGAAGCATTAGAACATTTTCATATAAATGAAAATATAATACCTGTTTAAATAAATTATGTAATAAAAATTAAATATTTGTTTTTTTGAAATTATTTTTCATAAATTGAATTAAGTAACTATAATAAATTACTTGAAAGCATAAATGGTTGCCTATAACTTGTATTGCTCAGTTAGTTGAGGGAGCAAACACAGAATGGCACTGAAAGCAGTCTCAATTGGGTTAACATTGAATTGGCTGTTTTGGAACATGCAAAAACTTTTATCAAGAATATATTTTTTTCGTAAATTAAAAAATAAAAATGGGTTCCCTCTTTGCAACTAAAAAAAGTTCTAAAAACTTTATTTAAACAATTTTTCAGTAACTTTAATAACTTCCGAGAAAAAAAGCTGTTTCTAATTTCGAATTCCACCCTGTATATTTGATGTATTTCAGATATATTTTTTAAATTAATGAAATTCTTTACCGCATAGCTAGCGTATTCACTGGTAGTGGTTAGGTTTTGGTGGCAGTTGTGGCTATTGATTTAATCTTTAGAGACTGAATAGCTTTTGCGTATTTTTTGCTGTTGTCATATCTTTATATCTGTTTGCGCAGTTGCAGCGGTATATTTGCATGGTGTGTATGTAGTAGGTACGTAGTTCCGGCATCCAGCGGTGATGTTTCATGCACAGGAAGTTTGTTTTGTTTTGGTTTACAACTAAAGTTGAGAAATTGTCAGTCTCTGTTTCCAACACTCAAAACTCCGTTACAGCGAGTTACATCTACACCCTACATCTACTCTACAGTCTACATCGTCTTACTTTTACCAGTATCGCGGGAACACGTACAGCGTACTTCAATTAGACAACTTTATTCCCTTTTAAACCCTGCGTTTCACTAGTCGTAAACATGTAGAGTAGTTGCCACTATATGTTCTCCTATAAAGTATACTCTACGTATGAAGGTCTAATAGTCCTGAACCATTGTCGAAATATTACCATTTTGCAGAAAAATATGAAAATATATTAAATATTATTTCGTTCGCAAACTATTGGAGTGTAATTTTAAGATCGCAGCGCCAGTGAGGTCTATCTTAAAACTAATGCATGCTACATAATTTTTCTACGACCACCATGAAAAGTTGATATTTATGCTCTCTTTTGTCATCGTAAAGTTAATGATTACTGAGGAACGAGCAAACAAATACTTTTTCTACTCCTGCTTTGCAAATACAATTTTCTGGTTTGTTTTTCATGCTGAAAGTGACTCTTTGCAGTACTAATAAATGTTTGTTGCTATGTTGCTGCCATGGATACGCATCACTTGCGCATCACAAATACAAAATTTTGCAATAAATGTCAAATTATGTTTAAAAAATTATTTTTTATTTCCTTATTTTTTATCTTTAGGAGTAGAAAAAATAGTGTGTATAACACGTGTTGAAAGTCCTTTGTCGAACACAAACGCTTCGCTCAGGCTGCAACTTTCGTTTTGGTTCGACAAAGATAGACTTTTAGCACTTGATATACAAATAACTATTATTGCTCTAGCTCGATTGTAGCGCTCGCTACGGTCGCGCTTCAATTTACAAACACGAGCAATAAAGATTCACTTTACGCTCTTAATACACAAAGTATTATAGCAATACATGTTTTATGCTGTATGGTTTGTGTTATATTTTAAGGTGTTTGCTGTTATTTTAGAAAAATTTATTGTATATTAAGAACAACAATACTTAATTATAGTATCCGACCGAAACATGATTTTCAGCCGAAACCGAAACCGTAATCGAATATTCAGCTCCTTTTCTAGTTTCGGCTGAAAACGTAACCGAAACCGAAACTAGTGTTTTTCTTACCTTATAAGATATTATTCAATTATTAAATTAAATAAAAGACTAATTTATTAGAAAATCTTTTCATATGTTACTAACTAACAATGTCTTTTATAGTTTATGCTATTCTCTCAAAGTAACGTTATTTTTTTTTTTCTGCAAATTAAATTAAGATCTTGCTTCATCTTGCACTTGGCATATTTGTACCAAGGGAGAATAACGATAATAAAATAATAATTATATCTTTGAAAAGAAGAAAAATTAAATAACATACAAAACAAAACTACTAATAAATGAAAAAAAATAGGCTAGTGAAACCATTTCGAACACACCAGAAAGCAGCAGACACGAACATTCACTAATTTCTATTCGGCTAATTTTTAGCTGAAATCGAAACTGCGATCAAAATTTTTGACCAAAACTGGCCGAAACCGAAACTTCGGTCGGACACTACTTCATTATAAATATCTGTTGAAAGAATACATTACATTTATTTGACGAATGGTATATTGCTAATTTTAATTTACAATAAGACAAATTTAAATAGAAATTGAATTTTTAGTTGTTAACCCAACTAAAATGTAATGCCTTGATTTTCTTTAATTAATTTAATTTCTAGCCTTTTTAAAATTTCATTTACAAATAATATATAAAAGTATACGTACTTTAATTTTCGTTTCCATGCTGTATATTTGTATTGACTTAGTTTTAATATAAATATTTAATAATGTTATAAATCGTACAAAGAAAATAACGTACGGAGTAAAATGTTTAAAACAGTAAACACTAAAGTAAATAGCATTTTCATTTCAAACTCGTCGACGTTAAAGCTTATAGTGCTCAATAAATAATTCTTAACGTTATTTATTATTGAGAAATTCGTACAAAACATTGGACGACCTTTTCAAAAGATTTAGATTCAGCAATATAAGAAATCTGTAGCGTTCAACAAAATATATTGAATACCATTTCATTACATTTCAAACTGCAACGAGTGTGAATTTATATCCAAATATATTGAACAAATACCCAAGATATATTTTCTTCATGGAAAATTTGCACAACAATTTCAAAATAATAAAATGAAAAATTTATCTTTTATGAATCTGAGTGTAAGAAATTTAATAACAAGTACCTAAATTAGTGATTCGGATGAGACGAAATATTTCTCAAATCTCGCTCGTCTCGTCTCGAAATATCTCGTCTTGGACGAGGCGAGAACGATTTTAAATGCAAAGCTTCGAGACGAGAAAATGAAATTAAGATTCTCGAATTTCATTAATTTCGCCGAAATTTCTCGAGGTTTTAAAATAATTATTCTTTAAATATCATAAATGTGACATCTTTTGTGACTTGATTCACAAGATAGAAATGAAATTTCTACGCCGCTGAAGTAGAAATATAGGTAATTCTACGCTGCTGGCGTAGAAAAAAAAAGTATCCGTAAGAACCATATAGAATCAGCGAATACGAAATAACTTATATAACAGAAATCTGCAATATAGTCCTAAATGTCACTATAAAATTAGGTAACCTAAGTATGAAGTTAAATCATTAGAAATTGACAGATTTAAATTGATAACCTTAAAATTTCATACGCCATCGAACAGTATTAATCGTGTACCAATAAAACAAAATCAGAGACCTGAATTTTCATAATTTTAGTGCATTTTTGCATGACTATCTGGTACACAAAGACAAAATGTAGGTGGAGAAGATAATTAAATTTGTACTTACTATTTATACTAATAATTATAGTCTGAAATATATAATTTATTTTTTCCCTAAATATATCTCAAGATTTAGGAAAATTTCCCTAGGTATGGAAACATTGTGCACAGATGGCGTGCGTGACAAACTACATTATTCGATATTGAAAACTTGAGAAATCTCGGCGAGATTCGAGACCGAAACAAGATAATAATATTCGAGACGAGACAATAATATTCGTAACGAGAAATAAACGGGACTAGATATAATATTTTACATTTAAAATGAGACAATACGAAAAGAAGAAAAATATCGTCTCGTCTCGTCTCACAGAATTAGTAACCTAAATAATTAACAACAACTCTATTATCCAATTTTCTTCTTCTCTTTGTCTTATCCACTAACAATATAATAATCTGTCATTTATCGTGAAATCCTATAACAAAAGACTATGAGCGTATCATGGTAACGGAGCTTAATCTGTAAATCCTGCGATGACGTCACAAAAACAAGTGCTTCACATCCACATCAAATATCGGGCTAACACGCGCCATTTGCCCAACAGATGGCAGGGAATAAATTCATATTGCGTGGTACGCATTCCCGCCAAAAAAATCAACGCGGCTTTTTGCCGGCTGTAATAAATTGCGCTCTGGCAATGTTCTTGCCACCGGCCCGTAATTTATAATCCAAGGAGCCCTGGACAAAACCCAACTTCAAACTTTCAAGGTTAAGATTGAGATTATATACAGATATGTAGGTTACAATAATACGAATGTAGGTTAGGGTAGGTTATTACGAGCAAAAACTAATGTTTCATAAAGTTCTTGGATATGACTATTAAAGTAAGAACGAATCTAATGCAAGCTTGGCTTGATTTAAGTCAATTGTTTTTTTAATAAAAATCATTAATTTTTATCAAAAACTGTTAGCAACAATCAAACTATGTTCTGTAATAATATCTTAAAAATAAACTATTTTTTATTTGTCATATAACAGAAGAAAAATATAAATTTTGTTTTCGTTTATGAAATAAAATAATTGTTTTTAAACCAATTAAAAAGTGCAGTAGCACTAAGATATCAATAAAAATAAAAAAAAATAAAAAATGATTTTTGCCAATCCTGATTTAATGTGATGATGAACCGTTTTCATTTGTTTTTGTTTTATTTAATTTTTGTATGTAAGTGTTGAACTAGATTTAATATTTGATCTTTTGAGTTTGAGACACATGTTTGATTGCAATGAAAATGAAATTCAGTGAAGTTTAATATTTTAATTAGTAATAAATCTTCATTTTGAAATAAGATTATAAATTTTTACTTTTCCTAGGGTTTAAAAAAAGTCATGATATTTTTATGAGATAATGAAAATAATTTTAAAATGTTTTTCACATTAATGATACCGAATTACACTAACAAACCCTATATTTTAAACAATAATGCTAATTGAAATTTTGATATTGTTGTCGCATAGTTTATTGAATATTTTATTCCGATATGATATTATCCATTTAAGGGAAACTTAAAATTTAAGTAATATTGGTGCATTTTTAGCTAAAATATTTAATTATCGATAGTTCAATAATAGTAGATATACTTAATTACCACTAAAACTAGCAGGTCAAAAACTATTTTAAATGATTTTAGAGTAACGATATTGTTCGCACAATTTTTCTTCAAAGATGTACAGTCTTTTTGTTCGCTATTATCTATTATGGTAATTATTTTAAAAAATATAAAACAAAACGTAAATTATAATTTTATAATACAATAATAGTGTATAAATACATAGTTAAATTAAATTAAATTAGTATGGTTTTTGTAGTTTTATATTTTGTGCAAACGTATTATAAATTTCTTGTTAAACGTTAATATAAAAAGTGAAATAGAACAAACTAATATGACGAGTGGTTCGTATTCAGCAAAAATACAACTTTTTAGCAAAATTTTCATTATATAACCAAAAAATTGTTATATTTTTATTTAAATATTATATGTATAACTAATATTGAAAACAAATTTTGCAAAGTCGAGTATAAAGTGAAATATATTTTTTTATTTTATTGCACTTTCTATGTTTATATTATTGAAAAAATTCATAAAGAATTTAATATTTGGTATAATAAAAATAAAATAAATTCTAGTCAGAGAATTAAATTAAACTCCGTGTACGTATGCACATTGTACATTTTGTGAAATAAAAATATAGTTTCATTCGTTCATTTCAGTGAAAATTCTGCAAGGATATTAATTTCCCCTGGCAAAATTAGTTATTAAAGCACAAAAAGCAGTTTTTTATGCGTATATTAAATTACCCGCTCTTACAGTTGTACTTCTCGCGAGTCGGACTACAAATAACAAATTACAAAATTCATAATTCCATTCTCTAAACACAAAATAAAGTTTTTCGCGCCGAGAAAAAACTTTTTCGTTTTTCTAAATGACTTGGCTTGGAAATGAGTGTATTAAGTTGTCGGACAGGGTGGGCAACTTTGTAAATTCCTCACGGCGGGCGCAGTGCTGCCCTCAAGCGGAAAGGGAATTAAACAGCGCGAACAGCGAAAAGGTGGAAGAAAAAATGAGAGGAACATGAAGTAGGACGGGGTGGAGGATATGTATGTTTCAGACTTTTTGCAGATTCTACTACAGTGAATAGGACGGCTACATCCGAAAGGATAATGCCTTTGTCTTTGCATTGTAAAGTAAATAGATTCAAATAGACTACCAGGACCAACAAGGGTGACTTATTAGTATTATCATATTTTAATTTTAAAATTAGAGTATTATGGGATAATAGAATAAGAAACATAAATGCTTGGTTTCACGACCAATAAATATGTATTTCAATCAATAGTTAAACTATTAGTTGATTTTTTTATAAATAATGTTCTCAAGAATGTATATAATAGGTTTTAGGATCTGTAGACCCCTAGGCTGAATCAGTGGTAAGCCCCTACGGGGTAGAGGGATATTATAATTTTAGGAAAATACAAGGTATAAAAATCTGATGTGGGACCACTTGACTTCCTTGTACGTAGTCTAGTAAATTATACACATTTTTTCTAGTTTTAATTTATTTTATTTGAAAGTGAGATCATTCTACGCCAAATTGTTTTTCATTTATGCGCAAAATTAAAAAAAAATCTTTTAGCACTGCCGATTGAAATAAAAAAGGGGTGTACAGCTACAAGGTTTAGCAGTCCCACAATCAAAACTTCAACATTATACGGCTAACCATTTTTGAGTTAGGCAAGATCATATATACCTACGTACGTACAGACGTCACGCCAAAACTAGTCAAAATGGATTCAGGGTTGGCCAAAACGTATATTTCCATTGAAATATTTAATACAGTAATGAGTAATACAGTACTTAAATAAACAGACATGCACTTGGTGTAGGCCTATTAGAAAATTTTATAATCCAAAAATCAAATGTCAAATTCGTTCCCTATGTTTACTTTTAAATGAGACAAGCAAGTATACAATGCTGTCAATCAAATATCAAGTCGTATAGTCGTAACCATATATGATAAATCACGTTAAAAAATACTCACGGTATAAGTATTTAGTAGTGACAGAAAAAAAATTGTAAATGAACAAAAACCAAAATCAGTTTTACATTTTTGATGCTTGCTTGCATAGTAATTTACAATGTCTTTTAAAACTAATCACAGCAAAGAGGTTCCTGTAGATATAAAAGAAACGGCAGTAGAGGTTGTAGCAGATCTACTGACCAAAAAATAAAAAATGAGGTACAAATGGATGTTTAAATATTTTCATGAAAAGTCAGGGAATAGTACTTTCGCTTCGGTTTCAGAAAAAAAAAAATTGTGTAGCAATAAGAAATAGTGATAAACATTTTAATAAAATTTTCAAAACATGATCCATTTCGAAGGGAAGTTCGATGACAAAAAAGCTGAAGAATGATTACCTGTAGAATGACCTTTCCTTCAAATGAAATAAATTTTAATAAAGTGCAGTAAAAAATGTGTATAATTTAGCGTACAAGGAAATCATGTCATATCCACATCAGATTTTTTTAATAACCAATATATTTTTATAATTACCAATTTGTAATCTAAACTAAATAGAAAAGACACCAAACGTGTTAGCACTAATAGCCCCAACCCCGTAGTACATACCAGTGGACGTGTTGTGTATTGCGAGTAAATATGGCGTGTCGGGATTTGAATGCGTTTGATGGAAGTTTGTTTTGCTGTCCGTGTCACGCACTATTTGCCTGAAACTGAACACGGCCGACGCATCGCTCGAGCGGAACTTCGCCTGGGCCTGGGGTTCCGACTCCGACTCCTACTGACACAATGACACAAATAATCGACCTATATCATGCACTTCCTATTAACTACTCGGGAAAGGTTAACTCCGCATTCACGGTCTGGTGGTTATTGTAAAACTTATTGAAATGGGTTCTAGATAAAAGTGAGAAATATTCAGGTTGATCAAAACGCTCTCAGGCATGGGTGTTAGTTTGGTATAATTTATTTCTAGCATTTTATAGCTAGTCTCACATTTTATCACATTTGGAAGAATTATGTTATGGGAACAATAATTAACCCTTATGGATTCTCAAATAATCGACCTATATCATGCACTTCCTATTAACTACTCGGGAAAGGTTAACTCCGCATTCACGGTCCGGTGGATATTGTAAAAGTTATTGAAATGGGTTCTAGATAAAAGAGAGAAATATTCAGTTTGATCAAAACGCTCTCAGGCATGGGTGTTGGTTTGGTATAATTTATTTCTATCATTTTATAGCTAGTCTCACATTTTATCACATGTGAAAGAAATAAGCTATGGGAACAATAATTAACCCTTATGGATTCTCAAATAATCGACCTATGTCATGCTCTTCCTATTAACTACACGGGAAAGGTTAACTCCGCATTCACGGTCCGGTAGATATTGTAAAATTATTGAAATGGGTTCTATATAAAAGTGAGGGAAATATTCAGTTTGATCAAAACGCTCTCAGGCATGGGTGTAGAAATGTTACAATTTATATATGTCATTTTATATATAATCTCAAATTTATAACATATAAAAGAAATAATTTATATGGACAATAATTAACCCTTATGGGTTCTCGTATAAATTAAAAACTTGATGTAACCCACACACTTAACCCTTCGCCCTGCAATTTATTTATTAAATGAAGTTAAGAAAAATAACAGTCTGCACCAATAGAAAAAAATACATATACCAAGTAGGAAAAGTGTTTTTCTGGACTCTTGGTGTCCACTACCGTTCCTATTATATACACAATATACCATTTTTTTTTTTTGAGCACAAATTTTTATTTTGGAAAATATTTCATATTGATACAGTTCCTAGCGTTGATATCAAGTTTTCAAACTGAAATCAATAATTCCTTAGCCTTACCGTTCTTGAAATAATCTGTCTTCAAAATTGTGTCTAAAAAATAGGTTTTTAAATGTTCTCCTTAAATGGTAACTTTTTTCTGAGTTGTTGGGATTTTAATCTCTATCAACTTTTGGAATATACCAAAAATACTTTCTTTAAAGAAGCATATTGAGAGCAAATATCAGGAAGGAAAAGAGATAATACAATTGAGTCTGGAAATTTTAAATAACCCTTTTTAAATCTATTGTATACGTAACACTTTTTCACTCTCAAATATGTTTTTTATTTCATATTTCAGATGTATAAATCTAGTTTTCATTAAAAGTTTTGTAATTTATTAATTCGTTATTAATCCATCAAAATAAATAAATAGTATAGGGGGTCATATAATATTTTTTTAGTTGCTTACCTCAAACCCTGGAAATGTGTTCCATGTCCTCATTTTCATTTATTTTATTTTTATGCGTAGTTAACGTACCGGTACATATGCATGTCGTAGTAGGTAGTTATATACTCGTATAGTGGTATGCATATCTTGATAGCCGGCGGGCATGCAGTAAGAGGTAAAAAGTAATGAGGCATAACAGGTGTATCCGTACACCATTACACAAGGGTTGTAAGATGTTGGGGTGGTTTAGATTGTACGACGTACGTTCTGCGCTACTAGCACGGCAGGGGTGTACACCTCTCGTTTCAGAATCAGGACATACGGTGATATGAGTATGGGACATGTTTTCAGAAATGGGAAAAATGCATTTTAAAAATATCTATAGATACTTTAAAAAGATATTTACACAATTTTTTTAAAGATACTTATTTGTCTAGATACATTTTTTAAGTATCTAAAGATACAAATATTTCTTAAAAATATGTAATCAAACTACTTAAGATACAAGAAAGTATCTTAGATACTTTTCAATATTTTAGTTACTTTTAAATATTTTAGATACTTCCTAATATCGTAGATACTTATAAATAAGTTGGTACCTACTTAATAACAGCAAGTTAAGAGAAATGCCCTCTTTTTAATGTTTCTACTATATATATATTTACATTACTATACTGCAAACAAAATATAAAACAATGTAGAAACTACCACATTCAACAATTTATTTAAAAAAAAATCATATATACCTACTACTCTAGATTTACTGGCTTATTTGATTAACATTAGTTTTTTTTTTTTTAAGTAAACCATGGGATTCATCTTATCCATGGTTACGACTTGATATTTGATTAATAGCAATGTTTATTTGCTTTTCTAATTTATTTTTTTTGCTTTCTGGGTTAAAAAATTTCTGACAGGTGCAACAACAATTTTAAGAGTCATTAATAACTCTAAAGAAAATTGTATAATAGTAGAATAGTCTGCTAAATCTCTCATGCCGGTATTCATAAAACGTTCGTTATAGCTATAACGTTTCGTTAAATATTTTCTACAATAAAACAAGTTGTCTTTGAAAAAAAAAATTAATTTGTCTACTGTTTTATAATTTGTCAAAAAATTTAACGAAGCGTTATAACTATAACGAACGTTTTATGAATACGGGCATCAATCTTACAAATCTAGATTCTTTTTATTGGTGACCTTTAAAATCAGAAGTTTGTACTGGGGGAAATCTTCAAAATTTAATTCAATTAAAAGTTTAAATTCAAAACATTTCTCAAAATATTACAATTACCCAAATATCTTCAAAAGATTTATAGCAGATTGAATTGCTGAGCAATTAATGGATGGATTTTTAAAAATATATTATTATTATTATTATTATTTAGTTGTTCGGTAGCGTTATTATACTTATATATTTTTAGTTGGATTATTAGTTATTTACCGTGTAATTTCTTACAATATTATAATTTAATATTTCTCTCAAACCCTTTCCCTATGTTTAATTTTATATGAGGCAAATAAAATTACATTGCTGTCAATTAAATATCAAGTCGTAATTATGGATATGATAAATCCCCTTTGTTTCACATTAAAAAAACTCACGGTATTATTATTAAAGTTACTGCAATAAAGAAACCAAATGAATTGGAGCGAGATTTTTATGGCGTGTATTTTGGCCACCCCTGTTCCTATTTGTATTCTTCGGGAGAACGGTTTGTAGTTGCCCGAGGCTGAAATCGAGCGAGCAAATTTCCCTCACATCCAGTTTAAAATCATAACGAAATAAGCCAAATTCTGACAGCAAATTCACATATAATCACCACTACTTCTTTCCTTAATGGATAATTATCCAATAAAAATATATCGCTTACAAATAATTCCCCGTAGTTAAATCATATGGATTGAATTTCATTATATAAGTTAATGCGGGAATTAAAAAAGTTTAGTAAATAAAATAAAAGTTGTGAAAAGTCAATTTAATTGGTGACCGAATAATACTCGTACAATGGGGAGTATTGTGAACTAAATTCGCAAATTCAAATCATTAATTGTCAATTAGTTTCAATTTCTACTATCATTATTTATTGTTATTTACAATTAATATTTATTACACATATAGATAGGTAGATAATATTACAATCCATAAACAATAAATTATCGTTTAATCGCTTTTCACTTATTAAAATTGTTTAATATGTAAAACTAAAATTAACCAAACATCACAGTTTAGTAGTTCCAATTTATTATACCGTGTGTTTCAAAAAGTGTTGTCGTAGGAATTTAATTGTGGGAAAACTGTTTTTAGTAAATAAAAACTGTCCGGCTAATAGTCACCTTATCGCACAGGATAATACTACATGTATTTCTACATCTTAATAAAGATTAGTTTATTTTAATAGCATAATATGGGGTAGCATATATTGTGTAGTTTTCTTTTTTATAATGCTTATTCTCTCTAATCGGCACCTAATTTTTTTCGCTATTCATTATTACAATAAATTACCGATAGTATATTCAGATTTGATTATCCATAGACAAGTTATAGCGCTTGCCTGTAAGGACATTTTTATATAATGGTAGTGACATCACACGTCATAATTGGAGCATATTTCAGCATCACATTTTTTTTTTTGTAATTATAAGATAAGTAATGAAATATCCATAGTAATTCGAGCTCTTCCTCACTTAACATCAATTATTTTCCATTTTCCCTTCACTTAATTCTAGTTCTAGATAAATTTAAAATGCAATCTGTGTATTAAGTAATATCAAGTAGCAGTCAAGTAGCTAAGGTAGAAAATCAAGTCAAGTCAAATAAAAAATTAAAAAAAGCTTGATATTTAAGTCAAGTCAAGTAATACACAATACTTGACTTGATGAAACTCTATTCAATAGACGCTGAGGATGTTGGCATTAATAAAAAAAGGTCATTTACATTAATTTCGTTGCGTGGTTACCCTTTTGCCACATTGTATAAATGTCCTATTATTTTTAACAACCTACTTCTAAGAAAAGCTCGCAAGTTTAAGGCGGAGATGAATGAAATATCCTTAGGTTAATCGAGGTTAGGTTCAGTTAGATTAGGTCAGGTTAGGTTAGGTTCGTTTAGGTAAATGTCGGTTTGGTGAGGTTAGATTATATTAGGTTAAGTTAGGTTAGAGTCGGGATGAAAAAGGGAGACATGGAGGCATATCTCTGCGAGTATCTATTTAAAAAGTTCTATCCGCGAGTAGAACGAATTCACTCGTATTTTTGGTGCGCTTATGAAATGTTTAAAATTCTTTTGTCATGCAGCCAGCTGAAATATCTATAAGACAATATTTTGTAAAATTTTTGTATTAATAATTGTTTTTGTTTACAGGTAAATTCTTTTTACTTATCCCAAGATGGTATTCTTCTTGGGTATGTTTTCTTTTAGTATTAAATAAAAATAAAATATAAACTCATTAATCTTATATTATAGATTACCGAAGTAGGTAAATATAAATAATTGTTTTTTGTCATATGTATGACTACACACCAAAAAATTTTAGAGTGGTAAATTTACCAAACGGAGTGGTAATTGTAGTTAGTGTAAAAATCAACACCATAATTAGTAAATTTTAATTTTTGGTATAATTTTGATTCTGGTAAAATATGAAGCGTGTAAAAATATTCAGTAGTACACTTAATTTTGTGAAACAAGACAATTTTACACCATATTTATCCTTTTCTCCAAATTTAGTGTATACTATAAAATGTACACTAAAATGACATATGTATTTATCGGTCGTCGCTGGTAAGTTTTTCCTTGTTCGTGCAAAAAGGCATAATAAACCCAACTAAATTGTTAAAATTAATATGTAACCATATTAAGTGGGCAGTAATAAACGAAAATGCAGATATCAGGATTTTGTAACTCTGGGTAAGTAAACGGTATTGTTATAATGTTTATAATTGAACTTTTCCAATTTTATAGCACGAAAAAAGATTCCTAATTTAGGAGAAGAAATATTAAAAGAATTATTTATATTTCTATATAGGTATCCGCAAATAAAAATTACACAGTTCATGTTGAAAATCTAAATGAACTAGTTAGTATTGACATTGGTAATATACTAATATATAGCTTTGTACTTTGTTAAGCAAGTGTATTAAAAATTATATTTTTTAGTAAATACACCATCTACCTCTACGTTAACAGTAAATTCCAATACAACATCAGGTGCGCAGATATTTGTAGCTGGTTAGCTATACAGTTACTTCTTCCAAAATAGTATCAAGTCCTTTAAGTTCAGTATCAGTATATGAATCAAGTCCATTTGATATACTACCAGAAACTGATATACAAATACAAATGTTGAGGTAATTAACAGTTTTATTCTACGTATTTGCAAGAGGTATAAACATATATTTTTAAATAAGCATAATTTCAGGATTTAAAGCGAACAATGATACAAGAAGGCGGACAAAATATTATTAATATTATTAGTATAGAAAATGTTCTGTTCTTTATTATCATACCTTGGAGATCTGACTTGTTTGATAATTTATATGGGTATGTTGTCTCCAGCAATAGTGAAAAAATAAATTTGATTGATTTTCAACTTCTAATTTATAAAGTACCACTAGAATTTTCTACTCTTAACAATAAGTGTTATATTGGGCCAAAGAATATTTATTTAAGTTCTATTATGTAATTTTTTGTTATTAAATTAATTTCTTCAGTACAAATTACATTTGTTTATTATTATTATTCCTACCCTATTTTGTGTATAAATGTACCTAATTCGGTGTAAACCATTTTGAAGTTTTACACCGTTAAGTGTACGGTATAAGATAGTTATTACACTAAAACTGGTAAAAATAAATTGAGTATACACATTTGAGATTATTTTTTCTAAAAGAGTGTACAATGATACACATCATTGTGTATAAGACGTTTTATACGGTGTAAAATTATACACTGTATGTTGTAATATTTTACACTTTTACGAGTATTTTTTCTTATTTTAGTGTATGGGTGAAACATTAGAACTGGTAGAATGAAAATAAAACCGGTGTACTGTAAACACTATAATGTGAAATTGTACCAAAAATTTAGTGTAACATATTTTACCAAACTCCGGAGTAGAATTTAACCAAAAGCTGTCGTGGTAATTTTTTCACTAATGGGTGTGGACCTATATAGACCAACTTTAGTGTTAAATTTTACATGATATTTTTTGGTGTGTATACAGCATTGGGAAGTACCTTGGAATGATTGCTGGCTTATTTAGCATTTGTTTAACTCACCCCAGGGTGCGTTGATTGTCGGGAGTTATTGCTGTCTGTCAGCAGTAACTCCATCGCGTATCGGGAAGATAAAAGCCAGGCATGACGCGTAGGGTGGAAATGACACAATAAACAAAATAAATTGCGGCAACTTTGGATTTTTGCGTGCGGCCTCTGCCTGACGGACGATAATGAATTCCTTGTTGAATGGCACAGGTTTTCACTTTAATTACTTTTTTCCCATTCCCGAACGTTTTATGATATGAGGGATTACTTTTTTGTGGGCCGACCTTAACCTATATATGTCATCTCATATGTATGTATCATTTTATTTGTTTTTATGTAACCAGAAAGGGAATAAGAAGCGACCTCATGACAAGTTGACAATTTAAAGTCTAAAATTTGGATGTGGTTATATAAGAGAGACCATAAGAGTTTTTCAAATTTTTTAACATAACCTTGTCTTAGGATTACCTACTCTCCTTCATTTTGAAAGAGTCTCATTGCTTTTTTTGTTCCCCCGTTTAATAATACAGTTCGTATGTATAGAATAAAAATTTTTAGTTGAATTTTTTTAACCATGCCTCAGTTTCATTTCCTACCGCGTAGATATGTTTCAGTAGTTTGCTTCTTTCTATTATTCTTTTAATACAAAAAGAAGTTTAGTATTATTTAACCTATATATGTCATCTCATATGTATGTATCATTTTATTTGTTTTTATGTAACCAGAAAGGGAATAAGAAGCGACCTCATGACAAGTTGACAATTTAAAGTCTAAAATTTGGATGTGGTTATATAAGAGAGACCATAAGAGTTTTTCAAATTTTTTAACATAACCTTGTCTTAGGATTACCTACTCTCCTTCATTTTGAAAGAGTCTCATTGCTTTTTTTGTTCCCCCGTTTAATAATACAGTTCGTATGTATAGAATAAAAATTTTTAGTTGAATTTTTTTAACCATGCCTCAGTTTCATTTCCTACCGCGTAGATATGTTTCAGTAGTTTGCTTCTTTCTATTATTCTTTTAATACAAAAAGAAGTTTAGTATTATTTTTCCGGAAGCAAAATAAAGTTTAGAAACATTACTCGAAAATCAAAAAAAAAATTTTTCTCAGAAACTTTAAATTCTCTAGACTTAAGTAAATATCGATGCGCTGATTTCAAAACCTGCAATCCTATTACGCCTTTTCGATTTCATTCTGTTCTTTAATTATAGGTATATCTTTTATTTATATTCAAAACCTATAACCCCATATCAAAGTTATGTGGAGTTAAAACAATTCAAGCAATATATGGCAAACCTTAGATTTTTTTCGATTTTTGGCCGTTTTCAGTTTTTTCCTTCTAGAAATTCTATCTGTTGAGATAAAAATCTGAAAATTGGTACACTTATGTAGTTTTGCCCGTAGAATCGAATGGTGACGCTGAAACTGTAAACCTAACCATTTAATGTATATACCTAAAAAACCTGATTTTTTAGGTATAACTTTAAATTCAAATATCTCGAGAACGGGAAAAGATAATTGAATTCTGTTTGAAAATTTGGCATCAGCGCGGCGATATCTACTTAAGTTCAAAAAATGAAAAATTTTGGAGACAAAAAGTTTCGAGGCAAAAAACTGAAATTTAGGTTTTTTCGTTTTTCTTATTTTTTATCTAATCGTTCCAAAAAAGGTATATGTAGGCAAAACTTTTCTTTATATAACTTTTCCTGTAGAATTGAATAGTAAAGTAGTTGAGATTGAATCTCTACTCATTTTTGAAATATACTCAAAAGACACACTTGTTTGAGGTGTAACTTTGACAGCAAATATCTTTGAAACGAAAAAAAAAAATAATTAAATTCTGTTTGTAAATTTGGTATCACTGTAGCTAATTCTTAAAAAAATATTTCATACAAAATTTTGTAATATTTGAAAATTTTTGAGCTAAAAAATCAATATTTCCAAATATTTTCGGGTTTACGGAAAAATGCAGCATCAGCGGCTTTGAAAATTACTTCCTTTGTTATTAGTACATATTTTTCCATGTAATATTCATCTCACGTGTCTAAAAATTCTAACCAATTCGTGACTGATAAATTTTTTTGTGTTACGTACTTGTACTTGTATTGTAAATAACTTTATAAGTTTTACTGGCTTATTGAAAGTTGAGTATTACTCAATAAATATTCACGTGTACATATTTTAAATGACAAATTTTTCTAGTTCATATTTTCGAAAGATAAATGTCAAGCCAATTAAAAAAGTTCATTCTTATGGAGTCGGAAAAAAAGGAAAAATACAGAAAATCACAAAATATGCAGGAATATGCACAAAATATGCAAGATGTAAAATCTGCAAAATATGCATTTTTTAATTTAAAATATAAGCTTCTAAGTATATGAATTGTACACGAATACACAAATTTTGAAAATATATCTAGCAAAAAAAGATATACCTACATTTGCATAAAAAAAATTGAACGGTTTATCTGTCAAGTTAGCTGCGTTAGTTATTTTTATTATTATTTGTTATTACTGTTTTGTGAAGTTACGTTAAAAATAGTAATTTTATTATGTTCTTATTTTTTAAATTCAAAATTAATTTATGTAACGCAGCTAACTAGACAAGGATAGACCTTCAAACATTTGTCCATTTTTGTCTCAATTCCAAGGCTACCCTTATTTTTGGGGTGATTTCCTTCATTTTCATACATAATTTCTGAGCTTAATCACGTAAAATTATTTTTAGTCATTGATTTAGATGCAAAATTTTATGCTTTACTGGAAACTTATGTAATTAAAATAATTAGGGAAGCAGGAAATTAGGAAAATATGATTTTTACATGTTAAATCCCTATGTTCGGGTGTTCGAGTCACCATCCTGATTAAATCTTCTTTTTATTGTGCGTTTTCAAAGGATGAAAGGAATAAGGCATGAATTAATTAATTAATAATTATTGTAAGAAGATAAATACAAACTACTTTTCTCTAATTCTTTTAATACAAGTGATCGAAAAATAATTTAACAATTAAGGACTAGTTTGTTATTTCGCTGTCCTGACGATTAATTTTTATTTGGTAGGCAATTATTTTCCTAGCTTCATACCAAGAAATTATCTAAAATATAAATTTTACTTAAGATATCGAAACATGCAAAAAGCAAAAAAACAAGAGGTATATTTTAATTTACTTTTAATTTTTGGAAATTTGTATAGCCTTTCTTTGTAAAGAATTTGTATTAATAGTGAATCTGTAGAGATTTAAATTTGTGGGTATCTATAACACTTACTTCTTCCCAATTGTCTAGATGTTTTCATATGCTATTAACTGTCAAATTAGAGCTTCTTACTGGTAAAATTACAAACGGTAAATATATTTTTATCAACTTGCAATATATTTTTTGGGCAATGTACGGAAGTGTGTGTATGTTTAGGACACAGGATCAATAGATATCCTTGAGCCGGTTGTCTCTGTTATTTATAGATAACCGGTAGATATTTCACACGGCACGTTTGACAGGAATTTATACGCGTATATCATTTAACAAGTCGCCAGCCTCAGTCGCCGTCATTGTATTTTGTTACTCGTTGCCATGGCGACGCCAAAATAAATGGACCGCACTTGACTCTGACATATAGCGCAATATTACAATTGCTAACGTAATGCATTCACACCACATATGAAGAGATTCACTACCAGCTGTATTAGACGTAATACTTACTTAATTATGCACAATTAATTATTGAAAATATAAAAAAAACTAGATTAAATATAATTAATTATTTTTTTATTACAAGTATAAACTCTATTAATCATATGATAATTTTTTTATTAATTTTGTTAATTGAGAATATCGAACTGGATGAAACCTATTGAATAAGTTGGCATGCTCTAAGTGAACTAGATATAATTGTCATAAATGCAATGTATGCATAACATGATTAATAAATGATTAACAAATATATTATTATTATAATTAAGATTAGTTTACAGGTTACATATGAACTTTTTTAGAATGATGATTGATAAGTAATGTTTATATATGTGTTATATTAAAGTTCCTTATTTAATAAATATATTGATTATTTACTATTGTAAAGAGTAGTTATCGCAACAAAACCTTTCATCCTTATTATGGAAAAATCTTTTAGGCCTCAGTTAAGCAAGAGCTCTGAACATTAATTTCTTCAGCTACGAAAAACGTGAAGGAACTACTATCTCACAGCAAGAACGATCTTTGAATAATGACAAGAATTCTTTAAAATACCATTTGTACATTTGGTAAATCTGAAAATGACGTTTGTTAACTTTGTGAAGAGGTTTAAGAATCATCGGAACACTTACTGTGGGAATGCCCAATCGTAACCACATAGAAACTACCAAATAATGTTGGGAAAATTATCAATATATCAATAATTATTAATATTTCAAATATTATATGTCTATAAATTGATATATCGATAATTATCGATAAAAATCAATAATATCGATAAATGTAACCATTATTAATAAATATGAATATAGCAGACATTAGTATCATAAAATAAGTATCCAAATATTTTGATTAAATTTATTACCGGTTTCAGGATATTACATAGACAAAAGTCAGAAGATTAACTAAGTCAGAAATGTATCCTATGTAATTTTGATAAGTCAATAGGGTAAAAATATTACCGTATAGATTTGTCAAAATAACGTGGAATAATTGGATAATATAGCTGATTTGATCACGAAAACGTTAGTCACAAGAAAATTTTATTAAACAATATTTATTAACAACATAATACCGGTAAACTATTGAACAAACCACGGTTGTTATATATCATGCCAGGCTTTAGATATCTTAAAATCCACGCTCTCCGAGCTCGGAATTCAATTGACTTCTGCGGCGGTTATAATACTCATAACTATCCTAGGTATGTTAATAGCTATTGTTAATTCTAGTGCGGTTTAAAATAAGTAACTATAATATTTGAGAATGAAGTTATTAAAAAAGCAACTTCCATCATATTTTCTTAATTTCTGTTAGTTTATCTTTATTTCAACGACATATCAAAAAAAAATTCAAAGACTCCAGTATCTGAGATGATAATTCTATTATAATTATTTAATGGTGTTTGCTGTCAGAATGATTAAATTTCTAACTTATCATATACTTAAAATATAAAACCCTAGGATAACTAAAAGATTTCAAAGACCTCAGTATCTGAGATGATAATTTTATTATAATTATTTAATGGTGTTTGCTGTCAGAATGATTAAATTTCTAACTTATCATATACTTAAAATATAAAACCCTAGGATAACTAAAAGATTTCAAAGACCTCAGTATCTGAGATGATAATTCTATTATAAATATTTAATGGTGTTTGCTGTCAGAACAGAATGATTAAATTTCTAACTTATCATTTACTTAAAATATAAAACCCTAGGATAACTAAAAGATTTCAAATACCACAGTATCTGAGATGATAATTTTATTATAATTATTTAATGGTGTTTGCTGTCAGAAAGATTAAATTTCTACCTCATCATATTCTTAAGGTATAAAACCCTAGGATAACTTAGTAACTACATAATATTTGAGATTAATTGGGAAAACTTGACAAAAAAATGTATTCTGACATTTTGTTATGGTTGTATTGTATGTATTTTGTACACATTGCTAGCATTCGTATAAAAATCGCATCGGAATGAAATTTGGTGCATGTAAATGGCAATTATGGTATCATTTTCTCATTTGAAATTCGTGAAAAATGTAATGGGCCTCGCATTTGAAGTGTAGCATGTCTGCTTTGTGCGCTGACGAATCCAACCCGTGGTTCCGTCATATGAATAATTCATTGCACATAATAATCCGACATTTGTACACAGATTCGCCGCCACTTCCCTTGTTGCCTAGCTACGCTCCCGACTGTTTTTATTTTCGCGTAATTGTTTGCGGGATGTAGAATGATGAAAGTTTGGAATTTTATAAGTTTTCCCGGTATTTCCTTTTTTATTCCAGACGTAGATTAAGTTAATGTTGAAGAAGTTTTGTAAAGTTTCGCTATTTGTCTCATATTGCAGCATATATGAAACGGGAAAATGAAATTTTATTTCTAAACTAAATAAGATGCAAGAAATAATACATTGCGGCATATAAAAAGGTAAACTTGTTTAAGATTTATGTCGAATACGAAACACAAAACTTTATAAAAATTGTTACACTGGAAGTAGTACAACTAGTTACATATACAGGGTGGTGAGTCAACACCCGAACATACGAATTTAATATGTAGTATCATATTTTTGGTTTTTGCTACTTCCCTAATTATTTTAAGTAAAAAAGCTTCAAATAACATTTTCGAGCATAAAATTCTTGAAAAGAGAGTCTACCTGCCTTGTTTCATGATCCTACCATGCTGACGTCATATATCCCTTCTCCAAAACATTAAATTGCCAATAATAATATTATTGAAAATTATTGTTTAGTTTTTAACGTCCGACGAAAACACAATTTTCAGCCGAAACCAAAACCGTCGTAACTGAATATTCGGCTCCTCTTCTAGTTTAGGTCGAAAATATACGAAACCAAAACTTTAATTAAATTTTTATTAAACACGGAAATCTAGCGTTTTTCTTATCTCTTAAGGTATTAATTCAATTATTTAATTATATAAGGTTTCAATTTATTAGAAAATCACTTTATTTTTCTAGAGATATTGGCCCATACTCCGAGCTCACTTTTATAATAAAATCGCTTTTAGGAAGCCAGGTCACTTCTTACAAAGCACTCATAAAATGAGCTCGGAATACGAGCCACTAGCTTTACAGGATGTTCCATTTAAAATAAGAAAATTGGGTCCCAAATCTTGGTTGAAATAAAACTTTGATTCAGACATTTTAACACGTTAACTGCCATGAGGTACATCTTATGTGCCTCACTAAAATATCCTCGTATGCTCTGAGATACATCGTTTGTGCCTCAGTGTTTGAATACACATTATGCTTCGTCTAACGTTTGTACCTCGCAACGCATATCTGTGAACGTACTTTAATTCTCGGTGGCCTGGCAGACCAAAACCTATTCTTAGCACATGATTTTTTTGATTTTTAGTCTCTGAAATGATAAAATACTGCAAATTTTGTGCCTCAATAAAATTCTTCAAATTTTAGAGCAACATTAAAAAAAATGAATTCTGTTATCATACTTGTATTTTCTAATATGAAAACACCCTAAATCTGTAAAAAAGAAAAATTGGCCCCGGGGAACCAACTTTTTTTTTTAATGGTGGCAGTTAACGTGTTAATAATCTTGTAATATAGAAATTGTATATAAGAGAACAGAAGATTCAAAAAATTGTTTTAATGTTATTATGTTAAACACATAACACTGAATAAGTTTTATTTGAAAAACTTAGGTATTGTCCCTAATATTTTTAATTTAGGAAATATCGTCTGGACACTGGAACCAAACCACCCTGTAGCCTGTACACCTACATAATTTCTATTAAATAAACTGACCAATGTACTAAAAAAGTTTTATATTTATATATTTTCTACAAGATTTTGGAAATAAATATATAATTATTTACTATAAATTTATGTCAATGTAATAAATTCGAATCAGAAATCTTACAGAATTTGAATGGTTTTATTTAATATTACATTGTGAATATTTTGTTCAGAATACAAACAGTAAATTTTTGTATTTGCTATTTTAGTTCATAAATCAACGCAACTAATTTGTGTCTAATTCCAGCCCTGTGTCGCGTTAGTGGTACCACTCAAACACATAAACTAACTTTACAGTGGGATAATGGACGTGTACGTATGTACGTAGTATTAAAATTTATTATTCGTCGCTGCTGGCATTGTTGTAGGGCCGACTGTTGTTGCTTGTTGTTACTGCTGCGTATTGTTGCTGCAATGATAAATATCCCTCCGAGTACACAACACGTCGCTTCAACCGCGGGTACACAACATCAACTTTCATCCCAATATTCCAATGCGAATTTACTTCAAAACATTATCCACTAACTAAATACGGTTTATCTACTTTTGGAAATGGAATAGACCTTATTGAAACAGTTGTTTACATCAACTTTTGTTTTAAAACAATATATTAACAAATAAATAAAATATAACTAGTATTTCTACAAAAAGATATGTGAAATAAATTAATATATTTTATTTAACATAAAATTTCAACCTACCATACGAAAGAAAAATATTGTATTCGTGTTAAAAATTACTTTCATTTTTTTTAATTCTAACAATTCCACGGTTATATCCATGTATTTATATGACATTATTGAATTCATGATATTTTAAATACATTATAAAATGCAAGTAAAATTTTTGCAATATGTTATTTAAAATTTGGTTATTTTGGATAATTCCAAAAGTTTTAGTAATAATTCATTAATCGAAAATTATATATTTGTGAAATTGTGAGCGGTTTTTTATTAAGTAGGTATAATAAAATAAAATTCCAAAATAGTATCTTTAAATTTTGGTGCAACTTCCTTTCGAAATGGATCATCTTTTGAAAATTTTATTAAAATGTTTATCACTATTCCTTATTACATTACATAAAATTATTTTAATCGCTCAAAAACTGGGAAAGAAAGAGATATGTGTTATGTGTTCACATTTTTTCGTACATGTACATATTTATCACCAACGAAATATATTCTGACAGTTGTCAATGTCAATTTATTATCAAAGATCAAATGTTTCCTGCAAAAATTAAAAGCCAACTAAATTATTATTTTTATTAAGTTTCTGCCAAAAGTAAACTACCCATATTGATTGGAACCAAACATGGAGGTGCATACATAAATAAAATTTCAACATTCTACGGCTAATTGTTTTTGAGTTTTGCGAGAAATTAAAAAAAAAAAACACTGAGCAAAGTCCCTTTTTGACACTGCCGATTGTCCCATGTACAAAATTTCAATAATTTACGGCTAATCATTTTTAAGTTATGCGAGATACTTACTTACAGACGTCACTCCGAAACTAGTCAAAATGGATTCAAGGATGGTCAAAATGAATATTTCTGTTGAAATCTAAAAACCGAACTTTTTCGCGATTACAATACTTCTTTACTTTGTTCAAGGAGACGTAACCATCAGCACAATAGGTGAAAGAGAATACCTATTCCGTAGTTATTATTACTAATGATATTCCAAATTTAAAACAGTAAAACTAATTATGTTTTACAGTTTATGAAAACAAATTACATTTTCAATTAATTTCTGTTTTTCGCTTCACAATATTTGTTCTAAACCTAACCCATTTCATCATATTTATGTAATGTACTAATGGATGGTGTAAAACATGTTTACCGTTTAGTTATTGGTTATATATGTGTAATCTATTGAAATATCGGAATAGCAATAAACCTGGTATAATAAATTTATAAGTTTAATGGAAATAAACAATTTATAGCTTTGTTTTACGCATTTCGGAGTATTAAATTCAATGCAAACTATGTCATCTCGCAAGTATAAAATGTTGTGTAGCATGGTGTGTTGTGTAGATAGAGTATGTCACGTTTTCTATCCAGATACTCATCTTTGTGACGTACCACCCCCGCACCCTTATGGGGTACGTGTACGTGCTGGAGATAAAATACTCTGTATCAATGTACCGCACGCTAAATTTACAAACACTCCCACACAAATGGATGCGCTGTAATCGCTCTTCAAATAAAAACAAAATCTTTTTTTTAAATTGTTTATATAATATATACATAGTTACTATTGTATAGATCAATTGGCGTAATAAATATAAATAAATATAGGATTTATTACAAAACTTGGTTTTCATCTTAAAAATAGTATAATTGTAACAGGCCGTTACTTATTTTATGTGAAATAATTTTCGTAAACAGAATTTATATATTCTAAATTGTTTATTAATGTTTTATCAGATATTTTATTACATAAAAGCGAGGCACAAATTTTGAAGGAATATATTTCAGCTTTCTGTGAATCTGTATATCAAAATAAAAATTTACAAAAATGACTGGTTACAAATATACAATTTATGTTAGGTATTTTCAAATAAGTAACTATGTATGTAAATTATAATATACTAATAGTGAAATTAATTTTTTTCACTATTAGCCTAGAATCCCACCGCTATTTTCCTTTATTCGACATAAGAAATGGTTGATTTAGATCAACTACCACTTTTTAAAGAAACTTAAATCAAGAAAAGTGTAAATTATGCATTAATAAAAAAAATGAATCAAAAGTGAGGTTAACAAACTGAAACTTTAAATATTAAAATAAATGTAGCATATTTTATTATTGTGAATATTAAGAAACAAGTAAATAATAAATATTTTGTTATTATTAATATATTTTTTTAAGTATTGGGATTTAAGTGTTAGTTAAAAAAATGAAAACAATTGAGAATTTGTATAGAAAACAAACGTCGAATTCTGCGTTTTTTTAACTAGATTTTTTAATTTCATAATAGAATAGCGTGATAATAACGCAGAATTTGACGTTTGTTTTTACCTCCCGCCTATCAATATATAGATAAGGGAGGTATTGTTTTTGGTCAGATTTCTCGAGTGTGAGTTTTCAACATATGAGCACGAATTAAAGTAAAAATGAAGTAATTTTATTGTAAAATTTAAAAAGATGGAAGAAATATATTAGGAATGTATTTGCATGCGTGAATCAAAGTAAGTCCAGTTCCGGTTTTAGTAACGTCAAAAATAGCTGTCATATATTGATCATACAAAATTTATGAAGGAAATTTTAGGTATGAAATGAATTAAAAATATTCTGAAATGCAATAACAAACTAATTTTAAAACTACAAATTAAATGTATTGAAAAACTTATATAGAATATAATTAGTACAGTGGCGGGAGGTATTGTGTTGGACACACCAGATTTTTTATTTATTCACAGCAACTACTATTTTTAAGTAAAAGTATACAAAATTAATGCCAACGCAGTGATTATATTATTTAACTAAAAAGTAAATTAAAAATTATGGTGTTCCAGTTAAAAAAACAAAGTTGGGCCCATATATTGAGAACCACTGGTTTAAAAAAATTTTTATCTCATTTTAATAGTTTTGTAAAATAGAAATTGTTTACTAATTTAACCGACCTCAGAGCTCTTATACCTTTTTTAAACTCGAAAGCATAAATTCCACTAAATTGTGATAAGATAGTAAGCTTTTTCGTCTATTTATTTTTTATTTAAATTTAGAAAACGTCTTTCACAATTAATTTGTGTGAATAGAAGAACTAATATTTGGTAGCAACAATAGAAAGCAGAGTCGGACTGGCACTCCGTGTAATCGGACAAAGCTCGGTCCGAAAATACATATCTATTTTTATCTATTTGTCCTGATCTAGTTTTTGCCCAGTCCGACCCTGGTAATAAGTAAAAAAATAGGTGAATACACAGAAAAACGATTGTACGAGTATTTGTGTAATTATTAATGGTAATACAAACAGTCTGATTTAGGAATTTAGGTTGTTTTTTTCTGTCTCTAATATTTTCAAACGAATTCTGTTTTTATGGCAGGTTGATTGCAAACTTTTTTAATTATCGGTTAATTTTTTTTCACTATGTCCTACATATTTGTAGATATTTTTATCAAGGCGTAGTAGATGAAAAAGTACTAGTGAAAATATTTGCTTTATGTATGAATAAATAGTTTCGTATGTCGCAATCGACCTAGATATATTGCGAAATAAAGTAACATAACCCCAAACTACTCTGAAATAAAATCAATTATTTGTATCATGCGGGCTAATAAACGCTAAATAGTTTTTACCATAGTCATTATGATCCTTTGACGATCCACAGTTGTAAATTTCACTCCATCAGCACGTGCTGCAACGCGTAGGATATTATACACAAGCCTCAATTTATTTCCCGCACTTTTCGCCCTTATGTCACCGTTTCATAGGGGTGAGTATTGCGTGACGGATATGTTTTTGGGAGCTACACTTTGTTCGTTTATGGTTTTAATTGATTCTTTGATGTTTGATGTGAAATTTGAAATTTAAAGCAATTATCCTCGTATTTAAAGTCGCGTCGGGGTTTTGTAATTTATGGTAGTTGCCAGGGTAATGTGTTTTGTTTTTAATTGTTGTGGTTGTGGAGGAAATAATGCTAATTTGAATATTTGTGAGTTTCAACGTTTTAATTTTCATTTGGAATAGAAAACTATGCCATGAATATTTTATTCACTTGGCAATACGCTTTGATTTGATTAAAAAATTAATTATGCACAATGCTACATCGCTTTATACAAAGTTAAATAAATACATCTATGAAAATATATATTCATACCATCAACATTAAAATAACAGAGTACAGAAGCTGTAATTTACAATCATGTAGAAAGTAATAAAATACATTCAACAATAAAAAATATATTAAATGTCAAGTGAAAATCATGTACATATATGTATTTAACAAATACAGTGAAGCCTCACCATACAAAATGAGGAAAGTAGAATTTTATATTGTATTTTTAAATTTCAATCTTCTAGAAATCTTCAATTTAGCGCGCAATATGTATGCCCATAAGATCTTGTTTTCAAATTCTCACTATTTTCTTACCCTATATATATTGCCGCATAAAGTATTTTTGCGCAGTGCCGATTAGGAAGTGCAGAGGCAAAAATTCTCCTGCCTCAAATTTCATCAATGTGTGTGTACGATTGTACTGTTTTTCAATCCTCACACCGTTTATCCATTATTTCTCGCTGCACAATCTATATCAGAAAAGGGAGGCTAGAGGCATGCCTCAAGCGAACTTGCTACCGAACTGAACTTTTGAAATTTTGGCCATTGCATTTTCAGTTGTTCAAATCATAAGTAAGTACATGTGGACACCGTATATCTTTAGATTTTAAATTTAAGTTTCTTTTTATTCAGTTCCTATCACCTGCCTTAAATATATTTAAAATAATTCGTAATTTATTGTTTTGTATAGGTACCTATTAACAATGGTGTATCGGCTTACTATTTATATCTATAGTTATTTATTTATGATGTAAATTTTAAATTCTTGTATTTTTATTACATAGATAATTGAAGAAACTCAGAAAAATTTAGATGCAACCCTGATTTTCCTTTGATTTTTATTCCCATAAATCTTTTGCAGGTACTCTCGGTAAAGGTCTAATAAGAACCATAACCTTAAAGTTCTGAACAGGCTATAATATTAGTGATAAGTGAATTTGAACATTGAAAAATGTAACAAAATCATCTTAATTAAATTTGATTGTTTTGGTTTTGAAAACTATATTCGCAAATTATAATCTGAAAGAGAGCTTTTTTGTTATCCAAAAATTAATTTTATTGGCGTAAACAATTCAATTCAGTTTAATCCAATTTCGCACGAACAGTTTTTGCCACACTATAAATATAATTTTTAATATTTTCTCGTGATGGAATTTGGTGTGGAGAGTTCTAATTGCGGAATGGTGGACGGCGGCGCCGCGACGGCAGGGGATCGAGTGTGCTGTGGCCTCGCCGCTAATGTCCTAATTTTCTTTTGTTTTTGCGCCGCAATCCCACCTAGTCGTTGTTTTGCGGATTGGCCCGACCTGTTCCACGTCTTAACCAAACTTTACCGATTTTGTCAGGGGATGAAACGATGAAAGGGGAGTTAAAGAATTTACGGACTGATCATTTGCTCCTTCCAAACTAATCTACTTTTTACTAATAATACATAAAAAACAGTTTATGGGTAATTTATTCCGAAATGTACAAAATAAAATGACCGGTCTATTTCTAAAAACCTAAATTTAACTCTTGCAGCACCAAATTTTTTACAATTACAATTTACTATAATTTTTTAAAAATCATAAGGGTCATTCGCAAATTAAAATTATTGTTAGTTAGGATTTGAACATCAGATCTAATAATACGCTTAATTCGAACGGGAGCAATGTAACCAAGTTAGTTTCCAATATAAGTAATAAAGTGGTACAAACTTCTTGACTGAGGAACTTAAAGAAATTTGACTGCAATTATCATACATCATACCGTATTTTATTTATGTTAAATAATAATAAATAAATAGACATACTTGTAAGGTAATTATGTACATCTTGCTAATTTTATATATATTTTATTGTCGAGCACAGTGGTTCTCAAACTTTTTGCTGTGAGGGCACCCCAAATTGATAATATAAAATTTGCGACACCCCCAACATTATCTGTATGAAAACTATTTTATTAATATTACGAAAAAATGTGATACATGAGCTAGATGTACTTTACATAATTCTTTTATATTTGGGTGTATTTTGGACAAATATACAATCATTCTCTCTTTATATAGTTTTGATGTTAACAAACGTAGAAATCTTACAGGTCACGTTCACATAAGAGGTAGAAAATTGAACAAAAACTCGAAGTGCTCTGACTCATTGCGATATTTATTGTGAGTTGATATCCAAAAAGATTCTAATGAAAATTCAGAATATTTTATTCGTAATGTATCTGCTCAAAACTATATCAATAGAAATATCTGGAAAATAGAAAATCAGTGTTCTTAGTGCTAACAAGTGTTTTAAGTGATCTTGTAAACATTTCCAACTTGCCTCAATTTCAAAAATTATATCTTGTATTTGAAAGTTCTAATTTTATCGGATGATTTTAATAAATTTTCATGCCTTATTTTTTGCTTGCTGGAATTTATTTTATTCAATTCTTCAACAATTCACAAAAAAAAGTTTGTATTATTGTTCAAAAAAACTGAGTAGATAGTTCTACTTTTAATTCGTAACCAAGTTTCAATACTCATTCTTTGGACAACCATTTGAAAGGCACCGAGAACAATTTTAAACCAAAGCTTTGAGTCGAGAAAATAATACCGAGATTCTCGATTCTCGAACAAAATCAGAAACCTGAATTTTCATCATTATAGTGAATTTTTATATGACTATCTGGTACGGAAAGTCAAAATGTAGGTGGAGCAGATAATTATATTCTACTTAAAAGTAAAATTAATTTAGTAATTTTTCATGAATGATTATTATTATTGGATAGTAATTTTACATACAATTATTAAAAATGACACTTACCTTTATTAATATTAATAAATGATCTGAAAAATTAAGAAAGTAAATAACGTTCATTAAAATTCAAATAAATACATATATTTATTATAATTTATCAACTTTATACATACATTTTTATAAAAACATTTTATGCGTTAAAATATATAATATCTAAAATGTAATATATCATTACATAGTTTAAAATCATTAACTATTTGATCAAAATTCTATCTTATATACACTTGGGACATACATGTATTTCTTATTTTGTACATATTCCATAACATATAATAGTTCGTGTTGCCGCCATGTTTAATTCTTTATATTGAGAAATTATCGGTACTTCCGGTTGACTTCCCGGCTGAAATCTCTATTTCCGGCTACGTTCAAGGCAGTTGACGATAACACGAAGATGAGCAGGTCTGTATTGAGAAAGTTTCAGTAAAAATTATAAGTACAGACCTGCTAAACATTTATTTCCGTCATGAACACTTTGTGATGTACAGCAAGTTATTATTTTCTACTTTTATAAACTCTGTTTCAAATTATTATAAATGTATTCATATTTTTCATGTTTTATAATTATATACAGTTCATAATATGAAATATATTAAATACATTTGTCCAGGAAAATCTAATAATGCCATTCATAACGGTTGTCAGGGGAATATATTTATTTTAAAATAATAAAAGACAATTGTTTGAAAATATTTTCACATTGAAATAAATGAAATGTTAAACACTGTTAAATAAATTGGCATTTTTACAATACGTGTTATTGGAAACAATACTTCAAATATGACAGATTACAATTCATTTCATTCAAATTAAATTTATACAAAATTTAAAATCAATTCAAATAAAACATATCACTATTAACCTATTCCACTAAAGGTTAAAAACAACTGTAGTTACGTTTTCTATTATTTAAGTAAGAAATATAGTTCGGCTCTTAATTCATAATGAAATTTATTTTTATAAAAACAATACTAAATAGTTATTTGTCAAATTAGAGAAGAACGTGTATTTTTTTACCACTCGAGCTCGAGTTTGACTCATGAGCGTAGCGAGGGGGCATTCAAGTGAGAGAGGAAAAGTGCTTTTCTTTAGTGTTAGGCACAACATTTTTTTCAGGAAATGTTTCAAAAATTGATTTATTCGGATGAAAAGGTGCAGCAACATATTAAGCTAGACAATTAGGTTTTGTTCAACGTTTAGTAGTGCCATTGTTACAGTATTGCCAATATGCCAATTCAAGTTCAAGGTGTCAAATTGTGAAATAATTTGAAAAAAGAAAAGAAAAAGACATAATTGCTACAATTTTTTTAAAAGAAATTATTATTACACTGCACAATTTCCTCTTTAGAGCGCAAAATATATTTTCCTCACTATTTCGCGAGAAGAAAGTAAAGCTTTCTATGCATGTCAGAATACAGAATATATACATTCTGTTACAGAATAATATCCTGAAAAGGAAGACAAAGCCCCTTTTTTTTCATTCAATCCAATTAAAATACATGGGAAAAATTGTGTCTGATTTTGTTACCTCACGTAGCAAATTGTAAGAGATTTTTTACAAAAACTAGAAAATATAGTTTTCGTATGGAATTCCATGCTTGTTATACAATAAACTATTGTTTCAATTTTACAATGTCATTCTCGCATGCTTATTTATGATAAAATGAGCTTCATTCTTTAACGATTTTTTGTAATATTTTGTTATATGGATTAATTGATATGATTGCAATAAATAACAAAATATCTAGGCAACAGACAAAATGTTACTGTCACCAACCAACTTCAATCTTCACAATTTTGACGGTCGTACAAAAATTGTATTTGTGGGTATTGTTAGGAATTTAAAAGTCAAATAAATGAATGTAATAAGAACATTGATAATAAGAAAAAATATATTATTAAGAATTGAACTGAACAAGTATTGAATCAATATTCTGTCATATTTGTTCGAAATACCCTTTTGCTTTTATACTCTGGAATAAAGAAAAAAAAACCTTTCCTCCATTGGCTGAGCACAATACATCATTCTTATTTTCATTTTCACTTGTTTCTATTTGGAAACAAAAATTTTAGTTGTGGGGCAGCTGTCAATAGCACGCCTACTTGACGTTGGTTTATTTACTCTGGCGTTGCCGTGGCAACCGTTATGAATGCCGTCACTTGCACGTCACTCCACCTTGCTCCTGATTTCCAATTTCCAGCGGTAGCGGTATCGGAACCCGAGACGGCCAAGTGGAGAGACCGTGCCAAACATCAGTAGCAGATATGTAGGATCACGCACAGGGAGAGATATAAGTGTGGGTGGATGGGAACAATAAATAAAATAGTTTTCACAAACAATATAAAAATAAGTAGAGACTCATTTGATAATACATTTGCACTCAATAGCTGAATCCCGCGAAATATTAAGTTTTAGGTAAGATAATTTAAATAAAAAAATGATTAAAATTTTTGTACCGATTCTTATCATGATGTATTGAAATCATATTGATTTTGAAATTTCGGCAGTTGACTTGATATCCACAATATTATGTTCCTTTTTTTATCTCAGGCACAATATTTTCATATGGAACAGAACCTTAAGGTACTTATTTAAAGATTTACTTGTATTGCAGAAGTAATATACGATTTTATTTTAGGTTTTTTTTTTAATAGAAATTGGAAAGATATAATACAACAATATCCCTACAAATATTTACGAGGGCCAGTCCATATAGTTGTGTATCATCCCAGGTATTCCTCAAATAATAAATAAATAAATTAGTTTTAACCCCTAAAAGCCTCAATGACAGCGGTAATAGTTCCATCGAAAAATAATTGTTACTTCAGATATTTTGTATGGAATATATAATTTTTTATGTTGTTATTCAAATCTAGAATCCATTTTGAGATAGCAAATTTAATAATTTTATTGTAACCCATTTTTTAATTATAAGCGAAATTGTAAAGAGTTGAATAGGTAGAAAAAGATGATTAATTTACACTTAGATAAAATGTAGGTAAATTTATGTGGTATTGGAAGACCAAATTTGAAGAATATGTATTTATATAATAAGATCAATTATACTTTCTGACGGGATAATTATTTTTGAGAAAATGTAACTTTCGATATAACAGATCTTTACTTACGTTTTTAGTTGTTTTTCATGTTTTTGGGGTAGATAGAACAAATGTAGTTAATCCGATTTTAATGAAACTTCATATTTAAGGTTCTCACAGCAAGAAGTGAGTTGATCTTGATAAAGGTCCAGAAATGGACCTTTACTCGTATTCCAAACAGAAATATATGAAAAAATTGTAATAATTGTTACAGTTGATTTTATAAAGTTATATCTTATTAAATCTTTCAGTGACTTATTTAATCATTTGTAATAGTTAAATGATTTCACTAAAAATTTTGAAATTTTTAAATACTCAATAAATAATAAAATGGTTTGATATTTATGTGTATGAAAATAGGTAGAATAGCCAATGTAATTTAGAATATAGTATTAATATATTCCATGAATATTTGTGTGCTTCTAATGGACATCTGAACCACAGCTATGTTGGAAGTTGCCTTCGTACCTTTAACGATCTATTAGTAAGTTATAAATAATATACACCAGGTAATACTCTTGTGGTTCTACTTGCCTTGCAGAACTTCACCTATCGATAAACTAAACCAATACTCTTATTTGTACATATGCCTGAATGCATGAATATATATCTCCTATTGTAATGTAATTGTAACATTGTAAATAGCAAAGTTCACAACGTTTTCAATTTGGGCATTTGTCTGTACAAACAATCATAGTTTGGTTTCCAACTGTCGTATTACGCGCGGTAAATTTTTAAATATTCCTATCAAAACTGAATCATCATTTATACTGTATGTGAAATAAAAGATTACTAAATAAATTTAATTTAATCACTATTAGTATGAAGTGCCTGACAATTTTGTTAAATCTATACAAATATTTTATTTATTTGCAGAGATGTCTAAATAAGTTATACATTTTTATGTAGACAAATCATATAACTTGGTTATTTTATTATAGAATCAATTAAACGAAAAAAGGTTTTTTTTTAATTATACAGGTTGTCCCAAATAACTTGTTAAGCATGGGAATCTCGAGAAAGGTAAGATACCGTCGGTTAAATTAGCCCAAAGTTGCCGCATTAAGAGACCTTGTTTTCATAAAAAAAATCATAGGTTACTGGATATGAACGAAAATGCAAATTTTACGGTTTTTAATTTTTGCTCATAATTTCCAAAATTAAAAATATTAAGTGATTTTGGTGTGTTAAAAACGTTAAAACAAACTCATAAGCCGTATTTATTTGGGACTTTTAAAGTAACCTGGTAGTTTAGTTTTGTTTACTTGTCACTATTTAAGGTTACCCGGAACAATTCCCGAACTGATCTAACTGCTCCAGCTATTTTGGAGGTTTGCTATCTCTTTCTATCAATTTCTGTTTGTTTTGTAACTTTTATATTCAAAAGTAAATATAATATACAAAATAAAATAAACGACACAAGGTTTGACGTTTACTTTGACATAACAAAAATATGGCATTATTTTAAATTTACCGCTAAATTCTATAACTACTAATTTAAAATGGAACATTCAATTGGGAGCAATACGAGTTATTTCTGGATCAGTTCAAGATTGAACCTAAAGGTACCAAATAAATACCAGTTTACTTTAAAAATTATTCTCTCGAAAATTCTATTATCATCAGTTGTACTGTCAATGTCTCATAGCTCATCTCTTATTTCACGTACAGTAAAAATCACTCAATCAAACAATTGATCTGCAAACCAAACGAAAAAAAAATCACATGAGTGCCTCTTTACAAACCTTACCAGTCATATATTATTATATGTTTCCACCCACACTATCCTATCTCTCTCTTACCTTATTCGTCTTGTATCTCCCTTTCTCCTTCTGTTCCATTTGTCGGTCTATATCTGCTCATAGCTGATACACAGTGGTAAAGGCATGGACCAGTTGCCTGTGTTGAGACACCGAGGTCGTTCCTCTAACCGGGATTCGAAGCCCGGACTGCAGGTGACTTGAAGCATGTCGCCAGGTTCGTAGGAGAACTTCACCGGGACTATGAAACCGTTGTCGGGTTCACCGGGATATGGACACCTTGGATTGCCTAAACATAGAATAAAGGGAAGTAGAAGAAATATGGAAGAATATTCATGCAAGAATTTTTAAAAGTAAACATAATTTATAGTATCCGACGGAAAATCGATTTTCAGCCGAAACCGTAACCGAATATTCGGCTCCTCTTCTAGTTTCAGCCGAAAATGTAACCGAAATCGAAACTTACGTAGTTAAATTAAAATTTAGGTAAATCTTTTCAAGAAGTATTTATTAATAACTAACAGGATCTATTATAACGGCCTCAGAATAATAATAATAATAAAATAAGAATTGTAACTTCGAAAGAAAGAAAATTGAAATAACGTACGAAACGAAACTATTAATGAACAAGCAAAAAATTAGACAAGTGAAACAGTTTCGAACAAACCTGAAAGTGTGGCCGAAATCAGTATTTTTAACGGTAACTGTCCTAAATCGAAATTTCGGCTAGACACCAATAATTTATTTTAAAACTCGTTCCAAAATATACTCAATTCATGTTATGATTAAAATGAATGAAGTCTTAAAAACAAAATTCTCAAAAAAATAACAAAATAGTAAAATTCAATTTATTAAATTTTTTGAACCGATAATTCGTATTGTAACGATAAGCATGTCTCACTGTACGCCGCTATTGTTCGGAAATTTTATAGAATCTGGAAGATTCTAGAAGGTTCTAAATTAATTACCCTCAAAATAGTGTCACAGCCAGTGCCGGATTACCCATTAGGCAGAGTAGGCAATTGCCTACGGGCCCCGTGTCTTTTAGGGGCCCCGCGTTCCTCTATATTGGATTAAAATAATATTGATTTGATTTTGAAATCGATGTAAGATGCGAAAAAAAAAATATAATTGAAAATGAACTAAATTTGTTATTTTATTATTAACTATAAGTCTAGATTTTTTAAATTCATATTGTATAAATTGTGCCATTCCCTTCATTAACGAAATTTCGACGTATTATGTAGAGAATAGCAGATGTGATCATGATAATAAAGTATTAAACAGGCGGCCACCAACAAAGATATCGGTTAGAAAATAGTAGAATTAAATAATAGACATTTCATTTTCCGTGAATCATTACTTCTCCCGTCAGAGAAACCTGTAGAATGATTTTGTGTGATAGCGAATTTGAGTTTTACTTTCTGAATATTTTATATTCCACTAGTGAGTATATGTATATTCTATTAATTTTTTTAACAGTATGTTATTTTTTTGTATATTATTTTATTAAAATTGTTGGATAATAAAATCATAAACTTATTAGGGGAGGGGGCCCCGAGATTTCGATTGCCTAAGGGCCTCCACATTGTTTAATCCGGCACTGGTCACAGCCTGGAATTTGGGTAAACAGTTGAGAGTGTAGAGTGTGAAGTCAGAGTGAAGTGAGTCAAGTCGAGGCAGACACACATTTTGTGGAAATAAATATTAATATTTTGTGAAAATAAATAGCGTAGAAAAAATACTGTAGTGTGAAAATAAATAAATAATTAGTGTGTTTACTAATCGTTAAGTTTAATTTGTGTAATTTTTGTTTAAATAAGAGTGTTTGTTATTTTTGTCATTATTGAATAAACCTTAATATAAATTTTCGTGTTTTATGACTTTTTACACTTCATCCATATAAATAAACGTTACAGTATTATGGATTACACAAACGAACTGAGAAAATAGGTTAAGATTTTGAAAAGTCCAAAAAATTGATGAAGCATGAAATGGAGAGATTTATTGGTGTAATATTTCATAATAAATTAGCAAATGATGTGGGGAACTATGGGCATATTTAAAACCGTTGGCTCTGTTAATAATTCACGGTCTGTGTTTGAAGCCGTGAAGCCACGGTGGTAGCAATACCCTACCTGTACTTATTTCCTACAAAGAGAAAAGTTTTATGGAGTTGGGAAGTTATTCAAGAGCTCTTGCGCAGAGAAAATTGTTCAGATTTTAATTGTAAACTTTCATTTTGAAAAGTTTCTTGAATTTTAATTTGGAAATTGTAATATCTACCTTCTACCTACTTGTAGGAAGTTACACCATTATTTAGAATTCGGACATGGCAATGCGCGATGTTAATGAATTATTATTAAAATTCTACTTAGCCGAGATGAAAAAGGCTTATATATTTAATTAATTCCTGCTTTTAATTACCAACGTAAAATTGTGAATTCTAAAATTGAAAGTAGAAAATTTTAGCGAACTCTTAGAAAATGTTCAGTGTACTGTCTACACAGTTTTATAAATTTTAAATTAAAAATTATTTTTGCTTATAATAAATTATATTAACAACAATTACATATTTCATTATCACAAAAATTTGTAAGTATATGTACATTTATTAATTAGAAATTGTTGTTTGATTTGAAACAATAATTTTTTTAAATCATTTAATTTAAATTGCTATTAAATCTTAATAAAAATCTTTTGATTAAAATATACATTCAGACTGTATTACTTGCAGAGGTGTAATTATTAAATTTTTTTGAAGTATTCAGGGCTGGTCTCAGAGCGAAGTACATCGGTATCACACCCTTGTGTAAATTATATTTATTGTTTATTTAGAATTTAGGCGAAATTTATATAAGGGTATTTAATATTATGTAAAATTATTGTTTCATGTCAACTTTTACTTTATTTATTTTTATTTTTTGTAGTTTTTTAATATATTTATCGATAACTGTAATCTTCTGATATAAAATATTAAAAAAAGTTATATTTTTTCTTATGTCATTTATCGCTTTATTTTGTTTTTAACATGCATGTATTTTATATCGTATATGCTGATTCCAAATTTTCAGACAGAATTCAATTATCTCTTACCTTTCGCGAAATATTTACGTTCAAAGTTAAACCTCAAAAAAAAACATTTTCAAGGGTTTACCCCTTAAGAGGCTGACCTGTGCCATCAACGACCTCATTAATCGATTCTATGTACAAATTTACATAAGTCTACCAATTTTCAGATTTTAATTAATTTTGAAATTCATTTTTGACTTATTAGGTTACGAGTGTGTTCCCTTAGAAAATGGCTTTGAAATTAAATATATGTGCAAATTGTTTGAAGTTAAAACTATGTTGGATAAAATAAAAATCCCGTTTAACTTTCGCCAAGTTTCCATCTTGGCAAGATGGCGGAAATAATATTCGCACTCCAATTCCAACAAAGATATTTCAAAAGAGAATTTGAAATCTCATTAACATATATTGCCTCGTACAATATCCCGATTATCTTCAGTGTAATGCGCCAGCAAATTTCATGTTCAACGTATCCATAATTACGTTTTATCTCGGCTCTTGACATAACCTAAATTATCACAGGATGACGTTAGCTGCACCTGCGTACAGCGGCACTGTAACTAACTTCGCTTTATTGCCTTGCTCACTTCTACAACTCTTTTATTTTAAACCGTTTCACCAAACGGATATTTTTAACAATAACAAAGAAATATGTTCTTCAAACGTGCTCCACTATAAATTAAAAACTTTATGGATATTCCAGCTTTGGTATTCTATTTTTAGAAGCTGATTTGTGTGCCAATATAGAACTACATTAATATTCCCTGTAATATTGGAATTTAATCTCGATATTGTAGTATTGCAACGAATCCACAACAAAAGCGGTATTGCACGATGAAATAAAACTATGGATTGGTAAATGTTCGTCATTACTTTAAAATCTAAAATCCTTTAAATATCAAGTAAATGACATGATAATAATAACAAAGCCACTATGATCATAGTCGCTACAGATTTACGATATCAATAAAACATCGACGTCTATGAAAAACGAAAATAGTACATCCATAAATTTATACCAGAGATTTTTAAAAATTTTGTTTTATGGATCTCTTTGCTTGTAAAGTGAAATTTGTGGACCTCTTTTCAAAGTAGTATTTTTAATTAAAAACAAAATTATAAAATACTAGCTATAATAAATTACAGTTAGTCACTGAAAATATTCAGTTGATTTTGTCTCATCCAAGCTCTCGAATCCCTAAGGGCCAGTTTTACAGTGGCAGCTTTAAAACTCAGTCTTGAATTTAAACTTTGGTTTAACTTAAGGTTTAAATACTAAACTATAGATTTATAATACGACATCGATCATATGCGGCTCAAACCTAAAACCTCTTTTCATTCTTTACTTCGTACAAGGGAGTAAAATAGTTATTTCTTAGAAATTGATACTACACGATATCACTCCGCGAAGTTAGCCGTAGTAGTAGCTAAAGTAAAACTTTACAGACTCATGTAAAAATTTTACTTTACGAACTCATCTGTCAAACTGAATTAACCTATATTTTAATAGTATTATATCTTTGCAATTCATTTTAGCAGTACCTACCTAAAATAACAATCATATCATTCTATAATATTATCGATGAATTTATTTATTGTTTACATTTGATAATAATTTATCTGATTTCATGCAGACAACGTCTAAGCAGGTGTAAACATAAATAAAAATTATAAAGAAATATTTGATACTTTGACAGTACGTTTGTTACCAAAGACATCCCCGTCTTAATAGCTAGCTGACGTTTTACAAACACATAATGCTATTTATTTATGTTTTTAATTAATAATTTAACAATTTCGGAAAAAATATAATAGTCTCTAAGGACTAAAGCACTTTTTATAACTCACTTAGATTATTCTCCTCGGCTATCACCTCGTAGAATAAATTCCATATGCGTAATAAAAAATATTATACTTTAGTCCCTTGATATACATATAACGATTATGTAACTAATGTGTACTGTAAGTGCTTTTTAGTCGTGTTGCATACAACATTTTTTCGTAAATATTAATAAAAATTAATTTCAAAAGTAAATGAAACCATTGATAAAGTTGCTCAGCAACGGTTACTTTTCACTAGTGTGTGAAAAGAAAAGTCCTATTCACATAAAGCTTAGTGCAGTTGTATTGCTTCTGTATTGTAGTGCAGAATTCTTGCCTAATGAAAGTGAATGTAACCGTTCACATTCAGAATTAGTGGTATTGCTGTTGTATTATAGTGGCCATACCTCGCAAGCTCCAAGGTTTCTGCACTACTACTTCACCGTTAATGCAACAAGCAATCAGAACAAAGCATTTCATTTGAAACTGTTGGTAATGTAGAAATGGAAAATGTCATAATCAAAATATTAGCGTTCTCGCTAGTTTAATATACAGCATTTAAACCTTTGAAATATGATTGAAATAGATGAAAAGTTATCCGAATTGACTGAAAAATATAGAATATAAAACGTGCTACATTTAAAGACAGCGAAAAAAGAAATTTATATTAAATAGTACAGATTATAAACAACACTAATGCTGTTCAAGTTAGTATATTACCTACTTATAAGCTCTAAGTGAATGACCCTTAACTCAAAAGAGGAAAACAATAAAATGAAATCATGAATTTTATTATACTGTTATAAACCAAATTTTAAGACAAATCAGAAGTTTTGAAATGAAATAATAAAGTTTTTTTGTTTATTTATAATTTATGTTTATAAGTTTTCTTTTTTTTTGTAGTTACTTAAATTAGAAACCCACTGCACACCACTGTACTCTTAAATTACAGTTAGAAATGATACTGAATAATTGCTTTTAAGGATATACCGTAAAATGAAGAATGCAGCATACAATTATTTTATGAGTATATATATATACAACGAAATTTAAAATAAACGTGTACCATTCAGAAAAAATCAACATCCGATTATGTATTTAAAAATTTGAGTATAGTACGACAAGAGATCTCAAGTTGACGTTTAAATTGTTTTATGGTTGTGGTATCTATTCAAAGTTTTGCTTCAGGTACCCAGCTAAGCACTGGATTTGGAAAACCCAAAGTAACATTAGCATGCCTAACTTCATATAGATGGATTACTGTACGACATGAAAATAACTAGACAGGGATGTATTTAAACTTTTAATACCGTTAATTTTTTAACAATCATCATTATCTTCGTGGAATTGCCAAAAAAATTTGCATAAAAGCGAAACTGCTATAACATAATGTTCTTATTACCAAGTGTACATCAACATTACCACAACTTGTGACAATTATTAGAGTATTTTTCATAAAACACGGTATTAAAATTTTAAATACATCCCTGTCTAGTTATTTCCATGTTGTACAGTAATCCATCTATATTAAGTAAGGCATGCAAATGTTACTTTGGGATTTCCAAATCCAGTGCTTAGCTGGGTACCTGGAACAAACAGTGTATTCTAATGGATTTCGTACAATTCTATATCCTATAGCAAAATGCATAAAGGTCACATTTCTTTGAATTCTTTCACTCTGAATAGATACCACAACCATAAAACAATTTAAACATCAACTCGAGATCTCTTGTCAGACTACACTATATAAAGAAGAACACCATGCAACTTACAAAACGGAGGTGGATGGGACCAGAAGCCAGTCTCGGTGCAGACGATGCTAGCCTCGCCGTCCAGCTGGTGGCCCTCGTCGCACACGAACTGCACGAGGGACCCCACGGCGTAGGGGTGCCCGTCGGCCGTGGGCACCGCCCCCACGTCTATCAGCCGCGAGTGCGGCGGCAGCGTGGGCTGGGGGCACTGCACGGGCACGCATCGCGGGGGTGGGCCACTCCATCTGTAATGAAGAAATGTAGGTGTAGATATAGCTGGGTTAATGAGGGGGATATGGTCTAATTGTAAGTTTCAATACTTGTGTACTACGCGTAAAGATATAGTAGAACCATGTGACTTTTTAAGACTGTGGTACTAGTATTACAGTATTCTGCGGGGTGTACATACGGAGACAGTGCTATTTCAAGAAACCAGGTTTTTCCGTGGTTTTAGGCATTTTCAGAGGGAAAAGAGTCGATTGAGGATGAAACACGTAACAGAAGGCCTTCATCTTCATCGGTTGATATTTCAGAATGTTTGAGGAAGAATTATATTTGACTCATATCACCGTTAATCAGATTTTTGACTAATTCACTGGTGATAAGAAAAATCTGCGTAAAAATGTTTTAAAAAATATAAGAATTAGGCAAGTAAAAACATTTCTGTGGCTCCTTAGCCTTCTTATTCTCCTGATTTGAGTTCTTTTGATTTTTTCTCTTCTCGAGGTTGAAAAATCACCTTAAGGTAACTCATTTCGGAACACTCCAAAACAGTTAAACAGCTATAACCAACCAACTGAAAGTAATTCCAGTATTCGAGTTCCAAAATTGCCATGATAGTAGAAAGAATCGTTTTCAGCACTGTGTAACTTCCCAAGGAAGTTATTATGACGAAGACAATATGGAATTATAACTCTATTCAAACATTTTTTTAGATCAGTCTTTCTTAATTTACACAAATCGTATGTATGTAGGTAATGAATTACTTATTTCATATTTTATACATTAGAAAGACAATAAACTAGAGGTACACCGAAAAGTAGATAGGCTTATAATGAAGTACGAAAATAATTAATTAACAAATAGTTACAGAAAAATCATCAGTTAACAGTATACTTTCAAGTAAATCTCGTTATTTTAAAGTTACGTAGCAATATTTGTAGTCTAAATAACGGAGTTTGCGGCACAATGTAATGAAATATCCCTGGGTAACTCGAGCTATTTCTCACTTTCAATCAGATATTTCCCATTTTTCTCTTAATTCATTCTACTTCTAATGAAAATTTGAAATGCGTTCTGTCTATAAGTTTTTATGTAATATGTAGTAACTTGATGCTTGATATGTGATACCAAACCAAAGTAGCTACGATAGAACATCAAATAAAGTCAAGTAATAACTAAAACCATCAAGCTACTTGGCGACTACGAAATCAACAAAATCGTACAACAAATTTTGTTTTCTTACCTTCCATCCAACTCACACTCGAGACCGGGGGGGCCAACCAACCGATACCCCCAGGCGCACCTGAACACAGCCCTACCCCCATAGCTTGCATTATGCTCTTCTAGTTGCACGTTGGGGTCCAGCGTAGGTGTCGCCTCTAAGCTGGGACAACGGACTGCTTCGCATCTGTAACGGAAAGGGAAGCAGAAAGCATAATTATCTTGGACTATCAAGTTCGCATCTGTCACATTTGGAAAGGGAATCATCATTATCTTAAACTATCAAACTATCGAGTACAAAATGCAAAGAAAATGAACGAGTACTCACTTGGGAGGCTCGGCGGACCATTGGCCCGATGCTCGACAGGTTAAATTCGCAGCTCCGACTAAACGGAAGCCTACCGGGCATTGGAATACAGCTCGCTGGCCAAGGCGTTCGCCTTCTAAGCTGATGGAGAGAAGGGAGGATGATACTTGTAGTTTCATACATTGTACAGCTGAAACATTACAAATAATTACTTGATAGTATTTATGATCATCATCTGTGGCATAACATTCCTATATGAAACAGGGATAATTTTTTACTGGCAATTCAGCGTTGTCTATTTTTAGTTTATAGCCTGCTGTCTCAGAAAGAAGCTTGTAGTTAAGTTCTGAATTGATCGAATACAGCGGTATTTTTTTATAAGGACTGACGATCTGGGATTTGATCACCAACTGAGCCACATCTATTTCTGGTAGTTTAGATGAACAATGATATTTTAAATTCGTAATTTCTGATGGTCCTTCGATATATTTCAATGGAGTTTTTCATGTACAAATGTATGTTGCGTACCGAGCGGGAAAATCGAATCGAAGTCAGTTTGTATCAGAAACCAGAAAGAGATTATGGACAGTGTGATAACATTGTAAACGTAATCAAGTAGAAATAATGTAATTTAACAAAGGAATCTAAGAAAAGAAAAATGATTTTGAGGAATTTTTTCTTACTACTACTAACCCCAACAACAGATTAAAATCTATAAGAAAATATGTAATCCTGCAATGAACATAAAAACAAATATTATTAATTTTTGACATTATTTTAAAATACTCCGAAATATCCTGTTTTTAGCAAACTTTCCAAAGTTGGCAAGATTTATGTACCTTAGTAATATTAAAACATGTATTTACTTTTTTGTACGAAGTAAAGAAAGTATTGTAGTCGCGAAAAAATTCAGTTTTTCAGAATTCAACAGAAATATCCATTTTGACCATCCCATTTTGACTATTTATCTATGTATGATCTTGCAGAACTCAAAAATGCAAGACCAATTAGTAATAAAGAATATTACATACATATTTTTTAAGTTTGTAAAAATCTGAATAGTAAACGAGTAATAAATTATTATTTTTACATTACTAATCTAGATACTGTCTACTATTTACCTTTATTTGATATGAGAAATTGTTTTTCGCTACCTCTATTTGGCAAGCCTAGATCAATAACAAATTATTCTTGACCCAGGTCAATAATGCAAGTCTTTTCAACATTCAACCGTGTTCTATAATACACTGGATATAACGTAACAGATGCAGGCTCACATTTCTAAATTTATTTATTTATTAACTTGTCTATAAATAACGGAAATGCTTTATTAACTAATTTTTCTGATATATTTATTACAGTAGAAAATAATTTAATTTCATTTGTGATTGTCTAGGTTCCAGTTATTGTTCTACATATTTGCCTAAAATGGTGCTCTTATTCTTGACATTCTTTTATAAAATTTTGTATGTTGATATATACAGAGATAAGGGATTTTTTTAACAACCACAAAAACTCCGGAAGTTTTCCTTCAGTCAAAAAGATTTATATCGCGAAACTTGATTTTAATTTTCTGAATTAATGGTTTTACAATTTTCTTGATGTATTTTTAATTATGGAACTGTCATTTTAAATTTGTTTTCCTGCGGAATATCTTAATAATAATCTTCTTATTTATTGCTCTTGAAAGTTATATATCCATTAAATCTTTTAAAACTTTTTTGATAACTGCCAGAAGATAATTTAAATTTGTTCCGAATCGCGAAATCTCATTAGATTGTTATTGATTGAAATTATCGGCCCATATATTACGAAGTTGGTGGGATATATTGTTTTGTACGGGAAACTTGTGCAATTAGTTGGCTGCGCAAGAATGTGCTGCTAAGAAGTAAACGCAATTAATGTAGCCGTTCATATTGCAACGTAAACATATTTGTGTACAGCGAAAACAAACAGATTCACCCAGAAATTTAACCTATTTATTCCTTAATTGTTACATTCCTGCAGAAATAGAACTCAGCTGTTTTCATGTTTGATTATTACATAATAAAGAAAAATAATAAAATATTATGTGATTTTTTTGCTATATCTCTAAAACGCATAATACGTTCTTTTGAACGATTAGGTGAAAAAAATGAAAAATTACTCCGAGGAATTTTTTTCTCCAAAACTTTTCATTTTCTAGTCTTACACGTAATCTGTCAGTTATCAGTTGATCTATTGTTTGACAGTGAATATTTGTATTAATTATATTTATTTTATTTTTTCTTTTGTACATTAAAACATAACTTTTTTATTTCTATTAAACAAAAATCCATTAATTTTATATTTCAGAAAGACAATGCAAAAATAAAGTAATTATGAAACATATCAATTAATTTTTACCTCCAAATTAAAAAAAATAAAACCACAATAATCGCTGCTTGTACTATTTTGTTAGGCTGTTACTTAAAACTAACCAAAATCTGTAAAGTTAACAGGTTACTGAAAAGAGTAACCGGGATTACTTTGGTTAACTTTCGAAACATAGTATAAATTGCAATGTAAATCATTGCATTCAAAATTCTAGATGAGTTTTGAAACGCATGCTAAATTTATGGCTGGTTGATCTATGCTAGTTTATGTATTTTAGAAATTTCAGGGTCCGCCCACAAAATATTGGCTCTAGGGCCTAAAAATTATAAATCCGGCCCTGTGAAGACTAAAGCACCCCTGAATTTTAAAATCTAACTACGCCTATGCAATCAGTTACAAAACAAAAGTTAAGCAATACTATTTTTGACAAAACTGTTAGATTTCACATTGTCTACGGTCACCGTGCGATATGAAAATGTGTTTACAATATACAATATATCCGTAGCAATAACAAACATACAACAAGCAAATATATTAATGGTAATAGAAAATAGTATATTGTACAACAAGAGTGGATATGATGCCTATATCGCACGAGAACGTATTACAAGCACGACGCGATAGGGAATACAAACGTTCGCGTTAGATTATTTATCGAGTTGTACATTCTATTTTTTACGAATAAATATCAAATAATCATTTACACTAGAACTAAACGTTTTTAACGCAAACAAATTAGGGTTATGGCAGTTATTTTTTAACGTTTATCAATTAAGGTTGCCAATGTAAAGTAGAAATGAAGAAAAATAATAGTTCTTTTCAAAATTAAATAATGTCCTCAAATGTAATTTGATATTTAATTATAAGTATTATGTTTTTATTGTACTATTTCATACAATGAGAATAAAAATAAAAATTGTATGCATCAATAGTTATTTGACAGAATTTTATATTGGCATTGAATTTTATATCCGTACGTGGTGTGGATATAACGTACATGTCCGTACATGATAGGTACTATGAAGGAATGTTGGCAATAGACAGTTGGGAGTAGACTGACAAGACTATCACTTGTGAATGATCACCTATACTACTAATTAAAATAACACCACTCAAAATTTTAATATATTTGTTAGTTATCCTCAGGGCATGTAACCGGTTAAAAAAAACCGGTTAATAAAAACCGGTAACCGATATTTTGAACAAAAATTGCGAACTTTAACCGTAATTTTAACCGATATTTTTCAGGCCGAAAATACCGGTAACCGTTAACCAAAAAAAAAAAAACCGGTTTTAGCGAACATTAACCTTTATTTTAATATCATTTAGCGAGAAAAAAATTTAATATTTCTTTTTTATATCTGTGTTTTCTATTTGTATTTGAACATGAGTCATGACAGTTTTTACAATTAACATTTTATTGGAGAGTCATAAATGTAGGTCTCTTTGGCCGTTAAGGTTACTTAAAAAGTCCAAATAAATACGGCCTTTGTCAACACAGGCAAGTTTAAAATTGAAAAGTGACCTGCGTTTTTCTGAATAAATTACGGGAATTTTTGTGAATATTTATTAATTAAATTGTTTTTTTTAATTGTTATATTTTCTCAGATGGTAATTTTTTTATTATTTTTTTAAATTATTTATTCTATAATTTTTTTTAATCAAATAATTATAATTACTTTTTTTTTATTAATGTTAATAATTTTTTAAACCATATCGGTTTAAACCGGTTTCCAATTTTTAAAAACCGGTTTTCGAACTAAAACCTTTATAATTATAACGTTCTCTATAAGGGTTAACCGTTAACCAGTATTTATTTCGGTTACATTCCCTGTTTGTAACTAACTTTAAGTAATTTCTAATTACAGTTGAATATAAAAAGTTACAATTTTTAGGTTTTTACTGTAAAATTTTTCATATACAGCTGAAATATTCCAAAAATACCCATGTATGAGTCCAAAATTTTGGTTTTTGATTGTTGACACCCTTTAAACCCAATTTTAGGTCAGGTTTGGGTTCCTTTTTACCCATTTTAAGGTGTGACAAATTTCCAAATGTACTATACAATATGTTTACACACTTTTCAACTCATTTTTGGGTATAAAATGCAACACATAATCGTGTTAAACTTATTTTTTTAATTATGAACACCTAAATCATTGTTAAGCACTTTAAACCCATTCCAGGGTGTGAAATAACCCAAATAAACCCATGTTTAGGTAAAATTTATTGATTTTTTTGAAAAAACCAAATTGATAGTCGCCGATGCGCTGATTTCAAATTTTCAAACCGAATTTAATTATCTCTTCCCATTCCTGAGATATTTGGCCTCAAAGTTGCACCTCAAAAAAGTGTGTTTTTTGAACATATCTCTAAAATGGGTAGAGATACAGTATCAACGATTACACCAGTCGATTCTACGCGCAAAGTTACATAAAGAAATGTTTTCTCCGCATATACGATCTTTGGAACGAATTGGTGAAAAATGAGAAAAACGAAAAAAACCTGAATTTCAATTTTTTTCACCAAAATTTTTTATATTCTGGACTTAAGTAAATACAGATGCGCTGATTCCAAATTTTCAAACTGATTTCAATTATCTTTTACCGTACTCGAGATATTTGTGTTCAAAGTTAGGCCTGAAAAAATCAGTTTTTCAGGAATAATTCTGAAATGGGTTCAGATACGACTTTGGCGACCTCACCAATCGATTCTACGGGCAAAATTACATTTTTGTACTAATTTTCAGATTTTTATTCCAATGGATACAAATTTTATAGAGGAAAAACGAAAATCGTCAAAAATCGAAAAAAATCGCAAGGGGTTCATCAGGCGATTTTTCGATTTTCGCGATTTTCGTTTTTTCGTTCTAAAAATTGTATCCATTGGAATATTAATCTGAAAATTGGTACACTTATGTAATTTTGCCCGTAGAATCGATTGGTGAAGTCGTTGAGATCGTATCTTGACCCATTTCAGGGATACTCCTGAAAAACGATTTTTTTCAGTTCCAACTTTCAACCCAAATATCTCGAGAACGGTAAGAGATAATTGAAATCGGTTTGAAAATTTGAAATCAGCGCATCTGTATTTACTTAAGTCTGAAAAATGAAAAGATTTGGAGCCAAAAAGTTCTCCAGCGAAAAACTGAAATTCCGGTTTTTTCTTTTTTCTCATTTTACACCAAATCGGTCCAAAGAACATATATGCGAAGAAAACATTTCTTTATGTAACTTTGTGCGTAGAATCGACTGGTATAATCGTTGAGACTGTATCTCTACCCATTTTAGAGATATAGTCAAAAAACACACTTTTTTGAGGTGCAACTTTGAAGCCTAATATCTCAGGAATGGGAAGAGATAATTAAATTCGGTTTGAAAATTTAAGATCAGCTCATCGGCGACTATCAATTTGGACTATTTTAAAAAACCAAAATTTTTGAGTGAAAAATGGGTCATTTTGGATTTTTTCGGCTGTAAAATCAAAATTTTAAGGTGCAAATCTAAATATTGTTAGTTTTCATGATTAACTATGATTGTAAATTACTTGGAGATGAGAAAAGATATTAATTTTTATTTGGATATGGTTTGGAATATATTTGCGAATATAGATAACAATTATCAAAACAAAATTTCCAAATATAAGTACTTCCGGTCATCATTTCCGTTGTAGGCCAAGGTTCGTGGTCCATTTAACAACTATCAATTGTTTTACAGACATACTTTTGTTTAGATAAAGTTCATTTGTCCTAATTATTTGTTTATTAACTGTTTCTTATATTATTATTTCCACCTTCTATATACAGGCTGGCTCAATAAAAATTATCAGCGCAATTTTTGACCACTTAACATCAATTTTGCAAAAAACGCTCGAACACGTCATTTTTAGTATAAAGGGGGAACACCTGAATGGATTAGTTCCAATGGCATCACGTCAACCCTAAAATGGGGGTGGACTGCACCTCAAAAATTTTAAATGGAAAAGAGTGTCAAATATGACACAGTTCGAAAGGCCTTTCAATTCTCTTCTCAACAGTTTTTTTATTTCTCAAATCCGATCATTAGTTCTAGAGAAATATCGTTTAAAACAAATTTTATCAGGTGTTTAAAATTGCAATCAAGTAGGCTTAAACAAATGACAAAATCGAATATCAGTATTTTTCCCGTAACGTAGAGGGCCGAAATAATAGGATAATATACTTTTATAATACAGTCACAGATGTAAAAGGAATAATAAAATTTAATATATAAGACACAAACTAATAGCACTTTAAAAGTACACAACTTAAGTGTACTTTTACTCAAGATCACGCCCGTTGTATTCAAAATGTTCCATGTCGATTATCTTTTGTTTTCTGTTAAAATATTTTAGAAGTAACTCGTGTTTGGTATCAAATGAAAGGATTATTTGATGAGGGCTGGCGTGTAGAAATGACAAAAAAATTCCTCGTCGAATGTCTTTTGTTTTCAGCTAAAATATTTCAAAAGTAAGTCGTGCTTGGTATCAAATGTAAGTACTCGACTATGTTTGGCGTGCAAAAATGTCAAAAATCATGTCAACAGGCTCTTGTTTCTGGAGAAAAGTTGTCAGAAGTACCTCGTATTTGGTATTAAATGTAAATAAAAAATGACAAATAATTACCATGTCAATCAGCTTTTGTTTTTGGCAAAAAGTTGTCAGAAGTATGCAGGGCATGTAACCGATTAATAAAAACCGGTAACCGATATTTTGAACAAAAATTGCGAACTTTAACCGTAATTTTAATCGATATTTTTCAGGTCGAAAATACCGGTAACCGTTAACCAAAAAAAAAAATAAACCGGTTTTAGCGAACATTAACTTTTATTTTAATATCATTTAGCGAGGAAAAATTTTAATATATTTTTTTTATATCTGTGTTTTCTATATGTAACATGAGTCATCACAGTTTTTACAATTAACATTTTATTAGAGAGTCATAAATGTAGGTAGTTTCTTTGGCCGTTAAGGTTACTTAAAAAGTCCCAAATAAATACGGCCTTTGTCAACACAGGCAAGTTTAAAATTGAAAAGTGACCAGCGTTTTTCTGAATATATTACGGGAATTTTTGTAAATATTCATTAATTAAATAGCTTTTTTTTAATTGTGATATTTTTCTTAGATGATATTTAAAAAAATATTTTTTTAATTAATTATTCTCAATTTTTTAATCAAATTTTTATAATTAATTTATTTTAATTAATTTTAATTATTTTTTTAACCGATATATTAACCGGTTTAAACCGGTTTCCAATTTTCAAAAACCGGTTTTGGAACTAAAACCGTTATTATTATAACGTTCTCTATAAGGGTTAATCGTTAACCAGTATTTTTTTCGGTTACATGCCCTGGTTATCCTACATCCTACCAGTGACATATTTTAAAATTCACTCATGATTATGTAACATTTAATATAGTATTAATTGAGGACACAACAAATTTTAATAATTCTACTAGTTTCGGCTACATGCCATCATCAGGAATGATGATAATTCCTATACTATATAATATCTATTTGGCGCCCAAAAATGCTGCGCCCGAGGACAGATGTCCCCCTTTGCTTCCCTCTAGCTACACGATTGGGTTACAGTGAGATATGAAAACGTATACTATGTATCCGTATAGCAACAACAAATATACAACAAGCAAATATCTTAAGGCTCTTAGAAAAAAAAAAAGATCACCCTGTTAGAGATGTGTAGTACTCGTATGATTCGTATAAACTGAACGAATCTTTTAAATGAGTCGTATCATACGAATCAGTATCCGCGAAAAGATTCGTATCGAAGTATCATGCGCACCCGTTGACTCTAGGCATACAGCAATACAATACATGTACGGTGCATGAGTCACGGTGGTGGACTGGTACCTGCTTGACCTGCGGTACATGTACTGACTCAAAGAGTAAAGCATTAATTATTAAAGACAGATGTCGTACCCGGGTACGAGTACGAGAGATAGAAATATAAACAAAGCAAGATACAAGACCGAACAAGGGAAGGGAAGCCTGAAGCAAAACGCAGTCGTATATACAACGCACCCCCCACCCAATGTGTACGGTACGAAATATACGAATCTTCTGATACGAATCTTTTTGGTACGGAGTCGAATAAATACGAATCATCAAAAAGATTCGAATATCCCATCTCTATCCTGTACTATTAATTAAAATAACACCACTCAAATTTTTAACATATTTGTTAGTTTTCGTACCAGTGACATGTAGGGTGATACTATTGGTGATCCCTCTCGGAGTGGCGCAAGTGAACGTGCCTGAATCCTGGGGCTTGGTGTAGTACACAGACAGCCGGTACTTCCAGTCCCTTTCTTCTGTAGCGATCGCCCAGCCTGCAACAAAGACACAATAAAACTCACGCACAAAGCACGCCAAATCATATGTCACACACAACACACACTATTATTCTACAAAGCAAATAGATAAAAGAGAAAGAGAAAGGCTGTCTGGATTTGGATTTAAATCCCAGATATGCAAATAACTTCTGTTTGCACGATGTGTGTATATTTAAATATAATAATGTAAGGAATTGGAATAAAATTGTTTAATGCGATACGAATTGTACTAGTTGATTTGAAATAAGGTGTAGCACTTATTTTATTTCCATAGTTGTTAAATATTAAAAAATATTCTGTGTGTTTCAACTAAGACGCATTATTTACTAATCTCTCATTAGTTAATAGTACTTACTACGGATATCAATTATAGGTATATACCACAGTACAGTCACAGAATAGGTTTATACAGAAGCGACAGTAAGACAAAGAAACGAAAATTAGAGAGAGACGGAGACTGTGTACAAATTTAAAGGGCTTTTGTTTAAAATCGGAAAGTTCCTTCACATCTTCGAGAGAAATAGGGGAAGAGCACAAATATTAAAGGTCTACACAATGCTTCAAGGTCATATAACTGGATAGGGGAACATGAAAGGTACCGACACGGAGTGTCGCTTCTGTATGTAATTATTCTGTGGTAAAGTTCCAAATAAAATGCGATATAATTGTAATGTCAAATGAACTTCATCCTAATTTAAAGTTTACTAATAGAAAAAAAAAATCGAATGACTACCTACTTAGTACATTTTTAGTTATAGATTAAGAAATATTTATGATGTCTATACTGATTTATATTTTCGAGAATATTTACATAATTTAACAATGATGAATATTTAGATTAGAAAAGGACAAGATTAAAAATTGTACGAAAATAAGAAAATAAAAAAAAGTTAACTACGGTTTTATTAACTGGTTGAAAAAACCGGTAACCGATATTTTGAACAAAATTTGCGATCTTTAACCGTAATTTTAACAGATATTTTTAAGTCCGAAAATACCGGTAACCGTTAACAAAAAAAAATAAACCGGTTTTAGCGAATATTAAACTTTAAATATCATGTCGCGCAAAAAAAATATATTTTTTTATATCTGTTATATTTGTATTTGAATATGACTATATAAGTCATGATAAGTTTTTACAATTTACATTTTATTCAAGAGTCATAAAATAGGTAGTCTCTTTGTCAGCTTTAGTCAGTTTACAATTGAAAAATGACTTTCATTTCTTTTAATTTAATACAGGAATTTTTGTAAATATTCGTGTTTGATTTTCTATGCAGTACGGAATATAATCACTTTTCATTGGTCTATAATATTATTATTTTTAATTATCTTTTTTATTCTTTTTTTTATTAACCGATATATTAACCGGTTTAATTTTATTAAAAAACCGGTTTTCAAACAAACCGTTATTTTTATAACGTTCTCAATATAGGTTAACCGTTAACCAGTATTTTTTCGGTTACATACCCTACTTAAACTGTATTTCATGATATAATTCAGAATTTCTTAATTCTAAATCTGTTATTTTTGTATAAATAACGTAAGCAAGTTGCAAATAAATACAAATGTAAAATGTCAAGCAAAATGTCAAATGTCAAGCATGGAGCTTCATTATGAAAATTCTTTACTTCAGAAACTAATAAAACTTTAGTAGATTAATGTCCTGGTAACTCGAAGGATTGATATTACAAATCTGGGCAAAAAAAAAGTAAAAGTTTCCGCCATGGTAACCAATGTAAATAAACAATTACGATACAATTGTACGTATATTAATTTTTGCTTTGTAGTTTTCTATGCAAAATTTGGTCATGTAAGTTTTGTTGTATCAATTATTTATGGCAATTTTATATTTTGTTTAATTCAGTATTGAAATCTTTATTTTATAGTGTTAGATATATTGATTAGTCTATAGATTTTAAAGTTATACTCATAGGTTCCGAATAATCCGAAATCCATCAAGTACTTTATTTAAACTTGTTTTATTTAATGATTTTTTTATATTTTTCATATGAAATGCACGTAAGACAGTAAAGCCCTTGTAATTTGAAAATAAAGTACATACAAACATAATGTCCTTATTCTATGAGAAGATACTTAGCTGATCCTTGCAGCCAACTTTCTCTCCTCTCGTTTATCATTAAATTATATGAAAGTGGAGCACTTTAGAAATATTACAGCGTAGTAAATGCACATTTCTTCACCCATTCCGTCTCGCGTTGCCGTATCTTTGAACTTTAAATAACGTAACTGCTGTAATTTTATTTCCATCAGGTTAAAGAAGTGCTCGTTGCCTTTATACTCCCTGCCTGTCTGATAATTCCTCACGAGTGGTACTTGTTGCCAGACGCAAGTCTTAATGACAGTTTTTAACGTTTGTAGCATTTGTAGCGTTGCTACACTGAGGTAAATGTAAAGAGCCCAGGGAATGCAAAAGAAATCAAACACTTCAGCCACAAACCAAATGTAATTGCCTTTTCAATAACCTCATGTATGAAGAATTTCAGTGTGTTATTTGATGTTTTTCGCACTAATAAAGATTAAATTCTTATAATTTTACCTTTGTAATAGATTCTTTGGAAAATAAGATTGATTTGGTTACGACTGTAGATCATTCAATTAATACTTTAATACTTTTTTTAAAAATAAATATAATTCTAAAATAAATCGAATGTGAAGTTGTCGATGTACAGCCGTCGATTTTGATAAAATTTGGCAAAAGTTCCTTCTATAGATGACAAATATGGGAAAAACAATAAAAAAAAGCGGTCAGACTTAGTTGACATGGAAATCGCATTTATTTGTTTTGAAAACTATTTAATACAAAGGTTATGTACATACACACCCACCTCACTTAACCTAATCTAACCCAGCTTAATCTAATCTAACTTAACCTAATCTATTCTAACCTAACCCAACCTAATCTAACCTAACTTAATCGAATCTAACCCAACCTAATTTATTGTCTATCCTAACCCATCCTAACCTAACCTAACCAAACCTGACCTAACCGAACCTAACCTGATCAAACCCAACGCAACCCAACCTAACCTAAACCTAAGTTTAATTTGGATTGGGATAGGTTAGATTAGGTTAGGTTGGTTTAGGTTAGCTTAGGTTAAGTTAAGTACGTATGTACGTTTGAAAAATTTTGTAACAGATAAGAAAGAAATACAATTTAAAAATTTTTTCTTACAAAAAGTGATTTCAAATTTTAATATATACTTCAATTATAATATTTCATTCGCAAGACACAGTATAGTGTACTAGTATATTATAATCATAAAAACTAAATAGTGAATATATGATACGACTGATAATATAAAAGCTCATTTTCTTAAACAGCAAGTGCCTTGTAAAATTTAAATTAAGTTTACGTTATTTATTCCTATAGATTCCATGAAGAGCTGATTAGATTTTTCGTTTGTTTTTTTTTAAATTGATTTGAAATATTTTTCTACAAATTAAATAATATTTGGGCAAGAATGCTTAACTTTAACACAAATCATTTTCATTCAATCAGAATGCTTCATTTGATGGAGGAAGGCAGTTTTTCAGCGATAAAATTTGAAAAAAGGAGGATCGTTATGGTTACATTTATTGATATGATTTTACGGTTGAATTGTTGAAAACGTTAAAAAATACAGTAATTCGTGAAATAATTGAGCAAAAATATTTAACCTATGAATTTAATCGGTAAAATGTACTTATAATTTCTGCGAAGTAACAAATCGGGTTAATAATGATTCTTAAATCAGGCAGCGATTAATTTGTTCCTTTACAACACAACAATTATTCGTAAATAATAAATTCATTGATTTGTTTATTCATAATATTTTTTAGTGTAAGTTTTTATTTTTGCTAGTAAGAGAAAAGAGATATGCAATTTATTTGATTTGTGGTTTTTCCTTGCTTATATTCCCGTGCCGTAGTGCAGGTTAGTCAGGTCGGGTTTAGATGACAGTGCGGGTTGATAAATGCCTTGATATCGGATTTACGGGGTTAACTCCTACCCGACCGACACCCTCTGTGTACCTGTCACCGCACTAAGAAATATGAAATTGTTTTATATTCAAATTCTCGACAATATCACAACCTGCCGTTCAGTGGCGTAACTACGGGAGCACACGCCTGCAACGCGGATGGGTCTCACTTTGCTTCTACAAAACTAAACAAAAATAAATAGGTAAATAAGAAGTAGTGACCATATGTTTATAATTTGAAGAATTTTTTTCTTTACCTTTGTTATATTTTTTACAACACAATTGTATTTGTTCCAAAATTGATATTTATGGAAATATAAGGAATGTAAGAAACTAAATACTCGCAAAAAAAATCAGATGAGAAATAGTTACAGTGCCACCATTCCAGGGATAAACAAATCTGCTGTAACACTATAGCAAATTTAATAAATTCCTGCCTCCCTTGAGCTTTTCTCCGACAAGGTGAGGGCCTCAAGTATATAGATCACGTTAGTGAGGTTAAGATTTACATTTGGCGCGCAACCCTAATTCAAATCTGAGTGTATGTATTTCTTATGGGTGTACATTTTCAATTCACGATATTAAAGCATTTTGGCGAATCTTAATTATAACAGGGTTTTTTTTATATTCTAAAACATTACTATATGCTTTCCATACAGAAAAAATACAAATAAAAGAATAAATTAAGAAAACTTTGATTTTAAAGAAAGTAGTATCGTAAATAGTAACATGTCATTACTTGGTGCAGCAGGTTAAAAGCGCCAAGTTAAAGTGACAGGTTTAACTGAATACTAAGACAGCTACGACATATGTTTTCAGAAATTTGCATCTACTGTTTAAATTGAAGTTTATTAAATAATATTATGTTTTTGGGTGTGTATTACATTAGAAGATATATAAAACATTAGAGATTAGTATTTATAAGGTTTAATAGGTAAGATTTGCATTTTATAATACTGTCTAGCAGTTTAAAGATAGCATATTTTTATTCCCATAAGAATAACATGGGCGTATAAATCGTCAGAGGCGAGTTAGGGTTTCAGTTTGAATTTGGCGCAACAAAATGACCGTTACACTAATGCAGTCTATTCTTGCGGGGGTCCTGTGAATTGTAGTTACGCCACTGTTTCCGCGCTCGCATTTCGTCGCGGCGCGTCGTTCGTTACTGTTGTCTACATGACATAGGGCTGTTTTTATCAAGCCGTAGGTACGCACATGTAAACAACACACAATCATGTAAAATGTTATTTATTTATATGGACTCTGGACGTATGAAAAGAACAGGCATTTCTGTAATAATAATACGAGTTCATATATGGTACATATTTGAATTCATTTTCCTTTGTTGTATGTTGAATTTTGAAGCAAGAATGTTACATGTTTTCGAGAAATATTGTTTTCATTAGTCTGTTATTAAAATTTATTAGACGTGTATACAGCTAGCATGAACCATGAACAGTTAATATTTGAAAATGATTTATTTTATATTATTCCTCTCTTTAAATGGTTCGAATTTTTACTTCACTGATTTTAAGTAAAGGAAGCAGAATCAAATAAATTTTGTAATAAATTAATTTCTAGTTATTATAGTTCTTCCCTTTCCGATATATTTTCGAACCTGAAAATTTATTATTCCGGTATTTTAGTGTAGTTGCTAGGCTACGAAAAATAACAGTCCGGGAAACTTTTTTCCGATCGGTGACAAAGCATTCCCATACAAAACACAGTACATTGTTTTCCATAAATAAAAATACAATTATATTTATAACATTATTATTGAAAATAAACCGATAAAAAAAATAGTATGTGTACCACGAAGGAAAAGTGACTTTTCGGATTTCTGGTGTTACTGGCCTTTCCTTCGGCTCGATCCGCAATTTCCACTACCGTCCGGAAATATATCACTCTACTAGTTACGCAATATACTATTCTACGACCACTATGGAAACTCGCACTTTTCTGATACCATATACATTTACTTCGAGGAAAGGTGACATCCATTGGCCAGCAAGGTCGTGTAATTTAAAGCCATTAAATTTTTTTCTTTGGGGCTCCGTTAAATCTCTGAAATATACCAGTAAGACATCGATAATTAACGACCTAGATACGAACATTATTCGAACTATTGCTGAAATCCAACTCGAATTATACCAAAAATATATCGCAAATTGGATCTCTCGGACCGTTGTTTGGCAACGATTCACGGAGATTATTTGAACATTTTGAACCATATTACTTTCAAAACATGGTGGTATTAAATGTGTTTAAAGTCTTTATTAAATTTTAAAGATTAGGCGTACTAAATGAAAAACCCTATATGTCGTTTTTGGATGCAAGTTAAGGGCCTGTTTTTCCACCTTTGGTTTAAGTGCCGGTTACCTTAACCGTTGTAATTTAATCTCGGTTAATAGAAAAATATCGCATCGAAATAGTAAATAACCTATATTTTTGATAACTTACATTAGTTTTTCTAAGCGATAATTTTCTGTTAACCGATGGTTAAGGTAACCGGCACTGTAACCAGACATGGAAAAACTGACCCTAGGTGTCCAATTGCTCAGGTCTACAGTAACATATGGAAAACACCCCATATTGTAAAAATATCCACTACATTTTAAAATCTTAATAATAATAATAATATCTATAGTTAAAGAAATCTGTTGAAAACAAAATAGCAGCATGGATTGGGTAGGTTATTTGTAATGTTTTACGTTTGTGTTGATGGCCGTATAGAATGCAATGTTGAGAATTTAGCGATGTTAATTTCTCGGTCGTTGTGCATTCCCGACAATTTGGTCGGGTTTTACGAGAGTTCTATATCTATTCAGCTCACGGTGTAAGATTGTTAAGGTGTTAAAGTTATTTTCCCCGTGTGATCGCGACTTCTCTCGGCGCGATGCTCTTTTATTTCCCTGCTCTGCCTTCGCGCCGCTCGTCGTCTGTTTTACACTTCGATTCCCCGCACACTTCTACTGCTCTTTATTTTTATTGCATTTCCTCTACTCTCATTTCTTTATTTTCGTGTTCACTTGTTCTCATTGTTTCCAATGCTGTTTATATACGAACAATTGTGAATGTTGCTGGGTCTTATAAAGATTAAAAGGAACAAATAAACGGTTTGGTATATTATATTCTACAGTTTAGTTTACTAACTTTATACTTTTTTTTTTAATATAAAATTGAATTATTATTTACAATTTCTTTATGTTCTTTCATTCAAAATGAAGTTATAAACTTTATTTAGTCTTTCTTTTTGCAGTATCTATTTGGTTTGAACCTCTTCGGAGAGAAAAAAATGTAGAATGATTATTTCATAAATTTAATGAAAATGCAAAAGCAGAAAAAAAATCTGATGTGGCCAGCACATAACCTCTTCTGTCTTCTTTACACTTTTCATTAATATTTATATTTTATAAATTTATAGGTTTCAGTATATTAAACTTTTGTTTACATAGACAAAAGTAAGAAGGATAACTAAGTCATAATTGTATACCACATAATTTTGACAAATTATATGGTAAAAATTTTAATCAATAGACAATATTTGGGTTTAAGTTCTGTCTATTGATTAATTATGAGTTCTGAAAGCTTGTTTCAATATGTAAAAATTTTACCTTACAGAATTGTTAAAATAACATGGTACAATTGTCATATCATATCAAACGTTAAAAACTTGATCACGAAAACATTACTCACAAGAGAACTTTATAAAATAATATTTATTGATAATGTGACATCTGTAAACTTATAGAAATCATGGGTGTTATGAATCATACCAGGCCTTAGATGTCTTCAAATCAAAACTTTCTTTGGATTCAATTCCTTTAAGGACTTTTTTTCCTTAATGTTATTTATTATATATATATTTATTAATAAAAAAATATCAGAGCACCAATTGTTTCAGAATTTTATTTGCACTGGCGGGAATTGCAGATTCAGTATATGTTAGGCATATGTGTTTCCACAACAATATTTCGGCAAATAGTTTTTGTTCTTGACAATTCTGCTTTAAATCATATAAATTTTTATCTCCGTGTATATGAGACGCGCTTCAGATTTATTTATTATTTTCAAAATTCATAAACTGGTATGTCTAATCAAATCCAGCACAGTGTCTCTATTAAAACATATAAATATTAATAAAAGAGAGAGGTTATCAGATTTTTCTAAAATGTGTTTATAATAATTTGCCCTTGTCACTATTGCAAACTAATAATAATCACAATTGTCTGGAAATAAAGTGATCATAGTTCAAACACCTGTGGTATTTGTGATCCCTAAAAAAAGAAGAAAAACAAAATAATGGTTGTGGAAGTATCGAGTAACAAATGTTGGCTTGATCAGCAAAAAGGGAATGTAGGTTGTAGGAAAGTTTTTGAGCATGTAAAAATGTTGCGAACAGATTCAAGTGGGATTTAATACATCGTCCATGGGCGAAGTTGGCCGCAAGTTGTCGCCGACGACTGGCGACGTTTTTTCCGCTCTGCATCAAATTAGATTCACGCGGGCCTTCTTATTATTCCAAACTACACGCCAACTCTGCAAACTCGGACAGGACAACAGCCCGGGAAAGATTCCAAATAGTTATGACGACTTGTAAACTACCACTGTATTTGCTAAATAATAAACCTATAAACCCTATACAAATTACAACTGCCCGGTTGCATAAAAGTGTGATTAGCTAATCAACTGGTTAACTTCACGTTGTTACTATGGTCACAGAATAGTTACAAAACTGACAGTATTTTATACAAATATAATAACGGATAAAACATACAAATGCAAATTACTCCTATATGGTAGGGATGATCAAACAATTAAAAATATCTATGTTCACATCAAATAATGAATTGATATAAAATCAACTTGCGGTGAATATTTAAACTTAAAAAACGATATTTAAGAAACATCGATTTATAAAATAATTACAAAGCAAAAAAATAACATAAACAAATTATAACAAAATAAAGGTTAAATGTAATTCTACAAAATTAAGCCTAAATAAAAAATTGTGAGCGTCAGAGACTAGTTTTGGTACGAATTTTATTGACTACTGGATGAAATTAACAATATTTTACAAAAGTGTAACGAAACTACAATTTGAAGTTATATTTATTTGAATATATGATGAATGAGCACATATCTTATGCCATTTATCCTTCATCCTATTTTATTAGATTAATTTACTTCATTTTGTACAAAATGTTATAACGAAAATATTAAACAAAACCTATCAATATCTTTAAAAGAAAACGATGTTTTACTCTATATATCAAAACTTAAACATTTATTTGAGAGAACCGATAATTCCTATTAAATAGTATATTATTTAACAAGCATAATATGTAGGCTATATTACACGAGGATGTAATTAAAAATACGAGCGGCAGCGAGTATTTTTAATCATCCGCGTGTAATGTAGCCATATTATGCGAGTCAAATACTATACTTTATCTACAACTATCAGGCATATAAAAAAATCTGATATTATTTGTTAAATATTGTTAGGTGTGAGTAGTTCATATATAGCTTAACAGATGGCGCCACAGTAGCACTTAAATGTCAAAATGACTTTTCAAATTGTATTTATTATACTTTTATAAGCATATATATTGATATTTATAATAAAAAATATGTTATTAATAAATTAACAGTTTAATAAAATATTATGTGTTAAATTATATGCCCTATTTATTACAGAAAAGTGTAGCGTGTATCATGACATTTCATATTACACTTGTGTAATATGAGTAGTATATTATATGTAGTATTACACGTATAATGTACCCATATTTCAATAGTTGTAGACAGTGTTCCCTGTAAGCTGCGCGGGTGCGCGGCCGCGCACTAATTTTTCTAAAGTTGCGCAGTCATTTTTGTATTCTGCGCACCATTTTTTATATTTCATTTTATAAAAGAATTGTATCTAAAAATGACAAAAATTCAAATTCCACAAAAAAAATAAAATTCAGAGGGTCAACAAAATTTTTGAAATCGGCCTTTGACATTTAAACGTCGACACGTCATCCAGCGTTGCTTGGTTTGCTTTTTTTATGTTAAGAAAGGGGACTTCGTTGTTGTGTCTATGTGCGATTTGTATGCAGCATAGCGAGTGTGGTTGCAAACACGTGGTTTGTAACCCTCACATATAATAAAATGAGATTAACTTCACAATAAAATAATATCGCTGTCGCTTATTTTATGTCCACAGGAACCTCGTCGCTATGATTAGTTTCCCAATTCATTGCAAATTAATATAAACGCACGTAATAAAACTGCAAAACTGACAAACTGACCGTTACTACTAGAAAATCTGATTTAATTATTAAATTTAAAATTGTGTTTTATCATAATCAATGGTTTCAGAAAAAAATGGCACAAAATTCGACATCCCACTTGCACACTTTTACATACGTTTTGAAAATTTTTGCTCCTATATATTTTGCACCGCGCAGACAGCGAAAAAATTAGAGGGAACATTGGTTGTAGATAAAATAGATTTTTTAAATCGAAGCCCTTCAATTTGTTCTTTGAAGTCCCAAGATTTGTTTGGTTTTCAGCGCCTTTTTATAAATTTTAAAGTACCACCCACCTGATACAAAATTTGTTTAATAAATCCCACATAAAAATTAAATTTGTGAACTTTTTCAGAACTTTTATGAATATCATTTTACGAAAATAATGACCAAAATCATTACTTGCTTCATCTATTGTACAGAAAATAATAAGGACGAGTTTTACATTAATCATTGAAATATCTGGAAATATCTTGTTCCTACAAGAATTTCCATTATGTAATGAACGTAAGTTCGTTTTTCTTTAGTGTCTATGATCAATAGATAATTTTTGTCGTTTTAATTAGGTCAGAGTTTAAAACATCTCCTCCGTTTCAATCAGCGTTAATGGCTGTGGAAATGAAATATCAGAGTTATTAATTTAAATTACGGTAGTTAGAATTGATTATAGAAACGTGCAAAGAAAATAGTCGAGTTAGTTGGGAAGAAGTCGGGAGTTAATTGAAACTAAATACAGGCGCATTTAATTACATTCTGCATAGCACTGCCGGAATGAAAACTAGGTAATAAGAATAACTTCTGCGCTCACCTACATTCACAGTCGCGGCAATTATTCATTCTTTTACCTACTACAGTCACGAATATAAATCGTGCAGCTTTGTTTCTATCACCATGACAAAGGGAGCGCATTCGTCAACACAACAGATAGTTATTCTCACAAAGAAGTTTACGTTTATAATCAATAGTACCGCCACTTCTCTCCTTCACAAACTATAAACACCGATATTCATAACTTTCATTCTAGAAAGCATTAGTCAATCAGACAAGAATATGTAAACGAATCACGAATAGAAACATGTCTTTCCAAAACTAACAAGAGATTTATTTTAATATGAAAAGTGTTTAAAAAAATCTTCAATGGATGAGATTAGAAAAGGAAAAATGCCTCTTTTCGGTCAAAAAAAATATCCAATTTCTAGTCCTTAAGGTCGTTGTAGACTAGCCTATAATTTGAACAAGATTTTGCACCATTTTTGGTACAATTTAAAGTCGCTAGTAACACACAACATATTGGTTGAAATATTGTATACGATCGTAAATTTGTTGAAAAAATCTGTCAGCTAATTTGGTTGTGAGTATACGCATATATGAAATTTGTGATCTCACGCGTTTCTAACGTTTATCTGTTTTATTGTACGTGGTGTGGTTATAGAAAACATAGTGTTGCTACTGGTAAATTTGTAAGTATTGCAAACTATGAATGTGAATGAATTTATTTTTAATTTTGCTTGTCACATTGACATATTCAATGAAATTATGCAGAATCTGAGCCAACTGCATTAGTATCATACAAAATTTCATCTTAGTCTAACAATTTTTTGTACAAGACATTGTTATATAGACTAGTCTAAAACGGATTTTATGTACAGTTTAGCCGTAAAGATACCAACTTTTGAAAAATTAACATTTCTTCCCTAATAAATCTGAAATTAGTGAACATAAGAAAGCAAATAGATGATGCTCAAGAATTTTCTTCGTAAAATATAGAATCACTAACATTAATTAGTTTTGTTTAATTTTTATGGAAATTAAGAAAAGGATATTTTATTTTTTTACCTGTTAGATACTGTCCAAGAGGTGACGTCCAGGTCCAATCTGGAGAACCTAATCTTCTGGAGAACAAACATTCCAGGTGTACAGTGGATCCTGGATACACAGCCAGGACTCCACTGGGTTCCACACTGGCTGATCCTGCAGGAATGCGGATCAGAACAGTCGGTGGAGCATCCTCTGAAAAGAACAAACGTCGTTGTTAATCAGAAACAAAAATAGATAACAACAGTTACAAATTTCCTGGTCTACACTTGAAATTATTTAATAAAACAATAGGTACATGAATTGATAGACTACCATGTGTAAATTTGTTGTAAAAAATAAAAGATCTCAGAAATTCAGAGTTGGAAAGACAAAGTATAATACTGTTAGTAGGTTTTACATTAGTAGCAGGGTAACACATTGTTGATCAAATAACGTAAACGAATCAATAACTTGATGATGATCGAAAGATCGAAACGCGTCGTAATTCAACAAGTATTGAGTTTGTATTCCGTTCAGTGTAATATTTGATTTATTGCATTGAATTCTATTCTATAACGATCTTTGCTCTAAACTTTATATTGTAAACCATGGGCGCTGACTACGTGGGGGCAGTGGGGCTCATGCCCCTAAGGAAAATTTTCAATGGGGAACGGTCCTGAAGGAGATATTTACCTTATCGAAGCATTTTTTTTTACATCGGTAATAAAGCCCTAAATTGATATTATTAAGTAACTGACAGTTACCTTAAACTATTTGTAAGTTCTACCCTTAAAAATATTACCAGTATATTACTCTTCAAAATACCTATGTATACAAATTTTCATTTTAAATTTCCCACTATAGTACAGCCAGAATTAAAAATTGAATATCAACCAACAGGAATCCATACGACCGGATCCAATATACTTCTCAGAATATACCGGAGATCCTGAGACGCTAGCACTCAGTCCTGCTCTGCGGGGCGCTGAGGCGGTAGTGGGCTTTCGGGCCTCCGCTCCGCCTAGTGTCTAGTTAGACTGCCTTATAGGGCATCTAATGCCCTGAAGGTGATCTAGTTCAGTCGGTCAGGAATTGTAGCACGCTTTACCGGGTGCTCTAATTCTAGGCCTGCTGAAATCAGAGTACATTCTGGAGCAGATTTTACTGCTCTGGATTGTGCTCTATTTTCACTGGGTCAAGAATTAGAGCACTCAAAAGTGTTTGCTTTAATTCTTAACCTACTAAAACCAGAGCACATTCTGGAGTAGATTTGGCTGCTTTGGATTGTGGTCTGGTTTCAGTGGGTCAGGAATTAGAGTATTTTGAAACGTTTGCTCTAATTCTAGACCTATTAAAAAAGGAGCACATTCTGGAGCTGTTTTGGCTACTCTGGATTGTGCTCAGGTTTAATTGGGTCAAGAATAACAGAATTTAAAGTGTTTGTTTAGTATTTCTTTTTATAGTAATTTATGTTTCGATTTTTGTCATTATAAGAAATTTTGTCCCTATGGAAATTTTGAAAAGTCGGCGCCGATGTTGTGTACTATAACTGACGAGTTCTTTAAAGGAACAATTACATTTTTTAATTTAATCGTGAACAAATATAAATATATATGAAAAGTAATAACGCAACACAGAGATAAATATTTGTAATTTAATATTCCCCAAGGTCTATTTTAAAACTTTTGTATGTATATGTTTTACTTTTTGAGAAATCTTTAATGAAAATGTTTGCAATTAACTTCCTGTTTATATAATTTCGTAGAAAAATATTTATATTTAATTATAATTTTATATTCCGTGCACTAGGTAGAGTATACAGCTAGGTGCAAAGAATACATTATAATGTTTACGAGCTTGGGCCTGACCTAGTTTAAAAGAAAAATGTTTACATTTTCCGCAGAATTGAAGAATTCATTCATATTATTCACTTTACATTCCTTTTTACGGTATCATTTGTCATTTTCAGAGATAATCATGTCACCTAGCAACTGTGAAACCTGAGAGGAATAATATGCAAAATGACTCAAATAAAACGTACCAATCAAAACGCAAAGAAGAATTTATTTTATTCTAGAATGATGGAAAACATTTCAGTAATGTGATTATCTATTCCAAATGTCATTTAGATTGCAACAATATTTTCTCTAAAGATCTAGTAAAGTCATTAATTATTATTTCAATTACAATTACAAAATTAGTATATTTTTGGGTGTGTGAATTGATTTGTCGCATATATCGGTCAATATATGAGGTGTATTTGATTTTCTGTAGCGATTTTTTTTTACATTTTTAAGTAAATTTAACAAAAAATCACACAATAGTGCAAAAATTTTATGCGTTATAAATTGAAAATTATATACCAGCGAAGTCACATGGCAAAATTACTCACACGGTTTTTCCTCCAAATTTTTGTAAATCTAAGATGTTTAATAACAAACGTAATAGAAGACAGTCTTTCTTGCGTCTATCAGGTCTCTTATTTCTTCATTAGTTTTTAGTTTTTCTTTATAACTTCAATGTTCTCGAGCTCCTTCTTCAATAATTCATTTGAACTGTTGTTAATCTTCTTTTTAAGTCAGCATTTTGTGACCATGTCAAACAATAGCAGAATCAGAACTTTGTTTTGGAGTTAAAATATTCTTTTTGTGTTTCAATTTGAAATGGGCCTATGTAAATACTTAACAAAACCCAAAACCGAAAACCCTTAATAAAATATTGTTTAATTGTTGCAACACTGAAAAAAAAAACGCAAAAATAGAATTTAAATTGTAGAAAAAAATCGAATCCGAGATAATGATATCCGACTGTTTGATCCACCAAACTGGGGGGTAAATTCGGCAGAAAAATCTTCCCTGTTCACCGACAGGTCATTAATTAACCCTAATGAGAGGGGTGTGCAGTGCAGTGGCGTGCGCGCGGAGAAAAAACTAACGAGACAAAACAAACACGATTGCTCTCCTCAGAAAAACCGCGAGCCGTTACAGTATCGCCCGGAGACCACACTGCAGGTTATTATATCCGGAGAGTAAGGCGCCATCATCGGCTTAATGAATGTTTTTCCTTACGGGCTCTGTTCATTTAATGCATACTGTTATTAACGGAACAGATAGTGTTTACTAATACGGATATCTTTATGGTTGCTTGCATGATTTAATAAACTCAAATGGCTTTTTATACGTAAAGGTGGCTTTAGAACTGTGTTTCCTAATCTTTTTTTATCATGCCAAACCTAAGTCTTTCTAATAGTTTATGGTATATTAATTAAATGGTCCAAATAAAAAAATAAGAGAACATTTACTTCATATTATGTTGAATATAGTTTCATTAATAAATGTTTTTCATATTAAAAATTTCTATAAATTTAAAGAATTTTTATGCTAAGTTCTGATTTAAAATTACAAATTAATAATAATCATTTGATTGCTTAATAATGGAAGAATAGTTTCAACTGCTAAACTTTAATTTTTGTTAATAATTATTAGCTTATAAAGTACAAACTGATAAAATTTGTTTCTCATTTTTAAAATGGAAAAAAAATATTTGTCACTTGAGAAGCGTTTCGTTTCTCATCCTTAATACTGATCAAATTGTAATCATGATCCCTAATACTCACTTAAGATACAGGTACATATTTTTTGTATTAAAAAAATAGAATTAGTTATTCTCTAATTAAAACTTTTTTAGGACACAAGACATAGGTTTCAGGAGTAAAGTACTAGGAAATTAAAAAAAAAATCAGTTAACATTTTCGAATTGACCTCTATTTGTGTTTTCTATGTTCGTGCATATTCAGCGCAATTCGGAATACTTCGTGGTAGTACAAATAAATTCTACTAGAGGGATGAGAAAGACGTGTTTGTTAAAGTCTCCGTAGATATGCAAAGTACCGCAATCTAAGAAGCCAATGCGTTAAAGAAAGATAGCTATATTTTTTCCCAAAAATGGCGATAATATATGTAATCAGTCATATGAAATGACAGTAGTTTGACATATTAGAAAAGTAACCTATATTGTGTTTTTTATTGCATGTTTTATAAAGTTTAAAAAAATTATAAAATGATATGTGAAATGTTTAATTCTTGTATTTTAATAGCAGTATTGGTAATTACCCTTTTTAAAAAAGGCGGTAAAAATAATATTTATAAAAGTATTATAAAATTTACTATTTTTTTTTGATAATTCTGGAAATATAATTTTTTAATTGTTAAAATTTTTAATTATTCTTTTTTTTTCAGATTAATTTTTACCAGTTTCACGGAAAGGTATGTTTCAAATTAAAAAGTTACTAATGATGTCCTACTTTTTTTGCACACCCTATATATAAATAATTTAATATCAAAATGAATAATATTTATTTTACAAATTAAATCTGCTATTCCAACAATTTATTAGTAAATAATGAAAGCATGCAATAAGCAAATTCGAAATATATTTGTTTGCATATTTTCAATATCATCCATTTCGATTGATAAACAAATTTTGTTATTTCCGCTACAAAACAGTTTTAACATTTGTCTCCCATTAATTTCGACTACCTTCGTTTCTGTTCTCTCTCCACCGACCGCACATATGGTATATAAATCACCTCTATCCGACTTATCTATAATAAGTTTTTGGAAACAATGAAATAAAACAAGTGGTAGTAATAACAGCGGTCCGGACCTGCAATCTCCCCCTCAGCCGACCCTGGAGGTACCGAAATATTGGACGCTAAATCAGACGTGACAAATTTGCTGAACTACATTGGGAGTTATGATTCTTTTGTTATTTATTTATTGTTTGACTAGGGAAATTTGATTTAAAATAGAGGAAAGCTAAACTGTACTTTGGGGATTTACGTGAAAGGGAAATTTATTGGGGTGCGAAATGTGGAAAAGAATAAATAAAATATGAATCTGTAATTCAGTTTAGGAGAAATTTAAAATATAACGGTGATTTATTTCACGGAAGAGATTAAATATTCAAATGTAAGAATATCGAAATGAAGCATAAAATGTTTTTGGTTCATTTTCGAACATTAACAATAGTGTCCGAAACAAGATTTTCAGTCAAAACCGTAAGTTAAACCGAAACTTATGTAGTTAAGTTAAAATTTAGTTGAATTTTTATTGAACACGGCAATCTACCTTAAATTTTGTATAATTTTATAATAAAATCAGTTTCAGGAAGCTTGATCTTACATTATCTTGAGACAAAATGCCATTTTTAACAAAAGCTCTCAAAAGTGAGCTCGAAATATGGGCCTTTATCTGTAGTAAAGAAGTAAAACTATAGTTATCTATCACCATCTCACAAATGTCACAAATAATTGCAATCAAATAAACAGTTTTTTCAAGAAGTAGTTGTTAATAACTAATAGGTTCTTTTATAATGAATGCTATTCTCTTAAAATAAAGTTATTTTTTTCTTAATTCTACAGGAAGTCTTTGTTTTAATTTTATAAAGTCAAATTAATGAGATCTTGCCTCATCTTGTACTTGGCACCTTTGTGCGAATAACGGTAATAAAATAATAATTTTATCTTCGAATGAAAAATATGAAATGAAATAACGTACAAAACAAAACTTTTAACAAACAAAAAAAACTATGCGAGTAATACTGTTCCGAACAAATTCGAAAACGAAACTGTATGAACAATTTTTAATAATTAACAATATCTTCGTAGTTATTAATATTTAAAGACCTGTTAAATCTTTCATCTCAATTTCAGTTGCTCTGAAACGATGTGGTTTTATTAATATTAAATCGTTTATCGTTGGTTGTATACAAATGTCTACATCAAATACGTATTCTACGATTTATTATTATTAAAATTAAAACTACATATATTTTTTTTTCTAAAATTAGAAATAACATTTACCGGTTTCAGGGTACTAAGCTATTGTTTGCATAGACAAAATTAAGCAGGGGAACTAGGTCATAATTTTATCCCGTATAATTTTGACAAGTCAGTATGGTAAAAAAATATTACCTACCCTACAGATATGCTAAAATAACTTGGGACAATTGGATAATAGAGCTGTCATTTAAACCCGTGATCACGAAATCAATACTCACAAGATTTTATAAAATAATATTTATTAATATTGTGAAAACGGTTAACTCTTGAAGAAACCACTCAAAAGGTCAATTTGTACATTCTACAAACTATTATTACCGTAGAAACTGGTAATGTCCACGCAGATATTATATAGCTCATTATACATATTACAGATTAGTAAGACATAAAATAGTGTTTCACCTTATGTTGAGTAGAAACTCGCTTTTAGTTAAGATAGTGGGATAGTTCGGTACATGCCAGTCAGGGTTGACTTATTTTAAATATATTTAAAGTAATATGTAGTTTATTATATTATGTATGTACCTGAATTTTTAGTACGTTGAGGAACAAATTTTCTATTTTAAATGCAACAATTTTTACTCCCATAAATCTTTTGCACAGTCCGGACAGACTAAACTATTTCATCGTCTTTATTTTTATTTGCAGTATTAGTTGTCATTTAGGTTCATATTTGAAAACGTTTTTATAAAATCTAGTAGGTATATATTTCACGTAGAATATTTTTACTTCTTACTTAATATATCTACTAATGTACAATGTATATTTAGGTATTTGATGGAGACATCAGTCATCAGATTTGATAACCAGTCAACTATTCAAAGATTTGATGAACGTTTCTGCAATCGGACAACAGTATTCCAAATTAACATCGCAACTAATGTCATTCCGAACAATTGAAATGTTCATGTGAATTAAAATACGTGACTAGGGAAGGGATATGTGTTAATTCATACGTTGTGATGGGCTATGGATAATAACTAGTATTGGTATTCTATATTAATAATGATACTGATGTCATTGACAATTATAATAAATTAAATAAATATATTCTGTCGTTTTATGCCTGATTATATTTATTCCATTTATTTCTGCTCCTTTATTTTTAATTGACAAATTATTGTTTTTGCACCAATGTGTGAATCAATAGAGAAAAAACACAGAGCCAACTTAAGTTAAAGAAAGGGAAGAGGATTTAGATAGAATAGGAGTAATAAAATAGCAGGACAAAATTAAAGATAGTAATATATGAAAAAGAATTATCAAGCAGTTAGATACATAAGAAAGAAGACTGGGCCAATATGCAATATTACTTTAATATTTTTTCTATTCCTGTATAAATATATCCTCATTATTTCAATTTTTCGGTTAATTATAGTAGCCATATTTCAGGAAAATGAGATATGACTCATATTTCACTCTCATCGGCCAATCACAGAACCTGAAATTAATTATTCATGTTTATTTTAAATCTACCGTGCTGTGGATCACCCTTCCTACGACCGTCTTATACCTGACGGTATATTCATTTGTCATTGTGTATTTCTATGTTGTCATTTTACTAAAATATTTGTGTTTTTCCGAGTTTATAGGAGTAGAAAAATATATTCGGCATTATGGTCATTACTCACTCAAATGATTTGCATCCCTCGTCTACTGCTCGTGACACAAACTTGATCGTGAATAATGACTATCATAATCCCCTACATAATAACATACTACTATTTTGAAAATAAAGGACAAAATTACGTTTTATATTTCTTCAAATTAAAATGACGAATCTGAATTAACACCTAATGCTGATTCCTGAATATAAATTAATCTAAATCGATGATGCTTTTTGACATTGAAATTTCTATTTGTGAAATGAGCATAGAGATAATTTTCACTTTATGAATCTATATAATATAAAAACTAGAAAACGAAATTTAGTAAAAAAAATGTTTGCTAGTTTATAAAATTTAGGTTATGTATACTTTTTCTTTCTATTCCTCATTAGAGGATTTTCTTCACTAGTCGATGAAAAGTATAGGGTAATAATTTCTGAACTTCCGTCTATATTTCAAAAGTTTTATTTCTGCTCAAATCAGTTTTGTTTTCACATGTATCTTCCTTAGAGAGTATAATTTTTATTTTTGACTTTTACTATCATGTGGGTCGAAACCGATCGGAATTAGGTAAAGCCTTCGAAATACTTATTGACTGAATTCCAAAACTTATTTAATGGTTTAACCTAACCTAACTGAAAATTTGGGTTACACTCTTTCTTTCTACACCTTCATCTGAAAAACCTACGATAGAATTCTGTGATAAATGTCTTCCATCTCTCTATAAAATTCACTTCTTTTGATTTATTCGATTATGAAATAATAGCAAGTTTTTGTCGGCTGAAATCTATATAAAATTTATCTATTCTCCATTTATTTCAGGCGAAAGAAAGGGTGTTTGACGCCGAGAAGTAGGGCAATTGGCAATTTTAGTGGTCACTTTAAAATGACAGATGGCTGAAAAAGTCCAGGCATATGTTTTCCAACAAGGGGAAACAATAAGAGCGATTAGGTCAAGATTTGTGTGATATATGACCCAAGAATTAATAGCGGAATTATTACATTGAATTATAGCTTATTGTAAAATAAATTCGACGGAGAAACAGATGGTATTAACGTCATTGATAAATTGTATTAATATTGTTCAGATATTTACATATGTCTGCGAATTTTAATCAATTACAGATGTAGGTATATTGAAATAATGGATTTAGGAATATAGAACATATATGTATGGTCGATTTCCCCAAGTTGTTCCTCACTTGTTCTTGCATCTTTTTCAAATATTTAAAAAAATTCAATTCATGTCGTTTATTAAGATGATTTTGGCTTTGACAATGAGGTCTTGCATATTTTTTTCTCTTTAGCTTTAATCTATAGAATAATTAACAATATTAGACCCGTATTTATTATTTTTTTCCCAAATTACCTTTTAATAAAGTAAAAACTACTATTAAAAATTATATTCTTCAAAACGTGACTGAATTATCCCACTTCCCCCCTTGGTCAGTGACGTATCAAGGTTCTTACGTTTCAAACGTCAAATATAATGTTTTAAATTCCAAACTGATACATTGAATAATCTTGTGCAAATATAGTGGCACACAAAAGCCTTACAATGCTTTAAATCACAGACTGTTCACTTTACCAACTTTTAAACGCGCCAAACCACAATAATTGGAATCTGGCATCCACATGTGGTTAACTTCACACTTTTAGTATGGTATTTTAAAATGATTTTTTGTAAAATAACATGTAAATAAAGAAGAATTACATTATATAGAGCAACAATATAGACATTGTAGGTTCGATTTAAACAAAAAAAGGTTCACTTAATTTTGTGCTCCATTTTGTCTTGATAATTTCGTTAGTTTAAACTACAAACCTTTATATATATATATATATATATATATATATATATATATATATATATATATATATATATATATATATATTTCATCCATTACTAACGTTTTTTACAAATCGCCTATTTATGAGAAGTGTCTAATTTTTCAAGTCAATTTTAGTGATATAGATGTCTTTTAATATTCTCCTAAGAAATTTCTTTCTGCCATTGTCTAAGTATCCTTTTAGCATTTCATTGTTATTTACTTTCTGTAATGCCGTTCAATTTGTTTTGTATGTTCTACCTATATGTCATTGCATTTAATTTTTCTTTATTTTCTTTTATTGCTTTATTTTAATTTTTATATTATATTTGTTGTCTTGCTCTTTAATTGGATTTATCTGTTGAGCAGCATATGTTAAACCAATAAATAAATAAATAAATAAGTAAATAATTCTGTCAGTTTTGACATTTATTTACTTCGGAAATCACACGATTTCGTACAAAAAATAACCATCATCAACCAACAGACATTTAATCGTCATGTAATGTGTTACTTTAATGAACGTTTGAAGAAAGATGTCTGTAAAGTAACTTATGTTTTATTTTTAAAATAATTTTTAATTACTAATTATAATCTTGATTCAGACTAATTTACAGTCGAAACTTTGCTGTATTATTGGAATTTGTTAAACAACTGCTTCTCCAAAAGTTTTCTAAATTATTAATTATCCACTCGAAAAATCATTCTTTAATTAATATTAAATCAAATAAACTTACCTGTGAAGTTAGTGAGAAGTGTAGTAGGTACACAAGAGGGCAGTTTATTTGTCCACACCCCGTTTTGACACCTGGGGCTAGCATCCCCTAGGAGTTTGTACAGACCTAGTTCCCGGCAACGGACCTGGAGACGAGCTCCATGGGGAAACGACCATCCTGAAGGTTCCTGGAAGGAAAAATTTGTTTAAGTTACATGTAGAACCAGAACTATATAGTTATATAAGTAATAATAAGGTATATAGCAAAAGTTATTTAAAAATAAAACAATGTTCTGAATATGAAAATTAATCTTTGCTTTTGGTTAGAATTAATATATTAAATTATCTGAAGTCTGATGAATTGTTCAGAATGAGCGAAAAAATGTAATTAAAGTATTTAGTACTTTAATACAAAATCCAAAGACTTACGAAAGATATACATTTAAATCTAGCTCCAGTTCTGGATAATGAAAAAGATGATATAAAAAAATGGTGAACCGGGTGTAGTAAGGCAAGTTTTTGAAGTCTTGAATAATTTAAATAGATCAAGGCAAATGACAGAAAAGAGCTTAATTGTAAATTCAAACTAAGTATTGATTTAATTAATAGTTATTTAAGTTGCAAGGAATATAAGTATATTATAACCATGGGAGGAATGAAGTGAGGCTGAGCTAGCGGAGCCGAAGTTCATGTTATTATACGAGAGTAGCTGTGTTAGGTATATGTACATATAATACAAGCAGCAATTATCTTCAAATAATAATTCTAAAATATTTATAAAATATAGTCTACATGACAGTTCACATTTATTTATTTGCAACTTTTTAGAGTTAATTTTGCCCATTGCTTGACTACCAAATGTATAAGAAATTAATATAATTTTCATAATTACCCTACTAGTAGGATTGTTATTTTGTATAATAATTCGTTGACATTGGTATCCAAATCATAAATGTTATCAGAAACTTACGGCTTATGTTGCTATGGTAATAAGTTATGCTTAGGTTAACGGTGACGCAAAAAATTCAAAAATATATTTTTTCTTCAAACGTTATAAAAATGACACCTTTTGTGACGTGATTGACAAGGATAAAGAGTAATTTCTACGCCGCAGGACTAGAAATTTTTACTTTTAGGCCGCCGGAGTAAAAGTAAAATAAGAATCCATAGAAATTATTACGAATTAGCCAATAAGAAGAAGTAACTTGTACAATGGAAACTTGAAATATAGCTATAAATGTCACTATAACACTAGAAAACCTAATAAAAAAGTTACTAAAAACCATTAACAACTGACAGATCTAAAATATTTTTTTTTGTAAATATCTACGTTTAAAGAAAAATAGAATGTGTCATTCAGACAACAAAGTGTCTTTGTGTGCCTCGCATGTAATTGTCTGTACAAAATATCACTTTTACTCTTAAAACACAATATACTATTGTATTTCTTTTACTACTATAAAGATTTAAAAAACTAACTACATAATAATTTCAGTAGTAAAGTGAAAAGATGATATATTTATGGACCACATTAGAATTTTTTGCATTATTATGTAAATAGCGTATTAAATAGCTATCGAAATTTTTTATTCGTCGTTTATGCGCCATTCTCAACCTTTGAAATTATAAAGTCTAATCCAAACATCTTCCCTCATAAAATCCCCATTTTCAGAATATGTAAATCTGTATAACAAGCTTTTATCCCTGCAATAAATTAAAAACATGAATGCAGAGGTTATTAAAAACTACAAACTGAGTTGTCCGTTGACTTGGTAATGGGATAGCCATGACGTGACGTCACTAGCACCACACGAGCCTAGTCACGTGACCGCTAGAGGTCTCCACTCCACCCTGATTGATTATGTAAATCGCTGCGAGATTTCGCTTTATGAATAGAGAAAGCGCATTGAATTGTAAATGTCATTCAATTATAGCCCCGCACAACCGCCTCGTCAAATAGGGCGACGTAATTCGTTCCGTAAATAAATAAACATATCATCCCCCTTTCTATTTAATACATTACAAAATACTATGTAGAGCAACAGATAAAAATTAGTCCAACATCTTTTCCGTTGTATTTCAGAAAGCGTCCATTGTATTTCAAATTAATTATTTCATTTATAATTGGCAAAGCATCAAATGTAATTCGGATTAGTCAGCTGTAATTCATAAATTATCAAATGTAATTTAGGTTTGTAGAATGTAATTCATGTTCATGTATGAATTACATTTCATGCTTCTTCATATACAATTTACAATTCTGATTTAAATTTAATTATTTCTGAAATACAATTTACTAATCTGAATTACACTTGCTGTTTTCTGAATTGCATCACAATATTACAATTTTCGAATTAAAATAAAAGAGATTTACGCGCAATAATATTTTATCTATTTTATCAATTGGGGATGGGATTCTATAACTTCGATTTCTGTCATTTGGACTTATGATATCAATTGCAAATATCAACTACAAAGTACACTTGCTATTCTAAAACAGTCATCATTATTTGTGGTTAATACATACCTACACATATAAAAAAAGTGTACACTCATGTGAGAATGTCTGTTGGTATTGTTTACTATGTCACCTTTTTTACTTCCTTGTAAAGTAAAGGAAGTATTATAATCGCGAAAAATTTCAAGCGGAAATATCGATTTTGACCATCTCTTAATCTATTCTGACTAGCTTCGGCGTGACGTCTGTACGTACGTATGTTACATGATTAAAAAATGATTATGTCGTAAAATTTTGAAATTTTTGTGTATGGGGCTGGTATTACATTAAATTTCACTTAATTCAAAAACGATTAGTCGTACAATGTTGAAATTTTATTTATGTAGTTGCTATAACACATAGTTATGCATCTCCATTTTTTGTTCCAAGCAGCGTTTTCAAAAGGTAGTTTATTTTTGGCAGAAACTTAATAATAGGTAATAGTAACTTAGTTGGATTTTAATTTTTATATGAAACAATTTATAATAAATGGGCATAGACAACTGTCAGAATATATTTTGTCAGAAATATGTACGAAATAATTAAAAACCAAAACACGGTCTTTGCAAATTTGTGAGCGATTAAAATAATTTCATTGTAATGCAAAAAGGAATAATGATAAACATTTTAATAAAATTTTCAAAAAATGATCCATTTCAAAGGAAAGTTCAAAGATATGAAACTAATGGCAATTGAATAATGATTAGGATTAGCAGTAGAATGTTCTAACTTTCAACTGAAATAAGTTTAAATGAAGTAAAACAAAATATGTGTATAATTTAGCGTACCAGGAAGTCATATGGTATCCACATTATTTTTCCAGTAAACTTCAGTGCAAGGTCTTGTCCAGTCCATTTTCATGAACCATCTGTCTGTATACTAAATTCATGTCAGGTTAGTATAGGATATTTTTAAAAAAAAATTTCGGCGCAGATGTCCGTTACTAGTTAAAATAGAATATTTTTAAATTTGTATTAACCATCTGTCTGTATACTAGGTTCAGGTTAGACAAGACCTTGTACTGAAGTTTTACCTATTTTTTTTTATTTGTAACAAATATTTTTCTCCCCGTTTGACGAGCCGCCGCTGGTGGCAAACTTAGTGTCGGCGGTTTGCACCTCATTCATTTGCAAACGATTTTAGATTTAGCGGAGTTTTACAAATGATCTGGGCCCATGACACCGCGTAGCTGAGTCGCGAGTTGGAAACAAAGTGCGGAATTTTTCTTTCTTTCAATACAGGCGGGAGACGGATGCAGTTAGCGTCTGGTAAGAGATTAAACACAACTAACCGAAAGAAACACGACGTATTTATTATTTTGTTTTGCGGAAACCAGAAAGAAAACAGCTTTTGTTTGTTTTTATTTGCAGATTTTAATCCGATTATAAATGTTACATTTCGTGGAAAATGTCATTAATGAGAATGAAAAATTAATAATTAATTATCATTGCATCGTGTTTCATTTTTTCGAAATGTACCAACCAAATAAATCACAGTCACACTGAAACATGGGATAAATTTTAAACATGCAGTTGTAATTTAAATTATGCAATTTACTTTCACTTCACTCTATATTATTTATTAATATATTTTGTGAAAAAGACTGATTAGTCAGTAAAAAAAGTTAAATTCCTATTTCCAATTAAAAATTAAGATATTTTTACATCTCCAAGTTACTTCCATTCACAGTTAAACATGAGAAGTAACAATTTTTTGCCTTTCTCTACAAAATTTTACTATACTATAGGGGCCGTTCAAGTATTACGTAAGCACTACAGGGGGGTGGGGGGTCTTTGTTTTGCTTATTTTTGATTACATGGGGGGTAGGGGAGTCTAGATGATGATTACGTCATCGGTAGCTATTAACTTTTTAACCCGATGAATAGCAACCCTCACATTGGCTAAGTTCCGAATCGTGCAAAAATCGATGACAGCGCTCACGTTATCCGTCAAATCCATATAAATCATGAATCATGTAAGATTATAATATTTTGTCCCTTACTCTATCTTGAATACTGTATCAGTAAAATCTAATCTCCATTCTAAATCTATTTTCTTATTTTTAAAATTATAATTATAACATTTTAATTATAATATAAGAAAAACAGGGCATGTAACCGGTTAATAAAAACAGTGTTGACCCTTATATAACGATGTTAAACCCTAAATAATTATATTAACTTTGTCCCAAACAGTTTGAAACAATGTTAAACCTTCCACAACATTCTGAAATTAATCCCAAACAATGTGGAACAGTGTTATACCTTATAGAACTATGTAGAACATTGTTAAATTAGTATAACTTTCTTAACTTAATCCCAATTAACTTGGAACAGTGTTGAACCTTATATAACAATGTGAAACCCTAAATAATTATATTAACTTTGTCCCAAACAATTTGGAATTCTGAAATTAATCTCAAACAAATTGGAACAGTGTTGACCCTTATATAACAATGTTAAACCGTAAACAATTGTCGTAACTTTGTCCCAAACAATTTGGAACAATATTAAACCTTCCAAAACTGCCTGAAATTAATCTCATACAATTTGGGATAGTGTGTAACCTTGTAGAACTATCTAGAACATTGTTAAACCCTGTACAACTGTCTCATCTGAATCCCAATTATCTTGGAACAGTGTCGAACCTGATACATCTATGTTACACCCTAAACAAGTTTCTAACTTTGTCCCAAACAATTTGGAACAAATATGAAACATAGTGCAACTGTTTCTACTTACTCTAGAACACTTGGAACATCTTTCTGCCTTCTACAACTGTCTTTTTAAGTCTTCCTAGTAATTTCCAATAATAGTTATACATTAAAACTTACAATTTATAGTTTTTCACTCTAAAATTTTTCATATACAGCCAAAAAAATCCAAAAAGACTCATTTTTAGGTCCAAAATTTTGATTTTTGAAATAATTCCACATTGATAGTCGCCGATGCGTTGATTTCAAATTTTCAAACCGAATTCAATTATCTCTTTCCGTTCCTGAGATATTTGACCTCAAAGTTGCACCTCAAAAAAGTGGGTTTTTTGGATATATCACTAAAACGGGTAGAGACACAATCTCAACGACTATACCAGTGGATTCTACAGGCAAAGTTACATAAAGAAATGTTTTCTCCGCATATACGTTCTTTGGAACGATTTTGTGAAAAATGAGAAAAACGAAAAAAACCGGAATTTCAGTTTTTCACTTGGGAACTTTTTGTCACCAAATCTTTTCATTTTCTATACTTAAGTAAATACTGATGCGCTGATTCCAAATTTTCAAACCGATTTCAATTATCTCTTACCGTTCTGGAGATATTTGCGTTCAAAGTCAGACCTGAAAAAAATTGTTTTTCAGGAATAGTCCTGAAATGGGTCGAGATACGACCTCGGCGACCTCACCAATCGATTCTGCGGGCAAAATTACATAAGTATACTAATTTTCAGATATTTATTCAGGCGGATACAATTTTTAGAGCGAAAAAACGAAAATCGCAAAAATTGAAAAATCGCCTGATGAACCCCTTACGATTTTTTCCGATTTTTGGCCATTTTCGTTTTTTCGCTGTAAAAATTGTATCCATTGGAATATAAATCTGAAAATTGGTACAAAAATGTAATTTTATCCGTAGAATCGATTGGTGAGGTCGCCGAGGTCGTATCTAAACCCATTTCAGGACTATTCCTGAAAAACTGAATTTTTCAGGTCCAACTTTGAACGCAAATATCTCGAGAACGGTAAGAGATAATTGAAATCAGTTTGAAAATTTGGAATCAGCACATTCTTCTTTACTTAAGTACAGAATATAAAAAAGAAACAAAAAGTTTCCGAGCGAAAAACTGAAATTCCGGTTTTTTCGTTTTTCTCATTTTTCACCAAATCGTTCCAAAGAACGTATATGCGGAGAAAACATTTCTTTATGTAACTTTCCGCGTAGAATCGACTGGTATAATCGTTGAGAATGTATCTCTACCCATTTTAGAGATATGGTCAAAAAACACCCTTTTTTGAGGTCCAAATTTGAGAGCAAATATCTCAGGAATGGAAAGAGATAATTGAATTCGGTTTGAAAATTTGAAATCAGCGCATCGACGACTATCAAGTTAGACTAATTCCAAAAATCAAAATTTTGGACCCAAAAATGGGCATTTTTAAATTTTTTTGGCTGTATATGAAAAATTTTAGAGTGAAAAACAATAAATTGTAACTTTTCATGTATGTCTATTATTGGAAATTACTAGGAAGACTTAAAAAGAAAGTTTTAGAAGGCAGAAAGATGTTCCAAGTGTTCTGAAATAAGTAGAGAGACTTGCACTATGTTTCACTTTGTTCCAAATTGTTTGGGACAAAGTTAAGGCACTTGTTTAGGGTGTAACATAAATGTACTAGGTTCAACACTGTTCCAAGATAATTGGGAGTAAGATGAGACAGTTCTACAGGGTTTAACAATGTTCTAGATAGTTCAACAAGGTTTAACTTGTTTGCGGAAAGAAGGTGGTTATTCCTGTTTGTACTGCTGGTTTTACCGGTTCAAATTGTGACATAACTTTAATTAAAGACGCATGTAAAAGAGATATTTGTAAGAGTGGTTCAACTTGCACTCCCCTTAAAAAAGGAGGGTTTATTTGTGAAGACTGTTATCCCAATAATGGGTATGAACATTATACAGAATTATGTGAGCTTAAAAGTAGAAGCTTTGGAAAAAGCTCGTTTCTTACTTTTCCAAGTTTGAAACAGAGACATCGTCTACATTTGACTAAGTACTAAACTATAAAAGCTTTTTTGTATTTTTTTAATGGATTTCTCTAAGTTTTTTTTATAAGACACATTTTTTATATTTTTACTTTAACTTGTACGGAACAGGTTTACCAAAATAAAGCAACATGCAAAATTAATAAAATTAAGTTTTATAAGCTTGTAACTCAAAGACTGTTAAAGATATGGTCTTAAAATCAGAGCATGTAACCGGTTAATAAAAACCGGTAACCGATATTTTCAACGAAAATTGCGAACTTTAACCGTAATTTTAACCGATATTTTTCAGGCCAAAAATACCGGTAACCGTTAACCAAAAAAATAATAAACCGGTTTTAGCGAACTTTAACCTTTATTTTAATATCATTTAGCGACAAAAAATTTTAATATTTTTTTTTATATCTGTGTTTTCTATTTGTGTTTGAACATGAGTCATGACAGGTTTTACAATTAACATTTTATTGGAGAGTCATAAATGTAGGTAGTTTCTTTGGCCGTTAAGGTTACTTAAAAAGTCCCAAATATATACGGCCCTTGTCAACACAGGCAAGTTTAAAATTGAAAAGTGACCTGCGTTTTTCTGAAGATATTACGGGAATTTTTGTGAATATTCATTAATTAATTTGTTTGCGGAAAGAAGTAGTTTTTTATTATTTTTTTAAATTAATTATTTTGTAATTTTTTTTAATCAAATTTTTATAATTAATTTCTTTCAATTAATTTAATTATTTTTTTAACTGATATATTAACCGGTTTAAACCGGTTTCTAATTTTCAAAAACCGGTTTTCGAACTACAACCGTTATTATTATAACGTTCTCTATAAGGGTTAACCGTTAACTAGTATTTTTTTCGGTTACATGCCCTGAAAAAAAATTAATTGAAAAATGTGTACGTAAGCATGGGGGGAGGGGGTAAGAGCTTTGCTTACTTTTGCTGACAAGGGGGATGGGGGGGTAAATAATTGTAATAAATCTGCTTACGTAATATTTGAACGGCCCCTAATTCAAAAATACCCTTTTTTGGGTCCAAAATTTTTTATTTTGAATAGAGTTCATATTGATAGATGTTCATGTTATGCTTTCAAATTTACAAACAGAATTTAATTATCTTTTTCGTTCCTGATATTTCACTTCAAGAAAGTGTGTTTTTTGGGTATATCTCTAAAATGAGTATATAGAGATACAATCTCAACGATAAATATCTCCAGAACGGTAAGAGATAATTGAATTCTGTTTCGTGTTTGAATATTTGGAATCAGCGCATCCGTATTTACGTATAGTCCAGAATATAAAAAAAAGTCTAGAAAATACAAATTTTTGGAGAATAAAAGTTCACGAGTGAAAAATTTAAATTCCGTTTCTTTTGTTTTATTTTTCATTTTTCAACTATACATTTGTTAAATTTTTTATTTGTCTCTGCTATAGATTTATCAGCAGAAATTGAAATTTTATTAGATTATGATAAATTTCAAATTTCCGTGACCTTTTATACTTGTTATTTATTTCTTTTCATGTTCAATTTAAAGTTTCGTTTTATTTCAGAGCCACTACAAAATAAAGTTCAAACAATTCTCCGTAAAAGAAAACAATTTCTATTATCGTATATCATACTCTGTGAGAGTTAGCGAGTTAGCTAATTGCTTTCAAAGTAAATAATAAAGCAGAAACATCTTTTCAACAAAAACATACAACAGACGCCCCTAAAAGCCTAAACACACTACACAGCACTCTTATAATAATGATAATTCAATTTGTACATCATATGGCGCGAAGATGACAAAACAAAAGCCAGGGAACCGCGGCTAAGTTGATATTGAAAGAAATTAAGCCTTGAAAAGGAAAACTCATATAGCACACAGGGTATAATTTAGCGAAAACAGTTTAGTAATAGTATATTATTCAATGAGCATGTAATGTGTGCTATTACTTATGAGAATGAAGTTTGCTAACCGAACGAAAGCGAGTGTTGTAAATTATTCGAATGAGTAATAGCCATTATAAGCGAATATTTATTTAATAATTAATTGGTTTATCCAACTCCGTGTAATTATAACGATATTAGTATGCTGTTCTTAGATAAATAAAGTACATCATAAGTCACTAGTGAGCTAAATATATTAGCTCACTGTTATTTGGTTCGTATCATAGTAACTACGTTATAAAACCTTCTCTACACATTTTGTTCCTAAATGTCATTTCGAAATTCCATCTGTCAAAAATTTTATATGTATTTTATATCAATGATTAAAATGTGTTGGATAAAATGTTGTATGGCACACGTGTGTTAATTACCTAAGTCACTTGAAAAAGTACCACACTCGGCCTAACGGCCTCGTGAGCTAAACTTTTCCCACTTAACTTATCTGTAATGTAACACACTTGTACCATAAATAACTATTATTTGTTTATAGTACATCAGTATAAGTCAAACAGCACATATAAAAACAGTGGAAAAAATACAAAATGATTATAAATATATTAAATTAGAAAAAAAACACAAATTTTCAGTGTTTTTACTATCAAAACTCACGAAAATCAGAATCTAAGTTGTCTTGTGTTGAGTAAAAACAACTATAACATAAAAGTTATATCCAACACCGTGTAATTATAACGCTATAACTATGGTGTTTTTAAATAAATGAAGTAGGTCATAAAACACATGTGGGTTAGAATTTATAACTCACTGTTTGTTGGTTGATGGTTCGTATCATAGTAACTACTTTATAAAACCTTATGTACTCTATTTTTTATTAAATGTCATTTTAAAATGTTAACTTATTTCATGCCCTCTTTTGAGTTTGTAAAAAGTTACTTTACACGCACTAGTGCTTGAAAAGTACTTTTCTCGCACTACTAGCCGTTGCTAGGGAACGTAAATACATTTATCAATGGTTTCATTTACTTTTGAAATTTATTATGAAAAATGTTGTATGCAACACGTGTGTAACATAGTATTTTCTGTTTCCTGCTATAATTTCCGCATTCGACTACATCTCATGTGTTAAACTGTAAACACTAGTTGTATAAATAACTATTATGTAGAAAAACCTACTTAAAAGTAATTTGATTTTTACTCTTTTGACATAACGATAGAACAATATTATTCCAACGAACTGTCAATATTAGTCAATTAGCAACATTAACGAACGTTATTAATTGATAAAAAAACAATTGAATTAGAGATATATTATTTAATAGTTGTGGATAAACACAGTTTAATAGTTAGTACATTTCGAAAAAGCAAAGTTTATGTTCAATACTCAACAATAAAGTATAAGAAACAAAAAATAAAATTGCCACCCCTTGGTGCAATATACAATTTTCAATTATTGGTATGATACATTATCAGAAGGCATATACATCTAAAAAATAATATTTCTACTAGCGTATAAGGCTACACATTTTTACGGTATTTGAAAACGCGCCATAATTCAGTTCTGAATGTAACGGGTAGGAGTCTACAGACTAGTTAGTGCGGTTTGACAATTTGTTCAGTGATTCTTCAAACTTTTATAACATTATTTTGTTGTTTTTAACAATTTTGTGTTAGATAATGGTATATTACGTAGTGTCTAGTGTTTGATTTAGTATAGTGTATTACAACAAGAATGCAGCAAAATCCAATGCAGAATGTATATGAGGTTAGTAGATATATCACCCTTCTAATATCTCTTGTAACAGTGTCACAGGTACACAGATATGTAGATTAATACCAGTCAGACCTAATAATAATAGAGTAATACATTATCATTTGATTGATATGAACCATTAATTAGTTGGCTTCGGTAAAATTAACCAACTCTGAAACTATAATCACATGAGTAAAATATTCACGCGAACATATGAGAATATTGTATTACATTTGATAACAATTTATGTGATTGTTAATTAGTGGAGTAATTAATATGTATTTGTGGTTGCGATGGATTGGTGTTATTAATTTGGGATCAAGTTACTTGTGATGATTGGATTAGTATTTGCTGTTTCCAATCATAATCCCATTCCCTATTCATTTGTAATAAATACTAAAAACCTAAATCGTATTTCCGAAAAAATGAGTACAGTTTAAAAATGTTTCATATTTGTGTAGAATTTGTTGTTAGGATTATGAGCATATTTAGAACATTAATAATGTAAAATTTTAAGCAGAATTTAACACTTCTTTTATTTCTCGAGATATACAATGTAAAAATGTTATATTGTACGTTTTAAAAATAAATATAAGTATAGTATTGGTAGTATCCACTAGAGAGTCTAATAATTATTCGATATTACTGTAGATATTTGGTTGTATATTTTGTTTTAATATTAAATATTCGATTGTACGAAATAAGTGAAATATAACGGTTTTTTCAGGCTCAATCATAGTAGTAGTAGATGTTTATTTTGTGCCTAAATCAAAGGCGGTCAAGTAAAGGGGGCGGCAAAACTGTCCTATTTTTTTTAATACAACAGTTTATGTAAACACTTGAAAACATTGACAATTTATACAGTCAAAAGAAATTTATAAGGCATTATTTTTATAAATTATTGGTTCGTCTTATTGCAAACGTATCTAATAATTTATTTATGATGCTAATTAAAATAAATAACAAAATACATATACACATTGTCTCCAGTTGTTTGAAACAATTCATCATTTGTCTTATTATTTACTACAATTTTTTATAATTTTATTCACATAAATTTATCATATTATTTGAAAGAAAATTGCTCTCAAAAAATTTGAAAAAACAAATCATTTGTAATTTAGCGTCATAGTCATATAGAATTCAAAGTTTATCTTTGCCAATTGTAATAAAATATAAACATGGCCAATACAACACAACCATGTAAATATTTCATATATAGGACTTTAAAAATGACGCATACATTCTTTCTTTTATTTAATTTTTTGTGACAAATTAATCTTTGTTGTTGGCTTCATAGCTTAATATTTTTTTTTTAATAGCGCGTCTATAATATGGAATTACAAATAAATCAGAATTAAATCTATTGATGCGACTGTTGGCACTTGGTGGAACATGATTGAAAAAATACTTAAATAAAAACACTTGGTTTAAACTGTGGAACAAAAACCAAGTGTTTTTATTTAATTATTCTTTTAAATCAGAATTAGTAATAATTCAATAAAATAATAAAATTGTCTCAAATACAAATTAAAAGTATTACAAACTTTATTTTTATATAAAAATGTGTATATTTATCTAAAATTGATAATCAGATGTAGATTTAAATTAGAATACACAAGCCAGAATCATATAACTCTACGAAAGTGCATAATTTCCAGTGCACGCGAGGGACAGAGACACAGTGATTAGATTTCTTAAGTTTATGTAGTATCTCTCTCTGCGTAATATGACTAAGGTGGTACTTTCCTGTAAGAATGAGCTGCACTAACCGTGCATAAGGGATGAGTGCACTTGGAATTGCGTTCAGTGTATTGAACTCAATAAAATAATTATTTTTTATGACAAAATTAAACTAAAAAATATATAAAATATTATAATATAATTTTTACTTTACCATTTTATCACGGTGTGCACTGCACATCTTGCACATAGGTATAGATTGCACGACACTGACTTGGATATGGATATGTATTTTTTATTTGTTAAAAATTGGCGAAGCTAAAATTTGAACACCAAATCTCACAACTCGCTCAATTCATGTCGAAAGTCATCGCTTCCCGTATTAAAAATGAATATCATTATTAATATAAGGGGCCGTTCAAATATTACGTAAGCAGATTTATTACAATTATTTACCCCCCCATCCCCCTTGTCAGCAAAAGTAAGCAAAGCTCTTACCCCTTCCCCCATGCTTACGTAAACATTTTTCAATTAAAAAATTTTTGGGTTGCCATTCGTGTTAAAAAGTTAATAGCTACCGATGACGTAATCATCATCTAGACTCCCCTACCCCCCATGTCATCCAAAATAACCAAAACAAAGACCCCCCACCCCCTATAGTGCTTACGTAATACTTGAACGGCCCCTAATCAATAGAAATCGAAAATTTATTTAACTGCAAAAATGTGTAAAACACAAAATTTAATTATACGTTAGTTGGGCGCTCTCTATTTTTAAATTTTGAACTAACTGCTTTAATTATCTTGTTGTGAATCGAGTCTAAAATTTGTTTATAAAAAGTAAAAAGTATAACGATGTATTCCTGCATCTCTGATACCGATATTAAAGTTTAACAACGTATTCAGCATCCTGAATTCATTTGCCGATTCATTCCCAACCTCATAACAAAAAAATTCATCTGCACAATACAATCTCGCGCAGAATTATCCCATAAAGTGGGAAAAACAGGGCGGGAGTAATTGAAAGCATAAACTACTCGACTCTGCCCCACTCGATGCAATCTCTTCCGAATTACTGCATAGTGGGTGGCGCACTATGTAGCAAATGCGATACTTACATTGATAGAAACGTTGCGGAAGGTGACCACCAGGTGCGCGGTGATGTGCTCCAGGTGACAGCTTCGGAACAGGGGGTGGAAACGACCTCCATCTACAAATAAATACAAACTATCAACAACTCTATATATTTTTATATTTCTCCATTAGTGAATTTAATTGTGTAGCTAATAAGATTAGAATATGCTCTATTTATTTTTCCGATGTATTTTTAACAATTAACTTAATTAAAATCATACAAGACGAGTATAATATAAATAATAAATTAAGAAATAGTTGCTTTAATTAATTTTACGTTTCCAATAAAATTAAATAATTTTTTTTTGACAGAATGTAAAGCTAAAATATTCAATTTAGCATCTCTATATTTTGAGTTCCTGGATGATTGTGAGTTCTGTAATACTAGTCATAATAGGACGGAGGCGCAAAAAGAATTAAACAGCACTAATTTTTGACAAAACTGTTAGATATGAATTTAATATTCAACCATGTGATACGAAAATGTGTTTACAATATACTATGTACCCGTAGAAAAAGAAAATTGCCGATTAAGTGACTATCATTTACTATTGATCACCCTGAATTTATTGCACCACATTATATTTTTCCTATAGTCTATATTCGAAGGCAGCCGTTTTTACAAGTAATAAATACGAATATTAAATTTTCGTAGGAATCTGTGCATTCTTATACTATTTTTAATTACTTTGTTACTGAGGAAATGAAATAATACTGGATGAAATATTTATCATACATCCTATTAACATACGTGTGAAATTAAATTTATCATTTTGTTGCACCTGATTCTAGGTAGCACTATTTAATTGGTACCGAATGTATTCTTATTTTTACAGTAATTGGTTTTAAACATTTGTCTCGTAATTTAGTCTACTTTATCTAATACCTGACATTTTTTGGTGCATATTATAATTCTTGTATTATACAATTTGTTTCCCTTAAAATGTATTGTAATTTTCTGCAGTAATCGTTGTAATTTTTTGCCCTAGAATTTTATTTAATTGTACCTAATATGCAATACATTTTTTTTATTTGTTCTTGTTGTTTTTTTCTTGGTTTTGAATGTGCTATAGTTGTAAAATATGCTTTAATATTTTTTTCTAGTTTATGTACAGTTGTTAATTGAAGCACATTTAATGATTCATTTGAAATTTTCAGTCGCAGGAATTGAATTTTTTATTTTGAAGTCACATATTTTACCTAAGCTTTATTGATTTAATAAATGTTAGCTATATGTGAATTTTTACAAAATGTTTTATTTTTTCATAAATGAATATTCATATTAGACATGGGCTCCATTTTGTAAAATTAATTGTATGTTGTATTCTTTTTGTAATAAAATAATATTTTAATTTAGAATGTAGGGGTTTAATAATGCGTAGTATAAACAATTGTTGTAGTAGAGTAAATAATGAAATTTCGTATGCAACAACTAAATACCGTTGTTGTATTTAAACGGTCTGGAACGAAGTACAAATTACACGTCCCTTGTAGCAGCATGGCATAGTGCATAATTGAAATACAAGTGAAAATTGTTACTGAAACAGGTGAAATTCCTGCCCACGTTTGCGGCCTTAATAGAGAAGTTAGCTCTGTATCAATTAACAATGTGCCCTGAATTCTCTACAACACATACCGACCGATTCTCAAAACATCGTTTTCAATATTTGTACATCATTTTCAGGGCCGGATCTAGGGGTGTGCGAGATAGGCGACAGCCCAATCCAAAATTTAAAAGAGGCGGCAATTCACAAAATTTATTTAAACAAATATTTTATTCCTACTCGTATTATTATTATTAGTGTTAAAATTATTACTTACTAAATATATTGTAACGTTTATTTATTTAGGTGAAGTCGAGGGTGACGTGTCAAAATATAATTGACACATCAATATGTATATAACTAAGTTTAATAAACGAAATATAAATAGTAAAAGATAATAAAAATAAGTAACACTATGAATAAACAAATATAATTATAAATTTAAGAATAACAATTATTAATAGAAACTTAAACACTAAGATTATTTATTTAAACATTTAACACTACGTACTATTTATTTACAAAATATTTATATCACCAACTATTCATGTTCACTACACTTATTAATAGATATCAGACTGTCCTCGCGATATCCCCTGCTCAGGCTAAAATATTAGAGCAATTAAGTTCGAAATGTTCTCGCACCCTCGAGGCAACTAAACAATAGAAAACCGGCGAGCTTGTCTCAACAGGTTTGCTAGCGACTATCGCCCGCGACGCGATCTTGGGATCGCTACAATATTATTAATTATTTGAAGTACTTGTATATACCAATACCAAATGTATATTATTTTAAGAATTCAATTATCAATTAATGTACACTTTTAATTTATGTTCTGATTTCTCATTCTAACCTATGATTTTTTTTTTAAATAACGATAATTCATTATAATAGTTTCAGGGTGGTGCGATTTTTGTCTAATTAACTGAATTCGTTGGAAATGACAAAGGATTTAGCAGGCTGTGAGTAGTTTCCAGCCATGAAGAAGAAATCAAGATAGTAATGAAAAACAAGTATTGTACAAGTTATCTGTCTGTCATATATGTTTTATGTAATTTTGACAATAAAAATATATCGTTCTATATATAAAATATAACTGTATTAAAGCCTATGTACATTTTTACTTAAATACGCATTATATAACCACTGAAAGTACAACAGGTTATGGGCCCAGGAATTTAAGTAAAAAAAAAAAAAATAATTAAAAATGGATGCAAAAGTAATTTTTGATAGATTAGCTGGTAAAAATAATTATACTGCCTGGCGTTTTAAATTAAATTTGCTACTGCACTCCAAAAATTTATATGAAATATCAGTAGGTGAGACAGTGAAGCCATTACGAAACGAAAAAGGATATGCAGAGTGGTGTAAGGGAGACAGAGATGCACAAGTACTTATTGGATTGAATGTAGATGAAAATATAGCATTAAAAATCAGCACATGTACGACATCAAGTCAAATGCTTGAAAGACTTGAAACATTATATGGAAGTAAAGCACAATCGTCAGTAGATGGTTTAAGAATGAAATTTTTTAGTTTTGAGTATGATCCAAATAAATCTGTTGTTGACAATTGTCTGGAAATTGATGGAATCGTACAAAATTTACGAGCTACAGGAGAAGAAATAAAAGATGAATGGATAATATCAAGAATTCTGAACTGTCTTCCAGAAAACTTCATATATTTTCACTCAGCATGGGACTCTATGTCTGAAATTGATAAAACTATCAAAATTAATAGAGCGTCTTCAACAAGAAGAATTAAGAATGAATAAAACCCAAAAAGCAGTTAGTAATGCATTATTGTCAAAGGGCAAAGTAAATAAATCTTGGAACAGTAAGAATATTCAAGAAAGGGACCAGTCTAATAAGTCAAGTCAGTCAAGTCAGTATGGAAATAGAATAAAATGTTTTAAATGTGGCAAGCTAGGTCATAAAAAGAGTGAATGTCATGGTAAACCTTGTCAGGAATATATAGACTATTGCAAGAAAACTTACAAATGTAAAAATTGTAACAAGACAGGTCATTTTGCAAGAGAATGTAAGACTGTAAAAGTAAGTGAAGCAAAAGGATTTGTTACATTAAGTTTATCGTCAACAGAAATAAATATGATGTCAAGAAATCAAGAATCTTGGTACAAAGACAGTGGTGCGACGCATCATATGACAGGTCAGCTGAAATGGATGACAAATGTAAAACCTCTTAATAATAATTTATTAGTCAAAATTGGAGATTCTACTGAACTGGAAGCTATTAGTATGGGTGATGTTTATTTATCTGCTTATGATGGAGAAAAATGGTACCCGATTGTACTACGTGAAGTATTGTTTGTACCAAAGTTGTCATTTAATTTATTTTCATTAACAACTGCATTAGATAAAGGGTACACTCAGCGAGCAGACGCTAACAAGTCAGAAATCTTAGAGAAAGGAAAGCCAGTTATAATTGCTGAAAGAAGTGGAGGATTATATCGCATGAAATTTCGCCTACAAACAGAACATTGTTTACCAGCTATCTCAATAAAAACATGGCATGAACGACTTGCCCATCAAAATATCAATTATGTCAAAGAAATACTGAACAAAAATAACATATCGTATATTGATGATTGGAATGGATATATCTGCGAAGGGTGTGCTTATGGGAAGCAATGTCGTGTCACACATAGAAATAATCCTACTGTAGCGGAGAAATGTCTTGATGTTATACATGTAGATTTGGGTGAAATGAATCAACTATCTCTGGGTGGTGCCAAATATTTTTTAATGTTTAAAGACGATTATTCCCACTTCAGAACGGTATATTTTCTGAAATATAAATCAGAAGCTATAGAAAAACTGCAGAATTTTCTGAATCTAGTTGAAAATCAGTTTGAACGTAGAGTTAAGAAGTTGAAATCAGATAATGGAACTGAAATTAAAAATGTAAGAAGCAGGAACATATTCGAAAAGTTGGGAATACTTCATGAAAGATCTACAACACATACCCCTCAACAGAATGGTAGAATTGAGCGTGAAATGAGAACAATAGTCGAAGCAGCTCGTGCTGAAATCTACGCAGAAAAATTAAATCTGAATCTGTGGGCTGAAGCTTTAAATTATTCAGTATTTACAATAAATCAAACTGGAACAAGCTCAGTAAAAGGGAAAAGTCCAGCAGATCTATGGTTTGGTCGTCGCGTAAGCATAAAATCAATGAAACCATTTGGTTGTGAATGTTATGTACTGACTCCAGAATGTGAACGTCAAAAATTAGACAAAAAGAGCAAGAAAGGTATATTTGTAGGCTATGATATAGAAGAAAAGGGATATAGAGTTTACGTACCTGAAAAGAGAAAAGTTGAAGTTTCGTGCAATGTATTATTCAGAGAAAAATTTAATTTTGAAGAAAACACTACTGAAGTTAATTTCAAGCTAAATGAAAACGAAGCTGATACATCTTTGAAGAAAGAAGACGATATACGACAGGAGGAGATTACTACTGACAGTGAAAATGAAAATTATAAAAGTTTAGAAGAAGAAAACCTAAATGAAGAGACATCAAATGACAAAAAGGAATCTGACAGAAAATTAAGAGACAGACGTAAAATCAAACCTCCTTCAAAATATTGTCCATATAGTTTCATAGGAGAAGTAGAAGATATAAGTGTTAGAGATGCATTAAATGACCCAAAATGGAAACATGCAATGATTGAAGAAGTTAACAGTTTAAAAGCAATGAAAACCTGGGAACTTACTGAACTACCATCAGATAGAAAACCTTTAACATGCAAGTGGATATTACGAAGAAAAGGAAATGGTCGTCTAAAAGCCAGATTGGTGGCAAGAGGATATGATCAACAGTATGGAATAGACTATTTTGACACATTTGCACCGGTAGCATGTCATGCTAGTATTAGATTACTATTAAGTTATGCTGCAAGTAAAAGGTATCTTATTAAAACTTTTGATGTGAAAACAGCCTTTTTAAATGGAGATTTACGAGAAGAAATATATATGACTCAGCCGGAAGGATTTGAAGATGGATCACAGAAAGTATGTAAATTGTTAAAAAGCATCTATGGTCTTAAACAAGCTCCAAAATCTTGGAATTTAAAGTTATGCAGCTATTTAAAAGAGTTTGATTTTGAGGCAACCGATGATGACCCATGTTTATTTTACAACAAATCAAGAACAGTAATTATGACAGTATTTGTAGATGACGGTCTAGTTATTGGTGAAAATGAGAAAGAAATTGAAGAATCAATATCAAAATTGGCAACAAAAGTTGAACTAATATCAGAATGGCCAAAGCAAGGAAAATGTCAATATCTTGGATTGGAAATCGGACTACTAAGAAATGGCATTTTTGTAAACCAATATAAATATACCAAGAAAATATTGGAAAAATTTGGATTTTCTGAAGCATATGAAGTATGTACACCCATAGAACCTGGAATGATCACAAGAAAAAATGAAAATGAAAAAGAACTGAAAGGTAAACCTTATCGTGAAGCTATAGGTAGTCTTTTATATCTATCAATGATGACACGTCCAGATATAAGTTATGCAATAAATTACTTAAGTCGTCAAATCAGCAATACAAAAACACATCACTGGAAAATGATCGAAAGAGTATTTCGTTATCTAAAGGGAACTGAAAACTTCGGAATATTCTTTGATGGCAAATACAAACTTCAAGTTTATACAGACTCAAATTACGGAGGTGAAGATGAAGACATGTGCTCAACTAGTGGCGTACTAGTAGACAATGGAGGTCCTGTGACATGGTTCGCCCGGAAGCAAAAAGTAACTGCAATTTCGTCAGCCGAAGCAGAATATAGAGCAGCTGTATTAGGTATACAAGAAATAAGTTGGATTCGTCGTTTGTCAAAAGAACTAAATTTGCAAGATGTGTCTAATCCTTCTGACATATTAATAGACAATAAAGCAGCTATACACATGCTTGAAAATATTGAAGAAGGTAAAATTACAAAAGGCAAAAAGCATATCGAAATTAAAAGAAAATTTATAAATCAACATATTGGCAAAACAGTACGTCCAATATACGTGAAATCGAAGGAGCAAATAGCGGACATCTTTACTAAACCTTTGAACAAAGGACCATTTCTATATCTTCGAGCAAAACTACTCAAGGAGGAGTGTTGGAAATGACAAAGGATTTAGCAGGCTGTGAGTAGTTTCCAGCCATGAAGAAGAAATCAAGATAGTAATGAAAAACAAGTATTGTACAAGTTATCTGTCTGTCATATATGTTTTATGTAATTTTGACAATAAAAATATATCGTTCTATATATAAAATATAACTGTATTAAAGCCTATGTACATTTTTACTTAAATACGCATTATATAACCACTGAAAGTACAACAATTCGTACGTCTTATTTTTTGAGATTCTCATTGCAAGGACGTATTATTTATGACACCTTAAGATTTACACGTGTTTTTCTTCTGATATATTTTATTTCAGCGCCCCCGAATATACAGACTTTACAAAAAATAAATTAAATTTACTAGTGACTTCGAATAGTTTTAATTTATGTTTTGTCACTTCGACATCGCGAACGTTGAAATTCAATTTTATATTTGAAAAGCACCAATACAGCATTTTTCTTTCATACCGCAATGTGGAGATGGGGCATTTTAATAAATTGACTGCACCCTGGATCGTTTTATTATCCTAAGAAAATCATGTTTCTTTAAATTATGTGTATGACTGTGTGAATAACTCGCATACTATAGAAATGAAGAAATGATATTTTATTTGACGCTTTAAACTGTTATGAATACTGAACAAAACACTTTTATATAATTCAATTCAATCTGTAAAATTGTATTGTAATAAAGAATTGAATTGCAAGAGAGAACACTTAACAAATTAAATAAGCTTAAAGAGATTTGGCAATATATAGTATTTTCTGATGAGAGCAAATATAATATCTTTTAATCTGTGGGTCAAAAATTTGTTTGGTGAAAGCCGATAAGGAATTAATTGAATAACATTAAACCTAAATATTTCCGTGAGATGAGACAAAGTGTGTGTCTCGTCTCGTCTCGTCTCGTCTCGCCTATGGTTTATCTCGTTTTGACAAAAATTCATCGAGATAGGGTCGAGACAAGACGATACGAGATGGCTTAAACTAGACGTCTCGAATGTTGATCATGATTATAAATGATCTCTATTTATTAGATATTAAAACAACATGATATATTTTATTATAATAAGTTATAAATTATACACAAATTTGTATTAATCTAGCCGATTATGTATTTAATTTGTTCCTTTGTCTTCTACTCGTATTTATCAATCCATTTTTATAAAACAGACGTTCTGATGGAACACTATGAATAGTAGCCGGTATACTTATACTTATCACTTACATCTCGAGGTATTTTTGTTAAACGTGGAAAACTTGTTTCATTTCTTTTCCATCAATTCAGAAAATTTTCGTCTTTTGTGGCTCTATCAGATTCTAAATATCTAATTAATTCTCACTTCTAGAATTCGTCAGTTCTTCCAATACTAGGGGCCGGTTTTTCAATGTCCTGATAAGTGTCTGATAAGTCTCTTTTAAATTTATCCTCATGGTACCCACGAATTTCGGTTTTTCAGTATCTTGTTGGCGTTACCAAGATGATAAGTCTTAAATGACAGGAGAATAAACTAGTTTTATTCATTTAATTAGTATTTTGTGAGAGTGACGACAAAGTAGAATTAATAGATTTTATTAATGTGGTGTATAAGAGACTTTACGTTGTAAGATGTCAACCGGATCATTTTATTAATTTCTGAATTTACTTGCATGACTTTTTCAAAAGATTTAGATTTAATAAAAATACAGTATTTATTACAAAATGTAGAAAATATTATTCGGTTTTCCACTAGCAGGTAAATAGAATTATGAGTAGCATGTAATATTTCGTAGATATAATATTTACAGAAATTTTAGAATTATCCCTTCGAAAGGTCACCGGTCTTAACTGTCAACCATTGATATTTTTTTAGTCAAAATTAATATAATATTCAAAATTTGTTTAAAATAACAGTTGTTTACAATAAAATCTGTCAGTTACTTATCAGCTAGATAAATTATTATTGAAAAATGCGTTTTTATTATCATGAAGTTTATCAGTCTGATAAATTTAATCCGTTTGGTAGTTAACATGAACTTTGACAGACTATTGAAAAACACTCTTTAAATCTATTGTGAATTTTTTTTTGTATGCAGTAGAACTTCGATGTAATAGTCTTCTACATAACGGACTTCGGATATAATGGACAGAATGTCCAATAAAATGTGAATTTTTTTAAAATTATTCTGTGTTATTGTTTTACTTTTTTAAATCCAAGTCACAGAATAGTTACACACAGAAGCGACACTCCGTGTCGGCACCTTTTATGTTCCCCTATTTAGTTCTATGACCTTGAAACATTGTGTAGACCTTTAAATTTGTGCTCTTCCCCTATCCCTCTCTCAGATGTGGGGAAACTTTCCGATTTTAAACAATGAGCCCTTTAAATTTGTTCACATTGTCCATCTCTCTCTAATTTTCGTTTCTCTGTCTTACTGTCGCTTCTGTATAAACCTATTCTGAGCCTAAACCTAATGTGATTTTTTTTTTGCATGCAGTAGAAATTCAATGTAATAGTCTTCTACATAACGGACTTCGGATATAATAGGCAGAATGTCCAATGAAATGTGACAATTATTAAACCATTCTGTTATTGTTATACTTGTTTAAATCCAAGAGTCACTGATCGTGAACGTAACACTCACGTTTGCAATGAAGTTTAAAGACACTTGGAAAACTTATTTTTATACAAGGTACATCCTCACTCGCATTAATCTGTTATATGTAGATTCTACAATATTACTAAAATCTTCATTTTAATATTAATGTAATATTTGATTACAAACCGTCACTCTTGTAAAAAACACCCTAGGGCTCCCTCTGATAATATATTATTATCCACTCATCCACTCAAATCAACCCTTAAATCTCCATCCTCGACGCGGAATAAAAATACGCATCCATCGGTTTTCACGCTCCCTTTTGTCTGATCGAGTCTGAACGAGTCGGAACGGGTTGAGGCCCGTGGCAACGTCTTCGATCCCGCGTGACGTTATGCGATTGCCAAATGTTCTGTTCATATCATAACTGCCATCGCAGGACGATAGTTGGCGCTGAGGGATCGAAATGACGGCGCTGGGAATCGTGGAGAAACATGTTTGAATACGCTGTAATCGTCGGTGATTGCCTTTTATTTTCCTTCTTCAAGATAGGAAATGCTGAATCTGATAACAGGGATATCAAATGCTGATGGTCCTATTAATTTGGGTTGTATAAATGGGTATTGGGACATTGAAAAAGGTATTGAAAATTAGAAGCAATTGTAACGTTCATTAGTGGTGTTTATTATTTTATATTAATGAATGACATTCGATCAAATAGATAAATAAATATTTGGAACGCGGAAAATGTTTCTGTCATTCCGAACTGTATTTTGTGTTCTTGGTATGATTTGAATATTAAACATTTATTTAAGTAAATTGTAAAGACATTTAAAATTAATTGTCAGTAAGGTCTATTATACAACAATTATTAATTTTATAAACTCACTTTTAAAAAGAAAATATAGGTATATATTTTGTAAATAAAAGTTTTCTCCAAATATCCGTTTTTTGGAAACGATTAGGTAAAAATTTAGAAAATGGAAAACACCTAGGAACGTTTTTTCTCTCAAAACCTGCAATCCTATTTTGCTTTTTCAATTTTATTCTGCCGCTTTAGTAACTAACTTTTATTTATTTTTACAGCCTATAACCCCATATCAAAGTTGTGTAGAGTAAAAACAAACTAAATAATTGCTAATTAAAACAAAAATTGTGTTGACAAAGGCGAAATATCCCAAAAATATTCATTTTTGTGCCCAAAATTTTGATTTTTAGAAAGTGTACATTGAAGATCTCTACGCGCTGATTTCAAATTTTCAGACGAAATTTAATTATCTTTTTTCCTTCCTGAGATATTTGCTGTCAAATTTGCACCTCAAAAAAGTGCGTTTCTTAGCTATATCTCTAGAATGGGTAAAGATACAATCTCAACGATTATACCAGTTGATTCTATAGGAAAAGTTACATAAAGAAATGTTATCTCCGCATGTACGTTCTTTGGAACGATTAGGTGAAAAATGAGAAAATCGAAAAAACCTAAATTTCAAAATTTCTCCGAGGAAATTTTTTTCTCCAAAACTTTTCATTTTCTAGACTTAAATAAATATCGATGCGCTGATTTCAAATTTTCAAACCGAATTGAATTATCTCTTACCGTTCTCGAGATATTCATGTTCAAAGTTGAGTTTTGGCAATACCTAAAAAAACAGGTTTTTTAGGTATAACCCTTTAAGAGTTAGGTTTACGACTTCGTCGACCTCACCAATCGATTCTACGGGCAAAATTACATAAGTGTACCAATTTTTAGATTTTTATACCCAAGGATACAATTTTTACAGCGAAAAAACGAAAATCGGCGAAATCGAAAAAAATGCCTGATGAACCCCTTACGATTTTTTTCGATTTTTGGCCATTTTTAGTTTTTTTCTACTAGAAATTCTATTTGTTGACATAAAAATCTGAAAATTGGTACACTTATCTAATTTTGCCCGTAGAATCGAATGGTGAGGTCGCCGAAACCATAAACCTAATCATTTAAAAGGTATACCTAAAAAACCTGATTTTTTAGGTATAACTTTGATCTCAAATATCTCGATAACGGGAAGAGATAATTAAATTCTGTTTGTAAATTTGGAATCAGTGTATCGATATCTATTGAAGTTCAAAAAATAAAAAATTTTAAAGACAACAACTTTCGTGACAAAAAACTGAAATTTAGGTTTTTTCGTTTTTCTTATTTTTCACCAAATCGTTCCAAAGAAGCTATATATGGACAAAACATTTCTTTATATAACTTTTCCCGTAGAATCGAATGGTAAAGTAGTTGATATTGTATCTCTACTCATTTTTGGAATATACTAAAAAAACCTACTTTTTTGAGGTACAATAAATGACAATAAATATCTCCGAAACGAAAATTGATAATGAAATTATGTTTGTAGATTTGGTATCAACGTAGCTAATTCTTTAAAAAATATTAAAAACAAAATTTTGTAAAATTTGAAAATTTTCGAGCTAAAAATTCGATATTTTCAAATATTTTCGGATTTATGCAAAAATACAGCATCAGCGGCTTTGGGAATTATTTTCCCTGTTGATTCCTCATAAATAAACTACTTTTTTAAGTAATATTCAGTACCAATCTTTTTTAGTTTGATTTATCATTGTTACGCAGGATTAATATAGGTAATTCATAGTTCAAATTATATTTATTATATTATATTAAATTTGTATTACAATTTGTACATTTGATAAAAATCAATTATTTTTATTAAAAAAAACAGTTAATTTATCATGATTTAAATCAGGTCAATTCTGCTTCGCGAAGTGATATCATGTACTTTAGTGTCGATTTCGAAAAAATAACTATTTTTGCAGATTTCAGAAAACAGTTTTTTCCTAATCCTTATTAGAAAGTCTAGATTATATGTTGTTATAAATAAATTTTGTTGCACAAAATGTGGTTCATCTCACTCCCACTTACAATAGTTATCGTATAGTGTACTTATTCAATGGCTACATTTAATTTTTGTGAATGAGACTTTATGTATCTCAGATTCTCAGATTATTGGAAGAATTAGCTAAATGCAACGTTAACCAATACATCTACCGGTATTTATAGTATTGTTACGAACTTTGGGTAATAATAGTAATAAATTCAATTGAAAACAAGAACTTTTATTTAAGATAAAATATAACACATTTAGTGTTATATTTTATATATACCGGATATCCCAGCTCGACCGACACATAAGAGATTTACATAGGAAATCAGTTAATTATGAATAGTATCTCCCCAGTGCAAGATATTAACTTGAAATTTTGTATGCTTATTGGGGAATATTATTTCTATGGATTACAGTTATTTGAAATATGTACTTTCATCTGCAAGACGAGATTTATTAAATTATAAAATCTAACATTTTCGTTCAAAATCAATCATCCATGGAAATAAAAGAAAATATCTATGTGACAGTTCTGTCAGTTAATAACATGCCATTGTAGATATTTATATTTTTTGTAATATTGGTATATTATTTAACAAAAAGAAACTAAATTCAACTTAAATAATATTAAAATACAGGGAATAAGAATTAAAATCAGTGATACTTCACTAAACTGTCAGATAAATATTTTCTTTTATTTCCATGGCTGTCTGATTTTGATCGAAAATATTAGATTTTAAATTTAATAAATCTCGTCCTGCAGACGAAATTGCATATTTCAAATAAGTGTTATCCATAGAATTAATATTCTCCGATAAGTATACAAATTTTGAAGTTAATATCTTGCACTGGGAAGATGCTATTCATAATTAACTGATTTCCCATGTAAAACTACCATGTGTCCGTCGAGCTGGGACACCCGGTATATTTTGACAACGTCAAACTTATTCATCAGAATCCTGACAATCCTTTTTGTTTTTCCACGGCCTCCATTTTCTTTGCTTCCTTGGATACCGTTTCCATAACAGTATAATAATAGTAATAAATTCCCGTTAGCACAATTTGCGTAGTAATATATATATTGATTGTGAAGGAAATCTTAAACGTATTAAGCTGTCAATAACCATTATAGGATGTAATGTATGTCCTAACAATAATCCCACTATCTATGCCGGCGTATATCAACAGAGCTGCGACCACGTAGCGTGTACATATCTCGTGTAATACAGCGACGCACGGCGTCGGGATATCCCGACGCCAACTCCGGTGAATCCGGGCCGTGGGGAAAAACAACAGGCGCTAATTGCGACGCCAGCGTGTCACAGCCGCTAATGGGATATTTACTTCATATTTCAACGGGTGATGTCCCAAAATAGAATATCACTATGTTTGGATTATAGCAGTAATAATTATCATTTGTTTCAAGAGTATAAATCTGATGTGGACATCACATGACTTTTTTGTACGCTTATTAAATTATATATAGTATTTGTTACACTTTATTTAAACTTATTTTATTAAAAAATTAAAAAAGAGAGATGCACAACTAGGTGTTATAGCAGTCTCTTTTATTATTTTAATATTATAATGTTAATCGTTTTTGAGTTATTCAAAAAAAAGAATAAAAATTTCTTCCAGTAAAGTGCCCTTTTGGCATTGCCGATTGCAGTAAAAAGGGAGGTAGACAACTAGATGTTATAGCAGTCCCACATACAGAATTTTAATATTCTACGGCTAATCGTTTTTGAGTTACGTAAAAAATCCAAAAAACAATTCGACTAAAGTGTCCTTTTGACACTGTCGATTGCAATAAAAAAGGAAGGTGCACAATTAGATGTTATTGCAGTCCAATGAACAAAATTTCAACAAGCTACGGTTAATATTAACAATATTCATACTATCTTTATAAAAGTGTCAATGTGTGTCACATTTGCTGTAGGCTACCGAAAACGTCGAAAATTCTTACTTTTCCCATTTTTCAAATTAGTTCACTCTGGTTCTCTCACTTGATAAGAGTGGCTTATGGATTTACAAAATCATCTATTTCTTTTAACTCTTAAAATATAAAAAGTCACCAACACGATTTTTTTCGCAAACGTATTATATAACGCAAAATAATACAAACAGTGTTATTTAAACGAAATTGACAAAAATTAAACTTAAAGATTAGTAAAACACATTTGACAAACTAATTATTATCTAATATTTATTTATTTATTCACGACAGTATTTATTTGTAAGCTATTTATTTTCACTAAATATTTATTTCTACTTCACCTGTCGCTGTTCTCAAATGGATTGACTACTCGACTGATTCCATTCTGCCCTATTCTCCAAGCCGCCTCTCTTTTATACCTGCGGGTAATTAATGTCGAACCTTCTACAGTCTTCCGGACTCTACAAAATTACCAAACAATAGTGGCGTCTCTCTCATCTTACTTTTGCCCGATAGTACAAAGCGCAGTCAAATCTTACCCTAAACTGTAGTCATCTGAACTAGGTTCATTATTTGAACTAAAGTTAAAATGATATACATAAAAATTCAACATTTTAATATACTGTAATATAAATTGCTTTACCAGAATGAAATAATAATAATCAACGAACAGTTGAATTGGAACATTTGCAAACATCAGCTTAGAAATGAACTTGATCTTGAACGAAGAAAATTAATTGTTCAAATTAACCATCAGTTAAACTTCGATTATTTAAGAAACAATGTTTATATTACTCAACCTTAGGTCAAAACAGTCAATCAACTTCTTTAAACAAAGATCAAGAGTTGAACTACGTTTATACTATTTGCCATTAATTTATTTAGTGAGACTACAAGTCCAGACGACCTGACCTAGCCGAGGTGAGTCATCGGCAATGAGTCATGCTCGTTACAATATCTATTTCGAATTATTATTACGTATACCATAATTCGGTCACTGTTAACAACCCGAACTAGTTTATTTGGAAGTTTGTATTCCCAATAACTTAACTACCAAATGAAGTCAGATATTCTAAGGATATTTAATTATATTATGGTGAACAGACGGATCTAAAGTTTATTTATTCATAAAAAAAAATTGAAATTTTACAAAACCCAAATATTATCTAGTGATTAATTATGAGTTCTGAAAGCTTCTTTCAATATTTATTTATTCATACTTGTAAGACTAGGCCTAAACAATTTAAATGACAAAAACAATACTGATAATTCCTCACCTTGCTGGTTGACACAAAGGGGACCAACCCACACCCCTCCAATACACTTGATCTTGCACAGCCTCTTCTCTCCCAGGGGCCCTATGGCCCCCGAGAACTTCACCTCCCGAACCCTGGAGTAGTCGTTGCGTAACCGGGCCCCCGCCCCTGGTTTTAACTCCGTGCCATTTAGGCCCAACAGAGGGGGCACGCACCCTTCCACGGGGCCCTGGGTCGACCCGGGGGTTGTGTCGTCATCGGAGGTGGACGTGTCTGTGGTGGAGGCGTCGGTGGTGGAGGTGATGTTGTCCAGGAATTCTATGTCTTCCAAAGATAGCTCTTCTATCACTGGAAAAGGAAAAATAGTAATTTAAATAACGAATAATCTAATTATCAAAATCAGCTTTTTGTAACATAAGGTAAATTGGTCATATCAAAAATAATACTCTATACATACACACACGTCATCCTTCTTTTAGGAAATAGACAATACAGTGACTAGTTTTTACCGAGGGTGATTTTAAACTAATTACGTTTGGGCAAAAATTAGAGTACTTCATTGTGATTGAGCACGGTTGATTCAAGTAGAAATTATTACACTGATACGGAGGGTGATTTTCATATAATTACAGTGACAGTGAACACCATTCTCTCAGGTTGTTAACATTTCGGTAGCTCGATTCAACTGACAGGTGATTTTCTTTTTATTACTTATGGTAAAAATTAGAGTACCAACTTAACAATGCATGTCGCATAAAATTATTAATTTTTACAGGTGGTGTTTTAAAGTAATAATTACATTAAGATATGAATTATAGTAGTTTACAGTAATTTAACATTCCTCACACAGATAATAAACATTAGAGTGACTGGTTTTTACAGAGGGTGATTTTGAACTAAATAAATTAGGGAAAGAATTAGATTACTTCACAATGAATGAGCACTCTTTTCAAAGGAAGTAAATATTACAGTGGATGGTTTTACGAAGGATGATTTTCATCTTTAAATTAGGACAAGAATTAGAGTGATACATAGTAAGCGAGCACCCATGTAGTAAAAATTACAGTGACAAATATTTAGGGAGGGCGATGTAGAACTAGATCCGTAACTAGGTTTTGAACGCAAAAATTTTATTTGCGCCCCTGTATATCAAGAAAATTAAAAAGAAAAGTAACTTCTCATAAATAATTGTTTCAATCTGAATACAGTGTACCAAGAAATAATTATTGAAGACATTATATTGATATTTCAGACACTTTATTTCCAAAAGATCTTGTATATGGTGTTTGTGCAAGATATATGAGAACTAATTTTTATTACTTTGTTTTACTTTATTCCTTTTTACTAAAATATGAGAAATTTGGTAGGTACATAGCAAATTGATTTAGTTAAATTTCTAATTTAATGCGTTGATTGATTTCCTATGTCCTAGGGACAGAAGACACCCTATTTCAAACCGCTTTAACACTTTTCCTACGTCTTACGGATCATATGTTTGCACTTGCATGATTTTTTTCCATACAAACACATTTATCAAGTTGATAAAGAACTTTGACTTCGGCAAAATTCGAATTTAGATTGTCAGAGACAGTGATCTTTGAAGCTTTGTGTCATGATAATGGTTAATAATTTCAGTAAATTTGCATACTGCATCTTTGCAACAAATATGCATCTTTTACAATTCTCGTTAAATGGAACCGCTTCTTAATTACAGAATTTATAACCTATAAAACTACCCTCCAGAGATAGTTTTATTTGAAATCCCTCATAAAATCAAATCAAGCTACATTCAGGTGAGTTATTCAGCTCCATTTGAGTATCCCTGTACCTGTAGCAATGAGGTATCCCCGTCTAGACAAAGTTTAATCTAGATCTGGAGATCGCCCTAATTACCTCGCTGGCTTAGGATCAGCCATTATCTCGGCCTCACATAAACCTCATTCTACTCTAGCTCATAAAAGGGTCATTGTGTAGAAGAAAACACGGCTAATGAAGCGACACTCTAGCCTGTAGTTTTTGCTGAGAGGGAGTTATTGATGTTAGATGTTATTAGATATATATCATCACGTGCTATACTGATTCTTCTTACTGGCAGTTATGGCCCAAGATAGAGATTCGCGTGATATATTTCAGCCCCAAGGAAGCACTAAACTACATCAACGACACTTATGGATAAGTAATTATATTACCTACTTCAGGAATTATAACATATAATAAAATAAAACATAATTCATCGTAACGACAGCTCAGCTATTAAATATATGTGAGAACCACATAAATTCAGATCAAATCACAACAATCTCTGGAGATGCTCACTTATGAAGTACTCTAAATCTAATTTGTTAATTCAAAACCCTGCATAAAAACCAGTCACCTTAATATTTACTACCTGTGAGAGAGGTGCTTATTCATTGTGAAAAACTATAATTCTTCCCTTAATTTAATAAATTCTACACAGTGCCGTAATTAGGCAAAAAAATTAGAGGCGCAATATATTAATTTATATGGTTGCAGATTAAATATTTCTAAAATCTATTTTTCAATATAACCAAATAATTATCTACAGTTAGCTGCAACAGTTTCACCAGTTACTAAAGATCTGAGTGTTATTTTAGCAAATTGAAAATTGGTATATATATCTTCTTTCATCTATTGAACAAAAAAGACTTACAAATATAGCTATAATATTAATATAAATATATATACATATATATATATATATATATATATATATATATATATATATATATATATATATATATATATTAGGAGAAAGGGTATCCGTAATTTTTTGAAATTTCATGTTAAAGTTCGATGTTCCGAGTTTCGTTGCACACCTGTACATGTATATACTCGTATAATGCCACCTAAGTATAACTTACTTCCGTAGCAACATAAGTTATAAATTTCTGATAGCATTTATTATTTAATTACTATTATCAAAAGAAAGTTATAGAAAATAATTGTCCTACTTGCAGGGAAATTATGAAAATCATACGAGTTTCATATACATTGCAGAGGCTGTAGTCTAATACCTTACATCACTAAAATTCAAGTAAACCTGTCGAGAAATAAGAACTTAATTTTTGGTACCATGTTCCATCTAGGAATATTGTACCACAGATAATGATAATATTTAAAATTTTACTAAATACACGTCAACAATTTTAGAATAATTTCAAAGCACAATAATGCGCTTTGCAATGTTGTGGATAATAGTTACCGAGTGAGAGACTGAAGTTAGGTAAATAAAAGCAACAGAATTTTAATGACGAATCCATTAATAAATTCCACTGTAAACTAAGTTTGCATAGTGACCAACATTCCAACAGCAAGTATTCCTTTAGCTCGCGTTGCATTGTCAAAGGCATAGCGATCATAGAGTGCACGTCACACATTTAACTTATAAATTCCAGTAAGACAATAGTAAAAGTTGGCAGCAGTGCAACTGCAATGCAGTTCACTGGGCTATTGTCTGCTGACAGTTCTACCAATCACAATCACAGTCACGCAGTAGGGCCAACTTGACGGCACAGGAACGCTTTGAGCAAGCCTGCCAATTATGGAACTGGTGTTCGACCGGTCCGTACTTGCAATTTACGTTCGGACATAGTTTCATTTGTTTCCAACTAATCATTTGCAATTATATGTTTTTATTAAAACAGGTAGAAGCTATTTTCGTGCCACCGTTCACGTAAGTTTTACTTATTTCCATAGTCCATGACAAAATAAGTTATAAGTTTTTGGTAACTTCTGTTATTTGGTTACCATTATCAATGGGAAATTATAGAAAATAACTGAGCTAGTAGTAGGGTAATTATGAAAAACCTACGAATTTCGAATACATTTGTTCGTTTATCTTAAAGTTGCATTACATTGTCTATGATTTTAAGCATTGTAAGGCATTTGTGTGCCACTGTATCGCAGAAGATTATTCAATTTGTCAGTTTGAAAGTTAATAATATTATATTTGACGTTTGAAACGAAATAAAGTGGGTAAGAACCTTGATATGTCACCGGAAAGGGGTGAAGTGGGATAATTCAGCCTCATTTTCAAGGATATAATTTCTAATAGCAGTTTTTTTCATTATTAACAGTCATCTTAGGGAAAAATAAAAAATACCTGTTTAATATTCTTCATTATTCTATTAATAAAACAAAGAAGATAAAAATGAAACATTGTGCAAGATCTCATTGCGAAAAATGTTTTGATATTTCAACGGAAATATTAGTTTTACCCATCCCAGAATCCATTTTGTCTGGTTTCGGCGTGACACCTATACGTACGTATATAAGTAGCCCTAGAATGTTGAAATTAAGGATATGGAACTGCTGTAATATCAAATTGTGCACTTTTCTTTTTTCATTACAAACAGGAATGTCAAAAGGGTACTTTACTCAAAAGGTTTTTTTGAATTTCTCACATAATTCAAACACGATTAGCCGCAGAATGTTGAAATTTTGCATGTAGGACTACTAAAAAAATGTAGTTGTGCACGTCTCTTTTTTATTGTAACCGATGATGTCAAAAAGGCACTTTGATCGAAAGTTTTTATTTAATTTTTCGCATAACTCAAAAACGATTAGCCGCAGAATGTTGAAATTTTGTATGAAGGGACTGATTGAATGATCGTATCTCATCTTCACATGAAATAAGTTTAATGGGTCGATTCTGTTCACTTCTGTAAGATCTGTAAGCAAATCTGTAAGACCTGTAACGCTTACGATCCTAATGGTAATGCTGATCACGTCTGTAGCTTACAGAAAATCTGTAAATCGTTACAGACCCTTTAAATTCTTATGGTGACAGAAACCTGGCCGTAAGCTTACAGATATGACTTTTTTTCAAAAATGAAACAACAAAAAGGTTCAAATTTAATGCAGTTTCGTTGGAATGGGATGGCAATAAATAAGTTTTTATAATAATATAGTAATTTTGCTAATTTTATGAAAAAATTTATAATGAATTATGTGACAAGTGAGATTATATCTTGCAGGAATCTGACATACAGGTACTTCCAACCCATTTTAAATTTCTGATTTTTTTTTAAATGTTTGGAAATACATCTATTGCGTTACAATTAATTAAAAAATTGGACTTATTTATTTATTTATTTCCTTTCTAAGAGATCAAGATATATTTTGTACTGATTACTATAATACTACTAAAATAGGCGTACAAGCATGTTTTGTGAAGTCCACATCAGATTTTTTACGGGAGAAGATACTGTTTAAGTTGCATTTAAGCGCAGTAAGAATGATTTTAGAATATTTTAACATCTATTACAAGTGGAAACACTTAAAGTTTAATCCGACGTTAAAGACCCACCCTGAAATTTAATTTCCTTGGCGTATTCCTTGGGCGTCGCGATTACTTCCCCGTCCTTCCGCGTCGGGTGCATGGCGCTGCATGCGCCCTGATGGCTAATATGTCAAATGCACAATCGCATGGTAATTTATCCGCGGAATATGAAACGAAGGAGTTCTTTTATTTCCCGCATTCTCCAGTCCCAGCAAATAATTTATGCGGCCATTCATAAAAACTTACGTCAGCTGGTCTCATTGGACCCGATGCCTTTTTACCCCCACACCAGCTTTTGTTTCATGGCGCGAAGTTTTAAACATATGCGGGATTAATTTGAGGGGAATAAATAATATTGTATAGGGATTATTTCGTTATAAATTAGGGACAAGCAAGATAAAATGGTTTACACTTTATTTGCATATTTTTTACTGCAGTTTCCAAAATAAGGAATGTATGCACAAGTAGACTATATTTCCCGCATGCAGTTGATTCTCACGTCATCAATTTCTGTTACAACAATTATTTATATTAAACTTTTATCTTGTATATTTGTAATATACGCCTAGCACAAATAAGAATTTTGTTCAAAGTTTTCATAATACTGAAAATCGAATTCTAAATCTGTACAAATTTGTAAATAAATTGATCACCAATTACTGATTTTTCAATTACCATGATTTTGGGCAAAATGAAAGCTTCCTGTTCGATGACCTGCGAGGAATATTAATTGTCGCCGTAGCGGGTCTTCTGGGTCAAGTCTAGCTTCGTTTAACCTTCAGCATATTGTTCTATCCAAAATTGTCATTCCTAAAACTTCAGATAATCGACTAAAGACGGTATTTGCTATTCCTGGCGAAGTATGAATCCTTTAAATCGATTACCTTGTTCTGTAGTAACTCAATCCCAGTCTTCTCGTAAACTCTCCAATCCTGTGCTATCGTCTGACAGTATCATTCACAGAAATTCGTAATAAATTTAAGATAACGGCAACATATCGTACACTTTGTCCATCTTCAATTAATGGAATGACTCTAACTATATCTTCAACACTCGTTTCGAAATTTGTGTACTGAGTGATGCATAAAACATTTATACTGACAGTTCGATAGTATTAAACGCACCACAACAAAAACGATTAAACAAAACAATAAATAATTAATAATATCAAAATAATCGAATATACCGATCACATTAAAAAAAATTGCCATGCTAATATTTGAAATTGTATTGCAATTCAAATATATATTACAATTTAATATTAATAATAATACACTGGTCATTGTCAATGAAACAGAAACCTAATATAATATTGAATTGTAACCGCAATATAAAATCAGAATTACTTGCTTCTAAAAATATTTTTTGTTTCAGGTAAATCATTCTTTTTCCAAATTGCATTTGTTGGTGGTTTGTTACTTCACAGTAAGTAATTTTTCTGTACTCCAGTTATTAATATACCTATGATAAAACGTACTGATTTTCGTGATCCTGTGCTAAATAACATTTTGTTCACAACTGCTGTTGCTTGTAACATTTTTCACACGATCTAAATCCATTGAAACTATCGGTAACACGGATGAATAGCTGTCGTTGTTTAAATATAACTGACCTATCGTATTTATTCTATATTTCTGCTCTCTTAATACACAGTCATAGAAAAAAAGTAAGGTTTATGAACACTTCGGATTAGTCATCAATACAATACTCGATATTAAAATAATGTTTGTGACACATTTTTATAAGTTCATAAACTCTTTAGATATTCGTTTTGTGTACTCTCGTGACAAAACTAACGTTTATGAAGTCCGCTCCAAAATATGCAAGTAAAACCACGAAAAACAAATGCATTAATCATAAAGTAGATTTTTGATTTATTTTATCTTACAATGGTCTATGTAACAAATGAATATGTATTGTGTTATGCATGATTGATCTGCTTTGAACATTTTGAGCGCCTCTGTCCTTATCAATTGAAACAACAAAGACAGATCCGTGTTGAAATTACATTCGTTAAAAATGTCCAACTGTCCAAGAGCAATGGCAGGTAAATCAAATCCTCCTGCTGTCTGCATTGATTGTGGCCGGCCGACTGAAAAATTTTGCAAACTGATATTTGATTTGATATATTTCCACTACATGACCGACAATAAGCCCATGCGAGAGTGAAATTGCTTCCATACAATCATTGGGATTTGCCGAGCGTATTACACTTCGTACCTACCCACGAATCATAGACTAAATAGGAGATAGTGATTCTATTTTCATTTGTGAAGCAAAAAAAAATATTTACTTATTCCCTTTCATTTTCACAGTAGTAAACGATAAATGCTAAATAAATATTGCTATTTTCAACAAAAAATAAATCAACCGAATTCGAAATATTTACTGAAATTTAAAATACACTGAAATCAAAACAAGTGGCGGATCAAAAACTTTTTAAGCAGTGTGTAAATAAAAAAATAGTAAGAGAAGACTGATTTTTTTAAATTGTTCGATTAGAATTACAGTTCAATATTTTCTGCCTCAAAATAACTTCCTTGGGAAGCCACACAGTGCTGGAGACGGTTGTTCGTATCCTCTTGGCACTTCTGGTATTAGGATAATGGAATCATCTTCAGCTGGTTAGAAACAACTATTTTAAATGTTTTGAAGTACGCAAAGTAATTTATCTTGAGGTAAATGTGGAAAATGATGATGTCCGGTAAAAAGAAATATTAGGTATGTAATAATAAGTCCTTCTTCAGACCACGTCAGATTATAAAACAATTCAAAAAGAATAAAGCAGCAATAAAACACGATTAATCAAAGTTGAATTTAAGAATAGTCGAAATCTTTTATTAAAAATCGTAAAAAGCTGAATTACTAGAACAAGACGGAGAATTGTGGTCGTACGATTTGAAAATCATATATGACCACAATTCTTGAGGTGATTTTCAATCTCGGGAAGAAGAAAAAGTCACAATAATTCAAGTCGAACGAATAAGGAGGCTGAAGAGCCACAGGAATGTTTTTACTGGCCAAAATCTCATTTTTTTAAAACCATTTTTGCGCAGATTTTTCTTAACCTCAATGAATTAGCCAAAATATGATGAACGGTGGTGTGAATCAAATTTAACTCTTCTATAATCATTCATTTTCGTCGATACAAATAGAGTCAAAACTTTCTTAGGATTCAACTCTTTATCCTGATAAAAATACAAAATACCAAAACCTAAAAGTCTTTCCTCCGATATTTTTTCAACTACAGACAAACTGGCTGTCAGGAACTTCTATTATATATTTATTTATAATATGTCAAGCAACGATTTCTTTAACTATTAAAAAAAATTATCTCAAGGCGGCACAGAGATGATAGAGTTTCTTTGTCGTGTAGTACATCACTACATAACACCCTGTAACAATAGAAAGTTTTTTCATTTATTATTTGTATTTAATTTTATAAAATTTTTATTGAAACACCCTCACCAATCAATTCAAAAATTAATTAATTCGTTTTACGCTAATCTCAATCGGGTTAACATGGATTTGCCGTATATTTTATTTAACATTTTAATCCTAGATTAACCACTTAGTGTCAGCTGTAATGCTGATGGTTTAATTACCAAATCATTTTACAATTATTTCCTTTACCTGTCAACCCTTGTTCAGCCTTTTTACGCCCTTTCCAAAAATAAATAAACAACACCAAATACATTTAAAGCTTAAATTTATAAATAGCCCAAAGATTATTATAACATTTAATGGATTTTTCTACTATAAATGCAAGTCATGATGTCATTTGCGCCATATTGTTTTTTTTTTATGGTAAATAGTTCTCGTGCATGTATTTTTGATTTGTTACGTTTAGCAGTGTGATCGTAGAAAAGTATAGTGTACCATTGGTGTAGAATCACTTATTTCCCAACTTGTTTGATTCCAACACTCTACTTCGCCTCGTGTCTAAACTTTCGGCCTCGTGGGAAATAGGCGACTTTCTACATTTGTTGCACAATATTTTTTTTCTTAATTTTAACGTTCTCAAACTGGAGGGATGTTAATGAAATAAATATTCAGTAAACAACTTAAATTAATTTTTTAAACATTTTAAAATTGAAACTTTTGTTCATTAAAAATATCAACAATAGTACCTCTGTTTCATAAAATAATAATTGTTTACTTCTTATAACAATGTATATATTTCAGCTACTGGCCTTATAATAGTCACTCACCGAAATTGATCGCCGATATAAATAAATAGAAAATATTTATTTTATTTGAATAAATGGTTGTCTTCTTTTTCTGCATTCCCATCTCTACATTTCCTACAATAGTGAAGTTATTTTGGAACTAAAAAATCTACTTAATTCTTCTTACGAATTGGGACTGGAGTTTGTTTGACATTTCAAGATATTAACAAGAGATATAACTAATCCGGGTTAGTGGCTACTCTTTTTATAAATTTGTGTTTAAATATTTTGCATTAATTAAGTTAATAAAAAATGAACTTTTCCGAGAAAACAATTTTTAAAGAAGTTCATATTGCAAATTATATTTTAAACATGAGTTGTGAATTATTTATGAAGAGTCAAATTTGTTTTTTTTACCTATTGTGGTGAGTACCACATCATAAATTTTTTTATTTGTAACTCACTCATTTGATATTTAATGAGTGTATATTTCAAAATCTGCAAACAATCGATGATCAATTAAATAGTTGATTAATAAAAAGTTGTTTACTTTGAATAGTTTCAGCCGTAATTTCAACAAAACTTTTAGTGTAAAGAACTTGTAAGTTTGAGTTAATGTAAATAAATGAGAACTATAATGAATGGCGTATTACGTTGAAGCGAAGCAGAAGAAATTGTGGAAGTTGCGAATGCGAGTATTGGAAGACAAATACTGGAAATAATTTGCGAATTTCCGCGAGTGTAGATATTAAATAAAGTTGATTCGTTTGCATAAAAAACGAGACAAAACACAGTTGAGTGAGTAATAAATCCTCAATTCATTTCTCGGTTGAGGGGCGTCGCGTCGTAATAAAACTCTTCCCTCCTCGGCTAAATGAGGTCTTGGCCTTGTCCCAGCAATTTGCCAAAACGGGGGAATATTACCGGGACCGGGACTACCCGGCATTTGCACCCTTCCTTAAACCCAGTCGCACCTCATAACTATCTTATTTATTACTGTATACGCTACACGCTCTAAATATCGCTGCACAATACTACTACTTGGTATTTCACATCTTTTCAATTGTGAAAGTGTATCATTCAAAACCACACATTTTAAAAATTAAAGGATATTTAATATCAGCGAGGAAAATCGTAAACGTATCTGTTTGAGTTTGGTTCGCGCATCTATTTTTCGGTTGAATTTTATACCGATTATATATTGCAAAGAGCGACACTCATGGTAGATAAGTTATCACGGGTAACCTGTCTGATCAGGTAGTCGCGTTATAGGTCTAGTAGAAAAGGAAGGACAGTCCGCAAGGCTCTGAATGTTCTAGAGATTAACTGGCGACAGTTATATAACAGTCGCATCGGGCGGTTCAAGAGGATAGTATCGGTCAGAGTGTGTAGAGAGTCAATGAAGAAAATCAATGTCGGTTAGTGCAAATATAGAAATAAATAAATAGTTAGTGAGATACATGAATAGTTGGTGATATAAATATATTGTGGAAATATATATTGTGCAATTTTAAGTGTTTAAATAAATTATAACACAGAAGCTTTTTCCCAAAGCTCCCTGGTTATATAAGAAAGCATTTTGTGCCTTCACTCTTGGTTATATAATTTGAAAGAATAGTTATATTATTGAGCCAAAAATAATCATTATTATATATTTTTTAAAATGAAATATACATACCTACATATATTGAAAAATTTTATGATTTCATTTTCTTAATATTTAGGTACATATTTTTGTACTTTTTGGTAAATAAAATCTATGTTATTGTTACTATAGTTAAAAAGTACAAACTTCATTATTTTCCTACTCAGTGACATATATTTTTAGATATATTCTTAAAATAAATATATACTTGTATTTCAAATTAATAAAAAAACAAGAGTTCATTAATTGAAGAGAATCTAGCTACTCTTGCACTTTTCTTGCAAGACAATTTCTTGTCTTGTTTTGCTCTGAAATTTGTAGCTCTTGTCTTGTTTTAGTCTTGATTTTTTTGCAAGACTGATGCAAGACCAAGAAAAATACTCATATGAAACACTACGCCGAACTGCATTTACAGTTGTTTAAATGTATTATAAATAGGTTTGGATTTTAAATTTAACAATCTAAGTTTATATTTAAAAAAAGGCAGTAGTTTTGTCTGAGATGCAGATAATAAATGATGTTTGGAAGCACTGATGATATTGTTAATTTTCTGAAAAATGAACGTCATTTCAGTAAGTTTTTATTCATTTCCTATCGCCTGCCCCACTAAAATCTTACAGAAAAATGAAATATTAGTAAATAACATTAAAGTGTTGAAAATAATGCCGTGTCCGTGCTTGGCGACCGCATTGTGATGGCGGTAGGCTGCGAACCCTCCCGTCACGAACTCTGACCGGAGACGTGACGCGTCGCCATTCAGCTGTCCGTCCGACTGTCTGTTGTCTGACCCCGCCGCTGCGATACAAATATACGGACCACTCACTACAAGATAAATTATTATAGGTCTTGCTCCCTACTCGACTCGACAAGTAGGCCAAGAAGGGATAGTTTAGTGTTTGGTGGTTAGGAAATGAACTGTAGTTAGTCACGGATTCCATAACTCAAATTCGAATTCTGCGGGGAAGTTTTAGTGGAGTGGGTGAGGGAATACGGTAGGCCTGAATTCTGAAATACCCGGCAAATGAATGCGGTAAATAACCTTTCCGAATAGGCATTATTTATTGTCTCAATGAAATTTTTTTTCGATTTTCAAGACGAGACAAATATTGATTAGTTAGAGTCGGTACGAAACAAAACGAGATGGTTTAAAAGATCATGATTATAAATTATTTCGATTTATTAGATATTCAAATATTATAATCTTATTTTAATATTATATATAAATTTAATTTTTTAGCCATCTGCATTTGATCTGTTCCTTTGTTTTCTAATTATCAGGTCAGCTCTAAAAAATAGACATTCGATGGAACGGTAGTAGCCGGTGTACTTCGGATATCACTAATTTTTACTTTGTTATACATACATACATAAAACTAGGCAGAATTAGTACATGGTATTATATTTATTTATGTTTTAGTTTTACCGCTGATTTTTCAATCAACGATATTATAACAAAATACCTATATATACATAAAAAAATAATAGTCTTCTTACCAATGATAATGAAATATTTTACATCAAAATCTTTTCGTCTTGGTTTGGGGCATCAATATACCTGCTTACATAATATTTTTGAAGGAATGTCAATGATGATGGGCACAAAATTCATAATACTTAATTGATACCGTTTGTTAAACGGCTAGGAACAAATAGGTTAGGAAATGGCGTTCATCTCTCCCCACTTAGCCCGCTTGTATGCAGCAATAACCCCCGAAATTAGCTCCTCAATTTAGGAAACAGTGTGATGATATATATCCGAGGCGGTATTGTCATTATTCGGGGCTGTGGAATTACCATAATATCCCAATGCAGAGTTTTACGCCCAGGCGTAGCAGAAGGCCCGCTACGACACTTGATTACGTTCACAAATGATAACAAGGGGCATCATTGCACGTATAAAATTTTAATCTAGAAGGCAGGTAGGTGTGCGGCACCTAGCGACGCTCGTTTGTCTGGCTTCCCGCCAAGAATTCCGCAGGGACGGACCAGGGGTTGATGACCGGAGATCCGGTGCCCGGATTTTTATTCCATTTTCACCGGAAGGAGTAAATAAAATGGGGATATTTTTAAGAAACGACATGGGTTTCAACTACAATAAATACTATAACGTTTATTTATTTAGGTGAAGTGTAAACATTAGTGAAATACGAGTATTTATGTAACTTGGTTTAATAAACGAGTAATAAATTATAAAGAGGGATGGGATTTTTTCGACTGTGGTGTAGTGTAGATAAAAAACAATTAATCGAAATTTCAGTCATACAGCATTTATTCCTACAAAACCGACGTTTCGGTATACACTTATACCTTCATCAGGGTAAGTAGAATCTATAGATTATAATCATGTAAACAGCATACATTCGTAGATTCATTCAGTATTACATACATCGTACAAAATTCAAAAAAGCACATACACATCTAAATTGTCTCACGGACGACAACCGAATGTTTCGGTTGTCGTCCGTGAGACAATTTAGATGTGTATGTGCTTTTTTGAATTTTGTACGATGTATGTAATACTGAATGAATCTACGAATGTATGCTGTTTACATGATTATAATCTATAGATTCTACTTACCCTGATGAAGGTATAAGTGTATACCGAAACGTCGGTTTTGTAGGAATAAATGCTGTATGACTGAAATTTCGATTAATTGTTTTTTATCTACAATAAATTATAAAAATATAATAAAGTAATAATATAAATAAACAAATTTAACATTAATTTAGAAGTAAGTATTATTAATAAAGACTTAAGCACTACGAACATTTATTTAAACACTTAAAACTACGCAATATTTATTTCCACAATATATTTATATCAACAACTATTTATTTATATCACCAACTATTCATTTATATCACCAACTATTTATTTATTTCTACTTTTCATGTCGCTGACATGCACTGACCGACACTGACTTTCTTCAGTGACTTTCTGCACACTCCGATGCTAACTTACTGACCTTTCGATGCGGCAGTTATATACCTGCCGCCAATTAATTTCTAGAACATTCTACATCCTTTCAGACTCCATTAAATTCTCGAATAATAGCACTGTCACTTCTATCCCACTTGTCCTTTAAAGCGACTACCTGCCCTGACAGGTCAGGCGTGATGACTCAAGAAATTTCTAACAATAAAAACACAAATCTTTAGCAAAATTATGTAATTTTGTTTATGAAATTTAGGAAAAATTAATGTTATACCATATAATAGGTTTTTACAGAAGCGACAGTAAGACAGAGAAGCGAAAATTAGAGAGAGATGGGGAAAGGTGCACAAATTTAAAGGGCCCATTGTTTAAAATCGGAAAGTTTCCTCACATCTGAGGGTGAGGTAAAGCCGGCTTCCCACGACGCGGGACTCGGCGAACTTTTACCTGCTTTTGGCGAGCCTCGCGCCATGGGAATGGGGTGAATCGTGGCTCGTTGGCTCGGCTCGGGCTTCCCATCAGTTGTCGGTAAATTTGACACAAGTCAAAGGAAATGCGCCGCTCGCGTAAGCTCGGCTCGTTATGTCCTTTCCAACGTTCCAACAGGATCATCATTTGAAAATAAAACTTATTATTTTTCCGCATTGTTTTAAACTACCTCAGCTAAGCTATGTATGTTTGATCTACATTTTAATTATTATTATGTTGTTATTATTATTATTATTATTGAAAGTTTAGAAGTAGCTACAATTGAAAACAGGGTGTTTGGCGAAAGGCTGGCAACGAGAATATTTGTCATCCACCAGCGTCTTTTTCTTTTGGTCTGTTGTTTTTTTAAATAGTCATCTCTCAAAATGATATAAGCAGCTGCACAAGCAGTAATCTTATTCCGTCGATTATTCATTTTCAACTGAATAGCTTGGCAGAGCTAGTACAAACCAGTCAAAACCCCTCCACAAGCCACGAACCAGGCGCCGTGGGAATAGTCAAAGCGCGTTAAAGCTCGTGCACATCCCAGGTACACGAGCGGCGCGAGGCTCACCAAGCTTCGCGTCGTGGGAAACCGGCTTAAGGAAAGAGCACAAATTTAAAGGTCTACAAAATGTTTCAAGGTCTTAGAACTGACTAGCGGAACATAAAAGGTACCGACACGGAGTGTCGCTTCTGTGTGTAACTATTCTATGGTTATACCGAAAATCAGTCATATATTTAAGTATCTAATAAGGTAAGAGAAGAAATTTACTTTAGAATACATCGAACAGAGACAACTAAGCTGGTGGAACCTCGTACGAATGGAAGAAAACGCACCGGTGAAAAAGATTTGGACAACTAAAACAGTACTAACCTATAATAGGAAAGTACGTCATTACTTTTATAATCATGAACAAATATTTATAGATACGCAAGTGTACAAGATTAAAAAAAAAATCTTACTATTCTTGCACTTTTCTTGCAAGAAAAAAAAATTACCTTATCTTGTTATGAAGTGTGTAGATATTTGAAAAATAAAGCAAAATATAAGAGAAGAACAAAAACTAAATTTACATTAAAATTCATCGAACAGAAACAACTGAGCTTATGGGGACACCTCGTATGAATGGAAGAAAAAGGAACAGTGAAAAAGATTTAGAGAGCTAAAACAGTACTAACTAATAGGAAAGTACGTTATTATTTTCATAATCTCGAACAAATATTTATAGAAACGCAATTGTACAAGAATTAAAGGAAATCATGTTATTCTTGTACTTGCAAGAAAATTTTAGCTTGTCTTACTATGAAATTTGTAGATCTTGTGTTGAAATTTGTCTGCAGAAAAAAACTTCACTTATAAAAGGAATTTATTTGTTCAAACAAAGGACTATAAACTAAAAGACCAGAAACGATTTTTTTTTAAATAATGCCTGTAACAAATTACACATAAATGACAATACTTAACATCATATTTACAAACAACATGCCTTTATATACTTGGCATACAGTTGCTGATTATAAATGACATTTTCTTACAGAACCGACATTACGGAAAAACAAAAATTAGCATAACAGAAACAATGTACATTTTTGTTTTTTCGTTGCAACTTGAGAAATACAAAAATTAATAAAATGACAGTTTGAATGACAAATGAACAATAAAAATTATATTAATTTACGAATAAAAATAATTATACTTCAACATCTTGTCTTGTTTTTGTTCATGTCATGCATTTTTGTAAACCTTTGGCAAGACCAAGGAAAAAACAAAACTCCCCTGCAAGCCTAGTAAAAACGAGTTTGTAAGCATTCTGCTATGTGATTCTTCCTGAAACTAAAGCAATCGCCGAACATTCACGGAGGAAACTGATATCTCATTACAGCATCCTTGTTACATGTTTCAAGTGTCTCTTTACCCCGCTAACGAGTGTTTATTAAATCTTAGATCGGGAGTCGCAGATTCAGTCCGGATCCTCGTTAAGTGATCTCCTCTCGCTAACGAATCCGGAACTGATCTGCTGGCTGATTGTATTGGGATCTATTGTTCCAACTATTCAACGCACTTTAATTAACTGGATAGTACCTTACGACTCACTTCCATGTATAGCTCGTAAAGATGTATTCAATTACGCTATGAATATATCATCAAGTCTTCCACCTATTGACTTCATGCTTCACCACACTTCGTAATAGCTCTGGGACCAAACGAGTCATATATTTTAATCAAATATTTGACGATATTATTGAATTTTATCCACAACTGTCAAGTAATATACCTACAAAAAATTCCTGATGATGGCATGTAGCCGAAACTAGTAGAATAATTATATTTATTTATTTTGTGGACATCATCAAGTGTTTTATTTTTACCTTTTTGATAAAATGTTCCACCAAGTGCCGACAACAACCTCAATTAATACTAATATACCTTGATTTCAATCGTTTTTTATCAATTAATGACCTTCGTTACTGTTGGTAATTGAATAATATTGAAAGTTCAATAGGATAATATAATTCAATCGCTATGTCAAATTTAAATCTTACCTTGCAAAAGAGTAAAAACCAAATTACTATTAAGTAAGTTTTTCTACATAAAAATCAAAAGTTAGACTAGCTTTCATTTTTCATACTTCCCTTTTCTATATAAGCTTAAACTGTAGCTAAATAATACTAGAAATAATTGTCTTGCGTTAAGTACGCTTTGAAACAGTGACGCGAGCTGTTGTTATTTATCTGTCAAAGTGTGATGACATATTTGGTTACAATAAACATATATTTTTCTTGTTACAGTTGTGGATAAAGTATAGTATTGTATTCGCATGTAATGAGTTACACATTCGAAAGATTTACAACACTCGCTTTCGCTCGTGTCATTCTCGTAAATAATAATACACATAACATGCTCATTGAATAATACACTATTACTTTACTGTAATTAATATTACTATAGTTCGTTTTATTTAGAAATGAACTAGCGCGAAAGACGCACTTTTGTACATATTTTGAGTAACCAATAAGATGTAGTAAGCCTCGTTGAGTTTTTTACCAGTGGTGTACTTAGTTCCTAGTTTATACGGGGAAACTATTATTTCGAAATTACGATTTAAGAAACCTGAAAATTTAATAAACAAAAAACAATTCAGGATTAGCCGACCATTTTATTAGTAGGTAATAATCTTTCATTGCAGTGGTGTTTAAATATTTTACATGTAGCTGGAAAATCTAGAGATTAAAAAAGTCATTATTTCAAAGAAAAATACTGTCAATGACCAAACCGATGTAAGCCATTCCCTTTTAGATAATTTAAAAAATAGTGTATAGTGTATATACTGTTATTTTCTTCAAACAGTGCACAGACAGATGATATTCAAGAGAACAAAACGAGAGTAACAATAAAAAAGTGTTATTTTATTAATATCAATATTTTTATAAATTACTATTTTTAAATAACAAAAATAGAAAATTATTTTTCAATTTGTTTAGATTTATGGAAGATGAAGCGACTAATGGCGGTTCAATTTCATTAACTAAAGTATTTTAAAATATAAATATTTATAAAAATTTCCTTTTTTGAAATAATCCCACGTTACTGGTAGAATGCTTTCCTATATATGGTTTACGCCCCTAGCTTATTGGATCAGTGCAGTATTGTACGGCACATTACACACCATTGAAAAACGATATATACGTTGCCGTCTCCTTTTACTTGTTTGTTAGATTAGATGTGCGAGAATGATTGACAGATCCATTTCTATTTGAGACGACCTATAGTATAATAATAAAATATATAGTTGAAGTACTGTATAAATAACGCAATTCAATATAGCTACAAATATTACAGTAAAAATGAAAAACAATTTATAGAACATGAATTAGGAAACGTATATGAATAGAAAGAAAACTGTTATAGTTTGTATATCATCTGTCCATCTATCATTTCAAATGTATTAGAAAACATAGAATAAATTCGGCTGAAAGAATTTTTATGAAATTTTATATTTAAGATTCTGCCTTTAAGAATATTTAGAAAAGTCGATTAATCAAACGGTTATAAGATATTTGAAGATTGTTGCTGTAAAAAAAGAGAAGTGTCACATTGGTAGATATAATTCTCCTATTGGAAATAATGTAAAACATTAAGCTTTCCGCAACAACAATTTATATGTGTGAGTAATTATTATGGAATCTTGTAGAAATCTTCTAGTCTATAAAATTTTCGTACAATAGCGGTGTCGCTCTTATCTCTATTGACCTATTTAGTGAGACTACCTGACCACACAGGTCGGCCGCGACGAGTCATCGGCAGAGAGTCATGCTCGTTAAATAATGTAACAAAAATAATCTACCGAAAATTGTCAATATCTACTGATATTCTCCGAACAATCTCCCGAATTCTTTATACCCTAACGTGACAACACTGACCATGTTTGTGGTCTGAACAACTATCAGAGTTATAGATATATTTAAGGTTAGGAATAAGTATATTCTTAATTTACTTCCATAGCAACATAAGTCGTAAGTTTCTTATTTAAATTAATTAAAAAAAAAAACTGAATATAGAGAAAACTATTTAGTGGCGTACATTTCTATTCTTTAATTTAGTTCGTACAATATACGAGAATTACAAACTAAAACTATTGTAACGTTGTAGCTGTATAACATTGCCCATTAAAGAATAATTAAAATGGACAGTAAACATATAATCCCACTCGGAGGTCCATGTTGAAAAACTTAATTTATGCTTTACATCCTTGCGCCAGAAACATGAATACCCGTCGTGCGTCCTACATTCCTCCAACGCGAGACAAAACTCAGTATTTCCTCCTAAAATAATGATTTCCGCTAATCCTTCTCCGCGTGTGTTTATGTCGTCATCAACTCATTTGAAGTGTCAGTAGCCGTTACCGTGGAGAAGTAACAACCCCCGACTGTCGACTGTCACTTTCTCCGTCCACAGCCGCCTACGGTCCTCGTGTCATACATTTTAGAATAACAATTCTGTCACACAGGATTATGCTGTACTTTGTGTAATAATTTCATGAAGGAATTACCTCTGAAACTCTATTATCACACAAGAGTTTGTCATGGTATGCAATGAGAGCACAGGGCCTAATTCAAATGTTTTTCAAATAAAGAGAAACCATTTAGTATCTGTATAAATTTAGTCACAGTATAAAGAATATTCTTTATACTGTGATTTAGTTGTATTGTCTTTTGTAGTAAATTAAATTAAATAGAGTATGTGAAAACGAAAACTTCACTTGGAAACAAACACACATCAAAATAAAAGTACATATTATCATATGCAGTTAGATATATTTGTAACTAAAATGCTTTGTTGTTCAGTTTTTAGATGTGTGCATTAAAATAGGAGATAGGAATTTGAATAAATAATTTTGCAAAAGCCGTACAAAGTACAAGCTGTCGTTTCTTTTTTAGGTAAATGAGATTATTTGCAGTAAATCCAGGGTTGCATAATGTTGGCAACCTGATTCAAAAATTCAATCCGATTAAAAAAAAAGATCTTTTAAAAGGTGTATTATAATTTCAAAACCGTGTTTCACAAAATAGCATTTATTATGAAAAAAGGGAAACTATTGAAAGAATAAGTGAAAACTTAAAGAAACGATTAAAAAACTATAGTAAAATCCGTTTATAACGATACCGTCTATGGCGAAAAACTAGTATAATATAATATACCTGTAAAGTTTTTACTTTAAAAAATTTAAATCTCATTTAAATCAATGCAACCCTGGCAATAATTAATAATTTTATAATTTATTTCCATTTAATTTAGTAATTTACTCCATCGTCAAATATAGTTTAGTTTAGGTATGGTCTACATTACATTTAATATCTCTGCATAACATTAATGCTAAATAATAAATCTAACAAACAGTAGACGTTTTCTGAAATACAACTAGAAAATATATTTCATAATTTCTACAACTGAAAAATATAAAATAAATCGTTTGTCGCTTATTCAAATTTTAATAAAGAATATACATCACATATAAACCGAAGAATAACAAAAATATTGTTAACGAATAAAGTAAAATATACGAAATGATTGCAATGATGATTGTAATTTTAAATACATGTACTAATATTTTATGACCTGAGTAACACATGTGTATTGCACGTTGCATACGAGTAGTAATCTGATTACAATTAAATTATTATCGAGATTATTATTTAATTTCTGACAAAATAAATTGCCCTTTTGAAAAGTCCGTTGGAACCAAAAATGGAAGTGTGTAGCTAGATGTTATAGTAAATATGTAAACAAAATTTCTACGGCTAATCGCTTTTTAATTATGCGAAAAATAAAAAAAACACGTACGTACGTACAGACGTCACGCCGAATATATTAAAAATAGATTCAGGGATAGTCAAAGTAGAAAGCAGTAAACCAATTTTTTTGCGATTACAATACTTCCTTTACTTTGTACAAGAAAGTAAAAAATATATTTTAAAATATGTAACAATATTTTAAATTCATCGTTTATTAAATGAAGATATAAATAATTAGGACAACTATGTTTATTTATATCTAGTTTGATGGATAGTACAGTTAAGTTTTTATTATTCTAGACGGGCAGATATGGTTTACAATTTATATGGATTGCGAAATATTATTTAATAAATAAATATAAACAATTTGCATAATAAACCTCTTCATTGTCCTGCCCTACATATTCCTTCACTTTCCCTAAAGTCCGACCCTGTGCACCCTTGAGAATAATATAGTGTGTCGCGCCATGTCTCGCACATAATACACTCTCGTCTCCCCCTTAGGCCGCGCCTGCTATAAATTTAATTTCTTCTTTATTAAAACTATTTCACTGGAATTGTTCCTTATAAATTTATTCATAATTACGGTGTACTCTCACGAGACTACACTGTAAATTACTCACACAATAGAGCAAATTGTTTCACATATTTGATGTGCAGTACTAAATAAACCAGATATTATTAATTGGATCGAATTACAAGATAGAGAGATGAATTATTAATAATTGTTTATCTGATAAACAAAGGCATGTAAATGCTAATTACAATTTGGGCTGAAAAATTTATTTGGGATGTAAATTAGGAGGGCTTTAATTTCTGATTTCATTGTTCGATTTTAATTTTTATTTTGCATGCATACCGATTACAATATTAAACAATTTTGTTAAAAGTTTTATTTGAATTCATGTAGGTAAAAAAACTTGTTTTATTTGTTTTCAGTTATTTTCTAAATGTTTTTATTATTATTTGAACCTTTTATACTATATTACTTTTCCTGAGTTACTTTTTAAAATTAATATTTAAGCTCTATAACAAAACGCGAAAAATCCATTAGATTTAAGTATCAATTAAAAAACCGGAAGTGTTATTTCATATTTATTACAAACTGTAAAAGATTTAAATTAATTGCAGTGCCTTGTCAATGATTTAAATTTTTAAATTGTTACAATAATTGTTAAGAATTGTTATTTTAATATTTCTAATGAATATGTTGAAGTAATGCTTTGATAAATTTACTTTATTCTAAAAAAAAATAATTTAATGGATTATTATAAATTTACATTAATATTAAAATTGTACGTAAATATATAATTCAAATAATGGATAAAATTTAATGTCATATATTATCTCAAAAATTAAAACAGACATACATACTTATTATTTTTATTTCATTATACACGTATATATACATTTATGTATGGAATTCATATAAATTATGATATAATTAATTCATGGAATATATTTTATAAAGCACTTAACAAAAATATACATTTTGGAACCATATGAATAAATGAGTAAAACGCTTATGTAAATTATAAACATAAAGATTAAAATATTATAAGAAAAAATACATATACATATTTGTAACAAAATATTAATACAGAAAATGTAACAAACTTATAACAAAACAAAATTATATATTAATTTATTTTGTATATAATAATAAATTCTTTTTCATTAATTATTACATTTCTAGATGAAACCTATTTGTTGGCAACAAGTTTTACTTGCATTTTACTGGTATGCGTTGTCAATCTACAATAATAAATAATACAAATAAATAAAAAATATCAAATACCAAAACTATTAAATATAAAAAACATATACAGGTGTTCAGTTTATTTTGTCCATTATTGCTATCAGAATTAGCAAAAAATTGTATGTTGCATAGTATTAAAATAAGCCAAGTAATTTTTCAAACCAGTGGTTCACAATTTATGGGGCCCATTTTTCATTGAATATATTTTTAGATATTTGGAATCTACATAAAATTACAAAACCAATGATATGTTTCAATTTAATTTTTAGATAAATAATAAAATCCCTATACAGGTTGTTACACAACATAGGACAAAAAAATTAATGGGTGTATATACTGTACGGGCGTTAAATATAAAACAAAAACAAATTTTTAAAAATTTGCAAAAAAATTACAAACTTTTTTTTGCCACTGGTTGGTATAGTTATATTTATTTTTTTTTCATATCTTCTACAATTAAAGTAATTGTTTACATAATATCTAATACTAATAAATGTCTAATGTTGTGTAATTAAAAGTATTAAAATGTCTACTACAAGTAAACTACCCTTAACTTTGCAGATTTAAAAAAAAATGTTTCATGATCAGCACGTCGTACAGTATATACTTACCCTATAATTTTTACTTCTTTATTGTGGAACATTCTGTATACGTTGTATACTTTTACTTTTTTATCACGCTAATTTTATCTTTAAATTAAAAAATCTAGTTAAAAACGCAAAATTTGACGTTAGTTTCCTATTTATACCTAACAACTGCTATTTTCAGGTAAAAGTATATAGACTTATGTCAACATAGGGATTTAATTTTTTAAATAAAAATTATGTTAAAACATAATTGGATTTGTAATTTTATGTAGATTTCAAATATATAAAAATATATATGGTGTTCCATTTAAAATAAGAAAGTCCCCCATATCTTGAGAATCACTGGTATAAAAATAAATGTGGGGATCATTTTAATAGTCTTGTAAAATAGAAATTGTTTGCTAATTTAATCGACCTTATATCTCTTATAGTTCTGGAGATAGCAATAGTGAACAAAATAAAATGAACATCGTGTATTTTGTTTGGCATGCATTTATTTAAAAAAAACTTAATAAAAGTAATGCATAAATCCATAAATGATGTGTTATATTTTACATATCGGACAAAAAATTGTTAATAGTTTAATCCAAATTCAATTAAAAACAGTTTTATGGATTACTCAACTAAACAAAACAATTTACTGTCAAAATTGTTATTTCATTAATCCTTTGTTTACATTTATAGATAATATATTTATTTACATGATTTACTTGTTATTTACATCTATAGAAAAAAAGTGCAAAAACTTAACTTAAAACAGTTATTTAATAACAGTTTACCCTTTATATTTTTTTGTGTTGAAAACAATAAACAAAAACAACATTACAATTTCTATTACCTTCCCTTGAAATTCTGTTGGATGTTAAGGCCGTTGCCCGTAGCAACAGCACAACAAAAACAACGGTCACTTTCATGTTCACCTAGTCATCTCCACTCACTTATTCACATAACCTCGTCGAGTGTCGCGGATCCGCCAAGGGTGCTCCGGGCAGCTCCGGGTTGCTCCGCGGGTGGCAGCGAACTGACGTGGGGTTGTTTCTGTTTGCGAGACGCGATCAGCTGATACCGCGCATGCCTGCAGGAAATCTATGCGAGGTGTCAAATGCATCGTACTACCTCGTAAATTCATTCCGAATAGAAGAGGAGGGAATTATTTAGCGATGCATGGGATCGCTCAGGCAGGAAGATAATGAAAATCTTCAGATCGTCGATCAGAAAAATTTGGTAATAGTGTAGTAGAGAATAAGCAGGGCATGTAACTGGTTAAAAAAACAGGTAACCGATATTTTTAAGACCGAAAATTCCGGTAACCGTTAACCAAAAAAATAAATGATAATAATCCGGTTTTAGCGAACATTAACCATGATTTTAATATCATTTCACTACGAATAAACAAATATAAACATGAGTAATAATTATTAATGAATACAACATACTAAGAATATTTATTTAAACACTTAATACAACGCACTATTTATTTACCGACTATTTATGTTCACCATTCATATTAATACCAGACTGCCCCATGGTCTTTTCTGCTCGGAGTTTATATCTCAGAGCAATTACATTCGGGAATATTCTCGCACCTTCGATGCGTTAGCACAATAAAAGTGTGACTAAAACACATTTGACCTGTCTGTAACGTCGCCCGCGGCGTAACGTTATAGTCAGTAAAATTCATTTGCCCTTTGGATATGGTATGTGTCCAAATTTTGATACTGTACCGTTTATTTATTTGGGTGAAGAATAAAATTAATTGAAATACAAATATTTATATAAAATGATAATGAAAATAAGTAACACTATGAATAAAAAAATACCTATAAACATTAATTTAGGAAGGACTATTATTTTCTTCTTTTTAAAAGTGATTTTATTAAATTAATAATTAATAATATAATGGTTTATGTACGTAGTAATAACAGGGAAAGTAATTCCCAAAGCCGCGATTCTGTACTTTTGCGGAAATCCGAAAATATTTAAAAATATCGAATTGTTAGCTCGAAAATTTTCAATTTTTATAAAATTTTGTTTGCAATAGTTTTTATAGAATTAGCTTTGCTGATATCAAATTTACAAACAGAATTTAATTATCTTTTTTCGTTTCGCAGATATTAGCTCTCAAAGTAGTACCCCAAAAAAGTGTGTTTTTTTAGTATATTTCAAAAATGAGTAGAGATACAATCTCAACCACATTACCATTCGATTCTACGGGAAAAGTTATATAAAGAAATGTTTTGTCCTCATATACGTTCTTTGGAACGATTAGGTGAAAAACAAGAAAAACAAAAAAACCTAAATTTCAATTTTTCGTCTAGAAACTTTTTGTCTCCAAAATTTTTCATTTTTTGTACCTAAGTAGATACTAACGCGCTGATTCCAAATTTTCAAACAGAATTCCATTATCTCTTCCCGTTCTCGAGATATTTGAGCTCAAAGTTATACCTAAAAAATCAGGTTTTTTAGGTATATACCTTAAATGGTTAGGTTTACGGTTTCGACGACTTCACCATTCGATTCTACGGGCAAAATTACATAAGAGTACCAATTTTCAGATTTTTATCACAACAGATAGAATTTCTAGAAGGAAAAAACTGAAAATGGCCAAAAATCGAAAAAATCGTAAGGGGTTCATCAGGCAATTTTTTCGATTTCGCCGATTTTCGTTTTTTTGCTCTAAATATTGTATCCTTTGGAATAAAAATCTAAAAATTGGTACACTAATGTAATTTTGCCCATAGAATCGATTGGTGAGGTCGCCGAATTCGTAAACCTAATCCTTTAAGAGGTATACCTAAAAAACCTGTTTTTTTAGGTATTGCTAAAACTCAACTTTGAACATGAATATCTCGAGAACCGTAAGAGATAATTCAATTCGGTTTGAAAATTTGAAATCAGCACATATATACTTACTTAAGTTTAGGAAATAAAAAGTTTTGGAGCAAAAAAGTTCGTCGGAGAAATTTAGAAATTTAGGTTTTTTCGATATTCTCATTTTTCACCTAATCGTTCCAAAGAACGTATATGCAGAGAAAACATTTCTTTATGTAACTTTTTCCATAGAATCGACTGGTATAATCGTTGAAATTGTATCTCTAACCATTTTAAAGATATAGCCAAAAAACACACTTTTTTGAGGTGTAACTTTGTCAGTAAATATTTCAGGAACGAAAAGAGATAATTAAATTTCGTTTGAAAATTTGAAATCACCGCGTCGAGATCTATTCATGTACACTATTTCCTAAAAACAAAATTTTGGGCACAAAAATGAGTATTTTTGGGATATTTCGCATTTGTCAACAAAATTTTTGGTTTAGTACTGATATTTGGTTTATTATAACTCTACAAAACTTTGATATGGGGTTATAGGTTTTGAAAATAAATAAAAGTTAGATAATAAAGCGACAGAATAAAATCGAAAAAGTGTAATATGATTGCAGGTTTCGAAATCAGCGCATCGATATTTACTTAAGTCTAGAAAATGAAAAGGTTTTGAGAAAAAAAGTTCATTGAAGAAATTATGATACTCATAACAAACCTAATTATATTAATAGAATAACTTTTGACATGACGCAACATCATTGCTTATTCGAGGCGACTATATACATATGTTTAAAGTTTTTTCAATTTAAACTCCTGTTTTTAAATGAAATGTTCATAGAGTAAAATATTAATAAATTTATGAGTAAGGTAAGAATATAAATATGTTATAAGAAAGCGCTAGGTAAAAGACAATAAATCTCTTAGCGAAATTGGAAAGTTTCCCGCCATAATTTAAGCGCATAGTGTAGTTTCCCAACGACCACATAACCTCAACATATGTGTCAGATTGGCGCAACAATATGGGCAGATTGTTAGTAAAATGTTTTCATAAACAGTTCCCGAGCTCGTAGCAATATCGTGCGAGGCGTTTATGGGGCCCGTAAAACAAGCACGACAACAAATATCCGTGAGACGTAACGGATAGAAAAGACGCAAAAAGACAAGCTACCTTCAACAAGCTAAAAACAATATCATGCTGAATAATATATTACTAACGAAGCTGCACTATCGCTGCATGGTGTCAATGAAACCAATGCTATCAATAAAGTTCTAAAAGGAGCTAAAAAATATAATAATGCAAAGAAATATTACTAACGGATGTAAATCCTTATCGTACATTATAGATTATTGGTAAGGTGCTTACATACATTGTAGGTACATTGAATTAGGATAAGTATTCATAGTTGATAAACGAGGCGATTCCTTTTTGTTTCTTATCTGACCACTAAATATTTATTCGACATCTGCATTTTGTGCCAATATAGCAAATATACATAGGCATAGCAAAAGGGGGAGCCAGGGTGGGTTCTGCCCCATATGGGAATTTATACTTTACTATACTTTTACTTAATTAATATTTTAACAAAGAATGTATTTCTTCATGCTATTGAAATTGATTGTGTTTTATAATTCACAAACTGGAAAATAGCAACTGTGATTTTGATATTCACAATAGATGACTGGGGCAAGAGGGGAACAAGAATTTATAATTTGCTATAATTTTACTTAATTAATATTTTAACAAAGAATATATTTCTCCACACTTCTGAAATTGATTCTGTTTTATAATTCTCAAAATGTAAAATAGGAACTGTGATTTTGATATTCACTAATAGATAACTGGGGCAAATTAGTTTTAGAAAATAACCTGTAGATTACGCCAAAAACATTTTTATCCCTAAAAATTATATTGGATCTCTTGAATTTTCAATAAACTTAATTTTACTGTCCAATAACGATCTACAAAAATATTTCAAGCAGTAAATGTAGTGTATTTATCCTTAAAAATTACATTGGCTCTCTTGAATTTTCAATAAACTTAATTATACTGTTCAATAACGATCTACGAAAATATTTCAACCAGTAGTTGTAGTGATTATGTTACTAGTTATAATAAAAAAACGAATTACCCAAAGATTATTCTGCAGAGCCAAAATTAAGTTTATTCAATATACCTACTGAAGCTGATGAATACGATATAGGAAAATATATTGGGCATATTGAGAAATTAGACCAAATAAAAACTATGAAGAAATATGTGGACGCCCAAACATATTAAGATTAGGTTTACATATTTGTGAAAGAAGTTACAATCACTTGACTAGGATGGAGATGGAAGAATTAAAGTTTATGGATTTTAGTCTATAGTTGAAGCTGTAATAAGCTCTTTCATCTTCACTAAAATTCAAAAAAAAAAATTCTTCCATATATATTTATGGTTATAAAAAAAAATTAAAGGTAATGGGAAAATTGTGATAACTTTTGCCCTCCTGAGAAATAATCTTAGTTACGCTCATGCAAATATAGTATTTTATATTATTTGCAAGATAAAAAAAATCCATCTATCAGTCATATTCATCAATTCTTTTTTCTAACACTAAATTTAAGTCATTTAATCAATATACAAACGTCGATAGATTATAAATTTTTGAGTACTAAATTTCGAATTGGATATCAAAACAAATCACCGGAAAAAAACTGTAGCTGATAAGTAGGTATCTGGCGCAATTCACCTTTACTTCTTATTTGTTAATATTGATTATCATAAAATGATAGTATTTACAAATTAAAATTTATCTTAAATTAATTTTAACTTTAAAGGTTATACACATGTTTCAAAATGAATGTACTTATTCAATTACATAAAAATTAGTTTTCCAAACTTTATTTATTTATTAAGAACAATTGGCAGTTAAACAGCAAGCTCGTCCAAAACCTGAACTAAACAGGAATTTTGGGCAAAAGTCGCGATAAATCGTATAAAAGACAATTTAACAAAGACATATATTTAAGAAACAACTAGAATTGTAGTTGAAAAGACAAGAATGCTTCATTTTGTTTTTCTTGTTTGCTGTTTGCAGACGATTGTGGTGAAAAAAATATGAAGTGAAACTAGAATGAGAGATTTGTTACATTTGAGTGAGAAAATAAAGAAACCCGAAAATTTATTGCTACAAAAATACAATGAATAATTAATAGATAAGATTGTCGAAGAAAAGGAAACATGTATTCCTTTAAGATTTAAATTAAAACAATAAAGAAAATGTAATTATTTTGATTAATATTTTATTTCCTTTTTTGTTTGATGCAGCACACCCACAAAAATGAAGCATGAGCCGCCATTGACCATATGGAAAACATTCAATCCCATTTCAAATTTTTATTTATATTTTTTTACAATAGCTTAAGGTCGTTTTAGTCTAGCCTATATATGCGACAATAAATAGTACAAGAAATAGTACAATATATTGCACCAAAAATTGTTAAATTTTGACGAAGTTTTATATGATACTAACGCAATTTCTTGTACAATATATTGGCTTTGATTTTGTGTACTTTCATTGAGTATGTCAATGTGACAAGCAAAAATAACCATAAATACATTTAGATTTAAAGTTTGTAATATTTACACCTTTACCAAAAGTAAGACAAAGTTTTCTATAACCACCTACCTTCAATAAAAACAAATAAACATTAAAAACGCGTGAGATCACAAATTTCATATATACGCATGCTCACAACCAAATTGGCTGACAGATTGTATGAAAAATAGAACGTGTTCCGTTTTTCAACACATTTGCTATGTAATACTAGCCTATTTAAATTGTACAAAAAATGGTGCAAGATCTTGTACAATTTACAGTCTAGTCTAAAACGGCCTTTAGATATGTAGCTATTGCTATATTGAGGGTCTAACAACGATAGTAACACTATAATGTGGATACACTATTAATCATAAACTTTGTGCAATCACTCCATAGAAGTACAATAATTTCCTCGCTCCATAAACAAAACAAAGAAGAACATAGAGTTTGAGTTTATGAAAGTTCGGGTCCGCTATTAATAAATGAATTGATTTGGGTAAAAGTTGCGGGATATTTTGATAGATTTGAAGGGTTTTATTTGATGTTTAACTTTGTTTGATGTATCAAGTTGGGAGTTGGTTTTAATTAAGGCGAATTTCCAGATCAGTGATACTGGAGTTTTCTCGTGAAACGTTTTAATATAATCGCTATAGCCATGAGTCTCTCCGCTAATGGATGGTCCGCAACGAGACAAAGTTTGCGGAATGTTCATTTGTTTTACTACTTGCCTGTCGGACGCTGTTGATAGTTGCCACGGACAACAAAACAATTTAAATTAAATAAACCGACAGATGCGCGCCCTAATAAATGTAATGCAAATTTAATTACATACCTTGCCTAACCTATCTACAACCTGATAACTTTCTTTGCGTGTCTAACCAAATCATTTCACCAGATATACATTTCGCAAATTACACCTTTGTTGTTTCATTCTCACTATTAAAAAGTACAATTGACTTTAATTCAAATAGTTGAAACTGAAAAGATTAAAGGATAGAGGGACATGCAAAAAATAATTAATAATTAAATGGCAGTATTAAAAAGGATCGAGGATATTTTTTTTTTGATTTTGTTTTTAAGGCACACTTGACCGAAATGAATAAAACCAAATATTCTTCTTCAATATTTTTGTTATACAAGAATACAAGACTATAAGTGTATTATATAGTTGTATTCAGAAAACTACTTCCTTTTTGAAATTGTAAAACAATACATGTTCCCAATTTTGAAATTAAAAAAAAAATCTACAAAAATACCTCAACTAAATAAAATATTTCTGATTCTATTGAATGAAATACATAATTTTGAATAACTTTTATTTGAATAACTTTTCTCTAATATATTTAATTTAGGAAATATGGCCTGGTTACACGAAACAAAACCATCCTGTGTAGTGACCATTTTTTCGGAAAATCAAATACATAATTAAAATGGCTAACTAATGCGACAACTTTGTCCCATTTTAATCGACGTCGTATCTCTTACGGTTCCCGAAATCTCAATGGGTGGCCTCGAAAACGGACTTTTATATGTATATGCTTACTTTTCATTTTGATTTCATTATTTTACTAGTTAAATAATGGAATTAATAACCTAACTGAAATTAGTAAAATAAAGAGTCTCTCAAACGGAATTAGATCAAAATAAATTAAAATTAAAAGAATAATGACAATATCAATTTTTTTTATTTTACTTTTAATTACCTACACTAAATTATCAACATTTTTGCAGCACTTCATTTAAAATTATTTTCTTTTTATTTCATTTGAAAGTAAGATTTTTCTACGACTAATCATTCAACTTCCATTTGTTTCATATATTCGAATTTTGCTTCAAAATGGATCATCTTTTGAAAATTTTATTAAAATGTTTATCAATATTTCTTATTGCACTATACAAAATAGTTTTAATCACTCAAAAATTTGCTAAGAAAGAGATATTGTTTTCATTTATTTTGTACATAATTATGTATTTCTCACGAAATAATATTCGGGCAGTTGTCAATGTCAATTTATTATCAAATGTTTTCTACAAAAATTAAAAGCAAACTAAATTATTATTTTTATTAAGTTTGTCAAAAGTAAACTGTCCTTTTGAAAAGGCCGATTGGAATAAAAAATGGAGATGTAAAACTAGATATTATAGTACTTTAATATTATATTTTAATTTTTAATTTCAACATTCTATCAAAATTTTACAGATAATCATTTTTGAGTTATGCGAGATACATATGCACGTACGACGACACACCGAAACTATTAAAAATGGAGTTAGAAATGGTCAAAATGAATATTTCCGTAGAAATATGAAATGGTTATCATCCATCAAAAATAAATAAGATCGTAAACCCTTGTGAAATACTTTTAACACCTTTTAGCACAATGGGGTAGGTGACCAAGGTAGAATTTTAATGAAAAAACTATTGAATTATAGAAAGTATATTTATTTATTAACGTTGACATTAAAAAAATTAAATATTTATCAGCAATTGTTTAGTAATTTGCGTTAAATAGAAACAGCGTCCTTTACTATGACGTTCACTAAGTTAGCACTATCTCACTCACACCACCTATTTCCGTCTGTCTACCTTCGCCGCTCTCATGAACTTCGTTGACGTCATAATCCCCTCCCAAGTCCTATATTATTTATTTACTTCAAAACAACATATAATTAACAATTTTAAAAAAATACGGGTATATTATTTTTGTACAAGCTATCACATATACCAAATTTAGAAATTGGTCACCTACCCCATTTGTTTAGTTTTTCTTGTAACGTTCTCCCTTGCAAATAACATCACAATCGTGTTTGGAATCCAGCCATAAAGTTGACCGAAAGCTAGTTGCAAATGTGTATCTGATTAGTAGGTATCCGGTAATGTGATGGGATAGATAAAAGCTAGGGAAAGCCTCGTAGAAAAAGTATAAATTCCACGCGATGTGTTTTCGCACTTGACAATTTATTAGTTCGGCAGCTCAACACAACTGGCACGTTCTACGGGTCGCGGCAATATCACTTATAGGAAACAGAAACGTGCGTGGAGAATTTACAATCTAGACAATAAAGGTCTTATATATTATTATTAAGAGTGATATTCTCAATAAATATATACATTTTTATTATCATCGTCGTTTTAGAGAACAAATTTCACAATGGGATTTTGGAAAACAACAATTTTGTCAGTACCTACAGTACCGATTATTATTTTATACATCTTTTTCCTTACATGTTTAATAAATTTAATATAGTTCTAAAACTGTATGACCAAAAAAATATTTTTTTACATATATTAATCTTTCTACAGTACCTCTACTTTTAGACAGTAAACTTATAATTGTATATTTTATCATAATAATATACGGAAAACTACTTAATAGTTTTACTTGAAATTAAAATGTCATATGAAACATCAAATCTAAGAATATTTTATTAATTTCACAAAAGAAAAAGAAACTGTTTTAAGAATATTACAATATACACGGCCTGTTTTAAATGTTCCAATTTCAACAAATTATTATACATGTAAGTTATATATATTTTATTATATTTTATGTACAATAATCATGAAAATATTCATTAAAGCGATATCACGAACAAAAAATGAAATGCTGTCTTTTTGTTTTTATTATTATACAAACAATACTATGACACTTTTTTACTTTTTGCCTTTTCTAAGAATATCTATTTATAATATTCTAAAATTTGAAAACAATAGTACAACAGGTTCATTAGCTTTAAAGCTAAACTTTCTCTATTTTAAATGGCTGTACTTAAATATTTTTTTATTGCGTGGAATAAATTAGAAGAAGCTTTATTTATTTTTAGTTTACTATACTGGAACTTTTACAAAAAAATATGAGTGTGCCTTTCGAAAATTATTATTAAATTCAAATTTAAAATAATAATTAAAGAAAAATTATTATCTGCAATGATATATTATATTTAAATTAATTTATATTTTTATTAGTCTATTAAATGCAAAATAAGTAAGTTTATAATAAATTATTCAAAAACTCATACTGTGTATGAATATTATTTAATGCAAAAGCATTAAGTATTTAAATTATAACACAAATTGAATAATTTACAAATTCGTAAAATTTCAAATCCTAATGACTGTATGATAAATGAAATATGTATTTTGAGCGAATTTTGTTTGTAGAGAATTATTAATATTGTTAATTTGCACTCGTTTCAGTCATGATGACATGAATTATTAATTTTACTATCATTAGTAATTAATTTTCTCATTACTAGGTATATTTTAAAATTCAATTCATGAAATAAATAATTAATCAGACTTTAAATTCTACACATGTTATTATTATTTCTATTAGATATAACATTAAATTAAATTGCTTACGCTTCTTTGTAGATGTACTTCCTTTTAAAAAAATATTAATTGCAATGTATTGAAACATATTTCTATAATTGAATATGAAAATGATTTAGAAATTGAAATAATTTAATATTCCCCATAAAATAAATGATTTATTTACATGCCCGCCACTGGAATTGGCAACGAACGAAACATTTACACAATTGAAGTTGCAGAGCAATTGAGAATCCACTTCTAGATTCTGAAATAGAGAAGATATTTAGATTTAAACTCCAAAGAGTTTCCTATTGTCTACATGTTTTCAAAGAGCTGATATGCAAATACATTGAAGTGGTTTTTGTAAATTACAATTTTATTAACGACATTTATAAAACAATTATACTTAATGATTAATCAGATTGTTTTGTTGTAATCAATTTCCGTTTAAATTTAATTGTTAAGTTTAATTAATATGAAAAAAGATATGATGGTCACGCATAGTAAATGTGAAAATCTTTATTTTGAATTAAAAATAAAATTTATCATCAAACCCCTTGAATATGTATGTATAATAAAATTTATGACTAATGCGAGATAAAGAAACAATGAAGTTCAAACTTATTTACGACTACCATAATTCTTTTTATATATGATCACGTCTTTAGTGAGTGTTTTGTTATTTTTGAATTTAATCTTTTTGCATTTGGCATAACTGTATTGCAAGGTGACTAGTGTCATTGTCAAACAGGTTAGAACAATATTTTTGCTATTTTCTGACAAGTAAGTTTTAAAAAAAATAGTTCTCTTTGTAAATTTTTAATATATAAATAGGAATATTTGATAAGAAATAATTATTTTCAGAAATAACACCGCATTTGTGAATGAAGCGTAAAACGAAATGTATGGGAGTAAAATTATCGACATGTACAGCGAGAATCCTGCCAGTTAAGTTGAAGGTTTCTACGATAGATGGCACTACGATACTGAAAACTATATAGTTATCAGAAGTATTCATATTACAACAATAGAAACTAATATTTGATTAAATATTTACAATTAACATGTCTACATTCCTGTCTGTAGAATTTGACACTTATTTGGTTTAATTCAAAACAAAATAAGTGAATAAATGACCTTTGCTCCAACAATTTATCTACGGGTCTATAAATAAAAGTTAATATACTGTGTGTGCTTTCGAGAAGTGGATGTTTCATCACCGACTTAAAAATGAATTTGGCACGTCTTCGTCTTATAACATTTGATGTTACGGATACGCTTCTACAATTTCGGTTATCGCTGGGTAAGCAATACAGTGAAATTGGTGCGAATCATGGAATATGCTGCGATAAAAACGCCCTTGCTGCTAACTTCAAAACACATTGGTATCAAATGAAAAAGGAACATCCAAACTTCGGACGAGAAACTGGCATTGGATGGGAACAGTGGTGGAAGTTAATAGTGTTCAGAACTTTTAAAGATGCTGACTTAAATGCAGACGAAAAAAAATTAGAACTAGTCGCACAAGACTTGATTGATCTTTACAAAGAAGCACACTGTTGGCAACAGTGTACAGGGGCGTTAGGGTTGCTGTCATATCTTCGTAATCAAAATAGAACTATAGGAGTCATATCAAATTTTGATCAGAGATTAAACACATTATTAAAAAATACAAGGCTACGACATTATTTTAAATTTACGCTGGGTTCATACGAAGCAGGCTATGAAAAACCAGACAAAAGAATATTTGAATGCGCTGTTAAACAAGCAGAACTTTGTAAATTAAAAACAGAAGAATGTTTACACATAGGTGATACGATTACTTTGGATTATATCGCTGCTAGAAATGCTGGATGGAATGCTGCCTTGATTAGTGAACTAAATGCTGATGTTATTAAGGAAAAATATCCTGAAGTCAATCCTTGCCATGTCTATAGAACTTTAACGGATTTACACAAAGAATTTTGCGAACAAATTGGTAGCGATAAATAAATTTATTTGTTACTGATAAACACTGTAAATAATTGTATTAATGTATATATCTGATTTTTGTAATGTAATCTAATCTTAATAATTTAATAAAAAAAAACTTCACATGTATAAATAGATCATTTATTTTAAAACAATGTTATGTACAATAATAAAAATATACAGTAAAATATATCAGAAGTAAACATTTTTTTGCTGTCCTTGTTATTTTACACTGTCTTTAAAATAAAATATGTATGTATATGATAAATAATAAATATATACATATTTATAGTACAGTCTTTATACAAATTAATATGTTAAATGTTTTTTTTTTCTTCACATTCCTAAGTACAGTCATGATAATTCATCACATAGAAGTATAAAATATATGAAGTGAGTGCTAAATAAAAAATTGAAACCAGATCCCTATTCCAATAACTAACTTGAACATGTTTCAACTAGTTTTTTACGTGTAGTACAAATCTATTCATTAATAATAAATTTAAATTTTTATGTATGTGTATATTTTGATGTTTTGATTAGTACCACCAGTTTTGAGTTTATTTATTTCAAAAGAATTAAAATTATGTGTCTTGCAATCATAAATATTAAATAAATATACAGTTTAATCGAGGGATATACATATACATGTGTGAAATATGGTAACTTTGTTGAATGAGGTTAAGCACATTTATCTATCAAAATATATTTAAAATATTGTGAAAATATTTACAAATCTATACGTTATGAATGACTTAAGAAATTTTAATATATTTTTAAATTAATTTTGTTTATTCGGTTTTCATACTCAGAAACAATATAAATTATTAAAAAAAATAATCTCTTATAGCTCGCTAATGAAATAAAATTTATATAAAATAATTCAACTAATATTCATTAATTGTTATATATTTTCATATTCTTTTGCAAAATGGTAATATTTCGATAATGGTTCAGGACCCTATTTGAATTTACCGCTCTGTATCCCCACTCCAATAGATTAAAAACAAAAAATACGAGTTTAAACTTCTTTCATATATTTTATACTTCTGTGATTATAACTATAATCGAAAATGAAAATGAAATCATGAACATTTAAAATAACTTATCCCGGTAATAAAAAATAAATATAACATCACATCTTTACCCATTATTGGGTGCATGAGGTACTCTTTGAGAGTCATCACAAGTTATTTTTAGTTTTTCACTTAATTAACACAATGTCACATTTTCTAAATAACTTATTTTTATAATTCTGTTGCTTCCTCATACATATCTTTTCTCCAACAAACGTGATCAAATTCTCCATTCGCTATAACGTATGGACCATTTCTTATAGTACCATAACCTTCAGAATTTGAGTCATTTGTAGTTGTGGTGTCTCCATACATTGATGGTATGCCTAAAGGATTCATATTTAATTTTGCAAATTTTTCTCCATCAGAAAAATATTTTTTCTGATTTAAAACTCTAGGATTATCATTTCTTTCAAGAGTGTCTGTTATTGAAACAATTTCATGTGTATGTCGTTGCCCGCCATTTTGTAAAGCACCGTAGTTAGGTGGCGACATCTCTCGATTAGATAAGTCACTATTAGAAAATTTCATACTTGAATTATTATTTTGATTTCTTCTATTTTTAACGGAATGTGTGTAATCTCTAGTGCCCCTACGTTTGAGGGTAAAGTCTCTATCCCCAGTTCCCGTTTTGCTACGCCACTGGATCCACCCATGACGTACCATTGGGTCCACAGGCCCCCATTTTCGACAGGGTTTTAAAGCACTTGAGAGTTTTTGTATAAAGTTGTAGTCTACTTGTATATACACTTCGTAGCACGCGAATATTATTATCACTAACACACACACTACCACTATAGTCCAACCAGTGGCGTACATCCAAATAGGGTCCTCGCGGAATATGCCAGTGAGGCGGATTGTTGCCAACGCCCATACAAAGATGGCAGAAAGGAGCAGGGGTGCTAACCACCATAATAGTTTCCAAATGAATGTTAAACTGCTCCCCAAAATAAATTCGAAATCGATGTACAGGTTGGAACACCCTAAAAAAAAACAAAATTAGATTTAACCACCACCAGAGAATTTGTCAGTAAATCATTATTTTTATTATTTTCAAATAATATTTTCATTAAATTTTGTACAACCGAATTTGTTCTACACGTGCAACATATATCCGAACAAACAGACGCTAAAAATAATAAAAACTTATTATAAAGATCTGAATTCGTGAACATCCGTTAAAATTTCGAAATTTCAAAATTTATAAGATTACAATATCTTCTTTATATCTGGCAATCCGTAAAAATGAATTCTTCATAACAATAATAATAATTTCTTGATTTGAAAACATATTGTTCCTACTACCGAGCATAAAGAACATACTTTACGCACTCTTTAGAATTTAGGGCATGAAAATAGTCGTTGCTAGGCAACATAACCACTTTTACGTACTGGTGACACATTTATCAATAGTTATACTTTCTTTTGAAATTAATTTTTATAAATATTTCGGTTGTAGGAAAAATGTTGTATGCAACACGTGTGTAACATAGTGTTTTTTATCTCGTGATATAATTTCCGCAAACAACACTCGACAAAAATTTTTTTACTTTACGCACTAGTTGCATAAATAACTATTATAATGCACTTACCATAAATATATACAAAAGCACCAACCTCCAGTATAGTACATATTAACAATAAATTCCCTACGACATAATGATCTAAAATATGCACCACTTCAAAATTAGGTACGAGTATTGAAAGAACTCCCAAAACAAAAAATATAAAACAAAACAACCCAGCTGTTTTCCACCACTGCCATTTGTTTTTTGTTTCTATTCTAATCGCTTTTAAAATTGTAAACACTACTGCCAACTGAAACAAAAAATATTTACTACTTTTTCCATCACATATTAAAATAGGACATACCATACTAATAAAGCCAGAAAGAAATATACTAAAATAGGCTAATACAGTCCAAGTTTGCGAAGTTTGTTGATGTTTAACAGCTTCGTCGTAGATGGCGTTGAAGAGATGGAGTTCCGGGATGCTACTGTTTACCGGAAGTGTGCGCAGGGAGTCTCCCGCCAGGATGTAACACGTCATCACAGAAAGCGCGCCAAGTATGATATTTATTACCATGTATGCCATACCCGCCCTGGAAATAAAAAATAATCGACTGAAAAATTTAAAGACTAAAATATACTTTATTAAAATTAATGTACTGATAAATGAAACGATCAATACTGCGAATGAAATAAAAGATGAGCTAGCAAAAATAACGAAAAAAAATTGTCTACAAATTGATGGAATTCTCATTCTGATTTCATCTGCCGAATGTTACTCAATGAAATGATGCTATATTCTGTTATTTTTTAGCTTGAAACGCATGAAAATTTTGTTAAAATTGTCTCACAGCTCATCTCTTATTTCATGCACAATAATAATAACATTTTACATTTCTATTAAACGCTACATATCTGTCGGTTTGTCTGTCCATTCATGTAAAATTCTATAACCTTGTGTAGAGCAATAAGTATTTGATTGAACGAATTTTAAAAATTTATCATCTTTTGGTAAAGTTTTGAGCAACCGAAAGTGGAAGTTTACTCGTCGATATTAAGTTTTTTGAAAAAAAATGTAGATAGCAAACAAATAATAGAAAAAAATATTTTCAAAAACAAAAAGTTGCTGTTTAATTTTTTTTTGTAATAATTTGTATTTGGTCAAATTAATTATTACAATATTCTCAGTATTGAAGATAAAAAAATTTGAATTTCATTTTATTTTAAAATTTTATTATTAATTACAATTTTTAAATGATGTTCTTGTCATCAGAGAATAAAATATTTTAAACAGTGTTTGGTAATAGTTATTTATGATACAAGAACGAAAAATGAAATTTCACGAACGATTATTGAAGCCCATTTTGGTAACCGTAGGAGTACGAGTGCGTTTTCGTCCGTATATCATAAACTATTTTTTTATTTGGATGTGTCAAAAAAAATTAAAACCATATTGCAGTGATCTGTGTCATTTAATGAATTTGAAGAAATTATAAATAAATAAAAAATTTAAATAATTTAATTAGTTTCGGTTTCTTCTTTGCGTACAAAAAACAACCTACAAGCGAGCTAATCTGAAATGGTTAATTTTTTTGTTCAAATATCATAAGCAAAAAATCTGATGTGAACACCATATGACTTCGTTGTACGCTAAATTATACACATTTTTTGTTGCACTTCATTTAAACTTATTTCACTTGAAAATGAGATCATTCTACGGCTAATCATTCTTCTTAATTCGTTTCATATCTTTGAACTTCCCAAAACATGGATCATCTTTTGAAAATTTTATTAAAATGTTTATCACTATTATCGCTCAAAATCTTGCAAAGAAAGAGACATAGTTTTCATTCATTTCATACATATTTCTCACGAAATATATTGTCAATTATCAAAAGTTTCTTATAAAAATTAAATGCCAACTAAATTATTATTATTATTAAGTTTCTGCCAAAAGTAAACTGCCCTTTGAAAAGGCCAATTGGAACAAAAAATGGAGGTGCATAACTATAAAGATGTTATAGTAACTATACTACTAAATAATAAAATTTGAACATTCTATGTCTAATCTTATTTGAATTATGTGAAAAATTTCCAAAAAAACACTAAGACCAAAGTGTCCTTTTCGCACTGCCGATTGCAATAAAAAAGGGAGGTGCATAACTACATGTAGCAATTCCATATACAAAATTTCAAAACTTTACAGCTAATCATTTTTGAGTTATGCGAGATACGTACATATACAGACGTAACGCCAAAACTAGTCAAAATGGATTCAGGGATAGTCAAAACGTATACTTCCGTTGAAATCTTAAAACCATTTTTCTTGCGATTACAATACTTTCTTCACTTTGTACAAGGAAGTAAAATAGTATATTGTGTTATTAAGAGTAAAAGTGATACTTTGTGTGTGGCGAGCATGGAAGTTTGCACGACGAGCGAAGCGAGTCGGACAATTGCATGCGAGGCACACAAAGACACTTTTACTCTGAATAACACATGCTATTTTTTCTTCAAACTTAAAAATTTTAAAAAATAAACTCCTATTTGACGTTTAATATGTAGGTTACCTGTCAGTTATTCATAATTTTTAGTAACTTTATTCTTAGGTTATCTAGTTTTTATAGTGACATTTAGGGCGATATTACAGATTTCTATTGTACAAGTTACTTCTTATTGGCTGATTCTACATACGGCGGCGAAGAAATTATAGGGCGGCTAGAATAAAAAATTATATTACGGAGGCATAGAAACTTCAACCTTGTCAATCACGTCACAGAAGATGTCACTTTTATGACGTTTGAAGAAAAAATTGTTATTTATAATGTCACCATTCATGTCAAAATTCGAAATTTATATTTTTTCAGTACCTACAGAAAAATATATTTGTTTTTACACCATTATAATATAAATCGGTTATTAGTTATATTTAAGTGAAAACTACAATACATTTAATATTTTCTACCAGAGGTTTTGGTGTTTTTTAATAAAATTTGGTTGGCTTGAATGTCACCGCGTCGTCCGTTATGCCCCGCACGATTCTCTTTACTACATTCCCCAGTCTTGTTTTACACTACAAATATTTAATAGTGCGGCATAAAGGCCGCTAGTTCAAGTACTTTTCCCGAGCAGAATTTCCCGGGAATGCCGAAAATCTTAACAGCATTCTAACAAAGTTCTCCCACTGCACCAAGACATTTATGGAATTCTTGTGACATTGATAAAGAACGCACACAATCAGGAAACTATATCGCATTCTTCATCATTTTTAATAAAAATTGATTCGCCCAGGTGCAGACAAGATAGAAGTTTTATATATTGCTGTATAGATACGGGCCATAAAAAGATGTTTTGCATTTCTTTTATTTTATAGATTATAAATCTTAATAAAATTAATAAAAAAATATATTTAAAAAAATAGTAAATTAAAAATTTAGGATAATGTAAAATTAATAAAGTATAAATATTCATAAATTTATATAAAAATAATAAAAAAAATTTTGAATTGTTATTATCTATTAAAAATTTGACTTTCTTTACAGTAAAACTTATTTTGTTTAAATATATTTTATATTTATTTTCATATAATATAAACAATATTATTGACAAAGTTACATTATTCAAAAAAGATTTAAGATTGTTAGTAGAATTTTATCATAGTAACTTAACAAAGTAGTGCGTTTAAAAAATTCAATCTATTAAAGATTGAATAGCATCGTTTTTTTCCGTACAAGATCGGTTTCTTCTCGGCAGGTCTAATATATAAACGGAAAGAAGCAAATTTGTGTAGTGCCTCTGTAGTATTTATAAAGATGTTTATCTTACTTGTTTATAAATACTACAGAGGCCCACCCAGATTTTTTTTCTGAGGGGTTTTTAAATATAGATTGTTAATTTTAAGTAGCACACTATTGCTATCTCTATTAAATTTATTTTGCATATTTTGAACAAACTTTAGCAACTCATCATAAAGATCAATAACCAACAAGGCTCACATCGATTTTCTGTAGTTTTTTCCTGCTAAATTGAACCTCGAAAATAACAATTGTCATATTGTTTTCATGAACAAAGTTACCTACTATAGGTTCCATTTGACTCCAAATTCATTTTTAGATATGTCATATTCAATCTTCAATAATGATTCATAAATTTTTGTTTTTTAGTTTGAATGGTATCCCGTGCTACGAACAGTGGCGTAGACAAGAGGAGGGATATAGGGTTCAATCCCCGCCCCCCTATTGAGAATAAATTATTACTTATTTTTTACATTTTAAATTTAATGTAATAAAGTAATTAAAATAAATATTTTCTTTTAAATTATTAGAGTTATTATAATTATTGTTTTTATTAAAACTGAAAGAAATGCATATTTTTAAAATTTATTGAATTAGTATTCTTTCGAAATCCCTACCCATTTAAAATTTCTGGCTACGCCACTGGCTATGAATCTATGTATATGAATCGAGCATTTTTTCCTTTTTTTAACAACATAACAAGTTGCTTAACCAAATTTAAGATCGTCTAATCAATTGTTTTCTACGTAGAATTAAAAAAAAAACTTTAATAAAGTACCCAATTAATAATAGACGACTTCTTAATCTTATTCTTAAATCACTAGTCAATGGTAATACAATTTTATTTTTGAATAAAAACAAATAAGTGAACGACGATGGGTAGATGATAAAAAAATGATAATGCCTATTTGCTAAATAATAAAGTTGTGTTTATTTTTATATAAAATAATGTGAGAAAGTGTTGTGGAAAAGATTGCAAATCCGCGAATTTCTCCTGTAATGTAATAATTACTCAAAAGCAAAAGGATCTTACCAAAACGGATCAGCCTTGTTGTACACCTTCCCCGCACACGTGACCACGTTTCCAAACCCGAGGTGTGTCGAAAAGAATAATTGAATTGTCGCGTAGTACCACACCTACACATTGCCACATGCATTAATTAATCAATCCTTTATCCTTTTAAGAAATAATGAAGTAATGGTGTAAACCTACGTCTGCATTTTGGAGAATGGCCCAGTCGACATTGTCGGTTAAACTGCTGCCCTCTTGTTGGTAGATAATGGCTTTGACAAGAAGAGCGACCATGCAGCCGAAAACGGGGATGAAGAAGCAAGTCATTGAGCGGATGTAGGCTTTCACCCTTCGGAACGAACTGCAAACAAAATTCAAATTAATTATCCATTGTTCTTTCTTCTTTCCATTTTGTACTAACAAAAAATACATTGTGGTTTCCACGTTTTTTTTATCTTGTTATATATTAATTTTTGAATCCTATTACACCCGTATTTTTACCTTCTTGTAAGAAGCAAAGGAAATATTGAAATCACGAAAAATTTCTGATTCCAGATTCTATTTAACTAGTTTTGGCGAGATGTCAGTACATACATACCTATGTCTTTTTATGTCTATGTACGTATGTAAAATTTTGAAACTTAGTTGTACACCGCGTTTTTTTATTGCAATCGGCAGTGTCAAAAGGGCACTTTGCTTGAAGGGTATTTTTTTAATTTTTCTCTCAACTCAAAATCAATTAGGTGTCCAAATTAGATTTTCTTACTTTGTAAAAAGCTCAATAGTACACGAAAAAATAATTAATAAATCTTCTATCGTAATTTGAATTACTTACATGAAAATATTCAATATTTAACAATGAAATTATTTTTCAATATGTATTTATTTGTTTTCAAAATTGTTTTCATGGAATATTAGGTACGTGGTTTTATTTCATTTGTTGGAAAATCTAGGCATCTTTGAGTGAAATAAAATGTAACTAAACTAAACTTGTCCATTAGCAACCAATTTATATTTGACGAGACATTTTCAATGAGTATATTTTTTTTGTTTTCATCCAGTATTTCTCAAAATGTGGGATTAACTGTCTTATTTTAAATTAGACCATATATATTTTTTGCTTATTCTGCAGCGAATGTTATTCTAAATTCATTTATATAATATTTGCATATCCTTAGATCATTATATTTTTGAGAAAAATGATTGTCAAAAAAATATATTCTTACGCTACTAGATATGGCCATATATTTATTTTTTATTAAACTTACCAAAGCATTATGACAAGCCAGATGGCTAAAATAAAACCAACGTAAATTCCAAACCATTGCGGATCGGTTAATGGAGACATCAGAAACGTTTTACTGAAACAATAAATTACTAAATTACGTACACATAATTATTTATATATTCACTCTACAAGGAAAATTCCATTCATATGAATACATTATAATTAAAAATTTACTTACGCCAAACATTCTTCTCCAGATTTTCCTACAGTTCGGTACCCAATCTGAAATAAAAAATAAAAATTTAAATTGGGATAATAAATATATTTAAAAAATGAAATCTTTTTTTATAATATAATATGTAATATTATAAATATTTTTCGAGTTTCATTTAAGTTCTTTGAATTCCTATTGTGGAATTAAATTTACTACTATAAATTATTATTTTTAATTTTTTTACTTTTACTAATAAACACTTTTTTTGTTCCAGGTATGTCAGATTGCATCTTGAGGGTATTAATGTAAGTTATTTCATGTCAAGTTTGTTAGAATTTATTATTAACAATATTAAGCAAGTATGCGCAAGATTTTACAAGAAATGTTTGGTAATATCGTCAAAAAGTGAAATTTTTATAATAATTGTTATAAAATTGACATTATCTTGAAGGAAAATGAAACTTTGCCTTTCTAATAATAATATATTATTGAATTTTTTGTTTTAAACATGTGGTACAATTTGCCTAATATAAGCAAACTTAAGTAAAAAAACGACAAAAAATCCATCATTAGAGAGACATAGTGCAAAGTTTCAACAATTTAACAGTGTTTTACTAATTTGGAAATGTTAAGTTTTAAGGCTATTTTAATGGTATTACTAAACAGCATTTTGACATATTTCAAAGGTTAGTAGTGAACTCCCTTAATAGACCTACAATAATTTGTTTATCATATTTTTGGCTTATTAAAGCATCTAATAAAATTTGTTGCTATATTATTTGACAGTTTTAGTACAGTAAATTGCTTAATATAAGCAAACTTTAAATGAATAAAGTAAAAAAACGACAAAAAATTAAAAATCCATCATTAGAGAGACATAGTTAGAAGTTTCAACAATTTGATAGTGTTTTACTTATTTTGAAAATGTTAAGTTTTAAGGCGATTTTAATGGTATTACTAACTAGCATTTTGGCGTATTTCAAAGGCTACTAGTGTGAACTCCCTTAATAGACCTACAAGAATTTTTTTTATCACATTTCGGTTTATTAAAGGCTCCTAATAAAATTTGTTGCTATATTATTTGACAGTTTTAGTACAGCAAATTGCTTAATATAAGCAAACTTTAAATGAATAAAGTAAAAAATTGACAAAAAATTAAAAATCCACCATTAGAGAGACATAGTACGAAGATTCAACAATTTAACAGTGTTTTACTTATTTGAAAATGTTAAGTTTTAAGGCGTTTTTAATGGTACTACTAAGCAGCATTTTGGCGTATTTCAAAGACTAGTAGTAAACCTCCTTAATAGACGTACAAGAATGGGGTATAAAGTGTTTGACATAGATACAATTTTTATCATGTTTTTTGGCTTATTAAAACAGCTAATAAAATTTGTTTGCATATTATTTGACAGTTTTAGTACAACTATGTCTAATAACAGTTAATTCGATTAAATTCCCAATAGTCTACATTTTTTATTAGAACTATAATTGCAAAACAGTTACGTATAAAAGCTAATAATTTGAGACTACTTTCCTATTTATTTGTTGGTGATTGCTATCATTTCCGTCTTAATGTCAGTTACCGGCACTTCCGCTGAGAAGTTGGTCAGCCACGCCTACCGCGACCTTCACAATTATTCTGTTTTTTACGAACAGCGCTTCTGATAATTGCAGTCGCTGTAGCGCTTCCTTGCCCGACGCGATAGCGCAATGAATAAACAAGGCTGCCCAACCAAGGAATGTTAATGTTGATTAATCAATCAATATAATTGATTAGTCATACTTTAATTAGATAACAACACCTCGGAAAATTGCCAATGTAATTAAAAATACATTTAATTTAGCCAATTTTTTATGGTACAGCTAACTATTATGATCTTATTATACCGTGTTTTATAAATACTACAACTGTTACCGTAATAATATTAATTCAGTTCTATAAAAAAATCACAGTTACAGTAATAAATACAGTGTTGTTATATGTATAAGTATTTAACACTAGATGTAATATTTTTTATTCACAACCACTATTGTAATATGTCAATTCCTAACCTGTCAAAGGTTGGAAACGTATATCATTTTTAACTGCAATGACAATCTCAAGGGTGCGAAATACTTTAAAATCCCTTGGGGGGAAAATGTTTACTATGGTTCAGTGCTGTCAGACATATTAAAATAAATGTAAACATTTGTTTTCATACCGTACATTAATTTAGTTTATTGGAAAAAGGCGATATACGAGTAGAAGTTAATTTGGAAAATTGTGAATAAAATAGTATACATAGTTCGGTGGGAGTTTCATTACAGCCTTGCGCTATATCTGAGCCTCGAGGCTTCGCCTCTCGGTCATATGATAAGCCCTCGGCTGTAATGAAACATTTCCCACCTCACATGTAATATACTAATACCCAATTGATACGGAAGATATATTTTTAATTGAATCCAAATAAAGAGGATTCTTTAAGCCTACAATCACTAATTTAGTTGTTCACAGGATATGTTTTTCAGGTACTAAATTAATGTTTAAATACGTAATATTTCAATTTTCTTCTAACAAGAGAACATTTTCTAATACAATACTTTAATTGCTGTAAATACATGGTAGCTGACAAGTTGAGAAATGTTTTTCTCCATTTTAAAAATGAGGTACAAATTTTATCAGTTTGTACTTTGTACGCTAATAATTATTAACAAAAATTAAAGGTTTACAGTTGAAACTATTCTTCCACTATTAAGCATTAAAAACATATTATTAATTTGTAATGTTAAAAGAGAACTTACCATAAAATTTAAAAAATACTATAAATTTATGGAAATTTTCTGTTATGACAAATATTTAGTAATCAAATATAATATAAAACCATGATTGTTTCTTTTAGTCCATATGCCCCTCCCTAACATGAATGCTGGCTACATCACTTGTAACATACAGAAAACGTCAAACAAAAAAAAGCTGTGGCTACCACAAAATCAACTCAAATAATTTCTTTGGGATATTATTTTGTTACGGGAAAAAAATTCGAGAAATAATGTGGAAAGCTTTAATTTTAAAAAAATCATTAAAATCCGTACCCACATTTACATATATGGAGAAATGGGTCGATAGATATTTCGCTAAAAATAGTCTAAATATATTGTAAGGACCAAAATACATAGACCTCCGTTAAAATATTTTCTCGAAAAAGTTTTAATTATTAATGAGAGGATGGAAAATTGTATTTTTTATCTTTTTATGTAAAGAAATGTTAAAAGATAGAAGTTGTAATGGGTAGTTATGAGAATTTGCAGAAGTGCTTTATTTGAATATTTTCAAATGTGCAAGCATAAATTTACAGATGGTATAAAAAATTCGAAGATGGAAGACAAAGTTTTAAAAATGAACAACGATTTGGGCGATTTTCGTTGTCAACAACCGATGAAAATGTTCTCCGTGTCAAAGGTGTGGGCACAGACAAACATTTGAACATCGTACTGATTTCTGAGAAAGTTGGGTTACCGAAATCTGTCGTGCGTCGAATTTTTATTGAAGATCTGAACATGTGGAAGATTGTGCAAAATTCGTTCATCTCTTCATCAACAAAAAAATTACAATGCTTTCACATGCACCCTACAGCACCAACTTGGCGCACTGTCATTATTTTTGTGTCCCAAATTTAAATCTCAGCTCAAAGGAACTCATTTTGGGACCACTGTCCAGTGAGTACATCCAAAAAGCCATGACGAGTACACTCAACAACCTTCCAAAAAAGACTTACAGAACTGCTAAGATGAGTGGAAAAATCGTTGGAACTGTTATATTGTTTCATAAGGGTGAAGATGATAACATGCAATTGTAAAATTTTTAAATAAAAGCATTTTCTTCTAAATCACTCTCATTACTTTTGGGACGTATCTCGTATAAAAAATGAGTTGTGGATTAAACCAACGAAACTATCAACACGTACTGAAGCACAAGTTTTCGAAGAACTTCTATTTAATTTTTGCGTATACGCGTGGATTGAAAAATATATAGATAGGCAAGCTTATGAGAAAATTCGTTTCACCTACATAACTGTGTGTCTGGTTGCATTTGGGTTAATATCAGGTGTTTCTGTCAAATATTATAAAAAAAGAGCAAACGTTAAATAATTAATAATACAAATTAGTTCTATTTTAAAATATACCAATGAATTATTGAAAAAAACCATTTTAATAGATACCAAAAAATTCAGTAAATATGTAAATCATCTTTATTTATCTAACATTTTTGTTTGTTTAATTCCACAAAGTAGTTCATGGAATTATGAACGAGATGGCTCTGTTGAATCTGATTCCAAAACAGCGGTACGCAAAAACATACAGACTTCCCTATCTATATATTTTTCAATCAACGGTATACGATAAAGATGCTACATACAAGTTTAATAATTCTTACACCCTATATTACACATCCTAGCATCCCCTTTGGCTACGTCACTGGCAACCATTACTGGACAATTTTTTGATCGTGGTTATAAATATAACAATGTTAAGTTTGGTTCTGGGAAGAAGTGTTGGGTACCGGAAGTGGAATTTGAGGCGTCAGAAGGCGGTGAAGGCTAGTGCTGACCGGTTCGTGCTCGCTTGGCTACCCGTGCATTGTGGATTGCTTCGATTGCCTCTGTATTTCTTCTTTAATTTCGTATATTTTATACAGCACAGCTGTCCGTATATAGGCCAACGAACTGAACACTAATTCGCTCCAGATTAAACACCACGACGCAGATTTGTTAAATTGTGATACACTTTGTTACAAGATCCAATTACATTCTTTTGTGATGGAATAATTGATTGAAATTAACTAAATCATTGCTATAGCTAATCTAATTTCCTGTTACTATATCTGCACATCAACTACAGCAATCAGAATAAAGCAATTAGTAATATTTCTAACTATGCAATTACATCAAACTCAAAATTTAATTTTTAGATTCAATTTTCAAATAACAATATTAAACACGTATTTCTGTCTAGTAAAAAGTCCAATAAGAAAAAAGAGACATGATGTAATAAAATTTTTGTGTTGTAGTTATCATCAGAACAATTGAAAAACAAACAGAAGTTGTTATTTTTCTTTTAGTAAACACAAGCTAATAACAAATCACTCTCTAACCAGGGATGCGAGGTCACAAAATCACGCTCAGTTTTAAAAATTAAATTATTTCTCATTATATAATTCTAAATTTAATTAGCAATGTACATTTTTTTAATTTTTTCTCGAAAAACATCATTCCAGGAATATAAATATATCATTGCAATAAACCGCGCACAAGTGAAAATAGCACTTTCGCAGTGTATATACTGCTTGTGGATTTCCCTATTTATATGTAAATCATTCATACAGAAACAGTTAAAAAATTAATAGTATTACTGAGCGGTATTAGTTTTGCTAATTTTATATCGAATATTATTTTCAACGATTCATTTTTCAAAATATGTCTAAATTTAAACAACAAATTTTATCTTTATGTGAAAAAGCTAAATTTTGTTTAAATAATAGAATAATGATGCTAGTAAAACCTTTTCGTTTTTGTCTAAGAAATATTACGTAGTGAATCCACTATTTGCTTTTTAAATTTAAAATTAACCGTTTAGTCAAATGATGAAGCATTTTAACATTAGCTGTACTGCTAAAAATGTGAAGCTATGATTTAAATTGTTTCTTCAACAACGTAATAATTAATAAATATACGTATACTCTATTTCTCGCTGTTGATTCTCACGTCATCAATTGTAACCAAGTGATTCAAATCTTTAGGAGGAAGAGGGATTGATGACATCATCTTTTCGGATGCAATCGTTTCATTTCCTACGTAAATAAATGTCAAAACTGACAGTATTATATACAAATATAATAACGGATGAAAGATACAAAAAGAGTTGTTGATTAAACTAACGAAACTACCATCTCACAATGAAGCACAAATTGTCAACGCTGAAATCACCGTCATAAATGACATTAATGACTTAGGTACTCAATTTTTTTAAATAGTTGAAAATATCCGTTACCGTGGTTACACCAGAGAATAGTTACATACAGAAGAGATACTCCGTGTCGGCACCTTTCATGTTACCCTATTCAGTTCTTTGACCTTGGAGCATTGTGTAGACCTTTAAATTTGTTACCTTCCCCTAACTCTCCCTAAGATGTGACGAAACTTTCCGATTTTAAACAGTGAGCTCTTTAAATTTGTTGGCTTTCCCCATCTCTCTCTAATTTTCGTTTCTCTGTCTTACTGTCGCTTCTGTATAAACCTATTCTTATACATTATAGAAACGTTATCTATAATGTATTTAAATATAAATAAAAGTAAATAATTATTGTAACATTTAGGTATATGTTTTTGAAATATTCATTAAAGATTAAACTGTCTATCATATCTTCTTATGTTGCTATATTTATAAAAACTTCCACCCTTACTTAAAATATTAAATTTTCTTCCTACCTCTGTCATCTGAGCACTGGCACATTCCTTGAACGGTATGGATCCCTTGGCCAGCCAAGTCAAATAATACAACGCTAGTCCAATGTAGAGGGGGTAGTATATACATAGCAACATGTTAACTACTAATTTTATGTATCCTACACCTGCAAACATAAAAACATAACATAATCACTTCAATTATTAGGACATACCTGTATAACAAACGAAAGGAATTTATAAATATAATTTGTAATGTGTATCAATAAATTTTGGTATTTTAATTGGATGAAATAATTTAGTATTATTAACTAACAATGTTGTAATTATAAATTTTATTGTCATGAAATCATTTCGACTCATGTTGTAAAAAATCATGAACCCAAAACAATAGTTTTTTAAATATTATTACATTATTTTCGTACAATATGTTCTCATTTTATCACATTTCTCTAAGTGTTTCATTTTTACTTAATTTCCACGGAGAGAATGTTCATTAAAAATTTTCCAAAATAACATTTTCACACTTTCCTTTCTAAAATTTGCATTAGTTTAACCATTATGGAAATTAATGAACTATTTTAATTTTGCTCGTAGAATCTTTTGCTAAATCTAAAATTATTATATCTGGTTCTTTATAAAAAAAGAATACACCAAGTAGCTAAACATTTGTTATTATTTGTACCTGTCAATGTAACGGTTAATTCATATTTTAAAATAATAATAATGAAATTGTTTTCTTTTGCGTTGTCTTTGAAATTTATCTCACCTCTCTTAGTTTCTAGTAAAATAATTTAAATAAACTATCATTAGGTAAAACCAAATCTTCTTCTGAGTCGGGATTTATCATGCAGTTTGCTACTAAGAGAGACCAAGAAAATTGCATAACACAAAAATTTATAGATAAAATCAGGATGTTTTGTCATATTACATCTGAAAATATCGAAATTATTTAAAAAAATTTGGTATACTTATGTAATTTTGTTTGTAGAATCAAATGGTGAGATCTTCTTTACAACATTAATATTCAAATTTAAATAATTTACTAATAAAATTATAGAAGCATATATGGAGTACCATTTTTAATAATTTGATAATTTGATGATTCAGTAATTCGATTTGTAAGAATTGAGATTTATCTCACTAGCACATTTTCCCAATGACAACATATTCTAGCATTGGTTGGCCACGCAGCCCGCCCAACCGTCCCACCTACCCCTTAATTTACCCACCCCCTACCTCTGAACATGGGCACAGCCCTCCAGGTCCTGGTAACCCCTTGCTGGACGATCTGCCCGACTCCTAACTCTAGGAAGACAAGTGGAGCAGCCAGAAGTAGCACCAGGGCGGCATAGGCGGCCAGGAAGGGCGCCCCGCCGTGCAGGGCTGCGGCGAGGGGCAGCCGGGCCACACTGCCGAACCCCGCGGCCAGGGATACGGAGCTCACGTGACGGGCCACGCGTTCTGGCCATTGCCAGCAGCTGCGCCATCGCCACTGTAAGAAAGATTTGAAATAATTAAGACTGATGTAAATCGATGGAAAATCATACTTATTTTGATTATTGAAAGAAGCGTTCAGAACTCATAATTAATTAAAAGACAATATTTGGGTTTAAAGTTCTGTTAAAATTTTATTAATTTACAACATTTCGAAAGCTCAATGCTGCCTTCATCAGGTAAATATAAATAGCAAAACTAAATATAAATAAGTAGTCAAGACAACATACAAAATTGGTAATTAATAAAATTTTAACAGAACTGTAAACCTAAATATTGTCTTTTGAATACTTATTTTGATTCAGTAAAATTATTATAATCGTTGTAAAGTGATTGTGCAAAAATATGAGTTTGAACTTTGAATACAGATTATTGGCGTAGGTAATTTTTTGTTAAGCGTTTAGTGGAAAAAAATAAAATCTAAAATAGTTACATATAAAAAATAATTAAGTAAATCGACATTTTTAATAATAAGGCAATCATTTCTAGAATTGAGTCAATGTTTCGAAGGCTTTATTTCTGCTCCGACCGATTTCGACGTCACATACAGTGGCGGATCTATCTTTTTGGGGGTCTGAAACTAAAAATTTTTAAGGGGTCCCCTAAAAAAAATTTCTGCAGACTCGAATATAGGTATAGAGTTATTTAAAAAATGCTGTGAACTCAAATATATTTATAATTAAATATCAAAATAAACAAAACAAAAATATGAAATGTAGGTAAATAAGTATCTAGAAATAAAATATGATGCACTAATTAAATTAATGGGCAGGGCCTAAATTGCGCAGTACAGTGTATGCAGAAGTCAGCTTTACACGTTACAAATTAAGAAATGTGAAACAATTATATGTTTTAATAAATACTATTTATCTACTCTCACCCTATAATGATTCCATTATTTTGCAAGTTATTGCATGTGAAGTGTGTCATTAATGAAATCGTTTAATAATGAAACTAAATCATGCCTAAAAGAACAATGTAAATTAAATGGGACTTTCATTATTATAACATTTCTTTTAACAAATGAAAAACATGTTTTTGAAAGAATGGTAATGTAAAACACCGGTTAGTACTGCTAACGCTATAGTATCGCAGAAAAATATAGTACAAATTATCGTATTTGGATTTTATGTAAGAGTTTTATCTCAAATTGGTGACATTGCATCGGTGTCATCTCAGAAGTATACTGAACGCAACCTACCATCACCTGTCTACCTGTCATATTATATAAATATAATAAATTATTACAATTCTATTTATTTTTCTAATTGGTTCGTAGATAAAATATTGTATGACACTCATGTGTGAAGTACTTTTATGCACTCATTACGGTTAAGACACTCGCTTTCGCTCGTGCCTTAAACTCCGTAATTCATGCCTAAAAGTATTCCTTCACACACTAGTATCATAAATAACTATTATAACATTAATTTCAAATAAGATAATTGTAGGAAAACAACAAAAATATTTGACAGAGATACGAATGCAACCAGCAAACGAAAGGTAATGGGGTAGGTGACCAATTTCTAAATTTGGTATATGTGATAGCTTGTACAAAAATAATATACCCGTATTTTTTTAAAATTGTTAATTATATGTTGTTTTGAAGTAAATAAATAATATATTACTTGGGAGGGGATTATGACGTCAACTAAGTTCATGAGAGGGACGAAGGTACACAGAGACGGAAATATGTGGTGTGAGTGAGATAGGTAGGTATATTGCCACACCTTCAAATTTTAACCAATCAGCGTGCAACTTAGTGAACGTCATAGTAATGGACGCTGTTTCTATTTAACGCAAATTACTAAACAATTGCTGATAAATATTAAACTTTTTTAATGTCAATGTTCATAAATAAACTTACTTTCTATAATTTAATAGTTTTTTCATTAAAATTCTACCTTGGTCACCTACCCCATTGCGGCCCAAAGGCCGCGTAATAATTCTATTATTACCGATCTCAGTATTCGTATTCATGCAGCTGTGTAAAAAAAAAGTTATCAATAACAATGTTCTACACAAATTTAGCGCTCGTTAGTGGGAACAATTTCTTGTGCATCTGTTCGACGTCCCAAGTATAGTACGTTGACTTAATATTATTTTAGGAAAATTCATATTAAACATATAAATATGGAGGCAATAAAGATTACCTACAATTTTCTCCTATTTTAATTCAAGACGAAAATAAAATATAGAAAGACCAAAAAGAAGATAGAGAGCTTAGATAATAAAATATGTCTTCATATTCAGATGCAGCCAGATATGTAGAAATAAAGTAAAAAGATGCCTAGAGTCAACAATATTGGCCAAAATGACATTGATAGCTGAGTTTTATTGTTTTAAAATTTCCTACAAAACTACAATAATGAATCATTCTCTTTATAAGTTTCTTTTTTATATGGGCTGACAACATTTAATATTATCAAATAACAAATTGTACATTTTCTATTGCTTTCTGTAATGAAATATGAAATTGAATGAAGACACAATAATAAATCAAATTAAAAAAATATATACTTCTCCCATTCACATTCCAACTACAAATAGCAATATAATCTGACAGTGAATATGTACACGTTTTTTCTCAAACAGAAAGATAAATTTGTCTATTTTTTATTCTAATTATTAATTTATCATTTTTTTCAATATACTTTTATTTGGAATTATGCAAAATTGTATCAGTTTATTTTTTAAAATTATTTAAAAAATGTGTTTATCATTAAATTATTTTGTCAACTAGTTTTTATGACAATGACTCAGAACAAACATAATAAAATAAACAAACTAAAATTTATTAGTCCACAATGGAATGAAAAACAAAATTACTCTACAAATAAAAAATTCATTTCCTGCGAGTTATGAGTGTACGTTTGCAGTTGCAAATACAAAAATAAATATTCGAAAAAAGTTAGTCGCAAATATTAATTTCCCTATGAACAAATACGATGGCTTTACTAGTTTTTCATAGGTTACATGCATAACATTTTAGACGGAAAACTGTTCAGTTCATCGAGTTTTGTTTATTTTTAAACAATTTAATATTTGTTAAATTTGAAAAAAGTATATGAACCAGGAAGAGTGAATACGAATACTTTAATTAACAGTTGTAATTTTAATTGTAAATAAAGAAATTACAAAATTCGGAAATAATTTGTAATTATAAATACCGGAAGAACCGTAGAACATTTTATATCCCCTTATAAATAAATATAATCACTAATTACTTGAAAGTTAATACGTGTAAAATTTATACCAAATACAGTTGTCTTATGAAAATTCATTGCAATCCTAGTTACTTCACTAACTTAGCAGAAATATTCGCAAATAGAAAAACGCGAGATGTGCATTTGTTCCAATACACTACTCTGCAAATTAGCTGACATGGACATAAGAAATTACCAGAAACGTTCCAAGAAAGTCATTTTACATACAAAATTACTTAAACTAATCTTAATTTAAATTAAATTAATAGTATAGTAAAATTGTTTTCGTTATTTGTTTTTGTATATTTGCTTTAATTTATTGAGAATGACTGTTATTTTTAAATTGAAGTAAATACCATAAATTTATATTTATACAAGAATTATTTTTTTTCATTATTAGCCTAGACACCCACTATTATTAACCTCTATTTGACATGAGATATTGTTTTTCACTACCGCTTAATTGATAGCCATTGTCACCTAGGTCAATAATAAATTATTATTAAGCATGGTCGATAATGAAAACTGTCCCTTTTTAAAGAAACTCAAGTCTACAAATTCAAGAAAAGTGCAAAGTGAGGATTCATAATTTAAATATGCCATGTATTAAATAAGTAAATCAAATAAAACCAATTAAAAATCAAAAGTTAGGTTGGCTAACTGAAACGTTAAATATAAAAACAAGGACAGCCTAGTAGTAGTTAGTTTTTTGACAAAAAAAGTACCCTCGACTACGTTTCGGGCACTTTTTGTCAAATTCCTATTAAAATAAACTCATCCAGTTTCTAGGCAATATTTTTGTGCAGAATTTTCGATCATTTTTAGTGTACTTAATATATTACTACAGATAATAACATACATTTTCAAGGGTAATATAACAAGTTGTGAGCTTAATGTCGATAATATTTTCAAAAAGTTAATCTCAACCAGAAAAATGCTACGATTTTTAGGAAGAGAATGCAATGAAAAAACCTCACTAAATTGTCTCCGTATACTTTCTTTTAGTGTTTATTGGGTTATTATGCCTAACTGCATTGTTAATGAGTTCATCTCTGAGCAATTTCCGCAGCGTTTAAAACACACTTTTCAATAATCGGTGGGAGTTTTTCTCAACTGTCAAATAATTGTTTATTTATTTACATTGTCATTAGTGTTGCTATTGGAAATAACAAAACATTATAGTGATAATAAATTATTTCCACTTATTGGTACAACATTTTCAAGCGCTGTGATTGGCTGATTTTCATAAGAATTATATTCTCATATATAATATTATTGCGAGAGCTGGTTACCTAGCAGTAAAACGAATGGCATTGTCAAAAAATCACGAACTATTAATGTCATAAGATAAATTAGCAATAGGGTCATAAAGCAATCGGAAAATTTGTCAGGATATAATTTTTTAACCACGAATGGTATTCGGATGACTATTTCCAAAATAAAAATAAGTGAACATGTGAACAAAAACCAACTTTGACAGATATATAAACTATATGTTTCTAGGCACTCTTAAAACGTCAAAAACTTATAAAATATAGCATCTTATTAGCTTAAGGGATGCGGATTTTTTTTTGTGTTTTGTCGAAATAAATCTTGGTAATTAGGTAGAATCTTGAATTTGGACTGGTTCATAAATTTATAAGTGAAAGAACCACATGAATATTTACTTGTTTCTTAAAATACACAAAAATGAACTAGGCTGTCTTTATTCTTACATTTGTCGTTTCATTTTGTCAACCTCACATTTGATTTTTAATTCGGTTCTATTTGATTTACTAATTTATATTAGACGACAAATTTAAAATCGTTAATCCCTATTTTACACTTTTCTTGAATTTAATTAATCAAATAATACATGGATTTGAAGGCTTAAGTTTCTTTAAAAAGTGACAGTTTATATTACTGAACTATGGCAATAATAAATTATTATTGACCTAGTTTACCTAGATTATGAAGTAGAAGTATTGAAAAACAATTTTTCATGTGAAACAAGGGTAAATAATGGTGGTTGTCTAAACTAGTAGTGAGAAAATAAAATTATAACAATACAGTTGATGTTTCAGTTTCTCCATCTCAATCAATATCTTATCTTATTAAATAGTTCTGAAGATGATTGGTATTTAATTTATTTATGTATTCATAATTGTAATTGCAACTTTTTCAGTACATAATAACGTCCTTTTACAGAGTGTTAATTAGTATAAGTTTGAAGTTCCTAGTATTTGTGTATCTTCATCTGCTCTGTTAAGTGTAACAACTAAGCCATCCCAATTACTTCATGGAGACAGTAACCTGCTAACCTAATGATATAACCAACATATCTACGCATCTACATGCTTCCTTAACTCTAACAATCTCGCAAAAACCAGTCTGAAGAAAGTCAGTTATTCTCCAAAATAGACAGTGAAAGTTCCAAAAAAACGGAAACTATTACAAATATTTTAATAGCAACTTCTCGCAATAGAAATTTGTTTGTAAAAGTAGAAAAAGATGTAAATAGGGGACGTTTACATTTTATCCTCCACACATGTTATATTGCTTGATATTGTACCTTGCACACTTTTAATCTTGCACACCTTTTATCCTCTACACTTTCAATCCGCGAAACAAGTTATCTTACAAAAATTTTATCTTCCAAATAATTTTATCATCCACACATTTCATCTTCCACTCCTTTTATGTTCCACACATTTTATCTTTTACACATTTTATCTTCAGAAAAATTTAATACTGGATATTTCATCTAAATATAAATATGTTAATTGCCTGTGTAATAAAATGAATGGCAGTTACAATGACAATGTTTTAAAGATCAAACGTTGGCGAAGATAGAATGTGTGGAAAATACAATGCATGAAAGATAAAATGTGTAGATGATAAAATGTGAGCAAGATAAAATGAGTGTAAGATAATTTTTCTTCGCGGATTAAAAGTGTACACGATAAAAGGTGTGGAAGATTAAATGTTTCAAAGATACGATGTCGAGCAATATAACATGTGTGGAGGATAAAATGTATACGCCCCGTAAATAGTACATATCAAATAACGAATAATTAATATAAAGTATTAAGAAATTTATTTATATTATTAATTATCCTATAATGTAATGTTTTGTTCATAGGACAAAATAGTATATTAGTATTAAGAACGGTAAGGACATCTTATCGATCGAAGACAATTTTTTGAAGGATGAGCAAAGAGACATTCCTTACCGATCAAAATGCTTATTCAATTTTTCAGGGTTGGCTTAATTTAAATCATTTGATATCAATCAACTGATTTTTTTAATATAAATCATTCATTTGTATCGTAAGTAATATAATAACAGCCAAAAATTTATTGGAAAAATAGTTGTTGCGTAGTAACAGACAAACGAATGTCAAAAATGTTATTTAGATCACGACAGCGAAGCGACTTTATAGTTCTATAGAGTACTCTATTTCACAAACATAAAACAACATATAAAATATATATATTTATATATATATATATATATATATATATATATATATATATAAATATATATATATATCAGTATAAACTATTGATTTTTTTAACAACCTACGTTAATCAAATTCGTAAAAAATCCCATTCCAATTATTACATAGCAACAATAAATAAGTGATAGGGACAATAAAATGTGTACTCTCCCAAGGTTATGATAAGCTCATATAAAATTCGTTATGTCGAAACACATTTTCCACTTTTCTATTCTGATATTCGCTGATTAGAAGTAGGTAATGTAATCGTATGAATATAGGTTGAGGTTGTATGATATACGCATGAAAATCGTCTTTTTAGGAAATATTGAGTAATAATTTCAAGATATGATAAAAGGATTTTAAGGTGATAAGAAATTGCTAAAGTTATGTTTACTTTTGATTCTAAGCAATAAATGAACTTGAACGTTATAAGTCATCAGCAATAAAAATTCAATTTAAATAACGTACTCTTCTTTACTTATTTATATAGGGCACAATAGAATCGTTTTATATTCTGTATTTCGAATTGCTTAATATATTTATTTACAAATATAACCCTACGTAGTACGTAATAGTTATTTAATGTACAAGAAATGTAAGTATATCATAACATCCGAGGAGGTTTGAACTAAGGCGACGCTTGCTTACATTTAGAATCGCTTTTTACATTTTTCGCGCCACTTGTAGTAATTAACTTCAAATATTCTTAAAGTATTATTTGTAAAATATGGGTCACTCGACATTTTAGTTTTATTTATTTGCAACTTTTTATAGATAATTTTGTCCGTTGTTAGACGATCAAATATATATGAAGTACTATTTTCTATAACACTCTTTGACAATGGTAACCAAATAATATTGTTATCAGTCACTTACTTCCATAGCAACATAAGTCGTAAGCTTCTGATAACATATGTTAATTGGTTACCATTGTGCACGACGTGTAATTAGAAAATAATTGTCCTACTAGCAGGAGAATTATGAACACTATATTAATTTCATATAGATTTTGTTGTCTTACAAATTAATAAATCTGAACTTTTAAATTTTGACGTGACCCACATTTTACAAATATTTTAACATTATTTGAAAATAATTACTTTTGGTGGCGCGAAAAATATAATAAGCGATTAGGAATGTAAGTACCTAATATAACTATTCTCGTATAGGAACATAAATCTTCTTGAATGTGATAACGTACTTACATTCCTTATTTCTTAAATAACTTATTGTAAAGACCTATTGTAAATACCCTTATTATGAATTCAGTTTTATCGTGAATTTGTCTGTTATGACTAAAATAAGTAGGTACACTATTTTTCTCGCAGTTGATCCGAAGTCATCAATTTCTGTTACAAGAATTATTAAACTTTTATCTTGCATCTTTGTTGTGTACACATAGCACAGAACAAACTTTTATTCGCTATCTCATTAACGTATATATTTTACCGACGTCCAACCAACGAAAAAAATGAAATAGAAACAGTAGTGTACCCGCGGTAGAGTTTATTTTTAAATATTTAAAAATAATAAGTACGATTTTTGAAGGTGATTTTGCGTTGACAACATTGTGTGTTGGTGGTTTCGTTAGTTTAATCTACAACTCTTTTTGTATATTTCATCCATTATTATATTTATATATAATACTGTCAGTTTTGACATTTATTTTCTTCAGAAATCACACGATTTCACCCGACAAGATGTCATCAATCTCACTTTCCCCCAACAATTTTTATCACATGGTTACAATTGATGACGTAAGGATCAACTGCGGGAAACAGACTTTATGTAATTAAGTATAAATAAAAAATTATTTAGCTATTTAAATAATATAGACATAAACAGAATAAAGATCTTCCTTCAGTTATTACTATAATACATGATAATCATTCTCTATAATGCTGTAATCGTCCCATTGTATTAGCATATATGTATTGTCTGAGAAAATTGTAGAGCAGATGTGTATTTGCATGCATGTATAACAATATTTTAATTATTATAAAACAAATGAGTATGATACAAAGCGGAAATGTGACGTAACCGATTTCACTGCAAATTCTTCAATGTTACTTTGATTATTGCATTTGGTACGCTCTCTAGTTCAAACGGAAAAATAAAAATGACCTCCAAGGAATAAACCGAGGAAAATTCAATTTAAACGTGCCTTTAGAAGGTTTCACGCTTTATATTTTATGCAGATTTTTTCTATTCCAATAAATTAATAAAAAAGTAGTGTTACTTAATTCATAAGGAAACATTGCAATTATTTATAAGAAATAAATTCTTCGAATTTTATTTTTTCCTATTTAATTTGAAATTTATGGTTAGGAAATAACCGAATCAATAATTCTGAAAATTAACTTCTGAATGTATTACGAATAGGTATATAACCAGAGCTGCTAAAGTTAGTACAATTGTACTAGATCTAGCACATTCAATATATTTTTAGTACTACAGTACCTCTTTATCAAATCTAGTACAATTTAAAAATTTTACTTGAAACATTCACAATTTTCTATTAAATTTAAAAGTTTAGTTACTTTAGACTAGTTCACCAAAAACAGGTTGGTAGCATAGACAAAAAATTAATTTTGTTTCTTTTTCTATGGTTGGTAGTAACCAGAGAAATAGAGGTATCGTATATGAATAATAATTTAGAAAGGAAATTTATGTTATAAACAACAATACTGTTTTCCTGATTTTAATTTTGATTGTGAAGTATAAATAGATAATCATAAAATAAATGTCATTTTAGCATTACAACCAACGTATATTAATTTAATTATATTTTTCAACGGGATTATCATATTTATTTTTATTTTTTTATACGTACAAAAATTTTTAATTAAAATTATTATATTTTATTTACTCTATAAATTTACCTGGATATAAAATGCAAGAGTAAATTTATAATTTTTCGTTTTAGTACAACTTTTAACAATTATGTTTATAATTTAAAAATAGTTTACAATCACATTATAAAAAAATACTATAGTATAAAAATTACATACTAAATCGCAGGTAAAATGAAATAAAAGTATTTTTTCAAAAATATTTGGAGTCATAGTTACTCCCATCATATTACATGTCGCGTTAATGTTTTTAAATAATTGTATAGAACATTGTTTCAATAAAATGTAAGTTACACCGTCATTGCCATTATAAAATTTTGCTGTTTACTACGAAGGACAAAAACAGCTCATATTTCATAAAAATGGTGTTCTAATACGCATATCTAAGATAAAAATCCTTTCGTAAACAAAACTTCGTACTACATTCTATGAAGTTATCTTGATTCAAATAGTAAACATAACGAAATAAGGTATTTGTTTTAGATGTGAAATAAATGGTTCATCATCAAGATAAAGAGATTTTTTACGTCATATTGGAATTCTGACTGATAACAAATCACTGGAAATCATTTGATGATAAAAGTAAATGCTTGTTTATATGATGTAGGTGACACACGGTTTGTAATGGTGACATGAGCTGTATTTTAATTTAATTATGAGTCATAATGCAATGTAAATAATAATTATTAAGCATAATGCATACGGGAAAATATACAAGTGCGACATTATTATATTAATAATATATACATTTAATAAATGAAAAAAATATAACGAGCTATTTAATTGATGCCGATTTCAATTATTTTTACTTTGCAATGATGATCTGTACTTATATTATTTGTTTTTACAAGAATTGTTTATTACTTTCTTACTCGTTTAGGTACTCTTGGAATTTTTATAAACTAACAATAGTATATTATTAAGTTTTATACGACGGTATATTTGTTTATGAGTTGGAATGGAACAATATGTCTTATAAAACGAGTAAAATATACCTACTTTTTTTTGTACTTTGCTTCATTTGTTTAATAAAAATCTTTAAAAAATAAATTTAAGAAAATGGTGTAATCTGGTGAAATATGGTAACTTTGTTGAATGAAATCAAGCACATTTATCTGTCAAAATGCATTAAAAATATTGTGAAAATATTTACAAATCTATATGTTATAACTTACGAAATTTTAATATCCTTTTAAATTAGCTTTGTTTATTCTTTTCTCACATCCAGAAGCAATATAAATTATATTAAAAAACATTTTATAATATTTGAGACTGTCAATTTGACATTTAGAGTGGGATGCGGTTGTGAGAAGTAACAATAGGGCACTTGTTAACGCGAAGTATAAAAAATATTTTAAAAATTAATTGAATACTGTGCGTTATGAAATTCTCTGTAATAGTCCTTTGCACAAATATTTTAGCGCCATTTGGCTAATATTATATCTACAAGACTTTGATAAATGAATCAAATTTATTGTTTGTTGCACTACATTCCTAGATGGAACAGGATCTTAAATACTTAAGGTAGTTGTTTTATGTTTTTTTACTTGTATTTTAGGTATAGGTTGCCAGTTTACTTCCTCATTAAAGAACCTACACCTTATAATGGGTTCCGAACCACTCAGTCAGACGCGGTATTTTTATTTGGATAAAGATCGCAAAGCTAATATTTAAAAAAAGAAGATGTTTTTTGGAGTTGCAGTCCATTAATACACTGAAACAGGTGTATTAGTGGATTTTATTAAATGACTGCAACTCCAAAAAGACCTTCTTTTATTAACAACATCCAGTCGATAAAACCAATCCTACACTGATATTTAAACTCAAATTTCACATCCCGCTTAGTTTGAATCGGAGCGCACTAACTAAATGATCCACCACTGCCCGTAAATAAATATGTTATGGTATACTAGTTTATTATCGAACAGATAATACCATTTTTTCCGCTCTATCGTATCACAATCATATAATAATTGTAATTGTGTATTAGAAATATATGAATATAAAATGGCACAATTTTGATCATTTAACAAAACTTGTATCTCTTTAAATAAAACATCTGATGCGGACACCACATAAATTATTTTTTAAATTTCTGTCCAAAGTAAAGTGCCCCTTTGGAAGGCCAATTGGAACCAAAAAATAATCATTATAGAGTTATGAGAAATACGTACGTACGTACAAACGTACCAAAGTACAAAAATACGTACGAACAAACATACGTACAAACATCACTCCAAAAATAGTCTAAATGGATTCAGAGATAGTTAAAACTGAAATTTCCGTTGAAAGCTGAAAACTGAATTTTTCGCGATTACAATACTTCCTTTACTTCGTACAAGGAAGTAAAAAGTTACCAATAGCAAACTTATTGAAACATCCTGTATTTTATAAAAACGCAAAATCTTGTTTTTCGAAAACTGTCATGAGAAGTTAATATTTACATAACAACTATATCAATACGCGAAATTGCGTGAAATGATTGTTTTTTGTTTACAGGATGCAAAAGTTTTTTACATCCAGCATTTTTTTTACGAAATGAAGGTTCACACTTTAATCAAACCTATCATTCATTTTATTGACTTCGTTGCTTTCTGATATCATTCTAATAGTATTAACAACGAAGTATTGAAATATTTCACTTGAAAATTGATATAATTTAAAACATTTGTTTAAATTCTGCTGTCGACTGTCAGCTGTCAAAAATATTTGATTTGATAAACTTCAAAATTTTCTTTTTGCATTTTAGCTAATTTTGGAACATAATTTACGAAAAAATGTTGTTTGATACATGATTGCTAATTGCTTTTGCATTCTCGAATTCAAAAGTGACATTTTTTCCTAGGCGACAGTACTTGTTACAAATTTATAATTTGTTTTAAGAAATTTCACTTTTTCTGGGCTAAATATCTTGCACTATAAGGGCCACCAAACATTATAGACATCTATTCACTTTTGTTTTAGTTCTCTTAAACCCCAATTTTATTACCTATCATTTTGAATTTAAAATACAAAATTCCCTAATTTTTTTAAAGTGCAATTTTTAAAAATTTTTGAAATTTTAGAATCAAAAATAACTATTTCTTACATTTTCGTGGCATCCACAGAACAACTTAAACCCCTCAGAATTTTTAATCTTCCACAGTAACTTCTCCCTCCAGGTGTACTTGACTCTACGCCTCTCCAGGTAAATACTCGGTGGCCAACTGCTATACTTGGTCGTGTTCTGGTAACTCATTTTTCCACGCACACATTGTACCACCCACACAGAAACAACAAACTTCACCTCATTTCACCACCACGCGCGGCACTCTCAAGTAAAAACTAAAGTAATGTAAACGTAAAGAAATCATTTAAAGTCCCCTCCAAGGCTCTGGGCAACAGACTGGAAAAAATACCACCGGACCGGCAAACCAGAACGAAAATAGAACTTATTTTTACGGGAAATAAAGACGGGAGACGCGCTGGGAATATTTTACGTTTGGTGTTACAGTTTTTAATAGTTTTATTACGTGTATGATACAATAGTTTTGTAATGTATTACTATACGGAGCACGTTTTATGGTGTGATGAAGAATTTTTCGCGTAATAAGGTGTGAATATTAACAGTTTATTGTACATATATTAATTTTCACATAATTACTAAAGCGACATCTCAACATCTCTCATTGTTATAATATTAAAGACGCTGACCTCGGGAGTCAAGTACAGAGAGCGCCAAAATCATAATTATACTCATATATATGCTTCATTTTAATATACAGGGTGTCTCAAATAACTTGTTAAGCATGGGGATCTCGAGAACCGTAAAAGATACGACGCTGGTTAAATTAGACCAAAGTTGCAGCATTAACCATTTTAAATGTCTTTGTTGTCATAAAAAAAATCATAGTTTTCTAGATATTAAGTATGTCTTGTCTTTTATTACTCTTGTATACAAAAATCTTGTCTTCATTGTCATTTTCTTGCATATTTCTTCTCTTGCATGTTAATATTCCTAAATGATCTTGAACATATAAATAATCTTGTATCAACGCGTACTTTTTTTTTCTTTAGATAATATCAATGTGAATTGTCAAATATATATCTTATAATTCAATTATGTATTATTATTAAATAAATATCATAAAAACAAAAATCGTATAGTATGTGTAGCTATACGTTTAGCACAACAGCGACATCTGTACAAGCAGAAAAGCTATTTGCAAAGCATCCCTGGTTATAAGAAGCATTTTGTGTCTTAACTCTGGGTTATATGATTTCGAAGAATAATTATATTATTTAGTCAATAATTATTACTATTCTATATTTTTTGAAACTAAAATTTACGTACATATGTACAGAATTGTTTTCATTTTTTTAATACTTACATATTTTTGTACTTTTATTGATTTATATGTAGGTACATTTTTTAATAAATCTAGATTTAAAATTAGCAAAAAAAAAATGCAAGAATATAAGAATTGACGAAAATCTTGCTATTGCATATTTCTTGCAAGACGATTTCTTGTCTTGTCTTGCTTTGAAATTTGTAGTTCTTGTTTTATTCTTGACTAGACTAAGGCAAGAACAAGAAAAATACAAGACTCTCATGAAACACCACAGATGCCGGACTGACTTAAAACTGAGTCCACATTAGGACTGGACTAAACTAAGACTCGACTAAACTGACTACCAATATTACTATTACTGACTACGACAGAACTTCTAAGACTAAGCAAAACAACTTAGATTTAGAGGCAAAATCTACCCTCTCAACTCTTAAATCTTTAGGTAAATGAGAACTGCAATATGTAATTTTCATCTTGTTACACTATATTCTTTTTTCGTAGCTAATATCCTGTATTCTATTTTCAATAAATTACTTCTGTTATAAATTGGAACAAGTAGACTATAAAATTATTGAGAAAAACAGCTAATTATAGATAATTTTTTCAAGGAAAATCATTATTTAATAATAACGAATTGGTAATTGGTGTGAACCAATTTATTATTTAACATGATTGCTAAAGAAATAACTCAAAATATAACAAAAAAGTGTTACTTCCGTTTCACACCTAGTTGATGCTTATAACAACTTTTTGTATTTTCCAAAAGGAAAAAATATATTGTTATATAAATAATTAATTTTTGGTTACTTTCATCATTATTGACACGATATTTTTGCAAGGAATTGTATTTAGTGATGCATGTTGATTATCTACAACTAATAACTTTTGAGCAGTTAATATCTCTAACAAATTATTATTTTTACATATGGTATATTCAAAAAGTTTATATTTTTTTCTTTCTTATTTAAAATTAAAATAATATTTAAGTATTCCATTTGTTCCAGTGCCTGATTTTAAAAGGTTATTATTATCTTCATTTCCTATTCGAAAATAATAACCAATTAACATTTCCTCTAAAATTTCTAGAATTTCTTAATCAAAATTTTTAAATTTAGATTATCTTCAGAATTTCAGTTGTAATCTTTCAAATCAAAATGGCTATAAAACAATGGCATAACGGTTGACAGGACAAAATGATGATTTAAATTTAGCGAGAGAGATTTCGTGAACGATTATAAACAGTTGGCTATAAAGGCGAAAGTAGACGCGACATTATGAAGATTACACGGAACATTCATTCTTTTGATATTTGCAGATAATATCGCAAGAGATTCATTGTAGTTTCGACGTTATAATTTACCAAATCTCAACAAAATTCATTACATTTAAATTTTAAACCGTTATTTTTAATTGTACTCGAAAATAATTTCTTAGTATAAATTTATTCGTACATGCTGTACTTGCAAATATTTCGGTAACATTTATTTGTATATTTGGATTTTATAATATACTCTAATAAGGTATTTTGTTTTTGATTTTTATATACCTAGATATATTAATTTTCATAAAAAATATACACTTTGTTATTATTTGGTAACTGACGACAGTTTTTCAGAGAGAAAAAAATGATAAAACCACAATAGGTTCGACATGTTTACATATTGTTGATATAAATCTTTCTATGATTGAACTGTTGTTATTTGTAAAATAATCATATATTGGGGCCTATTCTTTTACTCAGTGGTTAATTTTTCATCAGTTGTTAAAATTTTTGACAAATAAAAATAAACATTTTTAGTGATGAGTGCTATCTATTTTCATTGGAGAAAAAAATTAGGAACTGGTTACAAATTAACCACTGAGTTACAGAATAGAGGACTATTTCATAAGTGGTTAATTTTTGAGTTGCTAAGCAATCGAAAAATTTGTCAGGATAAAATTTAACCATGTATGGTATTCGGATGACTATTTCCAAAATAAAAATAAGTGAACAAAAACCAACTTTATCAGATGTTTTTAGACACTTTTAAAATGTCATAAAAATTTCGTTTAACAAAATTCACTTGAAAAATATAGCATCTTATTGACGTAAGGGATGTGAAAATTTCTTTGTGACTGTTTTGTCGAAATAAATCTTTTTAACTAGGTAGAATCATGAATTTGGATTGAATTATAAATTTATGAGTAAAATATTCAACCAAATTCGAGGTTTGAATTTATTCGGTACAATTTACTCATAATTTCTGCGAAGTAACAACTCGGTTTAAAAATAAATCTTAAATGTAATTTTTGACACTCGTTTGTCTGACACTATGTAACAAATATTCGTAAATTTTTCCGATAAATTTATGGCTCTAAATATATTACTTGAGAAAAAAAAACAATAGTAAACTATAATAAATTAATGAAAACGTGGGCGTTGTTCGATGATGTGTAATGGTCTACGATTGTTGTGATAAAGACGCCATTCAAGTTTTATTATTCGTGCAAACTTTTATAAATAAATACCTAAATACCTGTATTATTACTCCTTGTGGGTGTCTACAAGTAGTGTATTATCGTAGAGATAATAATAACATTGTAGTGATAATAATAACACTTTTTTTCATTCCATCGTATTACAAACACTGGACTGCTTTTCGTGACTAACAGCATAGTAGGTGATACAGAGACAGACATAGTGATAACCTCCTTTGTTGAACATAAATGTTTAACAAGCTAACAAGCAAGTCGCTCTTTAGTCGGGGATTCGACGTCACAGGGTCACGTTATTTTTTTTAAGATTTGTTATTTATTTACTTACAAATTTTATAATAATTTGTAGATAAATCATTATACTTTAACACTAAAATTAGTTTTTAATGTACAATTACTAAAATTTTTTCGAAATGAAAATTCATATACACATTTTTCAATTATTTTTTTTTAATTTTGAATGTTGTGATTTTATTTTTTTACGATTTAGTTAATTACAATGTAGGATGAATAATAGAAACCTTGACATAGGAAATTAACATGGGAAAACAGTAATCATCTGTACTGCTATATATGATAGGGTGTATGTCAGTGGCGTAGCTAGAATCCTTTTTGAAGGCGCTCGAGGTTTCCCAAAATTCCGTTGAGCGTCTGTAAAAATTTGGAAACTAAAATAATAGATATTGTGTAACCAAAACTAAAAATGGTGTAAGAAAAAATATATTTTATTCTTTTCCGTAATGGCAGTTAGATACACATTGTGTCAATAGATGACTAAAGCAAACTAAAACATATCTGAGGAATTTTACCGGATAAGAAGGGTTTGCATCATTCGTGATTCTTAAAATAGAGTATGAGAAATCTAAATCTTTGTCGCGGATTGTGCATTTAATAAGTTTGTTAACGAATCAAATAGGCAAGTTCAGTTAATAAATCAATCGTTAACTCATATTCATTAGTCATTTCATTTGTTTAAAAGTATTTTTTGAACAGCATATTGAGTTTTTTGTTGAATTGTTATTTTTTTTATATTTGATTTTATGGAACTAAAGTTATTTAATTTTAATTATTTAAGAACTATTTATTGTTTGTTGTATGGTACAAGTACTGGAATTAATTTTACCATTCAAGTTTGTTTGCTTTGTTTTGGACCCTGTATATGATATAGTATTGTCCACAATACTAAGCGCCTGCAAATCTCCAGTCATGGCTACGACACTGGTGTATATTGTATCGTTGTTTAAATGATTAAATTTTTCATATGGATGGAATCGAAGCCGAATAATTATTTGGCTGTTTTCACTATTCAGTATTTGATCGAATATTTTGTTTTTGTTTTAATATCGAATATTGGTTTAGAAAAAATATATCTTACGTTACAAATTATAGTTAATAAATTTTAAACAAAAGATTGAACAAAGATATATATTTAGCTATTATTTAGGTATCTACATAATAATAATTTACCTAGGTATATTGTTTTTGGTAAATCATTGAATTTTTTTTTAAACTAGTTTCGATGCAGGGCGCGCGTTTCGGAATGAACAAAACTCACTCCAATACGAGGATCACCAATCACGTTATTAGATTGTAGACAACAATTTGGTAAAACCGAATATAAAAGTTAAAAAAGAGTAATAGTACATTATACACCAAGGGAGAAAAGCTCAATTTTGCTGCCACTTCACCCGCGAGAGCACAAGCGTTTCTCTCGAGGGCAAAACGATAGTTTTTGTAACTAATACAAAGAAAAACGGGCCGAACAGTGTCTATTAAGAGCGTTTGCTCCCTAGATACAGAATAGTTACATACAGAAGCGAAACTCTGTGTCGGTACCTTTCATGTTACCCTATTCAGTTCTATGACCTTGGAGCATTGTGTAGACCTTTAAATTTGTTGACTTCTTCTATTTCTCCCTAAGATGTGAGGAAACTTTCCGACTTTAAACACTGAGCCCTTTAAATTTGTTGCCTTTCCCCATCTCTCTCTAATTCTCGTTTCTCTGCCTTACTGTCGCTTCTGTATAAACCTACGAGTAAATAGAAACAGGAGAGAACATATCATAACAACCTACGCGACGGAGTACGATGAAAGTGGTTTATAGGAGTGGGGAGAACTGTCACACAAATGCAGCTTATCATTGCAATTGTTTAAATAAATATCTTCAAATGAAACACATTACTGCAGAGATCTAAGCACACACAATCACGCTAAAACATATATCAACAGACCTAACCTGCAAAATGTGGTTTATATCATGGCTGACTTCCGTCGCGTCTTCTACCTCTTCTTACCTATGATACATTCTCACTTGTTTCTATTTGCTTGTAGGTATAAACCTATTCTGTGCCCTAAATTTGTATCCCCAATGACACCTTATAACAAACACATTCTGAACTCACCGTAACATCATCCTTATACCCACTAACCAACTTCGCCGTACTGCCCTTCTCGCTGAAGCTCCTCCTGCTCAGCGTCCCCCCAACACTCCCCCCCGTGCTGGCGCTGCCCCCCACACTGCTCCCCAACCCCAGGCTGGGGCTTCCGGGTGCGGACTTGGCCATGGTGGGGGCGTCGGCGTCGCCTTGCAGGACGTACTCCGGCTCAGCACCCGATATACAGGAGACCGAGTTGTAGTTGGCTACGGCTCGGTGGGACACCCGCCATTTCGCCTTCGTCGTGGTGTCTGCCAAAGAGCTTATGCATAGGCCCACCTGGAAGAAGATGGTAGTATTAGTGGGGAGTCGTAGGTAAAAAAATTTTGGTAATAAGTCTCCTCGTAGACGATGGTGATTGTGATATTTCAATGAGAATTTTATTCATAAAAATAGTATTATAGAAAACTAATTAATAACTTGCATAATATAGAATTAAAACAGAGTAGGTAGGATTTTTTTTCAAATTTAATAATGCCTTTAAAACAATTAAAAATATACCTTTAAAAATTAAAAAATCATGATTTATTTAATTTAAAAAAAAAATCAATGGTTTTTGATTTTTAAAATAAATCATGATTTTTTGCAACCCAGAATAGTGTAGTATATTGTACAACAATAGTGGATATGATGCCCATATCGCAAGAGAATGAAGTTACAGACAGGACCCGAAGGGGAGTGCCTCAAACATTCGCGTGCATATAAGATACATATCCGTATTTGATAGTATAAAGGAATGATGCCTATATACAGGAAGGAATAGAAAAAGAAATTAATACTACATAACCATAACAATAATACGAAAAATTCTCATACACACCAATTAAATCATTTTTCATATATTTCATATTACCTATTGTAATATAAATTAATTAATAATTAAATAATTTTTTTTAATTATATGTAAAGAAAAGAGTCACAATTTGCGTCTAGGGTAGGTGCCCCTATGGTCCCGCCCTAGATACGGAACTGTATCATATGTTCTAGTTTTAAGCTCGTTACCAGTGTCCTAGTAAGTTTGCAATAGGTTTGTTCCAACTAACCTCAGAATCAGTTCAGAACTGCATGACGCATGCGCACTTTAAGATAAGCGTTCCAACTAACTTCAAACCCAAACTCTGGCCGTTAGTCGGCTGTTCCTACTGATCTTGACCGATTCTGAACCAGTTCTCTGACTATCTAAACAGTCAGAGGATCGGAGCATGCAGTTAGTCAGAACTTCTGACAATTTAATTTAACTAACTTTAAAATTGTATTTCTTATCTTCCATATTTAAAGATTTGTTATCAGGTAAAAGTAAAACTAACCTAACACAATTGACTGTAATGACATTGACGGTTCAGAATCAGTCCGAAATTTGTTCTAACAAAAACTTGGTCCAGAAGTATTCGTAGTTCGCGCATGCGCAAACCACGGTCGTGAACTGATGCATGAACTAATCACAAACCGTTAGGAATATCTATAACCTGAAAAAAAGCTTTCAATTAATTCAAACTCTGGCCGCTAGTAGACTGTTCCTACTGATTCCTGACCGATTCTAAACCAATTCTATAATAGTCAAAACATTCAGAGGATCGGAGTATGTATTGTAATGTAATTGCGAAAAATAATTGTCCCCTGTGTGGTGTTTACTAAATATCAATGAACTGATTTCAAATTTGGAACATTATTGGATGTGCTAATCTTCTGATGTTAATTATTTAAATTTAAAATTCTGGGATGCAATAAAAAGGAAAACATACTAAAAGTAGCTATCAGGAAAACTGATAAAATATTGACACAGGTGTTCTTAATAATATTTAACTTTTGTATTAAAATATTCTTTTTATTTACATTTGTACTTAAATATTTATAAAATAAGTCATTTATCATTTAAGTACAATTATATACATTAATATCTACAGCTTCTAGAAAACATAACATTGATAAAAAAACTATGAAAACTTATATAATATTTTATTTCTTTTGAAAGGACATCTACAAAATTTTTAAATGTTTGAAGATAATGTGTATATTCGGAAAAATATAGATATTTATATTTTCTAAAAATTCTTGAATTGAAAAAAATATGTTATTTATAATTCTACTTTATAGAAACTAATATGATATTTTATCTATGTATGACTATGATGTTTGATTTATAAAATAAATGTTTGGTCTACAAAACTAATATTGGTTTTTAATGAAAATAATACTATTGCCATAAAATACTCTGTAACTTATTATAATACATGCGCATTTGTTTTGAGTGAAATATTTGTGCCAGCACAAATTAATTTATAATTACCAGCAGATTAAATTGAAGTAAGGATATTATGAATTATTTATTACTTTTTAAAAAATGAAAAATTAATATTTCCATGTGCTTCTGCCATTTCAAAAATATACAAGTACATAATAATGATTACTGTGGTACACTCTCTACATCACCAAAGATCTCGAGAAGTGGCGTCTGGTAAATACCTTCTAGGTATAATTTTATCATTACCGATCTCTGTTATAAAATCAGATCTGATGCAAAAACAAGTATTAACAAGTGTGTGCTACATTATTAAATTTAACAAATAATTTATTACTATAATTATTATTATTTATTTGTTTAACATTAGAAGTTCAACGGATATTAAACTCAATAACAAAACAGGAAAAGCATAAAAGAAAATAATATAATAATTTCCACAATAACAGTAAACAGAAACATGAAGAACGAAAATAATAATTTAAATTTCACAGTTTATTATTTGGAGATATAAGAAAAAAATATTAACATTAGTGAAATTAATATTATAGATTAAATTCATACAATAATTCTGATATTAATTCCAAGGATGGGAAAATAAAAAAAAAGTTGAAACGTGTGAAAGGAGAAGGAACAAAAAAGGATTAACGATGTAGGATTATCAATATCAGCAGGGAGCAGTTTGCAAAGGTGATGAACAAGGTTTATTTCGCATGAATTTGCATTGAGTATACTTTTTGGAAATTTATTGAATCTCTGAATATAGTTTGATTATTTTTACTTTGTTGTACAAAGTTAAAGAAGTACTGTAATCGCGAAAAACATCGATTTTCAAGTTTTAACGGAAATATCCATTATGACCATTCTGTGAATCCATTTTAATAGTTTCGGCGTGACGATGATTTTGTTTCTTGTTAGTACATATATGTTCATTTTGTATTGAAACATTTATTATAATCTTATTGTATTAAATTATAAATATACTAAATATAACATGTAAGTATATCATATTTTATAATACACAACAAGTAAATTTTAAGAATGTTCAAGTAATGTTATTATAGTTTTAGTAAGAGATATTTGAAAAGTTTACAACTTTTATGGAGGATTGGGTAGGTTGCAGATCAGGCATCATAAATTATTTCAAATCAGGGCCGGCACTATACGGTAAGCAAGGTAAGACTGGCTGAATTTATAAAATGAATAATTGTTATATAATAACGACTTTATTGACAACCTATTTTAAATGTCTATACAATTGAGTTAGATAAATGTTTAATATTCGAAGCATACATATTTTCCTTTTAATAAAACAGTTCGAAGTTCGAAGCACGAAACAAGATCTAAAAAAATATATAAAGGGGCGTCATTTTGTAAGTTGCGGAAGGGCGCCACATGCCCTACCAACCATCGGCCCTGTTTCAAATTAAAGGCGTTACTGGAAGAGAAAGAAATGGACCGTTTTAAACAAATTCATACTGAATTTACTTTGCACAAATTTTGTTTCTTGCATGTTGCTATAAATGTTCGTATTTCTCAAATCGTAATATATTAATCTTTCTTCAAGTTACAAAATAAATTACATTTATAATGCATTATTATTAGAATACTTCAATCTAGATTTAAAAGTACATAACTAGGAAACATCTAAAACACAAATTTCGGATACGATCTAGCGATCTAGGGTCCAGGACAGAAAACAGTAACTGTCAAAAGGAACCTTTACCACACCACAAAGTCCCACAAAACTTCAAAATATCTTGAAATGGATATTGTAGTGGGTACTTGGTGGAACATATTTGAATGTAGGTAAATAAAAACACTTGATTATTTGACAATAATTATTATATTAATGACGATCGTTTTGTCCTTTCGGACATCATCAAAGTGATCGTCACTAATATAATAATTATTGCGGAATAATCCAGTGTTTTTATTTACCTATATTCAAAACATCTACAAGAACTTAAATTTTTCTCCATCATTACTTGTTTCCAAATCGTGTACAATATTTTCGCCTAACTTACAAACCTGCAATAGATCCTCTAATACCAATTGTAACCATTCCGCGAACACAGAGTCAGCTAACACTTGCACTCACATATCACACATGGCCGTGTAGACCGCATGTACACGGTGTTCATGACACGCGCATCGAGACCTTGGCGACCACATTACCTAACTACAGATAATCACGTGTCACGTGGGAACCGCGGCCAAAGGTCGGCAGCTAGGGAACGCACGCGATGTAGCCCTTCAAGGGAGGATGAAGTGCACTTCGTTGGCAGGGCTTCTAAACAATTTTTTGTCAGGGCTAAGGACTCACTTTTATAGAGCGCTTTTTGATAAGATTGTAATGTAAAAGCAAGCTTTCTAAAAATGATTTTATTATAAAAGTGCGTTCGGAATATGGACCATATTTTTCTTAAGATGAAGAGACCATATTTTTTTCAAATTTCTATTTGTGGCCACTATTTTGAGTAAAACTTTTATTATTTTGTGATAAAAAAAATTATATTAGGATGTGGAATGTAAAAGCATGTGTGACATATTTAATAAAGAATAATAAACAGTAATGAAATTTACAGATATGCCTTCTTTGCTACCAACTTATTCGACAGTATTTATAGAGACTCGATGCCTATTGGATTTAATTGTTTGTTTACGATTTAATGTTATTCTCGCTGCAAAGTGACATTTGCACTATTAATTCTTGTTAAGTTTATTTTACAAAAATGCATTTTTTCATAAGTAATATAATAAAAGCCATGTATTTATTGGTAAAATTTACGATTAGTTGTTATGTAGGAACAGACGAACGAATGTTAAAATAGTTATTTATGTAACCAGTTAGAAAATTCCTCATTTTGTATAAGGTTGGAAAAAAAGTGCAAAGATCAACTATATAATCTTTCATTACTCCTTTCAAGAGACTAAACGGCTCGCCAGTCAGTTGCTTCTATCAGCAGTAAAAATTGTTAGACCATGCTAACACCGTAAAATTATTTTTTCAGGTTTTTTTGCTCAGTTCCGTTTTGAAAAACCCTGCGAGTAGAGAAGATTTTTTTCTTAAATAATCTAATAACCTTCCATTTTGTTATTTGTCTTATTTATTGCTAAATACAATATTATATCAAAATTCAGATTAAAATTTTTAGATATAATTAAGTGTCGCAAGTAATAAACTAAAATTATGTAGGTATATATTTTCTGTTACAAATTTATACCAAGTATATTCAGTCTGATTTTTTTTTAATACAGCTTTTAGTGATGTCTTTAAGTTGGAATAACTTAGGACCCCTGACTACTAAGCTATCCAACCCACCGTATAAGGTTGTAAAAAATCGGGTTATAACAACATCGAAGAGATCTTAAAAATTTCGTGGCTATAAGCGATGAAAATGAAATAACGTTATAGCTTATATATGGGCTTTCAAACAAGTAATCGCAATCTCGACGTTATAACCAGTTTCTTTAAATTTTACTTATTCTTTACACAATATAAACATAATAAATATTTTTTGTGAAACATGTTTTTGAAAATATACCTACTACACATTTTTAATGAATTCAAAAAATCTGGTTTATTTTTTTTTAATTGGACTTTTATGAAAACTTAGGAATAATACAAGGTACCATTATTTATCAAAACAACGATATGTGATTTTTAGTATGATATTTTTATTTTGCCTTTATTTTTCTAGCGGAATGTAAAAAATGGTGTCTATTGCAAAGCTTTAATCAATGTAAAACCTGACATAAATAAACCAGTTGATCAATTTTATTTTTATCAGATTATGCTTTTCATTGAACATTTAAAATTTAAAGAATCTACCGCAAGGTTGAAAACCATATACAGTTGTTTACACTTTTCTAGTGACAGCAGATTGAAAGGTTTCTAATACAAATCACTGGGTCATAACTGTATTTTTATTAATCGTATAAAATAAATTCACTTTAACTTAATTTGTGCAATAAAATATATACTCAAGGATTTAATAGTAAAAAAGTTTCTACAATGTAAGAATTTCTATTACAATTTGAAAAAACATAAATTATAATTAAGCGAAGTAAAGTAAAATATTCTAAAAATGTAGTTTGTTACTAATTACAAAAACATTTAAGGTGATACGTATTTTTGGATTTACGCCCAATTATAAACAATTACTAAGTTTTGTGGTCAACAGAATACTTATAGATTGAATTCTCAGAAAATATTTTATATTTTCATAATGTGAAAATATTTATATTATTAATTTTGCATTTAAACTTAATAATCTATGAGTGTTAGATGACTAAGAAAATTTCCAGAACACGAATTTAAAAATATACTTAGTAATCATATTTTTATTGTGACTAGTATGATTTATGGAGAATAATTGAAATAAAATTTTAAGTACTTTTTTTATAAACCATAAATAGAAATTATTTGTTTACCATCATATACTGCTTGCATTAATGAGACTTAAATTTTAATTTTAAATAATTGCACATTAAGTTACTGACATCTGTATTCAATACAATTTTTAATTATATTATTTGTCATTCAAGAATAAGATTGTGGTACTATATAAACTACCTATAAATGTCCAGGAATTTTTCTTTCTTTGTCTAAAATTATATCTGAAAACTTTATTAATCAGATTTGTAAATGGATACTAATTGTGTATTTAAAATACATCTTGAATTTGTCTTAAGGCCGAGATATCCACTTTCTAATAAATTTATTTACCAAATAAATATTCTTTTTGTATAACCACATTGTAATAACTTTTATTTAGCTAATAATCTGACCTACTAGCTAAATAATTGAAGCAGCTTATATCCTTTATCAGATGTGAAATATTTCTATTTAACTTTAGTTTAATGTCATAAATTTAATTTTTTTTATAATCTAGAAATGAATTTTAATGAAGTACAAGAAACAGAAGATAATTATTAATTTTGTAACCGTCGTGATTACATTGTAGGTGACATTTGACAACTTTGCCAAATGGAATAATGATGAATTCTACAAAAGATTTCGATTGTCAAAAGAAACTATTATTTCTTGTACACCTTATTGATAATTTTACAATTATTTATGTGGTTTTATATTATAAATTATTATTTTTACCAGAGAAATCAAACAAACTTGCAAACATTTGTCAATCTGAATTTACACCAAATCTCAAAACATCAAAGTCAAAATATTGTTAATGTTTCATTTCTTCAACTCATTGTTTATTCGATAAGTTTATCTGACTCTCCCTAAATAGGCTTTTACCAACTTGAGAATTTCTCTAAGTATATTTAATAGTTAACACACTAATAAATTCATTGAAATCAGAAAATAAAATATTTAGCTAATAAATATTCTTATTCTCTCAATAGTTATCAGGTATTTTATTAGGAGGTAAATATTTCGGACCTTAGTTCTAAAATCAGGGCCGGATTTAGCACGGGTCATGGTCCCTTGGCCTTCAAAAAAATCGCGTAAATGTTTTGGGCCCCCCTCATATTATTGGCTCAAAGGTCTCAAAGTTCTAAATCCGGCTCTGTGTAAAATTGTAAAATATATAAATCCGGTAAAAAGGTTACAAATTTTTTACTGAACAATTTAGTTAAAATTAATTTATTTTGATTGAGAAATAATCTGTATATTATCCATTGTTTTCAACACCATCATAGCAAAAAACAAATACATCTCAATGCCATATCCAAAAAACAAAATTACATACTTACATAACAAATAATAATCGTCACACACGAACAAAATCTTAAAATCACCTATCCTAAGACAAAAGACAACTGACACAAAATCCCAAATTATCGTTTACATTTCCGGTGATAGCCGCCAGCGGAAACAATAAAACATCGCGTGTCGAAAGTAGAAACAGTTGCCGATCAGCAGGATTATGTTTACGAACCGAAACAGATGAAGTTCGGACGCTGAATGATTGTTTGAAATTACACCTGAGCGTGTGTCGGTGATTACATGTTGATGATAATTGTTGTTTGTTGTTTTAGAAAAACTATGGCAATTTACGATAAGCAATTGTTGATACTACAAACATTCTTTTGTTGCTTTTATCGCTTGTCCTAAAAGAAGTAAACTGAGAAATTCCACAAATATCTTCAGTATAATACCCATTTTTGTCAGAAAAGAAGCTTAAATTCTATTTTTGTATTCTATATTAAAAACTCAACAAACGCGTTATTAAATTTATATCGCCTTTCTTACAAAATTGTAAATTCCATATTATATCATATTTAACTTTAAATGTATCTTTATTTCCAAATAGGATTTTCCAAGGAAATTAATTTTAGGGTGAAATAGAATACAATGATAAAAAATTATAATTAGGTTTAGATTACACTTCCTTACAAAATCAACATTTTTTTTTTCTGATCTAATACATTTTAACAAGGTTGAACCTAATAAAACACAAAGTAATATTTGAATATTAGAAATTTACATGTGCTTCAGTATCAAATCTTTTGCGTTTTTTCCTATCTATCCTCTTCTATTTCATAATTCGAAATAATTCAGGGTTGTCTGTAATGTGTCATGTGTCTAATGCCGTAACCATTACAACTATTACTTCTAAACAGTTCCTGTAGATGTAAAAATATCACTTCTATCAAATTCTGAAATGGTATCTAACAAACAGATATTTTACAGTTAAATACAAAAAAGAACAGTCCACTATATCCAATCAAATCAGGAGTACCTCAAGGTAGTGTTCTTAGACTTATTCTGTATCTCTTTTTCTGACATTCCAACTTCAAATTCTACAATTGCTACATTTGTTGATGACACAACAATATTCAACTAAATAAGAAAAGGAGTACCTCAAGGTTGTGTTCTTGGACCTATTCTCTACCTCATCTTCATAACTGATATGCCGACTCGAAATTGTACATTTGCCACATTTTTGATGACAGCAATTCTGGTTTGTCATAAAAATCCAGATAAAAAAATCAAGAGGTGGTTAAAAACCTGGAGAATAGAAGCCAACGAAAGCAAGTCAGTTCTCGTAACTTTTATCATGAATAAATATACATGTGCTGCGGTAACACTCAAGAATTACCCGCTACCACAATCTCATGAAACAAGATATTTAGGAATAGGAGTGCATTTAGATAGAAGACTAACATATTTCCTCAAAAGCCAAAAGGAAAACAACAACACGAGTTTATAGTACTCTTGATTTTTCTAATTATTTCGCTTTTATTTTAAAGTCATAGTCGTTGCTATACTTGTTTGTTTTCTTGATTGTTCTTACTAATTCTGGATTCGTAATACTTCTTGTAATATTATGGTTATATGTCTTCAATTTATTTTCAAAAGGTTAAGTGTAAGACCAGCTGTAAGCTGAAGTTTGCCAAATAAAATGATGGGTAATGTTATTATTATTATTATTATTATTTTATTGATAAAGGCACCTTTGTAGTAGTTTAATTTTTAAATAGTGATGTTAAAATGGTACTTCAATTTGAGTAATTTACCATTGACAACGTTTATTCGGTATCATTAAATTTCCACTTTACCATTGTAAACAGTTCTCTCATTCTCCTACGTGACGTCAAAGAAATGACGCCGCTACATAAATTTTAATTTCAAATGTTAATTTCAGTGAAATTATAAGATAATATGTAGTTTTGTCATCATTATAGATAGTCATAATAGTTAATTTTTAGTTTTTATACTTTTTTTCTTTAATTCGACAGTGGTCAAATAACCCATTGAGAATAAGTCTTGTGAGTAATCGCAACCTTAAATGAGGTATACCTCATCTTAGATCACAAAATAATCTAACATTAAAAGAAAATTTTTCTGACAAAAAATGAATTCATGTGGTGAATTTTACGTCGAAAAATTTGTGTCGAGCGAATATTTATTAACCTCGAACGTAGATGCTACCTTCGTACGTACATATAAACAAGATACTATCTCAGTAAATTTGTTTTCCAAACAATTTTAAATAATGCAGTTGTTATTTATAACACTAATGTTAACGAACTTTAACTAATATTAGAACGTTAAACTTATGTATGTGTATCAGAATAATTTCAAGGTTGTACTTTTCCCATTTTCCAAATAAACTTTAAATTATTATCAAGAGCCATAAATTATTATGGTTTATTATTTTTACTGAAAATTTACGAAAATATTGTATTCAGAAAGAAATAGTTATATTTTAATATAAAATATTCTCATAATAATAAATTAGTACATTCTATTTTTAGTACTAGAACTAACATCTGTAATGTATTTATATTTGATGATGAAGAAAAGGTGTCATCATTAGCCGAAATAGCTCAGTTGGGAGAGCGTTAGACTGAAGATCTAAAGGTCCCCGGTTCAATCCCGGGTTTCGGCAATCCTTTTGTTATACGTCAATGTATATTACGTATCTGATAATGGTATACATTGCACTATAAAATATGGATACCGTCCCTTATTTGTATATCCTCCGGTATGGTCTAGTGGCTAGGATACCTGGCTTTCACCCAGGAGGCTCGGGTTCGATTCCCGGTACCGGAATTTTTTAACTTTTTTTATTATTAATCTACATTATAAAAATATATTTTTATTTACAATTACAAATAATATTTAATATTATTTTGTGTCTATTAAGTAGTAGAACTTTTCACTTTAACTTTCCTATCATAAACATAAATTATATTTTACTTGAAATGAAATGTCATACATAAACTTTTTTAATTACATATACTATAAACTTTTAAAAAAGTTTTTAGTTTCATTAAAAATATTTATTAATTTTATTCTGTTGTCTATTCTCGTAAGCAAATAAAATAAAATATAAATAATTACCGGTTGTCCAGAATCCGTTTGCGATGCAATATTCCATTTGTTCTTCATTTTCATTTGTTTCTATTGTCACTTTTTTGAAAAACAATTGAAATATCCACTACACAGTTCTGTCTTGCTCATTGCGATTGTTCTAATCAACTAAATTGTTGAAGTAATCAGAAACATCAACGCTATCATTGTTATCTTATCTCATTTGGTACGTCGTATCATTTTATTCGTAAAATTTTAATTAATTCCTGTATCCTTATTTGTGTGTAAGTATGACTAAGAGGAAAAAACAATTGGCTTATTTTCATTTGGAAGGAAAGAAAATAATGATTTAATTTATGTAATAAATTTTATATCTGATATAAACCATATAAGGGAATGACAATTTTTGATTGTAATGTAAATGAACATTATTGTTATAATTATCTCTTTGTGTTAAATTTTTCTGCTTAATATAAATATGCTTCTTTTAATTTAAGAATTCAAACTTGTAGAGGGTAGATAGAATATTGAGTATAGTAAATACAAATTACATTTAATATTGTAGTTAGCAACAAAATGGTGAAAAATCTTTATTGAACTGAGTTTTAATTTTCAGAGATTCCCGTCACGTGTGCCCTCTAGGGATGAAGGGCTGAAGGTACTAGGTATGTTTTATGTTTTGTATATATTTTACTTTTTCTGTTTTAAATTATATTATCATTGCTTCATATGTATTAATAATTGATGATAATATGAAACATTCACTATATAAAGAAATGTGTACCAGTTTTTGTCTTTGTATCAATGATTTAAGTTTGCATTTAAATAAAATCATAGACGCCCAAACAAACGCAACGGACCAATACGTCAGTGTCAGTTGAAACTTAACGGTCGTTAGTTGGTTCGAAAACAGTAAGAAATAAAAGTGCAAAGAAAACAAAATCAATCGCACAAAATGAAACGAAACGAGTCCTCAGTACAATTTACATTCCATAGAAACATTTTTAATTCATCAGAATCAAATTCTGAAAGAAATAAAAGTAAAAACTGCAGACAGAAACTACAAAACCGTTTTGACAAGGAGAAAGATTGTTCATCATCAGAATTAAGTCAGAAAAGTGATCGTAGTGTGTTATCAGTGCTGTCATTAAATGATCCCAGAAGAGTTTTGAGATCAGGAGCTGAGAAAATCAGCCGCACGTTCAGTAATGTTCGAACGAGTATAGGTAGCTTCTCGCAAAAGTTTCGGCCTTCGACTAAAAGAAGGCAATTGTTGGAAGAAGGACCTGCCAGTCCTTGTATGACACCTCAAACACATTCCAGACAAATTTTAGGGCGTACACCTACTAAACTTTACAGCCCTTTTGGCATTGAAAGCCCTAGGTATAATTCAAATGAAAATAAAGAAAATATACCAAACACGAAAAACATATCGAAAACCAAGTTGTAAGTATCTAAAAGTAAAACAGCAATAGGAGCGTTTTTATTAAAACTTTAGTTTTAGCAAAAAAGGACCAAAGTTCCCACCCTTCAAACCTAAACAGGATTTAATTAATGATTGCAGCAGTCCTTCAAGCAGTTTATTCCGTTAAAATGCAATACAAATATGCGCTGGTGCATATTTTTCTCAAGTATTCCACTTTTTAAAGCTTGTATTTATTTGTATTATATCGAATACTCCTTGTAACCATGACAACATATTGATATCGACTATGTTTTGATACGTTGCTAGGCAACTATTATCAATTTTTTATATTATTTACACAACTTTTATATGAATGTATCCCACCTATTATGCAGTATTTGTATAAATAAATTAATTTATTATTTAAATACGTAAGTTTTTTAAATATTAAATATAACTTTGATTTTTTTATGTAGAATTAGACAACCTTACATACATTTTCCATAACCTATTATTCAAATAATTTAAAAATAGTTTACAATAAAGTAGATAAAAATTAATTTTTGCAATTTTTATTAATCTAAAATTGACGCGATTCATCTATTTTTACAATACCCTTGAAATATCGACTTGTGGCCATTTTAGGACTAAAAATAAATCAGGTACCGGAAATTATTAAATATTAAATTGCCACGTGCTACACGTTAAACAATTATCTTTAAATATATTTTTCCTAAAATAAATGCTGTTAAATATGTAATTTTAGTTTTGCAAGTAGCAGAGAAAAATTCAAGTAAATAAAAATTTCTTGTTATGGTTTATTTTTCCATCAATTAAATAAATACATCAACATTTTTACAGTTACACTGTAAATTACGTTTTAAATAAATACAATTTAAAATGATTTTTAACTGTTAAAGTATATAAAAGTACAAACAGTCTCATTTCATCAACCTTACATCACAACACTGGGCCAGCTGCAAAAGCAAACTAAAAGAATTTAAACCTCTAATGGAATTTTTTCCAACGATTGATGTTTGGTTACAGGTTTTCCCTTAATCATGGCGTAACATACCAAAGTAATGGCCATTACAAGCAGAAAGTAACTGGTATGGAATAAGTGTAAGTTGATAACGGAACGATCATGCTGAAAAAAATAAAGCACAATTATTTTTCATGTCATTTTGAATAAACATTATTTTAAAAATCAGTAATATTAGTAAACAAAAGTAGTGATAGCCATGGTGTTGAAACAAAAATTCAAACGTGACGATTTTGTTTCAAATTCCATAGCTAACGCTACAAATCAAAATTATAAAACTTCGAAACTACAGGGTATAAAACTTACAAAATAAAATTTATTTATTGATGTAGGTGTGAAATTTAATTGTATGCAATATTTGTTTAAAATATTTTTACCTGAAATTAATGAAAAGTATAATAAATATTTAAAAAAAACAACGTTGGCGCTACGATCGACTTCAAAAACAAATGTAACAATACGTTTTATAAGAGTATAATATACATTTTTATACTTTGCGTCATTTTAAAAAAACTCAAAAATTTAAACTACAAAATTGTGATTTAGGGATTTATATCAAATATGGTAACCCTGTTGAATGAAGTTGGACACATAACTGTCAAATCATTTATAATATTGTGAAAAAATGTAAAATCAATACGTTAAGACCCACGAAATTTTAATATCCATTTAAATTAGCTTTGTTTATTTAATTTTCATATTTATAATAATTCCAAATTGTAATAAAATACATTTTAAAATACTTGAGGTTATCAATTTGACATTTACGGTTAAACGCAGTACCAGTTTCGCAAAAAAAAATAACTAAATCAGTTTAACAATATCCGATATTATTAAACTGTTTTCGATATAACAATAGAGCAATAATTAACACAAATTAATCCACTATTTGGAAACAGATTTTAATATTTTTATTTGCACAATTCATAACATTGTGTAACACATAGTTTTAATTTTAGAATAAAGAAATATACAAATCTAGTGGTAGTAAATTTACTTTTTAAATAAATTATATTTAATTTTTCAAATTGAAAAATGAATACTTTTAATTGAATTTTGTTTTCAAACATTTAATTGTCCGTTATTAACTTACCTGAGTCAAATGAATAGAATTTCGGTCTGTGGGAATATAAGAAATTTTTTCGGTTTGACTTAAATGAGCGCCTTCAGCACAACCTTGTGGTACTTCGTTGAGAGTTTTATAATTAATATGGCCAATAATTCTCTGAAAAATATTTATAATTATTTTTTCATAACAATTGTTTTAAATAAACTTACAGGAGATACATTCGGATCAAATTTACAATGCATGTCATCTATACCAGGTTCTAAAGCATCTCTATGGCCAGTAATAGCCACACAAATATCTTGAGTATTCGAATCGTTATTAGTTGTTTGTGGAACAGCAAATTCCACCTTCACTTTGTCTACAGGGGATATTGTACATTCACTAACCCAGTCTAGACCAAACATAAATTATTAAATGTAATATAGAAATTCTTCGCTTCTTACCTGAAATAGAAACAAATCCTTCTACATAAGTTACATTCTGCAAAATCGGAGAGATTTTAGCAGAAACAAAAATTGTTACAGTTGTTTCCATATCCCGTTCAGTAAAATTATGAATTCGTGGATCATTTTTGTGTACTGGTGGTTCATTATTTGTAATACATAATGTTCTTTTACTTAAGTGATTCATAAAGTTCACAAAATCCTAAAAAAATATTAATAAGTTCTCACTTATCTTAAATAATAGTATAACGTACCCTATGGGCATCTAAATTCGGCAAAGTTTCATTTCTTTCTACGTAGTACGCAAACGTAAATGTAGTAATTGCAAAACCCATCAAACATAATGTAAATAATACTAAAGGCGGTTTTGTAACTACATAGCCCTTAATACTGCTAAACGGAGATGTTATCACCATTATTTCAATACTTATTTACCTTAAAATAAATTCAAATTGTACGAAAATAAGTTTCTTAACCTCACTTTCTAGCATCAAGTATGTAAAATACCATCTTACGATAAATGCGCAGAATATGTTTACTTTCCTATCACGAGCAAAGAATTTTGAAATAAAATGTTTACATTTGATTATTTCACTTGCTTTGTTTTAAACAGAAATTTATATTTTGTTGACAGCTGTCACATTGCATATGCAATACACTTTACAGTTTACAAGGCTACACTCGCTACACTGTTGTAAAGAAAGGTGGTTGTACAACTTAAACTTTCCACCGATTAATACATTATTAGTTTACACATTACCGTTTTATAAATAAACCGAAAAATCATTTATTATTAATTAGAGTATTTATATTTGTGAAATTGACACAACAATACTATGTAGAAACGGAAGTGCATAATTGGGAGTCGCCAACAAAGTAGCTGACATCTGGTGGCAAAAAAATAGTAGGGAAAACATTGTAACTGTCGCATATTCATCGACCTTATACACTAGTGTAATAAGGTCGATGCGCATAGTAAAAGCATAGGAGTCTGTATATTTTCTTTAAAATTTAACTAGTATAATTATTTTGTACCACTATGCGAGAATTATTTAAGTTCTGAAATATCTCTGCACTATTTCCTAAAAGACTAAATTTTGAAAAACTGTGGAAAATAATTTTAAACATTGTGAAGAAAATTTCGCTATTCAAGAACGTTTGTTTCCATCATTTCGTACAACGATTTTAGCTCATCTAAGTATTTTGTAGTGCATTTTATAATTTAAAATATTAATATTTATTCTTGAAGGTAGTAATAGGAGGAGATACTATTTTAATATCATTCAGCGGTAAAAGAAAATAAATATTTTTGTATCTAGATTCTAGAAGTATGCCTACAAAAAGCATCTGATATTTTAGTTACATCCAAAACGTCAGTAAGACAAAAATTATTGTTTTTTTATTAAAAATAAAAGCAAAAAATTTATTTAATGTAATTTCCATAAATTTCAATATACATTATTAATGATTTTGTCAGTATACAGTTCTGATTTTTAAACCCTTGAACTGATAAACAATTTGAATTGGTATTTAAATATTAACTAAAATTTATGCAATCTATCTAGGTATATAGATTCCAGTAATAACACAATTGATTTAACGTTTAAATAGTGACTTTGTTTACTTTTGAAAATAACTAGCATCTGTAGCAATAACAATAAAATTATAGCAATAGTATTGCTACAATTTTTCCATATTTTGCCCTAACAATTAAAGAACATAAATTTCGTACTCCTATTCTTAAAAAAAATGATCACTCTACCGTATATATATTTATGTAACATTACAATGTCTATCTTTAACATTAAAACCAATTATTTTATTTTATTACAGAGAACAGTTACAGCAAATATTAAATATATCAATATTTTTTAAAAGTTAAAGAACGTGAGAGTAATTTTCGATTGTACAGTGATTAATCTGGAAAAACTAATAATTTAATTTGTACAATAAATTCAACCATAGACCACACAACACTCCATTCAAATAAATTAATATACATTTCCTAATGCAATAAACATATTTTATGTACTACATCTCATTAAAATTTACGGTAACAATATTAAATTGTAAGATAAACTCTATAAACTAATGCTGTGAGATGCGGTGAAATCCAGTGTTTTCCCTACTATTCACATTTTACTGCTGCCATCTGTTATCAGTGGCGTCTCCCAATAGTTATTTGTATATCAAGTGCTGAAAGTCTATCTTTGTCGAACCAAAACGAAAGTTGCAGCCTGAGCGAAGCGAAGGTTGCAATCGTTTGTGTTCGACAAAGGACTTTCAACACGTGTTATACACACAATTTTTTCTACTCCTGCAAGATAAAAAATAAGGAAATAAAAAATTATTTTTTAAACATAATTTGACATTTATTGCAAATTTTGTTTTTGTGATGCGCAAGTGATGCGTATCCATGGCAGCAACAATGCAACAAACATTTATTAGTGCTGCAAAGTTTTGCAGCACTGCGTGCTGCAAAGAGTCACTTTCAACATGAAAAACAAACCAGAAAATTGTATTTTCAAAGCAGGAGTAGAAAAATATTTTAACGATTTATTATGTGCGCAGTTGCAGTTTACCTGTTATTTAATTATTCTATTAATACCTTTTCAAACAGAACAATATTTGTTTTATATTTTTTGTACTCATTCATTGCATACTTTGATGTAGGTTACAAAATACGAGAGAAACCTAAAAGATAAAACAATAAGCAATCGTTTAAATAAAACAGTTGCATCTAAAACATCTGAAAGAAATAAATGCAACAAATGTTTTTCTATTTCTTATCGAAATTGATTAAAATTTTTCGCTTTACCTACACATTTGTGTTTTATAGTAATCTTGAATTTTATATAAAGTTTTTTAAAAATTCACAGTGTCTGTTTATATTGTCTGTTTATTCAAATTTTACTCATACATTATATAGATTTAAAAGAAAACTAGGTGTCTTCTTTTAATTTTGGATGCTTTAACTCTTTGAAGGTTTTCTGTGGAAATAATCGCTTAAAAAAAAAATGTAATAGAAAAAAAAAGTTATTCAGAATTAATTTTTAAAAAAGTTTGTTTGAAGCATTTTTTAATTCTTTGCACAAATTAAAAGAAAGTGTTGTAATCGTGAAAAATTTCGGTTTTCAAGTTTCAACGGAAATATCCATTTTGACCATCACTGAATCCATTAGTAAAAGTTTCAGTGTGACGTCTGTACGTACTTACTTACGTATATATCTCGCATAACTCAAAAATGATTAGCCGTAGAATGTTGAAATTTTATTTATGTAGATACTATAACATTTAGTTACGCACCGCCATTTTGTGTTCCAATCGGTCTTTTCAAACTACAGTTTACTTTTGGCAGAAACTTAATAAAAATAATAATTTAGTTAGCTTTTAATTTTGTAGAAAACATTTGATAATAAATTGACATTAACAACTAACAACTGTCAGAATATATTTCGTGAGAAATATTTACGAAATAAATAAAAACCATGTCTTCATATCTCTTTCCTTACAAATTTTTTGAACGGTTAAAATAATTCTGTGTAATGCAATAAGGAATAATGATAAACATTTTAATAAAATTTTCAAAAGATGATTTATTTTGATGGGTAGTTCGAAAATATAAAACGAATGGAAATTGAAAAATGATTAGCCGTAAAATGATCTCACTTTCAATTTCAAGTGAAATAAGTTTAAATAAAGTGCAGCAAAAAATGAGCATAATTTAGCGTACAAGGAAGTCATGTAGTGTACCCATCAGTTTTTTTTTTTGATAATATTTTCTATTTACGAAATAAGAGATACGAGCCCTTTTTTGTGGCGAATATAGTTCCCATATTTCTCAATAGATGGCAAATCTCATCCTATGTCCAAAAACAAATGACGATTATTGTCGATTTCCGTCCGAATCGGAAACTTCACAACTTTTATTTAAAGAATGAAATTGAAAGAAATGAAAATATACAGCAATTATGAGTTCTAGTGAAAATATTTCATTTAAATATTATTTCGTTCGCGAGTCATAACAGATTAAATTTTTTTGCGATGTCCTGTGATGTCATCTGTCTTTAGCAATTTCATTGGTTGCCTGATTTTAAAACGACAATCGCATGTCCGAGTTTCTTAGAACTTGCGAAAGAAAGACATGCATGCAGCCTGGCAGTATCAAAATGTTACTGCATGTTCTTGTTTCTGTTACTAAGAAAATTTGTATATAAACATAGTTTAGGTATACGAATATGAAAATAACCAATATCCTGTACAACAGTTTGTTCATCATTGACGAAGAAAAATGATGACATCAGAGGCCAAGATTTTCATTTTAAAAGTTGATATCTCGCTTACCACGACATATTTTTTAGTCGCGTTTTCACTACTATGCTTATTTTACTTTGTTCTTTCAGAAAAAAATTATTTAGGACTCCATTAAATTATAGAGGGGATGTGAATCTTGTTAAAACAAAAATTGTAGTCATGAATAATAATATTTTATTATGTTACATATATTATATAAATGAATAAAGTATTATACAATGATAAAATATAAAATTGTCAACACAATTTATACAAAGTAGCAGATTTCTAGAAGACAAGTATTCTCCCATTTCGGGTATAAATAAATATGTTTATATTCATTTCGTTGTTGAGTTAAAATATTAAACAACTTCTGCAAAATAGCTAAGGGATATAATTTTTACATTGAGTATTTACATGTTTACTTACATCTACCAATCTTACATTTGTAACTTATTATATAGGAATATATCTACATAGTTTCAAATTATTTATTTACCTAAAATATCAAATAACATTTCAAATTTGTGGTTATAGTTTTGAGTATGGCTTAAAATTAATTTTATTGTCATCAACGTATATAACAAATAAAATATTTCCAAAATTTGAATTTACAATAGTTTTGGAATAAATAATACATTAAAGATTTAATAAATTCATGACGTACGTATATCATTAATACATTACAATTTTGAGATTATATTTATATTATGTTCAATTCAATAAATAAAATTTAAAGATATTACTATAGCACATATTATTTACTTCCATATATAAAATTTCTTATTAGGTACAAAATGCTAAAAAAACTGAATTAGTACATTTTGCATTTAACTTTCAGTTTAACAGATAAAAATTTATAAATTGTATTAGATTAAACCAGGGTTGATATTTGATTTAAATCAACTGATATTTTTAATAAAATCTTTTTATTTTTATCAAAGATAAAAAAATGCAAATTATAATAAATATTTTATTATTGTTTACAAAACTATTAATAATAACCAAAATATGTTCTGTATATGATATCTTAAAATAAAATGATATTTTATCACTTTAATTGTCATATAACAAAAGAAAAATATAAGTATTTAAATGTGTTACTAAAAGTAAAAAAAAATTGTTACTTTGTTTACTTTGTTTCTAGATTTATTCAAATCAACCGTTTTGGTTTTATTACATTTAATAGAGGAGTGGCATGAAATTTTAAAATCAGTATATTAATTCAACTATTATCTTTGATTAAAAAATATATAGATAGGCAAGCCAGTATATTTTTACATACCACAGTTTTAGAATCAGATTCGACAGAGCCATCTAGTTCGTGATTCCCTAACCTACCTACTTTGTGGAATTAAAAAGATAAATTAATAGATCTAACTTTTATTATTAATTGTTTGATGTTTGCTCTGTTTTATAATATTAGACAGAAACGCCTAATATAAACCTAAATGCAATCAAACTCACAGTTATGTAGGTAAAATGAATTTTCCCTTAAGCTTGCCTATCTACAAATTTTTCAATCAATGTACATTGATACTGTAAAAAAATAATAATTTTCGCAATAATTCTATGAGAATTTCAAAATTTGTCCGAACGTCAAGTGACGTAACTCCCCATGTTGAGAGCATTTCGGAACATATGGGTTGTGACGTCATTACCCATCGCAGGTGTATGTTTAATAGTGTTTATCAGGGTGGTCTAACTTAAATGGGTGACATAGGGCTCGTTTTGTCCTGCCATCTCTTGTTTGCTTTCCAAAAGTTTAATAGAAATAATAATTTAGTTGGCTATAATTTTTATACAAAACATTTGATTTCTTGTTAATAAATTTAGCACGAGTGATAAAATTGACAACGTCAATAGTTATTTGTATCACTAGTCCAGAAACTAAACTTTTGCGAGAGCGAGTTTAGTTTGACAAAGTGATGCCTGCAAATAATGCGAGATCTCGCAAAACAGTTTCTGGGCGTGTTTAGTGTTTATTATTACCATGAGAAGCTATACCGGTTAGTTTTCATATTTGAAATTCGATTAGGGTGATATATCTCATTGTTTTAATCTTTACGCAATTCTATTAATTTTTACATGGAAGTAAAATACAATACATGCATAGCAACAAAAACATAAATAAGTATATCTTTACTGTTTTTTTATTACTTAACAATCCAAACATGTAATGAATTATTAATATACACACATTACAGCCCCCCCCCTCCCCCCTTGCTTTCAATATTGGAACCTTTACACCAACACAACGACCATCGTCCACACCAGCACCCACTGCACCCACATCCTCTGCGCCCTGCTCTCCACGTAGTCCGGCACCTCCGGGAGATCTGTGGGTACCCGGTTCCCCCGGTGGCCGGTGTGGGTGGCCGTGGGTGCCATGGGGGCCGCCTCCATGTGGCTGTGGTGGTGGCTGTGGTGCTTTGAGTGGTTGTGGGTGGGTTCCACCAGCACCGAGTTAGATGAGGGGTCTTCTATGATTGGGGGTGCTTTGGTTGGACCTGGGATCACTGGAAAGAAAGAGAATTTAGTAAAAATGTGCTGTGGCTACTATAGAACGCATCATAGAATATATATGCTTTTAATATCATTCAATTATTTCATTTTTTTCAAAAAATTTTATCAAAAGTTGACCAACAATATTTGATATAGGTAAGTAACTTAAATATGAAGTTTTATTAAAATGACGAATTGACAGATATTACATTATAACAGTTTTACTGCTTCAAAGAGATGTCAGGCTCGCTAATCATTTCCTTCTATCTCCAGTAAAAATTGTTTTGCCTTGGTGTTAATGAAAGGTACTATAACTGTAACACGTCTTTGAAAATGTCAATAACTGTTTTCAAAACTTTCTGAGGGCAAAATTTCTTATAAGAACCAAAATTAAATCATAAAATTGCAAGAAAAAAGAAATAATAGATAGGAATGAAGGGAAAACATTTTAGAATATCTAAATGTTGATCCATTGAAACCAGAACACACAACCCAGAGCAGCCAAATCTGTTCCAGAATGTGCTCTGGTGTCAGCAAACCTTTCTGAGTGCTCTAATTCCTGACCCACTGAAACCAGAGCACAATCTAGAACAGCTAAATCTCCAAAATGTGCTCTAGTTTCAGCAGGCATAGATTTAGAGCAAACCTTTCTGAGTGTTCTAATTCCTGATCCACTGAAACCAGAGCATAATCCAGAGCAGCTAACTCTGTTCCAGAATGTGCTCTGGTTTCAACAGACCTAGAAATAGAGCAAACACTTCTTAGTGATTTAATACCTGATCCACTGCAACCAACGCACATTCCAGACCAGTTAAATCTGCTCCAGAATGTGCTCTGGTTTCAGCAGACATAGAATTAGAGCAAACATTTCTTAGTGCTCTAATTCCTGACCCACTGAAACCGAAGCACAATCCAGAGCAGTTAAATCTGCTCCAGAATGTGCTCTGGTTTCAGCAGGCCAAGAATTAGAGCACATGTTGAAGCATGCTCCATTTGAAAAAAAAAATTTGTGTTGTAAGTTGAGAACCATTGGTTTAAAAAAATATTTTCTTCTTTGATAGAATGTCCCCCTTAGTCTCCTACAACTTTATTCTTTAGTATTTTTTTGGAACTACAATAATAAAGAAAATAAAGGCGGTGGTTGGTTTTGGTGTTACACCCTGTATATTTAATTTTAAATATTTATTATAATCAGTAGGAGCAATTTTAGGCTTTTTTTAAAGGGGCGAAAGTTTAAAATAAAAATTTTGTATTCCGTTCCTGCTATTGAGGCAAATATACATTCACAGACATAAATAACTTTTAAAATATACTAAAGATTTGTTGGAATAACAATTACCAGTTAGACATGAGTTTTATATGGCAAAATAACGTTATACTTACTAAGTGTAAGTTCGATTCCAAAAAATAATACAGTTGATTTGTTAAGGATCGTCGAAAGTAGAATGGGTTCAAGTTAAAAAATCAACTCTTCATGTGCATACGTTTCGGTGTTTAAACACCCATTCCACTTCCGACGATCCTCAACAAATCAACCCTCATACTTACTGTACAAGCGAATACTGCTCTCCACCTCCCCGACGGAGTTCTTAGCGACACACCTGTAGGTGCCGGCGTCCTGGGGGTCGAGGTTCCGCACCCAGAGCGCCATGCGCACCTCGAACATGCTCCGCGCGGTCACGCGCACCTCGTGCTTGGAGTCCGTGATGACCATGTCGCCGGTGTCGCGCACCCAGTAGTTGATGGGCACGGGGAAGGCCTCCACGTAGCACTCCAGGCACACGTCCGTGCCGGGGGGCGCGCCGACTAGTTGGTTCGGGACTTGGATCACCGGGTGGACTGGAACAAGGAGATAATAGGTTTGTTCCTACAGCAGTAAGAAACTGTCTGTGACTGTCAGGAGTCTGCGCAGTTGAATTATAGGTGTTCCAACAGCGGTTGTGGAAAATCCGTGACTAGTCTCTGACTAAAAATCCCCTGTTCCTACAGCACCACATGACAGTTTACTGACAGTCAGAAAAGTTTCTGTACTTTCCTCAAATTTGAAATCCACGCATGCGCATTCAAAATTGTACGCTGTAGAAATTGAAATTGAGAGTGTTACTGATAGATTTGATATTACTATAAGCAGTTTACATCGATTGATAAATTATGCCAGTAATTTAATCAAATAATTAAGTGGCCAACTAAAGACGAAAAAAATAATACAGAGATGTTTTTTCGTAAAAATAATTAAATTTCAACCTACCGTCCATATTATAATTTTAACCGATTATTTAACGTTTATTTGTTAAAAATGGCACATGGTTCTTTTGACCAATTACCTATTACTAATTACTAATAACTATATGCTTCTGACTACTGATCATGTGTTCCAACAAACAATCACCGACAGTTCAAAACAGTCTTTAACTTGCACATACGCGTATTGAAAAAGTACGAAACTGTCAGGAACTCGTCAGGGATTTGCAGTAGGAACAAACCTAATGTCATAGAACCGATCGCCGAATAAAAACGATAAATATGTCACTAAATTATTATTTTTTTCAAGTAAACTATAAATGGTAAACAAAACATGATGTGCGTGGTGTAGTGTGTTTGTATCTGTTGGGAGTAGAATGTAACTAGTATACATTGTCAGTGCGCTCTCTAGACTATCGCAAAGCGACAGGTAACCCAAGTCACACATCATTTGTGCAAGTAGCCTGCACAACGGAGAGATATATTCAGGGCCGGATTTATATTGGTAGAGGTGGATGCCTTTGGGCAAAAGTTTGGTCGGGGCCCTTTTACAACATAATAATTAAAAATCTATATTTTATGAGTTTTTTAAAAATAAATTGTTAATTTAACCTATACTTGAATAATTTTGAATACCTTTTATCACCCTGATAAATACTGATTTACATGATTTATTATATGACTGCTATTTCAAAAGTTTTTTTTCCAAATTACTTATTAACCAGTGGAATAAAAACAATTCTATATTGATAAACACAAAATTTAGTTTTGGTCCTTGTATTGTTTTTTTCTTTCTAAAATATTCTGTAATATCTTATATAATAATATCCTTAAAATATGATTGCTGATGCAATGCAAAAATATTAGGTGATGTTTTATACAATCTTCGATCATAACACTTCTTAGCCAATTTTTTAATATTAATAATTTTGAGAATGATCTTTCTTCAGTGCAACAAGACAAATTATCAACATGTCTTCCACGTTTGGAACAGGATCTTGCACTTTTCTTCTATGAATAAATTATACATAAATATTTCTCGACTAAAGACACTATTGTTGTTGTACATTAGTAAAGTTACAAGAACATAAATTTTATTGTTTTCCAGGTTGGCTCTTTCTTACTTTCCAGTAATGTAAATTGTTGATAAAATTGTTAACTTGGTTGGGACCCCCAGTGCTGCCAGAGACGTAACTAAATTTTCCCCGTTAGGGACGATATAAATCCTTAGTTTTCCATGTTGTTAATAACTAATTTATTCCTAGTTTTCTCTAATTTTAATGCTTAGTAAATTTCTGGATTAAAGTACAAAATATGAAAATATTTGATAAATTTAAAAACAAATATTCAAGTTGCAATAAATTTGTTTTATTTCACTTCACAAAATAAATATGCATATTTCTTATTGCACTACAAATCACATCGCAGATTTTTCTGATAAAAATTATCTTATAGATTATCAATCTTCCTGAGTGGTATATTCTCTTTTGTAACATTTAAATAGTCACAAGTAAAGTTTTTATTTTTTAAAGCAGATACTGAGTTTATTGCTGTAGATCCAATTTTTTGTTTTCACATCTGGACTGGGATGTAGAAAAATCATAACAATTTAATAAAGAGAAGTATTGTTAAATTTGAAAAAATCCGTAGGTTTTAATTATTTTTCAAAAATAATCCATTTTTTTCTTTTCTCAAAAAAAGTTCCTAGTTCTAAGGATGTTTTTCCCTAATCTGGTAACACTTATACAAGTCCTTAGATAGATAGATAGTTTTGTCTAATAAATAGACCAACAGACATCACGCTTAAAATAAAAACTTAATTCGTAGATGTCCGTTAAAATTTCGAAATGTTAATACCAGTATCATTACAATGTTTTCCTCATTTTACCTACATGACGATTAGTTTTACTTTCAACTTTTTGCTATTTTTATTTAAATTTAACAAATTTCTATTATAGTTTATAGTCCATTGAAATTGAAACCCTTAACCTAAAAAAAGTTCGAATCGAAATCGATATCTTTACAGACATTTAGTAAAGATACAAAACCCAAAACCATTAAGTTTGATTACTCTATAGTAAAATTTTGTGGGTTACGGACAATGACATGATTTAATGTTTGGTTCGGAGTTCAACTGTGAGATTGAATATGTTAACTTATCCAAAATATCAAATCAAATCCTTGTATTTCTGATCACGTGTGCGAAACTAGAATTTTCATTCTTTTATTGAATATTGCACACATCTTTTTAGTGCCTCTCCTGTTCGACTATTTTCCATTAGTCCATTGTCTTCCAGGAATATATCACTTGTCCTACCAATTTGCAAGTTCAGTTTAAGATTTTTATATAAATATTATATGCTCAAAGAAAAAACATTTTTAAGATCGTTTTAAGGTGTATATAAAATATTCCCTGTTATTTATTTAAATCTGCGAAGAGTAGCATAATTTCTCGGAAATATTAATAAATAAATTTCCTCTGTTGAATGTCACAGAATTTACACTGATACATTTGTAAAAGGTCAAATGTAAGATAATTTCAGAGAAAATGTAATTATTCATTATTAAATTGCAATGTAATTGTTTTGCAGGTCTTTTATATTTTCAGCTGACATATTAAATATACTTACAGTGCACGCTGACCATAATTCGTTTACTAATAGTTGGGGGGACTCCGTTTGATGCAATGCACATGTAGGCTCCCATTTCAGAACGCGTGATTTTGATGAGTTTCAGAATTTCTCCCTGATATGTCGGCGCTGAAAAAATAAACACTTATTAATATTTTATTACTGAAGTATACTCGTAAACTAAGTGAGTTTTAATTATCAAAGTATTTTAATTATGAGTTAATCAATAATAATAATAATAATATGAAAGTATTTTACTGAAATATAAGTGCGTTTTAGATATCAAAGTATTTTGATATTTCAAATCAAGACAATGTACCCTTTGTTAAATGAGGAACAAAGTTTTAAAATAGTCGAATTTTAAAAGTATTTAAATTGAAATGAAAAATCTTAAATTATAGATAAAATTAACATATTTTGAATCCATTGTCTCCAATAATTTGCTATAAAACAATGTTAAGAAATATATAATTTCATTTAAAAAGTATATAATTCCCATATTATTAGGTTTAAGTCAAATTTAAATTTTTACCGCTATTTAGCTGTGATAACGTCCTCTATAGAAAAGGATATACAATATGGTACAGAAAATTTTGTAAACAATCAAAAGCATCTTGGTTTTCATTGACAACTTGATTGTTATTTTTACATATAGTTATATACAGTGTGTGCAAGGAAATGCGGAACATAGGACTTTAACATGGGATTTCAAAAAATTGTGGATACTCTCTCTCCTGATAGATTTAGAGCAAAACTGCAAAAGTACAAAGTTGTTCAAAATTAAATTCTACGTCATATAAAATCATAATTGTTGCAACAACATGTCTGCAGTACGAGATATATTAAATATAAAATGTAACATTTTCGTTCAAAATCAGATACCCATGGAAATAAAAGAAAATATCTATGTGTCAATTGTGACAGTTAGTAACCTTACTTTGTGTTCAATATTTTTTTAAATTGTATTTGTACTATTTTTTTAATATAAGCATATTGTTAAAGAAATGAATATAATTTCAACTTAAATAATAATAAAATATAGACAATAAGTATTATAATTAGTGAAACTTCTCTAAACTGACAGATAGATATTTTCTTTTATTTCCATGGCTATCTGATTTTTAACGATAGTATTACATTTTATATTTAATATATCTGGTATTACTGTCCTGCTATTGCAACAATAATGATCCTATATGACGTAGAATTTAATTTTGAACAACTTTGTACTCTTGTAGTTTTGTTCTAAATTTATCAGGAGAGAGAGTATCCGCAATTTTTTGAAATCCCATGTTAAAGTCCTATGTTCCGCATTTCCTTGCACACTCTGTATAGTCAAATATAAATGTAAAATCCCTAGATATATAAAATACCGCAATCCAAACAGTCCAAAAATGATGGTAATATAAACAATCAGCCGTGTAAAATGGCAGTAATGTAGCAGGTATATAGAAAACGAGTCGGGACACATTAATCACCCTTCTATTGTACAGACGCATCGAAGCTGCCAGAATATTCGAGAATTTAATTGCTTGGATATATTAACCTAAGCAGAAAAGACCACAGGACAGTTTGGTATTAATACGAGTGGTGAACATAAATAGTTGGTGATATAAATATCGTGTAAATAAATAGTGTGTAATATTAAATGTTTATAAATATTTTTTCTACGACCACAATGGAAAGTGACAATTTTCTCACACTATATATAAAGCTTGAAAGTTGCGTAAAGTGTGATAAATCATTTCTCACAGTACTTGCCAACACTGCGCATGCGCTGTGTGGAAAATGTTATTTCTCACAATAATTACCACAACATGTGTGAAGATACTCTATTTGAGGTTATCTGTGCCATATTGTTTTTTTACGTCAAATAGCTTTCAGGCATGTATTTATATTCTGTAATGTTTTAACATGGTCGTAGAAGAAGTATAGTGTGCCATTCGTACAGAATCACCTATTTTCCACCTTGTGTGATTCCAGCACTCGACTTCGACTCGTGCCGAATATTTTACAACTCCTGGGAAATAGGTGACTTTCTGCACTTGTTGCACAATATACTATTACCTCCAGTATTATCAACAGACATTTAATTTTAAATGCGTATTTAATAAAAAAACATATACAAATTTTGATAGTTAGATAGACGGTAAAATTGAGGAAAAACATACAGGGACCGGTAATAATAAAATGAGTTTTAATCATGTTTTTGTTTTTATTTTTTATCTTAGATAATATTCATATAAATACTTAGAAAGCAATACATTGAAATGTGAAAAAATATAACTTAAAAATTAGATAATATAAACATTTTATTAGTAGTACTTATTAATATATAATTCGTTAGAATACAAGAATACACCATCTAATACATTATTAAATTGTGCTATATATTACTCATGTAGCATTATAATTTATATGTTTGTTTTCAAAGACAATTTTTCTTCGCTGCAATATCTCCATGATAACTTTATCAAAAACTTTTCAACTTTCATCACTGCCCCTTCCATAATTCAGTCCGTACGCCACTGGCGCGCGTCCCAGGTCCGTATTCGTAGTAAACAGTAAACTTTTATTAAAAACACTTAACCGCTACACATGTCACATGTTTTAATGAGAAAAATTTGCACAAAAAAATCACTAACTTCCTTCGTACCGGCTTGGTAGCGATGCTAGCGCCCTTACCATCCTGTGGCGGGTCCGGGAACCTCACCAGCGCCGGCATTTGTTTTTAGATTGGAGCAGAGGGCGACACATGTTGATAATATGACATCCAGTTGATGGAAGCCGTCTTGGTTTATTAAATTTTGGGGTTGCGGGCAACGTTAAGGGAGAAAGATGAGTAATTAAAAATGGAGGGCTCGGCTAATTTTATTTTCCAGTTTACAAGGGTTGTAATGCTCGTAAAATTATGATTTTTGTGATGTAATTATTTTCATTTGTTCTCAAAAGTTTTTCCATTTAAATTTATAACAGTTTCTGCAAAATTTCAGCAAGCAATTCCAATGAATTCTAACAACGAAAATATTAAAAATTTATATTTTCGTTGTTAGAATTCATTGGAATTACTTGCTGTCATTTGTTTTAGCCTACTTGATGGCAATTTTGAACACCTGATAAAATTTGTTTTAAACGATATTTCTCTGGAACTAATGATCGGATTTGAAAAATAAAAAAACTGTTGAAAAGAGAATTGAAAGGCCTTTCGAACTGTGTCATGTTTGACACCCTTTTCCATTTAAAATATTTGAAGTGCAGTCCACACCCATTTTAGGGTTGGAGTTATGCTATTGGTAGTAATCCATTTAGGTGTCCCCCTTTATATTAAATTTGACGTGTTCGAGCGTTTTTTGTAAAATTAATGTTAAGTGGCCAAAAATTGCGCTGATAGTTTTCACTGGGCATATTCTTTAATTCTAAAAATAACTATTTTAAATCATTAAATCGTTTTTTTTATCAATCAATGACCTTCGTTACTGTTGCTAATGGAATAATATTATTCATTCCTTATATCAAATTTAAATCTTATCTGGTTAAAGGAGTAACAAACAAATTACTTTTAAGTAAGTTTTTCTACATAAAATTCGTGCATTTGAAAGTGAATACCGATTAGTCTAATAAAAAAAGTTTAATTTAGAGCAAAATAATTTCAATAATATTTGGAAATTTATTGTTTACTACTGATGTAGTAGTTTAGCCGAATAACCGAATATTCGGCAAAATTCTAATCGAATATTTGGCATTATCAAATGATATATTTTTGTATAATCTAAAATTTTGAAGGGTGATTCTCGTTGCGGAGAGGGGTTTATTTATTTTGAAATGCTCGCCCTATCTTTTGTTAACGTAATTTCTTTTTTGATTATTATTAAATTTAATTATTTAAGTTTTAAGAAATTTACCGCTAAACAATATAACAAGATAAATTATTTATTATTATTGTAGATTCATTCATTCATACTAAACATATGTATGTACTTTGTTTAAAATTTATTATCTGTATATTTATATATTTTAATATAACAAAACAGCGTTGTACTTCACTTATTTCTTGTCACCGAATATTCGGTATTAACATATGTCGAATAGGCCGAACACCGAATAGTGAAAATATTACAGAATAGGACGAATACCGAATAATTATTCGACTTCTGTCCCATCTCTATTATTTACGTTATTTATTTAGAAGCTGTATGAAAACTGTCTAATATTTCTAGGAAGGAATAATAAGAAATACAGTGTTCTGTTATTTCGGTTTAATGTCCTCATAAGTCGACACTTAATAGTGAATGGTAAGAATGGAAATGAGCGGATGGTGTTTAGAGGCAAAAAGAGTCGTCCGTCAGCAGCGAGTACTCTCGTACGGTACGGTAGTTGAGTTTTTCCACGACTTGAAAGGTATTTTATTTCCCGTATATTTTATCCCGTTGGGAAAGAAACCAATCTTTCTTTAAATAAAATCAAATAACAATGTACAAATCGATTCACGGAAGAAAATGTTCGTATCGGGTATCGCTGACATATTAGCTGATATTTATATTCACTCTTCAATCCTAAGTACGCCAACTCAGCTCACAGCAAAGCTAGAAAACTTCATTTCAATCAGAGCTGGGAAACTTTACCATATATCTATTATAAATAGGAACAATTAAACTACACGCGGCATAAATATTATACACTTATACCAATTAGTTTCCGCACACCAGTAAAGGAAAAAAAATCTATTCCTTTAAAGTTTTTTATTGAATATATACACGAAATAAATTTTATACAGGTTGGCCCAGTGAAAATTATCAGCGCACTTTTTGGCCACTTAACATTAATTTTGCAAAAAACGCTCGAACACGTCAATTTTAGTATAAAGGGGGACACCTGAATAGATTAGTATCAATGGCATAACTTCAACCCTAAAATGGAGGTGGACTGCACCTCAAAAATTTTAAATGGAAAAGGGTGTCAATCATGACACAGTTCGAAAGGCCTTTTCATTCTCTATCCAACAGTTTTTTTTTATTTTTCAAATCCGATCATTAGTACCAGAAATATATCGTTTAAAAAATATATCAGGTGTTTAAAATTGCAATCAAGTAGGCTTAAACAAATGGGTTGAGTGGCAAGAACTAATGAAGTATTATTATATAACTTGCATATATTTTTTTTTTGTTATAAAGTTTTGTTGTAATTAATTGTTATTGCAATAAACAATAAAATGTGTTCAACGAGCTAAGAAAGGTTTTGTGTATCACAGGTAAATAAAATAAACCAAACGATCTTGTAGATATGTAAAATTTTCAGTTTTTAACCTAATAATTTAGGAATAAGTTTTATTATTCCTATTTTACTGAATTTTTTTTGTTGTAAAAAAATAAACATATTACTGTGTACATAAAAACAGAATGTAGTAATTATTTTGATCAGTTAGTTTAAATAATTAATAATAATAACCGATTTTATAAATAACATAATAACATATAAATTTTTACATAAATAAACAGCATAAATTACACAAAAACCTAATAAATTATTAATTAGCAACTATAGTAAAAAAAAAAACATCTACATATCCATAAATTTCGAATTCTCATTTTTTTAGTTATATTTTACTACTATTATTTCATATTATGATGAATATTACTTGGAAAAATAGTTTATGTATGTAGTAACAACAGAGGAAGTAATTACCAAAGCCGCTGATGCTGTATTTTTGCGTAAACCTAAAAATATTTGAAAATCTCGAATTTTTATCTCGAAAATTTTAAATTTTTTCAAAATTTTGTTTATAATATTTTTTTATTGAATTAGATACGCAAATACCAAATTTACAAACAGAATTTAATTATCTCTTCTCGTTTCGGAGATATTTGCTCTCAAAGTGGTACTTCAAAAAAGTGTGTTTTTTTAATATATTCCAAAAATGAATACAGATACAATCTCAAATACTTTACCATTCTATTCTACGGGAAAAGTTACATAAAAAAATGTTTTCTTCGCATATACATTCTTTGGAACGATTAGGTGAAAAAAGATAAAAACGGAAACTCCTAAATTTCAATTTTTCGGCTGAAAACTTTTTGTCTCTAAAATTTTCTGGACTGAAGTACATATCAATGCGCTGATTCCAAATTTTTAAACAGAATTCAATTATCTTTTTCCGTTCTCGAGATATTTGAGTTCAAAATTATACCTAAAAATTTAGGTTTTTTAGGTATACCCCTTAAGTGGTTAGGTTTATGGTTTCGACGACCTCACCATTCGATTCTACGGACAAAATTACATAAGTGTACCAATTTTCAGATTTTTATCTGAAGAGATAGAAGTTCTACAAGGAAAAAACTGAAAATGGCTAAAAATCGAAAAAAATCGTAAGGGGTTCATCAGGCAATTTTTTCGATATCGCCGATTTTCGTTTTTTTACTCTAAAAATTGTATCCTTTGGAATAAAAATCTAAAAATTGGTACACTTATGTAATTTTGCCCGTAGAATCAATTGGTGAGGTCGCCGAAGTCGTAAACCTAACTCTTAAATGGGTATACCTAAAAAACCTGTTATTTTAGGTATTGCCAAAACTCAACTTTGAACACGAATATCTCGAGAACGGCAAGAGATAATTCAATTCGGTTTGAAATTTTGAAATCAGCGCATCGATATTTACTTAAGTCGAGAAAATGAAAAGTTTTGAAGGAAAAAAATTGCTCGGAAAAATTTTAAAATTTAGGTTTTTTCCAATTTCTCATTTTTCACCTAATCGTTCCAAAGAACGTATTTGCGGAGAAAACATTTCTTTATGTAACTTTGCCCGTAGAATCGACTGGTATAATCGTTGAGATTGTATTTCTACCCAATTTAGAGAAAAAGCCAAAAAATACACTTTTTTGAGGTGCAACTTTGACAGCAAATATCTCAGGAACGAAAAGAGATAATTAAATTCCGTTTGAAAATTTGAAATCAGTGCGTTGAGATCTATCAATATGAACTATATTCTAAAATCAAAATTTTGGGCACAAAAAATGAGTATTTTTCGGATATTTCGCGTTTGTCGTCATAATTTTTGGTTTAATTCTATGAATAATGAGAGAATAATAAATATGTTTGCCTTGTCCTCGCCTGCAAAATTTATGTACGTAAGTAAGTATTTCATTTTAACATTTATAAACTTTTAATTATTAGTAATATATGCGCACGCCTATGTTTATAATAGTTTCATACATTAACAAAACCAATAAAACAATTGTTTTTGTCTAATGTGAGTTATTAATTTTTTTAAATAATTTGTTGCAATGAGCACAGAGTGAGAGAGATAGCGCGCGTAGATTGGCAAGAAATGGTTAAGTTTCATTACCATGCATCAGATTTTGACTATTTTTGTTATAAAGTCTTGTTTTGATTAATTGTTATTGTAATAAACAACAAAATGGTTAAATCATCTTCTGTTTACAATTGTGTTGGACGAGCTAAGAAAGATGTTGTAATTCACAGATAAATAAATCTACCATCAAATGATGTTGTACAGATTTTTAAAATTTTAAAGAATTTAAAAATATTTGTAAAAGTAATGTCATTATTTAATTATTTATTTTCACAATAAGAAAAATTAATTATATTTAAAAATCAGTAATTGTTCTTTTTCAGTTTTTAACCTAATAATAAACGAATTGTTTTTTTATTACTTACTTTATTGAATTTTCCTTTGTTGTAAAAAAATAAATAAATATATTACGTTGTGCTATAAATAAAAGTAGAGTATAGAAAATATTTCGACCAGTTAATTTAATTAATAACCCATTTCATAAATAACAGTATATTTTTACATAAATAAACAGGATAATTTACGCAAAAAATTAATAAATTATTTATTACCAATTACAGCAAAAAACCTCCACCTATCAGTAAGTTTTTAGTGCAAAAATATAATTGAATAACGAATTATCAGTGTTTGTAAATGTAAATTAATAGAACAAAAAATGTTTTTAAATTTCATATCTAAATATAAATGTGATACAGAGGGTTTTTTTTTTTAAATATTTATTTATAACGGTTGCTTTACTGAACTTAAATTTAAAAGTTATTAGTAAATATTTATTTAATATTTAAAGTAGGTGACTCATTTTTAAAATTATTACATTTAATATTGCTTTTTAAACATTAAAATATGAAAAGAATATGAAAAAATAATCTTTGGAGTAGGTTAAATATTATAATTAAAAATTATAATACTTTCTAGCAATAAATTTCTGAAGTAGATAATTAATTAGAGTAATGCCAAAACTATGCAATATAAATAATTTAAAAAATTAAAAACATTATTACAATAATAAAACTAATGTCATATATTTATTTAAATAAGATGAAATAAATGTGAAGTACAAAAATATTAATGTGCGCAAACGAGCTAATACGTCTCTGACGTGTTGATGAAACAAACAGTTGCATGTCGGTAGTGGTGTCTGCATAACGTGATTTTATTCGTATTTTATAAAGTGTAAAAGTGTGAGATAGTGTGTTTTATAGTGCGTATATTGTTACAGATACTGTGTGGTGCTAAATATGAACATTTTAAAGAAGACAACATTTGAAAACTTCAAGAATTGTAAGTACTTATGCAACATTTCTTTTGAATTTTACTGTAACCGTTGTGTATAATGTTGAAAGTATTCATTATTCAATTTACTCTGTAAATAACTACAAATAACAATAATAAAAATGTTTATTATTGTTTGAATTGTTAAATGAAACATAGTAATATACAAAAGTTAACTTGAAACAAACATAACCTAAATATGCATTGCGTATTGTTTGTTGTATTAACTGTGGCATGATTCCAAAGCTCTGGATCGGCCGGCCAAAATTCAGGAATCTTAAAAGAAGTGGAGAGGGTCGAAAGTTGAACAGATTCGGCTTCCGAAGGATGAAGTGGTAGAGAGTCATGGTGTACATCTTCCATGACGAAAACGAAGGTGCGAAGATTCAGTTCGGGGTCACCAATGTAAAAATATTAGTTAATAATATTGTATAATTGAAAATATATATAAAAATAAATATAAATTTAACGAACACAAATTTTGCCGTTTATTCTAGTCGAAATCTGACAACTCAATAATACATAGCAACTAAAAACCTATCGTAAAACATTTTATTGAACAACACCTACTACTTTCTTTATGAAGCAAGCAAAGGGCACTACATATGCAACAATAATATGAATTATTTTTATTTATTAATACATAATTAATATGTATTATTATAATGATATAACTAAGCAAATGAATAATGATATAGTCTGATAAATTATAGGGCGTTACAGTTTATTTGAAATGTGCTTTTGAATAATAAATGAATAAAAGTAGGAAATTAACATTGCGAATTTTACCGTACAAATCCAAATTATTTGTAACATCAAAATGTTTTTCTGTCATTTCTCCATACCAGCACTGAATGTCTATCAAATGCCGTTTCCGAATTTTATAGTTCGTAATGTTTTATTACTTTTTGAGGGATCAAAATAAAATTTTTCAAAATATCAGTAAAAAAAAGTATTCAAATTGAGGTATATTAAAATTCATGCATGGTAAACGAAAATTCGGTTTGTGCGGTATTTTTCAAAATATGTAAAAATCCTGTCATTTGTGATTGTGTATGTGTGTAAGAAATAACTACGAAAATAATTCATAAGGCATTTACAATTATTTCTCAATAATTAAATTAATAGAAACTGCACTTCTAATTTTAATAACAATAAATTTAGGTATGAACAGAATTGGCAAAAAACATTATTTATTTAAAAAAATAAAAAATCATACATGTTTTTTTAAAAATCAAATAAATCACGACTTTTTTGATTGTTTAATTTTTCAAGTTATGTAAGTGTTAAAGCACTTTTTTAATTGTTTTCATAGCAATATTTTTTACATTATAAATAAAAATGTAATCTGTTATAAAAACAAAACAATTCATCTGAATAAAACTGGGAAGAGTAACAGAATTTTTACTTTTTGTTACACATTTAAATACTTATTTGGTCTTTCTTCTATTATCATAATTACAGTGGTAACATATCATTTAATTTTCTTTTTTGTCTTTCTTCTATTATGACAATTGATGTGATAACATATTATTTAATTTTTAGATATTATTAAATACAGAAAATAATCTGGTTGTTATTAATAGTTTTATACATTTTCGTTATATTTTTGTATTTTTTTATAAACAATGGTTTTTAGTGAAAGAATAGTTGATTTAAATCATGAAATAAATCAAATAATTTATATCAGGCCAAACCTGGTACTAAATCACATGTTTGCATTATTATTAACCATGAAATTACTTACCGTTTTGTTAAGGGTTGCATAAAAATCCGTTTTTTTTTAATAAAAATTTGATTCTTTTTTTATTTAAATCAGATTTTTTGATTTTTCCAATCGCTAACCTTATTTTACTTCTATCGGTTATAGCGACATAGAATATATCCATTTCAAAATAAATTTACTAAACAATCACACCATAATTTAATGGTGTCCTTGTTATCCCAAAATTTCCCATAGATCATGAGAAAATGGCGGAAAACTGATTTGATCCATTTAATTTGATCAAATAAAAAAAATATTGTCTAGTTAGTGGCGTACACAATTTTTTTGACTTACATTTGACCCTATGGCCTCCCGGTTCTCTGACGACGATGTCCTGTCCGTCCTCTCGCCTCCACTGGACGTGGGGCATGGGGTGACCTCGTGCCCGACATGTTAACCTCACGGTACCGCCTTCCGGTACCATCACATCACCGGATGTTTCCTCTGAGACGAAGTCTGGAGGTACTACCACGTCTAGGTGTCCTACCTGGAAATAAACAAACATTTAACTTTTTACTCGAATTTTATTGAAAAAAGGCAAGAGTAGACAGTTCCTCCCTCAAAGTTTGAACGATCAGAAGCAAATTATTGGTGAAGATTATACACTCTTTTTGTTTATGGGCTAAATTTAATTTATTTTTGTCTATATATGGTATTTGTATTTATTATAAAAAAATATATATTTTAAAGTTGATATACCTACATAGAAACACATTAATTTTTTTTTCTACTTTTAACAAGTTTTTATCTCTCGCCACAGTAAGGGAGGTATTGGAATTATACTAAAAATCAGATAGTGAGTGAATGGATAAGCACGAGATAACCGAGCACGTTTTGAAGTTCTCCTAGAACATGATTTTAGTAGTTTTACGATGTCATTGTGTCTGTCCTTGTGGGTGGGTGGAAGGATGTTGTCGTAACGATTACTCAAATACTAGTGAATAAAAAGAGTTGAAATTAGATTAGATCTGATTAGATTTTCGTGTTAATCGTGCGATCGGTATGGTGCTGGCCACAATAAATTTTTTAAAACTTTAAATTTAAATTACAAATTCAATTATATGTTTGAAGTTAATTTTTAGTTAAATAATAAAATCTCCATGTTGGTATTAATTTTGTATACTTTTACCAGAAAATAACAGTTACCATGTATAAAAAACAAACAAATGACAAATGCCCTGTTCTTAACACGTTCTCGGAGGACTTCGTATTTTGTCCTTTTTTGTCACAGTTTTGGGTTTTATGGCAAAAATTATGGTCATTACGCATATTAAGTTATTTCAGTAATTTCGGGAAAAAAACAAGAGCAGAAACTATAATCGCTCGTTAAAGAAGTTAGAATAGGCTTAACCATAAATACTCGTGGCACTCTAGCAGTGGTACCGAGCAGAGATAGAAAACATTTGGAGTAAAAGAGAGCCTGTACATAATAAATACAAATTAAATGGCAATATCAAGAATTATATACAAAAATATTCACAATGGTATCGTCATGAGGGGAGTATTTTTTTAAATTTCCTTCAAATCCATAATTTCTACTTCTGACTATACTTTAATTTTTTCTTCATTATTTTATTATTATTGTATTAAATTTCCTTTTTGTTAAACAAATAAAATTATTTTGATTGTAAATGTTCTCTTTTAGAAAATGATTACTCAGAGAGAAAAAAGGACATCCTATGTATATATCAGCGCCTAGTATCCCTCGTTTATTAATAACGATAGTGTTCTCAAACTTGGTGCATAATACTAATTTAATATCGCATTGTTTTTTACATATATTTCAAAATACTGCACACAATATCCCTATATTCCCTGTATGTGTGCAGTTGTGGATCTATGTATCGATAGTAGAGGCCGAACCCGCATCCATTTGCTATTCATGAGCATGGGTGTGCGCTTAGCGGGCACGCATGCACTAGCTCAGGCGCAAACCTCCCAGGCGGCCGACTGCAGCGCCACATCTCCTGTGGCTGCACGCAGAAACAACTGATGAATAATTCACAAATTGTTCAAGTGCTTACAGACAAGGGAATCATATCAAATATACAAAAAAGTCCGCCTAGACTTTTACAAGCACACCAGCCCTTAGATGCGTTTAGCTACGTAGACATAACTTTACAAAGAATGGGCGTGAGGATTAATAAAATAAAAAAATATATGATGTGGACATCATGTGTAATTCTATTTAAATTTATTTGATTTGAAAGTGAGATGATTCTAAGGGTAATAGTCTTTGATTTGTTCGAAAAATTCTAAAAGCCCTTCGAGCATAATGCCCCTCTGATATTACTTATTTTCTGAGTTATGTGAGAAACGTAGATATATTCGTACGTACGTACGGACGTCAAGATGAAAATAGGGAAAATGGATTCAGGAATCGGCAAAACAGATATTTCAGTAGAAATCTAACAGCAGAAATTTTACGGTTATAATACGTCCTTTATTTCCTACAAGGAAGTAAAAATGATCAAAAATCAGTAAATATTACATTAGGTTGAAAAATAAACGGATATACTCTTGGAAATATCGCAATAGAAACTTTTTTTTCATCTTTAATTTTTGCATTATCATTGTACAATAAAATCAGTTGATTTGCGTCACCAAAGCAATTTCCCATATCTCCCCCAGATTAGCGTGCGGGAAATTTTGGAAAAAACTCTACAGCATTTATTAAAAAATTATATTTACAATAAAAAAAGTATAATCTCTCAAATTTAATTTAAAAAAAAAACTGTGTTTATATACAGTTTGTCCATGGATTTAGTTGCAAAGATGGAAAATATTTTTATTTTTAAAAAAATGCAAGTTTGCGTTGTGCATTAGCTAAAATTTTATAGTTCAAATTTGTTTCTACCTAAGCCTGATTTAACTATTACAAATAATTAATGAGTCAGTAAATTTGTTACAATTGCAGTTAATCTGTTTACCTGTGGAAATAAATGTTTTGTATTTGTCGGTGACAATTATTATGGTTGCAAGTGAAAATATTATAAAAATAATTATCTAATACTCTAAAAGTAATTGTGCTAATAGTAGTAATACTAATAATTTTAATAATTCATTTTACTGTCAGCAGTCAACACAGGGATACTCATATATTATTATATTACAATTTATAGATATTGCAAAAATTAGAACCAAGAAGCAAAGCAACAACATGTAGCAAATAAGAAATATAAAGAAAAACATAGATATGACCCTAAATAATATCAAGTATGATTTAAATATTTAAAATATTAATAAAAAGTGTAAAGAGGACAGGCGAGAGGCTATGTGCTGGCCACTGAGATTTTTATATACTGTAAAAAACTGAAAATTTATGGTGTTTTTTATTATTTTATTTAAGCTGTAAGGCTTTCTGCAAAACGAATTATTCGATAAGCACTGTGATCACCATTTATGACACAACAAAAATAATTAAATAAGGTCCTTGTTTCTTGTTTTCATCTGTATTTTAATGGCGTAGGTTGTCAACCTACAGCCTCTACAAGACCTACAGTTTGTCGTAGGTTTCGAATGACTTGGGCAGTGACATTTTTATTTGTATAAAGATTGTCGAAGTCGGAAGAGGTTATTATTAAAACAGTATGATGAAATAATAAAATAAAAATCCAGTATATAATTTATTTGAAGCTGTATGACAAATTATTGTTTGCGTTGTGTAAGAGAATATTTTCCGGTAGTAATATGTCAAGAATATTGAAAAGTGTGTTTGTTGGTGACGAATAACGAATAACGAAATACTGCGGTAGCATGAAATTTGACAAAAAGTGAAATTGAATTTTGTAGATCAACAGAATGTCATGAACCCACAACGCTGAGTAACGAAATTTCAGGTTTAGGTTTTGTTGTATATATCTGCGATGCTTTTTTCCTAAAAAGCTTTAGTATCAGCGAAGCACGAGAACGCGCTCAACCATATTTCTGCTCGGAACTAACAAAATCCAAATAGAAATACAAGTGCTACACTCATCTCGGATTAAATCATTTAATCACGAGCTCACATCTATCTCGAATTCACACTTATCGCTAGTTTATAATGATATAGTCGTATAGTTGTTCTATGAAGTTTTTGTATGAATATTTTTATTATTTTCATCTCTGTTATAAGAAAAATAAGCGAGAAATAAGTTGTTATAAATTCCATACAAATTCAAATTAGCTTGTGACGTACTATAACATTTGACATTTCCAGAGCGTCGCAGTGGATTGCAAACCGAAAAAGACAACTATTGTGTTCAAATATAAAATATCTAAAGTTTAAGAATAATAATGTATCTATAAATATATATAAAAATAACAACTGAGTTCTCTCTGTTAACAACGAAAACAAAATGGTATACACTCGAAATAAAGTTTAAGTCATCTATTAAACATCTAAAGAATTAGTATCAATTTTTGTTGAATAATATAAAATTGTACACGAGAGTGGCTGCTTTCGTTTTGATTTTGTTCATTATTTACAGATTTCTGTAAAACTTATAGAAATAAACAGATTTGGAATATTAATTTATTTATTATTTTCAGTGAATTTACATTAGCAATAAAAGGCAACTAAATGAATAGTATACACATCGTTGTATGTTCAAATCTGTATATCATTTTCAAAAAAAATAATTAGCATAGAATTAATAATTAATAATGCATTATTCAACAATTTTGAAGTGTACTGAATAAATTCAAATTATTCATAGGCCGACTATATCTTGTTTTTGATGCTCATTAAAAAACCAAGTAATCTTTTCATAGTGATTCAATAATAGTATATTATACACTAAGGTCACAGAATAGTTACATACCGAAGCGACACTCCGTGTCGGTACCTTTCATGTTCCTCTATTCAGTACTATGACCTTGAAGCATTGTGTAGACCTTTAAATTTGTGCTGTTCCTCTATCTCTAGGCTAGTAGTGAAATGGATTTTGGGTACTATTATGACTTTTCATTACACCATGCATAGTTTGGCTCTTAAGTGGCACATATAACGTGGTAATTTTAAATTATTATTGTATTTAAGTTCTCTAAATATTACAACTTTTAAACATTACTACTTTTTGAATGAACCATTAATAAGTTACGATGAGTAATAAAATGAATATTGTTTCCAAGTTCACAAATTCGCTCCAAATCACATAAAATTGCTTTATAATACAAGTATAATAAAAGTCACTTGAGTTAGTGTATAATAACGAGAATTTCATAGTTTATAAATTTCTATTTACGCATATAATATTTTGGGATTACAAATTAAGACAGTAGGATATAGAAAACATTTTGTGGGTTGTTGTAATTATTTTCCATAATGACATCTATTCAATCCGTGCATAAAGATTCATCAGTAAATGATAACTAGCTTCATTCGTTTAGTACAATTATACACTTACACCCAGAGTCATAAAAGGGATTAATCCCTAACCCTGATTAGTTAGTTCCAAAGTTATACCTTATACCCCTTGTTAACATCTTGAAATATTAAACTAACACCAATCCTAATTCGTAAAAAGAATTAAGTAGGTATACTATTTCGAAAGATAACTCCACTAGTTTGGTAGAATTAGTAATATTTGAAGATGATTATTAGCATTTCTAAATGATACAGAAGAAGATTAATGGTGATATTTAACAACCTGGAAGTAAAATACTTTGATTACGCATGCGTAAAGCATTTATTCAAGTATGGTTATAATATATACATATATTTTTTATATATGTTTATATAAAATTAGTATAACATGGAACAGAAATGTTAAAGTTAACTTTTTTATTTTATAATATATTCATTATTTTTTTTTCTTGTTTTAAACTGGATATTGTAAAAGTCAAATCAATTTCGAAATGAAATAAATATATTTAATCATGCCTACACTTACTTTTTGAAGTCGTTGTGTCCCTTTGATTTTACTCACAAAATAACCGCTTTAAAACATTGCTGTCATTCTGTAACTATGGAAATGAAACTACTCTATGTTTACTGATCAATCAACGTGTGTTGAAAAATATGCACTACAATTATTTTAAATAAATTGATATTTTATTAAAAACATTGTTTTATTTTAAAATAATTGGACATGTCATTAATATATACCTTTTTTATAGGGACATTTTTTTTCTTCTCGCTTTTCTAAATATTAACATCTCTCGCTTGTTTTTACAAATTTTATTTCATTTTCTAAAGTTTGACGTCTATGACGTCTCTATACTTCTTAAAAAATACTATAGTTATTTTTTATGTGTTAAACAGCACTCGACTAAAAAACAACTTTTTTTACATACTTGTTGCACAAATAGACAGCATTAGTGTAACGGTCATTTTGAGGCGCCAAATTCAAACTAAAACCCTAACTCGCCTCTGCCGATTTATACGCCCATGTTATTCTTATGGGAATAAAAATATGCGATCTTAAAACTGCTAGAAAGTATTATAAAATGCAAATCTAAACTATTAAACCTCATAAATGCTAATCTCTAATGTTTTATCTATCTTCTAATGTAATATACACGCCCAAAAAACATAATATTATTTAATAAACTTCAATTTAAACAGTAGGTGCAAATTTCTGAAAACCTATGTCGTAGCTGTCTTAGTATTCAGTTGAACCTGTCACTTTAACTTGGCGTTTTTAACCTGCTGCACCAAGTAACGACATATGCTACTATTTGCGATACTACTTGCTTTAAAATCAATTTTTTCTTAATTTATTCTTTTATTTGTATTTTTTCTGTATGGAAAGCAAAGAGTAATGTTTTGGAGTATAAAAAAACCCTATGTTATAATTAAGAATCACCAAAACGCTTTAATATCGTGAATTGAAAATGTACTCCCATAAGAAATGTATTCACTCAGATTTGAATTAGGGTTTCGCGCTAAATGTATATCTTAACCTCACTAACGTGGTCTATAACTATTGTAGATTATTTTAGTTATTTCTTCATAATGACAAGAATTCAGCTCGTGCATAAATAATAATCAGTTAGATTTAGTCGATTTACTCCCTGTAAAAATGTTATTTAACAAAAGAAAACTTGTCCGTTTAGTTATATTTAAACAACAAGAGTAAACAAGTAAATAATTTGAATATTAGTGCGCCCTTCCTAAAAATATATATGTGCACGACACTGCGTGGTATAATCATGCTACTCTCGCTGGCAAAAACTCCCATACATTACATAATACATCTCCCACATGTGTTGATAGTATTGTGTGGCGGGTGTAAGAAGAAGACGCCACGCTCCACACTGTGCTGGATGATGCCAGATATATTCACAGGCGCTTTTTGCGACTGCAGCGCGTCAGGCGGCCAACAGGCGAATCAATCAGCGCCGTGATCGATGCGGAAAGCTTCCGCTACGAGCGCTGTTCGCAACTCCGAGCCACTTTTTACCGCCCGTTAAATAGTGCGGAATTAATACAAATGTGTACATAATTATGTAGTTACATGTTTTTCTATGTTTTCATGTTTGTTTAGGGATGTTATGAGGATAATTTATGAACCGGGAACGGTTTATTTTGCGTAAAAATTTCCAGCAAAAACAAGGGGAGAAATTCATTTTATTACTTTTGTATTTCTTATGTATACATTTATTACATTACGAACTACATATGAGTTTATTTACTACAGCTCTTCAAACAAAGAAATTTTGTTGGGTTCTTAAAAAACACTTGCATCTTGGTTTACTCGCCTATTATTATAAAAGAAAATCTTTAGTCTGTAGAACAAACTATCCTTATACTAATTTATTTTCAAATTTTGAAGCAATAGTCGAAATTAATACTTATTTTTTATTTAAGTTACAAGGAATGTAAATACGTCTTTATTTCTGAAGAAGTTAGAAAAATAGACCGAGGCGGATACCGCGGTTCTAGTAACTTTCGAGGATGTTAAATTAACGTTTATTTATTTAGGTGAAGTGTGAAAAATAATTTAAATACGAATATTTATATAACTAAGTTTAATAAACAAAATATGAATTATAAAATATAATAAAAATAAGTAACACTTTGATTAAACAAATATAAACACTAATTTAAGGATAACAATTATTAATAGATACTTAAACACTAAGATTATTTATTTAAACATTTAACACTATGCACTATTTATTTACAAAGTATTTATATCACCAACTATTTATTTATATCACAAACTATTCATTATTAATATCCGACTGTTCTCGCAGTCTCTTTCGCTCAGGCTTAAATAGTAGAGCAATTAAGTTCGGAAATGTTCTCGTATCTTCGAGAGTTAGCACAATAGAACCGTGTTGCGTACAAGTCTTAACAAGTCTGCTACGTGACCTTGAGATCGCTACATTAATATGTATATTTACCTACATTCCGTATTATTCATTATATTTTTCGCGCTATTGAAAAACTAGGCTTAAATATTTAAAAATACATTCCGTTTGACATCTGTCATCGACATTATTCATGTTTCACTACACATATTTTCAATCTAAGCTACCTGTGTTTGTTGTTATGTTAGGTACTATACTGATGGAATGCGAAATTGGAAAAACCATTTTTATCGGAGGTTATTATAGATATCGAAAAATTATTGAAGTAAAGTTTTTAGTACTTTTAATAAACTAAGTAAATCAATATAAATTTAGTAAAAGAAGTTTAATTTTCGTAAATACTGCTATATGTGTGAATAGAAAATAAATTTTTTGTTAGTTTAGTTTTTTTTTGTATTGCATTTGCGCACACTTTATTTTGTTAATTTATTACTTGCTTTTTTGAAAAAAAATAATAAATGTTATTATTAGACAAGAAATTGTCTTGCAAGAAATGTGCAGTTTTTCCAGTTGTTATATTCTCGCATTTTGTGTTTTTTGGCTAATTTTAAATCTACATTTTTACCTCCCGCCTATTAATATATAGATAAGGGAGGTATTGTTTTTGGTCAGATTTCTCGAGTATGAGTTTTCAACATATGAGCACGAATTAGAGTCCCTAGAATACTATTTTACTATTTTTACCGTGATGTCTGTATGTCCGTGTGTGTGTGCGTGTGTGTGTGCGTGTGTGTGTGTGTCTGTGTGTCTGTGACGATTTTTCGTCCACGATAACTCCAATATGATACATGCAAAAAATATAATATTTGGTATTTATGACTTATATTCAAATATGATGAACTGATTAGATTTTCACTATAATTGGTTAACAGGAAGTAGTACTTTATTTGAAGCTTTAAACCGTTTTTCCAAAAAAATACCTCTAATACAATTTTTTCGCAAATTCAGTTATTATTAAATATAAAGATTTTTTAATTTTCTACCGATCTGCATAATTACGTTTATATATAACTTCTAGCTAGATAGAAAAAAAATATATAAATTATAATAATTTTACATATCGTTTAGGCTGAGAAATTTCGATAAAACAGATGAGTTATTCATATGTTCACAAAATTTGACATATGATGTCAAATTTGATGTAAGTAAATGTAAAAGATAACGTAAGTAAATATGAAGTACTTTTATTGTAAAATTAGAAAAGGTGGAAGAAATATATAAGGCATATATTTGCATGCGTGAATCAAGGTAAGTTCGGTTCCGGTTTTCGTAACGTCAAAAATAGCTGTCATATTGGTCATACAAATTTTATGAAGGAAATTTTAGATATGAAATGAATTAAAAATATTCTGAACTACAATAACAAATTAATTTTAAAACTACAAATTATATGTATTGAATAACTTATATAGAATATATGTATTACTACAGTGGCGGGAGGTATTGTGTTGAATACATCAGATTTTTTACCTAGTAATAAGTACTAAGAAAATTAATACAATATGTAAATTTCATTTTCAAAAAACATATAATTGTAATAATTATTATTAAGACAGAAAATGCTTTCTTATAACCCGGGATGTTTTAAAAAAAGCTTTTCTTCTTGTACAGATGTCGCAGTTGTACTAAAATGTATGTATAGTATACACAACTATATGATTTTTAAAAAATACATAATTGTATTATAAGAAATATATTTGATAATTGACATTGATATTATCTAAACAAAAAAATGTACATGTGATACAAGATTATTTATATGATGAAGGTCATTTGCGAATACTAGCATGCAAGACAAGAAATAAGCAAGAAAATTATGATCAGAACAAGATTATGTACAAGAGTAATTAAAGTTGAGATATATACTTAAGTTTCTTGTCATGCTTTTCGAGACAAAACAAGAAATTACTAAACAAGACAAGAAATCTTGTCTTGTGAAACACTAACAATTACATTTGTAACTTGTTATACATTTTATTGATTTTAAATGTGTTTCAATTTTCTTGTGTCTAGACATTCTTGGATGGTGACAGAGTGATATTTTGTGCAGAATGATGACATGTTATTGTGAACCGAATATACCATTACAAATGGTGCCGATATAAAAAAAAGTTATGTTGAATTCTTTAGTTTTCCTTAATACTTAAAATGTCTATTCATGATTATTTTAAGCATTCACCAAAAATAGTAGTAATTCGAAAGCTTCAAAAGTATTTCGTTTCATAAAATTTTGATTTGAGGGTATCAATAAATAAAAGCCGCCATCTTGTATTATCTTCCTTCTGAGATGTTAATGTACAGTAGTGGCTGAAGGTAAGAAAAAATGTAAAGCGGTCCTCGCTGCATTTGAACTCGAGAACTCGACTTCAAAGCTCAAAGCTCCGCCGCCCGTAATCTGCATATCGCATTAGGAATTCTTTGTTAGTGTGGCGCCGGCTTGCTCGCAGATTGCGGGGGTGTGCACCCGGCTTACACTGTCAGCATCTATTATGAATTCATTTTTTCTACGTGTCACAAGCGCAAATCCTCTCGCTGCAACGCTCGATCATTCCAGGAGTGTAGTTAGCGGTTGGCATGGTTCGTACGGGATTAGATGAGGTTGCGGGTTCAAATCTTAAAAACAACTAGTACAAGTGTGGAGTGAAATAAATTGAAATGTGACGAATTTGGTTAGTGGGCTCGGATTCAAATGAAATATGAATTAAAAAAGCAGTAAACAAAGTTTCCTTGAGAAAAGTCGAATTTTCGTTTTTCGAATTTTTAAAAAATTCTTTCACTTTCGTAATCTACACATGTTATACTACTCACCATTAAATTTATGACATTAAGTTCATTCCACCCTATATACATTCCAATTTCAAAAACAAAAACACCACCGTTAAAAAAAAAGTTTTATCTGATTAATATTTTAAATTTAGTAAATATCGTCTGGACACTGAACAAAACCACTCTGTATGGGACACATTAGCCAAATATTTTAACAAGAGGACCTAATTTCGAGTCCTAAAGAACTTAGTTTCTTTTGAATCATTACGAGAATCTGTAGTATTACATTTCTAGATGAAACAGGGCCCTAAGAACTTAAAGTCTTTCGTGTAATATTAAAGATTAATTTTTAATTTTAAATGTAAAATAATATTAAGATCACAAAGTACAGTGTACTATTCTGTAACATGTCAAATAAAAATTTGATATTTGTGTTATTTAAGAAAAAAAAAATCAACTCAAAATAATTTATTTATTATTTATTGTGATATGCATATTACTGATTTTTATATTAATACCAGATGTGATTTTTTTTAACTTGATTGTTAGTAACTGTTCGAGATTTTTCTGTACCTTGTAATATTTCACCTTCATTCTTACTTGAACTTATTTTTATTACAAACAACAATAGTTTTACTTAAAATTGACATTTATATGTATGACAACTATTTTTTTACACTTATGCCGTTTTGAACACTCGCTTCTCTCGTGATCTAAACTTAAACTTGTATAGAAATGACCTACGTTACGTACTTTTATTATATTTATTTATTTATTGTTTTATGACTGAAAGAATATTATTTTGTTTGTATTATTTTTAGGGGACCCCAAATGTGTCCCATGTGTTGTCATTTTTGTATTTTCATATTTTTGAAATTATCCCAATTGTTAAAATTCGTCAAATATAATTATTTTCCTAGAAATGTAAGTGAATTTATTAAGTTCCATTGCCAAGGAAGAATTATAATCAAACATTAAAGATCACTTATAGATCTCATAGCTATGGATGAAGTTCATAGTTACAATAAAAGAAGCGTGAAAATTATATATTTGTAAATTTATAACTATGTTGCCTTTGTCTGTTTATGGTTTGTAAGTAGGATCTTCAAAATAATTGGATGCTTAGCACACAACGGCTTTGTGTATAGATTCCTTGCAGAGACTGTAGGCTGATAACATCACTAAAATACAAATAAAATGCAATGAAATAGATATATTGTCGTGCAAAGGAGATTTATCCAAATTTTATATAAATTTTCTTATTTTCTTATATTGCAAATGTGCATATAAATATCATTTAGAATGTTTATTAAAATTGTGAGTATATTGGGGTTATATGTAATAAACGCTGATAAATTTGAATAGAATGTTAGATATTTATTGGGTTTGTGAAGAGATGTATCCATGTTTCATATAATTTTTCTTATTTTCTTTTGCAAATATGCATATAAATATCATTTAGCAATGTTTATTAAAGTTGCTTGTGTAATGGGGTTATGTGTAATAGCCGCTGATAAATTTGAATAGAATGTTGGATATTTATTGTGATTGTGAAGAGATTTATCCAAATTTCATATAACTTTTCTAGTTTTCTTATAAATGCAAATGTGCATATAAATATCATTTAGCAATGTTTATTAAAGTTGTTCATGTAATGGGGTTATGTCATGTGTAATAGACGCTGATAAATTTGAATAGTATGTTAGATATTTATTGTGATTGTGAAGAGATTTATCCAAATTTCATATAACTTTTCTAGTTTTCTTATAATTGCAAATGTGCATATAAATATCATTTAGCAATGTATATTAAAGTTGTGAGTGTAATGGGGTTATGTGTAATAGACGCTGATAAATTTGAATAAAATGTTAGATATTTATTGTGATTGTGAAGAGATTTATCCATATTTCATATAATTTTTCTTATTTTCTTATAATTGCAAATCTGCATATAAATATCATTTAGCAATGTTTATTAAAGTTGTTCATGTAATGGGGTTATGTGTAATAGACGCTGATAAATTTGAATAGAATGTTAGATATTTATTGTAATTTTGAAGAGATTTATCCAAATTTCATATAATTTTCCTTATTTTCTTATAATTGCAAATGTGCATATAAATATCATTTAGCAATGTTTATTAAAGTTTGTAATGGTGTTATGTGTAATAGACGCTGATAAATTTGAATAGAATGTTAGATATTTATTGTGACGGTGGCGTATTTTAGGGTAGCAACCAATATTTCAACTGATTAATGAAATGACAACGCGGTAAACAGTCACATTTCATTGTTAAACAAACTAGGCGCTGTCATAGCAACGAACAACACGTCACCGGTGTACAAATCCTAGTGGAGGTGCACTGCAGATTATCTCAATAGCGATAGGTTACGCATACAATGCGTACGTATAGAAATATAGCACACTCAAATCCTATACATGACAAATGCTTCCTAGTAACATCCAAACCTTTACCAAACCCTGGTAAACTTAGCTTTACTCTGTGGTTGTTTGTTGTTTCGCCGATATGTTATTTCGTTTCTAAGGTCTTGTCTTTGAGCGTTAGGGATAATAATACAATTTTTAATAAGAAGTTATTACTTATATTTTAGTACAATATTAACAACTAAATTTTACAGGTGAAAAGAAACATTAGTAATAATAAATGAAAACATTTGGTTGTCCCACAATTTTTTTTGCTTAACGATCATTTCGTCTTTTCAGACATTTTCAGACTGTACTAGACAGATATAAAATTTAACAGTATATACCGTGGTTTCAGCTAAGATGCAATATTCTCTAACCTGTCATTGCGCCATTACTATGAATACTATAATACTGTTTAAGCATAAGGATCTCGAGAATTATATGAGATACAAACCAGTTAAATTAGACAAAAATTGCCTCATATGGGGGTCATTTTATATATGTCAAAAAATGACTAGATATAAACAAAAATGTAAATTTTTCAATTTTCGTGTTTAGCTTAAACCTTTTTTATATCAATACAAAAATTATTTTAACTTGCACATTAATCAGGCACTTTTTAGCGACAAATTCACTGCAGTACTCAAAATTTTTATTTCTCATACCGTTTTTGAAAAATTGATACCAATTTTCAATTATCATATGGGCCTCAAAGTTGGTTGTGTGACCGTTAGAGTATATTTTTTCTTTTCAACGATATAAAATACAAGCATATTAAAAATAAAATAAAAATATTTTATATAGTAAGACTACGAAATATCGATAAATTTATTAAAATTTACACAAATTAAACAAAGGTAATTATTTCCACCAAAAACTACAAAACATAAAAATAAATGAAAGGTATAAGTTGTCATAAAACAATTAAATTTTTTGGACAAACAAAAACATGTATAAAATGACCCCCACATGAGGCAACTTTTTCTCGTCGCAAAATTATCATTTTTACTCTTAATAACACAATAAAAGGTACTATTTATGACTTCTTATACACTAGTAAATGGGTGGTGAATGTCAATCTATTATTAAAGTACTGCTATATCACATACTCGTGGGTGTTTTTATATAATAGTTTTGCTCGATTAAATTTCTGAAAGTGTAGTGCAAAGTAGTGTTGGATAGTGCAGTTACATTAGTTCATCATATCATAGAACATGAAACTGCAACAACGAACTTCAGTAGTGTTACACATGTAACAGAACAGTCATAACCGGGATATACTTAAGCAATAAAATGTTGAAATTACTTTCAGGCTTATGGATTTAAAAAATATGAAATATTTTGTTTGGTTTTTAACATATAAAATAATGAAGCTACGATTATGATTACCTTGATGACTTTCAGAATGACGATGATGCACAACACAACACTAAGGAACACGATTGGACGAAATTGCACAAAAACACATGTTTTTGTTTAATGATAAAATTTATTTACATATTAACAATAAACTAAACATTGTATGAACAATCCGGCTGATTGTCCATACTGCGATCAGAGCTAAATGCTTCGATATACGTGCGTCTTCATCAGACGTAGATACGCGACTCTTCTACAAAATCTATTAAGTTATCGAGGGCTGAGAAGAAATCATCCCTTTGCCCTCCTTATCAGATCTTGTAAAAACTAATCTTTAAAAATACAGTTCTTACGCATTCAGAATGACAGTGAAGCAATTTTGAACTCTATTACCAAAAACTAACACATGTCGATTCTGAATACTAGAGATCAAATTTCCTTACGCTCAGGTTTTCAGTAACATATGGAAAACATTCCATATTGTTACACTAGGTACTTACATTCCGAGTAACTTCAAAAGTGTTGGCCACTTGACAGTTCAAATTTATTTATTTGCAACTTTTTATGGTTAATTTCGTCCCTTGCTAGACGACCAAATGTATATGAAATTAGTATTATTTTCATAATTACCATACTAGTAGTAGGACAGTTATTTTCTCTAACAATCCGTTGACACTTGTAACCAAATAATAAATGATATTAGAACTGTACGACTTATGTTACGGAAGTAAGTTATGTTTACGTCAACGATAGCACAGAATAGTTACATAAAGAAGCGACACTCCGTGTCGGTACCTTTCATGTTACCCTATTCAGTTCTAGGACCTTGGAGCATTGTGTAGACCTTTAAATTTGTTGACTTCCCCTATCTCTCTCTAAGATGTGAGGAAACTTTCCGATTTTAAACAATGAGCCTGTGGTTATTACCTATATTCCACATAAAATTATAATTATAATAATTTATGAATAATTGATAATTTAAACACCACAAATGTAATATACGTTTTTATTCATAAACTGAAAATCAACAACTGTCTTATATACCAAAAACATTATATTTTCTAATGGCTTGCTGGTCGCCACATCAGCCCCCCACGAAAACCGGAGGTCAGGGTAGAAGAAAACTTACCCGATTAATTCCTGCATCCTTCGGAATTAAAAAAAACATGAAGACATTTCGCCACAAGCCCTTTAAATTTTTTGGCTTTCCCCATCTCTCTCTAATTTTCGTTACTCTGTCTTACTGTCGCTTCTGTATGTAACTATTCTGTGGTTATACTAAGCATGTACTGACCTGACTCTTCATGGGGTCGGTGTTGACCTGGCACATGTAGAAGCCGCGGTCCTCCTCCTGCACGTCGCGGATGTGCAGGTTCCAGGCCGCGTGGCCGCCGTGCGACACGCTCACGCGCGGGTTGTGCGTGATCACGTGCTCGTGGATCGCCTGGATCGCCTTCGTGTCCGCCTTCACCCAGCCCACCTGCAAACACACGCAATTAGAATACAATTGAGAATTGTGGATGAGAAACAATACATAAATCAAGTGAAGTATCACTCCTATTTGAAAATACAATCGAATGTAACGAGTAATAGAGTTGAGTTTATTTGGTGCGTTAATGAAAATTACTATATTTCAGGCAATTTTAAATTTCACAATTTCGAATTTTGGATTACCTAGAAACAATGCTTAAATCAAATGAAGTATCACTCCTATTTAAAAACACAATCAAATGTATCGAGTTGAGTTTATTTGGTGCATTAATGAAAATGACTAGATTTCAGTCAATTTTTAAAAATGGTTTATTTCTCCTTCTATCGGTTTCGACGTCATGTAGGTTTTATTCAAACAGTGAAAGTCCCTGCAGAAGAACCCAAAACTCCAATTAATAAATTTGTACATTTACATTTATTCATATTCAAATTTTGATTGTTTTCTATACAACATACATATGAACATTACCTATATATTTTTTTTATTGAGGTAAAGAATGGTACATATATTTAAGATTCCACGCAAGTAAATGGTGATCATCAATATTAGTCGTTACATTATTAATGAAAATTAAAGAAATGTAGCAGTCTCAGGATTGATCCCTGAGGTACCCCAGGTTTTTATGAAAATGGCTGCACCATCACAAAAAGACTGAATAATTAAGTTGTTTAACACATTATATACAGGATGGTGACTCGAACACTCTAATATAGGGAATTAACTTGTAACATCATGTTTTTGTAATTTACTGCTTCCCTAATTTTTAATTATTTTAGCTAAAAACGCTTCAGATAATAGTTGTAGAGCAAAAAATTTTGCATCTTAATCAATGAGCAAAAATAATTTTACTTGTCTTTTAAGCTCAGAAATTAGGTATGATGAAAATTACTTAAACCACTCCAAAAATAACGGTAGACATTTGTCGTTCCAAACCTACAAAAACTCACTATTCCCTAAGGAAGAAAAAAAAAGTATTTGTATGTAACGTATGACGTTAAAAGCGTTAGAAATAATAACCAGAATAAAATACGTCAACATGCTTTTAAAATATTGTACCTATCTAGGTATTTTTATTATATATTTTGTAAATAATAGAACAGAATTTCGAAACTTATTTATATGTTTGTTTGTTTGTTTTTTGTTCTTATTCTAATGTTGATAATCAATATCACAGATTTAAGTTAAGTTAAATGTCAAATTATTAAGTATTCGTAAGATGTTTATATTATTTTATTATGTTGTTTTGTTGTGTAGCATAAAAAATAGTATGTGCTACATGATAGTGAAGTTGTTTTCTGGTCCTCAAGAAGTATCCTTAGGACCAGAAAAGAACAACTTTCATACCTAGCAGCACAAATAACTATTAAAACATTACATTTTTATCTTAAAAATGTTTTTAGTAATGAATGTTTAATGTGTTTGAAATAAAACAAAAAACTAATAAAAATTTAAATAATAGTTGTTTGTGAATAAATACAACGTTTTGCTTTAATCAAGTAATAATAATTTCCTGTGAAATACTGCAAGTATCCTGGCAGCGTTCAGAATCGCGTTCTGTGGCAAATTATGATAGCTATGATTTAATTCTCGTTAAAGCTGCCACAATGCTGCTCACATGCACAGCTTAAAAGCTTTGCCTCGGATCATTTTTTCCACACGCAACCTCCGAATAATGTACTCTAACACACCATACGAAAATTTCACCTTTTTATAGGCCTATCTTGACATTATATGTTTTCATTATTGTCCGCTTCCAAGCAAAAACTCGCCTAGTTTTTTTACCTTTCCAATACGAATATCTAACAAAAAATTTATAGATTTGTCAATGGCACAATCATCGGGCCAAGGTCTCCGGTAATGTAAATACAATATTACATTTTTTTATTGAGAAATAAACAAGTGTATTATCATACACTGTTACTCATTTCTGGGTATGCCAATCGTACATTTTCTTACAGTCGAATTCACCATTAGTTCATTGCTTAATGTTCAACTGATTCAAGAATCAAGTTGATCCGTAGATCAACATTTGTTTAATTCGCTAAATTGATTCATTTTTGTTTACGTTTTTCAAAGTTCTTATAATTTTACGACTGATAATGGTATCCTCCACTTCTCTACCATGGTAGCAAATTAAGAAATTGATGACTTATAGTCAATCCAGACCTTAATTCTGTACGATAGGAACTATGAAAATTTTAATAGTTATTTATGGTACAAGTGTGTTATATTACAGATCAGTCACGTGGGAAAAGCTTAGCTCACGAGGCCGTCAGGCCGAGTGTGATATTTTTTCAAGTGACTTAGGTAATTAACACACGTGTGCCATACAACATTTTATCCAACACATTTTTAACATTGATATAAAATACATATAAGATTTTTGACAGATGGAATTTCGAAATGACATTTAGGAACAAAATAGTGTACAGAAGGTTTTATAACGTAGTTACTATGATACGAACCAAAAAACAGTGAGCTAATATATTTAGCTCACTAGTGACTTATGACCTACTTTATTTATCTAAAAACAGCATACTTATATCGTTATAATTACACGGTGTTGGATAAAAAAAGTTCGTTTTTGTTATTCCAGTTTTAGTGCTCTTAACGTCTATGTCACAATATTAACCTTTCTCTCTTCACACATATTTTAAATTCTTTCTACTTCTAACCCTACTGTCAGTGTTAGATGTCATATTTGACAATTAATCTACAATTGGTAATTATGTACAAATACAAAGCATATTTTTGTGAAAAAAAATATTCACTATATGGAACTGAAAGATATGTTGAATGATAGGCAGTAAAATCATGCCAGTGGCTGTCAAAACTCGGACTATAATATGTAAGGACATGTGGCGCCCTTCCGCAATTTATAAAATGACGCCTCTTTTTAGAATTTTTTTTAAATCTTTTAAAATTTCTCAAAAACTTTTCATTTTCTAGACTTAGTAAATATCGATGCGCTGATTTAAAATCCTGCAATCTTATTACGCCTTTTCGATTTTATTCTGTCGCTTTATTTTCTAATTTTTATTTATTTTCAAAACCTATAAAATCATATCAAAGTTGGGTAGAGTTAAAACAAACCAAACAATAGTATTAAACCAAAATTTGTGTTGACAAACGCGAAATATCCCAAAAATACTCAATTTTGTGCCCAAAATTTTGATTTTAGGAAATAGTGTACGTTGATAGATTACGACACGCTAATTTCAAATTTTCAAACGGAAATGAATTATCTCTTTTCATTCCCGAGATATTTGCTGTCAAAGTTACACCTTAAAAAAGTGTGTTTATTGGCTATATCTCTAAAATAGGTAGAGATACAATCTCAACAATTATACCAGTCGATTCTACGGGAAAAGTTACATAAAGAAATGTTTTCTCCGCATATTCGTTCTTTGGAACGATTTGGTGAGAAATGAGAAAATTGAAAAAACCTAAATTTCAAAATTTCTTCGAGGAACTTTTTATCTCCAAAACTTTTCATTTTCTGGACTTAAGTAGATATCGATGCGCTGTTTCCAAATTTTCAAACAGAATTCAATTATCTCTTACCGTTCTCGAGATGTTTGTGTTCAAAGTTGAGTTTTGGCAATACCTAGAAAAACAGGTTTTTTAGGTATACCCCTTTAAGAGTTAGGTTTACGACTTCGACGACCTCACCAATCGGTTCTACGGGCAAAATTACATAAGTGTACCAATTTTTAGATTTTTATTCCAAAGGATACAATTTTTAGAGCAAAAAAACGAAAATCGACGAAATCGAAAAAATTGCCATTTTCACTTTTTTCCTTCTAGAAATTCTATCTGTTGAGATAAAAATCTGAAAATTGGTACACTTATGTAATTTTGCTCGTAGAATCAAATGGTGAGGTCGCCGAAACGTGAAACCTAACCATTTAAGAGGTATATCTAAAAAACCTGATTTTTTAGGTATAATTTTGAAATCAAATATCTCGAGAACGGGAAGAGATAATTGAATTCTGTTTAAAAATTTGAAATCAGCGTATCGATATCTACTTAAGTCCAATAAATGAAAAAAATTGGAGACAAGAAGTTTCGGGACGAAAAATTGAAATTTAGGTTTTTTTCGTTTTTCTTATTTTTCACCTAATCGTTCCAAAGAACCTATATGCGGGCAAAACATTTCTTTATATAACTTTTCCCGTAGAATCGAATGGTAAAGTAGTTGAGATTGTATCTCTACTCATTTTTAAAATATACTTAAAAAACACACTTTTTTGAGGTACAACTTTGAGAGCTAATAACTTCGAAACGAAAAGATATATTTAAATTTTGTTTATAAATTTGGTATCAACATAGTTAATTATTTAAAAAAACTTATAAACAAAATTTTGTAAAATTTGAAAATTCTGGAACTAAAAATTAAATTTTTTGAAAAAAAATTTAGGTTTACGCAATAATAGAGCATAGCGGTTTGGGTAAAACTTTTTTTTAAGTAATATTTATCAGGTCCGGCGGTTGGGCATGGAGTGCCTTTTCGCAACTTATAAAATTACGTCCCTTTTTAGAATTTTTTTTGATTTTGTTTCATATTATGAACTATTTTATTAAGAAGAAAAAATGTATGCTTTGAATTCTTCGAATATAAAACTTTTATTCAATTCAATTGTAGAGACTTACAGATAATAATTATTAATTTTATAAACTTACTTTTAAAAACAGGAATATATATCTTGTATAATTTAATGTATAGTCAAACGATACTTTAATCCCACTAATTTGAATTTGATATTTTTAATAGCAATTTTATAATTCTAAAATAGTTTTGCATTTTAATGCAATACCCCATTATCGCGTTGTAGAATAAAAGAAAAACGATTTTGGTGCTTTTTAAAACACAAAACTAAGTTTGGACTTTTGCGATGTGGAAGTCTGAAAGTGACAAAACATAAACTAAAACTGTCCAGTTTCATTGGTAAATTTAATTTATTTTTGGTAAACCCTATATATTCGGGGGTGCTGAAATTAGATATAAAAGTGTAACACGTGTAACTCTTACAAAGTTTTATTAATTATCAACACTGCATAAGGATCTCAAACAATTTAGACAAAAATAGACATAAAATTATATGTACATGATCACTTACATGTAAATACCATATGCTAAATAAATAAATTGATAAATAAAGCAGAAAATGTAAAATTTACAGTTTTTAATTTTTAATAAATAACCCACCTGGCATGAGAATCTCAAATAACTTATACAAACATAGACATAATTATATGTACATGATCACTTACATGTAAATACCATACGCTAAATAAATAAATTGATAAATAAAGGAGAAAATAAAATTTACAGTTTTTAATTTTTACATATAACTTCCAACTATTTCCTTATTCGAATTTTTTTATTTATTTATTTTAAAGGTACGGCGCCTATGTCCACTTTTTGAGAATTTTTGCAAACTTTAATAACAATAAAAGGATTATTATGTTTGTTGATTTTGAATTAAATAAATGATCTGTTTTCGTAATAATGACCTGTCTATTAAAATTTGTTCATAATGAATTCATAAAATGCTCTATTAATTAATATTTCATTATTTAATCATTGCTGCTAAAATTTATTTTATTGATATGGAAATACATTTTCCACGAACTATAAATATAATTGAATAAACACAAAAATATAATACTGCAAAAAACAAAATATTATAATTTTTATTGTCCTATACGTTTTCAATTATCAAACATGAAATTTTCTTGGATGCTGCATTGAAAAAAGAATTGATTATTGTTTTTAATTAAAAACAAAATGAATTTCACGGGATTTTCTTTATCGTTTTGAACAAAGCAAACAAATAAGATTGATTGAGTGAGAATATGACAGGTCGGCTTAGACATCTTGCAATGAAAGATTGAAAAATATTACAGATATTATATTACGCTCAGCTCTGCTTCTCTACCATAATTTTTCAATTTTACCTACACAATCATATCCTCCAATGAGGCATGTAGGTACTATCCAAGTTAAATAAAACAATATATATTTATTTTGCGCGAAAAAGAATTAAAATATTTATTAAATAATAAAAAAAATCTGATGTGTCCAACACATTACCTCCCGCGAACGTAGTAATATATTCTATAAAAAAATTTTTAGCTCAGTAAATATTTAGTTTTAAAAATAGTTTATTCAGAATATTTTTAAGCCAATTTATACCTGAAATTTCCTTGTTTCAAATTTATAATACTGTACTGGAAACTGAAGGAAACAGTTTTTTTCGGCGTAACTAAAATCTATTCCTTATATATTTCTTCCATCTTTTTGTATTTTACAAAAAAAAAATATATTTACTTGTTTTATCTTTAAAAATTATTTAGGTTAAATTTAACAAGAACTTAAATTTTGTAATAATATGAATAACTCATCAATTTTTTTAGAAATTCCTCAGCTTGAACGATATATAAAATTAATATAATTAATATTTTTTTTCTGTTTTGCCAGAAGTTATATATATATATATATATATATATATATATATATATATAAAGTTTAATTATACAGGCCTGTATAAAAGTATATAATCTTTATGTTTAATAATAACGTAATTTACGAAAAATAAAGAATTTAGAGACATCGTTTTGGGAAAAACGGTTTAAAGCTTGATGTAAAGTACTATTTCCGGTAAAATTTTGCAACTGGTTAAAAATTAACCACTGAGTTACAGAATAAGAAGGTATATTAAATATCGCTGAACCTACTAGACAACACGGACGAAGTAAGAAGACTAAAGAGAAACAAACCCCTAGACCTGTGAACACAAACTTTATTTTAAAGGAAATAATTTTATAGATATTATATTCCCACACGAGCAAACCATAGATCATATTTACTGATTGTCTGGTCAAGCCAGTTGTAAATTAAATTAATAAAGAGAAAAAAAAAATTAAATATTTTCTTAAAGGTAGTTACTTACATATTTTTAAAGTTAGAAAATGTAGTTTTCAATTGTCTAACTAATATTGTAAGTTTCAGTTGAGTGAAGAAAGATATCACCAGAATGATTTCTATTTTTTTAAATAAAAAATAAAGTGTCAAAAGCTCCCTCGCTTATGAATCGTAAGCGAGCGTTATAGAGTGGTTCTTAGCAAAATTTCGCGCGTTTTATTTGTACAATAAATGAGCGACATTACTGTTGAAATATTTTCCTAAATTTGTGAAAATGCAAGCGTCCTAAAGCAGATATGTTGCTCTGATTTTAGCCTAAAATTTATTCCTAAACTACCAGATATTTGTGCTTACCCAGCAGACTTGGACATATGACGCCGTGTCAATATAAATATATTGGAAAGTTTATATTTAAACCAGATCAAGACTAGCCATGTCTACACGCCAATTCATTTCTCATTACTCTCAGGCCAATGTAACTATTTCTACTTACATTATTGTATCACCAATATTAATTAAGTTGTTTCTTAATAGAGCGAAAATAGATACAGTTGAATTATTCATGTATTAATCAGTATTAATATTAGGAGAGAGACAAAATAAATTGATAATAGTTTGACAAATATTATCAGGTAATATTGTCAGGCAATAGGAAACTTTCGAGTTATATTTAATTAGATTATTTTTTGATCCACAAATTTAAAAATCTGTCTTTTTCGCACATTTTACTTATTTGTTGATAAATATCTGACATTTGTTAATAAGAACAAATGCTACAGAGATTATTTTTGGCAATATTCGCACTATAATAATAACAGGTAAATAAATAAGTATATAACAAGAGAGTGAGATTTTTGGAAAACTTGGTACCAAATGGCAAATTAGTTTTCGTTTTCGATGTTCTTTCTATACTTTCAAATTTTGTAATATTATTTTTATTTTATTTTTCAACATATTTTATGCAATGTAATTGAAATTCGAAACTGACGATAAAGTGTTTAGAACAGTGTTTAAGACTTAAGGCTCTCATTCACAGGTACTGATTTAATTTTAAGTTTTCATTGTAGTGTGTTTTAATTTTTCTTTTTTATTATATTTCCTTTCTTGAATGAGATTATTAAAATAATTTATAATGTGATCCTACCATTGTGATTTATGTTTCTATTTTGTTCATGTTTTATTAAAATTACAGCTGCAGCAATAATACAAATCCATCTTCTTTCACAGTTTCAGTACACAGATCAGCACAATCTATTTTAAATTTTATTTTGGAAATTATCAGGGTTTCATAAAAATCTGTTTTTTGTTAAATAAAAACAATCAATTTTTTTTATTTGATTCGGTTATTTTTTATTTAAATCAGATTTTTTTAAAAAGAAAAATTATAATTTCAAAACCGTTTTTCATAAAATAGCATTTATTTTGAAAGTAAAATATTGTAAAGAATACCTAAACAATCAAAGAAACAATAAAAAATAACAGTAAAATCCGTTTATAACGACATCGCTTAGAGCGATAAACTGTTTATAACGTCGAAATACTGCAACATTACTTTTACTTTTGTCAGTTATAGCGACTTCCGGCTGTAGCTACAAAATTTTTGCGTTCCCTATGATGTCGTTACAACCGGATTTTATTGTATTTCATTTCAAAGTATTTTATTTTTTAAAAATCACATATTAGTGCAAAAATTTTCTGCGTTATAATGTAACAAATTCAAAATAATATCTCAGTAAAGTCGTTTTACCGACGAAATCACAGATTTAGTAGTTCTTGAAAGTATTGTCACATTGTAACATTATCCACAAGCATTTTCCTCCAATTTTCGATCTAGAATGTTAAATAACAATTCGAAAACAATTGATTTAAATCAATGCAACCCTGGTTATTATAAATATTTATTTGAAAAATACAATATAAATTTTCTTTACATTTACGGAAACGTAAATTTGGCATTTGTTTCTTTGAAAATTTTGGGTGAAATCATAGGAAAGTTTTAATTTTTAGTTTTAAAAAGTATGGAGTTTTCATACTCTTCCAACAAAAAATAAAATTGATATTAAAATTAAAGTTAAAAAAATGTAGGGAATGATTACGCGCATACGCATATGCTATATTTTTCTTACGATTAAAACATAATATTAAAACAAAAATGGAATTACAACAATAAATAAGAATGATACTCTAAGGTATTACCTTTGTACTATCCTGTTAATTAAAATTTGAACGACTTTTACTTGTTTTATTTCCGTGATGGGATAGAGGTTAATGTCGATGCTTTTTTTTAGTAGTTGTGGAAAGAAAATGTTATGTAAAAGGCGTGTAAATACATTGATACCGTCATAAAAAGTGAATTTAAATAAAAAAGGTAATTTCCTATTCCCACATTTCGCGAAGTTTGAATTCAATATGTAAAGATATCCGGGAATTACATCATAAAGTAGAAATCCGAGCCCAAGTGCTAAACAGAGTCGAAACCCAGGCGTTGGCAGAAAAAACGACTGCATTTCCATGTCAACATGGAGAGATCCCAAATCCACCTTATTTCAATCACGTGGCTATAAATCCCTGCGATACGCTAGCGACACCTATCCGCTGCGAGAACTAATAAACATAACGCGGGAACTTGGCAACTATCACTATAAACAGCCCGCCCCTTCACTTGTTAAAAAGTGAAATTCCCCGAATAAGAAAAGTTAGATGAAACAATTGTGATCGCGAACTTTTGCACAGATTTTTAAATGAAGCTGAAAGAAAACAGTGTTATTTTGTTAGAGAATAAATGAGATCCCTGGAAATGATTTAAATAAGATCAAGCGAGCCTTGATGCTGCAGAATAATGACTTCCAAGTTGAATTTAAAAGCGTACAATTGATATATCTAGTTATAAAGTAGACAGGTGGAATAATGTACAAAAAGAATCAACTTTTGAATTCATTTTTGTAACGCTGCTGTATGAAAATATATTTGAATTTCAAATACGATTTCCAGACGTGCTTCACCCTGTGAAACACGGATGATTAAAACTTGTACAATAGAAGAATCCATCTCTCAAGTATTAATTCATTTGCCTTTGTGGAAATTAAACCGATTCTTTTTTGTCAAACGAATTACACACATAATTACTCATTAAATAAAATATTCAAAAAAGTTTTACTTTCACAAAATATTATACCTACAATGTTGCGAGTATAATGATCATAAACCGTTATTAAACGAAATATATAGAGCAACACTTTTCCTTTTGCATTATGCACAGTTCAAATAAACTGACAGTACTTAATATTTTTAAATGACTATTTCACTCATAATTTTATAAACCAATCTAAATTCAAAATTCTACATAATTACCAAGATTTATTTCGACAAAACTAGTGTGTTTCACAAAACAAAATTTATTGTCTTGTTTTGTTATTTCTTGTCTTGTCAAGATAAGAAATTTAAGATTATCTTGCCTATTATTATTTTTGTACATAAAAATCTTGTCTAGGTCGTCATTTTCTTACATATTTCTTGTCATGCTGGTTAAAAAGTAGTCAGGGATTCCCCAATTCGCAAGTGACACAATAAATAATTAATCTTTGTATCACATGTATATTTTTATTGTTTAGAATGCTAATTATTACTTATAACTTATAATACTATTATTATTATTAATAAATATTATAAAAATGAAAAATCGTATAGTCTGCATTAGCATAAATATTTTTTAACTCAACAGCGACATCTTTACAAGCAGAAGATTTTTATACAGAATCTCTGGTTATAAGAAGGCATTTTGTGCCTTAAGTCTTGGTTATTTATTCTTAAATAAATCTAGATTTAAAATTTTAAAAAACGCGAGTGAGAGAATTGGAGAAAATCAATAACATATATTTAAGTGTAGATTCTTATAAGGCGTAGATATTTCAAATTAACAAAAAAAAACAACGCAAGAGTACAAGAATTGAAGATGATCTTGCTATTCTTGCACTTTTCTTGCAAGACAATTTCTTGCGTTGTCTTACTTTGAAATTTGTAGCCCTTGTCAATACAAGTTTTGCATTTTTTGCAAGACTGATGCAAGAGCAAGAAAAATACAAGACTCTCGTGAAACTGTAGACAAAACACGATCACAAAGAAAATTCCGCATCCTTTAATCCAATAAGATGCTATATTTTACAAGTAAGTGAGTTTTGTTAAGCGAATTTTTTTTGACGTTTTAAGAGTGCCTAGAAACATGTTGTTTATATATTTATTAAAGTTTGTTTTTGTTCACTTTTTTATTTTGGAAATAGTAAAAAGACATCTGAATACCACTCGTGGTTAAATTTTATCCCGACAAATTTTCCGATTGCTTTACTCGAGCCTGTTGCTAATTTATTTCTGGACATTGATCAAAAATCACGCTTGGCAGCTCGTAATTTTTTATCAATTCCACTCGATACTCAGTAAATTGCTACACAACCAGATCTCGTAACAATCTAAAACAAAATCAGCAAAATTAACCACTTGCGGTATTATATATGATTATTACAAACACGTCATTTTCACCCAATCAGAAAACTTCATTTGATGGTCTTAGGCAGTTTTCTAGAAAAAAATTTGAAAAAAACAATCGTAGGTATCGCCATAGTTAACTTTATTATGTTGATATGTAAATTTTATGTTTGAACTGTTGTCAAATGTGAAATAATTAAGCGAATATATAATTTGAGCTATGAATGTAAAGGTAAAATATACTCATAATTCCTGCGAAGTAACGATAAGCGATAACTCGTGTAAAAAAAGATTCTAAAATCACTACAGCTTTACTGTCGTGATTTGAATTTGTTAAAAGTGTTTTTATTTTGTGATTAATATGAAAAAAAGTCAAAATTGTGGAATGTGTCAAAATCATAAAACAGATAACTGTGATACATATTTCTTGTTGCGTTTAGTAATTCTAGTACCAATGATAAATTCTGTCCATAACATATTGTTGATGTTCAAGCATCTCATCAAATATTCTAGACAGGGAATACCGCAAATCTATTAATCTGTTATGAATACATTAATAATATTTACTCTGTATCCTCCAAGATGGTGGACCAAACATCTGAAGGTTGCATCGCGACCCACGGCTACGGATAAGTTGACAATCGGTCCTGCAAACTCGGGTTGGAATGCCTCTCCTGAAACAAAACATTGTCGTTCATATTTTGTACACAATATTTTATAATGGGTCAAAACGATATAGTGTAAATGTGTAAAGCATATATTTATTTAAGAATCTCAAATGATTTATTTATTATAAATTCCGTATACTCACGGATTTTGCCAGGATATTTTTCTAGCTATAGAATTTTCAGATTAATGTTTAATTCAGTTGCATATCAAATTGTGTTTGTAATTGAATATTTATTATTTTACATACAGTCGACTCCGTTTAATTCCTCAAAGAATGAAAACCTTATAAACTAAATATATAATTTAAAAGCTTAATTGAGTCAATAAAAGTGACTAGTTTTTACGGAGGGTGATTTTTAAACTAATTATGAGAAGAATTAGAGTACTTCATAGTGAGTGAGCACCCTTCTCATAGGTAGTAAACATTGTAGTGACTGATTTTTACGGAAGGTGATTTTGAAATATTTACATTAGCACCCTTCTTTCAAGTGTCAACATTACGGTGACTGGCGTTTATGGAGGGTGATTTTGTATTAATTATGTTGGAGTAAGAATTAGAGTACTTCACAGTGAGTGAACACCCTTCTTTCAAGTGTTAACATTACGGTGACTGATTTTTACGGAAAGTGATTTTGAACTAATTACATTAGGGTAAGAATTAGAGCACTTCTCAGTGACTGAGCATCCTTCTCTCAGATAGTAAACATTACGGTGACTGGTTTTTTACGGTGGGTGATTTTGAACTAGTTACATTAGAGCAACAATTAGAGTACTTCACAATGAGTTCGTACCTTTTGCTCAGGTGTAGGTGACCTCAAAACTATATATTCGTCGAAAATTGTACGAGCTATAAATGTTTTGAGAACCTCGTAGAAAGTGTCTGTAGAGAATGTGCAAACTAGAAACTTGTATGACTTGAAACTAGAAAATTATAAGTCAAAAAGAAAATTTGCCAAAATCAGTTTTTTGCTCATAGTGACCTATGCATTTTTTCGGGAAAACAAAAATATCATTAAAATGACCAATTAATGCGGCAACTTTGCCTCAAGCGACTTCGTATCTCTTACGGTTCTCGAGATCCCACTGGTTATCCTCGTAAAATGGAAACCCTGTAGATAATTTTGTCGATGCCTAGATGAGATCATGTTGAGAATCTAATCGAGACGAACTTTTTTGTTACTTACTTTACTACACAACGTGCGACAATGTAACATTATCTTAGGCTATGTGATAATTTAAGTATTTACAAAACGAAAATAAGTGTGATATGTCCAATATAATTCACAGTTATGAGCTACTAATTTTTAGGTTTTAAATTCAGGTTCATTCGATATAGAATACCTAATCAGCTTTGTAATGTACGAACATATTCTACAGTGTGGTCTTTTGAAAAAGTTTGTGATTTTCATATAACATTATCTAAGTTCATACCGAAATCTACAATTTAAAACCCAACAGAAGTCAGACAGCGCGGCAGAGAGGCAGCAAAAAAACAAGTGCATCTCTGTGTGTAGTTCCGCGTTTGACCGCAGGTATCCTAGGTCGCTGGCGTCGCACCACGCCATAAATTAACTTCGTTAGCAGCCCCATCCATTACCCGCACCGGCCAGCCGCGTTCCAGGCGCTGATACGCCTTGCAGCCCAGAGATGTCGCCGCTGTCGCAACGGCTTCCGGTCAGGAATATCTCACCACTTCCGCTCATATTTATGTATATATATAGTTCTAGTTTTTACCGGCTGATGTATGGCGCGGTTAACTATATATGATATATATTACCCACCACTACAAATAAACTTGCAGGAAGGACCAAGATAAATATAGATATATTTTTATTAAACGGACCTCAGAATTCAGAATTATTATATGGAATATTTTAGAGACATATACCAATGTAATTTCTTTATGTCTTTTCAAAAAAAAAAAATTTTAAAAACACATCACTAATAAACGAACTTAATTGTGCACTGTTTAATTATTCTTTTATGGACAGCGGTGGCTCATTTAGTTAGTGCGCTCCAATTCGAATTATACGGACTATAAGATCTACAGATCCAATTTCAACTTCGCCAATTTTTATCCTAATAAAAATATCATTATATCTGATCTGAATGGTTCGAAATACACTGGAGTTGTAAGCTGAACCTACAACACTAGTGTTTCACGAAACTCTTATATTTTTCTTGGTCTTGCATCAGTCTTGCACAAAATGCAAGACAAGAATAAGACAAGAGCTACAAATTTCAAAGCAAGACAAAACAAGTAATTGTCTTGCACGAAATGTGCAAGAACAGCAAGATTTTCTTCAATTCTTGTACTCTCGCATTTTTTTGACTAATTTTAAATATAGATTTATTATAGGAATTTAATAAAAGTACAAAAATACGTAAATAATAAAAAAAATTATACTATTTTTTAACATTATGTATATAAATTTCATTCCCCAAAAAAAAAAACGAAGAGTTAAACACAAAATGCTTTCTTATAACCAGGGTTGCTTTGAAAAAAGCTTTTCTGTTTGTACAGATGTCACTGTTGTGTTAAAATATAGGTTTAGTATGTGCAGCTATATGATTTTGGTTTTTATAATATTTATTTAATAATAATACAAGTGTGATACAAGATTATTTATATGTTCAATGTCATTTACGAATATTAATCTGCGAGACAAGAAATTTTTATATACAAGAGTAATGAAAGTCAAGATATACTTAAATTTCTTGTCTTGCTTTTCGAGACAAGACAAGAAATTACTAAATAAGACAAGGAATCATGTCTTTTGAAACACTACACCACTGAACTCTTATCTCAATTTTATTTTTCGTATCTTTCTTAATGTAATGACAACAGACTATTTTTTATACTTGTATACTAGTCGTTCAAACAATTATCAAAATTTGTATTTGTTATTTGTTATTACATAGTCGTAAAAATTAGTTGATCAACATTAATAGATCAGAAGCGTAAATATGAAGTTTCATTGAAATACATACGTTCAGCCGAATTTGCTCTTTACAAAAAGTTGAAAACCCTCATTAACTTTTTATTTATAGACATATCAAATTGAAAATTTGTTTATTTCCTACTGTGTTGTTTTTCAATGTTTGCAGTTGTGATTTCAGTCCGGTAAATAATTCTTAACGGTATTATTATTCTTTACTATACTGTCTGTATAATTTCTCATTATATACCTATTTTAAATGCTTTAAAATTATTTATAGAGTATTATATTTTCTAGTATGCATAAATACAGGGTGTCCGTTTTAAGACGCTATCCATTGGGATCTCGCGAATCGTAAGAGATACGACATCGGTTAAGTTGGGACAAAGTTATTTATGTTTATTTAAATAAAAAATATCAATCTATGATTATTCCATATGCGTTATTTTCACCCAATCAGAATGCTTCATGTTATGGCCGTAGGTAGTTTTTTAGTGAGGAAATTTGATAAAACCACAAGAATTTTATGTTTGAACTGTTGCCATTCGTGAAATAATGAAATAAATATAATTCGAACTAGGAATTTAATCAGTAAAATTTATTCAAAATTTCTGCGAAGTAAGAACAACTGACTCTTCAACTACGCTGTCGTGATCTAAATTTCATTTTGACATTCATTTGTCTGTTACTACGCAACAACTATTCGTTATTTTTTTCCAATAAATTCATGGCTCTTATTTTATTACTTATGAGAAATTGTAACTACAATTTTCTTAAAACTAGGTATTATTGTTTTTAATGCCTTTTTCGAAAAAAAAACACATTTTTTTTAATCGGGTAAAATTACAACAACTCTTGTACGTTTTCACATTTGAATACTACATTACAACACCTCCTTTCTTACATGTCTCTGTTGCTAAAAATTATAAAACGTCATACAACACAATCTCCACTTCACTTGCGTATTTCCCCTGAATTTGTTTTTGATAGTTGTTTCGTTTAATTTTTCCGCATCTTGAGGTCCCCCACGGACTGATTGCAGTTCCTCTGGAGGAAAAAGCGGTTTATCGCGGAATCCCGGAGGCTGGCGTCCCGGAGCGACGCCGGACTCCGGGCTCGCTAACTGAAACAAATGTGAGTTATGTCTGCAGAACTACCCAACCGCAACCATAGCTCGGCCCGTGCTGATTCGTCCCAAGACAAAGTAATGACAGAAATAACATATGAGTGGAGATTTATAATGAAGATAATATGAAATGTAATGTTTTGCTTTTTATTATTTAGTGTGCTGTGGTTAGTTTTATTGGTCTTATACGAGGGGGTGTTGATAAATACTTAGCCTACCATATAAAACGCCACAATAATTCAAAACAAAATTTTATTTATTCAACATAATCTCCTTTAAGACTTACACATTTAACACAAAGTTTATAAAATAATTGTAAACCCTCTAAAAAAAATTATTTGTCTTGGTCTGCAAACCACTCCTCAGCGGCACGTATGGCTTCATCATTTGTGGAAAATCTTTTACCTTTCAAGTGTTTTTTAAGATTTGGGAATAAATAATAATCTGATGGTGCTAAATCCGGAGAATAGGGCGGATGGTTAACCAATTCAAAACCAATTTCATAAATTTTGCGCATTGCAATCAAGGACTTGTGAGCAGGAGCATTGTCTTGCAAAAAGAGAACACCTTTGGTAAGTTTTCCGCGGCGCTTTTCCACAATTTTCTTGCGTAATTTAGATAGCAACTCAGCATAATATGTTCCCGTGATAGTTCTGCCCTGTTCCAAATAATCTGTCAGAATTATCCCATCTTTGTCCCAGAAAACTGAAGCAAGAATCTTACCAGCGGATTTTTGAACACGGAATTTTTTTGTTCGTGGAGAACCGGAATGCTTCCACTCTTTCGATTGCTCTTTAGTCTCTGGGTCATAATGATGAATCCACGTTTCATCCATAGTAACAAGCCGATCCAAAAATGTTGAGGGGTCTGCTTCAAAACTACGGCAAATTTCCTTCGACGTTGTCAAACGAAAACGCTTCTGATCAGCATTCAAGCATCTTGGAATCCATTTGGCCGAAAGTTTTCTCATATCCAAGTCGTGATGAACAATATGAAATACACGTTCATAGGAAATGTTCAATGCTTCCGCTATACGTTTCAGCCCAATTCGTCGATCTGCTAAAATCATATCATGGACAGAATCAATGTTTTCCGAAGTGGTCACAGAAATTGGTCTTCCAGCGCGGTGCTCATCTTTAACATCTGATCTTCCACTCTTAAATTCCGTAACCCAGTTTTTAATAGTTGCATATGAAGGACACTGATCACCTAAAGTGTCTGTTATATCAGCAAAAATTTCTTTGCCGGATAATCCTTTCAAAAATAAATATTTAATAACTGACCGCAACTCAACTTTTTCAAATTCTAACTTTTTCGCAAACATGCCGTTTTCAAAAATTCACAGTTTAATCACCGTTCAACTTATAGATGTCAAACTTTGTCAACTTATTTATAAAACATCATAGTTGTAACCATAGCAACCATATTCACTTTCAGATATTGGAACCATCCAAGGCTAACTATATATCAATACCCCCTCGTATTTAATACAAATATGTAGTACGTACGTTTATAAAATATTTAGACTGGGAAATATTGTTGTCAACACCAAAAAAATTGGTATAAATTTTTAATAATTTAACAAATTCTTTAAAATGAGTATATACTAAAAAGTACACGAATAAGGTATAAATTTTAAGCAACATTTGAACAAAAAAATCTGATGTGGCCACCACATGATCTTGATCTTGTACGCCAAATTATAACATTTTCGTTGCACTTCGTGTAAACTTATTTCACTTGAAATTAAGATCATTCTATAGCTAACCATTCTTCAACTTCCATTCGATTCATGTCTTCGAACTTTCCTTGGAAATTGATATCTTTTGAAAAATTTATTGAAATATTTATCACTATTCCTTATTGCAATTTGCAAACTTATTTTAATCGCTTAAAACTTGTAAACAAAGAGATATTTCGTCCATATGTCTCAGGAATATATTCTGACAGTTCTCAGTTTCAAATGTTTCCTAAAAATATTAATTCAACTAAATTGTTATTTTTATTAAGTTTCTGCCAAAAGTAAACTGCTCTTTGAAAAGGCCGATTGGAACAAAAAATGCGAGATACGTACGTAGTTCGTACAGAAGTAACGCCGAAATTAGTTCAAATGAATTCAGGGATGATCAAAATAGATATTTCCGTTGAAACCTGAAAACCAAAATTTTTCGCAATTACAATACTTCATTTACTTCGTACAAGCAAGAAAAAATCTGATGTGAACACCACATGATATCCTTGTATGCCAAATTATACATATTTTTGCTGCACTTCATTTAAACCTACTTCACTTTAAAGTAAAATCGTACTACGGTTAATCATTCTTCAACTTTGTTTCATATATTCCTTATTGCATTACATATTATTGCATCACATAAAATTATTTTAATCGCTAAAAAACTTGCAAAAAAAAAGAAAGAGATATTGTTTTCAATTATTTCTTACATATTTCTCAGGAAATATATCCTGACAGTTGCGCTTAATTTAAATTTAGAAGAAGAAAATTTCTTTTGTTTAATTGCAACACTCATAATTTTGATTAATAGCAGATTTATTTTTAGTATCAATAAAAATTAATATCTTGTCTTTGGTACTTCTTTTAACAAAATATTCTGTGAATATGTTTCGACATTTTATGTAATTGTTCTATTAAAATGAAATAATTTTTATATAATAAAATGTAGGAATACAATATTTCCTAAGCACTTAGTTTTTAGCTTGCCAGTTTTTCCATTAAATACCTATGAAAACATTTCCCTGGGACACACGGTATATGCATAGGTAATAGAAATGTTATAGTTATTGTGCAAAGATAAAAAAAAAAACTTACAATAGATCAAAACGTCAACCAACAGTAGTGTTTTATAGCACAAATTTAAATAAAAAATATTTCAAGATTATATCTAAATGGCACGCAGTATCTTTGTTTAATATATGACATTTAAATTGAAATATTTGTCACAATGAAACACATATTTCATTACAAAATGTGTATGGTCGTTCTGTAGATAATTTTATAGACTCGTACGTTAAAATTTTCATTTTAGTTATGTATCGTTAGGTACGTGCAATTTTATTGAAGAGATGGATTTTTACATTTCAATTATTTAGGAGTATTTCGGAAAGTAATATGATTTTCTTGGCTTCGCGTAGGTCTTCCTAAAGAAGTACAATTTTTTTATAACATTATTTTACAGAGCTAATTTCATATATATAATTTAATATTTAGTCTAAGTTAATAAAATACAAAAATATGCGACAGAATTTTAAAATATGGATAAATGAAACAAATTAAAATAAATATTAATTTATCCGTATATTTTTAATTGTATGATGTATTAAATATGAATTTCATATACGTACATGTTAATGTATGTAATAAAAAATAAGTATAAATTCAATTTTTGTATTATCAAAAAATTCCAAAATAATAAACAGGGTTTGAGTAAAATAAGAATTTTAAATTTAACCAGTACTTGTAAATCTTCTAGATATTGATTGTAAATTCTTCAAAATTTTGTCATAAATTTTATTACTAGCATTACTAGGTTCAGTAAAATATTATTTTTTCACTATTATCCTAGACACCCACTATTATTAACCTTTATTTCACCTAAGTCAATAATAAATTACTGTTACCCTGTTACCCAAGGTCCATAATGAAAACTGTCATTTTTTAAAGAAACTCAAGTTTCCAAATCCAAATATCATATGAACCATTTAACTCAAGAAAAGTGTAAAGTACGAATTCACAATTTAAATATGTAGTTTAAATTAACTAAATAAATCAAATAAAACCAAATTTAAAATCAAGAGTCACGTTGACAAACTGAAACGTCAAATATAAAAATAAAGCCAGCCTACTTTATTTTTTATTTGATTTTTGAGTGATTTTAGAGTCATTTTTGACCGGATAGTCGTTACTTCCCAGTAATTTTTTCAATGAAAAACTACCTACAGCCATCTAAAGAATTCTGATTAGGTGAAAATGTGTGTGGAATTATCATAAAAAATTGTATTATGGTCACCTACCTTGTTCATAAAGGTAGAAATTTTTACAGATTATAAATATAATAATAATTATTAACTCTCATTTGTCAAAAACAATTGTTTCATTATTTTTGTTACTGGATTAAAATATAATGAAAAAATTGGAACCACTCGTTAATTTATAGGGGAGTAAAATGTTAAAGAAGCATCAATACAAATTATTTTATGATGTTATTATAAATACATTTAATTAAAAATGTAAATGTATATAGTAAGCTTAAAGTATATCCCTGCATTTGAATTTAAATTCATTTTAATATATTATTCTAAAACGCATTAAAAAACTCATAAATATTACATTACATATTATCAAAATTCACGTAAATTTAATTCTCTCTCGGAGGCGTACGCGCAATGAGCCGCACTTAAAAAATTTGAACAATGCTGGGCCAGGGTCGGCTCTAGGGGTTTGGCTGGGGTCGCGTTTCCACAATGATAACGCGATAACGCTCCCCTGATATTTACACCCCTTGTGGTTGCGGCCGTATTGTCGTATTGTGTTCCGCTCACGCAAATGGAGCATCCAGGGTAGGCAGATGTAAGATGTACTCCGCATTGTACCAAATGCAATTTCCCTAATCTACGATGCGCCAATGCCGCATGTAGTGATGGTAGTTTTTACTAAGAAATAGCTTTAACGCTTCGGTCTCATACCGTTGTGGTAGTGGTATGGTAGGAATAAATTGTTGAAGATTATTATGGATGACGAGTTGAACATTTGTTTGATGGTGTATACTAGTTTGTAATTCTTCATCTCAATAAAAGTTATTTTTAAAAATTGTTATACCTATAGTGTGTTTGATCGAACAACATTTGGAATTTTTTTATATTTATGTGTTAATATCACAGGAAGTAATTACTAAATAGATAATGTACTTCAATTCATATTTAGATCAAATCGAAAATTATTCAAAAAAGCTCATTTTTCAAAATTTTGTTTTTATATTTATTTAAATAAAATACACTAATTCAAATTGTTTAAACGTAGTTTAATTATCTCTTATTGTTTGTGTTTTTTTTAGTACCTATGTTTCATAAAGAATTATTTTTACTTTAGAACGGTGCGGTGAAAAACAAGAAAAAAAAACTAATTTCCATATTTCATTTGGATATTTTTTTCCAAAATTTTTCATTGCGACAATTCTACGGAATAAATTATGCACTCTTTTAAGTATGCAATTTTCAAACTTTTCAAAATCAGAATAGTATATTACGCAACAAGTGCAGAAGTGGTGTGAAAGTTTCGGCACGAGACGAAATTGAGTGCTGGAATTACTCAAAGTGGGAAGTAAGTAATTCTGCATTAGTGACATATTATGCTTTTTTTACGACTACTCTGTTATAAGTTACAGAATAAAAATACATGCACACGAAAGCTATTTGACATACGAATAATATGGCGCACATAATCTCAAGAGTATTTTCATGCATGCGCAGTGTTGGTAATTTCTGTGAGAAAAGATTTTCCACGCTACACATGCGCAGTGTTGGCAAATACTGTGAGAAATGATTTCTTACATTTTAACTCTTGGTTGTGGGATATATGTACATAAATTTGAAACTTTGTATAGTGTGAGAAAAGTTACTCTATTTTATTTACGATTTTTTGTAAATTACTATCATAGGAGTAAATCCAGTGGCGGCTCGTCAGGGAAGGCAATGTCTCATCATACAAAATGGGGAAAGGAGAATTTTGCATTGTATTTTTAAATTTAAATCTTCTAGGAATTTTAAATTAAGCGTGTAATATGTCCACAAGATCTAGTTTTTAAATTCCCACTGTTTTCCTATTTCATATACTGTCGGATAAAACATTCGCACCTACGCCCAGAGCAGTGCCGACTATAGAAGTATAGGGGCAAAAATTCTTCTGCCTCAAACTTCATAAATATGTGTGGGCAAATGCTTTTGAAATTTTGGCCGTTGCATTTCCAGTTCTCAAATGTAGCATAAGTGTGTGGACGTGGATACCGGATATCTTTGCATTTTAAATTTAAGTTTTCTTTTAAAAAATGGCTGGTGTGCCATGCAGTTTATATTCTTTATTCAGTTCCTATCGCCATCCTCGCCAAAATTTTATTTCGTGAACCGCCACTGATTTTTGATTGTGTATTTCAAAATTAATTAGTAAAACTTTAACAATCCTTTATTTTCATATCTTGTAAATTTATATGACAAGACTAAATCAATATAAATATTACCTAAAATTAGGTACTTTTGGAATCAGATGTGTAAATACCATATGTATAAAGCTTACTCTTTGAATTTATTGTAAAATCTGTAAGAACCATAATTTAATTTTTGGAATAATACCAACTACTTTTACAATTTTTAATTTAATACAATACACTACCCATTAAGCTATCACTGTCTATAATTAAATATATGTTCCCAAATAAATCTGAAAATATCTTGTAGTCCGTGCAAGATATATGACTCGTTGCCTTTGGTTGCCAAGAACATCCTTGTATCCTTATTGCCTTCCAATTCCCTCGAACATTAATTCAGAAGCACTTTTCAGCAACTGGCCAGTATTTCTGGTCCCTTTGCAAACATTTTACAAACTGTGTGTAAATAACTTGTGCGGGATGATTCTTTTGTTTCCTTGTCGCCATTCATTACGCGAAGAGTGCCGTGAAACGTGGAATGGACAACCCTGAACGCAAAGATTCAAGGGTGTACAAAACACAGGGGATGATATTGAAATGAATGGAAAATATGTTCCATTAAAATGTGAATAATTGTTAATTTTATCTAAAATGGAACTTACTGTCAATCAGAATTATTTTTAGAGAAATTTTGAAGTATTTTTGCAAAAAAATAATGTATGTACCTATACCTTTTGTATTTCATTTTATTTATTTTTATACTTCGCAATAGAAAGAAAAAGTGAATAAATGTGTTAAGGAGAAATGGTATATTTAAAGCACTTCATTTTACTAGAGGTATTTTATTTATTGAAGTCAGATGAATATTATTTTAATTAGGAATAATGTTTAAATAGTGCTAAATATCTCCTTTGAAATGGTATTATGTATAAGTTAGAATTGACAATTATAAATAAAAAGAAAGAATTCGTGGCTTTTCGGCATAATTCGGTCACTATTTACAACCCGAACCAGTTTATTTCTGTTCCCAATAACTTACCTGTCAGATAATCCTAGATATTTTACGAATATACATATATTATACTGTGGTGGAAAGACGGATTTGACGTTTATTGACAGATACATTTTATTTCAAACTTTATTCGTATTATTCTTAATCTAGACTTTAGACTTAGTCAAGTCTTGTCTTCAAATTTATAGACAAAACAAGATTTTGCAAAGTCTTGTCTTGTCTTCTCTAGACGGCAATAAACAAAAACGAAATCCATAATAAAACCAAAACGATTGATCTGAATAAAATTAGGAAGAGTAACAAAGAATTTTTACTTTTATTTACACATTTAAATACTTCTAGTCAGGGCATGTAACCGGTTAAAAAAACCGGTTAATAAAAGTTATTGGTGTTGTGAATTGTAGAAACAATCATTTAAACTTTGTTCGATGTTTTTCTCTACATCAAGTCAAATTTGGGTCCTTTGCTACCCATATTAAGGTGTGCCAAACATCCAAATTTACTGCACAATATGTTGAAACACTTTTCAACTCATTTTTGGGTATAAAATGCAATACATAATCGTGTTAAACTTATTTAAGCACTTTAAACCCTTTCTAGGGTGTGAAATAACCCATTTTTGGGTCAAAATTTTGATTTTTTTGGAAAATCCAAACAGATAGATCTCCCTTCCCTGATTTCAAATTTTCAAACCGAATTCAATTATCTCTTCTCGTTTCTGAGATATTTGGCCTCAAAGTTGCACCTCAAAAAAGTGTGTTTTTTGACCATATCTCTAAAATGGTAGGAGATACAGTCTAAACGATTACACCAGTCGATTCTACGCTCAAAGTTACATAAAGAAATGTTTTCTCCGCATATACGTTCTTTGGAACGATTTTGTGAAAAATGAGAAAAACGAAAAAAACAGGAATTTCAGTTTTTCGCTCGAGAACTTTTTGTCTACAAATCTTTTCATTTTCTGGACTTAAGTAAATACAGATGCGCTGATTTCAAATTTCCAAACCGATTTCAATTATCTCTTACCGTTCTCGAGATATTTGCGTTCAAAGTCAGACCTGAAAAAAATCGTTTTTCAGCAATAATCCTGAAATGGGTCGAGATACGACCTCGGAGACCTCACCAATCGATTCTGCGGGCAAAATTACATAAGTATACCAATTTTTAGATATTTATTCCAGCGGATACAATTTTTAGAGCAAAAAAACGAAAATCGCAAAAATCGAAAAATCGCCTGATGAACCCCTTGCGATTTTTTTCGATTTTTGGTCATTTTCGTTTTTTCGCTATAAAAATTGTATCCATTGGAATATAAATCTGAAAATTGGTACAAAAATCTAATTTTGCCTGTAGAATCGATTGGTGAGGTCGCCGAGGTCGTATCTCGACCCATTTCAGGACTATTCCTGAAAAACTGATTTTTTCATGTGTAACTTTGAATGCAAATATCTCGAGATCGGTAAGAGATAATTGAATTCGGTTTGAAAATTTGGAATCAGCGCATCTGTGTTTACTTAAGTCCAGAATATGGAAATATTTGGAGACAAAAAGTTTCCGAGCGAAAAACTGAAATTCCTGTTTTTTCGTTTTTCTCATTTTTCACCAAATCGGTCCGAAGAACGTATATGCGGAGCAAACATTTCTTTATGTAAATTTGCGCGTAGAATCGACTGGTGTAATCGTTGAGATTGTATCTCTAACCACTTTAGAGATATGGTCAAGAAACACACTTTTTTGAGGTGCAACTTTGAGGCCAAATATCTCAGGAATGGAACGAGATAATTAAATTCGGTTCGAAAATTTGCAATCAGCGTATTGTGGACTATCAATTTAGACTATTTTCAAAAACCGGTTTTTTGACCCAAAAATGGGTATTTTTGGGTGTAGAAACAAAATTTTACGTTAAAAACCTTAAAGTTGTATTTTTAAGGTTCATTATTGGTTCATATTAAACTATTTTGTATGTTATAGTGTAAATCTAGCTTTAATATTACAAAAATGTCTATTCAAATAGTTTTGCATTTTATCTCATTCGTATCATGGAATTTTTTTGTATACACACCCAAATTTGGGTAGATTGTAATCTAGGGATATAAACGTGAAATATGGTAACTTTGTTGAATGAAGTTGGGCACATTTATCTGTCAATATGCGTTTAAAATATGAAAATATTCATAAATATTTACAAATGAGTTATAAAATTTTAATATCCTTTTAAATTAGTTATGTTTATTCGGTTTTCTTACTCAGAAACAGGGCATGTAACCGGTTAAAAAAACCGGTTAATAAAAACCGGTATCCGATATTTTTAACGAAAATTGCGAACTTTAACCGTAATTTTAACCGATATTTTTTAAGCCGAAAATACCGGTAACCGTTAACCAAAAAAAAAAATAAACCGGTTTTAGCGAACATAAACCTTTATTTTTCATTTAGCGAGAAAAATTTTAATATTTTTTTATATCTGTGTTTTCTACTTGTATTTGAACATGAGTCATGACAGTTTTTACAATTTCCATTTTATTGGAGAGTCTTAAATGTAGGTAGTCTCTTTGGCCGTTAAGGTTACTTAAAATGTCCCAAATAAATACGGCCTTTGTCAACACAGGCAAGTTTATTATTGAAAAGTGACGTGCGTTTTTCTAAAGATATTATGGGAATTTTTGTGAATATTCATTAATTAAATTGGTTTTTTTAATTTTTATATTTTTTTCAGATGATATTTTTTTCGTTTTTTTTTAATTAATTATTTTGTAATTTTTTTAATCAAATTTTTATAATTAATTTGTTTTCATTAATTTTAATTATTTTTTTAACCGATATATTAACCGGTTTAAACCGGTTTCCAAATTTCAAATTACTAAAACCGTTATTATTATAACGTTTTCTATAAGGGTTAACCGTTAACCAGTATTTTTTTCGGTTACATGCCCTGCTTCTAGTTTTCCTCTGTAAAAATTATAAAATATTATTTAATTTTAAGATATTATTATACAGAACATATTTTGGTTATTATTAATAGTATTCTGACAATTAAATAAATTTTTATTATAATTTGCAGTTTTATTGAAAAGAAATCAGTTGATTTAAATCAGGCCAATTCTGTATACGATGCTGGGATTTGAACCCCAGATCTCAAAGTCCACTCAGTACAAGTCAGAGCATGTTAACCAATTCAGTCACCGCTATTCGTAATACTTAAGTTGCCTATTTAAATAATTATTAAATATTTGGAAGTATCAAAAGAAGACAGAGTAAATTAGCACACCCAGAAATAGATGAAAAGCTGTGATGATTATTCCCGTATTTATATGAATTTTTATATTTTTATTACTACTAGTTTTTATCGGATATATATCTGGATTTAATGTTGGATAAATTTCGTTTAAATGAGCTAATAAATTAAATACAAAATCTGCTTTTGAGTGGTACAGATTATGCGTAAAATATGAGATCCTCCCTTTATGAATGAAAAATCAAAAATTTCAGCTAAGTGGGCCTCTCGACTGAATAAACGCTAAATGTATTCCATGACTTTTGAGTGGGGCATCAGCTATTATTATTCATCATAACAAATAAAATAAACATCAACTAATTCGTTGCTTTTATTATATACATATCGCTCCAGTTTATTCTGTACAAATTAAATCAGAGACCGTATATCAAATATGAATTTAAAAGTTTATGATGCACTCATACGGAACTTATAGTTTCAATCTGTTTCAAAAGTACAATCCAACTTATGAATTTATTACTATTTTATTATTTCGAAAAGTTCGCTGACATTAAAATATATGTATGAGAATAAATTTGATGCATAAAAGTAAATACGTACAACTATAAATTAAAATTAAATTTGAAGTTACTGTGAATTTCATTTTCTAGAGAATGCAATTAGGGGTTTATCCTATGGAAAAAATAATTTATAGTGGACTTATTTTTTATTAAGTAATTTTATTAAATATACCATTATTCTTTTTAGTTTAAACAGGTAAATAGCTATTGTAAGGTTATTTGATGTAAATACATATTTATTCATTTTATAGACGTATTAGATATCTATTTAAAAAGCTAATTTTGTATGATAACTTTGAAAAATTGATAGGTCTGGATTGTTCCAAGTAATCACAGTTTGCATTTTAATCAATCATAGAGCTGGATTAATAGTCCCTGTCTCGCTATCTTCTTAACATAAACGGAGTATAATGTAAAACGATTCGGTTGTGTCGCATATAAATTAGATGAAAATGAGATCATTATTGTTAATATTTTATGAGGAAGTGTACTGGTTAACGATTGTTGTCATTTGTTTATACACATTTTATCCAATCATCCTTCTTCACCGTTTTTTCTTGAAATAATTTTCCTTGCGTGTCACTTATTCGTTTTCATAAGCTTCAGCTTCTTCCTTATCATCACCCTATGATAAACCGTTCAACAACAGTTCTTCAGAACTCATGGAATAGCAACTAGTTCGTCTATTTTTTTCTATCTTTTTATTTTTTTTTGCATAAATAGCTATTTTAATTCCTTACTTGGAAATATGCATAAATAGTAAACATTTTAATAAAATAATTTATAAATGATTACGAATATTAAAGTTCGAATTTTTACAGCCACTGGTACGGTTTTACTGCCTTTGTCATTTAACATATCTTTCTTTTCCATATCATGAGTATTTTTGAAGAAAAAAATAGAATGTGTCATTCAGAGAAAAGTGTCTTTGCATGCAATTGTCCTACTCGCAACGCTTGTAATAATTGTCATACCATTTCTTACTGAGAGGCGAGAGGTAAGAAAAGGTTAGGTTACAAGTTATGATTGTTATATTTTATTGACTTCTCTGAACGACTATAAAATAAAATAACAATATTATAGCGATCCCAAGGTTATGTCGCGGGCTACGGTCGCTAGCAGACCTGTCAAGACTTGTTCACAACGCTACTATTATTCTAACGCTCGAACGTACGAGAACATTCTCGAACTTAATTGCCCTACTATTTAAGCAGAGCAGAAGAGACCGCAAGGGCAGATTGATATTAAGACGTGTAGTGAACATGAATAGTTGGTGATATAAATAAATAGTTGGTGATATAAATAAATAGTTGGTGATATAAATAAATTTTGTAGACAAATAGTGCGTAGTTAAATGTATAAATAAATAATTGTTTAAGTTTCTATTAATAATTGTTATTTTTAAATTAGTGTTTATATTTGTTTATTCATATAGTGTTATTTGTTTTTATTATCTTATTTATTATATAAATATTCGTATTTCAATTATTTTTACACTTCACCTAAATAAATAATCGTTACAATATCATTGAGTTCACCGTGAACATATGCAAGTGTGATATGTGCAATTAGCTGCTATATCACGATGTTCTCGTTTTTCCTCCGGGGGAATAGATCTCGGGATAAGTGCGCAGCCACTAATCAAGTGGCGTTGCGCGCGTTAATCTATCACCGGGCGGGAAAGTGTGAACTTGGTACGCAGCGTCTTCACACATTTACATACTTTATGAATGTATCAAGTGCCAGCAGAAGAATATTAAAACTCGCACTAAATCTCCCGCAACCACCGAAGATAATTAATTTCCTCACACAATTCACTCCAGAGGGAAACTCTTCGCCAACTTCCCACGGAGGGTGTACCCTTTGAATTAAGTGTGTTTCTTACTTAAAAATAATCGATGTGTACCTACCTGAATGTATTTAATAGGTAATGATAACACTATAATTATTTAAATTGCAATATAATATAATAGGTAATAGGTATCTTATCGCACAATACTGTCGGAGAAATAATTATGGTCAGTTCACTTTGAACATGTATATATTCTATAATAATCCATATAAAAAAAACTTTAAAATAAATATTATTCATTTCTTGATATATATGAAAGATAAGGATTTTTAAGTACAGCCATTTAAAAAATAATAGTGTAATGTTTATTTATTTCGGCGAAGAGTAAAAAACATGAAATACGAGTATTTATACAACTAAGTGTAATAAACGAAATATGAATTATAAAAGATAATAAAAATAAGTAACACTATGAATAAACAAATATAAACACTAATTTAAGAATAACAATTATTAATAGAAACTTACACACTAAGGGCCGGTTTTTTCATCTCTGGTTGTAGTACCGGTTACCTTATATATTTTTCTGTTAACCGACACTTTAACCAGCGGTGGAAAAACCGGCCCTTAAATTATTTATTTAAACATTGAACACTACTCACTATTTATTTATTACTATTTACTTATAGCACCAGCTATTCATGTTTACTACACGTATTTAATATCAGACTGTCCTCGCGGCCTTCTCTGCTCAGGTTTAAATAGTAGAGCAATTAAGTTCGGGATTTTTCTGGCACTCTCGAGACTACAGAACAATAGAAGCGCGGCGAGAGGTTCTCGACAAGTCTGCTAGCGGCCATCGCCCGCGACGCGACCTTGGAATCGCTACAATAGTATAAATGTAGAAAAAGACAGCATTTTTACCTCCCGCCTATCAATATATAGATAAGGGAGGTATTGTTTTTGGTCAGATTTCTCGAGTATGAGTTTTCAACATATGAGCACGAATTAGGGTCCCTATAATACGATTTTACTATTTTTAACGTGATGTCTGTATGTCCGTGTGTGTGTGCGTGTGTGTGTGCGTGTGTGTGTGTGTCTGTGTGTCTGTGACGATTTTTCGTCCACGATAACTCCAATACGAGACATGTAAAAAATATAATATTTGGTACTTAGGACTTATATTCAAATATGATGAACTGATTAGATTTTGACTATAATTGGATAACAGGAACTAGTACTTTATTTGAAGCTTTAAACCGTTTTTCCAAAAAAAATACCTCTAAAACAATTTTTTCGCAAATTACGTTATTATTAAATATAAAGATTTTTTAATTTTCTACCGATCTGCATAAATACGTTTATATATAACTTCTAGCTAGATAGAAAAAAAAAATATAAATTATAATAATTTTACATATCGTTTAGGCTGAGAAATTTCGATAAAACAGATGAGTTATTCATATGTTCACAAAATTTGACATATGATGTCAAATTTGATGTAAGTAAATGTAAAAGATAACATAAGTAAATATAAAGTAGTTTTTTTGTATAATTAGAAAAGGTGGCAGAAATATATAAGGCATATATTTGCATGCGTAAATCAAGGTAAGTTCGGTTCCGATTTTAGTAACGTCAAAATAGCTGTCATATTGGTCATACAAATTTTATGAAGGAAATTTTAGGTATGAAATGAATTAAAAATATTCTGAACTGCAATAACAAATTAATTTTAAAACTACAAATTAAATGTATTGAATAACTTATATAGAATATATGTATTACTACAGTGGCGGGAGGTATTGTGTTGGACACATCAGATTTTTTAATATGAATTCGAGTATGGGGAAGTTTAACTTTAATTTACTAATGACCTTGGTGTATTATTATTTTCAAATTTTTGAGTATTGTAAATACATCTTAGAAAAGGAATGTAGGTACAAACAGAAAGTAAAAAAGTGTCATAGAATTGTTTATATAATAATAAAAACAAAAAGACAGCAGTTCATTTATTGTTCATTATATCGCTTTTAAACATAATGTAAGAGAGGATAAATTTATCTAAATGGTTTTATCGTGAAAAACAGTCAGTCGTCAATCTTCTAAGCGAGTTCTTAGAGAAGAGATGATAATTGTGTTGTGAGTCTAATATGTCTCAGAGTAAAAAAAAAGTATCCTTATATCAGTACGTCTCAAAGTAAGGAAATAGTCCTTATATTAGTACGTCTCAGATAACTAGATCAGACATATAAATGCGTGGTACAGAGGAGGTAGGAGGACACTTAGGGTAAATACCCGGATACTCAGTTAAATCAGATGGTTGTTATTTAGGTCAGAGCCAGCAGACTAGTAACGGCTTATGTTACAAGTAGAGATGCACATAGGTCCCAAATGGGATAGAGTGTCTTCTCATTTCATTCTATTCAGTCTTGAATTATAAAATAGTAAATTCAAAGTAAAATTGTAGTTTTTCAGTTACTAAAGACTAGATACTTGATTAGTGTAATTATATTATTAAAACAGTCACATGGTTCTGCCTAGGCAGTTAAAAAAATGCAATCCTTTTTTGTCAAGTATTTTTTATATTTCAATACGAAATTCGATAATTATTAGATTAGTAAGCAAATTTCAAACGTCATTATCATCTAATATTGATATTAAATGCACTAAATTTAATATCAAAACAGTTAATAATATATAATATAAATATTTAATCTCCCAATTTCTGAAATGGCAACGTTTAATCTGCTTGTGCACAAAACAAACAACAAATGTTGACATCATAACCTTATATGTATGACAGTTACTAGTAAAATATAATCTGTTATGTTTAAATACATATATTAGTGAGTAATTTCATTTCTTTTACTATTTCAGAAAAAAATAAATTCCTGTGGAAGGTTTTTTTTCATGACTCATTCACGGTTATTTGTCTCGGTTTGCGTCTCGTCAGGCTATCTTTATAATTGTTATAGTCTTGACAAGACTAACCGTCCAGTCATATTAAGTAAACAACTATTCTCGACTTCGTCTTGTGCCAAAACTTTTACATCTTGTCAGAAATAAGTAACTTTCTGCACTTGTTGCACAATATAATATTATATATATTTTTCCTGCAGTTAGTATTGAGTATTATTAATAAGTGTTTTCTTGTTCCAGATTTCGTGCCGTTTTCAACGTTCCACCTGTTCCGGATTGGCGAGGTCTCCAGTTAAAGGTAAAGAAACATTTTATGATTATTTTGTATGTCGGCAATATCAGTTATGTGAGCAATTTGGGGATGGCAGTAAACAAGAAGCCGCAGTTTCATTGGCAATGACGTTAATCCCTTCATCTTAGCGTTCCGGGCTCGTCACGTGAATAATTTATACTTCACACCTTCGCTAATTTCCGCCACGCAAAACAACCCAATTAAACAAACCCGATTACTTGCAATTCATAATCCATGAGGTCAGGAGTCAGCAGTCAAGTGCCACGCGTATCAATTATTAAAACAAAAAAGTCATAAAAAATATATTACAGCGAAAACTGAAGTTTTGTACTCTTACAATAAAATCTGTCGTTTCGCGTCATGTGTGTGTGCAATGTCGGAAATCTCAGTTTTCAAAGATTCCCAAATTAGCGTGCGGGAAATTAAAAAAAAACGCATTGAAAATATTTATTGAAACATTGTATTTATGATAAAAATGTATAATTTAGAATAATAAATTTAATGCATTTGGTATACAAATGCTATCATATTGTCACACAAGACTGGCAGTATAACACATAACCACGAACAGTGTGTATATATAATAAATAAAAATATTTGAACTGAAAAAAACTAATTTGCACCAGGGTTGGTCTGATTTAAATCAAATGATTGTTTAATAAAAATCATAGATTTTTATGAAAGATATAAAAAAAATTATACTGAAAATGTATTTATTTGTTACAAATCTATTAATAACAACCGAAATAAGTACTATATTTAGTAATATCTTAAAATTAAATGCGATATTATATCACTTTCATGCCATAGAAGAATAGAAAGAAAGTTAAATTTTAAATGTCTAACAAAAAGTAAACATTTTTTGATACTATTCTTAGTTTTATACAGATAAATAGTTATAGTTTTATTATAGATTTCATTTTTGTTTAGGAAATAAAATCTTAATATTATTCTCAAAACAACTAGAAAAGTGCTGGAACATATAGATATCTTTAAAAATTAAGTGAATTAAAAAAAACCATGATTTATTTAATTTTTTTTTATATCAATGATTTTTATTTTTTTAAATAAAGCATGAGTTTTGCCAAACCTGTTTCGCACTATCAGTAATACAAAAATTAAAAACTTCATTTTGAACTAATATTATCGTGTTTTGAAAATAAATAAAAATACCTGTCGTTTCGGTTGATTCTTTTTTAAAATGTTGTAAAATGTTAGAACGAAATTATGTTTTTAATGTGAGACACCCCTTATCTATAAATTACAAAGATCAGTAATACATTTTTGAATAAGGTTTCACATAATGCAAATATGTGTTTGGATAACAATTTATACATTTTATATCAAATTACTGATATCATATATTCACTTTAAAGAAAATACTTTTTGTAATCTTATTGTTTCTAACACATACGGAACTTTAAATGTCTAATACGGTAAATAAAAATAAGTAAGCATTAAATTGAAAACTACTTTAAAATAAACAATTAATAAAATAAATATGAAAAATGAAAAAATATAGTTAATAACTTTTGAAAGTAGTCGAATGTAAATATTATATTATGATTTAATACGACAGTTCCTATTTATGTAGGTTATAGTTGAAACTTATATTAGTTTAGTTTATAATTTGATCAACACCCCGCATAATTCACAATTTGTCAGATTATTATTAATGTTCTTAGAATGCATAAGAAGTAGTGCAACACACTTGGAGATCATATTGCATTTTTATCCAAAGTTAAAAACAATTTCTTACAGTTTCACGCGTCTGAAATAAAACAATAAAAGTTCCACAAACTTTTTATTACGTACTCAGCACTTGGTTATATTTTTAACATTCTATAGACGTTGCCTGGAAAATGTACTCTCTCACTATTACAAACATAATACGGAATACATACATTATTTATACCGTTCGTAATAAAACTGGGATATGATATAAATCACATATTTGTATATCATTATATTTTCTATCTTCTACTCATTTTATAATAATATCAATTTCTAGATATCGCATAGCATAATTTGGCAATCGTAGCGGATATTTATTGAATATTATGCTTTAGTAACAGTAGTTCAAATCGAATTTGTATGATTGACTTCATACTAAAATAATTTTCTGTAGTTTGCTCTTTATACAAAGAAAAACAGTTTATTAATAAATTCATTAAAATAATTAAACTGTAGAAAGCGAAGGAAGGTATTTATTTAATGTAAGTAAAACGTAAAAGGATAATTATTTCAATTTATGCTGTAGCTTAGTAATTTAGCTCTTGATCATGAGTATATGGTAAGTGAGGTGAGATAGGCCACTTTTTAGAAAAATGACGATATTGATATTGTTTTAACAATGTATTATAAAAAACTTACTGAAAAATCTTCAAATTACTTAAACATTAAATAAAAATCATTATACTATATTAATTCAATGGAAGAATCTGTTGATTCTCGGTGAACATATTGAATACATAGATAAATAAATAAAACTATTCGGTATTGATTCACAAAAATTAACGATGAATCTGTATTTCAATTTCGGCTGTTATGCCATCATCGGAAGAATACATAAATTCTGTACATATATGTATTCTTCTGATGATGGCTTAACAGCCGAAATTGCAATAAAGATTCATCTTTAATTTTTGTGAAACAATAACGAATGGTTTTATTTATGTATCTGTTATATTGTTTCTTCAATACAATGTATTTTGTATAATAAATTTTTAAATGTGTCCGGCTTTTCTGAAAATGCATTTCAAAATGCCTTCCAGTCATATTATATTTGGGACCGTGATGTCGGCAAAGTTATCCATTTTTTCCGAAACAATTTTTTCATTCTCATTTTTCATATCATCAAAAAATATCTCACGCCCTACACTTACTATTACAGCTAACTTTTGAATGTCCATTATTTTAAATTAAAAATGTTTTTCCTATATTTGTATACAATTATTTTGTGACAAAAACGCCAAGCAGTGAAAGATTCGTTCGCTTTTAACACTAAAGCGTGCAAATATTCGTTTGGTGCACAATTTACACTGAAATACCGTGACTGTGAACTGCACACTACAATACACCGCACCAGATTGTTTTATCTAATATAGGTGAGACGGACCAAGGCTATGAGGAGATGAACTGGTTAACCGATTTTTATCATTTGTCACATGTGGTACACTCTTCGTGTAAACAGCGACCACAAATTACACTTTTTATCCACTCATCGTACTTTATCGTTTTTCTTAAAAAAATCTTTCTTGCATCCCGAATATTCGTTTACATAATCATCAGGTTCTTCATTATAATCCCCCTTTGATTAACCATTTAACAACAGTTCTTCAGAACTTATGGAATAGCAACTAGATCATGTACCTTTCTATGTGCCAATATATATTTCGTGTTAACCGGTTGAATTGATGTTTTTAACAATAAAAAAACCTCTGGTACATCTCTTCTCAGCATAAGGTGGTCCATCTGTCCTCAGAGCTACAAGTAGAACCACGTTTTTAGTTGTATGCCCATGTTTATAAAGTATCTACATGACTAATAAGTTTAAACCTACCGAAGTAGTAATTAACTAATTGTGTATATAAGTTACAATTTTTTAAGTAAATCTTGGATTATTCAGTGTTGACTGCATTAATTTTCAAGCGGCTACTTGTAAGGTAATTAAAGACGCTTCACTAAGATTTCATATTCATCTGTCATGATTAGCGTTAATGAAGCATATTTTATTATTTATTTATTATTTAGATTAGTTACTTAGAGATGACAGAGACCGTCTTTAAACTCTTGTTTGGTCATAAAAATGGCAGAATTTGTACATGATATTGATGACAGTAAATATTCGGGAATTATTTGTTGTTAATAATAAGCAAATAAGAAATATTTGTTGCAAAATGTAGTTTAGAAAAAGACCATCTTTTGCTAAAGAAAGCTTAGATAAGATTGCTGAATATGGTTGTAATTAACATCTTTATTAAATATAGAGACCGTCTCTAGCTAAAACAGGTTTAAAGAAGGAGATAAAGACAAGAGCTGAATAAGGACCAGTATCTTCACAATTTTTTTTTTCTATTTAATCTAATAATAGCTAAAAAGGTAAAAAAAAACTAGACTTCATTATTTAATAAAAATTTAACTAAACTTTAACTTAACTATATAAATTTTGGTTTCTGTTACGTTTTAGTCAAAAACGAGAAGAAGAGCTGAATATTTGGTTTCGGTTTCGGCTGAAAATTGTGTTGCCAAATGTAATGTAGAAAAAGTCAATCTTTTGTTAAAGAAAGCTTAGAGAACATTGATGAATATAGTTATAATTGACACCTTCATTAAACATAGAGATCGTCTCTACTTAAAAAAAAGCTTAAAGAATGAGATAAAGCCTAGAGCTAAATACGGACCACTGTATCTAAAAAAAATAACGTTCCCTATGAGTGATATTATTGTAATGTATTTTTAAGACTAAAAGTTCATGTCTCCTACCGGTCCATCTTTCCCCTACTTAACCTACTCCTACCAATATGTAATCACCAATCTTTACACGACTCATCATCACTTTCATTACGCTGAAAGATTTTTGTTTCACATTGTTTGTCCCTATGTTGAACAAAAACTCCTTGACCATGTAGTGCATTAATTAGCGTGGCCCGTGAGTGGCGGGTATGAGCCGTGTACAGGGGAATGTAGCATGTGTCGCGGAGAATTAGCCGGTTCATTCATCTGGCCGGGCCGGGTACCGCGCTCCCCGCAGCCCGGCCACCGGCGCCGCTAATGTGCGTGATTGCGTCATTACGGGGTTCCAATCAGGTGCGCAAAAATACGCCACGGGATACGCATCATTCATAGGAGTTATTGGGTATACAGGGAAATTAGCATAAACAAATGTTTCCAGTATTTTGACTAAATTTTTACTAATACTGTTAATATATTTCAAATTCTAACGTACAATTTCTCTAAGAGAAAGCAACAATATACTAAGAATTAACATAAATTTTATTTGATAGGATCATACTACGGACAAATTTGGTATTAAAAAAAGAAAAATTGTGAATGGAATAGAAAATAAAAAATGTTTTAACATTAAGCCAAAATCTTGGACAACCAAAGGAATTCTCAAAACATAAGCGTAGTTAGGATTTTCGTTTGGAGGGCTTGAAGAATTCAGGCACATAGCCCTTAAAACCCCCTCCCTGGCTACGCCTATGTCCCAAAAAGACTAAATTTTTCCGTTAATGTAGTAAAGATAATTTAAACTTTTGAATTAACCTCGTGTAAAGAAGAAAATAACCCCATTACCCTTTTTTGATTTATAGAGAAAAATAAAAAATCCAAACCAAATATCGAAAGACAAAATGAAACAAGTCAAATTTAATTAATTAGTCTCGATTTCGGGGGGGCAGAATCAGTTTTAAATGACCAGACCAAATTGTATATTTTGTATCAAGGGTGCAAAGTAGGTTATTGACGAATACGATAATTGCATTGTGGCCGTGTTAAAAGTAAAATTTAAGTGTCTGTTTTTTACCGTTTTTGCAACAGTTAAAACTAAACAAATTAAATTATAGATTTAATTATTCATGTATTATTTCAAAGTCTCAATTTAATGTTTTTAGTAAAAAAAGTTATACTTATGTATTATAAGAAAACAATTTTTTATTGGGATGGGGAGGAGGGGGTGTGCTTTGCCCTTTAATTGTTATAAAAATAAATATGTAATATCTTATGCCATTGAGAAACACATAGGAAAGACGAATAAAGAAATTGAGATAATAATTTCATTTGTTTGTAACTAATTTAATTATAATTAAGCAAAAGCTTAATAGAGAATTAATACTAAACTGCTTAATTATTTTTCCTACGACCATTATGATATTTGCTAGTTGTATTTTAATTATTGCTACGGAACATAGTATATAGTAAACACATTTTCATTTCCCACAGTAACCATAGACAACGTTAAGGTATAAATTCATATCTCACTGTTCTTTAAAAAATCGTATTGTTTAATGTTTGTTTTGTAGCTAGTTGCTAGGAAGTAATGAAATGAAGGCATCTTTATTATTAAAATATAAAGGAATTATGAAATAATACCGTGGTCGTAGAACAAGTATAGTTGAGTGTAACTCGCTTGGAATGTCCATTTCATACTCGTATATGAAATGAGTACCATTCCATGCTTGTTGTACAATATACTAATTTTACATCTTGTTTAATAGTGTAAAACAGTAATCTACACATTAATATAATTGAAATGGTTGTTTTCAAATAGCCAACTGCATGTTCATACTGGTATAGAGTAGCACTGCGTAGTAATTTAAAAACAATTGGAGGCTTGCGTAGATTATGAAATGTAGAGGCTGCATCCTTACATGAATTATGACACAATGTCAACAGACCCCACACATGGAACACAAGTGCAAATGTTATGCTTGCTTGTCATCCGTCTGCTTTATTTCAACTTTAGCCCGGCAAAATAACATTAAACAATTACCAAACTCACGTTACACCATCAAATTAGTTTTCAGCGTTTACTCTGCTCCTTCCCCGTTTGTTTAGCTCTCAATTCGCACTCAAATTTTATATATTAATAGTTTAATTAACATACTGCAGAGAATACACTCATTTTCCATTTACTAAGTGTACCGTATGAAAAGTTATGGACTCTAATGTAATTAAAACGTATTTATATACACTTCCAAAAGCTGCTATTTTTTATGGTACATATTTTTCGTTACGATAAAAATGTTAGTTGTTGCCTCGATTCAGATATCACACATACACTGCAAGATAAAATAACCTATACAATGATAAGTACATAAAAAAAATAAAAGGTTACTTCAAGCTAATTATTGTACTTCACAGTGAGTAAGTATCATTCGCACAGGTAGTAAACATTACGGTGATTCCTTTTTACAGAGGTGATTTTGATCTAATTACATTAGGGCAAGAATTAGAATACTAAACAGTGATTAAACATTATGATGACTGGTTTTTATGACGGATAATTTGAAACTAATAATAGTACGGCAAGAATTAGAATATTTGCTGATTGATTGATCGATCACCCCTCTTATACGTAATAATCTTAATCAAACTAATTTTTAACATTTCAATTCAATATTCGCGTAAATTTCTACAAAACAGAAGCAAATAACCTAATCTAACAGAACCTGACTTGTCCTAACCTAACCTATCCTAACATAATCTAACCTAACTCAACCCGACCTAACTTAAACTAACCTTACCAAACCTAATCTAATCTAAACTAACTTAACCTGACCTTGCCAAACATAAAGTAATCTAAACTAACCTAATCTGACCTGACCTAATTTTATTCCTTTATTCAATAAAATCTAACTTAACCTGAACTAACCTAAACTAACTTCACCAAACCTAAAGTAATCTAAACTAACGTAACATGATCTAACCTGATTTTATTCCATCATTGTATAAATAGTTAAATCGAATTTATTAATAAATAAATATTTCAATTATAAACCCTGGTGCACTTATGTAACATACTTTTCTGCGCTTTTGTAACAAAAAATACTATTTGGTGCGTTTTTGTCTGAGATCAATTTCATCTATATTTCTGCGTCACAGTAAATTTGAAAATTAATTATGGCTTAATAATGAATAATTAAGAGTTTTAAATTTCACCACCTTGCTTTCAAATTTCATCAAGTTTCATAAAAAAATATAAAAAACAGGAGGACCCCATTGCTGACAAGCAACTTTTGAAAGCAAGTTATGTTCTGACATGGATTCATTTTTCAATCAAGGATCAGCCATACTTAATGTTTTGTTCTTTAATAAATAGTAAAGTAGTAATTAGAATAATTGTAGTGAGAATGTAATCATATCAGTGGCAAACCTGTCGATGATTACCTATAGGTCGTTAGGTGAGAATGAAACCCTAACTCAGACTTGGTGTATGCGGTGCAATGGTGGTGCCAGCAACATACATATTGATATTGTATGTACCTGGCTGGAGGCAATATGGCGACCGGCGTGACCGTCATCTGTTTTCACAGTGTGCTGCATGTGTTTACATACATACATGCATCTATTATTATATATGTACACGAATCCAGGTACCCATACATCTGTCCCGCTTGAATTATTGAACAGGTATTGTGTTTATGTACTCAAGATAACACGATTAGGATTTGATACAACTTACTTATTCCCGCCCACTTAAGCGTTAAACGGTAAACATTGATTATGGATGAATTAAGTCATCTCATATAGGGACAATGTCCCTTAATATTAATAGAGAAATTCGGAAGAAATGCATTATTCATGTTTGGAATTTGTGGACTAGTTGGTAAATTATAGGCTATGGTTCTGAAAACTGAAGTTTGAGATCTATTTAGGATTTCATGAAGTTAAGTAGTTGTTAACTTGACCTGACTTGAAAATTCACTAAATTCACTACTTGATTTGACTTGATTTTCTATGTTAGCTACTTGATTTGACATAAAGCAGTTTTAAGCTACTTGATATTACTTGATAAACAGATTGCACTTTAAATTTATCTCTAGAACTAGAATGAAGGGAATTGAAAAATAACTGATACGAAGTGAACAAGTTCTCGAGGTATCTAGGAATATTTCATTACATTGTAATTATCACTTATTAGATATAAGAGAAACCCTATAATCGAAACACCCTCGAAGTTTGAACAACCTGCTTGTGTAAAAAGGTACTCATAATGCAAACTCCCAAATGAACTTTGGTATTTATACTCCGAACGCACGCGAGACATCGACACTCGTGGACAGAATCATGTACACATTCAGTTGAATATAGTCGTTTATTTTTTACAACCATTGGGTCTCTTTTTTAACCTACCACTACCACTAACTTAGCAGAATTGAAAAGGTATTTATTATCCTTACATATTTCGGATCAAAGGTATCTTGTTTATGTATTCCAAATACTTCGAATAAAATCTGGCAACTTTATATTCGGATTAACCAGACATTAATGTTTGAAACATCATTTTATGTATTTATATATGATAAACTTCGGTTGTACGTGACATCAGCTGTAAATTTTTACATTTTTGAATTCGAAAGTAAAGGTCAATAATTTTATTTTTAATTTTATGAGAATTTTTTAAAATATTTAACAAATTCAATACATATATGAATGATACCCAAAAGCGCCAAAAATTAGGAACAAAGTGAATTAAATTGTGACCCTTGATTTTAACAAAAAAAAAATCTAAATGTAAAAAACTATACTATACAAAAGACTTTTACATTCTGTAAACAAAAAACTATCATTTCTCGTGTTGATGAAATATGAACTTCTCATAACAATTATCAACACGCGAAATGATTACTTCCACGATGTAAAAATCTTTTACATCCTGCAATGTTTTTGATAATAATTTAATCAAATTTATCACTTTTTTGCACTGATAACGATTTTGAAATGTTTCCTTCTCAAATGCAAAAGTAACATTTCGCAATCTAGAACAAAAAAAAAATTGTATACAATATTACTTAACAATATTTAGTAGCAAATAATAACAAGATATTTTTTTAGTAGTAGTAAATTCCAAAAGAAAAATTAAGTTCATAACTATCAAAAATTGTAACAAAGAAAAGTTGATATTAATGAAGAAACGCCAGATGATAGCAAAAATATGGTTAGTAACATAATATTAATTTTATTGCTTCATATTGACAAACTCTAAAAATTAGGACTTTGTATTTACAATTATATATAATATAGCCATATATGTATATATACAAAAATTAAAATTAGTATTTAACACATAATATTGTAAAAATTTCGCAAAATTGTTAGCCTTTATTTTTTATCCATTTCAACTTTTGTAATGAAATGTCGTCAAGTTCTAATATCAGTTGCAAAGTTGATCAACTTTTGATAAAAAACGGTTAACTCGCAATGGAAATTTTTCGTGTAGGTATTTGCAAATATCTCAACATGAACATACATAAAGTTTCTGTAAATTATAAAAGGAGGATTTGAAAACAATTGTTTTAGTGAATTTTTGTAGCCTATTATAATAATAATACTTTTCATCTGAAGTATTATTATACTGTAGCAGGTTGGTTGATGTAAATGGTTGTTTACAGCAGAGCGTAGTGTTACTGTCATTGTGTCATGTAAGCTTCTCATTTAGCAAAACTATAAAAGTGTAATCCAATTCCAACTGGCGTAACAAGCAAACTTGTGCTGGATGACATATAGATATTAATTAATTTAGATTCAGCACTCTGGTGTCGTCCACGTACTTTTCAACAAACTCAATTTAACGAATTTGGCGTGAAATAACAACAAGTCGTGGTCGTGATGACGCCGGCGTCTAATGAATAGCCCTCGGCGAGGTCGAGGAAACTTTCCCCGCACCTGACTACTCTAATCACATGCTGTTTATGATATTCATTACCCACAAACACCCTGCTACTACACGTCCAAACATGCAATTCTCTTTCACACTAATTTATTTTTTGGCCTCCCCTAATTTGTGCCTCTGATGTAAATATGACACTGTTGATGTCTCCGATAGATTCAATTTTTTTTTTCTCGTTCAATAAATTCTTGAAAAAATATAAATATTTAATTATTTTCATTAATTTTGATGTTTCACTATTTTTCAAAATGTCATGTTGCAAAGCCTTCCACAATGGGGAAGTTTAGCGTGGTTGAAATTACATGTGAAATATCTTTTAGTCGTAAATATATGAATAATTATAACTTAAAATGTAATTAAAAGTTAAATTTATGTTGCCAATTATTTATAATAAATGATTTATCTACGAGCCACTCTGACTTTACAAGTGAGACATGCGCTTGCGCAGAAGGGATGGTGAGACCTAACTTTTTGAACGTAGGTTGTATCTTGCCGCATTACACCACACGCTTCTCTGTTGCCATGGGAACCCAGCGCGCGCTGGTTAAGATAGACGATACGTTCTCCGCGAGCCACTCTGACGTCATTTTTGTATAAAATTTCATTTTTTGAGAAATCTAGGCATCTTTGGATGAAATAAAATGTAGAATATCACTTTTGAGGGCAATCTTGATAAAAAAAATTTTAAAAATACGCTAAACTTCCCCATTTTATATTGAGCTCGCTTGTTAAGACTATAGTTTAATATTAACAAGTATTTTTTTAGATATTGTATGTCGACCATAGATTATATATAATATTTTTCTGTACTATAGATGCGAAACTTCAATGATATCATTTGGGACTGCTTTCAGTGCCACTCGGTGTTTGCTCCCCCAACTAATTGATTTATACGCATTTATATTTTCAAGTAATTTATCATAGATACTTAGTTCAATTTATATTATTAAAAATTATTTCAAAAATAAACAAATATTTAATTTCAAATTGTGACGTCGTTACGTCGTCAGTCCCTATCGTTCTCGAAAACGTGTGACGGACTACGGCGTTACCTTCGCGTCACACAATATAAAATACGTCGTCACAGCCTACAAAACAATAACTCGTGCAAAAACACAATAATTAGTCGACAGGCACGGTATAATAAAATATACAAACGCTGTCGCACTATTCGTTGCCAAATCTCGGGCGCCACTCTACGTAACGGTAGAGACGTCTAACTCGCAAGCTTCCAGTGACGACGGCCACGGATATCTCAATGGAGAAAAATGTCCAAGGTACGGATTCCAACATGGGTTGTGGTCGCTCGCTTGAACACAACATCACGGAGCGACTTTCCAAAAAAGACAGTAAAAGACGTAAAGAAAAGCCTAAATAAATTTCGGATAAAAATCTGTTATTCTTATAACCTGCGTTGCTCGCTCACCCACGTGCACGCGATGCGAGGGTAAGGTAAAAACGAACGCAAAACCAAATTCAGCAGAACTATCCTTGATTAGTCCTGGCGGTGGTCGATGGACAAGCCGAATCCTGTTCCGCGGCTCACGAAGCAAAATGACGGTTTCGAGGATTCTTTCTACGCCGAAATTCATCCAAAATTATCTCGATAGTGGTAGCGCAATCACTAGTTCTTCTCTGCCCCTAGTAATCGGATTTCACAAACTATCGCAACTTACGCACAACTCGTGCACGGGATGAAAATGAACGATTTTTTCACACACACGTTTTGCTCACATAAGGATGTGAAAAACGGCAAAACACTATTCCAATTTTCCTATAAATACTTCACTTCCACTTACCTTACGTTCACTAGTGGAAGGATAGGAAAACAACTGAAAATAATTCAAATAAAAAAACTCTGCTTCACAACTTTTATTTTTTACGTCTTTATTTGGCCAAAAACTCACTCAAAAAAGCCATGAGTCGGTCATTGACCGAGCTTTTATACTGTTCCCCTCCGCCCCTCCAACCCGGAGGGTGAACATAGTCACAGATCAAAAAATATCATATATAAATAAATATAAATAAATAACATTTAACATACAATATAACAATAATAAAAACAATACACTTACTATTGCCTTAAGTTACTAAACGAGTTAATTTCGCCGCATGAAATTAACTGAACGAGTAACTTGACTACAATCCAAACACATGTTCGGTGGTTATGTTCTTCAAAACTACACTTTCACAAAAACCACTGCGATGTGTTTGGCACTACACTACGTAGAACATTATCTTGCATCTTATGGTGTTCGAATCAAGAAAATCAGAGTAATGGTTTGAAGAACAACTTCACAAAAACACGATGTAAACAAATAAAACTTCATGCTGTTCGGCCATTACTAGACATGCGCGCGCTGGCCTTGCGCGGTTGCTTGATTAGAATGCAAAATCTAGGCAATAGTTTTTAAAATATTTGGAAGGTAGCGCTGCGGTAAATTTGATGTCAAATTTACGTTCAAAAAATACTGTCAAATAAAACTGCATCGTGACGCTTCGTCACAAAATATACAATTTATTTAAATATTAATATTACATTTCCATTTATATATTACTTAAATGTTCTGACGCTTCTCCGATTTTGATTTCTGAGAACGTGAGTCTATAGAAGTATTCTATTTGCCAGTCTGAACTGATCCAACATACACTTTTGAATACGGATCACTTATTTTTCATTCCATTTAACTGGATTACTTTACCCCCTCTACTGAACTAACTGATCCTAAGTAATCCGCTCACCTAGGTAGATCAGTTGGTTCTGTTCAGATTGTCACGTGACTTTGCTGTATGTCGCAAACAAAACTTATAGCGAGATGTTTAAACACTTCTACTTCCATTCGTTTCATATCTACAAAGTTCCCTTCCAAATGGATCATATTTTATAAAACTTTATTAAAATGTTTATCACTGTTCCTTATTACACTAAATGAAATAATTTTTATCGCTCAAAAATTTGCAAAGAAAAAGTTGTTGCTACATATTTTTCACCAAATCTATTTTGACATTGTCAATTTTGTCAATCGTACTAAAGTTATTAACAAGAAATCAAATTATTATTTGAATTAAGCTTCTGGGGAGCAACCAAGAGATAGCAGGATAAAACGAGCCCAAATTTAAGTTACACGACCTTGTTGTCGACCAAAAAATGTAATACATTATGTGTGAGTTAGGATTAATTCTTTTCATTTTGATTTTGGAATATATTAATTTTTTAAACAAAAAAGGTTGGTTTTACAGTTCATATTAAAATCTATTAGTACACCAACGCTTCGACTGTAAATCAGTTGTCATCAGGAAGTTAAATATAACAGGTACATTTATTACAATAATAAATTATCTTTAAGTAAAATTTTGTGTGGGTGTTCATTATTTTCGCTTCTCATCTTGCTTTGTGTTGTGCTTCATATTATACAAATTTCGTGCTACGAGATAATTAATAAATGAAGATTTCGGATTTTTAAATATTTCTTTTTGCGAGTTGTTGATTGTTTACGTCTTTATATAATGCAATACCTTTCATTGACAGCTGTTCTGCTGTTCATGTTTTTGAAATTGAAAGATTTGTTCACAAACATGTTATCGCATTCTGGAGAATTAATGTAATAATAAATATAAAATTAGATCTTTCTTCAGTTGTTAATCTAATTTTTGGCCTACTGAAATTAGGAACATATTTCAGTGCATTATTAACATCTAAACTGAAATGCCAGTATCAATAAAATCTAAATTTTGTGTACTGAGAGAGCTAACATTTTCAAGAAATAAGATGTACAAAAAAAGTTTGAAAACCACTATATGCTAAGTTCATAACGTAGACGAAGGAAGGGTGGTCCGAACAATGAAACATACCTCAGTTAAACTAGTACAAAAACAAGAGGAATTCATGGTCTATGATGCACAAAAAGTAAGGGAACTTTAACATATAATGCAAGTTCTATGGTGAGTTCCTTCTATGTCGACAGATGTATAGTTCAATTACAACCAAATTCAGATTGAGATAACCTTATCTTCATTGTTTTTAGGGCCGATATTTCCATCATTTCATCTATAGTTAAATATTGTTAAACTTAGGATTAATGATGTCCTAAGGTTAAAATACAAATTTCGTATTTCAACGCGTAGTTAGAGTTTATTCCGGTATTACATATACATACTATCTACAGAATAAATTTCTCTATTCATTTTACTTTTGGTTAAATAATTATTGTAAGGTATGCCTAGGTTATAAACTACAATTTACTATTTTAGTGTCAATTATGGATAGCATCTTTGATGATATATTTGACGGTGATGATAAAGAGATTGTTAATTATATTGAACGCATACCTATGTACCAAAAGAGAAAGACCACATACTTTTATTTTTTGGAATGATGTAGAATTTTTCAATTGCTTTCGGTTATCAAAAAAATTCGGTGCAATTAATATTCACCAAATTCAATATCTTGGTCGCAACAGCGATAGGTAAAAATAATTTAAAATAATTTTTAACGAAAGAAAAATAATATTTAAATATTATTGTTCAACAGCCTAGGATAATTCCGGGAAGTTTTTGGGGAATTTTTTGAGGAATTTGTAGGAATATTTTCGGGGGAATTCCTGGGGAAATAATAACGATAAATTTCCACATAAAATTTTTCTGTTTTCCACTTATAATTATAATGTTATAAAGTTATTAGAATATTAACATTAACACTATTTGAAACTAGTCGAGACTGGAAAGAACATGTCGGTAAAGCTGCTGCTGCGTTGAATTTATTATCGGGAATTTCCCTTCTTATTCCCGGGAATTTCCCTTAGTCCCGGGAATTTCCCTACTTGTTGTCGGGAATTTTCCTATATATTCCAAAAAGTATCCAAAATGGAATTCCCGATTTTTTTTGGGAAACGGGTTTAGGGCATTTTGCGAGAATTTTTCCAGGAAATAAAAATATTTCTGACGGGAAATTTCCAGTGACCCATGACTAGTTCCCATGTTAAACTCCTATGTGCACCTTGAAAAAAAGCAGTCGATGTAATGTGATTCCAGCACTCGACTTCACACCTCATAGGAAATAGACGACTTTAATTTTTTGCACAATATACTATTTTCTATTAGTACCAGATGTTTCAATAGTGATGACATGTACATTTAAAAATATAAAACATGAGGTTAGATTGAAGAACAACGTCCCTTTTTGAACAAGTGAAACAATTTGTGTCCGCTGGCGTGGTATATCTGTGTTATCCCTATAATGACCGGTGTGAGTCAGTGGCGCGCGTTGTATTTTGCCTCGGGGCTAATGTATCGGGCGGGCAGGGGGCTATTCATCGTCGGAGTTTCCTGCCGCCTCGCCGTATCACTCTCCCTCCACGGCGATATAACGCGCTCATTCATCTTCCCGCCCTATAATACACTAGCTCTGCAGCAACACAGCTACACTAGCCTATTGTAATTGTCCTTTTCACTAACACTAGCAATCATAAGAGGGGTAAGATAATGTGTTTGCATTTTCATGTGCAATTGTTGCATTCATATGAAACAAAAAATCTGTGTATATGTTTCTGAAATCGTTTATTTAATTTCCCTGCCTAGACCTCGAAAATTGTATGTTGACCACGCTAGAGAATATGGAATAATAGTTGAAGAAATCCCTTAAATAGTTTGTCGTGCTTCCCATTTTTTTCGATTTTGGGAGTCAATTTTACCCATTTCTTCTACTATAAATGTAGTAGTTCTTTTATATTCTTCATCTAAGGGAGGTATTGTTTTTGGTCAAATTTTCAATAAAATTGGTTAATCGGATGTAATACTTTACTTAAAGCTTTAAACCATTTTTCCTAATAAATACCTCCAAATATATTTTTTTTTCGCAAATTTTCTACCAATCTGCATAATTACGTCTATATATATATATATATATATATATATATATATATATATATATATATATATATATATATATATATAACTTCTAGCTAAACACAAAAAATATACAAATTATAATAATTTTACATATCGTTTAGGCTGAGAAATTTCTATAAAAATCTTCACAAAATTTGACATATGATGTCAAATTTGATGTAAGTAAATTTAAAAGATAAAAAAGTAAAACATGAAATAGTTTTATTGTAAAATTAAAAAAGTGCAACAAATATATAAGGAATAGATTTGCACGCTTAAATCAAGGTGAGTTTGGCTCCGGTTTTAGTAAATCGAAAAATAACAGTTTTTTTGTTCATACAAATTTTATGAAGGAAATTTTATGTATGAAATGAATTTAAAATATTCTGAACTGCAATAACAAACTAATTGTAAAACTACAAATTGAATGTACTGAAAAACATATAGAATATATTACTACAGTGGCGGAAGGTAATGTGTTGGATGCATCAGATTTTTTAAAAATAAATCACAGATGTTCAATGGGATTTATATCTGGAGACTGTGGATGTGTTTTTAATTGTTGTACAATAACTATCCTAGCAGTTTACGTGTAGTATGTTTTATTATTATCTTGTTGAAAGATTTAAGAATCCCTTAAACCCAATTTTTCTGCACACTTGTCCAAATTCTTTTAAAATATTCAAATAACCCACTTTCCCATGAATAAAAATTTAGTTTCCCACCCCTTCCACACTTATACAGCTTCATACAAGCATAGAACTTCTTCCATATTTCACTGTTGGGCATATTTTTTTTGTTTTCATTTGTTCAGTCTTCTTTTTGCAAACAATAATTTGTCTATCTTATTCAAAAAGGTTTATTTTGGTTCATCTGAAACAATAACTGAGTTCCAGAATGTTTCAGGGTGGTTTATGTATTTCAAAAACAAAGCGAAAAGATGTGTGTACGGAGACTAGTTGGTTTGCGTGTATGTATAATAATTATTTTATTATTTGAAATTAATTTATATATTTGTAGCTTTTTAATTAAGATTATTTTAATTTTTTAAAGTGGACTTGTTGTCATACAGTGGATTAAGTAGTTAAACATAAGTAGAACACATTTGGGAACAGTATAACAGGACAATAACAGTAACAGTAATACAGAAATTAGAATATACAGTACACTCAAAGTTAGTAAAATGGAATAATAGTATTACAGCATGAACCAAAACCAGATACCTAATCAAAACAGAACCATTAAGTTTATCTGTTAACATGAAACATATTTTTATAGTCAATAAAAAAATTAATATTGAATGTTTCAATTAGATATTTAAAATAGCTGATTGATGTTAAATCTTGATGAGTTAACAATAAATAAAAATGTTCAATAAATGTGATGATTGTAATTCTTTTTTACAATGAATAAAAAAGCTTTAATCTATTATTAATGCCCAGTATATAGAGCAAAGTGGTAAAGTAATATTTCATTGTAAATCAAAGAAAATCTTCAAAGCCTTCAAACTTCTGGAGTTCTGGAGAAAAATCTAGGTCATTTATTTATAAAATCTAAGTTTTAATTTAGGGAGAAATTAAAATTTATTACGTCTCTTGATCCATTAAAGCAGGGATCATTATGCTAATGTGGGCATTTTTAAAATTTCAAGTGACATCGGTAAATTATAGGCCGTTTCTGCCTTCGCCTGTTTATTCAACGCCAACTATCCGGCCACTTTATCGCTCTGCAGTGCCGAGCTGAGTAGCGCATGATTTCCAAGATGGCGTTATTGCCAGCTATTTCAACAAAAATTGTTCCTGAAGTACTTACCACTCGCGTTCGGCTATTTCGGAATAGTTTTATCTTGGCTGTTACCACTATCAGGAAATTAAAATAGACATATTTCTCACAAACTGTATTTCATAACTTGTTCTATTCAATTATAATCTTAAATTTAAAGTTGTTAAAAGCGTTCCTTGAAAACAATCGGTACAAAAGTATACCGTAAGTATTTTTTAATGTAAAGAGGGCATAAAGTATGTACTTTATACCGGGTTGTATGAAAAATATTTTTTCTTCAAACGTCATAAAAGTGACATCTTCTGTGACGTGATTGACAAGGTTGAATTTTAATTTCTATGCCTCCGTAATATAATTTTTTATTCTAGCCGCCGTATAATTTTTTCGCCGCCGTATGTAGAATCAGTCAATAAGAAGTAACTTGTACAATAGAAATCTGTAATATCGCCCTAAATGTCACTATAAAAACTAGATAACCTAAGAATAAAGTTACTAAAAATTATGAATAACTGACAGGTAACCTACATATTAAACATCAAATAGTAGTTTATTTTTTAAAATTTCTAAATTTGAAGAAAAAATAGCATGTGTTATTCAGAGTAAAAGTGTGTTTGTGTGCCTCGCATGCAATTGTCCGACTCGCTCCGCTCGTCGTGCAAACTTCCATGCTCGCCACACAAAATATCACTTTTACTCTTAATAACACAATATACTATTTTTCGGATTCAAAAAGTCCAACTCTTCTTTACTATGTAGGTGAGACGGACCACAGCTATAAGGAGTTGAACTGGTTAACAGATTATTGTCATTTGTTATGTGGTACACTCTTCATGCACACAGCGACCACATATTACACATTTTGTCCAATCATCCCTCATTATTGTTTAAAAAAAATAATTTTCCTTACATCTTGCATATTCGTTTTCATAATCTTAAGCTTCTTCATTATCATCACCCTCTGATTCACCATTTAAGAGGATTCCCGGTATCTATTGGTATATGGTAAAATACATGCTAAGCATTTTTCTTTTTATTCGAAAGCCAAAAAAGAAACTAATATGAAATAAATTCATATGAATTTTTCAAATTCAGATGCATCCGCCTATATCAAATATATTTTAATATTTACAATAGAATCGCAAAAAAAAAATTAAATATCAGACATAAAGGTACTTCTTTATTATAATGTCTAACGGTTATCTAAAGTATTTTTTCGACAAATAAGGGACATAGACCTATAAATCAGTATTTCCAATCAGAAAACTATTTGAATTAACCATTCTTCTTAAAACAGAAAAATTGTAATATACAAATTTCTTGCATTTTTCTCCAGTTTTAATGTTCTCCCACTCCTAGTTTTCATATTGTAAGTGTGGGTAATACCTGTGGAAGAAAGACAGAAACTTAAAGTACACACGTATTGAAAAGAGTCGACCGAAAAATGATCTGTCATTCTTGTACAGTGGAGGAACTTGTGAACGTTGTCGTACTAGAAACACAAAATATGAAGTTAGAATTTCTAGCTTCACCGGGAATCCTCTTAACAACAGGTCTTCAGAACTCATAGAATAGCAACTAGATCGTCTATATTTCTATATGCCAATGATTTTTTCTTGTTTACCGGTTGATCTTTTTAACAATAAAAATTCTCTGTTCCATCTCTCCTCAACATTAAGTGGTCCATCTGTCCTTAGAGTAGAGGTTAAATGGACCACTAAATTACATATACCTAGCTTTGTATAGATAGAACAACATTTTTAAGTTACGTTAAGTTTTATGCACATGTTTATAAAGTTTGTACATAAATAGTAGTAGTAGTAATTAACTAATTGTGAGCCTCCCAATTTTTTTGGCATTTCTTTAAGTAAATATTGGGTTATTCAGTGTTGACTGCATAAATTTTCAAGCAGCTGTTTACATTGGCTCTAAACAACAAAATTAACATTCCGTACGAGAGATATCACTCTAATGTATTTTTAAGACCAAAAGTTCATCTTTCTCCCAGTTACCTTATATTGTATTTGTTTAAATTGTATAATTTAATTTAATTCGTGTTAACTCATGGAACAATGTATCGTCTTATAAAACTCTTATATGATGATCAGTGTTTAATTATTAACCAGTTACTGTATTTTTTTTCCAATGAAAATATTAAAATATCTCTTGTAATGTTTGTTTTTATTTATCAAAAATTTTAGCAACTGGTTAAAAATTAGCTAATGAGTTACAGAATAGACCCTATACTATATCTAACTAATTATACATGGTCATCGTACATCCGGTTATCTAGTCGTAAAAAGATATGAAGAATAAGGTTTTTCTGTTTTAATCAGAGTTAGCCGGATTCAAATCAATTGATTTATATCATGATTTAAATTTAATTTTAATAAAAATCATTGATTTTTTCAAAGATAAAAAAATACAAATTATAATAAAATAGTATATTGTGTTATTAAGAGTAAAAGTGATACTTTCTGTGGCGAGCATGGAAGTTTGCAAGACGAGCGAAGCGAGTCAGACAATTACATGCGAGGCACACAAAGACACTTTTACTCTGAATAACACATGCTATTTTTTCTTCAAACTTAGAAATTTAAAAAAATAAACTACTATTTGACGTTTAATATGTAGGTTACCTGTCAGTTATTCATAATTTTTAGTAACTTTATTCTTAGGTTATCTAGTTTCTATAGTGATATTTAGGGCGATATTACAGATTTCTATTGTACACGTTTCTTCTTATTGACTGATTCTACATACGGTAGCGAAGAAATTAAACGGCGGCTAGAATAAAAAATTATATTACGGAGGCTTAGAAATTTAACTTCAACCTTGTCAATCACGTCACAGAAGATGTCACTTTTATGACGTTTGAAGAAAAATTTAATTATTTGCTACGAAGCCATTAATAATTACCAAAATATGTTCTGTATATATAAGTATCTTAAAATTAAATGACATTTTATCTCTTTAATTGTCGTATAACGGAAGAAAAATATAAGTATATAAATGTATAACAAAAAATAAAAATTCTTCGTTACTCTTCTTAGTTTTATTTAGATGAATCGTTTTAGTTTTATTAAACATTTCGTTTTCGTTTATGGAGTAAAATATTTATATTACTTTTAAAACTATTTAAAAAGTGCAGTATCACTTGGATATCGTGATTTATTTGATTTTTACTAACCCTGGTTGTCATTGTATAGTAATGCTGTATGTGATATTTTTTTCTTAAGCGCAAAGAAGTCGTAGAAGGAATTGTTATATTTTTAATGGTTAAAGGAGAAATAGGTTATGAGTTGCCATAGTATTGCTTGTTGTTTTTATTTAACTCTGGGTGACACTTATTCGGTTGGTGATGCATGTTAGGCTGGGATCATCAGCATGCCGTCATCTCTTATATGTTTCTTTCCTTTGTGCGTCCCGCGTCCATTACTTCCAGTCTGTTTGCATGATCCCCTCTGATTCGGAACAAAGCAGGCGGTGATTTTTGCCGCCGGAAGTGAGCGCAGCGCCACAAGTGTCTAGGATCGTAACTAGCCGGCGCTCTAGCTGAAAGCCACGAAGCTGAATAACTGCTCAGCGCTGAAATGCTGAAAGGGTACTAATTCCTTGATTTCATGACTTATTTGCGGACATAAAGAAGAGCTATTGTACGGAATGCATTCTCAACCCATTTCAGCCAAATCGCTATTGCTCTTGGCTTTTTATTTACCTAGCGCTATATCTATGAATATATGGAAATTTCAATAAATTTTCCTTCTAATATAACTTTTATTTTTTTTTACTTCCTTGTATAAAGTAGAGGAAGTATTGTAATCCCTAAAAATTTCGGTTATCTGTTATCTGGTTGCAACGGAAATATACATTTTGACCATTCTTGAAACCATTTTTAATAGTTTCGGCGTGATGTCTGTATCTTACATAACTTAAAAATGATTAGCCGTACAATGTTGAAAAATTGTATAAGGGACTGCTATAACATCTAGTTGTGCACCTCCCTTTTTTATTGCAATCGGCAGTGCCAAAAGGGCACTTTGCTTATAGTGTTTTTTTTTTTTAATTTTTCGCTTAACTGAGAAACGATTACCATAAAATTTATTTCATTTCTTGTTCTAATCTAATTTTCAAAAGGGCAGTTTACTTTTGGCAAAAACTTATTAAAAATATTAATTTAGTTGGGTTTTAATTTTTGTAGGAAACATTTAATTTCTTGTTAATAAATTGATATTGACAACTGTCAGAATATATTTCTTGAGAAATATGTAGGAAATAAATTAAACAAATTCCGAGCCCAGTTTTTTAGAAATTTTTATTTATACATGTAGGATGTTTCTGTACTTACGGTTCAATCTTTAAATGTTGGTATAAGAAATTATACTGATAAAAGAACAAAAATGATTAATATAGAATACGCAAAATTATAGGTGATTTATTTGAAAAGAAAAACATTTCTGGTAATATTGGTGTGATATTAACTTTGTAAATAATCTAATCAAATAATTGTCTGATTTTGATAAATAATTTCAATTTTTATTATATGAAAGGGTTAGCGTGAGAAACAGAAAATACTTAATTATTTAAACTATTACCCTGTCACCCTGTATCAATTAAGGCTTACTAACTTACAATTAACTTATTATTGTTATGCAGAACTGTTACAAAAAATTATATTCGAGTATATTTTATTGATATACAATATAAACAAAAAAAACTCTATTTAAACAGAGAAATAAAATAGGTTACCATTTAGCAAAATATGTTTTTTATTGCAATTTGAGAACCACTGATTTAATAAATTATTTTTATGTATAAAACAATCCTTTATCATACACATGTATTCTCAATATTTCTTTTGCTACAATCAATAGTTTCAGATATTATTTAATTGTAACTAGAATTTTCTTACAACTGGATTTTTATGTGGGTTTTTTTTGCGTGTCCGAGTTGTCCGAATCCCACTATAAGTTATAGGTCTTTGCAGAATCTCTAAACTGACAATATGCACCACTAAATTGCAAATATAACTTGTCACAAAGCAAATACTTTAGTTTTTGAGAGCCTGTTTAATATTACCATAAAAATGTGAAATTGCAGCGAGATTTAAGTTAGAAAGCAAGAAGCAACATCATTACCTTTCCAGTTACTCCGAGGAGCAATTTGATTAATTTATTTATAAGTATGTTAGCTGCGTTTTAAACATGAATGTTAAATGAAGTTTAGGAGATTAGTAAACTTGGAGAATCCCTACATGAGTAAGTTTATTTCTGTACATATACCTTGCCCCAAATAATTGAAACACTAAATTATTCATCTTATCCTGCGGTCCGTCTCTTTCTGGTCTGCGAGTGACCCACATTATTATAGATTTCCCGCTGTAAGCTAATAGTCCACATTAAATCAGAGTTAATCGTCCTCCTCACATCTGCACACAATTAATTAACCGGCGGACCCGGGTTCGAGTCCCGCGAGACAGGCCCATCACTGCCCAGCTCGATTCGGCCGGCCCTGATAGCGTGGACACTGCTGCCATCTGCATCCACCCTGGGGAGACCATGCCCGGAATTGGAGGAGATAAGTGAAAAGTTACATATTCGTATACAGAGAGAAGTGTGACTTCTATTGTCTAACGTAACTAACCTTTCTTCGTTGACAATTATCTCTAATGAGCGTTGATATTTGGAAATTCTCATACACTTTTACTTGCACAAGGGTCACACTTCTATAATAGTCCACAATTAACCAAATCTATTGTCCCGGTTTCTTGTTTTCAAATTATAAAGTCAAGAACCGTCGGCTTAGATAGACTTTAAAATTGTGAGGTGCTTAAGTATTTACCTTGTGATAAAACAATAAGATGGGTTACAAAATAAAAACGTATTCATTTGTTTAATTTATAAAAAATTAATTTTTTTTTAATTATTTTTCAGTTTAAATACTGCCAAATTATTAACGCGATTTTGTGTCAGTAGCTCTCATCTAATTCTTTATTCTCGTAGCAAAGAATGCTCTTTCACAAGTTATGGTTTATAAAATTTCCAAATGTATATAGGTACCTTAATTAAGCACCCTTCTAATATCCATTTAATTTTTGACTACTCATCATATTCTTTAGAAAAGTCAAAATAAAATTTAATTAGAAGTTTTATTACAGATTTGCTTTCCATAATTATAACTCTGAAACGTCAATTTTACAAGAACTGTTCATTTCTGATCCTTTCTTTGTTTAGTATGACAACAATCTGACAGCTGTTAATTTTCAAACTTATTTTTTTTTGTCTTATAATACGTAGCTTATTTAGTGTTGCCGTCTAGATATAGACTCTCTAGACTCTTGTCTTATCTAGATTATCAAGACAATACTTGGAATTTCAGGATAAGACAAGACTTTCTTATTCGAGATGAAGACGCAAAGCTTGTTTCATCCGAGCTGAAACAGAGATTGTAAAGAAAAGAACGCTGTCGAAGAATTAGCTGTCCTTGTGTAAATAGTAGTCGCAGGTTAATGTAGAGTTTTGAAACAGCCTTGATATCTAAACAAGACTTAGTCAAGTGTTGTCTACTATCCTCTCCCTTCGAGGCGTATATATTTTATTCTACACACATGTTTATATTGCTCTACATTGTACCTTGCACACATTCAATTTAAGACACCTTTTATTGTTCACACTTTTAATACGTGAAAAAAGTTATCTTATAAACATTTTATCTCCCAAATAATTTTATCATTCACACATTTTATCTTCCACTCATTTTACGTTCCACACATTTTATCTTCAGAAACATTTAACATTGAATACTTTATCTAATTATAAGTATGTTAATTGCATGGGCAATAAATAAATGAAAGGTACAATTAAAACGTTTTAAAGATGAAACGTTGGCGAAGATAAAATGTGTGAAACATGAAATGAATAGAAAATTAAATGTGTGGAAGATAAAATGTGCGCAAGATAAAATATGTGTAGGATAACATTTTACGCGGATTAAAAGTATGCACGATAAAAGGTGTGCAATATTGAATGTTTGAATGATACAATGTCGAGCAATATAACATATGTGGAGGATAGAATGTATACGCCACATCCCTTCTACGACATATCCTTCCTTCACAATTACCTATTAAAAGTAAGGAGGTTACTGTGCCTAACCATGTAACAATTTTTAGGATCTTACCGGTCTCGATTTTTCAAACGACATTCTCGACCTGAAACCTTTCACTTACAGATCACGGTATATATTGAACTATTTCTGACATGATTTAGCGTTGTTAATTTTCCAATGACCATAATTAAGCTGTCTTAATTTGTCTATTACAACCTGGACTACAAATAATGTATATACTCGTACGTAATGAAGTATTTACGTAATTGAATGAACATGTGAGTAGAGTAAGCTCACATCGAGAATATATATGTGTAAATCCAAAGGTGTTCAGTGTTCGCAGTACAACCCAAACTACTCCCTAACAAATTTCACTAATTATCCTTCCGAAAATTAGAGTCCTTGTTGCAATAAATACATTGTACATACATGCGGGGTACATTACAAAATTACACTCCATTATGTAGTGTTGTAATACATCTGTCTGCAAGAGTTATCAAACTAACTTCGAATATGCTCGGCCGGCATCTCGAGGGATTTTACCTACTTACACTTGTCAAACCGGGGATACAATTGTTTCCTTTGGTGATACATGAAGTTTTCAAATCTACCTACGGGGAAAAGATACTACTAAGTAATTACAATGAAATATGAGATTACTTACACAACACACATTTGTAGTCGGGCTTATATCACTACCGTTCCAGATGTGTTCTATCCTACAAATACTTCAAAGCAAATCCTAACAAAAACAACTACAAACAGTTGATCTTCATGTCATCAATTGCTGCTGCAACAATTATTTAATTTTTATCTTGCATCTTTATTGTCGTATATGCATGGTCAAATATTGAACTTATCATATCTGTGGTTACGACTTGATATTTGATTGACAGCAATGTGTACTTGCTTGTCTCATTTAAAATGAAGCATAGAGAACGAAATTGACATTTATTTTTTTGAGTTATAAAATTTTCTGACATGCCTACCCCAAGTGCAACAACAATTTTAAGAATCATTAATAACTTTTGGGCTTATAACACTATCATTCCAGATGTGTTCTATCCTACAAATATTTCAAAGTAAATCCTATCAAAAACAACTACGCTTTATTTTCCCCAGTTGATCTTCATGTCATCAATTGCTGCTTCAAGAATTATTTGCATCTTTATTGTCGTATAAGCATGGCATATACCGTGGGTATTTTTTTAACGTGAAACATCAAATGTATCATATCTATGGTTACGACTTGATATTTGATTGACAGCAAAGTGTACTTGCTTGTCTCATTTAAAATTAAACATAGGGAACGAATTTGACAGTTGCTTTTTGGGTTATTAAATTTACTGACAGGCCTACACCAAGTGCAATAACAATTTTTAAAATTTTTAATAACTTTAGAGGAAATAGTAGAAATGTCTACTAGATCACTCGATCTTACACCTCTATAATCTATTTATTGTAACCTTTAAAACCAAAGTTTTTACTAGGGGAAAATCTTCAAAATTTAGATAAATTAAAAGTTCAAATTCAAAACATTTCTCAAAGTATTACAATTGCCCAAATATTGTTGTGTAGCAAACCATTCTACTATTGTACCATTTCCTCTAAAGTAATTAATGATTCTTCTTTCCAAAAAGCAAATGTTAAATTCGTTCCCTATGTTTTATTTTAAATAAGACAAGCAAGTATAAATTGTTGTCAATCAAATATCAAGTCGTACCCATAGATAAGATAAATTCTCATGTTTCACGTTTCACTATTTCAGCTCGTTTTCGTTGTAAGTTTCCTCAACCTTTGTAGCTTCTTTCATTGGGGCTCGAAATATTACCGCCCCAATTCAACGAGATAGTGCGCTGAGTACCACGTTTGCTTACTGTTAAGATCACACCAGATCGGTTAGTTTCGTACACCATACGACATACAGTTAATATATGCAATTTTAACATGTAACCGGAGCGCTCGAATTGAGAGCCCAAGATCGCTGTTGTATGTCATAAAAGTGATAAAACATTACATTTCAATATAAAACAGAAGGTTAGACATTAAGAAATTAATAATAAAAATAAGAACTAAAAAATTATAAGATTGTTTATTTTATCTGCTTGTCTGATTAAAAAAAAAACTATAAGTACGTTATGCTTACATTTCTGGTATCATAACGTATTATGAAAGACAACAGAAAATTCTGTTAATAATTTTATAGCACAGATGGATGTTTTATTTTATTATTAAATTCAAAATACCCAAATGATGTATTTCTCTACGAATATTTGAGTTTAAATGAACTGCTTTTTATTAATTCCTTTTAAAGAGGATACATAAAAATGATTTCCCAGAATTATATAAATAAAACTTATAAGTAAAATAGTTATTTTGGTTTACGTACATTCATTATTTTCATTTTTGCACAATTTCCTGCAAAATAAATTCGCCACCAACGTATTCTAATATTTTGAAAAATAATGACTGAGTCACAAACTAAACGTAATCGTTTTCTGTTTATGTCAAACAAATAATTATATCTGGAGTTGCCGTTTTAATGATATTCTTTCAAATTCTGAGGAAACGTGAAAGCATCAAGTATATCTTTACGGTTTTAAGTTACGCGAACGACAAAAAATTAAATTGAAATTAAAATTGATAAATTTATGTCCCTGTTAAAATTTACAAGATTATCCAGTGATTCATCGTTCTTATTTTAATTCTTCAAGCAGAAAATTAATTTTCCACGCGGTTTTTATGCGTGTGTATTTACATATTTAAAATTTAATAACGAGAAATAAAATAAGAAATATTATTACCGGAACCGTATTTCCTTCCTGTTATTCCATTTGAACGAACAAATAAGGAAAATACAAACCTAATTAAATTATCTTCAACTCTGCCATATGACATTCCTAAACAAAACAGAACATGAATTTCTGGTACATGTCAATTTACTTGTATTTTAGCAAAAACGTCTAATTAATTTCTACAGCTTATAGCTTTTTCAAGAAACCTGTAACTTATTATAGGTTTGGAAGCACTGAAACACCGTGATTAATTTACAAATACATATATGTATATGTACCTAGCTAATATTTGTATAATTCATATAGCTAATAAATATAAAATCATTTTCTGCAGAATCAAATATATTTAACTACTAATTTGTATTAAATGGAACAGAAAGTGCAACTTTGATCATGACATGAAACGAAGTAAGGTAGGCAGACATAACTCTGCTTCAGCCAGTAATGAAATGTAATTAGTCTGTTTTCTAAAGTCATGTTAAAATGGTGTGTTTATTCATTGTGTAAATTAAAAATATCGGAACCATTCGTTTGCCATTTTTTTTCAGATATGTGAAATTGTCATTCAAACGTACTAAAAGTTTAATTCACCTTTGTAAAATTATATGAACTGTCAAAAGCATAAACAAAACTATGAATCAAGTTGGTGAATTAGACCAAATATTGATCTACGGATCAGCTTAATTCTTGAATCAGTTTATCATTATCAATGTACTAATGATGAATTCAGCTGTTAATAAAATGTAAACAATGCAACTTGTAAAAGTTTTAGTCAGTAGCTTGTAAGGTTAACATTTCTAGGTTAGTAAACAGTTCACATAAATAACGGTTGACAAGTTGCAAGGAATGTAAGTACATTATAACGAGCAGGAATGAGTCGTAGCTTGCGGAGCTGAAATTTATGTTTATAGTTGTATTAGATACTTACATTCTGATTGGCTTATTAATTTCAAATAATGTTACAATATTTGTAAAATGCAGGTCTTTTTGACAGTTCATATATATTTATTTACAATTTTTTTAGTTCATTTTGCCCGTTGCTGGGCTACTAAATCTATATGAAATTTTTATGATTTTCTTAATTACCCTGCTAGTAAGACAATTATTTTCAATAACTTTCTGTTGACAATTGTAACTTTGTAACCAAAGATTATATTTTATCAGAACTTACGACTTATGTTGCTATTGAAGTAAGTTATGCTTACGAGAACGGTGGCGCAAAAATATATAAATATGCAATGAACAATGTTAAAACAAAAACATATTTAGAAATAAAATATCGGATTGCTATGGAATAAAATTTGATGCACTATGTTATTTCATAACGTACATATCATATGCAAATTTTATTATTAAAAGTTAAAAGTAAATTAGAATTTCAAAACTATTAGTGATTTTTGTTTATCAGATTTTATGTCGAGTACAATATACATATGTATTTCGGAAACTAAGTTTCAAATTCATTCTGTTCGCTTGCATGGTTCAGGTTAGTTTAGGTACTTTATTTTTTAAATGAGAACTTAATCTAAAGCGACATGTTCTAATACGAGGTGCGAAACTACTGAGGAACATAAGGCGCTGGTCAATATTGTTTTCACTACAGTATTTCAGTTCCAATCCTACTTAAAAAATTACATCGATAATAACATAAATTTTGATATGAATATTAGGCAACCTGTTTCTTAATATTCACTAAAATAAAATAGGCTGCCTTTGTTTTTAGATTTGACATTTCTGTTTGTCAACCTTATTTTTGATTTTTAATTTGGTTTTATTTGATTTATTATTATAAATAGATGGTATATTTACATTGTGAATCTATACTTTACACTTTTCTTGAGTTCACTAATTCAAACAGTGTTTGGATTGGGGACTTTAGTATCTTTAAACAGTGACAGTTTTCATTATCGACCTAGGTTAATAATAATTTATTATTGACCTAGGTAACCATGGTTTCCAAAGAAGCGGTAGTGAAAAACAATTTCTCAGGTCAAATAAAGGTTAATAATATTGAATGTCTAGAGTAATAGTGAAAAAAAATGTTTTTCTACTTCTGTATGAATTAGTTCCCATCATTTAAATTTTTTTGATTAATTATAGTAGCCATATTTCAGGAGAGTGGAATATGACTGATAATTCACTCTTCTCGGCCAATCACATAACCGGAAATCAATTATTCTCATACGGCCGTCTAACGGGTGATGGTATTGTTATATGTATATAATTGTTTATTCTTACGATGTCATTTGCTAAAATATTTGTGTTTTTCCTAATTTACAGCAGTAGAAATCATCGTAGCGCATAAAAACAATAATCCCGTTTATAATAATATGCTATTATAATTTAATACACATACAAGGAAGTTATGTGGTGTCCATCATCAGATTTTTCAGTTCATAATACACCTTTGACACTATGAGTTATTGAAACTCTTAAATTTATTACCGTGAATCGACCATACCTTTGTTTATTTCTTAATTTTAAGCCAACAACAAAAAAGCTAATCGTTAGTCGTACTGGAAATGTTCGTTTAGAGCTAGTTAAATGTTATTGGAGATAATCTGCTTAGAAATGATTCGCGATCCCGCTGTAGGGCTTAAATCTTTCTTATTTACGATATTAGCGCTCGTTAGGGTAGGTTAAGTAGGTCGGTATTAGATTAGCAGGACAAGAAGTCCACCCTTCTCAGGATTATCGCTGTATCTTGACGCTAGCGAGCTGCCGGCACAGCCTTCTTGCTCTTCATCAATATTCATCTGGGATGGAATGTAGACTAGATGAAGTAGTTTTATTTAATTTCAGACTTTTCTACAGGAATTAAGTTACTGTTTTAAATTAAATCTTTTTATTCTATGCTAATTTTAATTGGATAATTCGCTGGAGAATTTACTCACGTGGTACATGAATTACAAGTACGATAAGTAGACTAGCAGAAGCTTTTTAGCTCACTGATTTTCTAAGCTTTTGTTTTTCTATTTTCGATTATCGTCGTTCATAAAATTGTAAATGTATAAAGGATGCCTTTTTTTTCAATAAAAACTAAATATCAATATTTAGTATAAGATTTTTTTAATAAATTATAAAATTTATTTTCAAAAATTATTATTTGTTATTATTTATTTATTATACAGGGAGTAAAAACATAAGTGTTCAAGATTTATATATTTTGACTTCTTCTTCATGAAATGAAACCTTGAATACTTATTTTTAACAGCCTGTATCCCAAACTATATAAGAGTTTTGATATCAGTTAAATGGACAGTGTTGTGCAGTTTCAAGGTTTATTTAAATTTAGGTAAAAACATAGTTAAAAAGTTATTAAAAAAAAATGAAAATCTACAAAAACATAAAGTTGTCGAAAACCTTTATGGTGTGTTTTAGAGCCGGAAAATGTATTATTCCGGTATTTTATTGCAATTGCTAGGCTACGAAAAATAACAGTCCGGGAATTTTTTTCCGGCCGGTGACAAAGCATTCCTGTATAAAACGCAGTCCATTGTTTTCCATGAATAAAAATACAATTATATTTATTTCGTCATTATATAAATTGTTTAAGTATAAAGAAGGAAGAAGAAGAAAGAAAATATATATGTGATTGTTAGTGAAGTATGACTGATTATAATTCTTATTATCTGTATTACATTATTATGTATTTAAGTTGAATTTAGTTTCATTTTCTTATATAATACACCAATATTATAAAAATATAAAATGATTAATGTCATATAGATATTTTCTTCCATTTACTGTTGTTACATCAATTAAAATTTTATCTAATGTAGAATTTAAATTTTAATAACTTTGCACTGTTATAGTTTTGCTCTAAATTTATCAGGAGAGAAACAACAGCAAGTTTTTGAAATTCCATGTTAAAGTCCTATGTTTGCGTTTCGTTGCACACACTGTATATATCTATATATCTTACATTAATGAAATAAACTAGTCGTACCACTGGCAAGCGCCAACATCAACAGCTGCCATGTTGAGACAACTACTTCTCGTAATTTTTTAGAACTTAAGCTCCGTCTATATCGTACAGTATAGGGTGATCAATCGCAAGTGATAGTCACGTTTAACGAAAAAATATAATTAGACAAAACTTCATTTGGTTTTCGGTAAGCCACCCAGAGAAAATAGAGATAGACATAAATATAACTACTAGTATTGTTTGAATATTGCTTATAAGAATTATTGGAATTATTAGAATTGGAAGTTTTAAATTTATATGTTTCAAATATAATAAAATGTACCTAACATGTCATTGACAAAACAAAAACGTAAATAATGATAAATAACAGAAAATAATAATAACTACATTGATGCCTCTAGTGAGCAATGCTTGAACAATACTTTCCTTATATATCTCTCTCTATTTTCTCTTTCGGGCTTACTGAAAACACCGAGAACAAAACCTTCAAGACTACCAAACAGGGAATGTTTTGTCTAGTTATATTTGATCACACTGTGGGGGGTACTGTTGTTATGGTATGTGTGACTTACCGATGCTGGTTTTCCGGAGCGCGCAGACTAGCAGCGCAGCCGTGGTGGCGAGCAGGCGCACCTGCAGCATCGCTCCGGCTTCACTCCACCTCTCCTAACAGCTCCCGTCTCCCCCAGCCCGTCATCTTCATTCCTACAAACCAACAACACATACAATACTTAGTAATTGTCACATTTACAAATTAATTATCAAGGGTAATATGACAAGTGGAGAGTTTATTGTCGATAATGTTTTCAAAATGTCACGAATGGTAATTTTAACAACGAAAACCCCCAGGTCGTTATCTTCATTCCTGCAACCCACTACACTAAATACTCAAAAAACAAATTGTCACATTTACAAATTAATCATCAAGTATAATATATCAACTGGTGAGATTATTGTGTATAATATTTTCAAAATGTCACGAATGGTAATCTTAACGATACCCCCAGCTTGTCATCTTCATTCCTGCAACTCACAACACTAAATATTCAAAAAACAAATTGTCACCTTTAGAAATTAATCATCAAGGGTAATATAACAACTGGTGAGATTATTGTCTATAATATTT